>OY747095.1:17971320-19357567 GCA_963556455.1 Epiblema foenella
AATTTAACAAAAATGGGTATTTTAGGCATACACTCAATAACTAACGCTGATTGGTTGGCGCGTTACCGGCACCCTCGTAAAGCCCAAACGATACCTTAATGAAAACAGTTCAGGTATCGACAACATAGCGGTACCGTTATATTCCGCTACCGAAAAATTTCTTTTGCGGTATCGAAACCTAACCGAAATGAAACGGTATGGCGTCATACCGTTTTAAAACGCTACCTTTAAATGTGTTAAAAATACAGTAAAAAATAAATAAATAAATATTTTGGGGACAATCTTACACAAATCGACCTAGTCCCAAACTAAGCAAAGCTTGTACTATGGGAACTAGGCGACGATATAGGATACCCATATAGATAAATAGATACTTAAATACATAGAAAACATCCAAGACTCAGGAACAATTATTCGTGCTCATTACACAAATGAATGCCCTGGCCGGGATTCGAACCCGGGACCTCCAGCTTCGTAGCAGGGTCACTACCAACTAGGCTAAAGCGGTTGTCAATACAAATACTCTTTATTGCATACCTCACACAAATGTATCAGTAGGTAGAGGTAGACAACAATATAGAAATTAATAATAATGTAGAATTATTTCTATTTAGCGGCGGAACTGCGTACTGGTGAGAAGCTATAGGATTCTTCGTTTTACTGTTTGCTAATGACTTTGATTAGGTGTTTCTAAATCTAGAAGTAATATTTTATGATCTTCTCAAGTTCTCAACATTAAAACAGATTGAGACTTGGTCCAAATTGGTTTGCACAATTTTCTTGGAAACCTTACTTTAGGTTACACTTTTTAAGGGATCTATATTAAAATAAAATAAGTTAATAAAATAGTATAACATATACATATATGACTGAAAATTAAAGTAAAATATGTTTAAAAAATTGGGTCATTAAGAAGTTGGCAGCGTCTCCTCGCTGAATCGCTATGCTGATGCGTTGAGCGAGGAATCTGCCAGTATCACTTGTAATCCACTCTTGTAATCAATAAATATAGTTTATGTTTATACATTCTACATAAAATGGGCTATTAACTCATATTTGTATAGTGCATTACCTCGTGGTTTAGATGTAGGGCAAGATTTTGTAGATTTTTTTGAATATTTTTTTTTCAGGTTTTGTGCAGAACTGTTTGTTTCTGCGAACGAGTGAAAATTATGTTCCAAAAATTAATTCCTCGTCCTTTAGCTATACAAAAACGATACCAAACATGACCTATTTTCTAAACTCACGTAGAAATAAAATAGCTACTCGCCAGTACGGAGCGTGGTTTCACCCCCCTCCAGCCCCTACCACCATGGACGAATTTCGTGGGTACAGGGCTAAATCTGCTCAGATGACCATTAGGTACAACTGTGTGGCGTCCTTTGTTGAAAATCTGCAAGGTTGATGACACTAAATAACCAGCTACTTAGAGAGACCCCAAACTAGCTAACCTCATTTGAGCGTCGGCGTCCTGCCAGTGCCCGTGCAGCGGCGACTCAACTTTTGAGCAGTGTCAACGCAACGTGAGCGCGACACCAGCGGCGTTTATCAAGCGTCAGCGTCTCACCAGCGACTACGCGACGCGAGCGCGCCGCTGGCGTCACGGCACAGTTGCGTCGACGCTGCGCAAGCGTTACGTCGTCGCTGCCTGGCCCACCACCATGCCGCAACATACTCGGTTTAAATTTTGCCACTATAGGTTACACGTTTAATTTGAGAGGCAGGACGCCAACGCTCATAAGAGGCTAGTGTGCGGTCTCTCTTAAATCAGTTAAATCTTGATTATGTTTGAAATTAATATTCTTAATATTTCTAGAGTAATATATATCTATAGGCACTGAAATACATGTATAGATATATATATATTATATATAGGTATAGGTATACCATAAATGTAGAGATGTAATACCTAATATTCTTATACAGAAGAGCTTATTAAAACACTAGTTTTATTTGCATTGTACACTGTACATGTCAATATGCAACGCATATAAATCTTTAATACTATTTATTGTGCTAGGGAGTGTTAAATGTTAAATTCTAGTCGCAGGGCACTCATCTTTAAAACTATGTATCACAGTTACGTAGGAGCCATATACGTACAAAACTATTAAGAACACGTGTCAGCAATCCGTCTGTTCAGGAACGAAATCAATTAGCCCGCTAGGGGCGGTTGCCACACTCGACACACGAACTCAAAACTTTTGTTCGTTTACATAATTGTGTCTATAATTTTTTGATCTTGTTTTCACGTGTAACAATTTTTCAGGTCTTCTGTGTTATGTAATGATAAAGTACTTGCCTACTTTTACTGTATTCGGGTAGGCATCAGATCGTATATCTATGTGGAATCATTAAATATTAATGTCGGCGAATTGATCATTATACCACATTACTCGTAGTACATGTATATTATTTAAATTACTTTTCACCTCAGCAGCTCTAACAACCTTTTTTTACTGCGATAAATCAGGCGAGACGAGATGAACAGATGAAACAAAGTGACTGTTTAAACTTCATGCGCTCTATCCCTTTCAACTGTTTACGAAAAAACGTTGCCAGAAATAGGTCGATTCATAATACAACATCAGTTCGACATTCAAATTTGATAGTAGACTCACAAAACCCGCTACCACGTTTAGTTCAGGCAATGAATGTTCAAAAAAAGGTATAGTGGGGAATGCTTGGAACACAATGTTTAGGCTAGTTAGGAGGTAAAAATATCAAACGGCCCCGCCCATAGCCTTAGCCTTGTGTTTTGTAAGGTAAGGTTCTTTTTTTAGTTTTTCGTTAAAAGACAAAAGTATATTATCTACATATACAAGCCCATAGTACAAGCTTTGCTTAGTTTGGGACTAGGTCGATTTGTTGTTCACACATATTTATTATTTTTATTTTTGTAAAATTGTCTACAAAAAAGGTTCGACGCACTTTTTCGCAAGATATTTAATGAGATTTTAAAGGGGGAAGTTAACTATAAGGGGCTTCTCATTCCTTTGTTATTAAATATTTTTAAAAATAAAAATATAGTAATTATGCACTCAACGAGCTCAAAACAATGATATACCCTATAGAGCTCCCCTAAAACCATTTTAAAATATTATGGGTATACTTATAGACCTTTAGTTGTATTCTTTCAAGTAATTCAGGTGAGCTGATGATGGAAGGTAAAACTCCTTCACGGTTAAGAAGTTATCTAGAGGATGATTATTTACATAACATATGCACTAACTTGAAAGAATATAGAACACTAGTTGAAAGGTACAATTTCTAGTGTCCGACCGAAACACTTTTTTTGCCGAAACCGAAACCGAAGGTTCGGCTCTGGCTCTAGTTTCGGCCGAAACCGAAACTTTTATAAACGTGTGAAAATCGTCAGTGGGCCATTTTTTCTAGGTATATAAACAATGTAACTAGGGATTGCAATCCGGTATGATTCTCAATCCGGCTGAATTTCGCTATATCCTGGTGGATCGAGCCGGTTCAGCCAAATTGGAGTTGAACAATTGCCTCTATTGAATAATGTCAACTATGGTGGCATAAAAGGATTTTTCCGGTCCCATTCGAGTCATATCCCCAGATTTGTTAGGCCAGGGTACTGACCTTGGCCCAAAAGATCTGGTGATGTGACTCACTGGAGTAGGGTGATAAGCTGAAGTACAAGTATGACAAGTTCCCTGCCTTGGAACCAAAGTACGATTTTGTCCCAGTAGACTGCAGGATCCTGGGGTTTGGAAGCCAAGGTATTTGTTATGGATTTGGGTTGACGACTGGGAAATAGACGGGATGGTATATAGTGCAGCAGATTTCGCTGGTTATCGTGGTGATTGCAAGTGTCATGCACATTTTAGCTAGCCGCGATCCAAGATGGTCCATTTAACTAGGTGCCTACCTACCTTAAGGTTGACGAAGTCGACTACTACTACGGAAGCGAAAACCATGGCATAAATTTTTTGATTGATCGAAGCGTCTTATTGATTTGCATTAGTGCTTACCTGACGAAGAATTGCAGATTGTGATGGACGGTTTACTATTGCTGCCTTTTTGTGAAATATACCTTATTTATATATTCATTTATTATTAACAATGCCACGTTTTAGCGATCGCTCGTCAGTCTGAAAATACGCGGGTACGTTTTTTTTCATTTTTTCAAAAGCAAATCATGTTTCGTAATGTGTTTTAGCGCTCTTGTTCAGACCTACCGGAGTTATCTATCTATATCGGAATATTGTCGGATCCGGTGCCTATCGAGATACTGGATCCAACCGGATTACCGTACACTTATCTGACGCACCAAATTGCAATCCCTAAATGTAACACAGGATAGTTCGTGTAGTGTGGTATAAAATAAAACAATTTTAGTACTTAACAAGATATAAAGTAACTAAAATAAAATGTATTCTGCTGGCACTCATAGAAGTAAAAGACGAAAAGAAACCATATTGTAATTCTTAGTTGAAGGATCGGTAGCTCCCTTGAGAGGTCCCGAAGAATAAGAATAAGTGAATTTGACCCGTTTTGTAGTCAGATCCACAGATTCTAACTGAGGACCGTGCTTCCTTGAAAGACTGGAAGGTACAACCATGAGTTCTGGCATGTAGTGATTAGATTACTCTGAGGAATACTCGGGCATAAAAGAGACTCAACCATACGAATATGGCTCCATCTAGCAAGTGAGTCTACTAGCGATTCGAAAACCGCGCCGCAAGATGAGGAGAAACGCCGCAAGGCCTCATCTTCGGAAGCGGACGAAATCCTGGAGATTTCTCGCCAGAATCTGGCCCCATTGAAACAAACCTACTAAATAACCTACATTGGAAAATCATTCTTCCAAACCTATATAATAAGTACCTAGACCAAAATGGAGGTCGGACTTATTAGGCCTTCCTCTAGACTTCCTACTGAAAGAGCAAAATCTCAACAATTAAACCAACAGTTAAAGTGACCCAAAATAAAAACCTATAATCTATTATTACTATTATTTCTGTATGAAGTTATCCTAACACTATCCCACATAGTCTAAACTATTGAAACTAAGATCCCTTACCAGATTTAGTTTCAAAGAATGTGAAGTCCCTAGCTACGCTCTAAGAGTTCAGTTGGCTAAACTGAGGATTGCAATACTATTAGCCTGTGTAGGTTGTCTCTCCCCACTGGTCTGAAGACAGGGTATAATGAGTAAGACGCCCTATTATGAATATAAAGGTAATATATAATTATATTTAACAAGACCGCTTCTCAACTACTGCACAATTTCAACGAGCGAGGATTACTCCTCTATGCTGACCCAAACTATGGCAGCCTCGTTTACGTTGTCAGTTGGACATTGAGGAAGCGTATAAAGAATCACCATTAAAACTTGTTTTTAAGTAAACTACTGAATCACTACTGTATTGTTTAGGTGACCCTAAATAAATTTTTGGTTTCTTAAAAATTCTATGTTCAGTTTTCTTCAGTCGAAAGCTTTTCTGAGCCATTTTTATTTTTTAATCTGATTCTGGTGTAAAACTAGACAAAGATGGAGAAGACACTGATGTTGAATATCCGTGTTCCAATGAATGTACTTTGAGAACTGGTGTAGACCCGAGCTGGCTTGCCTCAAACCTCTTGTTTGTGAATTTGTCCACCATTGTAACAGTACCCTTAAACTGCAGCTTGTCCCTAAAAAATAAAAAATGGTACCTGTTTTTATGTCATAGTCAGTCATACGCAATATACCATAGAGAATATATTTTATTGTGAGAACACTGTTCAACAAAATAACGATTTCTATATACAAAATTAGGTGTTATGTGGCTCTTAGTGGCCCTCTGGCGCTGCCCATAAAGCGAGCCTTTTGGTTTTATTCCAAGTAGGCACAAATATTATATATTTGATTGATAAGCAAGACTATTTTATTTGTGTGTCTCAAGTATTTTGTAGCTTAGAACATCATTTAGATAGTTTATTTAATTGTCTCCCGATAAGATACTATTTTCATTCAAGTGCCAAAATAACGAATAAACTATATCGTCTTATGAATCTTATTATTTGTACTCACGTCGAAGTGATCCCCGCAGTAGTATTGTGTATAACGCTGGAAATACTCCACATTGACTTCACGACACCACGTTTTCTTCCCAGATTTTAACTAATGGTTTAGAGCTATTTTTGAATCATTTTTACACGTAGAAATAAAACATTTCATATATTTTTCCATATTTTAAGTGATTTTGACGAATAAACAAATCGAAAACAACGGTATAACCTAACATTAATTTACGTTAGTCTTACGTCAGTGAAAGAAGTGACAGTGACGGTTAAACACCACAGATCAAAACTATTTTAATGACCGTAGATTTTACATATTCCGCCAATGAGGATTTGAGAAAGGTCAAGAAAAGGTCACATGAATATGTATTGAAATACCTCTAATCCTTGATTATTTTGCCGAAGCAATTGCCTGAAATGGGTTGATAACCTCATATCTCGAAATGGATTTCGAATTAGCACTTTTGAAAAATATGAACAATCCTAATTGATCTTTTTCTCAAGGTTGTAGTAGTTCAAATTATTACGTACCTTCAATGATTTACATTAAAAATGGAAAATATAAAAACATAAAAAAGGTTCAAACAAAAACTCTCTACTAAGTTTTTTTTATTTCAAAACATACTTCTTACTCACTGTGAAGCGCAATACATGCAGTTCTACGCGGACGTAGTGGCGGCAAAAAGCTAGTAATTGTAATAAACTTCGAATTTATAGCACTAACATGTTAAGCCGTTGTCTGCCGGCAAAAAAAATAAACATAGCAATCTTTTGTAATGAGCCCTAGGATCCCAGGGACGCGTAGATGACGGGTTGCAGCACATTGTAAAAACAAACATTGGTAAACCATAAGCGTTGTTCGAATATTAAGAAAGGATTAAATAGTAAGAATTCTGTGTAGTTAGCAATGTATTGGAAACTCCGGAGGCTGGTAGTTTCATATCGGTCGTAGATTGGCGGCGCGCCTCGCGCGAACTCTATAGACGAAAGTAATTTCAGCATCGGGTACCTGCAGGTGCGATACAGTCGCCGAACCTCGACTCGCTACACCATACTCAACCTAAATACACAGTCAGTTATTTCTTCCGCATGTGAGGGGCAGCTTAGATAGGGACCCTCTTACGTACTATATTATATAACTATACAATGTAATTTTATTGATTTGTCCGTTTCGCCCTAGGCAGCAAGAGCAGTATTCACGCTTATTGCGAAGAATGTGAAAAACTACCCCGGATGCGAAGTTAGAAACCATACCAACGCATACTAATGAAGCTAAACCGGCTATACAGTCACTATTCAAGCAGTCAGGCAGCGAAGCTAGACAAAGCGCGTGTGAGCAGAATCATTAGCTGCACAATTAGTGCAATTGTCGTTAATTTATGTTTGAACGTCGACAGCGCTGACGTCCGCGCTCCGCCCGACAGGCAAGCGCGAAACAAGGACTTAAATCATTATGATGCCGCTGATGCCACATTGTTCGCTCTGTTCCCATCAAACGGGCATGACATTAATTGGGACTAACTTAATTAATTCTGACAGGCGTTTCTTAATCTCCTAGATTTTAAACACAACGACAGCAAGTACATATTTTAATTCGTAGTAAACGGCATGAGAAGAAGTAATAAATTGATGGTGCAATATTGAACAAATATTTATTTTTGTCAATTATAGTATTTTTAAGGCAAAATGAAGGAAAGCGCATTTTAGGGTTACGTACTCAAAGGGTAGAACATGAACCGTGATAGAGTTAAAATTTTCAGAGATGATATATTTCTGTTTCCGCTATAACAACAAATATTAAATAACAGAATAAAATCAATATTTAACCCTTAAATGCATGGTGTAGGATGCATCCTACATAACCAAAACATGGTTAGTGTTTGAAATCTAGATATGTATGTATTATGTTCTTGTATGATTTTGCAAGAAAAACTAACGCATTTTCACATTTATTAACGATTTATTGGAAAAACTCAATATAAAAAAAGTTATAAATGTTTTTAACCCAAATGGCGGCAATTTAGAAAAAGTTGAATATTGAAGGTTTTCTTCGACTGTGTTTAGTGGTTTTTAACTAAGTAAGTAATTATTTTCTATTACAATTCTGTAACTCATTTCATAACGATTTTACTTTTACAAACTTTAATTAAGGTCTCAGCCAGAAAGTAAAGAATATTTACATACTTGATCTTGTAGGATCTAGCCTACATTATGCACTCCCGGCACTTTACAATTACTATCGGCACTATCGAAGTTATTCTGGTTGACAAATTAAACTCGTACATTATTTTGATATTTTTACTAGGTTATTTTATTTCATATTTGTTATTACTTAGATAAACAACTAAAGTAAGGAATTATTTCTTTCAACAGTCATCAACTGCTCAGCGTGGCGTTTCTGAAAAACCCTAAAACGATGGGTTTCATTACAGAGTTCCTATGCTCTCCTTCTTGCTCCATCATCAGATCAGCTCTGTGTCATCATAGTATTGGATTGTCACGTGATATACACACGTGTGCAAATATCAGCTCAATTGGTTAAAGATATCTGCCTCAAAATTGAGTTGCAAGATTCCACCCGAACAAATATAGGTACATATTTAAATATTTACATACATAGTTACAGTGCAAGTTAAATAAAAGCTTTTAAAAAACGCGAAACCTGGTTTTGTTTGCATGGGAGTGCATCATTTAAGGGAAACGACGTGTTATTATATTAATTACGTATATTACAAGCACATATTTTCGTAAATGTTTAATTCGTACCTACAAACATTGCGGATTTCAGATCTGTCATAGACCGTGTATAGGGCTATTTGATTTTGCGGGGAGTGCATAATGTAGGATGTATCCACATTTTGGATAGTAGTACAAAATTCACCCAAAACATGTCTTTAGATTTTTTTCGTATTTTTCTCGTGTTTTTTACGCCATTAGATATCCACATTTTTTTTTTTAATTGAAAAAAAAAAATCATGCATTTAAGGGTTAAGGGCTCCCATACAACAAACGTGATTTGTTTGCCATTTTTATAGATAATGGTACGGAACCCTTCGTGCGCGAGTCTTGGCTGGTTTTTATTTAAATGTATATTATATTTTAAAGCGCGGTATAAAAATCCACCAATATCAACAAATAACTGTGTTAATTTGCGTCAATATCACTTAGGTACCTAAATTTAATTTACGAGGTTATTATCCCGAGTCACACAGAAATTCTGACCATTAGATCCAAATTTGTACTGTTTCGTAAACTGAAAAGGAACGTAAACTACTGTACTCGTAAGTATACGTGTAAAACGTGGTTAACATAGTAGCCTGGAATATCTTTCAGTAGAAAAAAATCGTGCGTTACGTGTCTACACGACTTGAAACCATATACATATATAAGTCGGTTGTATATCGATTACTTTATAGGTAATTTATAGACGCAAATGCAACACGGGTTGGCCAAGTATTTACTACCGGCAGCAGTGGACACAAAGTCAACGACCTATTGATTACCGCGATATTTCTAGATATCTAACTATTAAGGACCGTGTTACTGAAATATTTATATTTAATATAAGCGATACCCCCAACCATTATGACCCGTGACAAATACTCCCTCGCCAATAAGTATATAATCGCTTGGCACTATTTATATATTATTATTATATTTCAATTAAGACGAACGAATGCAGCCTTCAGAATTGAGTCTAGGTCACTCGCTAATGCTCGCTAGATAAGCAGTGATCATCGACACTCCCGGAAATTTGAGATAATGGCTATGAGCAATACCATTATTTCATAAAAGTCATAAAGTTTTAGATTCATATATTTTGATTAATCCCCGAATGATCAAAATATTGTTTAATAGCCGCAGCTAATTTTGAAGTAATATAATAATACAGCCTCAATATTTACGAATTTTTGGTTGAGAAAAAATCACCTTTTTACCGGACCTCGGGATAGATGCGTCCTAATTTCAAGTTAGATTTATCAGCGTACTTATAGAATTAACCAAAATATTTCGTATAGCAAGGGCAAAATCTCCATAATGTTCAATTAGGATTGTTCATATTTTTTCAAACGTGCTAATTCGAAATCCATTTCAAGATATGAGGTTTTCAACCCATTTCAGCCAATTGCTTCGGCAAAATAATCAAGGATTAGAGATATTTCAATACATATTCATGTGACCTTTACTTGACCTCCCTTTAATCCTCATTGGCTGAATATGTAAAATCTACGGTCATTAAAATAGTTTTGATCTGTGGTGTTTAACCGTCACTGTCACTTCTTTCACTGACGTAAGACTGACGTACATTAATGTTAGGTTATACCGGTGTTCTCGATTTGTTTAGTCGTCAAAATTACTTAAAATATGGAAAAATATATGAAATGTTTTATTTCTACGTATAAAAATGATTCAAAAATAGCTCTAAACCATTAGTTAAAATCCGGGAAGAAAACGTGGTGTCGTGAAGTCAATATGGAGTATTTCCAGTGTTATACATAATACTACTGCGAGGATCACTTCGACGTGAGTACAAATAATAAGATTCATAAGACGATACAGTTTATTCGTTATTTTGGCTCTTGAATGTAAATAGTATCTTATCGGGAGATAATTACATAAACTATCTAAATGATGTTCTAAGCTACAGAATACTTGAGACACATAAATAAAATAGTCTTGCTTATCAATCAAATATATAATATTTGCCCCTACTTGGAATAAAACCAAAAGGCTCGCTTTATGGGCAATTGGGCAGCGCCAGAGGGCCGCTAATAGCCACATAGCACCGACTAATTTTGTATATAGAAATCGTTATTTTGTTGAACAGTGTTCTCACCTTAAAATATATTCTCTATGGTATATTGCGTATGACTGACTATATGAGATAAAAACAGGTACCATTTTTATTTTTTAGGAACAAGCTGCAGTTCAGGTGGGCTAGCACAACTTGCTGCCAAGTCGTATCTCGCGCGACTCAGCGATTCCTGTCTCACTCGAACTGTGCGAATTAGAAAGAGGAGGGTAGGTTTTTCTCTACTCGCGTCGCGTCGCAGCGGCAGTTGTGCTAGCCCTGCAGGATACTGTTACAATGGTCGACAAATTCACAAACGAAGAGGTTTGAGGCAAGCAAGCTCGGTTCTACAGCAGTTCTCAAAGTACATTAATTGGAACACGGATATTCAACATCAGTGTCTTCTCCATCTTTGTCTAGTTTTACACCAGAATCAGATTAAAAATGCCTCAGAAAAGAATTCGACTGAAGAAAACTGAACAGAATTTTTAAGAAACCAAAAATTTATTTAGGGTTGCCTAAACAATACAGTAGTGATTCAGTAGTTTACTTAAAAACAAGTTTTAATGGTGATTCATTATAAGCTGGATAACGGCTCTCTATGCAGCTATTCCACACATAATTCTGAATGAGGTCACATCTTAGAAATAGTTATGTAAGCTCTATGAAGAATCCAGAAAATACTTTTATACAGTAAGTAGCTGAATAATTGATAAAATGTGAAACCTAATGTGATTTGAAGACGAAATAAAAACGGTTACTCAAAACAAGCTTTTTAATACAAATTAACTACACCATTATACAGCGTCCATCTGTGTTAGTTAACTATAATCTATGGAAGGATCTTTAGGCACCAGTTTTGGTTTATTTTACTTTTGGGAATGTCTTTGCTTGAGTCAGGTTCGGCATGTGTATTGGACAGTGTCAGCGTCTTCCAGTAGCTTTCAGTTGAGGTTCATGAGGGTTTCGCACACTTTTTGACCTACCAGAAGAGAAGCAACAGTGTTTGCATCCGCCTGAAAAAAGTTTTATTAAAAAATAGAAGTAAGTAAACTATATTAAAACTCTGAGATTAACAAAACATGGGAACTGTAGGAAGTAAGCATGGGACGAATGAGAATGAACACCCAAATTAGACATTCAGATTTGTGTCTCTTTTTATATCTATGAGATATAGCGAACATTGTCAAAAACGACATAAACCATACACAACTTTCTAGTGAGTACCCTGTATTTATGACAAGGACAAATATTATGTTGGCAACAAGCTAAATTGTTTGGGGGGCCGCGGGTGTAGCCAGCACCAGCATGACAGTAGGTACACAAAACCAAACGTACACCAATAGAAAAGTATATTATCGATTAGCTAGTATACCCCGGGCATCCTTCTGGGTGCAATTATACTCGAATAATGCTAAGAGCATTTAAGAGATGAATTGATGCAGCATTCAAGCAATGATTTAAGAATTACGAATGTGTAATTTATAATGTTACTTACGTTAGTATTTTTGCTCGCCTGATTTTCCATTAAAGCTCCATTGTCCAATTTAGGAAGAGAAACCTTCCTCTTCGACTTTAACTAATTTGTCGATCATATTTGAAAATATTCCTTTAAAGCAGACGGATGATAGGAACCTACGCCAAATCTTGGGACTAGGTAGCGAACCCCGGGCTGCTACCGAGTTAACGCTAGGAGGATGATGTTGTTTTTATTTAGGAACCTAGACACGAAAGAATAGAAAAAACAGACGGATGTATCGCCTTTAGCGAAAACGGGCAGAGGCAGATGAGTTAGGTTAAGGCAAACGGTGGGAATGGAATTTATGGAATGGGTGATTACATTGACAGATGACAATTACTAACCATCGATGATTGACATTGATAACTTTTTTTGGGTCTCTATTGTGCTTATGCTTTATCGATTCAGCCACCAGATGTAATTTACTCGAAGTCGTATCTTATATTTTTAATAATTGTTTAAAAATAAACTAAGCCCTGAATTGCTAAAATATTTAAATTGGCTCTATATTTTCGAAAAAAAAATTAAAAATGGGGGGTTAAGAATAATGAACAATCCTAATTATGCCTTAATTTGCTCACGGATCCTTATGGACATAATCAATCAAAAGTTAGACTTGAAAACCTCCCCCACTTTAGAAAACAGGAGAGCGCTTGAACAGATTAAAGATAACGAAATAAAATTTAATATGAATTAACTAGAGATATGCTAGTGACAAAATACCGATATTGGACAGTGAAAACGATATATTATATTTATATTTCGTTACGTTACCCGGTAATGTAAAGTAAAATAATTAATAGGAAAGCAATGGGGGAATGGTTAGTATGAGGCAGTGAAATTTTATGACCTTTAAGGGCTGATTTTGAAGGTAAGTAAAGAGCGTTTACGACTTACGACTCGTACGCTCGGTACATAATAACCCAGTCGACAAACCTCGACCTTTTGGTAACTTTGATTAAATTTAGTACGAATGTTGTGAAGGTCTCGTTTTCGTCTCCCAAAAGTCCTCATCAGGCCAGGACCTGGTACACGGAGCGAAAAATTTAGTAGAAACAAGTAAAAAATATTAATCATTAGTAAAATTTTTGTGAATCCCGGAACAAGGGGATTATACTAACGGTTATAAACCAGTTTTACTAATAGTATTTACTAACACCAAAAAAATATCCTATTTGGAAAAACAATACTGTTTACTAAAAACAAGTAACTTTTATTTGAATCCAAATAATGTAACATACTTGCTTTTAAAAAAATCTTGTTGGAAAAACAATACTGTTTACTAAAAACAAGTATACTTTTATTTGAATTCAAATATGTAACATACTTGCTTTTAAAACTGTATTTTTGGAACCACCATACTGTTTACTAGAAACAACTAAACTTTTATTTGAATTCAATGTTACATTCACAGAGCATCAATTTAACTAGAGGCCCTAAGCACCTCAATCTGTATGAGAACCGACCGTGTCACTTTTTTGCGCCTACTGTGACGTCACGAGAGAATCTCCGTTGTCCCCGCGAAATCGATACAAAGGCGATATATCGCCCGCGCCGTGCAGCTCGAGTCGATAAATCGGACTCGGATAAATCGGTCACGAAAAATATGGTCATGTAAAAATAATACCATGACGACCAATAAAAGGACAGGACAGGAAACGATACTTGTCTGGCTTTTATTAATGAAAAGGCTTCTTTTTGTTTAAATCGAATCTTTAGTTCTAATCAACAATTAGAACGTCTAAGCTTTACTGTGAAATAATAAACATTAAGTTTCTAAGAACAATGCCAGGGAATCAATACTATCGATTACAATGTCAACCTACTAACTTTTTTCAGTACATCAATGGTTGGTATTGCTTCAGGAACCAGTCGACGATATTTTTATGTTTGTTTAAAGCTGCTATCATCGAAATGTATGGAGCAAATTGTGCTATGTTTTGTTGGAAACCAGTTTTTTTGCCCGGTTGCTTCCTTCCATTTCTCTTTTATGTATGGATTACTAGGAAACCTGTAATTTATAATTATAATGTGTCACAAAATACCTAAGTGAACATTACCGTACCTCGATTTCAACAATCGATAAGAACTGTGACGAATCGAAAGGTGAACATCACTATTCGCTTCATTGGACAGATGAATGAGAATTTCCCCTTACCAAGAAGCCGAGCGACACAAGCTAAAGATCGATCGTTGTATTTCCATTGCGCGTTTAATATAGGCAGGCCCTACAAATTTGTTACTAAAGTAGGTAATGTATCATGAACATGAAGTAATCTGTCGCAAATAAGACTATTTTTCATGTTACAACTACGACAAATCTAAAATAAATGATTATAAAATGGAATTAAACATAATTTTAGAAGGAATTTACTTATTTGTGGTAGGAAACATGCCCATTATTTGGGTCAGCATTTTCTGAACAGTTTCTACAACTCAATACTGAACAACGAGTCATTTTTACGTATTTCGGTTGACGTCTCGCGGCAATGACCGTTCAAGGCGGACTGAGCGAGACTGCGTAGAAGTTTGGCGTTTTGACTACTTTTTGGCACGCGAAGTACGTACACAGGCGACGTCTAGTTAAATTGATGGTCTGTGGTTACATTCTTGCTTTTAACATTAAACTAGAACATTTTTTTAATTTCTAGTAGTTTTTTTTGTGGATCTTACTATACCTGTTACTAGGAATTATTAGTCATGGAATCTATTAAGCCGAGTAGTTTTATCTAGTGTTTCGTTTCTTGGTTTTACTAATCCCATGACCAGAATTCACAATGGTTTGCTTGGAAACAATAAAGCAGCACTCTTATTTTCAGTATTTTTATAAGTATCATTAATATTTTTACTAGGAATTACAAATCTTTAGAATATTTCATGGGATTCAGTAAACTGCGATTTAATTTCAAGTAACCTTAATAGCAATGTACAGATGCGTCCGCACCTGAGCCTGATCGAAGCGATCCAAACGCTGATTGAGCTAGTTAAGTGACACTTGCTTTCTTCAGTATGCACATTTACAGAGTACAAGGAGTTAACTGTTTATATTTTTACAGCTACTCTTCAAATAATAGGAAATGATAAATTAAATCTAAGTAAGGACTGTATGAATGTAACAAGACGTAAATGGAAGAACTAGTAGCTGTAAAAACAAATAAGACATATACATTTTAAATAAAATATCAAGTATTTAGTAATTAAATAACTTTATTCAAAGTTAAATGACATAATTCTTCATCTAGATGTCAAACATTAGCAAATTAAGACAAATGCGGTAACGTTGTAAGACCGATTGAAAACAGTACCATTTTATATAAATAAATAGGTATAAAACCTATATAAAAAAAAACATCTGCCCCTCAGTGCATAAAATAAATTTATAAGTTAATTAAGTTGGGCTTGCTTTTCAGACAGCGGTAAGCCTAGTTCCTTTGAAACTTTGCATTTTCTTTTTAATGTTAAGTACTTACATTAAATTTAAATAGAATCAGCTGATCGCACAAATTTAGATAAGTATATTTTTGTAAGACACTGTTGATAAAGGAGTCATTCCGTTACCGAACGCAGGCATCAACCGCACGTTTCGCCGCACTCTAAATGAATGACGTCTTTACAGTTTCCCATAAAACTATACTTATCTAAGTATATTAATATCCGATCAGCTGATTATAATTAAAATTAGTTTAACACTCTAGAAAACAAAGACACATAACAAAACATACAAAAATAAAATATCTAAAATTATACATCATCAGACGATCGCAATTTCGGAAGAAACCCCACGACTTTAGCAAGTCCGCCGTTAATAAGTCCATGCCCGTCCGTTAACAACACACCACAGCACCACACAAGTTTTTCTTATTTTCGCACAATCACAAATTGCTAGATTAATTTTGTCGTTTCGCCGTAGAGGTTACAAGCAAAATGGACGAGTAAGGATGGATACAGGGCACGCGTGCGGGGGAGGGGTGGCCGGTGCATTTACAAATCTTGTTATTAGTACCCTTTACTAATGTCTATAAAGCTATTTTATTATTTATGGAAATAAGTATAAAACTCATAAGAATAAGAAAGGAATTTGTTATTACAAGATTACATGATACAATGATAGATATCAGAATTGATTTTTAATTATTAATATTCATTTGTAACCACCGACTTTACGTATAATATATCCCATTTGTATTATCTAGTAATCTTTACGTACTGGTGGTGCTAGTACACCATTTATAAACCCAAGGAAAGTTTTATAGAATTTGTAGAACTCTAGTTATTCCGAGTAAATAATTTCAGGATGAAGCAAAACCGTTTTGTATTTCCTATACTATGAAATTAATAAAATTTCCTTAAAATTATATTATTTACTAACACCTAGAAAAAAAATTAAAAATTTATAGAATTTGATATTCCCTTCTTTTAGATATCAGGTTTTTAATACGAACAATATTTTTTCTCTCAGTGTAGAACCACCGCTATCTTGGAAAATGTAAAATAAGATATTCGCTTTTTGTGGGAAATCTACGTATACGTACATAGGGTACGTAGATTTCCAAATATGGTCAAGGGCAACATTGGAGTTTAATAAATGCTGCGTAACTATGACGAGAAAACAACGTCTTTGTTGAGCAAAATGCATACACATGTGAGATTTTTGCCTTCAGGTCCGTCCTGGGGTTGGGAAAAATATCTTAACTTGAAGAGTTTGGAAGAATTTCAAATCTACTTATTTTTACACAATAGGATATGAGCTATGTTAATATTAACATTTTACCCAACTTTGGACCCTGAAGGCAAAACCCGGCCTCAGTGTCATTTAAAATAGTAGATTACTAGCTAAATAACGATTGGTCTTTAAGTTCGCACCTGAAGTTGAATCAGCGTTCGGGGTGGATAATTTGAGCTAAGTACCTAGGTATCTCACTAAATCTTCCATCATCGTCCATTACCACTCCTAATTGAATACCATACAAGATCATGTTTGGTTTTCGTGAATCTATAGTAGATGATCACGTGATTCGTGATTAAGGAACATCATTTATACAAACAAACAATTTTAATTATTTCCCCGTAATAGATAAATGGAGTCTCATGTTATATGGGCCGCTGTTGGTCGAAATCGTATAAAGGTGTAAGTATAACAGAGAGAGGATTCGAAACCCAATCAAGCTAATCTCTAGTAGTCCAACAAAGGGAAAAGCGACGATCACGCACCGGTCTTCCCGCGCGACTTGGGAGGTCCGCGCCTAAGGCCTTCCTAAATTAATAGATGAATGGAGATAAACGCGCGCGGTATTTTATACTCTACTCCAGTAATACAAAAGAATCAGACTTACATATATTTATATAGATAAGTTCGCTGCTCATTTCTAACGTCATTGTCGAATACACGATTTAATATTATTATTAACAATGCCGCGATCCAGTCCAGAATATTTAATCTTTCCCAACAAAGGCATATTGCATTTAGGCTTCGAAACATTGCGAATCAATCCACTGAAGAAGCGACGAGAAGTCGCACAAGGAACGCGCCGCGTTTCTCTACCCCGACTTGTTCAGGCTTCTCAAACACATGAGCAAAGAGGAGCAGCCGGTGAAAGGGCTCGGTTGGCAATGAGAAATCGTCGAGCTAGGAAATCGCACAGATCAACCCTAATATGCTATGAACTTAATTTTCTTTTTGCATTCATTTTATTGCGTTAATTAAATCCCATGCTTAGCTAAGTGGCTAAAAGTTAGCACGACATTAATTCATTGACTGTTAGGTTACGAAGTTCGCCAGGTCAGCTAGTCAGAGATAAAGACGTATACACTATAGCTATACTATCAATATCCGAGGCCATAAGTGTGTCCGTGTATTACAGGACCAGGATTAGTTTACGATCGTATCTGTCACCTTCAATTCTTTTCCAATGACGGCTAGGAAATAACAGTTTTTTTTTGTAGACGAAATTTTTAGTCTGTCCTCCCACCGGCGGCGAAGGGGTTCAATCTTATAACTTTTTTTTTGTTCCTACCATACAGTCTTCAAAATCCAATAGGTGCCAACGACGCACGAGTAAATCCACATTTAGCATCGTGGACTCCCCTACTAATAGTTTCTATCTTTAAGTACATATAAATAAAGTTTGGTCTCAACATGAAGGCCAATATTCGCGTTTTATATTTTTACTTCGCTGCCTGCCACCAGTTGAAATTAACTTTGGTTTATCGCCAAAAAGAAAAATACACTAGTTTCATGAGAACAGTAGCTAGAGTACCTATAGATATTTTAGAAAATCCAATGATGTCTGCAATACATGAACTGAAATAGAGGTTTTAGAAAATACACAAAATATAATTCCGGCCCTTTGAAACAGATGTTTTAGCACATTTATTCAAGTCAGGTTTTCAATAATCCCGGCCTCTTAACAGGTCGACGATGGATTAGCTAGATGGTATACGTTATTAAGTAAGATTTTAAATAGAATAAAGAAAATTATTTAGTGCAAATTACAGTATTATTTAATTATTGACGTACGTGCAATATTATTAATTAATTACCTGATGGGGTATCTATGGTTCAGAAATTAACCACAAACAACGACATTAGCATTTACAAAGTACATATACCTAATTAGCATAATGTTCGTGAATAATATAGTTAGTAAGAAAAGTATTTTTTCAATACAGTTGCTCAAAAAGTGGTACTTTATGTAGCTGTAAATCATGCGCGAAGTTGGATTTCGCGAACTAGTGATTTTTACTTTTCCAATTTTTTTTTAACTGTTGTTCCAAGCCATACATCCAACCGAAAAGTTTTAGGCTCAATCAGTTTACTTATTTATTTAACAAAGCATTTGGCATTTAATCTATATTTATATTATATTTATAACATTATAATTGCATATTAGACAAGTTAAAGGTTATCGATATTAAAAAAACTAAAACTGTTTTCAAAAAGTTGCCTGATCGAGTAGACCAACGAAGAAACGAGTATTATGCTAAACCTCCGAGCAATAGAGTATTATGTAAGACCGCCGTGCCGGATGAATGAACGCTTGCTTTTTTTTTCGCCAAAACATACATTTCTTTACAAATAAATCAAATATAAACTAATTATAAAATAAAAAATGATTTTTTTTCATGTTTAAATGTAATTAATCTACATACCATGTGACATAAATCCTCTCCCAAATAGTTATTGATTTGGCAGAATGCTAACGACCAACACGCCTCTTCAATTCATAATTATTACTAGTGACCGACCGAAACATGTTATTTTGCCGAAACCGAAACCGAAACCGAAGGTTCGGTTTCATTGTAGTTTCGGCCGAAACCGAAACCGAAACCGAACCTTTTATAAAAAAAAAGTCCTTAAAAAGTCGAAAAAATGTTAGTAAGTTCTGTTCTAAAATTAATATCTCGCCGACCTATAATTACAGGTTTCTACTTTCAAAGATTTATCACAATGAAATTTCAGCACAGTTACAGAGGTTCTGTTTGAAAATTTAACTACCCTATAAATAAAGTGAAAAAAATACATTATTTGTAACACAAAGTTAGCGATTTTTTAATGGTGGTATAAAATAAGTCGGCCGGCGGAGTCAGGCGAGCGACGCCATATTGCCAGCCGTGCCGAGCGCGCCCGACGTTAGCCGAGCGCGACCCGAAGGTACGATGTTGTAAGTTTCGGCGCGGCCGAAAGGTTCGGCCGTTTTTGGCCGAAACCGAAACTCGGGCCGAAACTTCATTTTTTGGCCGAAACTGGCCGAAACCGAAACCGAAATTTCGGTCGGACACTAATTATTACGAATTAATGTTGTAATGACGTGTTGTTTTAATAATATTTTGGTGATCTGTGCGACTTATACGATTGTTAAATAAAATGTAAACCAGGTATATGCAAAGCCCACAATGGCAAGTAAACAGATTTTGTTTTGTCTCTTTTAATTACTGTATTAAAAAACGTCGTTTGATAAACATGCGGAAGTGTCATTTTCACTCTTCCCGAGTCTTGTTCCTCGCCTCGCGGCTCGGGCCTGGACAACTCGGGACTCGTACAATCACAAACCTTCCGCACTTGCATCAAAATGTAATACATATTTTTATTCTATTGATAGACCACCGGAATAGTTACATTTGATGGTGTCGTGCATTGTGTGAAGTAATTTATGATTTATCAACTCAGCATAGCAATGAGACGATTAGTCGTAACATGGTCGTAACGGACTGATACAGTCATAGACAATGAGCAAACCCGAATTACTGCTTAAAATATAAATACGTCCGTTATTGTTTCGTTAAGAGATCTGGCAATAAAAATATTAGATAAACAATGAAGTCTGTAGAATAAGGAGACTACTTCAAAATTATTTACTTATGCGTCCGTGTCTCCAAAGCAATTTCAATAATAATAATAGAAATGGAAAGTATTTGTAAGCTCGGATTTCATATCTCAAGTTATTAGTAACTAATATGGATGAGTTAATATACATTTTTAAAATGACGCGCCAATTAAGAGACGTGTCCCCCTTTTTAGGGTTCCGTAGCCAAAATGGCAAGAACGGAACCCTTATAGATTCGTCAATCTACAATGAAACCGAAGGTTCGGTTTCATTGTAGTTTCGGCCGAAACCGAAACCGAAACCGAACCTTTTATAAAAAAAAAGTCCTTAAAAAGTCGAAAAAATGTTAGTAAGTTCTGTTCTAAAATTAATATCTCGCCGACCTATAATTACAGGTTTCTACTTTCAAAGATTTATCACAATGAAATTTCAGCACAGTTACAGAGGTTCTGTTTGAAAATTTAACTACCCTATAAATAAAGTGAAAAAAATACATTATTTGTAACACAAAGTTAGCGATTTTTTAATGGTGGTATAAAATAAGTCGGCCGGCGGAGTCAGGCGAGCGACGCCATATTGCCAGCCGTGCCGAGCGCGCCCGACGTTAGCCGAGCGCGACCCGAAGGTACGATGTTGTAAGTTTCGGCGCGGCCGAAAGGTTCGGCCGTTTTTGGCCGAAACCGAAACTCGGGCCGAAACTTCATTTTTTGGCCGAAACTGGCCGAAACCGAAACCGAAATTTCGGTCGGACACTAATTATTACGAATTAATGTTGTAATGACGTGTTGTTTTAATAATATTTTGGTGATCTGTGCGACTTATACGATTGTTAAATAAAATGTAAACCAGGTATATGCAAAGCCCACAATGGCAAGTAAACAGATTTTGTTTTGTCTCTTTTAATTACTGTATTATTTAGATTTTTTTTTCTTGATATTTTTTCGCAACTGTATTAAAAAACGTCGTTTGATAAACATGCGGAAGTGTCATTTTCACTCTTCCCGAGTCTTGTTCCTCGCCTCGCGGCTCGGGCCTGGACAACTCGGGACTCGTACAATCACAAACCTTCCGCACTTGCATCAAAATGTAATACATATTTTTATTCTATTGATAGACCACCGGAATAGTTACATTTGATGGTGTCGTGCATTGTGTGAAGTAATTTATGATTTATCAACTCAGCATAGCAATGAGACGATTAGTCGTAACATGGTCGTAACGGACTGATACAGTCATAGACAATGAGCAAACCCGAATTACTGCTTAAAATATAAATACGTCCGTTATTGTTTCGTTAAGAGATCTGGCAATAAAAATATTAGATAAACAATGAAGTCTGTAGAATAAGGAGACTACTTCAAAATTATTTACTTATGCGTCCGTGTCTCCAAAGCAATTTCAATAATAATAATAGAAATGGAAAGTATTTGTAAGCTCGGATTTCATATCTCAAGTTATTAGTAACTAATATGGATGAGTTAATATACATTTTTAAAATGACGCGCCAATTAAGAGACGTGTCCCCCTTTTTAGGGTTCCGTAGCCAAAATGGCAAGAACGGAACCCTTATAGATTCGTCATGTCTATCCGTCCGTCCGTCCGTATGTCACAGCCGATTTACTCGGAGACTATAAGCACTACAATTACGAAATTTAGTAGGAAGGTGTATTCTATGAACCGCTACATAAAAGTGATGTTAAATTACAAAAAAATATTAAATTAGGGGAACACTCCATAAATGTAACCGGTAGATGAAAAAAAAATTTCAACGCACATAGTCGTGTGGGGTATCGATGGATAGGCCTTTAAAAATGATATGGAGGTTTCTAAAAAACTTGTCCATTTAAGTCAACCGTTGGTGAGATATTAGTTGTCAAAGTCATAGAAAGTGTCCCCCCCCCTCTCTAATTACCAAACTATAGTTTAAAATTTTGAAAAAAAATGAGGTGGTGTGCATTAGTAAATACTTTCAATTAACGATTTTTGGTTTGAACAATAAAGGTTTTACGGTTTTCGAGTTTCCGCTTAAAAACTGTCTTGCCCAAACAAAAGGTCGTAAGTGCTGTGAGTTCCCTATGAAGATACGACTTTTTTAGAATCAATGTATTGGATAGTGACTAGTAAGTGTTGATACGGACCCTTTTACGGATTTGTTTATACAACAGAAAAAATGTATACGTATACTCGCGAATATAAAAAGTCCAGATAGCTGTAAACCTTACTTTATAAAATATGAAATATTAACTCTAACTTCAATATACATACTAGAAATGTGTACATTTGTCAGAAAGCATCCAGCATTATTCCCAAAATTAACTGACCAACCTCGGCGTTTTGAAACTAGATTTAAAAATAATTTAGCTTTGCCAAAAACTTCAAAGTTAAAAATGCATAGAAAGAGCCCATACGTCATGGCAGTGAAAATATATAATAATATTAGAGACGACATAAAATCAGAGATTGAGGACAAACATTTTACGACAAGCTTAAAAAAATTCCTAATCAGAAATAGTTATTATATGTACATTAGACGATTTTTTTAACAATAAATCCAAATAGTAATCCCCTAAAATAATAATAAAAATTAATTCATTTGACATGCCTTAATATGTATTTTTAACTTTTGTATTTTAAATTTTAACTTTTGTATTTTATCTGGTATATTATTTTAGACATTAATTAATTAGTGACATGTATCTTGATAATGTTTAAAAATAATAATGTAAATAATCATATCAAAAATAATTAATTGTTTAATGATTTAGAATAATCCAATAATGTTATTATATACAAGTGTTAGGTAAAATTATTTCATAATTATTCAATGTATATCGTAAATTTTAATTTTAAGCATTTTGCTATGCCCTATCAGGGTCCATGAGATAACAAAACATAATGTAACACCTGTACTGTACCATGGTTGCAAATAAATGAATTATGAATTCATTGTGCGTGGTCCGAAACGCACTTGGTCGGTTTTTTTAAATATCTATCGTTCAATTTAAACCTACATTTTACCATACCTAAACTATATTAAAAGCATAATAAAGGTCTGTAAACATTATTCAGAAGTCAGACATAAGGTGTTGAAAAGTTAGGTTTGCGTCACAATCAATCGTTTAACTCGATCATACGAGCCGTCTCACGTCTCATTTCAATGTTCTATCCATTTTATCAATTGAGGTTTTTGACTGTATTAGATGAATCATTCTATATAATCAATGTAATGGGAAGTCAAATATGTTAATAACAAATTAAAACTTGTGTGGCATGATAGAGTCTGGCTAATGAAAGCTGAAACTGAGATTTATTTAAAACTTTTGAACACAACAACAACACGACACTATAATATCTACGTCAGATTCTTAATTGCCGTGTCAATGGAAACAAATATTGCTTGGTCCTCTAGTCTGAGCTTTCATTAGCCAGACTCTACTTTTGGGTGTGGTGTGGTATTCAAAGCTCATAACTCTCTGCCCTCCCGTCAACCTGACGCTTCACCCTGATAAACATAGAATGACTCATTTATTTGCCACATGCGTCAAGTGTACGGTTGTAAGTTTTGTGCCTTATTCCCATAAGAATTATAATAAATGTATATGAAAGTATTTTTGACAGCGATTTTATCATTATCACAAGTGTTTTAGACTATACATGTTCAATATTCTATATGAAATGACCACAAATTGACGGTGCTAATATGAATTTAAAATTTGATTAATATAAATGCTGATCACGTATACAGCAACCATAGTCTTGTAATTTCCAAGGGCGAAGAACAATAGCCAGGGAGGTGATTTGCATGCTCCCAGAACAATATTTCGATGAGTGCTTGCTTACGTAATAATCCAGTCGAGGCAGTAAAACTTCGAAATGTTGGTAACTTTGATGGAATTTGGTATAAATATTTATTGATGGCCCTGTTTTCGTCTCCAAAAAGTCTCCAGGCCAGGACGTTCTAGTGACGAGAAAACACGTCTTTGTGGAGTAAAATGCATCAATATGTGAGATTTTCCGTCAATGCCTTTCCAGGGGAGAATATCTGAATTTAAAGCTTGCAAGAATTTCAAGTCTACTTATATTTACACAATATGATATGAGCTATGTTAATATTAACATTTTACCCAACTACAGCTAAACTAAAAAAAAGGGTAATGGTTTAAATAGATCGTTAATTACTGATATTTTGATGGCATCTCTAAATCAAGATACTTGATGAATTCATCCTAATTCTGCCTACGTAATTGTGCATATTGAGTTTAAGAAAATTCAGCATGGCGGGCGTGAGGGCGTCAAGTATGAAATCAAAACATTGTTTCTAGCTCTTATATTGTCAGGCGGATTTCAACAAATGTGACAGCAGTAGATGCCCAGGATTACGGCAGTGGTATACGATATAATTGATACGGGACGTATTACGAGGACTTCATAATGTAATGACCAAGGCATACTTTAGGGTATAAATGGGAACAAAATACAAGTGACAGCTGTTAAGTTCACTACACATACACACAGAAACGTCTGTTGCCATGTCTTAAAATTTGAACTTCGGGGACCATGGGGATAAAAGCTACATGAAAATATGTATTTTATTTTTATTACTTTCCCATTTTTTTCGTAACCATTGATTTTATGGATATATGACAAAATGAAAGCTTATTAAAATTTGACACCGAAAAGTCCTACATCGTTTTGGGGAATGTCAGCAATGAACATTCGTACCAAATTTCCGAGATTCCAATATTTCGAGGTTTTGCTTCCTCGACTGGGTTATAAGTATATTGAACACATTTGCGTTGCATGCCCGAAACAGCGGACATATGACAAGCCCAAGGACGGAGCGCCGGCGCCGGTGATGTAATTGAATGTACTCAACAAGTCCACACTTCCTCCAACTACATTTGAATTCTAATTTGTAATTTTGGTATTTAGACCAAGAAAATTAGCGAAACTTGGACATAATTAGATAACTGTATTTCTTTTTCTATGATATGAAGTATTGTCAGTTATAGTTAAAATAAAAAGAATTAAACATTTTAAGGTTCCGCGTCAATGTAAAAAAACCGAAAAACTAAATTTGAAACACATTTTGATTTCATAAGTACAGCATAATATATAACTTCGTAACAGTACCTCTATTATGATATGACGCTTGCATTCCAGTTAAATAAATCAAAATTAAACTAATTAATCAATCGGTACTATCATTAATAACGAAGGTTCGATAAGTTACACATTTTCTGGCTTATCTTATCAGGCATTATAGATAACTGTAATTCAACAATTTATTCTGAATAGTATATTATGTGTGATGATAAATTATTAAAAATTAAACAAATTCTCTTTGCGGATCTCTAAAGTCACAAATATTGGTAATTTTTGGAAATGCAAAATACATGACTACTTGGAAAGTGTTTAATTTATGCCATCAACATATTATTAGCACTAAAAGAAACAAATTAAACAAAAAATATCCACTATTATCAATTAATTGAAATCTTCCGTTACTTGCGTTTTAAAATGAACGTTATGTCTTGCAGAATAAGGTCGTAATTTCTTTGTTTCTCAACTCACGGCCGTGCTGTTGCAAGTCGCGAGCTATTCTCGTGTGGTAGTCGTCTCGTGCATTCATATAATAAATTATATAATAATTATAGCCTATATAGGCTATAATCAATGATTGTCAAACTTTTATAAACACGCAAGGTGCACCACGGTTCGGCTAGGGCGGAAATTTATTGAAATATTGTGTTTATTAAATCGATAATTACTAAATTGTTCAAAATGAGATATATGATTTAGTGTTGGGTAGGACATGAAATTAAAATGAGTTTTAAGGAGTACCTTATTTCCAAAAATGAGGTGGTTCAATGTCCTACTTGAAATGAGGTGAGGTGAGGTACCAACATATACTTCGTATCTGTTAGCAGCAAAAGAGGGTCTTTTTGAGATGTAGTGTATATGATAGTCACCAACTACTTTCATGCATCATATTTATACTTAACTTGATATAAAAATGGTATTTATTGTAGAGGCTGTTTTATTTTGGAATGCCCGGTCAGGTGAATCAAACCAATAAGAAGTTAGAAGATTCTAAGTAATTCCTTTGATTGGCACAGCAAAAGGTTTGAGATCCGTAGACTTATATAATATGACAACCCAATAGTAAACCTCATAATTAAATCTAAACACGTAATATACTCGTAAGTACTAAAGAACTACAGCAGTATAGTTATTATTCCAACTTGATAATTTCAGTATGCTTGGGTAATTTAAAGAAATTCACGTAGGTTAGACTCATACTATCACTACAAGATGTTATCATTTGAACTGGCATATAAATAATTAGCTTACCAATGATATGACATCAATGAGGTGGAAAAAAAACAACATTAAAAGTAATTCCCGCATCGTATGCCGCAGACTAAAACGCAAACCACATCAACAATACAAGTGCACTACAAAGTACATACACAGGTATTCATATATCGGCAAAATGTTTCTACTGATCCTGATACAAATATAAATTAAATAAACAAACCTTAGATACGAACAAGCATCCCAAAGGATAAAGCTTTGTCAGATTGTCAATGTCAGATTCAGAACTTGTTTGAATCTGCGATTATCAAAATTGAATTGCGTTTCTTTTGCCCTTTTTTCACCACTTTGAAAAGAGTTTCGTTACCTCTGTAGTGCGTTTCGTAAGTATATAAAAAAGTTAACAAATAACATCTTAAATATTTTTATTAAGTAACAACAACATGTTTGGTCTGGTCATTTTTCAACGTAGGCAAGTAAACTCCTTTCAATAATAATTTGTCCCGTGAGTCACGATTGAATGACGGGTCACGGCCCGTGACTCTAATTTCCAAATTATGAAGTTTAAAATTCTGAAAAAATTGAGATGGTGTGCATTAATAAATTTCAACGATTTTTGTTTTGAACAAGAAAGGTTTTACGGTTTTTGTGTTTTTTGAGAAAAAGTGTCTTGCCTTAACAAAAGGTCGTAAGTGACGTGAGTTTCGTATGAAGATACGACATTCTTAGGTTCACTGTATTGGATAGTGGTTTTAAATGTGGACTAGTAGGTGTTGGTACAGAACCCTTCATTGTGTGTGATCCGACATGCACTTGGCCGGTTTTTATTTTAATCATTCAACAGCCAATTTATTTTCGTAAAGATTGTATAGATTTTATTCTATTACTAGCTTTTTCCCGCGGCGTCACCCGCGTAATAAGAGTAATTTTTAACCGTCTACAAAAAAAGAGGTTCTCAGTTTGACCCGTATGTTTGTATGTATGTATGTAGATACACATGGATGTCATTTCCGTAATCGGGACCCCGTGGAACCATAAAGACGACACCCATGTAGATTTTTACGAAAAATTAATTTCCGCCATCTAGGATTTGAAAATGGATGTCATTTTCATAGTTGGCACCCCATGGAACCTCGAAGATGACACCCATATCGATTTATAAGAAAAATAAATGTCCGCCATCTTTTATTTGAAAACGCATGTCATTTTCGCAATCGGCACCCCAAGGAACCTCGAAGATGACACCCATATCGATTTTTAAGAAAACTTAATGTCCGCCATCTTGGATTTGAAAATGGATGTCATTTTCGTAATCCGCACCCCGAGGAACATCCGAGATGACACCCATATCGATTTTTAGAAAAAAAAAATGACAGTCATCATATTTGAAAATGGACGTCATTTTCGTAATCAGCCCCTCGAGAAACCTCGACGATGACACCCGTATCGATTTTTAAGAAAAATAAATGTCCGCCATCTTGGATTTGAAAATGCAAGGCATTTTCGTAATCCGCACCCCGAGGAACCTCGGAGAAGACACCCATATCGATTTTTAGGAAGAAAAAAATGACCGTCATCATATTTGAAAATGGACGTCATTTTCGTAATCAGCCCACCGAGAAACCTCGACGATGACACCCATATCGATTTTTAAGAAAAATAAACGTCCGCCATCTTGGATTTGAAAATGGATGTCATTTTCGTAATCCGCACCCCGAGGAACATCCGAGATGACACCCATATCGATTTTTAGAAAAAAAAATGACAGTCATCATATTTGAAAATGGACGTCATTTTCGTAATCAGCCCCTCGAGAAACCTCGACGATGACACCCGTATCGATTTTTAAGAAAAATTAATGTCCGCCATCTTGGATTTGAAAATGCAAGGCATTTTCGTAATCCGCACCCCGAGGAACCTCGGAGAAGACACCCATATCGATTTTTAGGAAGAAAAAAATGACCGTCATCATATTTGAAAATGGACGTCATTTTCGTAATCAGCCCACCGAGAAACCTCGACGATGACACCCATATCGATTTTTAAGAAAAATAAACGTCCGCCATCTTGGATTTGAAAATGCATGGCGTTTTCGTAATCCGCACCCCGAGGAACCTCGGAGATGACACCCATATTGATTTTTAGGAAAAAAAATGACCGTCATCATATTTGAAAATGGATGTCATTTTCGTAATCGGCACCTCGAGGAACAACAAAGATGACACCTATATCGATTTTTAAGAAAAAGAAATGTCCGCCATCTTGGATTTGAAAATGGATGCCATTTTCGTAATCGGCACCCCGAAGAACCTCGATGATCACACCCATATAACTGCTACCCGCAGAAATTTGGTACCCCTTTTTCACCCCTTTAGGGAAGAAATTTCAAAAAACGCTGAAATATGTTTTTTTGTTTTTAAACTGAGAGTTTATAATATATATATACGAAGATTCAATCTCTCACTTCAAAAAAAATGTGCTCCCCGTACAAACACCACATGGAACCACCTTTTCATCCCTTTAGGGGAGTAATTTCGAAAAATGCAGAGTAATTTTTTGTTGTATTTAAACAGAAAGTCTTTATACGAAGTTTTAAATCTCTCACTTCAAAAAAGATTTGCTCCCCGTACAAACTTGGAACCCTCTTTTCACAATTTGGAAAAACGTTGAAATACGCCATTAGTGTATTTAAACAGAGTCTTTATACAAAGTTTCAAATCTTTCACTTCAATAAATACGTGTTTTCGGGTGCCGT
Source organism: Epiblema foenella (assembly GCA_963556455.1). Lineage (NCBI taxonomy): Eukaryota > Metazoa > Arthropoda > Insecta > Lepidoptera > Tortricidae > Epiblema > Epiblema foenella. The sequence continues at coordinate 18,001,059 of OY747095.1, forward strand.
TCAATCGCCATAAAAACAATATGCATATTTTCAAGTACCATATCTCCGATTTTCATAACAGACGATTGTCATAATAACAAAATTCATATTTACATTGGATATAATATTTAAATACCATAACACTCACTTATCACAACCACCTTTTCTATAACGTTTAATTGAACTAATGTATTTTTATATAATACACACATTAATTATAATCATTAAAACTAATAACAAGGTATGCATATTTTCTTTGGTTATAATACTTAAATACCATGACAATCACTTATCACAACCACATTTTCTATAATGTTAACGCGGAGGGTCACTCAAGGCAGGTCGGTGTAGGTGGGATCCCTTCGTTTTGCCAAAATCCATCAAAATCTTATTTGGCAAAAAAAATCCCGAAAGACCTTTTGGGACAAAATCGACTCTAACACGGATAGGTTAAAAGATTAAGACGGGACCTTCAGCTCGCGTCTTAATCTTCGAGGTTATTTTTTTTATAAAAGCCCAGAAAGACCTGTTAGGGCAAAATAGACTCTAACGCGTTAGAGTCTATTTTGCCCTAACAGGTCTTTCTGGGCTTGAAGATTAGGTTAGAAGATTAAGACGGGAGCTTCATTGATCATTATACTACAAGTTCTGTATAAAATGTACATTATGACTATTAAATATTATACAAAATGATCATTATAGCCTTTGGTAGTTATCAAATTGACAATTCTGAACATTGATCATTATAATCGATGATATTATGCAAATTGTTTTATTGCATTTTATTTTTATAAAAATTAATCACATACAAATCGAAAACATGCAGTTCGTTTGTATGCAACATAAAAGTATGCAATTTGTTTTTATAATAAACATTACACACCCCGTGTTTTCATATAAGCTTTGGACCTTCGTTTCACCCCTTAGGGGATGAATTTTGAAAAGTCCTTTCTTAGTGCACCCCTAGACTTTATAAGGAACCTACGTGCCAATGGGATCTCTAGAACCAGCGCTTTGGGCTGTGCGTTGATATGTCAGTCAGTCAGTCAGTTTCTTCTTTTATATACTTAGATTTATTAAATAATAGCCATATAATATATATATATATATATATATATGCTAGTATATAGCGACCCGCACCGGCTTCGCACGGGTGCACTATTTAATGGATGTTATTATACATATAAACCTTCCTCTTCAACCACTCTTATTTATTTAAAAAACCGCATCAAAATCCGTTGCGTAGTTTTAAAGATTTAAACATACATAGGGATATATGGACAGAGAAAATGGCTTTGTTTTATACTATGTAGTGATATATATATGTATCTATATATATATATATATATATATATATCACACCACGGCAGCAATTGGAATTAAAATTTGAAAATTATTTAGTTACCATTTTTGCTTTCAGAAAAAATTAGGTAGTGTATTATAACTCACGATTTTTTTAATACGTTACGTTCACGCATTTTTTACCTAATACCAATTAATATTTGATACTGAACATTAATATCCGATAAAATAATAAATACAACGGGTTATCGAATTATGTCCAGGTCTCGCTAATTTGATTGGTCTAATTAGGCGGTTGTACAATAGACCTACTAGCGTCGTAGCGGCCCGCTCCATAAAAATTATACCCTATGATCCACGAGAAAAAATATCGGCTCTGGGAGCTGTAGACCTGTCTTTACGTTTTAAATCCCCAGGATCCCCGATTCTGAAAAAAATTCAAAAAAAACCGCGACTAAAAATACACGAGAATCGGTTTTTAATACGACATTTAGAAGAGAATCCGCGCGCCGGAAATCCAAAAGCATTTATGTCGAAGCTGCAACGGCTACCCATCGTTCCACTAGGTCAATTAATGAATACCACGACAAAATCAGTCTGGTCTGGCTGTTTCTACTCGTAAGTTACTCGCGAACAAGAATACGTATATGAATGATAGATTTATTGACTGCGGTACATAAAAAACCGACCAAGTGCGAATAACTCGCGCACGAACGGTTCCGTACCATTACCTAACGGCAAAAAAATCACGTTTGTTATATGGGAGCCCCTTTAAATATTTTTCACGACACTGCTCGGAAATGTGGCCATAGATGAACTAAATCCAGTATACAAAACTGTTCATATATGTACATTAAAAATCTGTACATCTATGAGCCTCAAAACACGCAAACAATGTAGCATGTTACAGTAACAGGTCGTATCTAATACATGGATTTCATAGTAAGATACGACTTTTTTTAAATTATTTTATAATAATTTTGTCTGCCGGGTTTTTTAACAATTTGGACCAATCAAAAGTAATCGTCTGCTGCATGTGAAATGAAATTAACCAATGAGAATGCGTCATTATGAGGTATATTTCGTTCTTAAATGCATAATACACACAAACGCCTCAATGTTTTTAAGTATGAAAAAACGCCTCAGCATTAACTTTTCAAGCCTGTAGCGGACTGTACTGCACCTGCTGACTAGTGCGCGCGAGGCAGCGCTATGCAAGTCTATAGCGGTGCCCCGCTCGCATCGCGAAAACCATCCTGCAACTGCATCAGTGTGTCAATCCGTTTTATTTTTTGACGTGTTTTTCGTACTGGCAACTAAGAACGGACTGGTTTAAAAGATATAAAAAAAAAAAACAAAATCAGGCGGGAACAATGAAAAATACATCATTGGGCGGGAACTACACACAACAATCTTGAGATTGTTTTGACACTGATAACTGTTGTTTGTGATAAATAATTACCTTTATTTCCTCGCAGTAGTCGTGAAAAGCACAATGTTTAGTCTCGGCCGAAAGTGCAATAGATGAACTCGTTTTATCGAAAGCCGACCCGCAGGGGAGGAACTAACTCGTTCATCTATTGCTTACTTTCCGGCCTGTACAACAATGTACTATATTTTATTCTGTTTTTTAGCATTTGTTGTTGCAGCGGCAGCGAACACAGTAATAGCGAAGTCTTAGTAATAGGATCCCGTTTTACCCTTTGGGTACGGAACCCAAAAAACAGCGTTACTTGCTGTAACGTCGCCGGCTGAGCCTTGCATATCCGGCAACGCAACACGTGTGGGTTGTATATCGTTTACACAGCTTACAGTGTCATCACAAAAAATAAGAAATAGGAGCAGCTAAACTCCAATTTCTCGCAGTCGGGTGCCGCATACTTGAGACGGTGACGTATAGGTCAAAATCGTGTACTCATCTAAACTAAAGGGTACTCACTTCCATCCGGTAGAGTATCTCGAAAAGAGCCAAATTTCGTTGCTGTGCGGTCGAAAACAATGGCATCTTTTTCGCGCCCTCTGACAGTTACACGGTCTCTGTAAAGAAAATCTTGATATAAATTTTAACACAAGTACCTACTTACTGAAAATTATAGTTGTTTATATATAAACTAGTGACTCTGTGAGCTATTACACATAGGAATGAGAAGACACCAAAGTTAGTTTGTCATACAAAATGTTGTTCCGACGAATTTTTAAAATTCCCATTTACCTATACTCTTGAAATTTGGTGATAATGTTTATTATTACGTATATTTTACCATTAAATACGAACACATTAATAAATGAGATTTTTTTCTTCGATATTTCTTTATTCTTCCAAACAAAACATTTAAAATCAATATAATTATGCCGTTGGTTCGGTTACTCGGATTCAGATTATTTATTCATCATCATTTCAGCCGAAAGACGTCCACTGCTGAACATAGGCCTCCCCCAAGGCTCGCCATTTAGACCGGTCCTGTGCCGTTCGTTTCCACCGGATTCCCGCGACCTTCACCAGGTCATCACTCCACCTTGTCGGAGGCCTACCGACAGCTCGTCTTCCGGTGCGTGGACGCCACTCAAGCAGTTTCTGGCCCCATCGACCGTCAGTCCTGCGAGCAATGTGCCCTGCCCACTGCCACTTAAGTATCGCAATTTTGAAGGCTATGTCGGTGACCCCAGTTCTGCTACGGATAGCTTCATTCCTAATTCTATCACGCAGAGAAACCCCGAGCATAGGTCTTTCCATTGCTCTTTGGGTGACCTTGAGCTTTCCTATGAGGCCCATCGTTAGCGCCCATGTCTCGGATCCATATGTCATCACTGGCAACACACACTGGTCAAAGACTTTTGACTTGAGGCACTGCGGTAAACTGGACGAGAATACACTGCGAAGCTTCCCGAAAGCTGCCCAGCCGAGTCGGATTCGACGAGTGATCTCTTTCTCGAAGTTGGACCTACCTAACTGGACTGTTTGTCCCAGGTATACGTACTCGTCAACAACTTCGAGCGCCGAGCCGCCGATTATTACGGGAGTTGGTACGACATGGGCATTAGACATGACCTTCGTCTTGTCCATGTTCATTTTCAGACCAACTCGATCGGAAACTCTGCTGAGATCAACGAGCATTGTACTGAGGTCCTCCATGGTCTCAGCCATGACTACAATGTCGTCAGCAAATCGAAGGTGAGTGATGTACTCGCCATTTACGTTGATGCCTCGTCCTTCCCAGTCCAGAAATTTGAAAGCATCCTCCAGTGCAGCGGTGAAGAGCTTCGGAGAGATCACATCTCCTTGTCTGACTCCCCGCTGCAGTGGAACAGGCTTTGTTTCCTGGTCCTGTAGTCGGACGGACATGGTGGCGTTTTCGTACAGGCACTTCAGGACTTCGATATACCGGTAGTCAACTTGGCACCTCTGGAGACTGCAGTACAGCCCAAGTCTCGATCGAATCGAAGGCTTTCTCGTAGTCCACAAATGCTAAACAAAGTGGCAAGTTATACTCTTCGGTCTTCTGTATAACCTGCCGCAAGGCATGTATGTGGTCTACGGTACTGTAGCCTTTTCGGAATCCGGCTTGTTCGGGAGGCTGGAAGTCGCCAAACATGTCAGATTATTTATTGGTAAAAATAAAAACATTTACAAGTCATGAATACAATAATTAAACAGACACACAAGTATTTAAAATTGGTTAGTAATTGGTTGGTGGTATTGGCAGTATTGGTTGGTATTGGTTGGTAGTACTCTATATTAAGTGCGAAGTCCGACATGCACTTGGCCGGCTTTTTTACATGTCACACACAATCCATTAACCTGTACGGCGGACGCAAACATTCGCAGCTAAAATCAGTCTCAAACGGATTCAACTGGCACGACTTGAAGTTATGTTTACACTTGTTCAGTGTAAACAAAAGCTCAGTCATTAATACTAAAATGCAGGGAATAGAAGCGTTCCCCTTGCCCGACTAGTGAAGTATCTGCCTGTACATTACAGAATACCGTGTATGTGGTGGTTTGTTCTTTGGTGGTGATTAAGATCGGCATACCTCCCAAGAATGCTCTATGTCACAGATGGCCGTGTTGAGTTGAGAGTGCATACTTGCAACACAGTGAAAGGTCCTTATCTATATTTATCACTAAATGACAACTAATCGACTCCTCAAATCTGAAGATAAATGGAGTCGCAAGCATCCTTGAGCTACAGTGTCTACTTACTAAACTTTGCAGGAAGGAAGGTTACTGGGATTTGCTAGGACTGTGCAAATTCTCCTGATCTTCTGTTCCAATATTCTAGGTGTAGGGATACAAGCAGTTAATGTTTTCTCAATCTGAATATTTCCTTCGTAATTAGAATGACTTGGATTTGGGTTACCTCTGGCAAACTTATATTTTCATGTTATAGGAAGAAGTTGTATGAAAAAGCAAAAACAATTATGGCGTGCGCGTGTGTGTACTGATGATCGTCTATGGCAAGGCACTTACTTGGCCCGGAGTTTCAAAGCAGAAGAAAGTAGATAGTTGGGAACAAACATAAGGTACGTGGAAAGTGCGCATGCATTTTTACCCGGCATGCCCAATGTCCAGAACACTCATGTACCGACTTACTGAAGGATTTCTCACAATAGGGGCAATTAATACATAAGGAAAAATTTCAAAAATGTTTCATAATGAAAGTATACACCTATACGATGTACATATGAAAAATATTTTTTTCGCAAAATATAATAAAGACTAAATAAATAGAGATTTTTTTATTTTCATTTTGAATTCGGCGTCAAAACGAAAATTCACAGTAGTCTCCATATTATGACGTCATTAAGATTTATTAAAAATATAACCGTCATAAATACTCTTTGGTCATAAATATATTCTCTTTAGTAGCGATAGCGACAATCAATGATTGACATTTGGTAATACAACTAGATGACGTTACACAACACATCACAGATAATCTCGTCCTCGTCACACTCTACATATTTTTGTTTGAAGTCACGTGAAATAGATTAACAAAGTATTTTAATATTACGAAAATAAAATTTTCATGGATATAATTCCAAAAAAAATGAGAAATTAGAAAGAACTAATTAATTTAATTATTAAATTAGTCTGTAATTTATATTCTATCTCGATCACTGGAAAATACCCTATAAATTAACAAAAGAAATTAACCTTTCAATTATTCTACTAACAGTAACAAAAAAAATTCTGCACTGTATCTGTTTCAAAGGCTTAAAATTAAACTAACGTAGTCAAAGGCACGTTCCAATATCGTCGGCGACGGCAGAAACTAGTATAGAACGTTAAAATATTTACACAGCATGCTCAATGGAGAATTTGCGTTAAAATTACATCGATAAATTTTATAAATAATCCAATAATGATAGCCATTACAAGTGTATTACTGGATGATATATACAGATTTGTTTTTCGAAATACTTAATTAAAAGTTACCTAAATTGAAACGTCACTTTAGTAACTCCAGTTGAAAACATTGAAAGATATCTATAAAATGGAAAATTATTTACTACATTAGATTAAACTGAAGATATATTATTTCTGTGATTCAAATAATATTCATCCGCCATGAAAAGTTTGATGCCTTATACAATGACATCACGTCAAGCCAGTGAGCGTTTACGCGCCAAATTTAAAATCTCTGTTTTTGATTTGAATTAAATAAATTAATTGTACATATTTTAACTTTTCTGTTTCCTATCTTTACGTAATCCTTAAATTATTAAGATGGACTAGATCTATGACATAATGCAAGTTTCCTATCCATGAGTTTTAATTCCAAACACTCCTTACAAAAAAACGGATACTAAGTACATTCTTTAAAAAGTTCAGACATGACATTAATTACCATATCATAAACGGACGACGGGCCCGATTTGAGATACAAAATCTGACGCGTCCCAAGCATGTCGTCTCTATTCTATGTCCAGTGGCAAATTTGTCCAAAGGTCCAGTACCTAAGGACGCCCCATCGCAGAATAAAACTAACCAAAATTATGTGAAGGAGCGGTTGGTACTACAGCTATGTAATTTTGGTGTGTATGAAGAGTTCCCACAATTTCAAGTCCCTGTCTTTTAAAATCAGAATGACAGAGACGTGAAAGAAAGGCGAAATCCTAGGGCTACATCCCTAGGATACCTAGGATGTATAGTTCAACTCAGGGCCCAGTTCGTGCCATTTTATACGCCAACGCCGTAAAGTTTACTTATATCTCAGCTGTCATTTACTTCAGATGACATAGAATCCTTGTACCTACTTAAATCGCAAAGCTTTGAAGCATGTTTGATTAGCGAAATATACTGCGTCGCATCGCATACAAAGATAAGATTATAGAGCATTAACTAGAAATCCTCTTGTCTCCAATCACAAATATATGCAATATAATGAATATTATTATACATATTCATTTTAATGAATGTTCGCTTCTGTCCGTGTCTTCTCGTACTAGCCCATGTAACTTCACCTTACAATTATATTCAATGTGTCACATGCGAATAAGTTAAAGTAGGTATCTGAGATATTGTCATGTAATGCCTTTTGCAAACGCGCCTTTAAGGCCGTGAAATGTAAAGTATCGCGTTCATTAAAACGCCGTTCTGACCAGATTAGGAAACAACAAAGACTGATTATCAGATATATATTATTCTTAACAATACTTATGATTGTTCGTCGATTAGAGACGAAAAATAATAGCTTAGATAGGGACCTTATTTTCCTTTTTTTTCTTCCAACGTACTTCAACCAATAAATTATTTATTAAACAACAGTAGGCAATGTGATTGTATTTTAGATACTTCATCTAAATCTCATAACAGGAAATATAAATAGAACTTTACAGAGTCAGATATTAATCGAAACGTCAAAAAAGAGTCACACGGGGAGCTCGGTTTACTAGAATAGAGGCATCCTCATACCCTTTTAAATCTGCCTCGGTCTCCGTCAATAGATAAGAAATAGGATTGATAAATCGGCGGCAAACTCTTAAAGGCTTCTTTTTGAAAATCATAATAATAATATAGCATAGCTAGGCGTCCCTGAAATGAAGAAAGAATTCAGTCTTCATTTGCTTGACATCTAATAACAAACGAAGCGCTCAGCACAACATCATCAAGGGTCATCGTTAAGTTATCTCTCAGTGTTAAATGTACAGGCAGCCATTGTACTTTAAAGTTTTTGATGAGGCCGATATGTGTATCCGATTTGTCATTGAATAGTGATATAACGAATATAGTGATATAACGATGACCTAGAATTAAGAACGCTTACAACTACAATTTGTTAAATCATAGGCTCGTTGCACCTTATAAAGATTTTCAAGATTCGCAATGTGTGCAGACATATGAATACTTCTCCTATTTATGAAATATAAGATTTGTCATAATGAAATGGGTGGCAATGTAAAAATAATGGAAGACCCGTAAAGAAGCACTTGCCTTGAGGTCCAGGTCCATAACTAGATGTTTCCCGAATGAGGTACCACCGGTTTTCTGTATGTGCAAGAATACCATCACGTCATGCGCATTGAGGTCGAAACGAAAGTCGTCATGGAGCACTTCATCGTAGGATAGGCCGCGTTGGGCCATGGAATCGGGGAGCGGCCGACCAGGCGCCTCTGCGTACGTCAGCGCAGCCGGCTCTGAGACGCGCTCTCGGGGCGTCGCGGCGCACACCTGCAACAAACGTCACATCATCTAACAGCATTCAAAAATTGCAGAAGATCATGTCAGTCTTATACCCTCTCCCAGAGTTCCGATCTGGGGGATATAATTTAGTTAAGTATTATTATATACTAACTTTTGCCCACGACTTCGTTCGCGTTAACTTCTACTGTCTATTCCTTCCCCTTGGTAGATATATTCTGCAGGTTAGGTTATAAACTACTCGTACTTAACTTTGAGTGACTCGCTCAAAATGTAAAACGTTTTTACGTCTCAAAGTTACAACCTTACAAAGTTTCTTATTTTTATAAATATATTAGCAAGTGAAATGGGCCCCCTTGTTCATGAAAAGAGGCATGTGTCCTGAAGTAGGATGTAATAGGCGGATAATGAAACAAAATGGGTATGATTTATCAATACCTATATATATATATGTATGTTGGTAATAGGTACTGGCCAAGAAAGTCACACGTTAAATACACATTTCATTCCAGCCCGGAGACCGACGACTCGATCCCATATAGCATTTATACGTAAGTACGTATTATTCTTGATGATTTCTTATATTATGTAACAAAACACTAATGTGTTCTAAGAAACTATCTCATCAAATCCATGTAGCATAGTGGTGTCATGGTTCGATGTTGCGTACGTCTACACATTAGTTCTTGTTCTATGACGTTACCCAATTCCCTACTTTCCGAGCCTTAGTACTGACATGCTCGATGTAGCGACTACAGGGGAAAACATATTATGCTTGAATCGAACAAAAACTTCGATGTTTCTGGAATTGCAACGTGTTAGGAGTCCTGCATTATAACCCAAGATCTGTAATGACCTACAACAATATGACCCGCTCTACTTGCAGTGAAAAACTTGGGCAAATGTTTACGCATTATGCCTCTGTACAATTTAATACTTCTACGTATAGTTTACTAAAAAAATCTTTTTTATATTTACTTGTAGTTTACTAAGACAAACATGTTTACAAAAGTTTTAAGAATCATAGGTATTTTTCTAGTGAAGAAACACTTTCCAAAACGTACAATCGAACCTGTGACATCCTGATATACGCAGCCAATCACTTTAACTGAGCTGTTTGAACAATCAGTAATCACACTCGATTACCAAATCCTTCAACCAGTTCTTTCTTACAAAGCCTTGGCCCTTGGGAGTGCGTACGCAGAGTGACATCTACCAAAAAGACTCGCGCTTCCTTAAATTCAATTTGTAATTTTCGTTAGCAGATGTTACTGCTTAAAACAGTAGTAATATTTTTAAGTACCTACGCGCATATTATCGTTTTACAATTATATATAAAAGATTTTTTCTAAGCCCGAAGAATGAGAGGTAGAATGCTGCCTAAAGTTACTTTTCTCCTTCTAAGTAGCCATTTTCTACAATTTGAAGCTAGGACGATTACTTCTATTTTCTTTTCGAAGAACCTAATAAAATTTGAAATCCCTCCATATATTCAATGTACCTCCTAATTCCGAGAAATTCGAAACAAAGCCTGATAAAAGCGGCGGATATCAGCTGAAGACAGAATTTAGGTCGACGCTGGACGACTATAGGACAAACCCTCTTCATATACCTACCACCTGTACCTCCCAGTGATTTGATTGTTTATAACTAATCAGCTAGGTAATAGTACCTACATTGAATTAGTATTTTGGAGAAACTGACCTATAGTAACCAAAAAGATTTGTAACAGTTTCTATGGGGCCTTAGGACAGACACAAAATTACCCCGCCAGCGGGGACGTCAACCGCACGATCGCGATATCGCAGACACATATAGTCCCTATTCGTCGCGATACCGCTGCATACCGGGTAGAGTCAGTTCGACCCAGGTCGGGCCTAGCTAAGTTCCTAGCTGGACTCTTCTCAGCTGTAGGCTTGGTTTAGTGAACCAGCGCCAATCTCCCAGTAGCTCGATTCCACCCACACTTCAGATTTGGTTGAAGCCGCTCAACGTGAGATTGCTCACTGGAGCGCACACTTAGAGTATTCCAGTTGCAGTGTTTAAACCGCCCGCGTGGTCGTGTCGGAGGTTTATCTTGGATTTTCCCCAGGCCACTCTCCAACCAAACGCGCACTCCTATCGCTTTATTGGGCCCGGCCTATAAAAAGCCAGTCAAGTTCAAGAAAAAAAACCTATTTTATATTTCTCAACCGTCCGTTTTTGCTGCAAAGATTTCGGAGTGAATTTCAAACACGTTGATTTTCTTTCATTTTGTAGACAAATATAACATAGGAGAAAATTTGTTAATTCATGGAGTGGGAAATTCGATAGTTTTTATGTAGGCATATATCAAATCGCTGGTCAGTCAATGCTGACAACAACCGTCTACGTCCAATCTATTTAATCCCCGATTTTATAAACAGTAAAGTTATTTAAGCTCAATGGGTCAGTAAGTTTTTACTTAAAACGCAAGCGCTTTAAAGGCTGTAAGTCAGTACCTAAATAACGCAAATCTATTATGTTTTGCTTACGATCATGCATGTAATTAATAGAACTTTAGGTACTGAAATGCGGTAAACATTCACATTCACATGAGTTGCTTTGGTTTTGAGATAATTAAGCGCTAAGAGGCACAAATATCCGAAATCTTTCATAATATCAATCTCATCATAATCAATTGGTAGCGACATTACTCAGTTTATAACTACGATGGTATAAATAAAAACTTTACATGAAAATACCTACTTTATCTCAGCAACTATAAGACTCAAATTATTGAATTGTGCAAGTAATAAATAATCTACATTAACTTCGATTCGACTTTACCGAATGTCATCTGTGTCAAATGTCAAATATCGTGAATAATAGTAGAAGAGCCGACGACACTGAACCTAGTTCGATAAGACTCCCAGATGAGATATATATTATAAGATGCGTCATTCCTGGGGGAACACGAAACGGCTATGCTGCCATGCAAAAACCTGGTGGCCATAGTAAAAAAAAAAAATTTCCCAGGTTTCGTATGTTCCTCGATACAGGGGAGGGGTAGGACTATACGATAATGCAGTGCTGCAAGCCCCCCTGACTGGCCTTGTCAGTGGCAGCAGCATGATAAGTGACGCCAATATTGAGGTTTCTAGTATGATCGGTCTCCTAAAAAAACCAAGGCTCATCTGAAAGATCATCAATTTCTGTGTAAGAAAAACCACTGCTGCCTTTTTCTAATAGTGGAGAAGGTGGTTGCTGCTGTGATTGAAGATCGCCTTCAGCGCAGCTGCAAGCCCCATTATATCGAAATAAGCTCTATAAAGAACCCAGGAAAAACTTCTATACAGTAGTTGAATAACTGATTCATTTTGATTAACCGCTTTTATCTCGCCTTCAAATCACATAAGGTTGTACATTTTATCAATTACTCAGCTAGTGTATAAAAAGTATTTTCTGGATTCTCTATAGAGTCTATTTCGATATAATGGAAATACAATTATATTTTACAGCTAACTAACACAGATGGAAGCTGAATAGGTGTACTTGATTTTTATTTAAAAAGCTTCATTTTGAGTTACCGCTTTTATCTCATCTTCAAATCACACAAGGTTGATGTACATTTTATCAATTATTCAGCTAGTGTATAAAAAGTGTTTTGTGGATTCTCTATGGAGCTCTTATTTCGGTATAATGGAGAATAACTTTTCAAAATCATTTGTTTATGCAATCAACGACAAGCAAAATTATTCTTAAGTGTACGTGGCATGCGTATTAAATCACTACAAATCGAAAGGAACCGGGTGATTGCTGACAAAACTGAATTGAAAAACCGAATCCAGCTGCGCTGAAGGTGATCTTCAATCACAGCAGCAACCACCTTCTCCACTATTCGGAAAAGGCAGCAGTGGTTTTTCTTACACAGAAATTAATGATCTTTCAGATGAGCCTTGGTTTTTTTAGGAGACCGATCATACTAGAAACCTCAATATTGGCGTCACTTATCATGCTGCTGCCACTGACAAGGCCAGTCAGGGGGGTTTGCAGCACTGCATTATCGTATAGTCCTACCCCTGCCCTGTATCGAGGAACAAACGAAACCTGGGAAACTTATCGTACTAGAAACCGGTTTTTTTTTTTTTATTTTTTTTTTACTATGGCCACCACGGTTTTTTGCATGGCAGCATAGCCGTTTCGTGTTCCCCCAGGAATGACGCATCTTATAATATACATATCATCTGGGAGTCTTATCGAATTAGGTTCAGTGTACTGAGCTCCTTCAATCGCTGCAGCACCACCTTCTCCACTATTAGAAAAAGGCAGCAGTGGTTTTTCTTACACAGAAATTGATGATCTTTCAGATGAGCCTTGGTTTTTTTAGGAGACCGATCATACTAGAAACCTCAATATTGGCGTCACTTATCATGCTGCTGCCACTGACAAGGCCAGTCAGGGGGGCTTGCAGCACTGCATTATCGTATAGTCCTACCCCTCCCCTGTATCGAGGAACAAACGAAACCTGGGAGACTTATCGTACTAGAAACCGGAAATTTTATTTTTTTTGAATTTTTTTTTTTATTATGGCCACCAGGTTTTTTGCATGGCAGCATAGCCGTTTCGTGTTCCCCCAGGAATGACGCATCTTATAATATACATATCATCTGGGAGGCTTATCGAATTAGGTTCAGTGTACTGAGCTCCTTCAATCGCTGCAGCACCACCTTCTCCACTATTAGGAAAAGGCAGCAGTGGTTTTTCTTACACAGAAATTGATGATCTTTCAGATGAGCCTTGGTTTTTTTAGGAGACCGATCATACTAGAAACCTCAATATTGGCGTCACTTATCATGCTGCTGCCACTGACAAGGCCAGTCAGGGGGGCTTGCAGCACTGCATTATCGTATAGTCCTACCCCTCCCCTGTATCGAGGAACATACGAAACCTGGGAAATTTTTTTTTTTTACTATGGCCACCAGGTTTTTGCATGGCAGCATAGCCGTTTCGTGTTCCCCCAGGAATGACGCATCTTATAATATATATCTCATCTGGGAGTCTTATCGAACTAGGTTCAGTGTCGTCGGCTCTTAAACTATAACTGGCTAGACTCACCTCACGTTACGTCCTTATTGTATCTTGACTGACCCTGCGATTCGTGACAACTATGTGTATATTCGGAGCTCAGACTGACACTGGTTCATCTGAGACGAATTTTCGTAACTCAGCGAGCATTGTAAATATTCTACATGATTCTGGATCCATGAAATACAACTTCCACCCCCGAATTTATCAATTTGATCGTATCGTTCGATCGTATCCAACGTACCTTGGATACGACGATCGCTTCAACTCTGTCGTTAGCTGCGTTCGTGTGCTCTCGTGTGGCTTACGTAGCCGTTCTTATCTACGAAAACCCATGCACGTCCACGCAGTTGACATAATTGTAGCTGATCCGCTTCGCCGCTGGTGGTCGCGCTTTAAGCTCATCCCTTTCACCGTCCCGCTATGTACGTCGACATGGTTCATAGTTGTCAGTAGTTTTTTTTACAAGGGCGGTGGATGTGGCCCTTAATAAAGTACATATTTTTATACTTAGGCAGTTGTCGCTTACTCTCCTCTAAATCCGAGTAAAAGATGCGCTCATTAGTCATTCGGTCCACTGCCATCCTTCATGTTATCCAAATGAAAACCTAACTTAGAGCAAGACTCGTGAAATTCAGTCACAAGCTACTAAAAGACATTCCGCAAGGAAGCACAAGTCATCTGCGTACACCATCACACTTATGAGCGCATACGACACTTGTATGCGCGCTTTGAACCTGGCCAGGTTGTTGAGGTTAGCGTCAGTGCGATAACGAACGAGACTTCCTTTTGAGGAGGTTCATGTCCAACCGGCAGCATTATCCATTCAACCAAGCAATACATTGATTACAGTTTTCAGAATTTCATTTTGGTGAAGATCATATCAAACTAAAGACGTTCACTGCTGGACATAGGCCTCCCCAAAGAGCGCCACAACACAATGACCACTCCTACGTTACCCGCATCCATCGAACTCCTGCGAGCTCTCCACTCTCAATGTCACTTTCTGAGCCTTCTTATGAGGCCCATGGTGAACGGCCACGTTTTAGTGACATATGTCATCACTGGCAACACACACTGGTCAAAGACCCTCGTCGTGAGACACGGAATATTGGATGAAAAGATGTGCCGTAGCTTCCCGAACGCTGCCCAGCTTTAGGCGAAATAACATCTCCTTGCCCGACTCCCCGCTACAAATTGTAGTATCACCCAGGTTTCGATCGAATCAAAGGTGTTCTCATAGTGCACAAACACTCAATAGAGCCCTTGTTCTTCGTACATAACTGAGTTACATAACTAGCTATGTACAAAGAAAAAATATTCTGCGTACAAAACCGGGTTATGTACCAAGAAACTTACTTTCTTTGCACATTACCAGATACAATGACAGTTATGTACGAGGAATTATAAATTCTTCCTACATAACCCGGTTTTGTACAAAGAAATTGCTGTTCCTACTACAAAACCAAGGAGCAAACCTAGGAATCCGCGGGGCAAAATTGTTTGACAAGTAGGGAGTTCCTATATGGATAAACTCAATTATGGAATGATTTCGATTATAATTCAATGGACTTCAAAAATTACATTTAGATTACCTAATTGACCGAGTGAAACGAAGGTCTCTGATTCAGCTTCGACAAAAATGCTTTCGTATGTCCGGATTTCCGTTTGTTCTCGTCTACAGGTCGCAATTCTCAACCGATTCTCGTGAAATTTTGTGGGCAGGTTGGCTAAATATACCGATTTTTTTTGTCGAATAAGACGAAGAGAGATTTTTGGAAATTTAAAAATATATATATTTGTTCAACGGTTTGTTCTCCTCTACAGGTCGCATTTCGCAAACTATTCTCGTGAAATTTTGTGAGCAGGTCCGGTAATTATATATATTTTTTTTGTAGTCAGTTTTTGAAATTTTCAAAAACAATTTTTATTTCAAAGGTTTTGTAAGTTTCTGTGTCCGAATTTCGGTTTGTTGTCCTCTACAGGTCGCATTTTCAACCGCTTCTCGTGAAATTTTGTTAGCACTGTTAGCAGGTTCGATATTCATAATTGATCTTTTTTATAATGTCATATTTTGGAAATGATAAAAAAACTCATTCACGAGTTCTACAGCTCACAGAGCCACTAGTGTAGTAGGTACAAGACTTTACGAAATCGACCTGCAGGTCCCTGTTTAGGTATTAGGTTTTATATATACATATAGGTATGTTTTGCACAATTAGAATTTGTAATACTTTAACTAACAGGAAAATCGCTACCACAAGGCCACCACCCACACAGATACCGATAGCTTGCGCTATTAAAGGCCGGTTCACATTGGTTGCGTGCGCGTTGTAAAGTATGAATCTCCATAGTAGATGTCACACCGCTTGCGTGACGTGTCACGCGTAACGCACGCATTGTAACTCCCTGGAGACAAACAGGCTGCGTGCTGCGTGCACGCACACGCAGAGCGGAGCGGCAACGTCGCGTCGATGCGTGCATTGATGACGTTGTTTTTCACGCCGTTCCTTATGAAACGGCAAACTGAATATGTTCAGACACGGGCAGCTCTTTTGTGTGTATTTACAACTCCAGTATTCGAATTCATCATTTAAAAAGGAACTTTATTATTGTATTTGAATAGATATTATTATTAGAGAAAGTATTGAAATAATCTATCAATCAAATATTGAAATTGTATAATTTTTTAATAGCTTCCTTGAATGTATTGGCGTCATTTTCGATAATTAATAAAAATGGCGCGGAGTTTGTCTCTGCCGTCTGTGGCGATGAGATTAAATAATGGACTTGAATGTAATGCTGTCGTATAGTTTTTAAGGTAATAAATTAAATATTGTAGTAACAAGAAATGAATATTAGAACAGGGCCCAAACTGGAAAACGCGTCTCTAAACAATGCAAGCGGCAAATCATATAACAGTTGGGGTGACAACGTTATCAGAGTGAAACGGGAAGGGTGTTGACCCTGCAGAATACAGATCTGCCTGTCGCCATTCCAAAATTTGAACTGAAAATTTGAATTCAAGTTGAGCGGCATAGGTTATGCTATTCACTAAGTCGTTCTCTTTTTTCATTCTCTCATGAACCCATACTCTGGAAATACGAGGAGTACACGACATAAAAGTAAAAGTAATGCTTCTTCGTCAGATGAACTGCTATCGAACATGATGCTTGTTTTCGTTTAGAATGCAAAATGGCCGCCAGCCAAGCAACGGAGCTGCTGCGTGCAACAGCGTTGCGTGTGCAGCTCTCTGCAGCACGCGTGTCGTCGACGCTTACGTGCTGCACACGCAACCAATGTGAACCGGCCTTTAATGATAACATATTCAAGGTACTATAGGCGGCCCTGGCCAGGTGTTATCCTGTGCATTATCAATTCAAGTCGCAACCCGATGCCGAGGACCCGAACAACCCGCAGCGCCTTATGTGGCATGGCAACTGACACTGCAGGAAGAGTCGCTTGTGTGAAAAGATGCAACTTATTCTTTGTCTCGGCGCAGTTGCTGCTAAAAGCTTTACCAAATTGGGCTGTAAAGTGGAATTTCTAGTTAAGTTACTATACGAATGCAGTAGCGATGACACGGCTGCGAATTGTGATATTCTTGCTTGACCAATAATAATAAGAAATACTCTTAATTCACGTTTTTCCATGAGCCTTCTCTGAATATATTTTTTTACCTGTTATTTACGTGATTTATAACATTGGCCGCTCCGACACATACAGTGTTTGGTAGCTAGGTGCAAAGACTAGAGGAGATCATTTTAGACATTTTATACCTCACTTACTATTTTTTAGTCCTTCTAGTTTCTAAGATATGCGCACTTTTCATTTTATTTTGCATATTAGTAGTTTTTCCTTACAACCACAATACAACGAAAAAATCTTACTGTTTAAATTGTCCTCTTATTTTTTTCTGAGTTATCGTAATTTTGCAGTGGCGGTAGGAACTCAGGAACTTTTTAATAAAGTTGCTCAAAAAGTGGTACTTTATTTAGCTGTATATCGTGCGCAAAGTTGAATTTCTCGCAATAGTGCTTTTTCCTTTCCAATTTTTTTATCCGTTGGTCCAAGCCACACATTCAACCGAAGAGTTTTAGATTCAATCAGTTAACTTATTTATTTAGTAAAGCATTTGGCATCAAAACTATATTTCTATTATAATTGTATATTGGACAAGTTAATGGGTTGTCCAATATTCAAAAACTTGAAACAGTCTCCGTGTTTAAATGTAATTAAACTCCCAAGTGACATAAAACCTGTTCCAAATTAGTTTTTGATTTACTGAATGCTGACAACAATGGCATGTTGAAAAAATCTATCAATTATAAATACGAAGCCTGTTGCTGATGCCTGTTGTCGGTGAAATTGACGTAGCCTGCGCTGGGGATGAGGTTTGTACAACTTTTGTCGTGTTAAATAAATTAACTTTCTAGTAATTTATAACTTCCGTTAAGTATAGTGCGTTTGACGGTGTAGTAGCACATTTCTTTCATTGGAACATAAAAATAAAGAAAATTAATAGTTAACCCGACTTTTAAATTCCCACTTTCATGATTTCACTACAGTAGGGCCTCGATAATCCGAACTTCAAAGAAACAACTACTGTTCGGACTCACGGAGCGTTCGAATTATAGTATGTTGGAATGAAATTACCTAATGTTCTGTTCCTTTTTCATCAGATCAGAAATTGTAGCTTTTCCAATATCATACTTTTGAGAAAGCGAAGTAGCAGACACGCCATCTTTCAAGCTGTCTAATATTGCGCACTTCTCAGCAATGGTCAAAATTTTGTGTTTACGTTTTGGTGTAGGAACCATATCATATTTCAAATGTAGGAACCTTATCATAAAACGCGTGGTGTGCAGTACAGCATAGAGTAATTTCGTATCCTTGAAAGAACTACAAACCGGATGGTTTAAACAAAGTCAGGTGTTACGGCGGAGGAGAAACGGGTCACTCGGCAGTTCGAAATACTGCGACGATCGGATTAGCCTGTGTACGGATTATCAAGGCCCTACTGTATTTAGTTTTGTACTGACTTGTATTATAAACAGAGATCGGACAAATTTGCGTCATTGCTCGCAATAATGTGGACATGACTCCAAAATTAATCAAAATAATAATCAATTAATTAATTTCTTACTTGATATATAATTTGATTCGTAGTCAATAAATACGCAAATTTGCTAAAGTATATATTTATTAAAGAAAGTAATCAGTAATTTTTTTTCAAATTTTCTGCAGTCAGTCCATTTCTTTTTACATCAAAAACATACTTAAGTGCTGAAACCTCAGCTCTCAATCCACTAGAAAGCTTCTTAGTCAAAAATAATAATCATAACAGGATATTTACCATGTAGTAGTTGTTGGGTAATATATCTAGTGTAAATAATCGTGTCAGTTTAAAATCGTAACTTCTTTAATACTTATACATTACGAAAACGATAACCACTTTAAATAACATTTTGCAAATATTATAATATTTTTGTGATATGAGCTATTTCTACGGTTGAGAAATAAAATGTAACTAGGTATGTAAACTACGCCCGACATATAGACGGTACCTACCGTGCAATGCGCAAAGCCCACAATGGCAAGTATAAGCATTTTGTTTTGTATCTTTTAATGACTGATTTCTTTTTGTTTTTTGATATTTTTTCGCAACTGTATTAAAAAACGTCGTTTGATACGAGTATACGTGCGGAAGTGTCATTTTCACTCGTCCTGAGTCTTGTCCTCGGGACTCGTTCAAAATTACAAACCTGCCGCACTTACATCAAAATGTATTTTTGAATTTAATTTAAATTTGTTCTGACTACTTTTTAACTCTTGTATTCACATGATATTCAGGTGTTCATTTTTCCACACATTGTCGTAGAAATTGAAAAAAATCGAAATTATTCTGTATATTTATGATGCTTCGAGGTCTAGTTTATTTCTCATTTAGGCGCTTGAACGCCGTGCTGCTACTCTAGTTTTATTACTGGTTTTCATATATCTTGAATACTGAGTTGATGCCTGCGCCAAGTTCAGTCATATACCACTTAACGGTAAAATTTATCCCTAATTCTAAGTCTATTGCCCCTGTATAGATTAATAACAATTGATTCAGAAAAAAATACAAAAAGGTGACCTCATACTCCACGCATTTGGGCGTTTTTAGTAATTAGTGTACCCTCTCAAAAATGATGACTTTATTTTAAACATTGTTTTTTCTGTACATGTTAGTGTTCAGATTAATGTTTATATTCTTAATTTACTGGAATTCTATATGGTTCTGTAAAAATAAGCGTAGTTTTTTAATTATAGACAAATTTGACTGACAGTGTAGTAAAATCCTGTCAGTCTTGTAACAATATATACAATGTTATACTGTTTTAAATATTAAGATATTCACAAGTATTTTATGTTTTTACTGAACTAACAATAAAAACAATTATTATATTCAAAAAATGCATAATTTATTAAAGTTATGTATAACTAATGTTTAAGAATAAGTTTTTACTTCAGTTTTGTGACGGGTGGTACGGAGACACTCCTTATTCTCTTTATATTGAGGTATGGAGTGACAAAATCATTATTAATCATAATTGTATTCATTAGTGTTTTTGTGTATTTTTACAATATTATGTTACATTCTTCTAAATGTTTGAGACAAAAGATATAGAATTGAAATTGTGTAACTAAGCAAGTGGGACAAAACTGACAGGCCCAAAATTCTAAGATGTGGTTACACATGGAGCGTGAAAGTGTGCAAAAAATAATACATTTGTTCTTTAATTATACATTTTAATTATTTTAGAACATAACAGTATTACGGGTTTCGTAAGTATCTAACACCATTAAAAGTCTAAGAAACAAAAACTTACTAAGAATTCACTGATTAACTGACTTAAATTATCAGTCATTTACCAATTCTAAGTTCGAAAATTAAATTGAAAGTTGCTTTTCTACAGGCGAGGCGACGCCAAACTTTTTTTTTGTGGTGCCAGTGATAAAGCAAATTAATTTTTCATCGCCGACAGAATAAAAACCTCTAAAGCAATTAAATACTCAAATTAAAAAAATAAGAATTTAGAAAATGAATCATACCATAATTTTTTTGTATAAAATCAGTAGCACCAAGTGAGATATCTTTTTCTTTAATAATGCCCATGTAACACTACCTTAATGCGGTCAGTTTTGTGACTTCGGTGGTCAGCCTATACGTAACGGGACGATTTGTCACGAAACTGACGTCACGGTTTTACACTTTATTGTAATTAAAAAAATCACTATTCCTTAGTCCTGCAGTATTTCAGTATGATTCTTTTGGAAAACAGCCTTAACATTGACAGTTTCTTTCATAAATATTTGAAAAGTCAGACATAGCTATTATTATTACAGAAATTTAATCACAAACCTGACTAACGAAATATGCACGGTGTCCAGTCGACTAACACAATCTCACTCCAGGCCAGACTTTTGGACGCTGAACTGTTAAAATGGCGTCCATTTGATCACGTGATATTCAATGTTCCCATTTGTAGAAGTATTTTATGAATTGGTAGAATTTTTAATATATTTTCGATCGGCGGCATCAGTTTTAAGCATTGTATTTAAGTTTAGTTTTTAATATAATAGAAGTAAGGTACACCTTAAATAAATGGTATACGTGACGCGCAAACCAGTCGCGATTGGGCGGTCCAACAAGTACAATAGGTTCCTTAGTAAATATTTTCAGTGTTGCAACTTATAAAAAGTTTTATTGAGGTGGGACACATAAAAAACTGATACCCTCGGTGCATTAAAAATTCATTACAATTAACTAACGCATATTTTACAATCAATTGTTGTTAGAACCATTACTTTATTAAACTTCCCATATTTTCACATAGTCCAAACATTAGCAAAGCAATATCTAAAGCCGTAAGAAGTAGTTGAAGTTGACGGACATCGTCAAAGGGGGGGGTACACTTTAAAGTGAAAATGCCCATTTACGACATACAGTTAGCATAAGCACGAGTCAGAATAACTACGAGTTAACTACTTGAAGACATTCTATTATTCCTTTAGACAGTTACAGCAATTACCAAAGAAGTGCATTTTATAAAATGATGAGTGTACCGTAACCATACAATTAGGAAAGGTTATGGTGCGATTTTGGCTGCCTGTCAAAACTATAGTACGAGTATTTCAAGAACTAAGGATGGGCCACACCGCTGCTCAAAACACGCCGCCGCACCGTAAACGCAGTGACGACAGGGAGATTATGAGCAAACGTCACGTATTTAGTCACGTCACTGCGTTTCCGGTTAGTCAGCGTATTTTGAGCAGCAGTATGGTCCGTCCTGTACTCGTACTAACGATTAGAAATAGCACCGCCGAAGTCTAACCCAAGTGTATTGAAAAAGAAAAATGTAAACATAACTAGACTGCGGGAAATTAAATCTAATCGAAATATTTTCTGTGTTTTACGTCATTACTCGAGAGATTAATTTGGCATAACGACGGCTATATATGATTATGAATCGTAACCGACAGGCAATCTAAGACCAAAGGTCTCTCAGACCGTCCGCAGAAGCGAAACCGAGCAGACTGCTGCCGCCCCACAAGTTCGACCGGGCTACGAGTTAATGCGGTGAGTCCGCTCGCAAGTAGCCGCAACTGCTTGCGTTTCACCTTGTTAGGCAATCTAAAACTTAAGGCTCTCTCAGACAGTCCGCAGAAACGAAACCGAGCAGACTGCTGCCGCCCCACAAGTTCGACCGGGCTACGAGTGCCTGCGGTGAGTCCGCCCGCAAGTAGCCGTAACTGCTTGCGGTTCACCATATTAGGCTATCTAAAACTTAAGGCTCTCTTAGACCGTCCGCAGAAGCGAAACCGAGCGGACTGCTGCCGCCCCACAAGTTCGACCGGGCTACGAGTTACTGCGGTGAGTCCACCCGCAAGTAGCCGCAACTGCTTGCGTTTTATCGTATTAGGCAATCTAAAACTTATACCTCTCTTAGACCGTCCGCAGAAGCGAAACCAAGCAGACTGCTGCCGCCCCACAAGTTCGACCGGGCTACGAGTTACTGCGGTGAGTCCACCCGCAAGTATTCACCTTGTTAGGAGATGATTTCAGGGATTAAGGCAAGGCGACTAGTGCTCGAAAAATCTTGCTCGCTCGCCAGTGGTTGCTCGATATGCCCTGCTCTTCGAGCCCGCGCACTTACCGATTTGCTAAATTCGAGCAATAGGTAGTCCATGCGTCAAAACGAAAGATTATTTCGGAATATTAAAAGTTCCGTATTAAAGCTAATGCATTAAACTGTACTTTATAATCAAAAAATTATATATATAGTTTAAGGCTCGGTTTTATAAAGATCCGTTAGACCTTATGTCGGTTTGTTATGTCAAAAAATGTACTGAGTTACTGAAATTTGATCTGACATTTTTTCTAACGGATCTTTATAAAACCCGGCCTAAAACGCACATTTTTGGGACTCACTAAACCAAATATTGCAAAACACAAAAAAAATCATTCGCAAGTAGATTGGTTACAATCCCAGCGTATGCAAAAGCCTCCTCTGAACTAATAATTGTGACCTCTTTGGAATTGATCCAGCTATATAATTTCCTTCAGTCTGTGACATTGCTGTGCTCAAGTGAAAAACTGTATCAGATACAATTCAAACATTTATTTGGCATGTAAGCCTTCAGGGCTTTATTACATATCAAGTGTTTACAAACACATCTAGGTATCCACTAGTAACATGAAATTAAGTAGCAACATTGATACTACAGATTTGTGCATACATTTACTGCGAGATATATACTCTAGGGTCATTATATTACAATAAAATTAAATCAGTAACTAGGAAATGTAGTGTCCCGAGTAATCATAAAATAAAAAAGAGCAATGGAATTATAGAATTGTTGCACTTAGTTGAAATTGCAGGGCCGGGTGAATGCAAGAGTATTGGAGAGGCATATGCCCGGGATAGTGGGAGCTTATGCACTGAAGAAGAAGAGTCTTCTCTTCTTAGTTGTAGTAGAGTCCGCATGGTCAAAGATTTAAGTTAAAGTATGTAGATAGTTTCCGCAGTCAGAAAAAAGGATTGAAAACTATAATCTGGTTGTTGAGATGTAAATGGTCTCCAATTCATCAAAATGACAGGCAATGGCATGAAAGGAGTGCAATCAAAAATCAGAACAACAAAGAGCGATGGAAAGAAGCCTCTTAAAGTTTAGAAAAATACAAAAAAATAAGAAGTGAAAAGATTAGACAGCAGACACGATTGACTGACACTCTCACACAGGCCTTGAAATCGCGTTGGGCTGGGCACTTATTGCACTACCCCAACAGAAAATGGACTACTGAAGCCATAAAATGGCGAGGACCGCTGGGGAAAAGGCATGTAGGCCAGCCGGTCTAACGGTGGGCTGATGACCTAACTCATGTAGCAGGAAAAGATTAGATGAGACTTGGAAGAAACAGAGAGCTATGGATGAAGTTGGAGGAGGCCCACCCAAAGAGGGGTTCATATCTAATACAGGAAATAAAGGATAATAATAATACAAAAACAAGAATGTAAAACATTATGATATAAATAAATGGCTTTATTATTATTATTATTATATAACAATATGTAATAATTAAATAAAAAATATGTATACCTAGAATGCGATTATATATATTATACACAATATATATATATATATATATAATTGGGGGTATCTCAAAAAAACTTTAAATGAGGAAAGTATTTAAGCTGTATGACCAAACGATACAGTTTTGAATAAGGGTGGATCAACTATTTTTATATATCCAATCAACTTTTTTTGTTTAAAAATAAACATTTAATTCATAGAAAGAAATAATGATAATTGATATATACATCCTTCCTCTTTGTAACTATAATGAACACATAGCATTTAAAAGCTTGTACATTTAAACGAAATAAAATTGCATATTTGAATTTGAGTGTTGTGAAATGTCTAATGTATAAGAGATACTGGAGATTATTCATAAAAAAGGATGTAATTCAAAACAAGGAAGCTTTAATACCACAAATAATCACAAATGAACTGCTGTAAATTAGTAAAATAAAGAAAATCAGTCCTGGCTTATTATTACTGTTTATTGTGTCCCCTGAGTCTCACAGATGAGGGTGTATTTTTATATTTTCTCATTATTTGCTGTGTTATCAGTAACAAGTAAATATTAACATACTGGAACTTGAGGCAGCTATTATGAGAATATATAGTGTACAATATTTGTAGCTTCACACATATTGTTTAGACTTTACTTTACGTAAACTGTTACAATCTGCTGGGACACAACTGTCAGCCAGGATGCTAATTAACATGTGACTCTAAAATAAAGACAACAACTTGAAACACAAAAAAGTTTAGTAAAGTTACAGGGTGTATATTAAGGAATTGATCTATCAATGAACAAGCTGTTCATTAACAACAAGTTGCATGTATTTCATTTTGATTAATTAAGAAAGTAATTATAAAAGGTCTTGTGGGGTCACAATAATGTCTCTTGGTTCACATTCCCTTGAGTAACGAAATGGTGGTCCATTTCATTACCCAAGGGAATGTGAGCCAAGCGATATTTACATTGTTTTGGGTTCTCTTTGTTATAAAAATATTAGATTTCTGCAAAAAAACTTGTATCTGAGTCATTATAGACCTAATAGTAAGCATAGTATGTATTTATCCAAATTTTTGGCAAAAGCGGAAGTGATCATATAATTTAAAGACCCTGTTCCTATTGGATTGCGCATGAATTGGCTGTCTGCCTCGCACTTAGCCATATTCTGTATCTTGTGACTCAGCATCAGACATTCATTTTAGTGTGGAGGTAGGGACAAGTAAGAGAAAAGTAATTTCTATACCTATAATAGATAATTTCATGCACATAAAAAAATGGTAAGTATTATATCAATTAACAGTTGATTAGTATACTTTGGGGACAGTAATATTCAGTACAACAAGCAAATTTTGTGGCTTGAGTCACAATTTCTTTTTATATACAAATGTCAATTTAATTTTAATAAACATTAGCAAACAATCATGTCTGTGAGGTCTGATTTTTTGATCATGTACTTAAAAGTCGTTAACAGATAAGAAAATAGCTTTTAAGTTGTCGCTAGGACGTGATTTGACAGAAACTAGTTGATCCACCAATAGATATGTTTTTGAATGATCAAAAATATTAATAAATGTTATTTAAATAAAGCTTTGACTAAAACCTTTTATGAGGACAGTTTAAATTTCAATCAAAGTAATATTCCAAACAACTTGAATAACATATTTCATCTCTTTAAGAACCACACCAGAGACATCAATACATGCTGGACTTATACCTATGATCCATCTGCTTGCATCAGGGGTTTAAAAGCTAGGATATAATAATACAAGTCGCACAGCAAATAGTAAATTGTACTTGATCCATAAGCATACAAAAATAATCATCAGCCATCATCATCATAAAAGGATATCTGGCCCAAAAAAACATGTTAGGTACACATTTGATTTCTTTATAACAATCCAATAACATTTGATAAAGTTTATAGGTAGATAAGTGTCATAAGCTTATAAACATTGGTGAAGTATCAACAAAGTATCTTACCTGATCGGGGCAGAAATATCCGAAGGCAACCATTCCGAATAGAGAGAGCAGTAAACAGAACAGTATTACTTTTCGTAGTTTCGATCTTGGCTCCATTTTCTTAATTTCGTACACACCACTCGGCAATAGCAAAGCAAAATCACTGTCTACTTGCACTGACACACTTTTTTGCATTTCGGTTGGATGCATGTCTCATTTTTACAAAAATATATCATAAAGAAGCACTCAATACTACAGTTTTACTTGCGTTTCACCACATAATAACAAAATGTAACGTCAATCTCACATTGTACAAATCTCGATTGTTATTATTGATGAGTTCGATTTCTAACACGCTAGATTAACGCATTTTACTGAAAGTGCATAGGTATATGCACGTAACCAAAAGCGTAACAATAGGCTAAAAACTAGGAGAACGGTACTATCGATGTCCACGGTCGGTCGACCACCGGACCGACTAACGTGAACAGGCTGACTGATATGACCGTTCGTGTCGTCTGTCGTTTCGTTCAACCGTTCACTCACTTATACCAAGCCACGCCAAGCGGATACATCCTAAACACTATACGCAAGCACACCACAATCAGCACACAGAGGGGCTACAGCGAACCGAAAACGAACGAAGTTCGAATATCTCCCTCTCTGTCGCACTTGCTAATTCGTGCGGCAGAGAGGGAGATATTCGAACTTCGTTCGTTTTCATTCGCGGTAGCCCCTCAGAAAGCCGCCCTTCGGAGACGGAACAGTGTTGCAGTAGTATCCCATATCTTCCCTTGCAGCGTGACCACTTTATAATCGTTGGGCCTTCCTACTAAAAGAGTGGTCAGAAAACTACTAAAAAATACCAAATGAATTTCATAATCTACTAGAAACTACTAGACTAACTAAATCAACCTTGATTGTGTTTAAAACGCAATTATTTGTGTATAAATCTAATATATCGTAGTTCGGAACAAGCATTCGTCCTTTGCTAGTGAGTGCGAGAGCGAGAGAATGTTAGTAAAACACTCCTTCGTGCATAGTGACAGCTTTGTGAAGGCGCATCCACAAGCCTCGAGATAAAGCGAGACAATCAAGGTCATCATATCCCATAGGGGTCGGTTACACGGTATTATTATCACAATACTGGAGTGTCAATATAGTCGTGGTATTGAAATATACATGCATTTTGCTTTAATATTCATGAATCACTGTGTAACCGACCCCATAGAGCATGCGCCGTCAGATAAAATTGTTGCCCTATGAAAATTTAAAAATAGTGTATGGGTCTAGCCTATTGTAGACTATAGCATGTAAATTTAGTACATTTTGGCCATAAAACGTGTCGTTATAGGTATCCTAACGTGCTAGCTGCCTTATAGGGTGATCGCGTATATGTGGGACATGATCGAGTGTAATCGGTCGGTTGTCAGTACATCAAAAGTGGGTACTTGACAGATGTAACTAATGATTGTAAAATGTATTATTAAATGTAGCTCATAATTCCTAGAACCGAAATAACTAGTTGCATTTCAATGAAAATCATTTAATTAATTAATATGATTTTAATAACTAAGTTTTTCTTATCTATAACTAAAATGATCAAAACGACGCAATGTTGCTAGTGACGTCATGCCGCTAGAAACAGCCAAAGAGAATATAACCACTACGTTCTAAGAGACGGGACTTCGAACTAGGTTTAGGATGACAGTGACATTGTCATTGCATGACATTGACGTAGAGTTTGGCAAACATTCTGTACACAATAAAATAAAAAAAGGAAATGGGTAATGCCAACATAACAGCGCGATAGGAATGTAACTTTGATGTAGTACGGTTACCGATATCGATAAACGATGACTAGTGACGTCGTGGGTTCCATTTTTATAAAAATCCCAGTTAGAGGGCGTCCATTATTTACGTGAGATGTTTTTGGCGGTAGGGGATCGAATTTTGCCAAAAACACCTCACATTAATAATGGATGCTCCTTTATCAACAATTGGGGTTTAAATCCATTCTCAACTGGTTAGGTTATGACGACTACACTACGACGTCCATGCGCTTATTCCGCAGTTGGTAGGGCTAGAAATAAATAAAATAAAAAAGTATAAAGTTGCGTTGCTTTAAATATATTAACCATCTCTTTAGACGACTTTTCTTTCGGTTAAAATCTTTGGGTTGAAAGTGGTCACCACAAACAAATTTTAATTCGTTCAACTTCTCAATCGGAACGTAGGCTAGGTATTCATTGCCAATCATTTTCACCCACTGTCTGCATCTGAAAAATACCAGAATACTATATGATAAGCTAGTTATCGATATGTTATGGCCAACACTAGTATGCATAGTATGCGAATAAAACTA
Organism: Epiblema foenella; assembly: GCA_963556455.1. Lineage (NCBI taxonomy): Eukaryota > Metazoa > Arthropoda > Insecta > Lepidoptera > Tortricidae > Epiblema > Epiblema foenella. The sequence goes on from OY747095.1 coordinate 18,029,982, forward strand.
AATTGCAAATAACGCCTCTTATTTTGCTTACATGTAACTTGCTATGGTACATATTACTAGATAATCTCCAATTAATTGCTTACCGGTCGTGATCTAAAGGAAATCTTGCCATTAATTTCCTTTTCCCGTCATCTTTTTGACCGGCACGAAAACCACAAATAACACATACCCTATAGGCTGAAATAGTCCGTGGCATGTTGAAAAACACACCGCCTTCTTACTACATGCTTTTTCTCTTTAAATTAAGGTTTCTACCATTTATAAATACCTAAATAACAAACTATAAACCACACTACGAACTGATCAAGAAAGAAACAATATGGCGATCACTCAAGTTAAACGGAAGTGACCAGAAGTGACATTGACATGTGACTGAGATGGATTAACTGAGGGAGCGAGATAGCACTATCCGCCATTATTTTTTGGTCAAATTCCATACAAAAGTGACATTATGTAAATTTTGTTCCTAGTTACGCGAGCCTGGTTTTTGTGAGCGTCAGGATGACAGGACCATGGTAGATTTTTATAGCGAGTGACTCGAACGTAGAAAGAGAATTATATAAAAGGAGGATTAGCGAATCACCAAGAGGGACGGACTTATGATAGTCTGACTAGAAATTGAGATGTACCAGAAGACTGATATGGATGTAGCACAATTCTGATATCTCATAATTAGTTGTGCTGTATATAAATTGGCGCCAAATTTAAATTAAGCCAAGAGGCTTGAATGCATTGTTGACGTTTCGGTGACAAATAATACGCGATTATGGCTAGGAGATAACACATTGTATCTCGTTCCCACGTGTGTTGGTACCTTTTTAGTACTATTTGCCCATTTGGTACCTGACAAAGAATATAATACCCGCCAAATGAGAAGAACGATAACTACATACAGAAAAAGGTGACCTTTCAAAAGTTCGTTAGCTTAGCTTAGGCCGGTTCACATTGGTTGCGTGCACAGCACGTAAGCGTCGACGTGCACAGCACCCCTGTCACACCGGGTTAAGCGCACGTCGACGCCACGTGTGTTGTAGAGAGCTGGACACGCAACGCTGCCGCACGCAGCAGCTCCGTTGCTTGGCTGGCGGCCATTTTGCTTTCTAAACGAAAACAAGCATCATGTTCGATAGCAGTTCATCTGACGAAGAAGCATTACTTTTAGTTTTATGTCGTAGTAAGTACTCCTCGTAATTCCAGAGTATGGGTTCATGAGGACGAAAAAAGAGAACGGCTTAGTGAATACCATAACCTATGCCGCGAACTTGAATTAAAATTTTGGAATGGCGACAGGCAGATCTATATTCTGCAGGGTCAACACCCTCTGATAACGTTGTCACCCCAACTGTTACATGATTTGCCGGTTGCATTGTTTAGAGACACGTTTTCCAGTTTGGGGCCTAGTCATTCATCATAGTTCATTGCTTGTTACTACAATATTTAATTGATTACTTTAAAAACTATACGACAGCATTACATTCAAGTCCATTTTTTAATCTCATCGCCACAGACGGCAGAGACAAACTCCGCGCCATTTTTATTAATTATCGAAAATGGCGCCAATACATTCAAGGAAGCTATTAAAAAATTATACAAATTCAATATTTGATTGATAGATTATTTCAATACTTTCTTTAATAATAATATCTATTCAAATACAATAATAAAGTTCCTTTTTAAATGATGAACTTGAATACTGGAGTTGTAAATACAAACAAAAGAGCTGCGCGTGTCTGAACATATTCAGTTTGCCGTCTCCGTCTCATAAGGTTGCCGCTCCGCTCTGCATGTGCGTGCACGCAGCACGCAGCCTGTTTGTCTCGAGGAGCTACAATGCGTGCTTTTCGCACACGTCACGCGCACGCAACCAATGTGAACCGGCCTATTTTTTGGGTGTAATTTATTTTAGGTGTAGTTTTGGTTTCCTTTTTGTCATATAAGGTCAATTTTAACGTAAATAAACGGGGTATTTTTTATGATTATTTAAAATACGTATTCTAATTGCGGTGCTGCAATTTCGGTGACTTCGGTGGATGATTTGTTGCCACCGGAATTGCATAATTTCACCCAAATTAGAGGACGTACCAAAGTAAACCATATTGTAATGAGATAAGGTCTATCAAATGGCAGTCATAGGACTTTTGGATATGCAGGGCATTTTAATTACAATAAATTGTTATATTGTGATGTCAGTGCTTAATTTTAGATCGACCAATAACTACATATTGGTTTTCTATGTATAAAAAAAATGTATGATACTTTATTTGTATACTAGCGACCCGCCCCGGCTTCGCACGGGTGCACTATTTAATGGATGTTATTACACATATAAACCTACCTCTTCAATCACTCTATCTATTAAAAAAAACCGCATCAAAATCCGTTGCGTAGTTTTAAAGATTTAAGCATACATAGGGATATAGGGACAGAGAAAGCGACTTTGTTTTATACTATGTAGTGATATCTTAATATTAGAAAACGAAGTCTCTAGCCGAATCTGTCTGTTTATTTGCATCAACCGTGAGAATTACTAATCCAAATTTGATTTCAACTTCATTAACATATAGCTTCAATGTTAAAGATATGTTGAATAAATATTTTTTATATATCTATCATGTTTGGGTGAGGGTCTCATGATGAAGCCGGAAGATGGCTACTGGAACTCTATGATGAAAAGCACTAAAATAGTCGAGTTTGGGCTCGTTTGTTTTGTTATCTTCAGTACTTACTATTAAACATGATGGTGAGGGTCTCATGATGAAGCCGGAAGATAGCTACTGGAACTCTATGATGAAAAGCACTAAGATAGTCGAGTTTGGGCTCGTTTGTATTGTTATCTTTGGTACTTACTATTAAAGATGATGGTGAGGGTCTCATGATGAAGCCGGAAGATAGCTAGTGGAACTCTATGATGAAAAGCACTAAGATAGTCGAGTTTGGGCTCGTATGTTTTGTTATCTTCAGTATTTACTATTAAACATGATGGTGAGGATCTTATGATGAAGACGGAAGATGGCTAGTGGAACTCCATGATGAAAGCGCTAAGATAGTCGAGTTTGGGCTCGTCTGTTTTGTTGTCTTTTTAATCGATTTGTTTGTGTCAACGGAGGTAATCTGCCGTGTCTCCTACTTCATTAACATAAAATAAGATATGATAAGAAACTGAAGACAAACTAAGCTCTCTGAGAAACTAAAATGACACAAACAAACCGATTAAGGGCCAATAAAACAACTTATTCATGTCCTTGACCCGCTCGGCTATTATTATTGTTAATATTAAAAGTGGGGGAAAAAATGTTAGCAGTTGTACCATTTTAGAAAGCCCATGAACTGAGGAACTCATTTCTGTAATTTGAACGCGATGTGTCCTACTTTCTTTTCAAATTACTTACTGTCAAACGAGAGGTGTTTTTTTTTTTCTTTTTAAATTTTAGCTTTATAGCAGTGATTTGGCGCTGATCTGTCAGCGTTACTACTGTATTAACGTCTCGGACAAGGAGCATCGTATAATTATGATAGAACTTCACTTAAGGTAAGTTCGTTTAATCATCTTAAATATATAAAAGAAGAAACTGACTGACTGACTGACTGATCTATCAACGCACAGCCCAAACCGCTGGTTCTAGAGATTCCAAATTTGGCACGTAGGTTCCTTATAAGGTCTAGGGGTGCACTAAGAAAGGATTTTTCAAAATTCACCCCCTAAAGGGGTGAAACGGGGGTCCAAAGTTTGTATGAAAAACCGTATTTATTAAAGTGAGAGACATGAAATTTTGTATATAGAGTCTGTGTTTAAATATATTAATGGCGTATTTCAGCGTTTTTCTAAATTGCTCCACTAAAGGGGTGAAAAGGGGGTTCAAAGTTTGTACGAGGAGAAAGTCTTTTTTAAAGTGAGATATTTGAAACTTTGTATATAGACTCTCTGTTTAAATAAAACAAAATGTATATAAGCGTCTTTCGAAATTGCTCCCCTAAAAGGGTGAAAAGAGGGTTTCAAGTATGTACGGGGAGCAAATCTTTTTTGAAGTGAGAGATTTAAAACTTCGTACATAGACTCTATGTTTAAATACAACAAAACATATTTAAGCGTTTTTTGAAATTGCTCCCCTAAAGGGTTCAAAAGGGGGTTCCAAGTTTGTACGGAGAGCAAATTTTTTTTGAAGTGAGAGATTTAAAACTTCGTTTATAGAATTTTTATTTAAATATAACAAAACATGTTTCAGCGTTTTTCGGAATTGCTCCCTTTAAGGGGTGAAAAGAGAGTTCCAAGTTTGAGCGGGGAGCAAATTTTTCCTTTTCTTAAAAATCAATATGGGTGTCATTTTCGAGGTTCTTCTGGGTGCCGGTTACGAAAATGACACTCATTTTCAGATCAAAGATGGCGGACATTTATTTTTCTTAAAAATCGATATGGGTGTCATCTTCGAGGTTCCTCAGGGTGCAAATTACAAAAATGACATCCATTTTCAAATCCAAGATGGCGAACATTTATTTTTCTTAAAAATCAATATGGGTGTCATTTTCGAGGTTCCTCTGGGTGCCGATTACGAAAATGACACTCATTTTCAGATCAAAGATGGCGGATATTTATTTTTATAAAAATCTATATGGGTGTCGTCTTCGAGGTTCCTCGTGGTGCCGATTACGAAAATGGCTTGCATTCAAATCAAAGATGGCGGAGATTTATTTTTCTTAAAAATCAATATGGGTGTCATCTTCGAGGTTCCTCGGGGTGCAAATTACAAAAATGACATCCATTTTCAAATCCAAGATGGCAGACATTTATTTTTCTTAAAAATCAATATGGGTGTCATTTTCGAGGTTCTTCTGGGTGCCGGTTACGAAAATGACACTCATTTTCAGATCAAAGATGGCGGATATTTATTTTTATTAAAATCGATATGGGTGTCGTCTTTGAGGTTCCTCGTCGTGCCGATTACGAAAATGGCATGCATTTTCAAATCAAAGATGGCGGAGATTTATTTTTCTTAAAAATCAATATGGGTGTCGTCTTCGAGGTTCTTCGGGGTGCCGATTACGAAAATGGCATGCATTTTCAAATCCAAGATGGCGGACATTTCTTTTTCTTAAAAATCAATATGGGTGTTATTTTTGAGGTTCCTCTGGGTGCCAATTACGAAAATGACACTCATCTTCAAATCAAAGATGGCGGATAATTATTTTTATTAAAATCGATATGGGTGTCGTCTTTAGGTTCCTCGTCGTGCCGATTACGAAAATGGCATGCATTTTCAGATCAAAGATGGCGGATGTTTATTTTTATAAAAATCGATATGGGTGTCGTCTTCGAGGTTCCTCGTGGTGCCGATTACGAAAATGGCTTGCATTTTTAAATCAAAGATGGCGGAGATTTATTTTTCTTAAAAATCAATACGGGTGTCATCTTCGAGTTTCCTCGGGGTGCAACTTACAAAAATGACATCCATTTTCAAATCCAAGATGGCAGACATTTATTTTTCTTAAAAATCAATATGGGTGTCATTTTCGAGGTTCTTCTGGGTGCCGATTACGAAAATGACACTCATTTTCAGATCAAAGATGGCGGATATTTATTTTTATAAAAATCGATATAGGTGTCGTCTTTGAGGTTCCTCGTCGTGCCGATTACGAAAATGGCATGCATTTTCAAATCAAAGATGGCGGAGATTTATTTTTCTTAAAAATCAATATGGGTGTCGTCTTCGAGGTTCCTCGTGGTGCCGATTACGAAAATGGCATGTATTTTTAAATCAAAGATGGCGGAGATTTGTTTTTCTTAATTATCAATTTGGGTGTCATCTTCGAGGTTGCTCTGGGTGCCGATTACGAAAATGACATCCAGTTTCAAATCAAAGACGGCAGACATTTATTTTTCTTAAAAATCGATATGGGTTTCATCTTTGTGGTTCCTCGGGGTGCCGATTACGAAAATGACATCTAATACATATCTGCATGCAGGTCAAACTGAGAACCTTTTTTGTAGACGGTTAAAAATTACTCTTAGTACGCGGGCGAAACCGCGGGAAAAAGCGTTGAAACTTTGTATAAAGACTCTCTGATTAAATACATTAATGGCGTATTTCAGCGTTTTTCTAAATTGCTCCCTTAAAGGGATGAAAAGGGGGTTCAAAATTTGTACGGGGAGCGAATCTTTTATGAAGTGAGAGATTTGAAACTTCGTAAATAGAATCTTTATTTAAATACAGCAGAACATATTTCAGCGTGTTTCTAAATTGCTCCCCTAAAGGGGTGAAAAGGGGGTTCCAAGTTTGTACGGGGAGCAAATCTTTTTTGAAGTGATATATTTAAAACTTCGTATATAGACTTTCTGTTTAAATACAACAAAAAATTACTCAGCATTTTTCGAAATTACTCCCCTAAAGGTATGAAAAGGTGGTTCCATGTGGTGTTTGTACGGGGAGCACATCTTCTTTGAAGTGAGAGATTTAAATCTTCGTATATATTATAGACTGTTAAACAACAAACCGTACAACACCGTGCCGTACCGTGTTTGTACAACAAACCGTATTTCAGCGTTTTTTGAAATTTCTTCCCTAAAGGGGTGAAAAGGGGGTCCAAATTTGTACGGGAAGCAAATCTTTTTGAAATGAGAGATTTAAAACTTCGTATATGGACTCTGTTTAAATACAACAAAACACGATTCAGCGTTTTTCGGAATTGCTCCCCTAAAGCGGTGAAAAAGTGGTTTCAAGTTTGTGCGGGGAGCAGTAATATGGGTGTCATATTCGAGGTTCGTCGGGGTGCCGATTACGAAAATGGCATGCATTTTCAAATCCAACATGGCGGACATTTCTTTTTCTTAAAAATCAATATGGGTGTCATTTTCGAGGTTCCTCTGGGTGCCAATTACGAAAATGACACTCATTTTCAAATCAAAGATGGCGGATATTTATTTTTATTAAAATCGATATGGGTGTCGTCTTCGAGGTTCTTCGTGGTGCCGATTACGAAAATGGCAAGCATTTTCAAATCAAAGATGGCGGAGATTTATTTTTCTTAAAAATCAATATGGGTGTCATCTTCGAGGTTCCTCGGGGTGCCAACTATGAAAATGACATCTATTTTCAAATCCAAGATGGCGGAAATTAATTTATCTTAAAAATTTATATAAGTGTCGTCTTTGTGGTTCTACGGGGTGCCGATTACGGAAATGACATCCATACGTATCTACATACATACTTACAAACATACGGATCAAACTGAGAACCTCCTTTTTTGTAGACGGTTAAAATTACTTTTATTACGCGGGCGAAGCCGCGGGTAAAAGCTAGTATAATAATAATTGGACGCTGGCCAATCATCACTGAACAAGCAAATATCAAAAGAGGAAAGCTTCGTGTCCATTGAAATACACAACTGTTTTATTCATGAGCCAGATTTATTTATTCTTGTACTTCCTGTGCCTGTTTGTCCCGTAGACAGGTAAAAACATGAACATAGACGAATGTTCGGTATATTATGTACTGTTCTAATTGTCTACACTATTTGATATATCATTTATTAACAATTGCCGATGGTAACCTTCAGAACCTCAGAATCAGACATGTCCTTTTAAGAATAATAAATATTTTCAGGTACGGAGCCCTAAGTATGGTTTACGATACAATTATTTTTTAAGCGTCCATCGAAGGATGGAACGCTGCGCTTACGGCGTCCAACTTAGACACGACGCGTACATTTGGGCATTCCCGTCGGCGGGGACGACCACCGCGCGATCGCGACAACATTAACACATAGTCCCTATTCGTCCCGATAGAGTCAGTCCGACCCAGGTCGGGCCTATCTGAGTTTCTTGCTGGACTCTTCTCAGCTAGGCTAAGTTTAGTGAACCACCGACTAAACTCCTAGCAGCTCGATTCCACTCACACCTCAAATTCGGTTGAAACCGCTCAACCAATCTCACTGGAGGGCAAACTCTTATGAGTATTCCAGTGTGTCAAACCACACGCGTGGTCGTGTCGGAGGTTTTCCCCGGACTACTCTCCAACCGCGCACTCCTATCGCTTTATTGGGCCCGGCCTATAAAGTCACAGTCAAGTTCAAAAAAAGCTCTCACTTTGTTGGAGCGCCAAAATATCTCGTCCGAAATGGGTGGTTTTCAACCCTTAGCTAACAATCTACTACTTATGGCTAAGTCAATGGGTTTTAAGTAATTTCCAGTATGGCTAAAAGTGAAGAAATGGAATAGTTTTCATATAAAAAATATAAGTCCTCAGTGCAATTATCATATTATCACCTCCGCCGCCGCGCAAAAATTGCGCTGCGATTTTCACTCTAAAAGGTTATGCATTTCCTTTACGTAGGGGAGACCTAGGAGAGTTGTGAAATTTTTTAATTTAAGGGACATATCTCGCTTAAGAAACATTCCATACTTATGACCTATGTGAACTGATGTAGCACAATTCTTTCGCTATCCAAAACAATCATCAAAATTAATTAAAGTATTACGCTTTCGGAGAAAATAAACAAAAAGTGAGACAACTCCCTCTCTCACAACTCTCCTATCAACGAGGTAAGTTGTGACAGGTACCGAGGTAAGTTGTTACAGCTTTGTATTTTAGACAGTTCCTATATTGCGACACTGTCAATCCCTTTATCAGTCTTTGGTGTCTAGTTATTAGGCATTCTGTGACCATAAGACCAAATATTTTTTTTATCAAAAATTAACTTTTTGAGACTAACTCGTATTGCGGACTGTACTGGCAAGATTTGAAATTAATATGCTAATGTACAGACACACATACATACATCACAAATTAATTTAAAAAATTGTAGATATAACCCAACAGAAAACTAAATTACGACTTGGTTCGTTAATAATTCATATTTTCTAAACACGATGTAAAGACAAAAGATCAATGCAACGCTTAGAGGCTTAAATAACCATACAACTTAAGAAAAAATAACACAGCTACGCACGTGTAATAAGACCTGATATAAAGTCAACCAAAATTTTGAAGAACTTACTTTTCGCGATTTTTTGCACGCAGACGTCGTAATTTCGCAACCGCCTCTCGTGCGCCGCCATCTTGAACAGAGTCAAGTAACACGTCTCTAAACCGACAAACGAGCGTTGTTTTCAGCTTGGTAACTATTATATGTAGGGAAAAATCGTCTCTGTAACAACACTCCTAGGTCTCCCCTACGTAGTCTCGTAAGGCCCAAATTTAGACAGTCATGTTTTTAACAAATACAGGCGATTCCTTTTTGAATGGTTATTAACTGAGCGCTCCCGTGCTTTGTAAGGCACATTAAGCCGTTGATTTCGGCTGCTGTGTGTGATAGCAGCCGTTAAGCCAAGGTAGAGGCCTTCGGCGGCTTGGGAATAAGTTGCCCTACTACCTACTCCTTGACAAGCCTAATCCCAATAAGTTCTAGTTTCCCCTTGGGTTGGAAGGTCAGATGGCAGTCGCTTCCTTAAAAACTAGTGATATTGGGATGAGCTAACGGAACCCGGGCATCCTTCAGGATGCATTTGTACTGGTATATAACGCTAGGAGAACGGGTCAACTCCATTATCGAAGTAAATACCTATTGTCTTTCGGAAGTTTGTACCTCAGATCTCACGGTTCGAAATAATTGTCATACGATAGATAAATAAATAAATTTCGTTCCTACATAGGAATTATGCCTGTATGCTCCGGACCTATCCCGCTCGTTACTTCTCATTATAAATTACTCGCTTTTGCCCGCGACTTCATCCATGTAAACTTCCACTCCCTATTTCATCGCTTCCATGGATTATTTTTGGGATAAAAAGTATTCTAGACGTTAATCCAGGTTACAAACAATTTATAAACCAAATTGTATCATAATCCATTCAGCCGTTTTTGCCCTTTCGACGCATATCCTACGCTGCTTGATTGAGTAACAAAACAAACATCTTCACGTTTATAATATTAGTAGATTGTACACCAAGGGGATAAAGCACTGTTTTTTGTCATGGGCGCGATATTTAATCCTGAACGTAACGAAGGATTCCAGATTAACTTAATTCCCGAGCGAAGTGAAGGAATTAAGAACGAGTCCTGAGTGTAGTGAAGGATTTAAGCACGCCCAAGACTAAAACAGTTTTATGCCCGAGGAGTAATACTCTACTTTTCTTATCTCTTGCGAAACAATAAAGAAAAACCAAGGCTAACTACAAACAAAATCAATCAGTCCGCCAAAACCCAATCACATTCGTGACTCGCTATGTTAAATTGTAGGTATCTTCTATTTTTGTAGGATCTAGAACGTAGTGGTTATATTCTATTTGGTAGGATCTGCAGTTTTAGTCCGTATAATGCATCTTGTAGCACTCGCGGCCTTTGTTTTAGGTAAGTATTTAATAGTCGGTACATTACTGCAAAGACCGCGAAGGAAGGAAGGTCATCCATGTTCCGGCCGAGGCCATTTCTCAAAAAATGCAATAAAGCTTGAAAATTATAATAAAGCTCCAAATGAAATCCCGCGGCCGGCTTCGTTGTTGTTTTGTTTCGAACGCGACGACCGCGGGCGAGCGACGCGTAACTGGCACTAGGGCTTGTATTCCGGAATTTCGGCCAATTTCCAATTTTTCCGATATTACAATTCAGGAATTGGTGCACTCTGAATATCGGAAATTCCGGAATTGGATTGATGATTTCCAGAATGTTTTGTATGTTTATTCTTAAAGTTTACAATGTAAAACTGAGAAATTGTACTCCTATCACCAGACTCAAACATTTTGTGAATAGATTTCAAAATATTATTGGTTTACCATCACGTAAACTCCTCCTCTCCGGATTTTGGTTAGGACGATCGCTTAAACTCCGCCGTTAGCTGCGTTCGTGCTCTCGTGTGGCTTACTTAGCCGTTCTTATCTACGAAGACCCATGCACGTGCACGCAGTAGGTACGTGAACACACCATTGACATAATTGCAGCTTATCCGCTTAACCGCTGGTGGTCGCGCTTTAAGCTCATCCCTTTCACCGTCCCGCGTTTTCTTGGCAAGGGCACTTGGCTTCTCACACAGGAAAGGGTGAAAGGGCAAATTTTATGTGGCACTTAACAAAGCACATATTTTTATAATCAGGTAGTTGTCCACCTTGCTGCCGCTTACTCTTCTCTAAATCCGAGTAAAAGATGCGCTCATTAGCCATTGACCCTCTGCCATCCTTCATGTTATCTAAGTAGCTTAGAGCAAGACTCGTGAAATTCAGTCACAAGCTGCTGAAAGTGGTCTTGACATTCCGCAAGGAAGCACATGTCATCTGCGAACACCATCGCACTTATGAGCGCATACGACATTTGTATGCGCGCTTTGGACCTGGCCAGGTTGTTGAGGTTGGCGTAAGTGTGATAACGAAGAAGACTTCCTTTTGAGGAGGTTCATCTCCAACCGGCAGCATTATCCGTTCAACCAGGCAATACATTGATTACAGTTTTCAGAATTTCATTTTGGTGAAGGCCATCATATCAGCCGAAAGACGTCCACTGCTGGACATAGGTCTCCCCACAGAGCACCAGAACACAATGACCAGTCCTACGTTACCCGCATCAGTTGGACTCCCGCGTGCTTTCCCCACTCTCAAAGTCACTTTCTGTGCCTTCTTATGAGGCCCATGGTGAGCGACCACGTGAAGTGCCATATGTCACCACTGTCAACACACACTGAACACTTGTCTTGAGACGCGGAATATTGGATGAAAAAAGTGCCGTAGCTTCCCGAACGCTGCCCAGCCTAAGGAGAAATAACATCTCCTTGCATGACTCCCCGCTAGAGATTGTAGTATCACTCAGGTTTCGATCGAATCAAAGGTGTTCTCATCGTCCACAAACACTCAGTAGAGGTGCAAGTGGTACTCGTCGTAGACATGGCTCAAAAGCGTGATGGTTCGGTAGTTGCTAAGTAGGGTGTTGTCATCATTCGTGAAGAACAGCACCACCTCTCTTGTGTTTGTATGCTTTTGATGTAGTGTGGAAAAGTAAAAAGTAAATTGAAAATGAGCCTTGTGGTAAGGCAAAGTACCAAATTTCTTTATTTTTTTTACTTATTATTTAACAACAGGCTACCCTCTCTGGATATTGCCTATAAAACGATACGAGTAATTGTCCGGCTTTTGTACGTTAAAATTTCTTTTTGTGCAGTAAAGAATAAATAAATAAATCATTCATATGTTTAGTACATTTTTGTGACATCCATTTAGTTGAAAAAATAATACCAAATTCCGGAACCAGTTCCGGAATTCCATAATTGGAGGCCAATATCGGAAACAATTCCGGAATTGAAAAACCGTTTGATATTGCATGCCCTAGCTGGCACGTCCCCGCCGCCGAGCGGACTTCACGAAATTAAGACTTTAAAAAAGAACTATGAAAAGTGAAATCAAAATTACCCGGCGGGTTATAACGCAATTCAGTACAATATTACAACCCGGCTCAAGCCGAGGGCTTAAATAATTTGCTTACGGTAAGGTTTGCATGATATATAATATGCCAGTGTCGAGCATGTGTATCGAAAAGTAATAAATACATACCTACATGTAAAGGACTGGATACAAGTTTAAAAAAAGTATGCAAACAAATTAAATTAGACAATCTGGCGAAAATAAATAATAGTCGTAAGTTTTAGCGTTTTCCTTTCGTCAAAACTACGTAACAAAAGCCACCCCGCTACACTCACAGTAGTAAATAGTCTCCAAGTCTTGCTATGATAAAATTACGTATATGAACTGATGTAAGGTGTAATAGCAATTTTCTGGTTGCCCTAAAAATCGGCGTCATCATTGTGGACATATGCAGAGCGGCAATCATTTTAGTATTATTAATTAAATACCTACTTGTGTTCTATATCTCCAGTATGTTACCAATTTACACCAAATATTTTTCTTTCGTAACCATAGCTACGTTTCCTATATACAGTTCTCTGAAAAGGGGGGATGGGTCAGCAAGGAGAGATACAATCTTGTGATGCACGGGAAAATTTAACCAAATGCATGAATAATATACCAAATCTATGACAGGCTTTTATTCAGTATAAATTTTAAAGAGAACTTTATATGGGTAAAACATAATTTGATTACAAATTATATAATCAATCGCGTTAACATTCGTCATTAAAATACATTAGGTTATCTTAGGCTGGATGAAAACTAAAAATAGTATGCATCAGCAAATTAATATAAATAAACAATGCTTGTTAAAATTGAATTACATATAATATCATGCCGTCAGTACTAAATACCTAGTCAAACCAAGATTGGAAGTCTAAATTAAAAAAAAAAACTTTTAAAAGGCACTTTAAAAATAAGGTGGGGTGATAGGTAAAATGATTAGATGATTGATAAAATTAAAATATCCTTCGGTCCGTTGTCAAATTTCTCTCGTCGCACTTCAGTTACACTTAAAAATAGAAAATATTTTATAATTTCATTTTATTAAAATACATATGTACACATGTTAAAAATTCAACAAAGAACAGTCCATATCTAGCTACAACTATAGAAATTTCTATTGAAATCTATTATATTATTTCACATATGTAGATCAACGAATTACATCTAGGTAAGTTTCGCTAGTCATACACTTGAACAATACATGTAGCTTGTACATAGCTGTCTGGCTGTAGCCACGGAGGAGTGTGCGTCCCGGTCGCGAGCGGCGCCAATCAACCAATCCAAATTATAAAATACTCCGGGAACCACTCCAATCATTTAAATAGAATTACATTGGTGCATAATAATATGAACAATTCGTCACATAACGGATACATTGGTATACATATTACAACATATAAAGTAAAACGGGTTGGTTATATATACGAACTCAATGCCACGAGAGAATTCTTAAAAAACTGCCTTCGATATCTATATTTAAAAAAAGTATATAAAACGTCCACTACTTTTCGATTACAATCTCTTGGCGATATAAGATACCGCCGCAAAGACGTGAACGCTCCACTGCGAGCCGCCGTTGATGGACGCGCACGCGCCTCCGCGTACGCGTTCGCTCGCACTGCACTCACCACTTCCTTCACATAACTCCACCACTCCCTAATTAAAAGGATCAACTCCTCACACCACAGAAATCTTTTTATATATATAATTACTCATTGATTCAGTCCACAAATTTGAAATAATGTCCACATTTCCACTACACGCCACATCTAACGAGACCGCAACGTGGCGAGTTGATATTTGTTTATGTTCTGTTCACTAGGCGTTACATTAATTAAACGTTCTTCCAGTTCAAAATATTATTTAGCACATTTTAAATTTGTTGAAAGTTTTTCTTAGTGGAGCACTGTTTAAAGTATTAAAACAATTGATACAATATATTACATATAACTGTTCCGGTTGCGATGCAACAATCAGTCACGTCTTCGAAGGTCAAAATCCTGATACCTGTTTATGTACGTCGCGATACATAAACCTGGTGTGTAATGCGGTACCAATTAATAACTCGAGTACTACTTGTCTATGGGGAGAAGCCAGTCCTCAAAATGTTCTCACACACCACATACTCTCAATTTCGAGGGCGTCCTCGGCCGCGGGACCCATCGCGCTCCTGAAAATACAAATAGATATATATTAAAACTCTTCAACGACTAAACGGTAAGCACTAACATGGCTATGAGGTATCTCTAGAATTAACAAGCTGATTGGGACGTAGTGGCGGCCTCCTAGGACTGAAGTACCAGTACCCCTAATATGTATTTCGAAACAAAACACAAACGAACGGCAAAGAATGGTTACCACCTAAGGCCACCAGAGGCGCTGTTCGCGTTGCCGTATAAATGAAGACTAAACGCAAACGCATCGTTTGTTTTGTTTCGAAAAAAGTTATACTAGAGGTACCTGTACCTCTAGTATAACTTATGTCTCTACAAGTTGCCTTTATTGCAGACATTAGTGTCGGAGCAGAGATGTTCACCACAGGCAAACCATTTTTAGTCTGACTTGATTACGTATATATAGATAGCTGCTATTATATGATATTTCAGGCCCAAGCCAAATATATAGTGGGCGGGCGAGCCGTGTCTAGACAGGTTGTGAATCGTATAGCTGCATAACTGAGTAATGCAGGTAATCAAAGAGCACACCGCGTTTTTCATACGCGTTGTCGATGCGCGTTCGCCTAATATAATACTATCTGGACCTGGAGTGCGGGCAAGTTTGCACATTAGTGCGACGGAGAGGGAAAACTTCGTTTGTGGTTCGCGGTAGCCCCTCTGTACTCCGAAGCTTCCGAAATTCGAAATCTGAACTTCGTTTCGTTGCGACCCTTTCACTCTCGTGTTATATATACTCTATGAGTGAAAGGGACGGCACGATACGAAGTTTGGATTTCGAATTTCGCTACTGTAAACGTGGTAGGAGGGCGCGCCGCTGGCGCATTTAAAAACGTGGTATGCCTTAACCGTCCAGTAGTATTTAAAAGATAAAGCACATTCTGTTCTTAAGGTAAGTACCTACTACAATAATAAACTGCAAACTATTTCCTACGCAATCTCTACAGATCGATAAATTATATTAGTAATCCAATACTAATGATGGCCATCACAAGTGTATTAGATTTATTGAGAAATAACTAATAGTTTTCGCGAAATATTTTAATTACTAATGTTACGTAATTTTAAACGCGCAGTGGCTTCACTTCATCAGTCACTCCAGTAGGTAAGTTCAATTGAAAACATTGAAAGAAAACATAGAATTTAATTGCTTTCTATTTATCAGGCGCTTACCTAGTCATCGCTATTCCATACAAACTTCCACACTAGGGTGGGTCGAAATTCACGAATTTTGGAGTATCGTAATGTAATAGGGCTCAAAAGTTACTGTGTATTCTGTAGATTACAGGAAAAATAAAAAAATAAAACTAGATTTAAACTTTTAACCCCCGCACGGCTGTTAAGTATAAAAAAAATATATTTTTTATTTTCACTCTTTAAATCGTTTTTAAACTATTTAAATCGTTAAATAACACTATTGTATTTCAAAATTATTTATTTTTTATTATATTTTATCCATGTATCATACTTTGTCGTCATGTAACCAAACTACAGAATTGGCTTTTATGTAAAATGCATTCTGATGTGCTTAAACCGGCAAAATTATGATTTAAAGCTGTTAACGGATCATCAGTGGTCTAAACACAGACAATAGAAACAAAAAAATATATCGGTTAAAGCAACACGAGGCGAGAAACAATACTCGAAAAACACAATTTTCAGGCTATTTGGTACTATTGGGTACCATTAAAAACATATAAAAATACCGTATGTTTTTGAAGTAAACAAATCTTTCCTGTAATATTTCGATTAGCTCTTACATTCAAGCTTGTATTTAAAAAATAGTAGCAAAAATTAGCATTTTGCTTTATTTATGCCATAATATTTTAAGTTATCATTCAAAAAGCTGTAATATCGACTATTTTGAAAATAACAAAAAAGTCTCAGTATAATTTAGCTTTATTATAGTTTAATTTACTTTATTAAGTGATAAATTATTAATATAATTGTCACGTACTTTATTTGAGTAATTATATAATCTAGGCCTTAACAATTACCGCGAAGTCATTACAACTTCACAAGCACAAGGGATACCCACGGTAGCTCAGTTAATTAACACGTTCCCTGTCCGGCGGGGTAACCACGTAACTTTTGTTCTACCGTTAGGTAGTAATATCGATCTTTGGCGGCTGTGCAGGGGTTAAAAGTCTAAATCTAGAAATATTTAATTATCTTTCCTGTAATCTACAGAATACACAGCAACTTTTGAGCCCTATTACATTACGGTACTCCGAAATTCGTTTATTTCGACCCACCCTATTCGACACCCTTAATGCTCTCTGGTATAAAAAGTATCCTATGGCCTTCCTCCGGTCTCAAACTACAGGGTGATTACAGAGCTAATTTGCAACAATTTAGGACCAGTCAACCAGGGAACTCGCTGGTTTCCGAGTTATTCGAGTTTTTTGTTTAAAAAAAAACCGCCTTGTAGCCTTAAACTGGTGATTGTGACTAAAGTACTGCCATTTGGATGACAATAAAACATTTTTCTGATAGATGAATAATCGTCTTATTCATAAATAAGACGATTACTTGAAATCAAAATTTGTGTCCAGAATTTCCAAAAACTTTGAAATAACCAAGTCGTCTCGATCAAAGAGTACCTAATACCCTCACTAAGTACCTAAGCTGAAACCGATTTGCTAAAAAAGCTTGTCCGTTTGCCTTAAGTATCTTATCTTAACATCTGGAGGTCGGGGCGGGGTTCAGACATTTTCTTTTAACAGGTGTAGAAAAAAAAATACTAAATTTCTAAAATTTATTTACAGTTACAGGTCGAATTACCAGTCACCCTGTATATATAGCAATTATCATCTAAATCGGTTCCGGGGTTTAAGCGTGAAGAGGTAACAGACAGAAAGACACACTTTCGAATTTATAATATTTGTATGGATATGGTTTAATGTTTTATAAATTAAATGAAACTGAAAATATATTATTTCAGTGCAAATAATATTCATGTGCCATGAAAAGTTTGAAGTCTTATGCAATGACGTCACGTCAAGCTAGTAAGCGTTTACGCACTAATTTAAATTGTCGGTTTGTGATTTGAATTAAATCAATTATTTGTGCATACATATTTTAATTTTTTCGTGTTTGGTATTCTTTGCGTAATACTTCCGTAATCTTTAAGATAGACTAGATCAATGACATAATGAAGATGATTATACACAGTGGGCGTTAATAACCCGAAAGATTTAAACCACGTATTTTTGACGACAGTACGAGTAAATAATGCTATACATACAACAATATGGGTCCATTTATGTGTCTTAATTAAATTACTATTTCAGTACAAATTAACCTTTACTTCAGGGAGTGAGCAAGTTTAATTAAGCTCAAGTTGAAAAACAGAGAGCAAGCATTGTCATTTTAGTGATATCAATTTCAAACTATCAGCCAGTTATCAGTGATGGTAAATAGTTTGCACTCTCGCGATTGAGAACAGAACAAAGCTTTCGGTAGTGAAACCTTTTTTTAGGATAGATAGCAAACTTAATTAAGTGAAACTGGCTAACAACCATACAGTTAGTACGTCTGCGTGTAAAAGTAGTAGGTGGCTACGACATGAGTTTAGGGTGTATTAGAATTGAGATTTTTTAACTTGTGATTTGTTTTAAAGAATTAATATCTCTTAAATTATAGTTTTTTTTAGAGTACATATGTGTTATATAACTATATATACTCTAATTAGGGTGGGTTGCACCAAACCGTCTGTAATCGTAAGCGGTGTTCGTTAAAATCCGATTGTATGAAAAGTTTGACAAGTTTCTATGGGATGACAGCTGCCGGCGCCATATCTGACGCTGACCGGCTTGTAATCGTGTGTTGGTGCAACTGGCCCTTAGTCTCTAAAATCGTTGGTTTAAATGTTTCGGGTTATTAACGCCCACGATGTATACCTCTCCAAAAGCATATGATTCGGATCGGGTCACTTCAGTCAACTGCTAAAACTTTAAGACCGTGGAATGGAAAATATCGCGGCATTAAAAACGCCTTCCGGTACGCCTTCGTGGTCGCCACTCGAGAACCTTTCCGCCTCAACAGCCGGCTCTTTGTGCAATGTGCCCCTCCCACTGCCACATAGGTTTAGTGATTCGAAGGTATATCGGTTAATTTGATTCTATTACGGATGGCCTCATTTCTAATGCGATCACGTAGAGATGTTCCCAGCAGAGCCTCTCCATTGCCCTCTTCTTATGAGGCCCATAGTGAGTGAACACGTTTCAGAGTCAAATGTCATCACTGCCATCCCACACTGGTCAGAGTTTCATCTTGAGACACTGCCGAATATGTGACGAAAATATATGCAGTAGCTGCCCAGCCGAGTCGGATTCAACGGTTAACCTCTTTCTCAAAGTTGGACTTAGCTAACTGGACAGTCTATGCTAGGTATACATAGTCTGACCACGCTAACTCTGCATTGTAATAATTTGGCAACACTACCTCAAACGTCACATTTTCATACAAATATGACGTATAATGCACAGTGTTGCCAAATTATTCCTTGCAGAGTTAGCGCGGTCGGACTCTAATCGTCTACAACTTCAAACGTAAAGTGGCCGATTGCAAGGGGAATTGGTGCTACATGGGCATTTGACATGATCTTCGTCTTACCACGTACCGGAAGGCGCAGCGTGGGTAGACGCCCCCATAAGGTGGACAAATGACCTGGTAAAGGTCGCGGGAGTCCGCTGGATGCGGGAGGCGCAGGACTGATCATTGTGACACTCTTTGGAGTATGATAATGATGATTTGAAACGCCGTTCTGCCTTTTTTTAAATGTAATAAAAAAGGGTTTTTCTTTTCAGTTTCTATTATGAAAACTTACGAGGGGTGTTCATTAGGTACTGAGAATGACATATAAACTCTTTAGTAAGGAAATAAAAAAGTACTGGCAGGCACAGCCCGTTTGATTTTTATGAAAATAAAAAAAAAAAATTTGACAGACTTTTGTTTTTTAAAAAATCTAACACATTAATTTCGTTGTTTCGGGACAAAATGGCAAAAATGGAGAAACTTGAAGTATATCTTTGCCTGAAAAATTTTGCTACAGAGCAGGTTAATTTTAGATTTGCATGAAACATTAGGGGTTCACGCTCCTTCTTATTCTACGGTTGCACGGTGGTGTGCTGAGTTTAAAAGAGGAAGATCGAGCACCAATGACGACCCACGCTCAGGGCGGGCAAACAGCAGTAACGGAACAAATTA
Source organism: Epiblema foenella (assembly GCA_963556455.1). Taxonomy (NCBI): domain Eukaryota; kingdom Metazoa; phylum Arthropoda; class Insecta; order Lepidoptera; family Tortricidae; genus Epiblema; species Epiblema foenella. Next base: position 18,049,749 of record OY747095.1, read on the forward strand.
TCAAAAAAATTATAAAATAATTTAACGGACCTTCGTGTTACTGTTCGTTATATAGCCGAAGAAGTAAAGATTTCGTTAGTGTGTACATAATATTATAAATGACCATTTGGGCATGAAAAAGGTATCAGCACGCTGGGTACCTTGACTGCTTACGGACAGTCAGAAACAAACCAGACTGCGTGTTTCGCAAAGCTGTTTGGACTTGTTACAAGATTCTGACCGATTTTTGGCTTGTTTTGTAACTGTGGACGAAACGTGGCTTCACCATTACTACCCAAAAACTAAGCAACAGTCCATGACTTGGAAGAGGCCATCATCACCGACTCCGAAAAAATAGGCTCTCTTTTCTGGGATAGACAAGGGGTAGTTATGATTGAATACCTCGATCATGGAGCTACAATTACGGGGAATTTATATGCAGAACAAATAAAATAAAATTGCGTGATGTTATACCCGAGGAACGTTGAGGCAAGTTTTCCGAAGGTGTGTTTGGTTTCACCAAGACAACGCCCCCGCACATAAGTCAAGAGTTGCGATGGCTGCCATCAAAGAATGAAGAGGCTTTGAATTGATGGAGCATCCGCCATATTCAGCAGACCTTGCTCGTAGCGATTTTTATTTATTTATGGGGTTAAAAGTGCACCTCTGAGGCCAGAAATTTTAAGATGATGACGCCGTGATCGCCGCAGTACAGGACTTTTTAAGGGGTCAAAAAGAAATTTTTTTAAAGGGAATTTAAAGTTTAAGTAAAAAATATAAAATGTGACTATATTGAAAAATACAGTAAAATAAGTTAAAAGGTATTTGCGTCTTTATCATTCTCATTACTTATTGAACACCCTTCGTATACCGGGAAATTTGCTATACATTATCGAACTTGGTCACAAAATTTCACGAGAATTGGTTGAGAAATGCGGGCCTGTAGAGAACAGACCGAATGGACATTAGGAAAACCGCCCACCGGACATGCAAAAGCATTTTTGCCCAAGCTGGAACGGAGATTCGAATGCTTCGCCCATTTGGTCAAAAATCGCTTGGGATTGGGACTAGACATTTTAGCTAATGTCGGATATCAATTTATTAAATTCCAACACATTAACAAGAATATATCAGATCATCCCCAAATTTATGCGACCACCCTGTAGACACCTGCTTAAGGCACAAAACCTGGGCAAGCGGTCTCCATACAAAGTTTGTGCAAGTTTTTCTTCGTTTGTGTTTGCACTACAGTTAAGATTTTTGGTCAGTGTGCTTATTTTTATGTTAGCCATAACCTGGAGAAAAAAAAATCTTTTGTATTTTCATTTTCATTTTTTTGGAGTTCTATTTTCTTTTGAGGTATTCAAAAAAAAAAAATTCGGGAACGTCAAAACCGACGAATAAAACTTGCATAGAGTTTGTATGGAGAAGACCTTGCTCTACCCTGCGCCTTAAAATAAGACGAATTATCAAAATCGGACAACATAGTAAAAAAATATCGTAGAAAAACATAAAAAGAGAGAACCTCCTTTCTTTTATTGAAGTCGCGGTCACCTCACTCCCGATTGAATAAATAACCATGGACGAAAAATTCACCAAGACGTAGGGCGGGTGCACCAACTTACGATTACTTCTTCCCATATAAACTTGAAAAACTTTCCATACAATCAGATTTTAACGAACACCGCCTACTGTCATAGACGGTTTGGTGCAAGCCAGGGGTAATGTATCTCCGAAAATATTTAACCCTTCTTACAAACTTTATAAAGGGTGGGCAACTTGAAGGTATACAACTTTTTTTTTGCCGGCAGTTGTTTTGGCGGCAAATAAGACAGTTGTTTCATGAAAATTACTTTGTGTAGATATGCTAAATTTGTTATGGAGCGTTTCACGATGAACAACGTATTTCAATTATTAAAACGTTCTACTCAACCGAAACTCTGAAAATTGCGGCTAATTGCGAGCGAGAGTGTGTAATTACCAGGTAGAATTTGTATATCTATTTTATGGAATCGATGAGTACTAAAACTATAAGATTGAAATTTGCAGTTTCAATATCCGCTCGAAAACGCGAGCCGCCATTTCTGTGACGTCATATAGCACATGATTGACAAAATAACAGTTCAACCGATTCTTTGTTATATGCGTCACTAGTGTCAGTTATCGAGTAATATTGCATCTGCCTATATGAGCAGTTGTATTTTTGTTAACACAAATATTTTACAATTATTCTATGTTAGATCGTAGCTACGTTATTATTTTATCTTATCAATATAGATTCTAATCGATTATCTTTATTTCGTATGCAATTTTCATTGTCAGCATCACTAATGGTGTCTGTTACAAATGTCAATCACAGAGCTGTTAAGTCGGATGCAAACAATAGGCTACGTAGAAAGAGAATTATACCCAACGTAACAGGGCGCAGTTATGCGTCAAAAGGGAAGAAGCCATATTTTCATGTCCGTTGTGCTCTTCGCCAATTGTGTTGATCCGGCATTTTAGTGTCGTATGACGTCACATCTGACATTCTTAATGGCGGCTTAACGTTTTGCAAATTTTTAGCACTGATAAAATATACATGAGTATTAAAAGTAATTACAAAATTTATCTTATTTTTAGTTTTATTGTTTATAATATTTTTTTGCCTTGTTTCTTTTGGAGTAGTCAAATTTTGAGTCTAATACACCGGTCACGGACACGGTCTATTGCCGGCCCTAAATACTATACAGGGTGTCCCACGGCTATGCCACATGGAGGGAAAGTACCTTAAATATTGTAGATGGAGCATTTTACTGACTGAAGACATTATTTGAATGTAAAAAACATTGTAAATTGCATTCACAGATATTTCAATATTTTAATGGTTGAACCGGGAATCGAACCCGTTACACGTGATAAATTGATTAATTTTGTATTAAAAATTTTAAAATTCATAGTCTTCCTTTTATTTCTGATACTATGTTATTTAGCAAAAAATAATCCATATGATGAAGCCTTTCGATTGGTATGATAAAATTGATAAAGCTACAGGGTAATTATTTTTCTTGTGTAACGGGTTCGATTCCCGGTTCACGGTTTAATTATTATTTAAATATCTGTGAATGCAGTTTAAATTGTTTTTAAAATTAAAATAATGTCTTCTTTCAGTAAAATGTTCCATCTACAATATTCAAGGTACTTTCGCTCCATGTGGCATAGCCGTGGGACACCCTGTATATATCAAATAATACAATTTTTATGTTATTTTATACAATAATATCTCAAAAACAAAGTGTATACCTGTTATTTGCCCACCCTATATTATTACAATAATGGTATATCTATACACAAGAGTAATTTTTAGAACCTACCTTGTGATGGGGTCTGTAATTATTTGAGTCACGGTCACGAAAACCGTGATCACGATTGTCTCTGCCGTCGCGGTCTTCCCTCGGATCGCGATGATCACGGTGATCACGATGATCGCGCGGATCGCGGTGATCACGGTAATCGCGTTGATCGCGGTGATCACGGTGATCGCGTTGATCACGGTGTTCGCGTTGATCACGGTGGTCGCGATGATCCCGTGGATCACGCTGATCGCGCTGGTCGCGGTGGTCGCGCATGTCTCTTTGGTCGCGAATTTCGCGACCGTCACGTCCGTCGCGAGGGTCACGAGGCTCTCTGCCGTAATCGCGGTAGTTACGGAAACCTCGGTTCCCGTCTTGCTCGTCGCGAGTGTTCTCTTGGTTGCTATGATGAATCGGCACTTTACGCGAGTCTTCCTCCTCTTGGCGTCTTTCATAGTGAATAAAGTCATCAAAAATAGACGTCGAATGGCAATAACTGTGCATTATTCTCAGTACTTGCAAGCCTTTTGCGTGAGGTACCTCTTGAGTATCACGCGAATTCGTTACCGGCTTATTCTCATTATTCTCTAATTTGATATGACGAAGTTGCACGTTTGGAACGTCTTTAACATATACCCACCTTACACGAAACTGCCCTTTCCACTTGTCTTGAGACCACACGTTAGAATTTGAATTATAGTCGACTGCACTTGTCATGCGCGCCATGCCACAAAAATGGCCGCTACCATTCACCGAAAAAAACAAGTAAACTGTACCACCCTCCCTTTCGCGCTCGCGATACGCAGAATCCAAACGCTTATTTCCGTGCTCCGTACTACACCATATCTCATATTTGATGCTGCGATGAATATCGTCTTCAGAATAAGATTTTATCACGAAGAATCTAGCTTGAGGTGCGCTTAGATCAAATTCCTTAGGATTGTAATCATTCTTGACCTTTAATTCATCAAGCACCGGATGCGGGATAACCGGAGCCTGAGGCGTGGAGGGCGGCGCAGCGGCCGGAGGAGGCATGGAAATGACGGGCCTCGACTGGTGCTGCGGGGGCGGGCCACGGGGCGTCTGCGTCCACGCAGGCGGCGGCTGGTGCTGGGGCGGTGGGCCCCGCTGCAGTGGCGCGGCGGCCGGCGGCGGAGCAGGCGCGGACGTCGGAGCCGGCGCGGCCGCGGGCGCAGGCGCCGGCGCCGGCACCGGGAGCGGCATCGGTGCGGGGCCTGTCGGCGCCTGTTGCGGTGTTGGCGGCGGCGGCGCCGTCACAACCGATGCGCTCTTTCCTGCATCCCACGTTCCAATATCCATGTTGTGTTTGCCAGGGACGATTGGCGGCGGGGGCATACCAGGGCCTTTCTTCTTGAGGCCCGTAGTCTGCGAAGTCGGGGCAGGCTTAGCCGGTTGGCTAGCAATTGAAGCCCATGTCATCTTTTTGGGTTGTGATCCTCCAGAAGTCTCCTTGAGCTCAACTGCGCGCTCCTTATCGCCCCTGTGTTCTCCCAGTGACAGCGTCTGCACGCCCGATTCGACCGCCTTAACGCCATCTGGCACGTACAAGCCATCAGCTCTGTAGTAATCGTCATATTGTTTAGCGCGACCTAATTGGCCCCATGTAGAATAGTCACCATTACCATGAAAGTAGTTAAACGAGGAAGCGGGCTGTCCGAACGTAGCCGTGGAAAATGGAGTTGTTGACGGTCCAAACACACCTGAAATCGTACACAGACAACCGTAAAATAAGGTCAGCTATTATATTTATTATGCTAAATAAAATTGGACCCCCTTATTAGTTACAAATACTACTACTAATGGCTCAATTATTTTCGACCTTACTTTATGTTAAAGCAGAAAATGCATAGGATATTTGTTAGCACAGAAGATGCTTGTAGAAGAATTTAGATTTGACACTTAAGTATGAAGGTTGGTGCCTGTCTCAAAGACGGCTGACAATAAACAAAATTGAGCTATATTGATTCTCCAGTGAAATGTTACAGGTTAAAGAAGTAGAACATAGTCGTAACAGAGATTAAGACCATGGAATATTATTATTGTCAGGATATCTTTATACAACAAATCTCCTTTTGATTGGGCCAATTATAAAAGTGGTGCTTTGTGACAAACATCTCACTCAAGTGATATGGAAAATGGTGACTTATAATGTAAATCGTATAGGTACTAGCTACCATCCATTCCATAAGAATCGTGAGGATTGTATCCTCCAAGAAAAGTCATCGGTTCTGTTCCATTGGTAGACCATGTCCCATCCCCGACTCCAAAAGCTTGATAAGGAAGAGCTGTTGTACCATAATAACCTGAAAATAATAAAAGTCATTTCAACACTCCACTTGATACGATTTCCAAGTGGAATTATGAATGCGTGTAGAATGTATTTGCAAGGAGGAAAGCTAATGAGTTCGAAACTGAAAATACTATTATTTAACAACCGTGGTAATTTTCGGATACAGTAGCTGCCCTTCCTTGTCTCTCAACTTTTCATCGTGTACCTATATGAATAATAAATTCCAAAAAACTACCAAAAATCCTACATCCTTAGCCTATTAGGGCGATTTTATAGAGAGGTGGTTGCGCGCACCGTCCCACTGATAATTTTCCTTGTTATAATTCTCATTGTATTGGCATTTATTTAGTTCGCTACTTTCCATTTTATGCTCCTTTTCTCCAGCACTAGTTTCGCTGAGCTGCTACTTTTGTTACTTTGTCATTTCCTGAATACATTACTAGGTACATTAAGTTCATATGGTCAAATTCTTTACTTCTTAGATCAATCTCCTTTTTAGGGTTCCGTACCAAAAATTTAAAAAGAAAGCCTTTATATGGTTTTACTCAGTCTGTCTGTCACATCGCTAAATATCTCAAGAACTACTTATGCTATCGATTTGAAATAGCTCTAAACAAGGGCACCCCAGACATACTTACTACAATTCAAACTCAAGTGCTGCAAGAAAGAGTAGCAAGACGCACAACTAATTGGGCCGAATAAAGGTTGACGCATACTTAGCGCTACCTCACCGTATTACAGCTCAAGCCCGTTAGTATTATTCGCTAGAAACATCATAATGCAACGCACACTTATCCACTCCGTAACTTCATCGCCCCACCTCAGGACCATCTAACGGTGGATGGACAGGACAGCTCGCCGTCGCAGGGTGAACGCCGCGCTTGCAGGTCGGTGCCGGCGAGGAGCCCGCGTGGTCGCCGCGCGGGCGAAACGGCTTACTTCAAACGTAGAAAAGCTGTCAAACAGTGGACAGGACACCTCGCGTAGCGTTGAAGCCTGGTTGACGGTCAACCGGTGAGGTGAGGCGGCGTCGGTCTGTTGCCGAGCCTTTATGTGTGCAACAACCTTAACCCGAAATATTTTAGCTATGCATGTCCGAAGTCATACAAAGTAATTAACACTGGTGCCGAGCCTTTAGGTGTGCGGTGTGCGACAACCTTTATCCGAAATATTTTAGCTATGCACTTCTGAAGGTCTACAAAATAATAAATGTCATATCAATCTAGGTCCAATTAAACCACAATAAAATCATTATATATCGTCTAGTTTGTGGAAAAAATATTTCATGTTCTAAGAGTATTTTTTTAAATAAAATAAATAATAAACTACTAAAGTTGCCACAGTTTGAGCTTTTAAGCAAGTTATCATTTTTTGAGGCATACAGCTAAAGGAGGGTGCAAATAAATTGGCCTAGGTGAGGTAGCCAACAATGGTCCAGTGATACACAAAGAACCAACGCTTTTATTCGAAAATGCGACTTTGCCAAACTGTACTACTGACGGCCTGTGTTGAAATTGCACGCGTGGTGATTATTTTTTGTGATTTTTGAAATGAAAGTAAATAAGTCGTAAATGTCTCATTGTTCTTTTTAAAATAATGTTCTCAATTTGATAATATCGAATTTATCAGTTGTGTTAAGTAACTAAGTATATTTCGACATTCTTTGACGTAGCCATCTTGTTAGGTCTATTTTTTACCTAAATAAAACATTTAAAGATGTGTCTGGTACACAATGACCCACAAGTGGTTTATTGCCGTTAGTTTAAATACTATATATTTTTTTTATTTCATTAAAAGGCCTTGCCTTTTACTTATTTGGTTTGCACAAGGAGTTCTTTATGTAGCAATGATTCATTGTGTACTCGGCCGGTTTATTGAAAAGCTAGCACCGATTCAGCCTGTAACATAGGTGGTACATAAAGAGACATTTCTCATTTTTTACAAAAAAATATACCTTGTCTTCTATTAGGTTTGAGTCATAAATATTGGTGCAAAACTAAAGCCAGATAAATAACAAATAGTCTTATTAAGGTATAAATTTTTGGTGGTTCATTGTTGGCTACCTGACCCCCATCGACTGGGGTATCGTTGATTAGAGCTCGTTGAGTGCATAAATAATGTACATTTTTAGGGTTCTGTAGCCAAAATGGCAAAAACGGAACCCTTATAGTTTAGTCATGTCTGTCCGTCCGGATGTCACAGCCTATTTACTCGGAGACTATAAGCACTACAATTATGAAATTTGACAGGAAGGTGTATTCTATAAACCGCTACATAATGTAATGCGGAGTTACAAAAAAAAAGTTGGCACTCAATACACGTAACAGGTGGATGAAAAAAAAAACTTTTCAATTTAAATTAACCGTTGGTGAGATATTAGCTGTCTAAGTCATAAAAAGTGTGTCCCCCTGTTTAATTATTTAAAATATGAAGTTTAAAACTAAAATAAATTGAGTGGGTGTGCATTAATAAACACTTTCAACGATTTTTAACAAAAATTTTTTGGTTTGAACAAAATACGTTTTACGGTTTTTGAGTTCGCTGAAAAACTGTCTTGCATAAACAAAAGGTCGTACAATACAATACAAATATTCTTTATTGCTCACCAAACGGAATACATTAAAAGAACAACAAAAATTAAATTACACTAACAGTGGCAAACAACAGGAGGTGTTATCGCTAACAGGCGATCTCTTCCAGACAACCTTTGTGCAGTAGAAACGAAACTAGAAAAATTAAATTACCTAAGTCGTAAGCGCCTCTACGAAGCTACGAACCTCTTTACATTCAATGACTCAATGACTAGTAGGTGTTGGTACGGAACCCTTAATTGTGCGTGATCCGAAAAACACTAGTATTTGTTTTTAAAAATATTGAAAAACAAAGGAATGAGAAGCCACTTATGATTTCTCTAAATTAACGTTCCCCCTTTAAAATCCCATTAAATATTTATCCTAGCGAAAAAGTGTGTAGAACCTTTTTTGTAGACAGTTTTATGTAAATTACTTATCTCTATTTACATTTTTTGGTATGGGCCACCGTTTACGAGTTTTTTTACGAAAACCCGAAAAATGGGACCTTCAAACCGAACTGCAGCAACCGACAATCAAAATCAAAACATTTATTTTGCATATAGCCCTCAAGGGCACTCTTAGAAGTCAATCCAGCAACAATCAGCCGGCGCCGCGCCCCGCGCCCCCGGCCTAATGAACTATAAAAAAATCCACCCTTGGGCTGGAAAAGCGACTTTCGACGGGGCTATCTATCTACGCATGAAAATCGAACTTTCCGAGCAGGAGAGATGAGAACCATGTTACTACTTGACGCCGAAACCGAGTTTTGGAGCCATCTTAGCTGCCATCATGAATTTTGCTCGGATAAATGACTAATCCATATTCACCAGGGATGGAATGGAGGGAAAATTTCGGTTGGTAATAAGTATCTACATAAAATACAATTTGCTTCTAGAAATAGTTTCTTATCTAGTTCTAATATCAAATGTGTGTTATCATATACAGTTTCGCAGTCTCTTTTTGAAAAAGTTTGTATTCTTTAGGATATTTTAAGATGGAAGCTCAAGAAGTAGAGATTCGGAAGGACACACTACAGTCAAGTATAAGTGAATAGCAGAATTTGCAGTGAATTAATAACGGAAAAGTTAAGGCACTTCTCATCGTTTTAGCCCAAACTTTCCCTGGAGAATGCCAACTTCGATGGACTGCATTTCTGATGTTTATTAATTGAATGCCGTCAAAGTCTACGTAAAAACTTTGTGCAAGTCTTCTTAGTAATTTTTTTACACTAGAAACTATGTTTGTCAGTGTACTAAATGAGTATTATTTGTTTCTATATACCAAATAACTAAAATATCACAGCTTTAAACATATACTACAAACTATAAGAGCAAAAAAACATTTATCTATTTTTAAAACCTGCGAATTAAAATTTGCACAAAGCTTGTATGGAGATGAAGTACAGTAACTTTGAGGGCTTAGATTTAAGGTGCGATCACACCGATGCTTAACGGAGCGTTAACGCTGTGACTTGAGGATAAACTTCAGTTAAAAATGTCACGCATGAGGCACGTCATTGCGGTTTCGTACCGTCACCTTATTTTGAGCAGCGGTGTGGTCGGGCCTTTAATTCGTCTGTTGTTGTTGATCAATGATCACCAACAACAAAGACGAATACTAATTTCAAAGGAGTGCTGTTCTAAACTATTCTATGTGGACAAAGTAGGAAGGTCGCGAATTGATCCCAAGTCACTGGGAATGTAGAGTAATATTGGCAGTACAGTAAAACTAATCTTAAACTGCACGCGCCTCCAATGTGTTTACGTCAATTTTAACTAATTTACTATTACCATGATTACTACATAATTATACAAACAGCTACATAATATTCCGTTATTATTTAATGAATCCTTATTAATCATAACATCAATATTACTCAAAATTAGTTGAGCACACCGGGAGGCGCGTTAATTTTAAGATTGTGTACTAGTTAAATATGAGTAGTGAAATTGTATGTACCTACCTGCCGCGCTGTAGGGGTCGGCCGCTGACGAGATGGGAGGCGCATAGGACGGTTGCTGCTGGTGGCGCCATGACACCTCCGCCAACTCGTCGCCGCCAGACTCTAACTGATGCTCTTTCGGTGCATTTGTCACTAAAATATATATTTTATGCATTAGTACGTCCCGATGCGCTTTTTTTTACCAATTATTAAGAAAATGGAAGACTTGGATTATCTCTAAAACCGAGGGAATTTTACTAAACATGAAAGTGCATTTTCTGAACCAGCCTCAGGTACTCTAACGGTGGTTAGAAAGCTTGTTCATTATTGACTGGACACCCTGTGTATTACAATCTTTATTGAATTCATAGAAAAACGCGTTACTTTTTATTACACTATTGCATATGAGCTAAAATATAATAATAGTGTAAAAATAGGAATGTATACTTGTGCTGATCACTCAAAACAATGCCCTCACTGGGCTTCTAACCCAGGGGCAGCTTCCCAACTAGGGTCTCGACCAACGAAGCTAAAGCAGTCTTCAAAAAAACCGGCCAAGTGCGAGTCCGACTCGCGCACGAAGGGTTCCGTACCATTATCTATAAAAACGGCCAAAAAATCAGGTTTCTTGTATGGGAGCCCCCTTAGGTATTTATTTCTATATTAATATTTTAATCTTATTTTTAGTATTGGTTGTTATAGCGGCAACACAAATACATCATCTGTGAAAATTTCAACTAACTATCATGGTTGAAAAGATACAACCTGGTGACAGACAGACAGCGGGGTCTTAGTAATAGGGTACCCTTTGGGTACGAAACCCATCGAAATATAATAAGTACCTATAGAAGAGTAACGTCATACAAAAGTGATGTACAAATATGACCCATTTTCCAGGTTGTTGAAACTAAAATGTCTTGTTTCATTGACTAATCAAATATTCAGATTAGTTTAAGCAGACCCTATTTTCACAAAGGTGTTACTTATGCCATTTCACCAATAAAAAATGTTTCACTTGCTATGACTGGTTAAAATACATTTGAAACATGATTTTTATTTGTCAGAAATTTGTCGAATTCAGTCTAATACAACATGATTTAAAAACGCCTACTTTGATACAATCGTGTATTTATTAACGTGTTCTGAAATTTAATGTTAAGCTAATATTAATATTTAAATAACGAATAACAAAGAAATCAGTAGATCCCCTGCTGGATACACTCACTCACTAACACTACATCATAGATGGAACATGATACAGGGGAACGCGACCAGTCTTTTTTTTTTAATCTGACTGTGGCTTTATAGGCCGGGCCCAATAAAGCGATAGGAATGCGTGGTTGGAGAGTAGCCTGGGGAAAATCCAGGGGAAAACCTCCGGCACAACCACGCGTGTGGTTTGGAACACTGGAATACTCTTAAGAGTTTGCGCTCCAGTGAGATTGGGTCAGCGGTTTCAACCGAATCTGGGGTGTGAGTGGAATCGAGCTACTGGGATTTTTGTCGCTGGATCACTAAACCTAGCCTAGCTGAGAAGAGTCCAGCAAGAAACTCAGCTACGCCCGACCTGGGTCGGACTGACTCTACCCGGTGTGCGGCGGTACCGGGACGAATAGGGACTATGTGTCACTGTTGTCGCGATCGCGCGATGGACGTCCCCGCCGGCGGGAATGCCTAATTGTACGTGTCGTGTCAGAGTTGGACGCCGTAAACGCAGCGTTCCATCTTTCGATAGACGCTGTGATTACGTCGTCCGGGTCCGTAAGTGTGTGCCTAGAACGCCGGACCGTGCGGCCCCTAATCAGTGATCGCCGACTAACGACAGAGGGGAGAGGGATGGGAACGTAGTCGACAGCCTTCCTAACTAGTGATGGGAAATTGCAGAGAATATTTCCGTTTGAGAGAATATTCTCGGAAACATAGCGGGAATATTCCCAATTGTGGCAATTTACATGAAAGCATGTTTTCATTGTATGAAAACCATTTTTTTACTACTAACGAAATATTGAATTGCTTTAAAGCTTTTTATTTTAATGCCTATTTGGATTAATTTAATGTTTATTTTATGTATTATTTCCGTATTTTTCTATAAATTCTCTTAAATTGTATAAGAAATTTCCTTGAAAAAATTACTTTTTGTGCGTAATTATGACTTTTAAGAATGTAGGGATAAAATGAAATGTAAAAAGATTATTTTCTCATCAAACACGTTTCACTAAATTTATTTCACTAGTAATAGGTTATAAACAAAATTTGAATAATCAGCAGCAAAAAAAAACAGTTAACTATGAACTGAGATCAAACATAATTATATTAATTTAAAACGCAACGATCGATAATAAAAAATATTGATATGGTAATAATAATCAACAGAGATAAATTAAATCTCACATACAATAATATATCATAATTATTAATTTACAATTTAAGACAACGATGAACAACAAGAAATATTGATATGGATATAAATATCAACAGAGATCTTTCAAATTTAAACATAATAAATCGAAATTCAAAATACAAAGTTCGAACAAAACTACACATCTTCGGTTTCATCTTCACTGGTAGCTTCTGCCTCAGAACCGGAAGAATTGGTCCAATCATCATCAAAGAAATCTGAATGGTTGCCAGATTTTCCCTTGATGTGGTTGAAAGTGAATCTGAGGATGTTGATCCTTTTTCACTTTCCAATGGTTCATTCAGTAAACCCCAATTGTGGGATATCAGCATGATTTTACCGGCTCTCTCTGGCGTTAACTTGTTGCGTTTCTTGGTATGAATATTTGCAAACGTAGAAAAGGATATTTCTACAGCAGCAGAAGTAGCTGGAGTGGTCAAAATTTTAAGTACGTTTTTCCGAGCTTTGTGTGTGCAACAGTTTCTTTCGGACATATTGATGAATGATTGACTTTGGTTTCATGATGAACCATTCATCAAATCACGAACACACTGTTGGTTAGATGTTCATACCACAAGAGTTAAAGCAGTACTGAGATAAAATTAAGCTTAACGCTTTTGGTTTTGTATCATACTTATCTCTCTAACCCCTGTTGCATGGGATTTTTTCGAGTACCTGCGCACCTGTGTGTCCGACCGAGTGATCCGGAACTCGAAAATAACAATCAACGCAACACGCCTTTATTATGTACTAGCCGCGTGTTTTAAAGAACCTAGACAGAGCCGCGGAATAAAATATAGCCTATATCCGTCCGAAAGTTCCATTTCGTAAACTGGTGAGAGAATTGTTGAAATCGGACCAGTAGATCCAGAGATTATCCGTAACAAACAAACTTACAAACTCACATACTTTCCCCTTTATTAGTATAGATGAAATTAAACTGCACTGATTTCTTCCATAAAACAATAATGCCGTGCGTGAATGTGTCAATTAGAAGTGTAAAAAAGCATAAACGATAAGAAGAGGTAAAAAAGATAAATATCTATTTAAAAAATCGTGCACAGGCCAATTATTAACTAATACTGGTGGAAAATTATCTAAATTCTCTTATATTTTACTTATTTTTCTAGTCTTACTAAAAAAATCCAAGGTAAGTTTCTCGGTAACTTAAGAGAAATTACGGAAATTTATGGAAATATACTCCTCAATTCTTAATTCATTGTACAAATGATTTGTCTCTTATGAACATTTTTTAACTTGTAATTTGGCAAGTATACCGACTGGATTAAATTTAATTCTCGTACAAGAAATTATAAATTTCCCTATTTTTCATGTTATGGAAATATTTCGGAAATATTCTCAGTAAATTTCATTTCCGAAAGATTCCAACTTCGGAAACTTTCCGATTGCCCATCACTATTCCTAACTAACGGATTCCTATGATGGGGAGCGTTGTCAAAATAACGTCTGGCAGTCTGCTTAAAGAAACCATACATGGTGCTAATCCCCACTACCAATAAATACCACGGAGCACCAGTCGCCCTACGGAGAAAACGATTCTGAATGACCTGAAGCGGCTTGAGCGATGTCATAGGCACGTGAGCGAAAGCTACACTTGCATAAGACATGATTGGACGAACACAAGTTTTGTAGTGTCAGCTTATTTCTAAGTGACATTTTACTAAACTTGTTAATCATCGGTCCAAGCCTTCCTGGCACGAACAACGCCACGGTTGCGTACCCTACTGATGTGGTAGCCACATCAGTAGGGTACGCAACTACGGAAAGTCAGTTTTCTGTCGAGGGTCACTCCAAGATATTTGACTTCGTTGGCCCAAGGGATGGGCCGGACAAACATCTGGATCGGAACCACACGCCTTCCCGTACTAACGCGGTAAGACGGGTGGAAGACTATCGCAGTGCTTTTTTCCGGATTGACTTCGATACGCCAAAGATTAAACCAACGACCTAGGTCAGTGATTGCCTCCTGGAGGTATCGCCGACAACACTGATTTAAAACACATGCAATAACCAGAATAAATGTGAATTTATTTTCATTCTCATTTTATACCCATGACTAAACGTGTAGAAGGTAAATGTAAAAAGGCAAATCATTTCGAACAAATGTTACAGATTTAACTCCGAAATTATTTGACGATCCGATATAATTTGCTTTCTCATCAGCGAGGAGAGGCGAGGTTATGCGAGGATACTGTTGGTGATTGAACAAATTTATAACTATTTTAATCTTCGACGTTCTTGCCTTAAAAAAATCAACCTTCTCTTCGTTTTTGAACACCAATTCTTCGCGCTGTATTTCTTAATAAATCTAATGTTGACAGCGTACACAGAATTTTTTATATTCCACTCTACTTTTTCCGAAACACATATTGCATAATAACAACCGTCACTCCAAAGTATGGGATTATTGTGATTGGAATAACTAAATAGTAAAACGAAATATGTTCCTAATTGCCATTCTTGTGGCTCCTTCGCTAAATAAACGTGCTAATCGACTGAGAACCCATGCCGGACACCATTAAAATGTTGTTATTTTTGTTTGATACAATGACAACTTTTCAACTCAACATCGGATAGCCGACTGAATTGCGATCCTGCACTGAAACGTCACGGAAATAATAAGCTCCGCCTTCGGCACTAGATTTTGTGGCACCAGTTTTGAG
This sequence comes from Epiblema foenella, assembly GCA_963556455.1. Classification (NCBI taxonomy): domain Eukaryota; kingdom Metazoa; phylum Arthropoda; class Insecta; order Lepidoptera; family Tortricidae; genus Epiblema; species Epiblema foenella. The sequence continues at coordinate 18,064,968 of OY747095.1, forward strand.
CGACAGTGATGCTTCCATACTTATTATATTTCGATGACTAATGACTAAACATGTTGTTATTTTTGTTTGATACAATGACAACTTTTCAACTCAACATCGGATAGCCGACTGAATTGCGATCCTGCACCGAAACGTCACGGAAATAATAAGCTCCGCCTTCGGCACTAGATTTTGTGGCACCAGTTTTGAGCGACAGTGATGCTTCCATACTTATTATATTACGATGACTAATGACTAAACCCTAAAAAATGGATAACTAATTTAACAATTTTTTTTTAAATTCCGACAAGTAGTGTTTTAACCAATGTAAAAGATTTTACAAATTTAGAAATAAAGGAAAAATTTAGGCACCTTGCAGGACCTGCGACCTCCCTGCCCTTTCCTTCCTTTGTATTTTTCCTTTATTCCTAAATTTGTAGTTTACATTAGCAGTGGCAAAATTAAACAAAAAAAAAGATTTTTTAAAGTGAATCATTGTATAGTGTTCATAGAAATGGGTGTTAGTGTACGAGGGTAACTCTACTATATTTTTTATTTTATTTTTATACCTACCTAGTTTTTAAGTATAATAGGACATCTATTAATTAGAGAAATTTATTTCCCACTGCACAAAACCTTGTTTTGTAAATATTATGCAAGCAATATTTTATCTATACAGCTACATGGAAAGTGCACCTAATCAATGCTTAGTTAGGGTTATAAATATAAATTAGCGAAAAATCGCTCTTACCAATCATCAGGACTATTCATTTTAAAGAGAGAAATAGTTTCGTTATATGTTTGGTGTTACAACCATCAGAAATCAAGGGATTGACACCCCTAGCCCTCATTTTTCCAACTTGGTCATTATAATAATAATAATATTTTTTTGTCTTAATTTTTTATGAAGAACATAACCCAAAAAAGTTAGTAACATTTATTAACACAACTGTCCAAAAAAAGAAGTGATGTTTTGGGGTATCAAAATGAAGCATTTGTAAAGACTATTTCATTAATATATGTAATGTAAGTATTTAAATACATGATTTTACATTTTTCTTAAAATTAAAATCAAAAATTGAGCAATAAAATAATAATTACAAATTAAAAACACAACTGCACTGGAATAAAGTTAACTAAAATGATAAAAACAAGTTTCGCCATAAAGAAATCTTCTGTAGGACATCTATTTTGTTTGCAGTCATATCTATAATGTATGTAGTAGGTCCCCTACTACATACGATATAAAAATATTAGGCCCCCTGACTGCAAACAAAATAGATTTCCTTAGTTTCTTTATTTTGAAACTTGTATTTTTATCCAGTGCAGTTGTGTATTTGATTTTAAATTATTATTTTATTTATTTAACAGGTTCAGTCCAGGTTTTTGCTAGGCAACCCCTGTGCCATTTATATGTTATCTATCATGTACTCTTTGTCATTATAGAATTTAACAGATTAGGTATAACCCCGCAATATATTATATTGCCTGTGCTAGATATCTTGCACTATAAATAAATATGTGTGACATGACTTGCTCAAACATCTTAAATTATTCAATGGAATGCACAAATTCTAAAATAAATTCCAAATAAATTCTATTATAAATGTTTAAGGTCTTACGATAATAACCTGATTAGTTACCAAGTATTTAAACCTAAATATACTAACTTTCGCATAAGCCAATACAACAGGAATCAAATGGATCATTTGTGGACACTTGATGAAGTGGCTATAGATTTAGGTGGTATTGCTGAGTTAGTTGGTAGCAAAGTCCCATACTTGTACAAAATAACACAAAACTTCATTAAAATCTTTATCCACTTCAACAAAATAGTGACCACTAAAGTGATTGGTAACAAACACCCAAATAATTACACCAATACAAATTTCAAAAGAAGAAGTCAATTGTGTTGGTTGGTCTCAGGGAAAAGGCACCTTGCTGTTTGGTACTAATTACCATCCTTATATTGTGAACTGGCAAACATGTATTACTTCATCATTAATAAAAATGCAAGCACCGACCACCCTAAGCCCCTTAAAAGACACAATTCATTATTAATAACCAACAATTGATCCAAGTCATTATATCCTTACCCTGCCTTACATATACTACTGACTACTTGCTCCTTTTTTTATTTAAAGCATTGAAATACTGTCAAACTGATTTAGAGAACAATAAACACAATTTGCATTGAAAACAGCAACAAATAACAAGTTATTTGAATTTAAATTAATATTAACATTTTATCTACCTATCTTTGTGGAAATTGTGTTAGTTATGTAAAAGAGTTGGTAGTTAAGTTGAAATTAGCCAGGTATGATTGAAAGGTAGTGTGCTATTCTGTACAAATTTTAGCCATAAACAAATAAAAAAGACAACAATAATACATATGATTAGGATTAAATCAGTAAACACTCTTAACCCGTGGTCTACCGGTACCTGGGATCCCAGGGATCATAACAAAAGAATGCTATTGTTTATTTTTTTGCTGGGAGATGACGGCTTAAATATCACTATGTGTTGACAATTATTAATATGCACTCTCAGTGAATAGTATGACACTTTTTCTTATGTAACCCAAATTACAGGAAAACCAAGAAATATGCTAGAGGGCATTTAAATATAGATGAATACAGAATATTCAATTTATATATAAAGCTGTGCACTGACCATTAGAATTACCTATATTCATGTGTGGAGTAAAATATTAGCATATGACACATCTTATTATTAAATGCTTTCATTACAGCTTACGATTCCTAAAATAATGAATGGTCTAAATCATCATCAACTATATAATAGCAAATAAAACATGGTTAAAGCTCAAGATTGCGACGCCAATGGTGGCCACAACACATGAACACAATGACGAACACCGGACAAAAAGCCAACCGGTGTGCGAGCCTCCTACGGAGAAAACAGATGCAACGTCATACTGGAATATCTTTACCTTGATTCCCTTGGCCTTTCATCCGCTTTATTCACGGGTAACATGAAACAAAAGATACATACAAACATAAGCATATTAAAATAAGTATACGGTGAATTATTCAACTAGAAAAGTATCGTAATGCTAAATACCTGATCTGACACGCCTGCTGACATTGGCCACGATTTTGCTTATTTCGAGCACTTATGTAGTCTTTTCTCACAACAATATCAAAATAAATCACATGAGTTTCACTACACTGAGTCTAAAGTGCTCAAGAGTCAATAATGTGCTTTAATTGTCTGTAAAAATAAAATCCTACCGATGGTCTGGATTCCGGAAAGCGGATTCAGGCATCCAGCGGATGGGCAATTAGCAATGGCCGCCGAATTAGTGTTGCCATTACTCCTATTTTCATGTTTTTCAGTATGTAAAGGCTAGAATACATATTAATAGCGCGTTTTTGTAAGTACTCCTTATGTATAAGTATCGTGACGCTGCCCTTGCCATACCTTGATTTTGCTGTATAGTAATTTCTTTTGTATAAATGACGTACCCTTATATAAAAGGTTAGGACGTGTCCAGACTGCCCGATCCAATATCGGTGTAGGATCCGTCACCGATAAAAATGTATGGAAAATCGTTCAGTGTTCACACTATCCAATCCAATATAGGTGTAGAATCCGATAAGTTAATTTGCCTTACCGTGGACGTTTCGATTTACCGTCACGATAAAACAGGGGATGTGCACGATATGCCGTAGGTTTGCTGTCTTCTCTACGATATTGTGATGATATATACGTGTGTTGTACGTAAAGATGCGATATTATAGCTATGTGCTGTCACTGTCAATGCTAGCTTTTGCCGTATTTTCAACTGAAACTCCATATTTTTGGCTTGTTAACGTCAAAATTAAACAGTTTGAAATACTTTAAAACGCTATTTATTCATGACATGGAACTTTCCGTCACGGTAATATCGACATACTATAAGAGCATCATGATAGATATCGGATCGGATAGTGTGGACACGCTCTTACACATTTAATAATTTTTCCTTCCTTCAAATAAGCCAATCTACATGATTCCAGGGCTCCAAGGCAAGTCGTTATGTCAATCGTTTTGTTGATTTCGTTTTTTTTCATTTCATTTTCGTTTCGTTTTTGTTCGTTGTCGTTTGTTATATTGGCGGGAACCGAACGGATGAAGTGAACTCACTTGCTCGGCTGCATAAAACTGTATTAATACAGTCAAATAGATTATCATTATATTTATTACCTGCAACATGTCCCGGTCTCAGAAGAAGAACAATACATCCAATCAGGCTGAGAACGCCGACAATCAGGCTACTAAGAAACGTGTTGAAAATTCTTGGATACTTTTAGCTCAAGGTAAACTTCGGAATTTTACGATCATACTCAAGCATGATTGGTTTATAAACCGAAATATTTCGAGATTACATGATTGTATGCTTGAAGAATTTTCTTGTAACTTTCAGATTCATTACTACAGAACTCATTATTTGATATCGTAACACTTCCTCACCCAGGAAACAAGAAGTCTACGAAATATTGTTTGGATAAAACGAACAAGAAAGTATATGAGACTGTCACATTTAGTGAGCCTCACAGATGTTGGTTCACAGGACAAACTGTCAAATCTGATGCAAGCATGCTTATGTTGACTCCCATCAATCCTTTATTTTTGGGTAAGATTTTATCAATTCTGTTTTGATTTAATTGATTTCCTATCCAGAAGGGAAATGCCAAGGAGTGTTCCATCCCTTCTCATAGTTCACACATTTGTCATCATATCTAGAAATATATGGTAACATAAGGGAAGGGACAATTGAAACACTCCTTGGCCTTATCAAGAAATAATATATATAATATATAGGTACATCATCAACTACATCCTAATCCTGGTAGCCCCAATACCTACTTACTACACTATTAATAGGGGTGTTGCATAAATAGGGATGCAATAGCTATAAACTTTCGGTTCGGCCCTCATAAACGTGAAAGTTTGTGCCAATGAATGTACATTCCTCTTAATCTTAAAAACTACTGAAGTGATTTATAAAACTTTCCAGTGTTGTAGCTTAAACATTAGAATAACACATAGTCTATAATTTATTTCACTATTCATCCCCTTAAGGTTAGTAGGGAATCCTAATTTCATCATTGTGTAAAATTAGGTTACTTAGGTAATCCTAATATCATTATTATATTATACAGGATGACTGGTAATTCGACCTATTCCTTGAAAGGGGTTATACTAGAGCTAATTTGCAACAATTTAGGCCCAGTCAACCAGCGGTCGAAATTCGCTGGTTTCCGAGTTATTCAAGTTTGTAGTTTTTTTTTTTTAAATCCGCCTTGTAGCCTTAAACTGGTGATTGTGACTAAAGTACTGCCATTTGGATGACAATAAAACATTTTTCTGATAGCCTATGAATAAGATGATTACTTGAAATCAAAATTTGTGTCCAAAATTTCCAAAAACTTTGATATAAAAGGTGATGCAAGTTGAACTACACAATACTGTCCTACCTCATCAAATTACCATCAAATAAATACCTTGGTACGGATTTAGATGGACAATTAACATGGAAAGATCACATCAAATCCAAGAGAGATCAAGCTAATCATAAACTCAGGGATATCTATTGGCTCATAGGGAGACAGTCAAAATTAAGTCTGGAAAACAAAGTACTGATCTACAAATGTATCATTAAGCCAATATGGACTTACAGCATACAATTATGGGGCTCAGCCTGTCAGTCCAATATTGAAATCCTGCAAAGGTTCCAGAATAATGCCTTAAAAGCAATAAGTAACGCTCCATACTTCATAAAAAACACAGAAGTTCATGAGTACCTGGAAATGCCTACAATCAAGGAGGAGATACAAAGATGTGAAAATTACAAGCCCAGATTAGCATGCCATACTAATATACTAGCTTCGAACTTAACCGACACTACAAAGTCCAAATTTCGTCTGAAAAGGAATTGTCTTGCATCGATTTAATACAAAATTAAGGAAGTCACATCAATGGATGTGCTTCCCAAATGTTATTTTCTTTTCTTATCCAGACATATCTGATTATGGCTTAAGGCTGATGGCAGATGGAAAAAAAATGGTTTAAAAAATAAGGTGATGAAGTCAGAAGTTTTGACTTTTTTTCTCCAAGTCGTCTGTTTCGATCAAAGAGAATTACCCAAAAAAATGTATGACACTTGGCGTAAAAACTGCTCAAATAAGTTCTCCAATTCATAAGCTTTCCAAAACGATACAATTGTTAACATTTTTTTATAAAATTACAGATAATAATAACAATAATAGCAGAGCAGGTAGTGGATTTGCTACAAGTGAGCCGACTTGTGTGTCAGTCTTGTTTGTTAGTGTACTTTGTTTACCTTCGATATCTTATCTTATCTTTCTAGGGGGCAGGGTCAACACAAGATGCCTTCGAAAAATAATAATAATCTGTTTAATCAGAGCATTTAACGGATTTTAGGCTTAAATACTCTCATTATTTCCAGAGTCATTACCAGAGTAAAACATTCTGAGTTTTTTTATGTAACTTATTTTAAATTTGTGTAGCCATACAAATAGCATTAATCCTGTAGATTTGCTTTTTAGCTAGAGGCAAATGAAGATTTTGTTTGTTTAGAGTAGACCTTGGAAAAATCTCAGCATCAGTAGGGAAAAAGTTTGAATGCTTATGTACAAACCGCAATATCTCTTTGATTACATACAATGTCACAGGAAGACTTGTAGATTGGAACCAGGGTATACATGGTTCTAGGTAATGGCTATTACACCCTGATACATTTTTGGGACCAAAAATGCCTTAATCATATCTATGAAGTTGCCCCAGATTAGTAGGTAACCCATATGTCATGATACATAACCATAGTATGCTACGAGTGCGACATATTTCGAGCATGTGCTACATAGTCTTCTATATAATTTTAGAGTTTCTCACATATTTCTGAAATATGAGCATTATGAGCTTTCAAATCGCAGAATTGACCTGTACAATTTTTTTTATGTGGTGGTCTATTTACCTGCTATAAGCACTATATATTACTAAAACTTAAGTTTTTAATCCCTCACTACAAATATTACATTTTCCATACAAACATTCAATTTCTTTTTTACGCTGAAATTTAATAGAAGACTATTTTAACTGAGAGCATCCACCCAGTATAGATAAATTTAAACCCGCCCTGTAAAAAATGTAAGTCACTCACTTTTAAAAAGCCAGGTTGCCCATACCAGCTTTCAACACCCTTTTCACCCCTTCAGTGCGGGAACTTTCTAATGCTTAGATCAGTTTTCTTATTCTTTATAAACAAAGATACAAATTCACGTTTAAAAAAAAATTGCTCCCGAAACAATCTTTCAATCCCCTTTATACCCTTTAAGAGAATTTTGAAAAATAATTAAAACTGGATTAACCCCCGTGGATTAGAATAGCACTTTCCCCTTTCTTCCCGTGGGTGTAGTAAGAGTCGACTATTGGAACCGGGTTGTAGTGTGTTGTGGGCGATAGGCTAGCAACCTATCACTGCAATATCACATTTGCTCCAGCTTTAAACCTACAATTGCTAGATGTGCACTGGTATTAATTTTCATGTGCTCTGCCAACTCCTTTTATACTAATACAGGCATGAGTTTGGGTATGTGTATATGTGATGAGAACCGTTTTCTTCAATTTTCTATCTGCTCTCTCCACTGTCAGTATCAATATGGTGTAATTTCATACACTGTTGCCTATCAGATAAATAAAGTTTAAACCAACCATGCGCTTTGCCTCTGATTCCATAACATTTACGTAGCAGAAAGGAATGGTTTACAAAATCAAAAGCCTTTGCTGCAGGTATATTTTGGTTTAAGGATTCTGTCAGCTAGTCAGCTCACCAACTTCACCTGATTTAGAACATGCCAAAGTAGTCGGCTACCCTTGCGGAATTCATATTGGTTATTACTTAGGGTAGGTTGCACCAATTTACAGACCGATCAACGTTAAATATTTCATTGGTAGCTGTTATTCCATAAAAACTTGACAAACTTTCCATACAACCAGATTTTAACATCGCTTACGATTACAAACGGTTTGGTGCAACCTACCCTTAATATATTGTTGGAATTTAGAAAAGATATCAAGCGAATTTGCATAGCTTTCTCTACAATTATTGAAAGTAAATATGTGTATGAGATGAGGGCAGTCGGTCTATAGTTATCCATGCATTCTTTATCGTCTTTTTAAAAAAGGTTTGGTTTTACTATAGATCTTTTTCAACTCTTTCCCTAAAAGTTATAGTTGGTGCATTAAAATGGAAGAAAACGGTTTTCAGCGCATTTCAAAATTTCACCCTCTGAAGAGGAAATAAGGGTAAAGGGGGGAAAGTTTGGGAAGAAAATATTTTATAAAACGAAAAACTTGAAACTTCATTTATAGACATACAAGAAAAGTAATATCACGTTTTTGAAATTTCTAACTGAAGGGGTGAAAATGAGAAAGAAACTTTATATGGGCAAACGGGTTTTGTAAATGAGTGACTTCATGCTTGGCGTGTATACTCTCAGTTAAAATATAGGAAAAGTAATTTTAGCGTATCAGAAATTTCATTCCTTAAGGGTGTTAAAAGGGATTGAATGTCTGTATGGCAAATGAGTAATATTCGAAGTGAGACACTTTTGTTTATAGTAATATTAGATGTTTATATAGTAGATCAAAACATTAAAAAAACTGGACTACCCGACTAGCGTTGCCAGAGTTACGGACTTTAGGCCTTGTGCCCATACTAAGGGAAATTATTGGTGAACATACGAAATTTTAGATTTCCATGTCCAGTTTTCATTCTGATGTTGACTAATAAGATATTTTTTTATTGATTTAAAGTTTCAGATGAACAGACATAATATCACATGAACTTGTCAATCATTTAAGCCGCCCTCTCCCGGTGAAAAAATAAATCAAATTACATAGGACATACAACAAAGCAAATAAACAAGATAGAATCTGAAATGAGATACATTAGAAATAATTTTCACAAACCTGTAAAATCGTGTAGCGCACTCTGCTCGTACTTAATGAATGTACGTACCTAACCAAATTATATTTTTACAGTTTTGCCTCACATTAGGGAGCAATGCCAAAAAAGAGCTATACCCATTGAAGATTTGTTATCGCAAAAGGGCTTGAACAAACTCGTTGACTTTATTGCTGGTGTTGACTGTGTAGCAGATTTAAAGGTAAATAAATATGAATGTGCTCAAACATCGTAGGGAAGGACTAGCTTTACAATATACTGTGCTCCGCGCCCCCGGCCGCACACACGCGTGCCCTAACCGCATCACAGAATCACAGATGATGCAGTTATGATATCAATTACAACTTTACAGCAGAGGCCCCGGGCTCGGCTATTTGGTGAAACAAGCGCACACCGGTTCAACGCGCCCACATGAAAGAGGATTTAATATATGGATGTACATAAGCCATATGTATGCAAACATAAATTAGGTCCTAGTGTGATCTTATTATGAAATTCGCCTCCGGCTCGTTTCATAAAATCACACTCGTGTTTTAATGCCTCTCATTATACATGTAGCAGTTGCATAAACTGCTATAATTCGACAAATTTTTAATTGGTTCTTTTGTGTTAGGAAAATGAGAAATGACCCTTATAAACGTGTGTCAAGTATTCGTAACACAAAAGAAGGAATTAAAAAGCACGTGTCGTTAATTATGTATTCTGTTTTTAAAACGACTACTACTGAAGACACTACTGTACGGTCACGCAAGGACTAACTGTTGAGCCATTTTGAGCTCACTTTATGCTGGGCAGTTCATAGCCCAACTACGGAGTTATATAACAGCTACTATCTTTCTTCGACATCATAGTGTTACATAGCTTTATCCTTGTTACACTATGTTATATAACACTAATAACAGCCAGTGTGGGGGCACTACGAGGGCTGCCTTTTAAGTTGTGTCGTTTGAAATAAGCATAGAATCTATTAGATTATTACCATTTATTGTTTTTCAAAGAATTCTCCGAGATATTTAATACAGTTTTCCATCCGTTCGAACCAGTTTTTAAAAACAGTTATTCCACTCCGAAGTGGGGGTAGCCGAAATGGCCGATTTGTATGCGTCAACGGCTCCTTCTGGTGTAATGAAACGTTGACCACGAAGACTGCTTAATTTTGGGGAACGTAAAGAACTTTAGGGCTGAAGTCAGCGCCATAAGGCGGGTGATCTAAAATTTCGACATTTTGACTGCTTAAAAACGTCTTTGTTTGGCCGGTGGTGTGCGAGCTTGCATTGTCATGGTGCAGTATCATACGATGTCTTGGGTTGTTTTGTTGTCTTGCGATCTTCTAGTACAATAGTGGCGACGTGACCACCCTTTGCCACAAACGAGACTCCGTGAGCACATGACTTTGGTCGGTTTTGGCTCATCTTGGAAGACCCAGACAGTTGACTGCTGCTTGGAATCTGGGTCGCAAGCATATATCCAAGACTCGTCACCACTAACCATATCATAAACGTGTTTTGACTCTCCTCGGTTGAATCCTGCAGAGTTTTGCGACACCATCCAACGCGAGCTGTTCATTTGGTCGTCTGAAATGCCCACAGATGCCTCTATTTCACGGTATGTCACATGACGATCTTCGACGATTAGCTGCCGCACGGCGTCGACATTCTCTTGCGTCATGGCGGTTTTTGGACGACCTTCATGTGACTTGTCACTGAGGTTAGAGTGCCCACGTTGAAATTCTAAATACCAGCGTTCTACTCTACAGTCCTAAGACATGAGGTTTGCAAACGACAACTTAAAAGAGTTAAAAGGCAGCCCTCATATAAATAGCTCAACAATTAAAGTCCGTGAGTGTACACAAGGTAGGTATTCTGAATTTAAAGAAATAAACCATTATCTAGAGCCTTTTTTGTAAATAAATAAATGTTATTTGTTGACAGGGCCCTGAAGATTTACAAGCTTACAAGTATAATGAAATCAAGACTCTAACGTGGCTTGAAATGAAAGTCTTGACGCTGGCTAAAGTTTTGAGAGACAAGAAAATCCATGTAAGGCCTGGAGTCTCCTCAGCTACATTTGTAGCCAGTAGTGCCAGTGATGATACTATTGACGAAGGTATGTAGAGCTTAGCATTTATACAGTTCACATCTCGGCTAATAAGGTATTTTCCGGTGATCGAGGTGCAATATAAAACATGGACTAAAATAAAGTTTATTATCAAGTGATTATTTTTGAAAACTCATTTTTTTTATAGATACGTCCAAAACTTTTATTTTCGCAATTATACATTTGTTTTAACTGTGTGTCGAGTGACTTGAGGTTATTTGTGATTGTCGCTATCGCTACCAAAGAGTATAATGAATATATTTATTATGGCTATGTTTTTGAATACAACTTACATAATATGGCGGCCTCTCTGAATGTTCGTTCTGGCGCGGAATTTAAAACTAAAATAAGAAATCACAATTTTTAAGTTTTTTTATAATGTACGTAGGGTCGTTGCGCTGGTTCTGGTCTCATTAGTGGAGTTGCCAACATTGTGAGGGGAAAAGAATATGTTGAACTATCGTAATTTATACGACTAATATTTCTTTCTAATGCCTATATAGTCTATTTTTGGCCAAGATTAGGATTTAAACTTAAATACTTAATTACGCTTAGAAAAGATGATAAATGTAAAAGTACGAGTTTTCCCGGTTTTCGTCACTTTTGCCCAGTTTTCGTCACCACGTTGCCCAGTTTTCGTCAATAGAGTCAAAAACCAGTTTTCTGGGTAAAAAACCTTAAATAGGTACTCCGTACTACCTTGTGTTTGCTTGTTGTTGGCTTTTATTAGTATGAAATAAAGAAATGATCAAAATACTATTATAATCATAGTCTTCTTAAAGGCTGATCCGTTCCAAGTACAACTTAGATCCCTGACTCTCGCCATGATCTCTTCTAGTGACATATGTCATCCATCGACGTAGCAGTTTTAAAAAAGTTCGTGAACTTTAAAACCGCGGTTTTAAAAATCGTGTTCGTGTCACCTACGCGAGCCGACTCTAATTACTCTGGGCTTTGATTACCTTGAATCTTGATCTGATTTCATAAAAACGCCGATTAGACGAAAACCGGACCAACGTGAAAAACCCGCAAACTGACGTGAAAAACGCGAAAAATTCGTTGACGAAAACGGGCACAATAGCAAAATTGATGTTCCGGTTCTGCGTCACCTAAATTTATGCAGATTGTAGGCAAAACCAGTCTAAAAAACACTTATTATTGTCTTCGTTATCTATATTAGTATAAAATATCACTTCAACAAGGTAAAAACATTAATAAAACTTACTTAGAAAATTTCCTGTACCACTAATTTTTTTTTAGTTTGGCACGGTTTTCGCGGTTCAAAAACGTGGTTCAAACTTTCGTTAATTATATCTTGGTCACATGTTGTTAAATAATATTTAAATATAGTTAGTGTTCTAGGTTAGGTATTAAGGAACGCAACGAGCCTAAACATGCACGGGTAATTGTTTATATATTCTTATTATAAGCATTTGTAAGGAAGAAGTCATCCAAAATGACGAGAACCGGCGCACTGTCGGGAACCGGCGAAACGACCCTATATGCGTATACTTTTGACAGTAACCCGCTTTTGGCCCATAATTTTAAGTGATTTAAGGTGCGACCTCAACGCTGCTCAAAATACGGTGACGGTACGGAATCGCAGTGACGTGCCTCACCTCATGCGTGACGTTTTTAACTCATAGGTCTATACTTATACGTCACTGCGTCAACGCACCGTTAAGCAGTGCATGGTGTGTTCGGACCCTTAAAATATAGCTCCATTACCTACCTACTACGAGGCTCAAAAATAGTATTTTTCACTTCTCATGCTCGAAAGTGTGTCATATTATGTCAAGCGGGGCTAAAGTAGTACATTTAACCCCTAGGGAAAATATGAATACATATTTATATTTATGATTTACAAAACATTCAATTTAGACCAATCAAAATATTTCACCTATTAAATCCACCAATCACAAAACAGTAATTTAACTCTTTAAAATATATTTGGTATTGGGTTAAAACCAATCAGAATACAGCTTTACTAAAATCAACCAAACAGGAAACAGAATTCATTTCTCTAAAACTAAAGAGTCTAAAGATTAAGTTTGTAGTAGTTTCTATTTCATAATAATTAAAAAAGTGAAGCGCTCAATGGAAGGTGAGTTAGCTTTTTTTTGCGCGTGAATGTTGCGCGCGAACCGCGGTGTCTATGTTTTGTGTGTCAAAGCAGTTTAGAAAAAAATAACATGCTGCCAAATTATATATAAGTTCGCCTTTGTTTATTTATTTTCTCGCAATCGAAGTGAAAAGTAGAGTGTATAACTCTGGTCTAAAAGCCATATTACCCCTCGAACTATTTTCCCTCACTTCGTTCGGGAAAATAACAATTTCGTGTCAGTATGGCTCGTCTTAGACCTTTATCATACAATCTACTATTATGCCACAGTTGTATAACAGAGACAGAGACATACAATACTTTTTCTACTCCTGTACTTTTTTCGCGACTTAAGCAATCATGAACTCTAATATAAATACATTTTACTGTCAATTTTGAAGTAAAAATTAAAATTGAACACTAAAATCTGGCTAACAGTAGTAGGTACATAAAGTTACGTGATTAGCCTGCCGGTCCTTACCTACGCTTTAGGAGCACATATGCTTTATTTATTTATTTATTTATTTGAGGATTTACTATGTGGGTGTAAAAAAAGCCCGACCAGAAATATATGCTCGTGCGCCATGTTGCGGAATTTCATTGATAGGTTGTCAGTCTTGTCAGTGCCACGTGTCACCGTTGCGGTACATTTTAATAATAGTAGCGTTGATAACTAAATCACTACATAGTATAAAACAAAGTTGCTTTCTCTGTCCCTATGTCCCTATATCCCTTTGTATGCTTAAATCTTTAAAACTACGCAACGGATTTTGATGTGGTTTTTTTAATAGATAAAGTGACTCAAGGGGAAGGTTTATATGTATAATACATGCATCAGCATTGCAACCGTGCGAAGCCGGGGCGGGTCGCTAGTGATAAATAAAAAAATGCCCAATACGATTCCTAGTCAAGAGCGGAACATTATTAATAATGTATACATATAATAAACTGCCGAAATAAACGCTTATGAAATGAAACGATCGCTGCAAAATATTTCATAATTAACATAAACTGACTGACAGGTAAACAATTAGTCTGCTGCCATATGAATCAGAATATTGGCACCCTCTTGACAAAGGTCATGTATTCTGGTCGGGCTTTAGATAAGTCTAAAAGTAGTTTAAGGTTGAATTATTAATGTTTCAGATTTTTTCTTAAAGTATGCTTTTGGCATAATATCAGAGTATCTTGAAGAGGAAACTGCGAAATTATTGGAAAAGAAATTCAATTTCAAACTTGACATGATTGAAACATTAGGACAAAAAAGGAAATCTGAAGTTGGAGAAAGTAGTAATAAAAGAATAAAGTCTGAAAGCACAGAGAAAGAAAATAAGATTGTTTCAATGCTGGCTTCTAACAATGTAAGCCAACAGAAACCATTGACAGCAAAAGAAAAAGCTCGACAAAAAGCTGCTACTGGGACGAAAACTATATCAGCGTTTTTTACCAAAAAGTAACTACATGTCTCAATTAAAATTATATGTGTACCTATTAATTATTTTAATTTATGAATTTTATGATAGAAATACTTTGGTAACATCCCAATCCTTTTTCGAATATTGTTCAGTCGGCGGAAAATACTAAGCAGGCAATATAACTAGAAGAAAAAAATAAGTAAATGAAAAAATCGGCCAAGTGCGTGTCGGGCGGACTACCGCAAAAATTAAGTTGGTTTTAATCTTAATAGGAAAAGTAAGGAAATTTTAAATAAACAATCAATGCCTGCCTGCTTGCATAACTGTCGAGGCGGCTGTGTTTTGAAACCGAAATGAAAAACTTAAATTCACCATATTTATTTATTAATACGAATAAGTTCATATAGGTACAGAATATCCGCAGCCATGTCGTGCATGACTAATATTATTACCAATAATTACCAATGTATCAATTTTGTAACATATTATTATGTAATGTAACTTATATTGGTTACATTTAGGTATGTATCAATTTGGTAACATATTATCTTATAAATATCGGATAATTATCTCGATAATTATCAGACTTTAATTATCTCGATAATGGTAATGTTACGTACACTTATAAACACCACTTTACAAAATGTAAGTAGATGTTTACTCTGTCATTGGTCCAGCCAGAAGCTAAATGGACATCCGGTATGTACATACACGAATATTAACTATTTCTAAACGCACAACTTAGCAAATTGGTCACACAGCTCCTTGTGATTCGGCCACTGCTGGACCTGGCATTCTCTGCAATGAAATAAAAATATTTTAAGCGAATTTAGTGATAATATTGACCATTAAATTGTTCTTGGTGCTGTAAGAAAGAGATTAAGGCCCCTTTCGATTTGTGATAAGGAATATGGGCAACAGAGAGGCTAATATGATCGCTTATATGTCGGACATATAGCATTCGGCCCTTTCGCACTTACATACTAGACAGTAAGGGACCTATGCTATATATATTCAACATATAAGTGATCTTCTTAGCCCCTCAGAGGCATTTAGGAGAACTTTTCACAATGCCCTCTTTGCGCTTGATTTACTTCGGTCCAACACTGATTGACAAAGACAAAAACAAGTGCGTGTCGGACTCCGCACATTTAGGGCTCCGAACCAACCGCAAAATTAAGTTGGTTTTCATAGGAAAAATAAGGAAATTTCAATGAACAAAACTGATTAGTATTTATGGGTAATATACACGTAAACTATAAACATTATCACCAAATTTCAAGTTCATAGGCAGTAGGAAGTTAAACATTCTTCGGAACAAAATTTAGTAAAAGTACCTAACTTTGGTGGCTTCTCATTCCTTTGTTTCCTAATATTTAAAAAAAGGTATTTATCTACTCAATGAGCCCTAAACAACGATGGGCAGGTCAAAAAAATTTTTCCACGCCGCCCTTTTGGTGTAAGTATGGGAGCCCCCCTTATAACATTTAAAAATGAGTACAAATTTCGACTTTGATCAACAAGATGCTTATACAAAATGAAAATTTGAAGACTGTAGTTCTAAAACATGTGTGGCAGACGACGGACGGATGCGTCAGTGATAGCAATAGGATTCCGTTTGGACCCTTCGGGTACGGAACTCTAAAAATATACGTACCGGCCGCAGTACCACTCTGTCTTGCAACGTGAGCACTTCTTGCTTGCGGCCTCGCCGCACTTGGCGCACTTGGCTCCACCGCCGTCTAGGGCCAGTGCCGCGTCGCTGGTGTAAGAGTCCAACAGCTGTTTGGCCATTTGGCGTGATTCGTCACTGCCGTCCATGTTGAAGAAATGCAGCTGCTGTTTGGCTAGAGTTTTGGTGCGTTTGTGTACTTGGCGCAGGTAAATATCTTTTATCTATAAAAGTAAGTATTCAATTAACGAAACTTAGCGACTGCTTAATGAAATAATAGTTATTTGTTCAACAAGAGAGCAAAGTAGATTTTTGCTGCGAGTGTTTATGTTGAGTCCCGAGCAAGCGAGAGATTCTATAATTGAACAAATACATGTGAAATAACAAACATTAACTACAATTACTCTTTCCCATAACATTCACTTTACATGAGGTTAAGAAAAAGCCCACTGACAACCGTTTTAGAAATGCAACTAGTTTTGGGTACGTTTCAATATGTGTATTGTGTTTCGTCTTCATCGTCGCTTTGAGCATCGAATGTTGCTCCACATGGTTGTCGGTTGTTTATTATGGGATAACCTTACTTACTTATACTTATATTTTTTTCGAGATGTTGGTTGCTCCTTTATCCGATCGTCATTTAATGAATATTTCGTATGCCTTTAAATACTTCTCTCGAGACTTTTCGGGCAAAAAACACAGTTCAGCCTCTTTGATGGCATCTCTCAACTCTTGAGGAGTTAAGATATCGGCTTCGTCACTTGATTCACTCATTATTTAGTACAGTTTTTAGTTTAATTTATGTTTTATATCCAAGAAAACGTAATACGAATGAATAACATTTAAAAAGTTCAATCGCGCTAACTTTTTAAAGAATATAAAATGCGTTATGAAACTATATGAATTTATATTCGTTCACCATATGAAAAAAACTAAAGACTTATAATAATAATATTCGCGATCAATATCGCATTTCTTCATTGTATTTTAAGAATAATGAAATATTAATATGATTATAATAATTAGAGTTATTATAGGTTTAATATTTTTATACGAGTTTAACACGAGTTCGAATTTTATTTTGTTTCGGAACGAGTTTTTCGTTCCCGCTTTTTAGGGGCCTACTACGAAGTTTCGAATTCGAAAGAGACAGAGAAAATGAAGTTTAAATGTTCCAAGTTTGTATTACACCCCGCAGTATGATAAGATGACCTGTGACTAACCTACGATATGAAAAATTAAAAAGTTAGTTTTTTTCACGCTCGCAGCAAAATTGCATTTTGCTCACTGGTTTCAAGCAGCAAAACCGTCGTGTTTGAGCCACTGAGGTGAAAATGAATTTTTCACCTCACTAGCTCGGAAAGCCCTTTATTATTCTTTAAAAACTGATAGCAAAACTGCATTTTATCCACGAGTGCAAACTATATTTGAAATTCGAACGCGCTATTTGTAACTTTTTTTAACATAATAACATGTAAAGGCCAGTCCAATCACAACCATTTTATATTGTGCTGTTGTGTTAAAAAACTAGTACCTACGCCAAATCTCGGGATTAGGTAGTGGACAACTATATTTAGGACGTAACTGTCAATGTTAGGACGAGGAGGAGGAAAAAAAATTCCTCGCTCTAGTGAGGTGAAAAGATTTGTGTTATACACGGTTGTAAAGTTATTTTACGTCTCGTGTGTTGCAACACTCGCTACGCTCAGGATTCTATTTTTGAACCACTCGCTTCGCTCAGGATTTTATTTTCGAACCACTCGCTTCGCTCGCGGTTCAACCATGGGATCCATTCGCTAGCTCGTGGTTCAATCCTAGAATCCATTCGCTAGCTCGTGTTTCAATTCCACACTCGCGCTTAAAATACAACTTTGCACCCTTGTATAACAAATAACTATTATTCTGCAAGTAGGTCGCAATGGCACTTTTACAAGTCAAAAACTACTAGCATTTCTCATGAGACCATTTCCGAGAAAAACGCCGAAAAAAACTAGTCAGTAATTTTCTCCGAAAATATGCGTATTGCAATGATACGTGCGGAACTAGTTTCTATCATACTTCCGGCCCTCATTTTATCCCCTTGTGGCATTTTTCGAAAAATAAAAACTATCCTGTTCTCCACCCGGAGATCGGAACTGGGAAGATAGCTGTATAATGTACCTACGTTTAGTTAGGTAGTCAGCTAACAGGCAAAACAAATCTGGTAGGTATTCTAACTTTAACCTTACACAAAAACACCACAGATCTCATTGACAACGCACCTATTAGCGACCACTGCGGTTGCCTTGAGAGTTTTAAAATGCAGCCCGTACCTGAGGCACGACCTCAATGAGCGTGCACCCCGGATTCTTCACATTAGGACGGTTGTTCAGGTTTGAGTAGTCGCCGACGGATAGCCGGCACAGGAACTGCTTGAGGTCACCCAGCGGCGGCACTTGGTCCAATATATTTTCTGTTAAGCGTGCTTGAAGCTGTGACGAAATAAAAGTTAACTTTGACGTGAACGTGCTTAACCTTTACGTAACGAAAATCGATATTTTTGAATTAGTTTACAGTAACGCGTGTTCAGAATAAACACCCGGTAAAAAGTCACTAGCGTTTTTGCTCAAGGTAACAGTGAAATAGTAGAGTAGGTATAGACCAAAACATCTTTCTACTACGACTTCAAGAATAAAAAATAGCGCAAGTATAACGTAGGTGTCAGTGTGCAGTGGTGGGTTAGAGCCGTTAGAGGTGAGAAATAAGTACCCGACAAAAGGCGGTGCGTCGGCAGTCGTCGATGGGATACTGGTTTGTCAGCCGTGGCTCCAGCAGTAGCTGGCGCAGGCAAAGCCACAGCTGCGCCTCGCTCCGGTGCATCTGCACACTCTCGTCCGAGGAAGGCTTCGACCAGCGTCCGACTGCAGACCATTTGTTTTATTTTTTTATTAAAAATGGGATTGCTCTTGGCCAGTATCTATCCAGGGGGCAAAGACGAGGCCGACGGTGAAGCGAGCTCACCCAGAATATGTTTATTCACTCGTGCCTTACAAACGTCTAGGTTACATGAATTCGGAAATAAAGATTAAAATCTTAGCAGTGCGCATTATAAGAGATGATAAAAAGCGATTGGTGCGAATAAGAGGAATTTCGACCAGGTTAGAATGGTAGCTAGCCGTACCATGGAAGAAGCGCGAATATGACACGGTATGAGCTCATGAAACTCCTGAGCACACTCATTATGCCCTTTAGAAGCCAAACGAACGTACTTACACCAACTCAACTCAAAATATTCTTTATTCAAATAGGCCTAGCAACAAGCACTTTTGAATCGTCAGTTATTATATTACATGAATTGAATCTAATTATTCAGAGCAATTTATTGATGCATATGAAATTTTAAAAAAAGACATGAATTACTGTAATATGTATGTAAAAAAAGAGTATAATAAATTCACAAAAAAATCGTCAATATGTAAATTAAAACATAAAAATAGTATAATCTAGACAGTTTCTAGAATGAAATCTGAATGTCAAGAGGAAAATTTAACGTCAACATCTAATGTCATAGTTATGAAAATAGTCATTAAGATGTAATGTCATAATTATTAAAATATAATTAGTATTTCAATCACAATTATACCCACGGTGTCAATCATGTAGTCTTTTGTGCTTTCGATACGAGTTTACGCTTTACATAAGTCTTGAATTTATTAATAGATAAATTAGTCACGTTTGTAGGTAGTTTATTATAAAACTTTACACAATTACACATGAATGTAATGTACCCCGCAAGCTTATATTTGTTTCTAGTATTAATATTATGTACCTACATACACAATATTGTCATAGATGTATTGACAATGCATTGTCATTATATTAATGTCCTTGAACTTATCTCTAGGTGAGTCTCAATGTTTCATCTTATATATTGCTCGAATAGCCCTCTTCTGCAGAATCAAGACATTATTTATCTCTGCAGCACTGCCCCAGAGTAAAATACATATAATAATACTATGAAAGTAACTAAAATATACTAATCACCTTTATCTAAGGCCTGGTTAAGGGACAGGCGAAGTGTGCTGTGCTGTCAAACGACTATGGGAACGTGTGAAATAAATAAACAACGGCAATGCCATATGTTTGTGTACGGGATACCGTCGTACGCCTCGCCAGTAAATAAACGCGACCTAAGAGCAAGCTCTGGCTACCTACCATAGCTGTTTGTGATTACGCCCGCGTACATCCCGTCATAGCAAGCCGTTCCATAGGGTGAAAATAGGTACTTCTAAAACCACCTAACTCTATGATCTTATACCAAATTTAAAGTATTAGTTATGTTATAAGAGACAGGTATATTATAAACAGGGGCGTATTTACCCTAGGGCCATCCGGGCCATGGCCCGGGGCGCCAATCCGCCAGGGGCGGCATAGTCCCCCCATGAAACTTTTAAAAAAAACTGTACAACCCCAAAAATTTAGACGTTAATATATTTTTTTGTTTATATCGTTCTTTCTTGACTTCTGGGGCGGCGAAACTTATTGGCCCGGGGCGTCATATTTCATAATACCCTCCTGATTATGAAGCATTTTAACTTTATTAAACCGCCGCCACCTAGGTATAGACTCCATCAATTACCTAACCAAGTAGCCGCCATTATAAAAAGTGAGTAATTAATAGGTTCACAACTTTTCGCCATGATTTCAGATAGGTACAAAGTGACAAACTTTGTCATTCCGCGACTATACATGGTGCATGGTGTTTATGAACGTCGAAACAATCAGTGAGATAGCTTACAGTTGAACGTCTGGAGTTCGCCGTTCTCGGTGGTCCGGCGCCAGGGCTCCTGCTGCAGAAGATGGGACAGGATTGAGGGCACGTCGTTAGTCTTGTAGATGGCAGTTGCGATGGAGGCTCCTACGCCAGCACTCTCCATGTGTTCCGCTATGTATCTGGTGTAGAAAAGTAGGGGAGTCGTTAGATTGACTGGATAGTGGGGAGACTGAGTGACTGCTGTACAGCCTAGATACTTCACTGCTTTCTTGATGACCTTGAGCAATTCGTTCTTTTGATCTAAATCAAATCAACATTCTTATGAACGTCTAACAGGAACCAGAAAATGTAGAGTGTGCGTATCGTTAGTGATCGTGTTTACTTCGGACGTAAAAGCATTCGTCCCTAGGAAGTAAGTGGGTGAGTGATAGAGTGTTTATGTCGGACAGTAGCTAAACGCAATCATGCTAGGCACCAGTTCAAGTGAAATTTTATCTTATGACGATGTCATAAGCACCTTTTTCACTTCATATTGTAGTGTTGAAACTCACCGCACGATGGTTATGCATCGCATGCTGATGTCGAACTGCAGGTCGCGCTGCCTGCGCTCCAACTCGTCGGTCGCAGTCTCGCATTCCAGCTCCTTAGCGCTCTGTGGCTTCAAATAGCCATTACTACGGAAGCAAACATTCTTTCTTATGAGTTACAACCGCTGTAGATATTATAACAGATATAGGTCCAATGGTCTTCGTAGAAATGATGAAGTTCCTGGTCCTAATAATCTATTATAACTTTATGACACTGTGCAAATAAAATTAGGTAGTCACGACAATAAAGTCTGATGTAGGTCAAAGTTCAGCTTAGCTAGCGCGATTGGTGGTTACGTTATAAGCCGGAAATATAATGGAAATAAAATGAACTAAAAATGTCACATGAAACGTGGTGGCATGGTATCTATATATATATATATATATATATATATATATATATATGTTACGCGAGGCCGATTTTTGTACACCCCATCAGATCTACAGTTATGGTCCGATTTTAATAAATGATATGTCATTAGATTCGTCTCATGCTGGAGAGTTGCATAAAACTCTTATTTTTTTCATATTTTTATAGAAAAAGGACTAAAATATGGATTTTAAAAAACTAATGTGCGCTGACCACGTGACTTTGGCCGCGTGACGTCAGGCGATGTGGCTGCTGTTTTGAGTTGACATAACACAGTATTAAACTAAACTATAACTGAACTCAAACCTGTTGTACGTTCTTCAGTATGAGAAAATATACGGTTTGAGTCGGCGACATATATCCACAACCCCAAGAAAATTATCAAAACACAAAATAAACGATCTTTTTACAATGTTTACATGAATGACAGACGTATTGTATCGCAGTTTGTATCGTCATAATTTTTTTTTTTCTTTTATGACGGATTTAAATTGTCGTGACCTTTTTACTTCAACAAAAATTATAATTATACAAACTCTTCGCATATTTCATATTTTGAGAGAAAATCTCTAATACCATGGACTGCAAGGTGAACAAACCAGTCCATCCAGCTACGTTAAGTTGTCGACTATCGACAGTATGTATCAGGACCGCATCCTCATATATTTCGAACACCTCTCACGACGTTTTTCGGATAGCCAGTAAATAAATATTATGACGGGAAACGTTGAGGGCCAGAGGTCCCGGGGCAGACTACCCGCTAGATGGAACACCCAAATCACTGGTGTACTGTAACTATATCTGCACGAGACCATCCATAAGGTGGGTGATAGGAGCCTATGGAGGAGTCTGGTGAGCAAGAATTGGACATTATGTCCTCAGCATTGAGGGAACGGCTGATGATAATGTGCCGCATCCACGTTGTCCGGATAACTAACTTAGCTAGCAGTCTACTATTAGGTATGGTTTTGGACCGGCATAATGTGACAATGAAAAGGAACTGTCGATTTTTAAGACCCCTTTTTTACATGTTTTTGGTGTGCCTAAGAGAGGCACAAATTAAAGAAATGTATATGTACGTATAGTGGTTCCTTTTCTGAATAACCATGGGAATTTCCGTATTTAAGCGGCGTCGGGACGCCGCTACGGGACTCTCGTAAGGTATATTGTGCTATTCGTGTTAGTTATTAGGAAACTTGGCTAAAAACAAAAATATTAGAAACCTAAAAGGATAACTTAATAGGTAGGTATGCATTTACCTTCGGAAATTTGTGTTTGCTTTCGTGGCCTAGGTAACATCTCGAAAAACGAAGGAGTTGTAAAAACAAACATTATACTTACTTGAGTAGCGCCAGCAGCGCCGTGAGCTGCTCCACGGCGTACACGAGCAAGTCCACGATCACGTCGCTCAGGCACCGCGCGCCGTCCTCGTGGTACAGCACCGTCTCCAGAAGCCCCACGCATGCCGCCTCGTGGTACAACTGTCTCACAACACTCGAAATAAACATAAGCTTGGGACGACTCCTGAGACACTATTCAGCTTTATAAAAGTATATTAAAATGCGGAAGTTCAGATGTTTGGGTGTTTGTTACTCAATCATGCAAAAACGGCTGAACGGATTATGATGAAAGTTGGTATACAACGAGTTTATACCCTGGATTTACAATATTAACATATAGGATACTTTTGTCCCGAAAATCATCCCTCGAAGGATGAAATAGGGAGTGGAAGTTTACGCCGACGAAGTGGAGGGCAAAAGCTAAGTTTTCATATTTTATTTACCAAGTGGCTTTAGACTATTAGGCTAAAAATATGAATCAATAGTATTATGGAACCACAAAATTGTTCGTTTGTCTGGCCCTACTAACGTTAACCCACCATAGACTGGGTCTCTCTACTCTACTTACCACCATGTAAATGCCAAATGTATGAGAGGGTGCTGGTTCAAGCTTAAGTATTTGAGGGTAAATTTTGTATCGCCACACTTGGATGCATATTGCCTCTTGAACTAGAATAGGTAGCTGAAAAGTACTTATTAATTAGTTTTAGTTATGTATGCCGTTTATTGGCCAGTAGAATAGGTCAGAATTAGTATATTACTGCAGACGCCGGGAAAGAAGGGCTTGCCGGGTGAGTAGTTATAGACGGCCGACCGTAGCGAAGCCGGATGGTGATACGAAGTCGGCAAGCCCTTTTCACGGCAAGGTATGTATAGTGTTTTCCTAAAAAAT
Organism: Epiblema foenella; assembly: GCA_963556455.1. Taxonomy (NCBI): domain Eukaryota; kingdom Metazoa; phylum Arthropoda; class Insecta; order Lepidoptera; family Tortricidae; genus Epiblema; species Epiblema foenella. Next base: position 18,089,169 of record OY747095.1, read on the forward strand.
GCAACTCTCAAAAACAAATTTCCTCCATAATGTTTTTTATACGGAAGTCGTCCGTATTTCAAGTGTGTAGTGTTCGAATAGACCTTGTTAGGGCCATTATACATAACCTGATAATAAGAATCATAATTTCTTTAATAAATAAAATAAATGCAGAGGATTTCAAATATTGTCTATGGCCTCCGGTGACTTATGTATAGACACTATTTTAAATTTATTCATCAACACATTGAATCATACAGTTTTGTATTCTTAATATCAGTTTGTATGTAATAGGCATTAACGCGGATATTTTTGGTCCGATAACTAACTTTAGCCACTAGAAAAAAATTAAAAACATTTAATTCAGCTGTTTAGCCTGGCGCACTACCACTACCGGCCTGTTCATGAACACAGACGCCATGTTTACATCAAAATTTAAAAAATAATTACTTCCCGGCCTAGGCCTTCAATTTTATATGAAATTCCTTTACAGTTCTCTCGAGTTGTTCCGTCCGAAACGTGATACTTTGAAGCTTGTTGTAACGAACATAACGTCAATATTCCATTACATATTTGAGAAAAGTAATTTTATACCTAAGCCAAGAGCTGACATTAATAATGCCTGAGCGTGGCATATGAAAATAACCAAAATATCGCGGAAGGATTACTTACCTTTCCAGAAGAAATCAACGTCTCTTTAGTAAGTTCTTCTTGCATAGATGTTGCTTCTAACACCGCTTGCTGGTTGAGTTTCTGCAATCTAATATGCCAGTCGATCCACCTAAAAATGACAAAAAAGTAAAACTAATTTGGTACACCTATTCACAAAGTGGTACCTCCAGAAAGCCTCTAGGTAGGTCCCTTGTTAAAACTTACACTTGATTTCCTATGCTATCAATTCGCGATGGTTCAATACTGTCGACAAACATATCTAGTTCGCCTACTTCTAAAGCGTTAAGCTGAGGATCTTTATCAACCATATTGCAATCTTGTATTTTTACCCTTCACACAGCTTATGCAATATACGAACTGTTTTCTAAACAATTGTCTCATCAAAGAATATAATATCGTGTCTCATGAACAATTTGCACAACTGAGTAACTATAGCAACGTTTGTTCAATATGAAATTAGGTGGAAAATTAGATTCAAAATATGCGCCAGTACGCGCCACCGGAAGGACGCCACACAGAGGGGCTACTACAAACTTCGAAATCCGAACTTCGTATCGTGCCTTCCATTTCACCCATATAGTGTATATCACGAGAGTGAAAGGGACGGCACAATACGAAGTTCGGAGTAAGCCCTCAGTTTTGATCTAGAGGTGTGATATTCTGTATACTCGGTGTCAAAGAGAATATAACCACTACGTTCTAAGAGACGGGACTTCGAACTAGGTTTTGGATGACTGTGACATTGTCATTGCATGACATTGACGTAGAGTTTGGCCAAACATTCTGTACCACAATAAAATAAAATAAAAGTAATAGGTAACGCCAATATAACAGCGCGATAGGGATGTAACTGATGTAGTACGGTTAACGATATCGATATCGATAAACGATGACTAGTGACGTCGTGGTTTCCATTTTTATAAAATTCCCAGTTAGAGGGCGTCCATTAACAATTGGGGTTTGAATATGGATTCAACTGGTTAGGTTATGACGACTACACTACGACCTCCATGCGCTTATTCCGCAGTGGGTATGGCTAGAAATAAATAAAATAAAAAAGTATAAAATTGTGTTGCTTTAAATATCAATCAATCAATCAATCAATCATTTATTTCTAACCATCTATTTATATAATCAATCATTTATTTCTAACCATCTATTTATATATCTATTAATATATTAAGACGACTTTTCTTTCGGTTAAAATCTTTGGGTTGAAAGTGGTCACCACAAACAAATTTTAATCCGTTCAACTTCTCAATCGGAACGTAGGCTAGGTCTTCATTGCCAATCACTTTCACCCACTGTCTGCAACTGAAAAATAAAATACCAGAGTTCTATATGATAAGCTAGTTATCGATATGTTACGGCCAACACTAGTAGTATACGAATAAAACTAAATTGCAAATAACGCTTCTTATTTTGCAATCGTTGTGTTATGTTGTTATACTGATTGAATATAGCTGGGTCTATACTTTGGTATAGATGATTAGAATTCTTATTATTTTGCAGGGAGAGTATGTTCAAAGCAGGCATGTCACAGATGTGGTTTTATCGGAACCGGAAGCGGAACCAGATGTTTTATATTCGGGTATCGGAACCAGAACCGGAATCGGAGCAGAAACTGAAAATGGATGCGGAACCGGATGCGGAACCCGAGTGATAGATGGATATATTAAGATGTTAAGCGCAGGACAGGTCTAAGCTAAGTCTATTCTAAATAAAAATCCAAATATTAATCAGCCTTTATTATTGCAGTACCTACTTTAAAAACTTAGACCTTCTAAGTGTTCAACAAAAAAAATGTTACCTAATTAGTAGATACTTTACAATCATTTACTAGTTATAATTAGCATCACCTAGAACTTTTAGATGTTAAATTAAAAATAAAACAATTATAATGATATTCATTATTGAATTACCGAAGTACACGGTCACAAAATTTACAAAATGTGACTTTTGTATGGAATTTGGCCAAAAAATAATGGCGGATACTGCTATCTCGCTCCCTCAGTTAGGGGAAAGTGGTTACCATTCGTACGCGGGGCAGATTCGTACTGTTAGTATAACAGAAAAACTAAACGGCACACAAACACGCCTTTGCTTGTGTGCATAGACATACCGGCCGCCATGTTGCTAGCCGAGTCTCCCGCCAGTCGCACTACGGTGTATCAACTGACAAGACGTAACGTGTTTTCGCGCGCGGTGAGTAAATTTTTTACCTAAGTTTAGTTCGTAATTGTAAGTAGAACTGTTATGTTTTTGACAAAATGGTGATGATTGATTAATGTTAATATTGTTTATTTTGAGCTTTAATTGTTATATTTCTCAAATTAAATTAGATTTTGTAGGTATACAGTTGTATTTAAATTTTGTGGCATGGGGTGCATTCGGACAGCCAGACAGGGGGCACATTCGTACGCGTACGAATGCTCCCCTTTAGATTTCATTAACAACCAGTATTTCAACATCCAATTTTTATGAAATAAAATACAGTATTATTTAAAATTATCGTGCAGACAGCACAATAACATATTTTTCCTTTTATGAAGTATTCTGCTTTTAACGAAATTAAATATTTTTATTAAATCAACCTTTAAATTAATATTTTTCAGCTATAGAAAGGACCCGAATCATGACATAATTACGCATGTGTCAGCTTTAAAGAACATATGGAGTGAAATGTGTACTGAGCTACACAATGAGGCAAAGTTACCAGACATCCTCCTAATGTGTAAAATCCTTGATACCCTACCCTCCGAATACCTAGGATATAAGTCCAGCTGGCTGTTAATTTCAAAAAAGGAACGCTCTGTCGAAAATCTGACAAGTCAACTGTGCGCACATGAGAGAGTTCTACGTCAGAATGATACGCAAGTTACAGACGAAACAAATGCGGAAGCCCTATTCACGAAGATGAATAAAGGCAAGAAGAAGAACTATCCCAAGGAGCTTAAATGCAATTATTGCAAAGAAAAGGGCCACAGAGTCAGAAGTTGTAAGAAGTGGATTCAAGGCGGCAAACCGCCAAAGGAATCACAGACTGTGAATATGAATCTGACAGTAATGGCAATACATTCGGCAGAAGGATTTGGCGAAACAAAGGATCTAGACAATTGGTACGCGGATAATGGTGCGACAAGCCACGTGACTAATAGAGGAGACCTGTTTCAGCACTTCAAGTACTTCAAAAGCCAGCATACCGTGACTGGCGCAAATGGCCAATGTATTGGAGATATTCTTGCAGAGGCTGATGTAAACGGCAAGCTAGAGCCAATACTGTTGAAAGATGTCTGGTATGTACCCAGCATTACCAGGAACTTATTCTCAGTGCTTGTTACGCATGATATATCGGACAGAAGTGCATTTGAGTCTACTACATTGACATGTACACTAAAAATAAACGGACAAACAAAACTGATTGGCACCCGCAGCAAGTGTAGAGGACTATTCAAACTCAAACTCAAATGTCTGAAGCCAACTGTACGAGTGAATCAGCTGTCCACAACCTCAAATCTGTTACAGCTTTATCATGAAAGATTTGGTCATCAAAATAAGAGTCATGTGAAGAAACTGATAGAAAGGGAGCTCAATATCAAAATCAAAGCAACCAAGGAACTCTGTGAAGGATGCATTTACGGTAAATCTCACAGACTTAAGTTTGGAACCAGAGAGAAGGCATCCCAACCCGGTGAATTGGTATATGCTGATGTCTGTGGACCATTTCCGTTTTCTATCACGAACCTTCTTTGTTAAATAAATATTTTTATAATAATTAATAAAAATTTAACGACTTTAATTGGCTTTTTAATTACCCTGTATGAATCTGCCCCATGGCGTACGAAAGTACCCCAACTACTGTACGAATGTACCCCATACGTGGGGTGCGTTCGTACAAATATCTTATCGTAGAAAAATGGCTATAAACCTTTAAACTTTTGACATAATAGTTTCGGACTTTTTTGTAACAAACTACAATATATTTGTTACACTTCGGTACATAAACTAGATAAATTCGACAATTAATCATAAAATAAAAAAATAAAATGTAAGAAGTGTACGAAGGGTAACCACTTTTCCCTAATCCATCTCAGTCACATGTCAATGTTACCTCTGAGGGGCTACCGCGAATGAAAACGAACGAAGTTCGAATATCTCCCTCTCTGTCGCGCTTGCTAATTCGTGCGGCAGAGAGGGAGATATTCGAACTTCGTTCGTTTTCGGTTCGCGGTAGCCCCTCTGGTCACTTCCGTTCAACTTGAGTGATCGCCATATTGTTTCTTTGTTGATCAGAGGGGCTACCGCGAACCACAAACGAAGTTTTCTCTCTCTGTCTCACTCATATGCAAACTTGCAAGGGAGACAGAGAGGGAAGACTTCGTTTGCTGTTCGCGGTAGCACTTCAGTTCGTAGTGTGTTGTTATTTTGGTATTTTGGCTTGGTATCTTGTTGGTGTGTCAAATAAAATAAATGAATAAATAAATAAATATTTATAAATGGTAGAAACCTTAATTTAAAGAGAAAAAGCATGCGGTGTGTTTTTCAACATGCTACGGACTATGTCAGGCTATAGGGTATGTGTTATTTGTGGTTTTCGTGCCGGTCGAAAAGACGACGAGTAAAGGAAATTAATGGCAAGATTTCCTTTAGATCACGACCGGTAAGGAATTAATTGGAGATTATCTATTAATATGTACCACAGCACGTTACATGTAAGCAAAATAAGAAGCGTTATTTGCAATTTAGTTTTATTCGTATACTTATATACTAGTGTTGGCCGTAACATATCGATAACTAGCTTATCATATAGAACTCTGGTATTTTTCAGTTGCAGACAGTGGGTGAAAGTGATTGGCAATGAAGACCTAGCCTACGTTCCGATTGAGAAGTTGAACGAATTAAAATTTGTTTGTGGTAACCACTTTCAACCCAAAGATTTTAACCGAAAGAAAAGTCGTCTAAAGAGATGGTTAATATATTTAAAGCAACACAACTTTATACTTTTTTATTTTATTTATTTCTAGCCGTACCCACTGCGGAATAAGCGCATGGAGGTCGTAGTGTAGTCGTCATAACCTAACCAGTTGAATCCATATTCAAACCCCAATTGTTAATGGACGCCCTCTAACTGGGAATTTTATAAAAATGGAAACCACGACGTCACTAGTCATCGTTTATCGATATCGATATCGTTAACCGTACTACATCAGTTACATCCCTATCGCGCTGTAATATTGGCGTTACCTATTCCTTTTTATTTTATTTTATTGTGGTACAGAATGTTTGGCCAAACTCTACGTCAATGTCATGCAATGACAATGTCACTGTCATCCAAAACCTAGTTCGAAGTCCCGTCTCTTAGAACGTAGTGGTCATATTCCCTTTGTATGTTACTATACCATTAAAGTTTATTTTTAATATAATTAAAATATAGAATAAAAACAAAACAAGATCTTACTAACTACCTAAACCTAACTTAAACTAAAGGCCTAAACTGAATGGGCATGGGTCGCCCAAGTCGCTGCCACTGGGCAGAGTTCCCATAAGGCTGGCCGCGTTGCCTCGCTGAATGGCAATGCCAATTCGCTGCGCGAGGAACGAGCCAGCCCTACGGTCACCTGAGGACCGGATAAGCAAATAACTTAATCTTTTAAAAAGTTTAATTGCATCCGGTCCCCACGGACCCAGAGTCTCCACAGCAAACGCCACAAATATGTAACTATCGCCAAGAGTTGCATATTTGCGGCGCTTTGCTGATTCAGCCACGGCGGCCGCTCCACCGGCCCTCAACGACGTCGTACCCAAGTGGGACGGCGCTAGGGTGTCCACGCATGTGGCATCCCAGACTAACGGCCGTCCCTGTTGCCAGGGCACGAGAGTCAACCCGTCGGGTCTCTTGCCGTCGTCACGTGTAAGGCCGTTTGGCTCTAAAGTGGCCGGTACACTGACGCTGACCAGAGCCCGACGGATGACGTCGTTGAGGCACGAGTGGCGGGACATGCGGCCAGCGCTTTTTGGGCAGGCAAGGCCGTGGTGACCTGTCCTGTCTACTGTTGAGCCACAGTGGCAACGATGAGGTTCCACAATATTGGCCCCGAGTCGTAAACCAACAGCCAGCCGGAAACTGTTGGGGTCTAATAAGTTCCCATAATGGGCAGATGGGTAGGCGTGGAGCCAGTGACCTGATTCCCTTTCTGATATTGCCAGCATACGTGCCCTTTCTGCAACCGACGAGGAGGTTTCGATGAGGTGCTCGTGCACCCGCCGACAGATAGGCAGGTCCCAGAGTTTTTGAAGATCAGGGCGGACAGGTAGTTCTTTGCCTGGGCATGCCAACTTCCAAGCGTCCCTGGCCTCAGACAAGTACGCTATCTCACAATCACGAAGTGATGGGTTTAGGATTTTTCCTGTGAGCGGTAGCGTACTATGTATCGAGGACAGGAACGCGGGAAGGGCGACGCTCGCAATTTGCCTTATGCCAATACCACCGAATTTAACTGGGAGGGTTGCCAGGAGAAACATTCTGCTATCAATTTTGATATTAGTAATTTTTTCTAAATGTGTCCATAAAATATTGTCAATTTTTTCGCAAAAATTTTGAAGTTTCCAAAAGGGGCTGCAGCGCATGGCGTATGTGAATTTTGGGACAAAATGACAGTATCGGAGGATATATAAGGCCATGTGGGAATTTATTTGGAGAAGTCGGTCCGAAAACGAATTAAAGTGGTCAATGTTTTTATTTATGAACTCTGGAATGGCCTCATTAAAAATCGGTGCCCCGAGGAGGTGAAGAGAGTCTTCGGTGTGAATTTTTATTCCTGGACACAGATCTTCGAATATTTTAATAGTCTCGATCCTGTAGTCGGCGTCTTGGTTAACAAAAAGTTCACACTTACTAAAATTTAGATTAAGGCCAATGCATTCGAATTTAGATCTAATAGCGACAAAATCGTCCTTTACCGTACTCGCATCTCCTCCCAGGGTGCCATCGTCCAGGTACCATGCGTTGAACTTTGATTTAAGTTCGGTGATGCACGGGTGTATAGCGAGACTGAAGATGGCCGGACCCAGGGGGTCGCCTTGCTGACAGCCGATAGATGAAAATATGGTGTTGCTTTTGTATTTGAGATGGGAGGGGGAACTGTAGCATTGCCAGATGTAAGGGTATATGTCAGGAATATTGGCTTGACGTGTACTTGTGTGTACACAGGTTATCCTGACTGACCTGACAGAGTTGCCAGTCTATGCCGGCCGGCATGGCATCCATCTGTCACTGTCGTATTTAATTAACTGTCATGTCAATCCCGGTGCAATAAAGCCCAGCAAGTTGCCGCGTTTTCTTGATTATATACTCCAAATTCTTATTACAGTAATATAACTTAATAATCTCCTTTATCAAATACCAAAATGCAGGCATTTCTGAAAACTGGTAAAATATCATCTCAGATAAAGCCTACGTCGTCAGGTGCCAAGCCAACAAAGAAGAAACCACCGGCACCATGGGTCGAGAAATAGTAATGCCTTCCCCATTTTGAATGATATGTATCATTCCTTATAATTTCCGTGTAACAATTATTCTGTATGTCTTCAGCCGTCCGAAAACTGTCGAGGACATTGTAGACCAGGGCGAGGTGGTGCAAGTGTTGAAAGAATGTTTGTCGGGTGGTGACTTGCCTCACTTATTGTTCTACGGGCCGCCAGGCACGGGCAAGACGAGCGCGATCCTGGCGGCGGCGCGGCAGCTGTTCGGCGACATCTCGCGCGAGCGCGTGCTGGAGCTCAATGCGTCTGACGAGCGCGGCATACAGGTCGTCAGAGATAAGGTCAAGGCATTCGCGCAACTCACTGTCAGCAACACTAGGCCCGAGTAAGTGCTATTACTGTACTCAAATCTTATCCTCTTCTCTTCTTGTAATAGGTTCGAGTATTTATTATTAATAATAATGTTTATTTGGTTTAGCCTAGTGGGTAAGTGCACCTGCCTGTGAAGCTGACGGTCCTGGGTTCGAATTCCGGTCAGGGCAAATATTTGTGTGATGAGCATGATTATTTGTTTCTGAGTCTTGGATGTTTTCTATGTATTTAAGTATTTATATCTATTAAATATATCATCGTCTAGTACCCATAACACAAGCCTTCTTGAGCTTACTGTGGGGCTAATTCGATTTGTGTAAGATTGTCCTCTAATATTTCTTTATTTTATTTATTTCAAGTCCAGAGAACTCGGACATTAAAATTAAGGCTTAAAGTTAAAAGTTAGTAGTTTTTTTATTATAAGAGAGAGAGAAATTAAGCTATTTTCATATTCCATTGGTCTGACTGAACTCTGAAGTAGTATGGCTAAGGGACATCAAAAACATCAAACATTTATTCTGTATGTAGGCCTCACTCAAAGGGCCTTTTACAAGTCAAAAACATAGTTAGTACCTATAGTGAAAGCACACAGCAATAAGTGGACAATACATCAGATGAATAACCTGGGTACGCGTTTGCAGAGAGATGTATAGTCTCAGGGTCTATAATAACTTTTTATAGTATAAACTTAACCTATAACTAAGAGATGTAAAGAGTCTCGAGTGTCAAGTTAAAATATGTTTACAAAAGAAAATAAAAGATGTAAAAAGTCTCCATGGTCAAAACTTCAGAAGTAAATTAATTAAGAGATGTATAAGGTCTCTTTGGTCAAAACGATTCTTCATTTTGTTAAAGTTAAAGTTTTGGAGATGTATAAGGTCTCTAAGTAAAAATAAAAAATAAAAAAATAAACGGAACCTATATTCACGTCAAGAGATAATAATAATGGGACACTTGAGTTAACAAGTTAGACTTGTATTAGAATTAGAATAGTAGAGTAATTAATTACAAACAATGCAATACTTAAACAGGCTACACTTCATCTTGTAACAGTCAAGAACACAATCCATAATCTGATTGAAATCTTGCTATAAGTTTTTCAACCCATGGAGAAGCACATTTTGTGTGGCGCTGGTCATCAATAAACAAAAACATGTTTGACATATATTATGCTATAACCTAATCTATTGTACCATTACACTAATATCATCAGTGGCAGATAAGATAAGTGACATCAGGCTAGCTCTATGTTTGTTTGTCAATGTTGAGCTATAAGTATAAACAACTATCAATTGTAAATTGAAGTACCGTTGGTGGAATGTAACAAGTAGCTTTAATTTCTGTTATATAGAGTGATGGATGTGTGTTTCTAGTAATGGATGAGCTGAATGAAGTATGTATTCCAACAATTTATACTTATACTGTTGTTGAATATAATGATAAAATTAATAAAAACTAAAACTGACTACTATGGCTCACCAACCCAAAAAGAGTTTTGGCCTCCAACACAATTTGTCACCACTTAGCCTGGGCTTACTCCACCTCCCACCAGTAATTTAAAAAATATATCATTACACTTACTTAATAATAGATGGCAGTAACAAGCTCATCTTAAAAATGTCATCAGAGTTGCAATCGTAAGTTATTTTGAATTTTTAGTGGGAGGCCGTGTCCTCCATACAAGTTGGTGATACTGGACGAGGCAGACTCCATGACGACGGCAGCGCAGGCGGCCCTGCGCCGCACCATGGAGCGTGAGACCCGCACCACTCGCTTCTGTCTAATCTGCAACTATGTGTCTCGCATCATTCCTCCGATCACCAGCCGCTGCTCTAAATTCAGATTCAAGCCACTAGCTAGAGAAAATGTTATAATAAGGTATGAGGGCGTTTTTAGTAATTAGTGTACCCCCTTGAAAATGATGACTTTATTTTGAACATTGTTTTTTGGTACATGTTAGCGTCCAGATTTATTCTTAATTTATTGTAATTCTGTATGGTTCTGTAAAAATAAGCGTAGTTTTTTAATTATAGACAAATTTGACTGACAGTGTAGTAAAATCTTGTCAGTCTTGTGACAATATATATAAGGTTATACTGTTTTAAATATATATATATATATATATGTATATATATATACACAAGTATGTATATTCACAAGTATTTTATGTACTTCTGAAGTAAACAATTATTATATTTTAAAAAATGCATAATTTAAATTTATTAAAGTTATCAATAACTATTGTTTAAGAACAAGTTTTAACTTCAGTTTTGTGACGGCTGGTACCGAGACGCTCCTTATTTTCTTTATATTCTGGTATGGGTCGACAAAATCATTATTAATCATAATTGTATTCATTCGTGTTTTTGTGTATGTTTACAATATTATGTTACATTCTTCTAAATGATTAAGACAAAACGGGTGGGCAAACATTGAAACAACCATATGAACTGTGTAAAAATCGCTGTAATCACTGTACTATAAATTTTAATAACTTAAAGAAGTACCGTCCGTAGTTTAGTTACACACTTATAAGTATTTTATATTATATTATTATATAAGTATTTTTCTGTTCCCTCTGGCAGCCATTACGTCTAGTACCATATCAGGATCTGGCGCCAAAGCGGAATGAATAGACAATAGAGCGAGACCATTAAGCCTCTTGTCCGCCATTCTATTCCTCAGAAAGGATTTTATTCTTTTTAGGCATGAAAATGACCGCTCCACAGATGCCGTTGAAACCGGCAGGGTGGCCAGAATATGTATTAGCCTGTTAATGGTACGAAAGAAAATTTTGTCACACATGTCTAAAATTTCCATAATTTCAACTGGTTTCTTATCTGTGTTTTTCCACTTGACACACCACATACTGTACTCTGCTTTTATTAGTAATTCTCCAACACTATCTTCCCAATAAATTTTCATATTTTCTAATCCACTTATCTTCCTCTCGTCCACATTTTTCGGAAGAATAATTTCTAAAGAAGAAAGCAGCTCTCTTTGATTCGCAAATCTATCATTCATGCCAGATATCAAATCGTCCAAGCACGGTATAAAAATAGTTCTTCTGAAGTATTCTTCAGGAGTATCGCTGGGAGGGTTGCTTCGTGCAGTTTGGCGGACAGTAACTCGAGGATGCTGAATTTCTACTTGCAAGACATCTTCCGCTATTTTGCAGCATGCGTTATATATTTCCGAGAATACCGGGTTAATATCGTCACGTATCCCTTTTAGTTTTCCGATAATGTCATCGGAAAATGTCATAGCAGAGGCCAAGTCGCGTGTAGGGTTCTGCAAACATGCTGACAGTGGGAGAGAGTAACTGAAAAATCTTTCATAGGTTTTTAGAGAAATCTAGAAACTACTCTTTTTCATCGCAGCTATGAGTGTAGACGCAGTTTGAGCAACAGTTCTGTTTGTGCAGGATAGTTCTCTCAATGTAATGACAATAGGTTCGAGTGACTCACAAAATACATTTATAGAGTCGTGACGTTCTATAAATCTAATGTCACACATGCCGACCAGTCTTTTTTTCTTACTTTCTGGTGTGAGATTTTCCACATTTTCCTTGAACTGTTTCCCGGGCATTGCATTGTGGCGAAGTAAATTGCAGACTTCTTTCACAACGCCCATTGAATTTCTCACCTCGGGAACTGAAAGAGCTCGAGAACTAGGTTCAGACGATGAGCCGAGCAATGTACGTATGTGGGCCACATACGTACATTGCATCGCACATAATGTGGCCTTAGGAAATTCTTTTCTGATTGTCGTTTGCACACCACTGATGTGTCCTCCCATGGTAGCAGCTCCGTCATACCCCTGACCAACTAGTTTATCGAGGTTCAAACCAATCTCACGACATTGCTTTAAAATTTCTACACTTATATTTTCGGCACTTAGGTCGTGTACTTCAATGAAACTGAGAAAGTCCTCCCTCAAAATACCTTTATAAACGTATCTCGCACACAAAGACAACCGTTCAGTTCCACTCACATCTAAAGTTTCATCGCCAAGAATCGCGAAACACTCTGAACTATTTATTTGTGCTGTCACAACTTTTTTTTTGAATTATTTTTCCGGAGGTATCTATTTCATTTTGAATAATAGGGCTAAAATACGTTGCATTTTTAGGGGCCGTAATGATATGATCTTTCAGGATATTATCATAGCTTCAGAGCCCTGAATTTTCCATCTTTACCAAGTGGCTTTTCTAAAGTCAATGGTCCACTGTCTTTGTCTCCACGAAGCGGCAACTCTTGCTCTCCACAGAAGATGATAGTTTCGATGATAGGTCTAGTGCTGTTCTATTTCTTTCCTTTTCTTTGCGCCTTTGATCATTAAGCTGCGATGCAACGTCTATAGCTGCTGAATCCATTACACGTAAAAAAAATTCTGCGCGTAACTTAGAAAACTGGTGATATTTAACAGCAAAATGTTTGCGAAATCTTTCTGTTGCATCTTTCCAATTATCAAATGGTTTGCTGACAAAACTTTCAAGTGTCTGATGGGAACCTTTTCCAGCGGTGCCTGATGAAAAGACAACGCAATATTTGCAGAACACACCGTTCCTCTTCGGCAAATATGTTAACCATTCCCATGATCCCATCCATTCTCTTCGAAATCTAAGTTTCCTCTTTCCAAAGCTACTTGCCGGAAACGAAAATGACGCATCTGGGACAAACGGCTGTGTAATAAAAAAATTTTTCTGTTCATCTGTGAGTACAAGAGGAGGATACTGTGTGTTATGCTATGTGCATTAGAAACCACGCCGATATCAGGAAAAGTTTCACTTATAATCATTGTATCTAAACTGCACGTTTTTGAAGTTGAACACTCTCCTTCATCTCTAGATCTCCCAGCCGGTTCGGCTGAAATCACATTCTTTTCTGATAATAAATTTGACGAAGTTGTTTCTAGTTGTCCACTATCAACAGAAGCCATGCTTGGAGTAGTTTTTTTCCCAACTATCCCCCCCTCTGGATACGTGCCTGATACCATTAAAAGTCTAAGAAACAAAAACTTACTAAGAATTCACTGATTAAATGACTTAAATGATCAGTCATTTACCAATTCTAAGTTCATAAATTGCTTTTCTACAGGCGAGGCGACGCCAAACATTTTTTTTGTGGTGCCAGTGATATAGCAAATTAATTTTTCATCGCCGACAGAATGAAAACTTCTAAAGCAATTAACGACTCAATTTAGAAAATGAATCATACCATAATTTTTTTGTATAAAATCAGTAGCACCAAGTGATATATCTTTTTCTTTAATAATGCCTATGTAACATCATTACATCACCTTAATGCTGTCAGTTTTGTGACTTCGGTGGTCAGCCTATACGTAACGGGTCGAATTGTCACAAAACTGACGTCAAGGTTCTACACTTTGTTGTAATTAAAAAAAATCACTATTCCTTAGTTCTGCAGTATTTCGGTATGATTCTTTTGGAAAACAGTCTTAAGTTTGACAGTTTTTTTCATAAATATTTGAAAAGAGACATAGCTATTATTATTACAGAAATTTAATCACAAACCTGACTAACGAAATATGCACGGTGTCCAGTCGACTAACACAATCTCACTTCAGGCCAGACTTTTGGACACTGAACTGTTAAAATGGCGTTCAATTGATCACGTGATATTCAATGGTCCCATTTGTAAAAGTATTTTATGAAATGGTAGAATTTTTAATATATTTTCGATCGTCACGAAACTGACATGTCATGTGGCATCAGTTTTAAGCATTGTATTTAAGTTTAGTTTTTAATACAATAGAAGTAAGGTACACTTTAAATAAATTGTATATGTGACGCGCAAACCAGTCTCGATTGGGCGGTCCAAAAAGTACAATAGGTTCCTTAGTAAATATTTTCAGTGTTGCAACTTATAAAAAGTTGTATTGAGGTGGGACACATAAAAAACTGCTACCCTCGGTGCATTAAAAATTAATTATAATTAATTAACGCATATCTTACAACCCGTCGGTTAACCCGTCGTCTACCGTCGAAAAAAATAAACAATAGCATTCTTTTGTAATGAGCCCGCGAATCCCAGGGATGGGTAGACGACGGGTTGTTATTAGAAACGTTACTTTATTAAACTTCCTATATTTTCACATCGTCCAAACATTGGCAAATAAATATTTAAAGTCGTAAGAAGTAGTTGAAGGTGAGGGACATCGTCATAAAGGGGGGGTAGAAAGAATACATGTATGCCAAAGAAGAGTTCATGGCAAAAATCTCGCGTTCTTTGAAACACTGTTTTGACCAGACATGGAAACAATAAGGATTGATTTTCAGATAGATGATTTAGACTTAAACTTTTATTGATAGAAAAGAAACCAAAGTTGAGCATTACTTTTCCATTTCTTACCTATCCTGCAATGTTTTGCTCAGCCTACTAAAACAAAACATTTGTTAAACAACACAATCAAGTTACAATTATTGTATTTTACATCCTCTAGACTCACAAGCGGAAATATGAATAAAACTTCACAAAGTTAGGTAATTGTCAAATTTCATTCAAAAAAGCCATTTCCGATGAGTTGCATCTCTTTTTCACTTGCGCGGAAGACGTGAATAAGCGTGGCTCTACAAATTCATATTGGTTATTTGTTACATTATGTGCTGCACAAGACTAATACTAATGCATAGTAGTCATTAAGTCTGGTTAGAGGTTAACGTGATTAGTGTGCCTTGAGTAGGTACTTTCATCATTCAAGCTGCCCCAATAACCTGAAGTAGCCTTGGAGTTCTATGGAACTTGTATAATACAAGATGAGGAGGAATACAGGCATCATTGTAATATTCCAGGCTGCGAGAGATCTGCGAGTCTGAAGGCGTGGAGGTGGGCGACGGGACTGTGCTACAGCAGGCCGTGGATACGTGCAATGGCGACCTGCGGCGAGCGCTCACCGCGCTGCAGTGCTGCCAGCGCCTACTCGGGGAAATCACAGTAGAGGGACTCGTCGAGGTACGGTCAACCAATTTGATTACCTTGTCACAGTGACATTAATATGAGTTCAATAGCGGCTTTTATATTGATTTTCACTGTGACAAGGTACGAAGTGATTGAGTGGTTGACAGTACTTGTTATACTACTTTCATCATTAGGCACTAGGTCAAGCTGCCTTGTGCTGTGTGGGTGTGGGTGTGTGCTGCCTGGTCTTGTCAATCAGGTCTAATTTGACAGACATATTTATGTACCTATATTATGTTTTTATTGCAAGGATAGTACAGTCAATGTCCAGGATTCTAGGTATCATCCACCTAGAATGTTGTATCAGAGGATTGTTTTTGAGTTAATCTTAAAGCTGCAAAACGAGCCCAGTCTCACTTTGTTTTATAGTGTCTCTTAACCACCTCGCCGTGCCAGTAGGGTGTCCATGAGCAAATATTCAAAGTATTCATTGCTGTTGAAGTTATGTAATGGCGGATTTAGATGAAACAAACAAAAATAATATTAAATAATTGTAGGGGTGATTTTAAGTTGTTGAACTAATAAATTTTAAACAAACGGGTACCACGGTACTTTAGGTAACATGGGAACTTTCTGTTATATAGCAAACATTGTTATATACCATCTTCACACCTTCCTGTTATATAGCAAATGTGTTCAATGTGGTTACGTTCGTAGAACGAGACCCGTTAAGCACGTAAATACGTCTCTTTCGACTCACGTCTTCGGTGACAGTACGTACGATCTTCAGCCTAGCTAGAGTGATCGCGTCTATGTCGGACATATAGCATTTGTCCCGCTCACACTTACATACTTGCTAGTAAGGAACGAATGCTGTATGCCCGACATAAACACGATGATCCTACCTCCTCAGTTATACGTAGTATCTACTACCTAAGTACCTACACATGATACAACCTACCGAAATAACAGTCGGCATTCAGCCAGCCTCTATGAAAATAATATTTTTTACGTACCAATAGCCGCTGTTGCTACTAATAAATAAGTGGATCAGAACAGTACAATAAAAGTACAATATCATCTGTATATAATATAATGGCAATACCATTATTAAGAGCAGCTGATGAAAGGTTTTTTTAAATTGTATGTGCGGATTCTGTGATTGAAATGTTATTTACTTACAAACTTCCAAAATCACAAATATTACCTGTCTAATACCTGAACCATAAATATTACCTAAGTCACATACATTTATTCTCTATATAGTCTAAAGTTAGAGATAGATGCCACTAGTTTTTGCGGAATAGCGAACAAGCTTATTTATCTATGTATGTATTAATGGGATGTAAATCCCAATGGTAGTCGCATAATAGTCGAGTGTACGAAAGATAATTATTGAATATTTTTAAGTAGGTATTTTGTGCGGTGCACTTTTTCTGAGCATAAGTCATCAACTCATCACATTATTACCATTAGGTTCTTAGTAATCCCAGAATGCACACGAAGTCGTACGCCAGTGATTAGGTTAAAATGATCGCTTTCTATTCTTGCAGTTTAATAATTAGAATCCGCAGAATTTAACAATAGATGTTCTTATCTGTAGTTTAGGCCGCTGTTTGGAAATCAACACATGTACGCTAAGTCCTGTCCCTTAATCCCATTTACTTGGTTTCTTCCATGTCTCTATTGGCCGTCATCTCGTTGGTCGTTGTGTTGAATACAATACCAATGAAATTATAAACTTTTTATGGTTTTACTTATATGCGATGATAATAAACTTTGAAACATGTTATTTAATAAGTGCCAAGTGCCAGTGTGTATATATATATATATATTCTTATATATATATACATAAAAGTATTTTGTTAATTATTCTGCTTATATATATATATACCTAAGCAGAATAGTTAACAAAAAACTTTTTTAAACTAGCTGGGATATATTTGAGGGAACTGTCCCAAATATCAGGTACTGATTAGAAAACCCTATAACCCAATGCTGGTTGCGACAACAGAGGTAAAGACTTGTGATAATCGGGATCACTCGGAAATGCCGGAGCATGGTGTTTATTTAACGTGGATTTTTACCCGCAGGTGACAGGATTAGTGCCAGAGAAACTGGTTAATGAATACCTGGCGATCAAAAACTATGGCGAACTGGAGCAGTTCGTGGAAAAGTAAGTATAGTATAACTAGTATAAGTGATTTGTTAAGTTAATAAGTGTATTGTTGGCATGATGTCGTCTTTTGGGTGTCATGAGAGTCGATTAAGGGACCGGTATAAACTGTTGTGGGCTAAGGGTTGGCGACCTATAACTGCAATATTATATATTTCCATTTTTAATGTACATTTGCTAGAAGTGGCGTTGAAATTAAAAGTATGGGGTCTGTTACCTCTTTTACACCCGTGAGTTCATATTGTTGGTATCCTCCGACCTTTATAATCATGGCTAATCACTCACGTCACATTCCAGCTAGGTCCATGCTTTTAGTGAACGGTTTGTAAATGCAAGTTAGTTTTCATTTGTCATACTCCGAAAGTGGGTCATTTACAAAAGCACATCGAACTGAAACAAAACAGAAAATAAAATAAGTTGACCTATTTTATAATAATCATATGCCTATATCAAATAGTTTTATTGAAATAAATGGGTTATATGAATAAATAAAGGTCAGATACTTATTAAAAATATATATTTATTTAAGCATTTTCATTTAGATTCACTTACGCATTTCATTCATTCACTTTTAGCAAAAACATAAGTACGATTAAGTCATAATTTAAAAAAAAAAATAGTCCATACACAAACACTGTTAATGTCATTTAACTGTTAAGTCTCAACGGTTCCCGCCAAAATGGTTCTTTCGCAGAGTCAGAAAATGTTTTTGTATAATTTGAAGTTTCCTAGTATTCAAAATGAAAAACGGAGTGTTTAACTTGGGTGAAACCACCCATTTCAGCCTAGAACTATAAAATATTTCGTCTGCAATGGGTGAATTTCAACCCTTGGTTAACAATCTGGTATTTTCAGTTTCCTGATGGAAGCGTACTCGGCCTCGCAGCTGCTGGAGCAGGTGTCGGCCGCGGTGGTGTGCGCGGGCCACCTCACCAACCGGCAGAAGTGCCGCGTCAGCGAGAAGCTGGCCGTGTGCGCCCAGCGCCTGCAGGACGGCGGCGCCGAGCCGATGCAGCTCACCGACCTCGGCTGCGCCATCATTATGGCCAACAACGACCCGTGACCGCACATTCCTCCGTTACTCTTTTATTTATAAGTAAGATAACATTCTTCTATGTTTAAACCTTTTTTTATTGGGAGGAAAATCCGTCAATTAAACATACCTCCGCACCGTAGGGACAGCGAAGGTTATGTCGGACTCGCTCCGTCTAAAAACCAAAGCATGAGTGGTTTTATGTATGTATATGGGTAAGATAACACTATTTTAAATCACTTATTATAAAAGGTTCGGTTCCATTCGAAACATTTGATGGACCGTTCAATCATTGTTCCGAGTCTTTGGTTGATAGTTCCCGTACAAATTAAGTGAGACAAGATTTTCTCTGACAGAGTTTGTGACATTGACATTAATTTTAAATATACCTGGCTTGTGAAAAAGATTTGTACGCTAGATAATTGCACTTTATGATTATTGATTACCAGCGGGTTATAACTAGCGGCTCATAGTAAACATTGCCACGTGCTCTATTACGACGTGGACGAGAACATCGCTATCTAGGCGACTGTTTTATATAACAATATTTGAACGTATATGAGGTAACATGAACACGAATAAAGGCAACGTATACAAATGCCAAGGTATGGTATACCAAGGGACGTGTTATATACACGTCCGTATAGAAACACGTCACTTTTTCGCTCATGTCAATTGGTTTTTCTCTTGACTAAACTCCTATTTTCCCGGTATAACGTTTTGGTAACGGAATTCTTAAAAGCTAGGCCAAGTTTCTAAACTCAGAAAATAATGACTGCTGTTTTTATTAGACATTACAAGAGGCTCAATAACATACGAATAAAACAGAGAATACTACGACAGGTACATATTAAAAAACGCTGCTGCTAGTGAGTTATATTTTGAATAGAATACCAAATTACTCATGTAATTCCAATACGAGACGGAGATCTGTGTTTCAGTGCTTTTTTTCCAATTTCTTTCCAATTTTTGAAAATTTCCAAAAACTGACTCGACAAAAAGATTCTATATAATTACCTACTCACAAAATTTCACGAGAATCGTTTGCGAAATGCGACCTGTAGAGGAGAACAAACCGTTGAACAAATTATATATTTTTTAATTTCCAAAAACTTATTCGACAAAAAAAAACTGTAAGTATATTTATCTAACCTGTTCACAAAATTTCACGAAAATCGGTTGAGAAATGCGACCTGTTGAGGAGAACAAACCTTAATTCGCCCGCAGAAACTTACAAAATCATTGATAAAAAAATTGTTTTTGGAAATTTCTAGAAACCGTCTCGACAAAAAATTGTATATAACTATCCAACCTGCTCACGAAATTTCACGAGAATCGGTTGAGAATTGCGACCTGTAGACGAGAACAAACGGAAATCCGGACATACGAAAGCATTTTTGTCGAACTGAAGCAGAAACCTTCGTTTCACTCGGTCAAAAATGCTTTTAGGTTATCGATATATACAGCCAGTTAATATTAACGATTTTCAACATAGAATTCACTAAAATCATTGAAACAGTTTTAAGGGTCCTTGGCAGTTAAAAACGCGCATTTATTTAGTCTATTTTCTGTGCGAATTGACACGCATTTTGACATTTTCTACTTGTTACTAGCGAGTACAGGGGCGGATTTTCGAGTTTCAAACGCTCGACTTTTTACTCGAGATCTGTCATAAAACTATGATGATTTGACAGCTATGTCGAGTGAAAAGTCTAGCGTTCGACACTCAAATCGCCCTGTACTCTTACGGCCTAATGTCATACATTTTACTTCATCTACCGAGCCCGGTGATAACCGTCTACATGTTATTATTATGTATAGTTCTTTTTTTTTCGCTATAATTACGACAGGGAAATATCGTTTGACATATCAATGTCAAACGATATTTCCCTGTCGTAATTATAGCGAAAACCATGGTGGCATTTGGTGTGATCACCAAATCGACAAATATCAAGCTGAAAATTGTTACTAGTCGCTTAAATTCTACTACATATACAATAAAAGCAAAAAAATGGCTCTGTTACATTTAGAATCATAAGTTATTACAATTAAGGCATTGTATGCTTTAATTGTAATAACTTATGATTCTAAATTTAAGTCTGTCGTGAAACAGACACTTATTTCAAAAGCATATTATACGATAAACGATTAGATCATGGATAGGGATGTTTGGCAGTGATAGCGTCCCGCACAAGTAATCTAACACAGAAATATTTTGTCCTTAATATTAAAAAAAATATGTATGTATGTTTATATTGTAGCATTTGAATTCCGTAGTATTATGATACTGTTATTTTATATACATTGTATATTGTTTTGAAAAAATGAGGCCTCGCCGAGTTTCTTACGCCGGTTCTTCTCGAGGCAGAGGTTTATGTTATGAACCGGTGGTAGTTTTTTGACATTCATAGGTGCATGTAACATGCCTAAATTGAAAAATAAATGATTTCATTTCATTTCATTGGTTTATTAATTGGAGGGAGTTATCAACACCTTTGTCATTGTTTGAGATCAACACATTTAAAATTTTGTAAAAGGCCTCTTACAATACAAAAATTATGCCTATATAGATATTATAACGTAAAAGTTTTAATTACTGTTATACCAAATATCCATATGTCGGTACCAATAAAAGAGGCCGAGGGTAGATTAGTTTTGACTCAAAAGAAAATGTGGTCTACTGTGCACTGACGTGACACCCTATATAATAAAAATACGATGTATATTTCGACAACATCTTTTAAAATTAAAAGATTTCGTCCTATTCTAATTTGTAGTATACTACAAATTAGTATGTGAAAAATACAAGAGGGAAGTGGGTAATTTAATATAATATATATATTTTTACTCCAAAGATAACTTGATCTGAAAATAGGGTTCCTTTTTGACGCCAAGTTAGTAATAAGATTATTTTAGTGTGTTAAAGCTTTTATTTGACCAAGTGAGCGAAGGTTTCCGTTTCAGTTGGGCAAAAATGCTTTCTCGAGCCGGCTGTTCTCCTCTGCAGATCGCATTCCTTAACCGATTCTCGTGAAAATTTGTGAGTAGGTTTGATAGGTTTAATTTATATGGACTGTTTTTTGTCGTCAGTTTTTGGAATTTCTTCATAATGGCAGAGCCATTGGGATTTAAAACGTAGAATATGTTCGCGAGAAGATTATAGACAAAAGAGGGTAGTCTTAACGCAATTCAGGGCGTTGGCCTGTTACGTATTAAATACATGTAATTGTGATGTGTTACTGATGAGGAACTATTTTCCAGGTTCTACGAACGGGCTACATACAGTCTGCGATTGAAAGCATTCAATCTGAACATACTACGAACGCTATCAAGATCGATGTCTTGTAGTTTTTGTTTTTAAGTTTGTAACTATAAGCAGGATCGTGTTTTCTGAATAAAGCTATTTTTAATCAATTTACTTGAAGTTTTATTCTTTGAAATTATGCGATTTAATATTATGTTATTTTTAAAAGTCGGTAGGCAGGACATTGATTCAGATCCGAAATAGGTAGGTGTAGCTTAACCATTGTTAGAGGTAGATGATTAATTCGACTAATGTTTGAAACAACAGTTTTAAGGCCATGTTGGTTTCATTTCCGCCGTTCGTTAAATGAGCGGGCGAGTATGGAAGAAAGAAAATAATGTTCTTATAGAAAAGATAATATCGGGCAGTTGGTAGGGCCCGGGTGCCGCGCTGGCGGGGTGGCGGGGCCGCGGCGTGGCGGAGGGAAGCAGAGTTCTCCCTCCACCGCACAGTTTGCGCGCGCTCGCTTGTCATTGGCTGCCGCCAGCCGCCGCTTCCCCACTCGCGGCGGACGCGCAGCGTCTAGATTCTCAGATTTCAAATCTCGGCCGTTTATTTCGTGTCAAGTCATCAGAGCGTACGGTCGTAGCCGGTCGCCAGGAACGGGCCCGTCATAAGTCTCGTTAAAAATTTTAAGCAACTTGCTTGCGCTCGTTGCGGTTCGGTTTAGTGATTACTTCACAATCGAAAAGTGCGTGCAGTGCGTCAACGGCGGCTCCGACGCTACGAGAATCATCGAAGAAGTCAATTTCTTTCGATGAGTGGAGGTTTAGTACATGTTTTTTCACACCATGACTAGATCCACACTCATCCATGGAAGTTGCGATATTCGTCGTGAAAAATAAAGCAAGAAGAGTAGGCGGGCCGTGTCGGCTCGGCGTGCCCAGCACGAGTCGAGGCCCGTGGTCGGCAGGTACGCCGCCGGAGGTAACGCCGCGCTACCTGCCAGTGCGGCGTCGTCGTGCCGCCCAAAATTTACCTTTAGATACGCTTCGCAATGCTAAGCTTTTGTTTATTTCTGGTCTATTGGGTTTTTACATTACTTTTTATGATGCTGCGGAAGCCGAACGTTTTATTTTTATTGAGTCATGCCATGATCATTTTGTATGTGTTTTTTGTTTGTTTCGCAAATGTGTATTTAGCGGAGATTTAGTAAAATCAAGGGATGGGAGCAGCTGTCGGCTCGCACCGGGCCAAGGGAGGAGGGTAGCGATTCTTCGTGGAGTGCTGTAAGTAGGTAATTGTCTTTCCGCTTCTTTTGAGAAAGTAACCGACGGGGTTCGCTGCGCGCGCGCCGGTCGGTACCGCAGGGGTCACGGGTCGGCCCACCAACCTTCCCCGACTCTCCTACCTTCAACTCCCTGGTAAAAATTATTACTGAACCATACATCCGCTTTCCTGTGCCTATTTTGTGTGGTACCTACAATTATCAACGGTTTTTTTTTTAAATTATATGTGCATTCTATGTGCTTGTTTAGCGAAATATAATGCTTATTTTAAATTTGTCTCTACAGCTAAGGACAGAAATTAAAGACATCCACACCTGTGTAGTGAGGTGGACATTTTTAGGGTTCCGTACCCCAAGGGTCAAACGGGACCCTATTACTAAGACTCCGCTGTCCGTCTGTAACCAGGCTGTAACTCATGAACCGTGATAGTTAGACAGTTGAAATTTTCACAGATGATGCATTTCTGTTGCCGCTATAACAACAAAATACTAAAAAATATAATAAAATAAATATTTAATAGGACTCCCATACAACAAACGTGATTTTTAGCCGTTTTTATAGATAAATACGGAACCCTTCGTGCGCGAGTCCGACTCGTACTTGGCTGTTTTTTTTAATGTTCTGGTATTATATTGCTCTTCCTGACTAGCTCAATAGAGAATTTTATGCATGCGGGATGATTAATTATATGTACTAGTGCCTCTGTGAGCTGTAGACCTCGTGAGTGAGTTTTTTTATCATTTCCAAAATCTGACATTATAAAAAAGATCAATTAGGAATATCGAACCTGCTAACAAAATTTCACGAGAAGCGGTTGAAAAATGCGATTTGTAGAGGAGAACAAACCGAAATTCGGACGCAGAAACTAACAAAATCTTTGAAATAAAAATAATTTTTGAAAATTTCCAAAAACCGTCTCGACAAAAAAAAATCTATATAACTATCGAACCTGCTCACGAAATTTCACGAAAATCGGTTGAGAATTGCGACCTGTAGACGACAACACACGGAAATCCGGACATAGGAAAGCATTTTTGTCGAAGCTGAAGCAGAGACTTTCGTTTCACTCGGTCAAAAACAAAAAAAAACAGTAAATTATTAGATATGGTGAAAATCTTACAAAGATATGACACTTGATGGTTTCGAAAAATGATGTATTTTTTGATTGACTGAAAGTAAAATGCATCCATCAGGATTGTTTTTTCCTAAAAATCATGTTTCGGCCGAAGGTTCGGTTTCAGCCAAAAAACTGTCGAACCTTTCGGCCGCGCCGAAACTTTTACATCATTGTACTTTTGGATCGCGTTGGTCTAATTGCTGCTGCCTTTGGATAACTTCGCCCCACTCCGCCAGCAGAATACATTTTATTTTAGTCATGTATTTTATATCTTGTTAAGTACTAAAATTGTTTTATTTTATACCACACTGCACGAAATATCCCATTTTACATTTAGGGATTGCAATCTGGAGATAGGCACCGGATCCGGCAACATTACTATACAGGGCGTCTCACGGCTATGCTACATGGAGGGAAAGTACCTTAAATTTTGTAGATGGAACATTTTACTGAAAGAAGACATTATTTGAATTTAAAAAACGATTTAAACTGCATTGCCAGATATATAAATAATTTAATGGTTGAACCGGGAATCGAACCTGTTACACGTGATAAATTAAAAATTTTTAAATTCATGGTCTTCCTTTTATTTCTGACACTATGTTACTTAGCAAAAAATAATCCTTATGATGAAGCGTTTCGATAGGTATGATAAAGCTATAGAGAGACAATTATTTTTCTCGTGTAACGGGTTCGATTCCCGGTTCAACCATAAAATTATTTAAATATCTGTGAATGCAGTTTAAATTCAAATAATGTCTTCTTTCATTAAAATGTTCCATCTACAATATTCAAAGTACTTTCCCTCCATGTGGCATAGCCGTGGGACGCCCTGTATAGATAGATAACTCCGGTAGGCCTGAAAGATTTGGCGCTAAAACACACTACAAAAATTGATATGCTTTTTAAAAAGATGTCAGTAAACGTTCCCGCGTATTTTCAGAATTCGTGCGCTGACGAGCGATCGTTACAACGTGGCATTGTTAATATTAAATGAATATATAAATAACGTTTATTTCACAAAAAGGCAGCAATAGTGAACCTGCAATTCTTCGTCAGGTGGGCACTTAATGCAAATCTATTAGACGCTTCAATCAATCAAAAAATGTATAGCATGACCGTGAATGGTTTTCGCTTCCGTAGTAGTAGTCGACTTCGTCAACCTTAAACACTAATTATGCCTACCTAGTTAAATGAGTCATCTTGGATCGCGCCTAGCTCAAATGTTTCCATGACACCTGCAGTCACCATGATAGCCAACGATATCTGCTGCACTAGATACGATTCCGTCTATCTCTCAGTCGTCGACCCAAAGCCACAAACGACACAAAAACACACAAACAAATTCCTTGGCTTCCAAACCCCAGGATCCTGCAGTCTACCACAACAGGGACAAAATCGTACTTTGGTTCCAAGGCAGGGAACTTATCATACTTGTACTTCAGCTTATTAGCATACTCCAGTGAGTTATATCACCAGATCTGTTGGGCCAAGCCAGTAGGTAAGTACCCTGGCCTAACAGATCTGGTGATATGACTGGAATGGGACCGGAAAAACCCTTTTATGCCACCAAAGTTGATATTGTTTAATAGAGGCAATCGTTCAACCCCAATTTGGCTGACCCAGCTCGATTCACCGGATAGTGAAATCCAGCCGGATTGAGAATAATACCGGATTGCATTCCCTAGTTACACTGTTTATATGTCTAGAAAAAATGGCCCACTGACACTTCATTTGACGATTTTCGCAAGTCTATAAAAGTTTCGGTTTTGGTTTCGGCCGAAACTAGAGCCAAAGCCGAACCTTCGTTTTCGGTTTCGGCAAAAAACCTGTTTCGGTCGGACACTAAAAAAATGTATGATAATAATGTACCTAAAAGCGATATTTCACGACCAATACAGTAAATTGCTCGCTTTTCCACACAATGTTAATGTGTACATGGAACAGGTACAATTAGAAGTAGGTATTAGAACCACACAAAAGACAAATAGTATATTATGCAACTGGTGTATAAGAAGGATATAAAAAGGCGAGTGGTGTGGGTTGCGATGTCAGCCTTGGCGAACATCGCAAGTAAAGACACCACGAGCCTTTTTATACCAGTTATACACCGTTGCATACAATACTTTTTCTACGACTCATTTCAAATAAAAAGTAAGTATTTTTCAGACTTTTCATGCATCATATTTCCCTTTAGTAATTGTGCAACTTACCTACGCAATTTCTTCACTAATTCTATATAACTTCTTCATAGATTTTTAAAAGAATCAACGTACCTACACATTTTTTTCATGAACACAAAACAATCGTTTTATGTAATATAATCATTTATCAGCTTGAATGTTTTCGTTTTCAATTAGGAATTTGTTGGGAAATCAAAAATATGATACTTTGTTTATGTTTTTTTTTTAATTTGCTAGACTTTGCATCCGACCTAAACTGAATTCAAATCCGGATCGAATCTTAACTGTTTAGTTTTCATAAATATATCCGAAAATAGATAAAACTTGTTAAACAACACAAAAAAGATGATAAATGTATGTATTTATATTAGTAAATAACATATTATGCATTAATTAATACATAAAAATAGTAGCAAAGTTGCGTTAAGTTGGCAGCACTGATTTTAATCATAAAAGTATCACTTGAACTCACCAAAGAATATAGAAACAAAATATTTGTAGTAGTCTGTTGCACCCAACTCTGCTTTAATTTTTCATTAAAATAGGGTAAGGAGTGTGTTTTCGGCAATAGACTAGATAGACTTTTTACAGAATATTAAAGTATGTATTTATATTAGAGTTCATGATTGCTTAAGTCGCGAAAAAAAGTACAGGAGTAGAAAAAATAGAATATCTACGTGCATAGTATATGACGTTACATACTATGCTCAATTAGTATGGGAGTTAGGAGGGCATTTTGAGCGGTCGGATTTTATGCTGTAGGTACTTTAAAATCTATTTTTGTCTTTTGTGTGGTTCTAATACTTCTAATTGTACCTGTTCCATGTACACATTTGTTCCTCTTTAAAATTAGGTTCGAATGGCATCATGAAAAAAAAATGCATATTCTCTCTTTCCAGAGATACATATTACAAGCATGCAATAGCATCTTCATTTGATAAATAGTGCGAGCGGAGGAAGGTACCAATGCTTTGTCAGTTTCTGTAGAGCAAACAGAAGTATTTGTAAATTAATATTTGCGGCTCAAGCCGTTTATATATAAGTATGTGAGCAGCCTTATTAAAATATATACTTATTCATGTTGTGAAATGTACTGCATCCTATAGCATCTTTAGTACCTATTTTTTTGCAATTTTTTAAAACAGATATGTTATGTTTTTGTCTATATCTTTAAATGTTTCCCTTTTAAAAAGATGTGCCCTGTGCACGTCAATTGGGTCACACAGGTACACAGGTAGGAAAGTAGCAGGTAGTCTAAAAGTATTCGGCAAATTTATAGTACCATCCTTGTAAACCTGTCCATCAAGAAATTTCTAAAGAATCAAAAACTAATAATAATATTGTTACACAATATAACAAAATAGTTGTATGATGCCTCTTTAAGTAACACCTGTGTTAAGATGCACTGCTCTAATAATCTGTATATGAAACAATTGTAAATAATAAATTGTAGTATTTTTTATTTAACTATTTATTGCAAAATAGTTTACTTAAACACATTCTCACTACGCATATGAAGAGGTTAAACGCTCTTATTCCCTTACAATAAAGACTTTTGACGTCTTCAAATGCATAGCTACTTTTGATGCTGACTGTACACGTTATAATTGCCTGAAGAATTTTACACAATGTATGAACAAACAACCTTTTTAAATATTAGGCAATTTTATAACAAGGAAACCGAATTTTGTTCGATAACCTTCTGTAACCTGGGTGCTAGGTGGCTTTTCCTGCGCTGGGCGCTTTGAGAGCTGTGGCGAGACGGGCTTCTGGCCGTCATTTTTGGGGACGGCGGATGCTGCTGATGAGGGGGCCCGCTGCGCCGTCTAGTGCTGGTGTCAATCTGTAAAGTCAGAAATAACTAGATTAATGACTAGTCGTCGATGGTGATCAGCTCTCTGGGCAGGAGAGAGATGCCCTGTAAGTGGGCGTGGTTGGAGTTGTCCGCTCGGTCATACATGGCTGAATGAACGACTCCAGTATCGTGGTGCGGAGTGTCTGCGTCTCCTGCACCTTAACTCTCATGCTCCTGAAGTCTCCTCCTGTTGGTTACTGCGGCGAGGGAGTACCAGACCGGCGCGGCATTAGGTTAGCCGCTACCGCACGTACGTACGCCGTATACAAACCAAGTTTGGTCCTCCTGGTAAGCTTGCTGGTGAAGATGCTAGAATACTCGTTCACTTGGTTCAAATCTAAACTGCCTAACTACCTACTTCTAGCATAGTTTTGTTAGACAACATAGTAATAAAGGCCATGGTATGGTATACAATATTTTACAATTCCACCTCCCTAGTTACCTACTGATGAGGGATGGGCAGACGCAGCAATGTGTCAGCAATACATTGGAGAGTGGGGGGATTAGAATACCTTTCTCAAACTTATTGCTGCATTCCTCTCGTCAGTAGCTATGTGTGGATATAATGAAAATAACATATACTTGTTGGTTAGAATGATAAGGTTAATGGATTATCGCCGAATCAAAATCTAGGTAGGTAGGTATATATAATGCAGAGGTAAAGTTAGTTTGTATGTCACAGAATTCGGAACTGCTCATCAAGTAAAAAAAGAAATCTATAATGAATATACCCATATGCTGGACAAGATTATATTTTACTACTAGGTACCCTTTTTTATTCCGAGCCGACCACAAGGCGAGTGAAAATATATCTATATAACTTCACTTTACATACCAAAATTAGCTGCAATTACAAGTTTAAAATGGGTTGGTAACTCCCAAAAATAAATGAGTAATAGGAGCGGTAAACCGTCTTTAGTTTCGGTTATCTCCAAAACCTTATTTGATTTTGTAATCAGTTATCTCATCACAACTTTCATTCAAAACTAGGAGGTTCGCACACAGTCGCTGTACTTAGTCGATAAGGTATTAAGATGGTACCTGCTCGTAATTTGATTTTGGATGAGTTATGGTTCCCTTAAAAATAATTATTTACTATGTTTTTGCTGGGTGGTTAGCTTGAAGTTCGAACTCTATTTAAGCTAGAACCGTTAACGGATTTAGACAAGGGCTTAGGTAATCGTGAAATCTCTATTTAAAATTACTGACTTGCTGAAATTGAGTGATAGAGACACATGGGGCCTATACCTACCACAAATCTTTAATGGCATACAATTTGATAAATTTGTCTATATTTTCTGCAAGAAAATTGTACAATATTGTCAAATTGTGGACCTGTAAAGTTTTGTGGCATAGGGGCCTGGCGTCTGACCCAGACTGCGATAGCAGCTAACGTTGTCTAAGTTTTCGTACTTACCTCAAAGAAACTGTAGGGTAGGATAAAAATGTTATATGCTTACCATATCATTTTGTTTCAACGCACCGGAAGGACATACAAAAGATGTGAATAAATTATGTTCTGTCCATCAAGAGGCAGCTTTATGTTATTTCTACAAGTTTTTTATGCCTCGGGGACTCGTCTAATAGTGTTACGGGTAGTGAGTTAAGTAACAGGTACTTATAAACCAGGTACAACATTTGAAAAGAGGAAAAGCATTGTGTAATGTAATGAAGCGATATAGTAAACTTAGTAGGTATTAATTGGGACTTAAAGTAGCCAATTAGATTACTGGATCTTGTTGGTCCGGTCAGTTATCTAGGCACTAAATGCAAGGATTTAACTAATAAGCAATTTCAATTTTTCATTGTAAATGATATCAGTGATAAAACAGCTTAATACAAAGTACACCTGGATAGACAGTTGATCTTGCATTGCAGTACTTATGTATGGATCTTCAACCTGTATACACCTTAATTCCGAGGTGAAACACCTAATATTTATGAAGTAAAAGTTATCAAGATAAATGTGATATCCAATCCAACACAAAACATTACACTGTTAGGTACTTAGATCCCTAATTAGCGTTAAATTTTATAACGTGTTCAAACATTCACGGAATACTTACCTAATACCGCGATTACCGCGCCGTGAAGTTAACTGGCATTCCTGTCATGTTCGACATGGTTTGATGGTTTAACTGTTATGTGCCTAAATGTGATTTAAATTATCGTAAAAAAGGAGTGTTGTGGTAGCTTGTAGGTACACAGTGCAAGTTTAGCTAGATACTACTTGCTAGTAGGTAGTGTTAATAAAAAACCACCCAAGTGCGAGTCGGACTCGGGTTCCGTCCCATTATCTATAAAAACGGCAATAAAATCAAGTTTGTTGTATGGAAGCCCCCTTAAATATTCATTTTATTCTGTTTTTTAGTATTTTTTGTTATAGCAGCAACAGAAATACATCATCTGCGAAAATTTCATCTGTCTGACTATCACGGTTCATGAAATACAGTCCCGTTTGACACTTTGGGTACGGAACCCTAAAAATGGGTTTTGGCGGTGACCACGTAGGATAAGTAAGATATAACTAAGTTCGAGACGCGCAATGTGAAACAAATTCGTTACTCAGATCACGTTTCTTTAGAACCTGTACGTGTAACCCGCCCTGTGACAATATGTGTGCGCCTTTCCCATCTGGTGCAATTTATTAAACAATTAAAACTGTGTATTTTTGTCAATCTGCACAAGGTAGAATTCAGATCGGTAGCTATCACCTAGGTACCTAGAAGGGGGGCGCTATGTCAGGTAACCTCCTCGAGTGTCTGGGTTCTACCAATTCCCCTTGATCCGGTTGATCCGCGGTAAAGGGTAGAGCTCAGGCCGGTGCGCCCTGGAGGCAACGGCAGGTGATCATTTAGTCGACCCTAAGTGATCGCCTGCCGATGCTACCAATAACCTGACACGGGGGGGATGGGAGGGTTCCGCACCAGGGAGTCGGAAGGCTCCCCAGGTACGGCAGTGAGGCATAGGAGGCGGGGTAGGGGCGTTTGTCCTCCCGTGGCCTGTTTGGACTGGGACAGGGTCAGGGTAACAAGGGACCTGTGCTGTTGCGAGGTGGCTGTTCCGATTCCGGTTGGCAGAGGGCCTATAACCGGATCGGATGCGGCGTGGTTGCGGGGTAGGGGCATTTGTCCTCCCGCGGCCGGTTGAGGAGTGCTACGGGGTAGGGGCGTCTGTCCTCCCATAGCGGTGGTGCACCGGGGTAGGGGCATTTGCCCTCCCGGTGCCGTGAGGGTGGGTGGGACCGGGACACCGTGTGTCTGGTGCCGGTCCCAGGTTTCCCCGGGGGTGTAGGGAACCAGGTGAGGGAAAGCACACTGTTCATGCTGCAGTGTGCTTTTTCGGAGAGGGTTCGCCCGAGGGCGAAGGTGCCGGTGATGTCGTGGTTGAATGTTCGCGATCCCATGGCATCACCACCAAGGCACGTGAGGGTAGTATCCCAGAGTTTTAGTGGGTAGGCTAGTCCCGTCTGGACTAGAGAGCCCCACATAACCAATGCGTAATTTCTGGTTCTCCCCCGGAACCTTAGGTTACGTAGTGGTATGCAGTTTCATGCATTTCTCTGGGTCAAAAAAAAAGGTACCTAGAAGGTATTTGAACAGAAGTAACTATTTGTGGACATAAACCTAATGAAAGTTACATTTTGATTGGACTCATAAACTCATAATCCGCATACACGGCGTCTCCGTTTCTAAAAATCGGTTACTAAATAAAAACAAATGTTGCTCATGAGCCGTTACTTAATACATTGACCAGAGGACAGATTTTTCATTTCCAAACTGTGTATGATATCTAGGAAATTAAGCATGTAGGTACATTAGAGTTTAGACATTGTATTGTATGCTCGCGCACGGCATGATGTTCGCTTTTTTGTCATGACATGTTGTAAACAGGGCGTTTCCGCGTTGGGCCGTGCGAACAGAGTGTCGAGGGAACTAGCCGACCTATCGTAAATTTCTTTTGTTTTATAATAGCATTTTTCTCCCATTCCCACCGCGTGACTGCACCCGCATGCGTTAGCGGATTCTAATGTGATTAAATAAATCATCATCTGCTGCGGGGATGTTTTGGAGTCTCCATCAAAGCATCCCCTGTAAAAGGAGCCGGTACCCATTGCAGTTAATTGTTGCGTAAATGGATCTAAACTAGGTTTTAAAAAATAAAATTAAAATAAAAAAGTATTTATTGTCGCAAAAAAAAAAACAAACACAATCAGCAATACAGAAAAAAAACTTGGTTAAATTTCGAAGTTACAATTTAGAATATTTATCAAAATAGGCTCGGGCTCAGCGTGTGCTGCGAGCCTGGTCGGCTGTACAGCGCTGTTTTTCAGCCCGCACCCACTTCACAGCTCGACGAAAAAATAATAATATTAGGTATCCAAGGGAACATTCGCTTAGATTTAAGTATATTTATATTCCACTTTTCGTTTTAAGAATGTTTTTTAAGTATCTGGATTAACTTTAAACGGATTATATAGGTAGGTTATGTATAGTAAATTTATAGTAAATTTATCTAGGTACAATAGGTATACAGGTGAAATATATAATAAAAAAGCAAAAACCTACTCCAAAAAACACTACCTACTTAATCTAAGTAAAAAATAATTTCCTGACTTCTAATAGGTCAATATGAGACTTAACGCTTCTTACTGAATCAATCAATCAATTTTAGGGTTCCGTACCGGAAGGGTCCATACCCCTAAGGAACCCTCTTGTCGTCACTCACGCGTCTGTCCGTCCGTCCGTCCGTTGTCTGTTACATAGAGAGAGCTATACAGTTTTCAAATTTTCACAGCATAAGCATCTTGATGACTTTTAGTCGAAGCTGAATCAGAGACCTTCGTTTCACTCGGTCAAATAAACTGGTGGTACAGGGCTGTACACTTCGAGAGTTAATTTTTCTTCCCAGAGTTAGAGGAGAATAAAACATTGACAAAATATATATTTTTAATTTTCCTAAAAGTGACTCGACAAAAAATCGCTAGGTAGTAATTATCGAGCCTACTCACAAATTTTCACGAGAACCCGTTGAGAAATGCGACCTGTAGAGGAAACTGAAATTCTTCTACAAAAACTTACGAAAGCAATGAAAACAAAATTATTTTTGAAAATTTCCAAAAATTGACTGGACAAAAAAATCTATACTTATAATTGAAGAACTTGCTCACAAAATTTCATGAGAATCGGTTGAGGAATGCGACCCGTAGAGGAAAACAAATTCGGAATTCGGACATAAGGTAACGGCGCCTATTACCATGGTACTTAAGGAAGTTTTCAAATGAGTCCAAAAAATTAAAGTTACCAAAGCTCCTTAACGACCGAAAATATTTTTTTTATTCAAGAGTGTTTATTAAACTTTCAGGATCTTAACTTTTGAGACTCATTTTAGTTTATTATATTTTATAAAATAATTATTGAAATGAAAATACCCTGGTCTTCTATTACCGAGGTAACAGACAGGCTGTGCCGCGAATTTGGCTTTTATTACCGAGGGTATAAAACGCAGCAATTTTAACCATCGGTCGGTTTCACTCACGATTCGGAATTTAATACAGAGGGTTAAAAAAATAAAATAATGGCTTTGATTCTGAATATTGTTTTATACATCAAGTTTATTAAGGAATTCTCAATTTCATCAAAGAAATCTGTACTTGCGGTACCCTAAATGTCATTTATTTTAATAGAAGACTAAAATGTCACTCGGTAATAGATACTCCTTTAAGAACCTATCACCGACCCAAACAAAATTGAATGGGTCGGTAATAGAATCCCATACATTCTATTACCGAGGGTTGCCTGATCATACCATCGGTAATAAGCTTAATTTAGAGTGTTGTAAAAACAATTACCGAGCCATAATAACATATGGATACAGTTGCACTTTCATTACAAACCAAAAATCTATATTACGACCTTGCTATAAAACCAAAATAACTGGTAAGTAAGGGTTTCTATAGAAACTACAAAGCTAGTACTGACTCTTTGTAAAAAATTAAGGGTTTGTTGAATAAGTTTCCATACCACGGAAATAGTTTTTTTAATGGCGTGAATAAACCAAGATTAGAATAACCGTAAGAAAGTATATAACCGATCACCTATACCAAAAATAAAACATAAAGAACCAAACTCACCACTTTAACTATTACCGTGGTTATACCACGGTAATATAATCCAAAGCAAAAAATGGCGCCTATCACCGCTGTAATGATGCTGATAAAATGCGTATTTGAAAATGCCGCGGTGAGGAAGCAAAAGTCATCTGCGTACACCATCACACATATGAGCGCATATGACACTTGTATGCGCGCTTTGAACCTGGCGAGGTTGTTGAGGTTGGCGTCAGTGCGACAACGAACGAGACTTCCTTTTGAGGAGGTTCATCTCCAACCGGCAGCATTATCCATTCAACCAAGGAATACATTGATTACAGTTTTCAGAATTTCATTTCGGTGAAGATCATCATATCAGCCGAAAGACGTCCACTGCTGGACATAGGTCTCCCCAAAGAGCGCCACAACACAAAGACCAGTCTTACGTTACCCGCATCCATCGGACTCCTGCGAGCTTACCTCACTCTCAAAGTCACTTTCTGAGCTCTCTTATGAGCCCCATGATAAGCGATCACGTTTAAGGGCCATATGTCATCACTGGCACTACACACTGGTCAAAGACCCTCGTCTTGAGACGCGGAACATTGGATGAAAAGATGTGCCGTAGCTTCCCGAACGCTGGCCAGCCTAGGAAGAATAACATCTCCTTGCCCGACTCCCCGCTAGAGATTGTAGTATCACCCAGGTTTCGACCGAATTAAAGGTGTTCTCATAGTCTACAAACACTCAGTTTCGGGAGGCTGCGTGCGAGATGGCTCGTAATGACTCTTGAACGGCTTGT
Organism: Epiblema foenella; assembly: GCA_963556455.1. NCBI lineage: Eukaryota > Metazoa > Arthropoda > Insecta > Lepidoptera > Tortricidae > Epiblema > Epiblema foenella. The sequence goes on from OY747095.1 coordinate 18,124,384, forward strand.
AGACATGCCTCAAAAGCGTGATGGTTCGGTAGTTGTTCACTAGGGTGCTGTCACCATTCTTGAAGAACAGCGCTCAGCACCTTGCCTGTGTTTGTATGCTTTTGATGTAATGTGGTAAAGTGAAAAAGTAAATTGAAAATGAGCTTGTGGTAAGGCACAGTACCAAATTTCTTTTTTTTTTGCTTATTTTTAAAAAACAGGCTACCCTATGTGGATATCGCCTATAAAACGTTAATCATTCATATTTTTAGTACAATTTTGTGACATCCATTTAGTTGAACAAAGTAAATCCCAATTCCGGAACCAGTTCCGGTATTCCGGAATCGGAAGCCAATATCGTAAACAATTCCGGAATTGAAAAACCGTCTGATATTGCATGCCCTAATTAGAAGGTCTTTTACACTTTAGTGTTTTTTAGGAGTCTATTTTTTTATTTATTGCACAATTTTTATTGAATCATTACCAGAGTCGGATAAGCTACACTTACACTGTTTTATTACGGAGTAATAATAATAACAATAACCCCCCAGGGCAGCTTGTGGCGAGCTGAATGGGAAGTGGCGTCCGTTGGGTCCCTTGCCTCCGAGAGTCGGTCAGGCCTCTATCTCCGCTTGCCTTTGTTGGCCGGCGGAGTGGACCCCAGCTGGGGCCGCAGGACTCTCACCTCTGGCTTGCCTTAACCGGCCGGTTAGAGTGGGGTGCCAGAGCTATATGCTCGCAGGGTGGAAGTGTATTGCACGTAATGGCGTAATAACGAGGAAACCCGCTCACGGGGGTAAACCCCGCGATGGTGAAATCGGAGCCGCACCTCTCTACACCCTGAGCTGCTTACACCAGTGTTGCAACCCTCGCTGCCATCTGGTAGCTTCTAATAGGGCGGCCCACCTAGTGAGCGGCGAGTCACCGTCTGCCGTAATTACAGTGATGAGACATTTTATATGGCAGGCGTCCCGTTGTCTCATCAATATCCCAGCAACCAGTCCCTCAAGTTCCTTCCCATAAAACCGGTGTAGTTGCTCTTCTTTTCGCAATAGCCCTTGCACGTAGCGGGTGCTGTCTCTGGCTGTATCTCCTCAATAGTGCAGCCAGAGATAGTATCCGCTAGGTGTACACATCCCAAATATCCCATTACATTATCGTATCTCAAAGGGGCCTCTTCGTATTGGATCCGTATCCCCATGAACGCCTTCCAAAAGGACCGGACATTGTGCCGTGATATCCCAAAGGAAAGATACAAATAACAATAATAATTGTCCCGATAGTCGTCTCTGCGAACGGTCTCATAGCGAAGTCTCGACCAACACCTCCAGAGACCACCTCAAGAGGCTATCGTTAGATGGCTGGGTCAAGACGATGATACCCATATCGATAATTTAGAAAAATAAATGTCTGCGATCTTTGATTTGAAAATGCATGTCCTTTCGTAATTGGCACCCCGAGGAACCTCGAAAATGACATCCATATTGCGTTTTAAGAAAAGTAAAGATTTGCTGCCCGCACAAACTTGGAACCCCTTTTTCACACCTTTAAATACATTTTGTTGTATTTAAACAGAGAGTCTATGTAAGAACTTTTAAGTATCACTTCAAAAAATATTTGCTGTCCGTACAAACTTGGAACCCCCTTTTCACCGCGTCAGGGGAGCAATTTAGAAAAACGGTGAAATATGTTTTGTTGTATTTAAACAGAGAGTTTATTTACGAAGTTTCAAATCACTCACTTCAAAAAAGATTAGCTCCCCGTGCAAACTTGGAACCCCCTTTTCACCCCTTTAGGGGAGCAATTTAGAAAAATGCTGAAGTACGCCATTAATATATTTAAACAGAGAGTCTATGTACAAAGTTTCAGGTCTCTTACTTAAATAAATATGTGTTTTCATACAAACTTTCATCTCTTGTTTTTTTACCCCCTTAGGGGATGAATTTCTAAAATCCTTTCTTACCCCTAGTCTAGCATAAATGTAATCGACTGTGCAAAAATCAACTCTGTAGCGTTAGCAGTTTCGGCTGTGTGTTGATGAGTCAGTCAGTCAGTAAGAGAGGACTTTGTAACAGAACGCAGCTAGCTGGCCTTGTACTTTCTTATTGGAGTAACTTTCCAAGGGATAGCGGGTTAAATTCACCTTTTTATCTTTTAAACATTTATTGGGTGGATATAAGTAGTCAGAGGCCTTGGCGGAGACACTACCGTGCACCTTACGTAAATTTTAAATGATTCTATGTCTTGACTAGTTTTAATTAGGAATTATATCAAGTAGAATGATTGACGTATAGGAAGGAATAAGAACATATTCCTGAGTACCAGTAATAAAGCCAGCTTAATATACAAAATTATTAAAAAAGAAATCCTAAAATATCAATAAATCTAACAATAATAACTACAACCCATTTCCTTTTACCTTTGCCACGTTGCCTTTGACGCGCGCCGCGCTTTTTTTCCCGTTTGCCGTACGTCCAGCTAATGTAAAACACTTGACATTCAAAATTCAACCTTATAGATGAAAGCATAGGGTAGGTTCAAGATAAGGCCGTCACGACCTTCTGTTATGTAAAAAGTAGGCTAAGATTCGGGCAGTCAGTAGGCAGGTACACTTGTCACACTTGTCGCACTTATCATACTTGTCGCACTTGTCACACGTGTCGCATTTGTCATACTTGTCGCACTTGTCTCACTTGTTGCACTTGTCACATTTGTCGCACTTGTCACACTTGTCGCACTTGTCACACATGTCACACTTGTCGCACTTGTCACACTTACCACACTTGTCGCAGATATAAGGGTATAAAAGGTAAAAAAATAATTTTGATATAGAAAAATAGGCTGTTTTAGGAGACTTTGCCCTCCTATAACGACCAATAGCTGCTGATTACGTAAAGAGGTCACGGTAAGATCTTGTGGGAGATATAATTACCAAAAAAATGTTATTATTTATTTAGGGAACAATAAGTTAATGAAATACATTAAGAAAGACTATTATGAAGGTTGGGGAAGATTAGTAGAAATGGTTGAAAAGTTGCATTTCATAGAAAAAAATAGTAGATTCCTCAGTTCCTCATGGTTCCCATCATCAGAAGTGAACTTTGATAACAAGGGGACCAATCTGGAAGCACATGCAGCCTCACTATAGGGTTCATCCATAAAGTACGTCACACTATTTTCGTGACCTTTTTGACCACTCCCGTCCTTGTCACAGTCGTTCACATTTGTGAGACCCCCCCTTCCTAGTGTGACGTCACATATTGGACATTATATTGCAATTGTACAAAAGTTGCTAAATTAGTTACTTGAATTCATATTTTAATTATTTTTTACTAAGTATACTTAAGCAACATGAAATTTAACATTTGAATAAAATAACAAAACAATAAATTATGCTTATACAAATAGAGATATTTTTAAGTTTATAGCTAATAGTTCAAATTTGGCATTTTAACACTTAGATGTATTGGAACTTGAAATGTGACGTCACGAAACGTAGGACCCCTCCCTCGTCTTGTCACATAATGTCACTCTTCGTCGACCTCCTCCTTAACTCCTTTAGGTATGGATGGCCCTTCAATTAGGTCAAAGTAATACCTAGTCACAAAATACGTTAGGTATAAGTAGATACTTTTTATTAAATTCTGTTAAGATGACCCCCTTGACCATAAACCTACTTTGATAAAGGTTCTCATCAACCGGCATTCTAGGCTGTCGTATCGTACTAGTCGAAAATAAAGTAAGCGTCGTATAGCCATATTTTTGGCGTGTAACTACGACACCACGGCTGTATTTTGAAAACATTGCGTAGAAAATTCTGCAATAGAACGGCAGTAGCTGATTGTCGCCAATTAGTTGTAATAACGACCCTGCGCCCGCGCCGCGGTCGAGTAACGCTGGTGTAATTTGTGCTCGAACTCGAACAAGCGCGCTCGATTGTGACTGTGCGTTAACATGATTTATGTGCGAAAACTTTCGAGGCCGAGCCTTTACAGACTACCAATGGTTTTATTTTTGATGAGTGTCGGACGTGCGATGCCTATTCAACCAATGAGTAGGTAGTTTTATTTTAAACATTTTATAATTTAGAGCAATTCTTAATGTATTCTCCCAGATATTAAAACCATTTTCTAAGATCTTATTGTTTAAATTGCCAATTTGGAACCGTTGCTAAAAATGCACGTTGGGTAAAAGCGATGGTTTATTTTTACTGTTACCTACCTATGAACATCGATATACGTTTTGTAAAACATTAAGCGGTATACAGCAAATTAGTAATTTACAACTACCCTTTATACCATTAATACGTTCGTTATTACTTTTATGATGTCGAATTAGTTAATCGTGCGAGCGAGACCGATGAAAAAGCTGAAGGGACTATCATTGATCTAGCTCTAGGTATTCCACGTTTAAATGAATAAAGAGGTAAATCTACATTACGTTGCTTTTTTCGGGAACATCATACTCGTAGGTAAGTATGTACTACTCGAGCGATGTTGATGCGGGTTTTCGATGGTGGTATGAATAATTGAATATCGATCTCGCTCGGAGTTGATAATGACCTCCTTGGTTGATTTTCCGCGCCGCGCCTGAAAGAGGTCTTGACGAAATGTAAAAACTACTGGTACTCATGCCTGTGTTGTACTAGGTATACGAGTAGGACAAGTAAAGAGGTCGTTAAAGTCGTTCGTATGCGACACTAAGCATGTTAGTGTTACGAACTGCCCGGCGATAACAGACTTCTTAAAGCAGTTTCGATAACTTCACGTTCGAGTTAACGTCACACTTTTTTTACTCCTATGTTAAATACTTACTAAGTAGCTACCCACGTACCGTGCATGATCGGTTCACCGTTCGTGCATTTTTTGTAAATTATTACTTTAATTAAGTTACTTCCGGAAAACTTATCTGGGAGAGGTGCATCTTTTTGGACCATAACTAGTTAAGACTTATAATTTATAATTCGTCCCCAATGTAATTGATTCCGTTGTGGTTGTGACACGAAAAAATGTCGTACAACTGTATGCATCTATATGGGTAACTTTCGTGTCACAACGGAATGAACGGAAGCAATGAAATTGTACATATAGGTATATATTCCGCGCGCCAGATACTACGGTCGGTCTTTGCTACTTCATTGCTTCAATCACATCCATACCTCTTCATACATGCTCGGCGGAACTCTTATTAAATTGTAGACGAGTTTAAAGGCCTTAACTATTGTCTAAAAAATTGATCCTCTCTTCAACCATTTATATATTTATTGGTGAAACAAATTGAAAGCTATCTTTGATATGTCTGTATGTAAATATAATAATGTTAATGTTAGTGTAAATATTACAATGCATGGAAGGCGTCAGTTGACCAAGTTGAACAATTCCACGACCCTTTAGTGTTTCAGCAAGTACAACGCCTCCACACCCCTGTAGGGAAACGGCGTGGCGCGAAACCTACCTACCTCGGATCCTGTTTACACGTATACGAATCCAATTTTCTTTGAAGGCGGTCTGCAATCTACAATCATTATTTTTGCAAAGACAAATCCATTTCTGCGGTACGTGACTGTGGGGTAATGAGAGCTAATGGCGGCGGAGCTGTCATTACCCAGGCCGGTCGTTGCGGCGCGCGTCGAGCCCAGCCTGCCAGCGTTCTATATCATAACTTTTCTACTAACCTCCCCTCAAGCCCATTGTATATTGCTATCCCAAGTTTCGTAATAACTACGCGTGATCAGCGGTTGGATTTACATTGGTCGTCCTCAGCCGAGTTGGCGGTATAGAGCATTATGAATACCGGCCTTGTGCGTCGTAGGTACTATTACTTATTCTGTGGTCGTAGACAGACATACTACGGATCTTCTATCTCTTCGCGCCGCAATCACGATTTTTTTATGACATTGAAAACAGTTTCTACTTACTCGTACTAATTATGGCGATGGTAAAGACTTTTAAAAAGCTAAAAGATTGTAGTCAGTGTTAACAGTTTTTATGGACTGACGCAGTCCTTTAGTTTACGGATATCTAGAATGGGTACTTGCGCTGTGGGATTTGAATGTTTAATATAGGGTTTAATATGTGTGTAGGTAACTACCGGCCTAGCTAGCATATTCTAGCATGATCGCGTTTATGTCAGATAAGTATACATTATTAGCATTCGTCCCTCTCGCCTGGCACATACAAATACTTGCTAGTAAGAGACGCATGCTAGGTACTTACTCGTAAACGCGATCATACTCTAACTAAAACAGCTTAGTGACTACGGGTCATTCAATTCTGGAGAATACATTTATATACACTACGAGATCACAACAGCAAATCAAGCTTTTTTTTAAGGGGCTCCTAGCTCCCAATGGCCTTCGAAATGTTGATAAAGGATTGAAGAACCGGTAACCGTTTGTGCCATAAATATAAGTACCTACCTATCTATAGTTTTGACGGTGCAATATCAACTCATAACTCGTTAAAAACCGATGAAGAGCGCGGGGAGCCCCTTAAAATAGATGTTTATTGGAAGTCAAATCAAATCAAATATTTATTCTGCAAATAGGCCATCAGAGCACTTTTAAATGTCAAAATATTAATTAATTTAAGAATGTCTGACTATAATAATACATTTACCATGTCAAAATATTAATTTAGAGTTCAAGAAAGAATAATAATTTCGAGTTTACAATTATAACAAAATTAATGTCATACAGTGAAGATAAACTTGCAAAGTTATCTATTACAAATATTACAATATCAGTAAAGTTAGAGATGTATAAGGTCTCAAGATTAAACAAGGAGTATAATAAAATTAATATAATATCCCAGAGATATACATGGTCTCTGAACGTCAAAATTAAGATTAATTGAATATTGTTAGAGATGTATATGGTCTCTAAGTCACTGATAATAAAAACGAATCCACAACAGGATGATGTATCTCGTCAATCCCCTATAAAAAGACGCTAGTATTAAAGTAGTCACTATGTCCTAGCAAGCATGAACAGACCGGACTCCACAAACAGCACCCGATCACGAGTATGACGCGTATCTCAGCCATCGAAGGAAATTAGTGCTTGGATAGGTATATTTAAATGAAGCAGTCTAAACGAGAATTTTATTGACTGAAATACCTTTACAAAGCCGTTGCCCTTAATTTTTAATCGAACAAGCGTTAAAGGCCGATTGGTTGTCGTATTTAATTGAATGGATTAATTGGTGGACACAGAATATACCAAGTACTTGAACTGAATCGACAGCGCCAATAGTGTGTAATCTAGAAGGGCCACATTATGAACAAAATTAGCAAGTTACTACAAATTAAAGGAGGAAGTAATCAATCAAAGTTTACGATTAATGTTGTGATTGTCATAAAGTACCTAATTATGTCAGTGTTTTTGGTTAATAAACTTCTACACAAAGGAAGAGGAAGCAAATATTTCCTAAAATTGACAATGGTAGGATAAAATGCATCAAAATCTCAAGAAATGTTGATATCGTAATATTATGGTATAGGTCGTATATATAGTAGCTGGCGTGTAATCGCAGTCATATACTCGTAAGCGACAATTTTATCGTTGCGTAACCGAACCGGCGGGTTGGCAATAAATTGCGAACCATGGTGCGTGTCGCCGTTGTCGTGTTCACGCCGTTTCATTCAACCGCGAGGACGTCAACCCGACAGCCCCTGCTCCAGCTACACTGTTACAGTTACACTCTCACCTATCCTTACAATGATTATCGAACATGAACTTTGTTCTACATAACATAATGAATGATATCCCATGCCGTGAGATAACGCCAGTAAATACGTGCTTGTTAAAAGAAGCGTGACCCCACCCTTCGGTAATTAGGTATTTATGCGTATCGTAAAATACCACCACACCTTACAAATTAATTGGAGAATTAAGTACAATGGTGAATTCCACACTCCTATGTTCCAAAATAGAACCTTTTGAAGAAAAGTAGTGTGTAGAGAATAATGAAAAAGATAAAGGTTTCTACTGTATAATACCCCAAGCAACCTGATTCCCGCCGTGGGTCTTTTGATCAGGTCTACCAAAGCCCAGTTGTAAAAGAGTCATTGATGAGGATACCTATACCTACCATACATACCTTCCTCGGCATTATGGAAGAAGTCGTAGACTTGCCACTACAGTTACTTGTTAATTATTATGTGGCGATCTTTTATATATGTATAGATATTAGGAAGATCGCGGATCACACTTGGATAAGCCTGGCTCTGGACCGGGACGAGTAGCCCACTCTAAGAGAGGCCTATGCTCAGCAGTGGGCGATTACAGGCTGAAAATGACGATGACGATTATGTGACCCGGCGAACCCTGCTACATGCGTGCGCGTCACGCGCGGTGCCCCTACTGCACCGTGGTAGGCCACGTCGCTTAGGTGTGTGTGATCAACAGCGATGTTGCATAATAAGCAAATACGCTGTCGCTAATGGCATTGAGTTGCACCATAAAGGTGATTTGGTGGTAGGACTTGAACAACATTTAGCTACCTACGGTGCAAGAATAAATCCTTACGTAACAGATATATATATATATATATATATATATATATATATTTAGTTTTCCTAAGTCGAGTAATTCGCTCGTAATATGTCACATACGTACGCCTCGCGTCTTTCAAGTGAGGACCTGATTTTTTCAAGAAATGCAAGAATAAGTAGTTATGTTTATTACGAACCTTATGGTCACAGCTGCGCACCGGTGACGGTGACACATTGCCTGAGAGTACCTCGCTTCAATCATTAAGGAGACCTGTGCAGCAGATACAGTAACCTAGACACACGACAGTGTGTCAGCAAAGTTCGCGAAGCAAAAAAGGCGACGCACCGGAAGTGACACGAACCATTTCGGGCCACATTTGCTTGACCACCCAATAACCTACTTACATCAGCCTTGCAATTTCGCGAGTTTTGTAAGACTGTTATACCATTAAATATTTTTTTATCAGGCGGTAAGATGTTTATTTTACATTTTTCGTTAATTTTTTGTAATCGAACGAAAGGGTATGGCTCCTGTCGTCAATGTGTGTTAACGGCCCTGTTATACCACTGAATATTTTTATCACTGCGGTGAGATTTTTATTTTTAATTTTTTCCTAGATTTTTTGTCATCAAACGGCAAGGTGTGCCTACTGTATATGTGTTAATGTCCCTATTTTAAGTACTATTAAATAGTTACGGAGATATTTGTCTTTCCTTTTTTTTATTTTCTTTTTTAAACACGAAGCTGTTCTTCATTGAACTCGTCTGCGACCCAACAGTCAACATCACTTACATACAGGACCAGCTCATTACGTACAATTCAATCTGCTGGTAGAATAAACTCAGGTTTAATGCACACACACACCTAAATATCAAGTGCAACAAATCATTACCACCTAACATTTTTATGTTTACTTAATAACGGTGTAGTATAACAACTAGGCAGGTAATACTCAACTTCACGACTGATGTGTAGGTAATACTCAAGTTAACGACTGATGTGTTGATTATTTCAAATACTACTGGACTCACAGAGGGTACTTTGGTACAAGTTGTGGGAGACAAATCTCGCTATACAGTGGAACTAGCTTTTTCCCGCGGCTTCGCCCCCGTACTAAGCGTAATTTTTAACCGTCTACAAAAAAAGAGGTTCTCAGTTTGACCCGTATGTTTGTATGTACCTACAAATGGATGTCATTTTCGTAATCGGCTCCCCGGGGAATTTCAAAGATGACACCCATATCGATTTTTAAGAAAAATAACTGTCTGCCATCTTGGATTTTCGTAATCAGCACCCCGAGGAACCTCGAAGATGACACCAATATTGATTTTTAAGGAAAATAAATGTCTGCCATCTTTGATTTGAAAATGCATGTCATTTTCGTAATCGGCACCCCGAGGAACCTCGAAGATGTCACCCATATTTATTTTTAAAAGTAAAGACGGTCCTGGGTTCGAATCCCGGTCAGGGCAAATATTTGTGTGATGAACACGAATATTTGTTTCTGAGTCTTGGATGTTTTCTATGTATTTAAGTATTTATATGTATTAAATATATCGTCGTCTAGTACCCATAACACAAGCCTTCTTGAGCTTACTGTGGGGCTAGTTCGATTTGTGTAAGATTGTCCTCTAATATTTATTTATGTATTTATTTATTTTAAAGATTTGCTCCCTGCTAAACCTTGGAACCCCCTTATCACCCCTTTAGGGGAGCAATTTCGAAAAACGCTGAAACACATTTTATTGTATTTAAACAGTGAGTCTATAAGGGGGTTATAAATGTAACCGACTGTGCAAAAATCAACTCTCTAGCATTAGCAGCTTCGGCTGTGCGTTGATGAGTCAGTCAGTCAGTCAGTCAGTCGGGACTTCTTCTTTTATAAGTATAGATGGGCGGCCAGTTGCGTGTCTGTAATTACAGTAGCGATCGGTGTCTTGTCCGAGTGGTTGGTCACTTTAATTGTAATAGCGTGTGTCTAACTTGTGCCCGGCTTCCTGTGACATGCCGCGACGTTCATTCTTATTATTATTCGTTTGAATAAGTCTGTGCAAGCTAACCTATCTTAAGGCTCGGTCAAATAAGTATGTTATACTAAATAGACTAGAACTAAATTTAATGCCATATCTAGAGGGAAAATGTACGTATACATGTCACATGTGCATAGTAACTGCGCGAGTGGAGCCGGTGGTTCTAACTAAACACAGGGCTGCGGTTGAAAGGAATGCTGCAGCGGGCTTCACTCGTTCCGCGCCCGATCGGCGCCGAGCCCACCCTCCTCTCATTTCACGTTTCTTGGAAGAGAATTTTCAATCATTTCTCTAGCTTGCCAACTGTCATTGGAAGTAATATCGAGAAAACATTAAGTGGACATATGTAACACTGTAATTTGAAACTGCCTGTCAGGTATCTGCGCACATAGTATAGAGGCACAAAGTTACAAACTATGTTTTTGCCATCAGTGAAAACTGGATAGATAAGTACGATGCACGTTGACGGTGGGAACCATTAAGTATGCTTTATTTTATATACGTAAGGTCAAGGCACCAAAAGATGAACATTTAAGCGACTACCCCAACTTTAGCTTTAATTTAACTTTGCAAGATTGTTTATAACTTGGTATAATTTTATTTTTCTATACGATTACGATCAAAAATTCTGATTTATCAATATAAGTATTATAGTAGTTGTTAGTAAAATATACGTTAATCACCAAATTTCAGGTTTAAGGGTCAATGAAAAGTAAACAATTCTTCGTTACAAAATTTTGTAACAAAATCGGCCAAGTTCGTGTCGGATCACGCCTATTGTATAGGGTTCCGTCAACCCGGTACATTATGCGGACTCAAAAGTTTGCAAGCCTATATTTACTATGTTTTAGACACAACTAATAACATTATCTAAGTAGTCAATAGAAATTGTACGAATCGTTGAATGTTGTTTGCGTTTATAAGTACTTACATTTCTTAAGTTCGGCTATTCTTTAAAATGTGCTTTTTGACTTCTAAACGACTTAGAATACATTATATTTAGGTTATATTAGTAGTACCTATTTAAGTTGCATGTTTTTATTACGCTTCACAAACCTCTACGCAAACTTTGTCCGTTTGGTCGGCTGTCTTATAAAGTGACACCTTTAAATACGAAAAGACAAAGAAGCACCCTATGCTATTGCCTTGTAAGCAAAGACTGACGCCGTTAGTGATAGAAGAATGTCATAGTAGATTTTCCCATCTCGGGATACAGCTCACGATCTTTATCGCCCTTGAATAGCGATGTTGACATAAGCATCTTGTTGCCACCCAAAGCCATACAAATTGTATTTTTTTTATAAATAATTGACCGAGTGAAATGAAGGTCTATGCTTCAGTTTCGACAAAAATGCCTTCGTATGTCCGAATTCCTGATTTCAGATTGTTTTCCTCTTTGGAAATTTTCAAAAACATTTTTTATTTCAATGGTTTTTTATATAAGTCTCTGCCGTTAAATTTCGGTATGATCTCCTATATAGGTCGCATTTTCAACCGATTCTCGTGCATCTCCAAAATTGACAGTAAAATCTATCTATTACCGTTAGTACATAAAGTTACGTGATTCGCCTGCAGGTGCGATATTTTTGGAGTTTATTGGAGTTTACTCCTTAAGAATCGATTTTTATATATAAGCCCGGGGTATGAAAATTTATAGGGTATAAAATCAAACGTAATCTGTTGTGCTAATTTCAATCTCAGTATACGATCAAAAAGTCATATCTCAGTATACGATCAGGGTAAAGATACGACTTTTTATAATTTAGCACGTTATGCGTTATGTTCGTGCGCAACTTATCTTGCGCAGTTCTCAGTTGTTGAATTGTCAAGTGTGTCTGTCAAGATCGAAAATAATAAAACATGTAAATAGTATGTTTTATTTAAGGAACAATGAATATAAAAAATAAGAACATACTAAACTAAGAATAAAAACCTACTTACAAATAAAAAATGGGCTCTAATTCAGAGCCCAGCGGTAGGGTGCCCAGAAGGCTGGCGGCATTGCCACGCTGCACAGCAAGACCGATGCGCTGAGCAAGGTACGCGCCAGCCTTTTGGTCACCCGTCGCGTCAACAAGGCGTTTCGCCAGCTCCTTATATGTGCTGTGAGCACCAGATCCCCACGGCCCTAGTGTTTCCACCCCAAACGGCTCAAACATGTAGGCACTGTCAATGACTGCATATTTGCGCCGCTTGAGGTGTTCAGCCGCATCGGCGGCAGCTCCAGCCCTGACCGAGGTTCCTGGGAGATGGGACGGTGCTGCGGTATCCACACAAGTGGCATCCCAGACTAGCGGCCGTCCCAACTTCCAGGGGACCAGAGTCATGCCATCTGGCCTCTTGCCGTCGTCTCGGGCCAGGCCGGTTGGCTCTAGGACCGCCGGAGTACCGGCACTGGCAAGGGCTCGGCGCAGAATGTCATTTAATGACGCGTGCCGCGCGACACGACCAGCACTCCTGCTACAGGAAAGGCCGTGAAGACCTGTTTTATCTACACTGGCTCCGCAATGACAGCGATGGGGGGTAACACATGTCGCTCCCAAGCGGAGTGATACTGCGACCCTAAAGGTGCTGTTAGTGAGGAGGGTGCCTAGATTTTTGGAGGGCAAAGCCTGTAACCAGGCCCCCGACTCCCATCTACAGGAGGCAAGGAGACGAGCTCGCTCAGTAGTGCTGGTTGACGTTTCAAGAAGATTATCCCGTACCAGCACACTGAGCGGCTCGTCCCATTGCCGCTGCGAATGAGGAGTCGTAGGCAAGTCAGTATTAGGACAGCTTGCCCTCCATAAAGCTATGGCTTCCGCCAAAAAGGGTATTTCAAGATCGCTAGGGCTGACTTTTAGAATTTTGGCAACCAAATTTTTAGTGCCAAAAATTGATGACAGGAAGGCGGGTAGGGAAATACTAGAAATTTTGCGGATCCCAATTCCTCCATGCCTAATCGGCAAGGTGGCTTGGGACCATTGATCATTTTCCAAATGTGTATTGATGACGGATGAGAGAGTGATTTTGATAAGGTTGTCAAGTTTATCTAAAAGGTTGGGATAAATCCAAAGGTGACTGCAACGTAGTGAATATGTGAATTTTGGTACAAAAAGACAATATTTTATGATAGTGTAGGCCATGTGGGCATTAATTTTAAGTAGCCGATCTGAAAATGACATGAAAATTTGATGCTTTTGATTTATGTAATCCTCAAAGGATGACTCTAAGACCGGTGACCCTAGGAGGTGAAGGGAAGAGCTATTGATTTCTTTGATGTTCGGTGCTATTGAAGTGAATCTTGCTAAAGTAATGTCTTTTTGACTGGAAACTTCCGGAAAGAATATTTCACATTTGGAAAAATTTAAATTCAGGCCTATCTCTGCAAATTTAGCGGTGATCACTTTCAGGTCTTGTAGCACCACGTCAACATCACCACCCAGTGTACCGTCATCCAAATACCAAACATTAAATTTAGAATTCAGATTTTTAATGATTGGATGAATCGCTAAACTAAAAAGGGCCGGTCCTAGGGGGTCTCCCTGTTGGCAACCAACAGATGAGTGTAGTGGGTTACTTTTATAGCATAATTTTGATGTAGTGCTATAGCACTGCCAAACAAAGTTAAATAGTTCCGGCGCCCTTTCCTTTACTTGTGATAACAGTGTGGCACGGTCAACAGAGTTGAACGCATTCTTTACGTCAACTTTCAAAAGGACCTCACATTCCTTTTTTCCAATAAATGTACGTAGTGCATGTACCGCTGCTTCACAGCCGCCCTTGGAACCAAAACCCAATTGAGTGGGCTGAAAATATTTAGTTAAATGACTTGATGCAGCATTGCAACAGCATTTTGCTGCCAAACGGCGGTAAGTGGATCCAACTGCTATAGGCCTTATTCCTCCGTCTTTTTTGATGAGTGCACACAGGTTGGCACCATATAGCACACTAGTTATATCCGGGTTTACTTTTCCTGACAGCATGAGGTTGACCAAAGCTGTCAGTTCTCTTAAGAGTGAGTCGCTGGCTTCGCCGCTTGTGTGACTCAGTAGATCTTTCATATGCTGTGGTGATAACCCATCGAGGCCACCAGCAGAGCCATTTGGGAAAGAGGACATTGCTTTAAAAATATCCTCTGAGTCAACATGAAGGAAAGGACTAGACGGATCGGGGGGGTCAGGAAGAGGCAGATTGAAGTCAGAATTGGGATGTTTGCTTCTAAGTGCTGACAGGGTTTCAGCTGTGTCAGGGGCAATTGTGTCGCTGGAGAAAAGAAGCCGAGCAGCCCCCTTGATATTTCCTTCTCCTATCTTAGTTTCTACTAGACGAGATAGAGAAAAATCATTTTTAAAAGCCGACGTTTGCAAATCATTGACATCGTGGGGGTTTAAGCAGTTATGTTTAATACGCGACGTGAGAGAAATGCCGCTCAACGTCTGTTCTTTGACATATAACACTCGGTAAGGGAAAGTGAGGAGGTGCTCCCAGGACTCTACTGTATTGTGAGTTACAACTGATTTGATATCTTCTGTGAGCTTTTGAGCGACCAGAATTCGGGCACTACGGGGAATACGTTTTATTACCGGAATAGAATGTTTTAGTGTACTTAGTTTTTCCGAAAAGGGCCTGGTTTGAGATGTTTGCGTGGTGTTGGGATTTATAATGCGGTCCAGGGGCTGCTTATCGTTACCAGATAGATTGCGATGTACCCGACTAATGTGAATATGAAGTCCCCTTAAGCTCTTGAAAATACGAACTGGGGAGCAATGTGGGCACCGTATGGAACTCTCCAGTGAATCTGTAGGGGGAGCGACATTTGATCCTGGCGAATTCAAGTTGCTGGAATTCATTACACAATATGTTACGAAACGAAACAAACAAAAACTAACAGCTATAAAAACAAATAGATTATAAAAATATATCACTACATAATAAAGCATAAGTACATACGGTCCAGGATATATACAAAAAAAATCCACGGAAAAAGCACTAGAGAGTACAGAATAATAAAAAGAAAATGCACTGAACACATTATATTACATATTTACAACACGCACAACACTGCACAAAACATTATGACGACGACGCCTCTGAAGGCGCTAATAGGGAAGTATATATGATAACATTATAACATGTAAATATTTTATAATGTGCTATTGAATTGGTATAAAGTTAGTGAAATATTCACTCAGAGTCCAAAAGGGTGCAAAGCTTGGACACATTGGTTAGGTATGGAGAATTTGACAAAACTGAGGATTGGTTTGCTAGAGTGAAAATCTAATTGGGATACATGGAAATACTAAGCCGTAAGTCTGCTACGAATACTAAAGATTCGGCACGCGCTAGAAATAGTGGAAAGCTCGTCCCTGAAATTGCTCCTCATTGAGTTCAATATAGGAAACATCAGCATAATCCAAGATGGAGAGGAGTAGTGTTTGAGTATGCGTAATTTTAGTGGCAATGGGCAGGAAATTACGTAGCCTTCTCAGAGAAGATACTGCCGAAAACATCTTCCTGCTGACCACGTTCACTTGAGGTACCCAAGATAATGTCCTATTCATAATAATGCCTAAATTATTTACTTGTAAAGAACTTTTTCTTTAATTTAGGATTAAGTTTGCGGCCTTCTGAAGAACAAAGTTATTTCAATTAAAGATACTTACATTTTTACATGCCCTAAGTGAGTCGTATGCGTTTTAATTAGTAGCTATTGAATGGGAACGTATTAAAAAAATAAGAAAACATCCTTTCAGTTCATCAACTCTTCGAAGAGGCCGCAAACTGGCGCATCAAATTAACAGGCCGTAAACCCACCTACCGACCCTATGACTCCAATTTAGGATACGCACCAGGTCATTATTTATAGGGCTGATAACAGATGGCAGATCATTAAGTACACCCTGAAAATAAATCTGAAGATCATCGGCATAGAGGTGATAGTGAGAAGAATTATTATTTGTGGTTGAATTTATAAAAATAGAATATAATAAGGGAGACAGCACGCCGCCTATTACGTTATTTTTCATATTTATTCTTTTTCCTTGTAGATGCACGATAACCCTGGTAATTTTTTTTTGTTTTTTTTTTGAACCTGACTGTGGCTTTATAGACCGGGCACAATAAAGCAATAGGAGTGCGCGGTTGGAGATTGGGCCGGCTGAGGAAAATTCAGGGGAAACCTCCGACACGACCACGCGGGCGGTTTAAATACTGGAATACTCTAAGAGTTTGCGCTCCAGTGAGATTGGTTCAGCGGCTTCAACCAAATTTGAGGGGCAACACGGAAATTCGAAATTCGAACTTCGTATCCCGTCCCTCATATAGTGTATAACACGATAATGAAAGGGACGGTATGATCCGAAGTCGGATTTCGAACTTCAGAGTACAGGCCCTGAGGTGCGAGTGGAATCGAGCTACTGGGAGTTTTGTCGCTGGTTCACTAAACCTAGCCTAGCTGAGAAGAGTCCAACCCTACCCAGAGTCAGTCCGACCCAGGGTTCAGCCGAGTTTCTTGGCTAGGCCCGACCTGGGTCGGACTGACTCTATACCCGAAATGCGGCGGTACCGGGACGAATAGAGGCTACAAGTGTCTGTGTTGTCGCGATCTCGCGGCGGACGTCCCTGTACCTTTACCATGAGTTTATATGACCGTACTCGCGTAGCGTAGCGACTGCGTAAAAAATTGTATGGGCAAAAGTACCGCGCCTCTGGCGATTACGCAATAGAACTAAGAATCGGCATACTAAATCGTTTACGCAGTCGCTAGCGAGTACGGTCATGACACTGGTCAACATGTATCAATATCGATAACGTCTACGCGCTAAGTCTTTATTCATATAAATAACTGTAACATGCATGATTTCAGTACTGTAAAGTGGGTCCCCTTGGGTCTCAAATAGCCCCACTTTGCGGTAATATAAAAAACGAGTTAATTTATCCTCATTCACTAATCTATATAATTGTTTACTAATCTTTACTAATATATTTTATAATCGTTCGTAAAGAGTAAACTCCGGTCGTGCGTCGGAGCTGACACACACTTTTATTATTTATTTTTATTTAAGAAAATAAAGGGGTTTGTCGCCAGGCGAATATACCGCCCCGTAGATGCAGCAGAATATGTACAAAAAACTAAAAAGAAACTTAAATTCTAGATTTTAAACCTACTTCTAATAAATTGTATAAAAACTCGGCTTCATTCGAAATAGGAAGCGACAAAATATTATTTACATATCCTGTGTCAAACAGTTTCGAATCGGACCAAGCTGATCTCACAGCCTCGATCCGGACACACTCCATCAATACATGTATTACATCCTCAACAGTTCCATACTCATTGCAATTTGGGGAGGGGACTTTTCTCATTAAAAAAGCAAACTTGTTTGATGGAATGTGACCGGAACGTAACCTGAGTGCCGTTTTTAATCTGTTTCTATTATATGGTGCTTGGTCAATCTAGGATTAATAAGAAACATGTGGCTGAATGGTTCTAAACCAAATACCTCTCTCTCTATATCGTAAGTCAAAATACTCTTGCCAGCCTACAATGTTTTCTTATAACTCAACGTAATCCGAGTGCTAGGGTATAACTGACAATGGAACCCCGTCCACGCCACGGCAGCCTGTCTGGCAAGCCTCTTTTAGCTGGACATGACCGGGAATCCATTGCAGTTTAATTTGCTTATTACAAGATTGAAGTTTTAAAATTGACTCTAAAATACGATATGCTACCGGTGACCCTCTCACATGTGAGGCAGAACGAACTAGGTGTTGCAAGGTACTTTTGGAGTCCGTCAGAATAACAATGCTATCAAAATTCAAAGAGTTTATGTATGATAAAGCTTCTTCTATGGCAATTAATTCTATATGCATAATAGATATATCAGAGTCAATCTTAAGCTTAGAAGAACAATTAACATTTGGATCAAAGAAGGCCGCACCTACCTGTGAATTGTGTTTCGAACCATCAGAAAAAAAAAATACCAATCTGTATTCCTGTTCAATAAAGTTGGAACAAATAGATTTAAGTTCACTAAAGGGATACAAGCGTTTGGCAGCATCAATAGTCGAAATCGAATCGAAAATTGTGTTCTCTAAATTAATATTACTGACCCACATTTCCAGAGAAAACATAACAAATTGAGGGGTGATATGTATTGGCAAGGAGTTCAAATTCCTATGAATAGGAATAACCAAAGGAAAATTTTGTTAGTCCAAAATCGTGAATTAATAATCGAGGACAATTCATGCAATGTATCAATAGTATTATTATTTACAAAGGATTTACATTTCAACCAAAACTTCCCAGCCAAATACTTCCTTCGAAAACAAAGAGGAGGAAGAGACAACTCGCTCTCCATTACGTGGATAGGCGTAGATCGAATGAAAACACATATGATGCGTAGAGCATGGTTTTGAAATCTATCCAATTTAAATGAATTTATTTTACAGCTATTGTCGTACAGGAAACAAGCATAATCAACTCTGCGAATTATAGAAATAAACAAACATCGTAAATGCTTTAAAAAAAAGAACTATCCAGCCACAATCCCAGATACTTAACTGGATTGACCAATTTAATGAAATAGACATGTTACAAATTCTTAAATCTATCAAGCCTCTGAAATTGTCTTTTTTAAACACGCAAAACTTGCTTTTATTTAGAGAAATAATCAATCCTAAACTATTCAATAAATAACTAAAATTGTCACAAGCAAGTTCAAGTTCAAAAACGGCAGCCACAGTATTGTCTTTCGATATATATAAAACCAAATCATCAGTATATTGAGAAATCTCTACATTATGAATATCTTTACAAATATCGATAGTAGCGACTTTAAAATTAAGAGGCGATAAAGGAACACCCTGAGCTAACCCTCGACACATTAATCTCGTACCACTGTAACCCGTAAACGAAATATTAAGCTGTGGTTCGATAATTATACAGAATTATTTGTCTAGTCAATTATCGGAAAATTTAATAGTAGATTGTATGACAAGGGTCTAAAATGAGGGAAAATAGTTCGAGGGGTAATATGGCTTTTAGACCAGAGTTATACACTCTACTTTTCACTTCGATTGCGAGAAAATAAATAAACAAAGGTTAACCCACCCAAAATTAACAATAAATTCCACGGCGAAGATATATACTTTTGCAGCATGTTTTTTTTTCTATACTCCTTTGACACACAAAACATAGACAATGCGGTTCGCGCGCAACATTAACGCGCGAAAAAAGCTAAACTGACATTCCATTGAGCGCTTCAAAGTGTTGCTCGAACGATTTAACCACTTTTTTAGGGTTCCGTAGCCAAAATGGCAAAAACGGAACCCTTATAGTTTCGTCATGTCCGTCTGTCCGTCTGTCCGTCTGTCCGTCTGTCCGTCTGTCACAGCCGATTTACTCGGAAACTATAAGTACTACAGTGATGAAATTTGATGGGAATATGTGTTGTATGAACCGCTACAAAATAATGACACTAAATAGTAAAAAAAAGAATTGGGGGTGGGGCCCCCCATACATGTAACTGAGGGATGAAAATTTTTTTTTCGATGTACATACCCGTGTGGGGTATCAATGGAAAGGTCTTTTAAAATGATATAAAGTTTTCTAAAAAACATTTTTCTTAAAGTGAACGGTTTTTGAGATATCAGCTCTCAAAGTCGTAAAAAGTATGTCCCCCCCCCTCTATTTTTATAACTACGGGGTATAAAATTCTAAAAAAAATAGAGGTGATGCATGCTAATTAACTCTTTCAACGATTTTTGGTTTGATCAAAGTATCTCTTATAGTTTTTGAGATAGGTTGATTTAACTGTAATTTTGGTTAAGTTATTTTTGCTGTTTTATAGATACTAGTACGGAACCCTTCGTGCGCGAGTCCAACTCGCCCTTGTTTAATTATTGTGAAATAGGGACTACTACAAACTTAATCTTTAGACTCTTTAGAAAAAATAATTATGTTTCCAGATTGGTCGATTTTAGTAAAGCTGTATTCTGGTTGGTTAATACCCAATACCAAATATTTTTTTAAGGGTTAAATTAGTGTTCTGTGATTGGTGGATTTAATAGGTGAAGTATTTTTATTGGTCAAATTCAAATGTTTTGTAAATCATAAATATGTATTCATATTTTCCCTAGGGGTTAAATGTACTACTTTAGCCCCGCTTGACAAGTCTAATATGACACACTTTTCGAGCATGAGAAGTGAAAAAAAATAACTCACGGGGTCTACAGATCACAGAGCCACTAGTTTTAAAGGGGACGGGTTCCCGTACAGCTGAAGGGTGGCGAATAAAATCGAATGGAGAATCGTTGTTAAGAGCTAGTGCGGTATATAAATAAGTACTGTATTTTTAAACGAAATTTAAAAAAGGAAGAGGTTCTCAATTCGACGTGAGAGTCAGGATGGCGGGTGTACCTAAATAAACAAATATTTAAATAAAGTGTACGAAAAATTTGTACTGAATTTGTACTATTTTGTACCACTTTAAAAAATATAAAGGCTAAAAAACGATAAAGGGGGCGCATTTTACGGCGAAGGGGGGTGAAGCGTCAGGGGGAGGGGACGGGAGAATTGTGAGTTTTGAAGACTATACCCAAAGGTATCATGTCACACAAGTTTCGAAACTTTATTTACCTGTTTGACTTCCCCATACATTCATTACTTAGAATAACCGTATTACTCAGCAGTAGAAAATCGTATAATGTGTAAAACTCGCAAACTACGAATTAGATGGCTGAAGTTTTTACTGTATATTTGAGTACAAATTTGGTACAAAAAATTGAGATATTCTTCTTCTTCTTATTCGTGTAAAGGAGAGTCCAATTTTTCTTATATTATTCTTGAAATATGCCTTGCCAGTTCCACTGCCCGGGGAGTTGCGTCTATAAGGTCTTTATGGGTGCAATTATGAGGGATCATAGTGCACTGTGTAAGGTGATTGGTGGTTTGCGTTTGTCCGTAGGCACACTTTGTGTCCGTGTGTGGAAACCCCATTTCGCCATGTTATCCTTAGATCGCCCCACTCCCACCCTGAGTCGGTTGAGAGTCCTTCACACTGGCCACGTCTCCGAAGCCCCGGCAGGTAAGTGTTCAGCGGGGGGCACAATAATATCGCAGCACTCTACTTGTGCTTTCCATGCTCGAATACGGGCTTCCTGCGGTGTGATATCGGCCAGGGCAGGATTGGTAACAAAACTTTTCCGCGATTTAAGACGTGCTGGAACTGCAGAGTGCAAGTGCAATGGATGGCGACTGTCTTTAATCTGCTTTTGTCGTTCTACCGCCGCTGCTATTTCTCTGCGCACAGCCGGAGGTGCTATTCCTGCCAGTTGGTATATTTTTTGAACTGGGGTAGGTTTAAGACAACCAGTCACCAACCGACATGCTTCGTTCACTGCGACGTCGACTTGCTGATTGTGCGCAGA
The DNA here is from genome assembly GCA_963556455.1 of Epiblema foenella. Lineage (NCBI taxonomy): Eukaryota > Metazoa > Arthropoda > Insecta > Lepidoptera > Tortricidae > Epiblema > Epiblema foenella. The sequence goes on from OY747095.1 coordinate 18,146,299, forward strand.
GTTCCTCCACACGGGACATGCGAACTCCGCTGCCGACACACTGAGCGCAAGTGCTGTAGTTCGTAGAGTATGTGGGCGAGCCCCCCATGAGCTCCCGGTCAATTTACGCAGTATGTTGTTACGAGCGGCCACTTTCTGCTTTGTGTTTATACAGTGCTTTTTAAAGGTCAAGGCTCTGTCTAATGTAACTCCGAGATATTTAGGCGTTGGTGTATGTATCAGCCGCTGGCCTTCCCATATAACATCGAGTTCTCTTGATGATTCTCTATTTCGCAGATGGAATACTGACACTTGAGTCTTTGAGGGATTTGGTTTTAACTGGTTGCAAGCGTAGTACTCTGAAAGTTGTTCCAGTGATCTGGAAAGATTCCCTTCTATAGTGTCAAAATTTTTCTCCTGTGACGTCAAAGCCAAGTCATCTGCGAAGAGAAAGTGGTGCATATCCTTAATGATTGGTTGGTCATTTGTGTAAATATTAAACAAAGTCGGTGCTAATACACTCCCCTGTGGAAGACCATTTTTCTGCTTTCGCCATCTACTATTGTGACCCTGGAAAGACACGAAAAATCTGCGGTTACAAAGGATTTCAGAGACTATTTGCGTTAGCTTATAGTCATTCGTTGATTCGTACACCTTACATATAAGCCTGTTGTGGTTAACAGTATCATACGCTGCAGTAAGATCAACGAAGACCGTGCCAGTAGCATAACCCTTCTCAAACCCATCCTCGATGTGCTGTGTCAGATTGAGGACCTGTGAGGAGCAGGATTTACCAGGCCTGAAGCCTGCTTGCTGATCTATAGTGATCATCTCTATGGATTTGGTGACACGCTCTAGAATGAGCCTTTCGAAAATTTTGAAAGTATGGCAGAGAAGCGAGACAGGCCTGTAACTTTTAGGGTCCTCTGGGTCTTTCCCTGGTTTGAGTAGTGCGGCAACATGTGACCTTCGCCATATTTTCGGTAGGGATACATTGTTCACGCATGTGGTGTAAAGGCTCAGAAGCCAGTGTTTTGCAACAGGTCCGAACCTCCTCAGCTGCTCGACTCTTATGTTGTCAACACCGGAAGCCTTCCCATCTTTTAATTTCCGAAAAACAAAATCAATTTCAGCCTCGCTAAAGGGCAAGTAGTAGTTGGTGAGCTATCTGGTTGGCTGTTATATTGGAACGGCGGACTACACACCTCTGGTCGTTGCTTAGTTTTCTTATAAAGGACCAAGCTTTCTTACTGTTGTGTGTCATGTCCACATTTTCAATCATTTCGCTCCACTTCCTGCTTGTTGTTTCGGCTACGGCTTGAAGGAGGTCATTGCCCAGTTCCACTGTCACTTGCGAAAATGGATCGGCTTCAAAGAGGTTTTGGTAAGTTTCCATGAGACCTTTCAGCTCGTTTGTCATTCCAGGGATGTATTTGGTTCTGCAACCTCGAGGTATATGCCGCTTAGACGCAATTTTAACCATTTTAACAAAGGTATCATAGTTGTCTGTGGTAGGAGGGAGGTGTTTCAGTAGTTGGTCCAATTCTTCCGAGAAACCTTCCCAGTTCGCTTTAGCGAAGTTATATCTTCTGACGAAGGGTACTTCTCTAGGTCTTATTGCTGCACAAACCTGGCACATTAAAGGTCTATGTTGTGTCCTCGGTATTGGCTCGCATACAGTCTTCTTACACTGCCCTGCTACGTTGCTACTAGCGAAGATAAAGTCAGGGTTATAGCCCTTTTTCCAACGCCCACTGTTGAAAGAGTTTGGCAGTTTCGGATCATGTATGAGGGACAGTTGCTGTATATCCGCCCATTCTTCCACCTTTGAACCATTCTCGTCACTTGTTTGGTATCCCCAGGCTTCACTATGGCTATTAAAGTCTCCTAGGATGAACTTCATCGGCTGGTTCTTAAAAATTGATGGTTCCTTAAAGATGAACTTCTCACTAGGCGGTTTAGACACAGATGTGACAGTACATATGCATCTCCAAAGTTAAAATCTCGATGTTGTTGGTGTTGGTGGCTTGCACGTTTTTAATATCGATATCGTTCCTAACAAATAGGGCACTTCCGTATTGGCGATGTGGGGTCTCCAGCACTAGTTTCATCCCCGGGACAGAAGGTCGGCAGTTGTCCGGTCCTCTGTGAGTTTCTTGTACACAGAGGACGTCGCAGTTCTTTCTTATGCATAGGTCAGATAGAATATATTCCTTTTCAGCTGATAGACCTTCAATGTTAGTTGATATCATTGTTAAAGTTGGCTCTGAAAAGGGCCTTTGAGGCATGACGGGCATTTTTAGCATATATTTCTGAGATAAATACGACTCTATCTTTTGGATCTCCTTCGGTTTGCAGTAATTAGTTTCACGGTTACTTCTTTCACCGCTACTCACGGGGAGGGCCCGAGCATAAGAGGCAGGTGTGCTCTTCGGGAAGGCTTACTGCATCCACCCCAATTGAGATATTAACATTGGTTAATAACTGGTAGGATCATAATTTTCCCAGGTACACCCGTCGGTGGGTCCCGCCATCCTGACTGTCAGGATGACGGGTGTACCTTCACTTTGTAATAACTTTAAACACGGAAGGGTACGCTTTATTTTTAATGTGGTACAAAATAGTACAAATTCAGTACAAATTTTTCGTACACTTTATTTAAATATTTGTTTAGGTACACCCGCCATCCTGACTCTCACAATTCGACTGTATGTTTTTTTTTTGTATGTTTGTTACGCGATTTATGACAGATTTGGAAAGTTATTTCTTTATTTGAAAGCTTTTGCTCCCAGACTGGTGCCGTTGTTATCAAAGTCCTTCTTCTTATGATGGGAACCATGAGAAATTGAGACAACCCCTCAAAAATTCAAGGGAAACATATCTCGATTTTAATATTTTCAGTAACAAATTGAACATTTGCATTCAGAAAGTAGCATTTGGTGAACGGGAACTTATATTATCTTATGTTGTTTAGATGCACTTCGACCCAGTAGGATCTTTTGTGCAACTGCCCCCGCTTGCCTTTATGCCTACTCCAGGTTGCTCTCCAGCAGAACGGGAACTAATAAAAGTGGTCTTCTTATGGAGTATGGAGATCCGAAACTGCTATAGTGTTTTTTAGTTAGCGCTAAGATATTTCTATCAAGATACTGAAGCGACTATGACGAAACCAATTTAAATGGTCCTGATGTAATGTTACCATCAACCTGATGGTAGGCAACGGTACTCCGAGCTCCGTTATAAAACAGTGTAGATTAGCCGTGTTTGAGCTTATTGGAATTGTCATGAGATGCACTCTGGTAATGATTCACTAAAAAGTCTGAAATATATCGAAAAATAAAAACCGAATTCAAAAAAACACTATTGACCTTACCAATATACAATACCTTGATTGTTATAAGAAGCGTAGTCTCATATTGACCTACGTATTTGAAGTTAGGCAATTATTTTTTACGTTTTAGTGTCTTTTTATGGAGTCAGTTTTAATTTATTATTAAAAAAAAATTAAAAAAATATTGGAAAACAGAGGACTGAGAAGTCACCAAAGTTATATTTACAAAATTTTGTAAAAATATCTTCCCAATGATACTTAGAACTTGAAATTTGGTGATAATGTTTATTATATTATTTTCCTATTTACCTACCTATGACCAACCTAATTTTGCCTTTAAGTAGTAGTATCCACGGGACCCTAAATGTGTTAATTTCCGAGCCCGAGTGGCCCGTATGGCCGAGTATTTCTTTGGAGGTTGGATATGTTATGTAGGTAGGTAAGTAACATTTTATTTGAGGTCGTTAACCAGCAATGGGACACTAATATTAAGCCCGCAGTAGGTATACATTGCAGCAGCAACGTAAAGGCCAACGTGTAGAGATAGAGAACCATTTGGCGCCGTGGCGTCAACGCTGGCTCACCAAAATGGTGTCGGTTTTTCGTTCGATCAAAGGATGTTCACACGTTGGCGTCTTGGCCCAACTGCTGTCCCAATACCCAAATGTGTAATGAGGTCATTAGGCTATAATTATTTATTTCTAATTCACGAATATTTAGTTAATGATGAAACAGTGTGTCAAAATAATCTGATCTGGACAACCTGACAAAAAAAACGGAGACAACCTAGGTGTACTTAACTACTTAAGTCGTATATAAGTCGTCAGTTATGGCATGGCACAGTATGGTAGCATTTCATGGTTATGTAGTATGGTTCGAACTCGGCCAAGTTGCAGAGACTTACGTCGGCAGTAAATCCGTTGTAGATGCTCGCATCTGTCAGCGGCCGGGTGGGCCGGTATGAAGAATGGCTTTATTCCGCGAGGCCGGGAAGGGCAAGGCCACGAGGTCGATGAACGAGAGCAAGCGAGCCGACTACCGCTCACTCACTTTGTCGATGTTTATTGTGACAGTGATAAGGAAAATAAACCTGATGAATATTTCTACCGGTGACGATGCTGATACCGGTGCATAGAGGAGCCGGCGCCAAGCCACACGTGATTTCAGTTTTAAGTGCATTATATACCTAGCAGGCTTCCACTATTAATATCAAGTCTTTTTGATCACTTTCATCAGTTCGTCACAAGTAATATCTACCTACTTTGCATATCTGACTTCGCACGTTAGTGCGTGTCTGGACTTCACACATTTAGGATTACGCACCAACCGACAAATTAAATTGGTTGTAATAGGAAAAAAGAGGGAATTTCAAAGAAAAAATGTGATTTATCAATATACCTGGTAGCTGTTAGTATAGTATATTACGTACTAGGGTGCGGCTCAGGAGCGTTGCGACCGCCGTTCCCGTATGTTACGAGTTACTCCTAAATCGTGGAGAAAATTCAATAAATTTGAAAGAAAACATACAGTTATGACTTTTAACGGCGAAGATGCGGTCGATGATGAATGTTCCTAAATTCTCATTCCAAAATTAAACTTTTTCTTAATTTGTCCTTACCGGCAGGCGAATCACGTAATTTTATGTACTAACGGTAGATAGATTTTACTGTCAATTTTGAAGTATGAATGTATGAGCTGACAATTAAAATTTGACATTAAAAACTACCTAACGGTAGTACAAAAGTTACGTGATTACCCCGCGGGTCCGGATTGTTAACGACTCTTGTGTGATTATTTCTGATTTTAACTATTTTAACAGTTAAGGATCCAGGTATAGAGTAAACTGGAGTTAACCATAAGTATAAATTGCACTCTGATTTCCTTAACTTTCACTTAACGTTCGGATCGGTAAGGACATCAATTAACTTTAACGATGAGAATCACCCGCGTGCAAACATATTTGTTATTTATTCATGATTTACACTAATTGGGAATAATGAAATACAGACTAACACCAATTCTTAGAATAGTATAAAATCCTTCTGTACCGTCTTTCTTTTGTTACAAAGCAATTGACAGCAGAGAACTGTCAAACAAAAAGGAGCCTTAATTCGCCTTAAAAAGGAGATCGCCGCAGACTTAAACCTAGCCAATAAACCAACCTTGTCGTTTAGTTTACGGGTATTCTATAACACACGGGAAAGTGCAGTCGCGACGCTCCTGAGCCGCACCCAAAAATAAAGATTATCAATTTAATATATCACTACTTCAATGGGAAGTTAAAAATACTTAGGCACAAAATTTTGTGAAAAACTATTTTGGGTGGCTACTCAGTTAAGTCCTTTGTTTTCCATTATTTTCAAAATTAAAAATACTATATATCTAAGCCGCTATCATGAAGTAATCTTTCTACGGCCGGCCTCTATCTATCACACACTGCAGCGGCCTGAGGTGGCGGCCACCCCTTCCGCCACCGCCGTTACCGCAAGATAAATTTGAATAGTTTAGTTATTATTGTACCCGATATAATATCGATTATGAATATATCAGCTGAACACAACAGCCAAAGTTAATCTGGTGCGAAAATGGTGACGTAGGGCGCCACCCCGACCGCTACAGTTTGTTGCCTTGCTGTTGCCGATTGTCAGCGGCCTGCGGTCAACCGCCACCGCAGGCAGCTGCAGAGTGGTACGCTTAATGGGGTAGGTCAAAAATTGTTATTCGAAGACTGTAGCTGCAACCCATGGTCTAATAAAACAAGGTCTGACAATCCGGATCGTGACACCGCATTACGTCATATCACTATCGACGATACACTCACACTTATGTCTGCATACAGGCATACAGTCAATGGGCTGATGCAAGGCTGATGACGTATGTCGTGTCACCCACACAACTAACGCGCCATACCTGGCGCATATTGTATCACTAGCAGCGCCCTGCAGTGTTACCCGCGGATAAAAGGTAATAGCCTATGTCCTATTCTGATGTCTAAGCTACAATACTGGAAAGTTTCATAGAGATCCGTTCAGTTATAGTTGTTGAGATTAAGCGGAACATACATCCATCCGCACAAACTTTCACGTTTATAATATTATTAGGATTAGGATGCTCCTACCGACCGTTTGGCTGTAAAACATGTGTGACAGGCGACGGGCAGATAATACCGTAGTATCGTTTGGACCATTCGGATACGGAACGCTAAAAATATTTTTAGGGTCCATAGTAAACAAGGAAATAAAAAGTGCGGATGCAATTTTGTTCTCTAAAATCCATTTACGTGCAATTAAGCTTTAAAGTGATATTTTTTGTTGTTATGGTCAAGTTTGGCATGGAGCTGGTTTTAGACCGCATTAGGATCAATACATAATCATTTTTCACTCTCTTAAGGAATACTCAATATCCTCCAAGGAGAGCGATAGTTAGCATTATTTGTTTCTCTAAGTTTACAACAATTTCTTAAATATAATTACTTAATAATTACACTGTATACAAAGAGAGGCTCATGTCGAATGGCACGGGTGCGCGAACGCACTGCTAATGATCACACGAGTGACGGTTCCCACACGTCACTCGTGTGATCATTAGCAGTTCTAAGGAACAGCGGGCTGATGGGAACCAGCGGCGACCTATTATTGACACTAACTGTTCTGCACTACTTCACTAGCATTGCATCACCATACCACACCATACGTATAAAGTACTAATTCAAGGTACTTACAATAAATGCTTTACGTACTTATAGTACTTATACATTCCTATGGATAAATATGGATTTCTTTTCTAACTTCTACTCACCTATTTGTTGTGCACTACAGCTACCTACTTACACTAAGGTACATACACTTTTATTCTCAAGTTTTATAATTTCCCTGTAACTCCTGTAAGGGGGCAGAGCAAGTAGCAAATCAAAAAAATCTTAGATAAGATGTAACGTCGTTACAGCGATGTTACCGGTGTACGATGATTCGATGAAGTTGGATCCTGACAGGCTGATGTCTACATTGGCAGACATTCGGATAGATGCATAAGGTAAAAGTCAACTAAAACCCGCACTATGTCCAGAAATCCTGCAATTTCTATTTGTACCCCTTTCATCGCCGATCTACGAAGCATATCTTTGCATGTCGAAACAAAAACTTAGTTTTACTGTGATCTGATAAATTGATGAGTAAATAACAGTGAGAGTTATTTTGCGAGGTAGTTTTAAAATGAATTACTTACCTTCATTTGTTTATAAATACCACCAGAAACGTTTTTCTTCAGATATACATATACCTACGTGAATATTATGTATTTTGCAAGCCCGGAGTGCCTTGCGTTTATCATAGAATATGTACATACCTAACTAACAAAGTTTTAGGGACATTTGTTACTTATAATACAATATGGAAATTCCCGAAATAAATTATCATTATTATAATTATTATCTTTATCGGTAACAATACATGTATTTGCCTATCCTTCGAGAAGATAATTATAATATGTGGTCATAATAATAGAACAACAAGATGCATCAATACTAATATTATAAAATGCGAAAGTGTCACCTCGTCACGTTTAAACAGCTGAAGATGAAATTTGGTATGGAGATAGTTCGAGTCCCGTCCCGGCGAAGGACATAAGATACTTTTTATCCCGGAAATCATTCCTGAAGGGGCTGGAAGTTTGAATGGAAGAGCGATAGATGACTAGGGGAGCGCCTGATATAAAAAATCCAATTAACGAAGTCGCGGGCAAAAGCTAGCTGGTCCCTAAAAAGCTTAATTACGTCGCGTAACTACTTTTTTTAGACAGTGTTAGAACTTTGTGGACAGGCGACTACCGTGGCAACGTGTGCTGACAGATGGAAACCTCATTCATGCCTGTACATTAACAATCCTAAGCTACGGCAAAATGTTTGTTTTTCTGTGACTTACGACATGGAGCAAGCCGCATGTGTCGTATCCTACCCATAAACGCACCCTTAGTAGTATCAAAGTAGCGTACAACCAATAATATATTTGGCAGTATAATCTTGCATATGTTTTTGAAACATAGTATACCTATGCTTGACCTCGACTGCAGCTACATTTACATGGCACGATCCGATAAAGATTGATCTGCGCGGCCTGCCGCATGGACGTAGTGACTCACGTCCGGTTTACACCTAGTCAGCCATGTCTGCCTACATGTAGGTAGTCATTCAGTTTTCCTCCTAAACAATTTGCAATTGTTGTCAAAGCGAAGGTCCTTATCAGCTTTATGCATATAGCTAAGTAGGCACACATCACGCATAACTTGTCCGTTTCAAAATTAGCAAACCTTTTCAACCACACACTGATATCCTGTAGCACTACCATGAGTTTACAATGCCCGTACTCGCTAGCGTCTGCGTAAACGATTTGTATGCACAAAAGTACAGCGCCTCTGGCGGTCACTCATAGAACTAAGGATCGGTAGTATGAGTTCTACGGTAAATTACCTATCGAAAACTAAACGCTAGCGACTGACGTTTTGTAGCTGTCAAATGGCTGTTACCGTAGAAAATCGGCACCATGAGTTACAAACTTGACAGATGCTATCGAATAATACGCTATCGAGTGTAGTAACTATTTCACTATAGTGCTACCATGAGTCGACAGTGACCGTACTCGCTAGCGTCTGCGTAAACGATTTGTATGTACATTAGCACAGCGCCTCTGGCGGTCACTCATAGAACTAAGGATCAGTTCTACGGTAAACTACCTATCGAAAACTAAACGCTAGCGACTGACGTTTTGTAGCTGATTCCATAGAAAATCGGTACCATAAGTTACAAACTTGACAGATGCTATCGAACAATACGATATCGACTATAGTAAACTATTTCACTAGCTAATTGGGCCGTGAAAACATTGGAATTCTTATGTGATAATGTCTGCAAGGCATTACTTAGTGTGGGATATGTTACCGAAAGGCTGCATATGAAGACGAACGACGTGAACAGAGAAAATTTCAAGCTGTTATGATCTGGATGGTGTAAGTACCTGAACAAAATCAAGGTAGGGTCGCTAGGCCAGTTACGCGGCCTGCGTCAGTTTGCGGCCTTTTGAAGAACGAGATTTTGTCAATTAAAGATATCATTTTTACATGCCCTAAAGAAATAGTAGCAAAAAAATATCTTTTCAGTTCACCAACTCATCCAAGTGGCCGCAAACTGGCGCATCAAATTAACAGGCCGTAAACTCACCTACCGACCCTACCTATTCTATAATAGAAAATAATTAATATAAGTAAACTAGCTGCGCCCTCATAATATACTAAGTACCGAGAACGTAGGCGGACCCGCGGGATGGGACGAGATGTAGCTTATGTCTATTTCAATTTATATACTGGATTTATGAAATTGGATTGGTAGTTCAGAAGATAACTTAAAAATAAATATTTGTGGACAATCTTACAAAGTCAACCTAGTAGGCCTACGCCAACGCCTGAGGCCGAAGCTTGTATTATGGGTACTAGGGGACGATATACATACTTTATATAGATAAATATATACTTAAATAACATCCAAAACTCGGGAACAAATATTCATTCCCATCACACAAAATAAATGCCCTGACTGGGATTCGAACCTGCCTCGCAGGCAACAAACAATTACCTGTTCATAAATCTATAGATGTCAATTTGTTCTTACTATAATTTTCAGATTCATCAACAGAATTTGGTGCTGGAAAATGTTGATGCCAGTGCTTATTAATGGGAGTGCTCTACAGAATCAATTAGCTAGAAGACTTGAATCAAGGCGGCCACAGTATATTCTTGTTTTAGAAATGTATTGTTTGCAAATACCTACTTTTCTGTTTTTTATTGAATAGAAAAAATAAAGGGCATACTCTTTATACACATAAAAAAAAAAGTTTATTAAAATATATTCATTTCTATTTCCTAATGCCAAAAATTGTACAAACAAATCTAACCATTGTTCCACTATCTTTAAGGCTGATTAAAACCCACAAATTTCAGTAACATATAGGGTATAATATAACTTAGATATATTCTCAATATTATTAAATTTAAACATGTAGTTTAGGAACTAAGTATTGCCAGTCAAAGTTCCTCAGTTTTGCCACTGACACACTAACTGGCTGATTATTCTAAGGTACTTCTAGCAGACCCACAAGCTTCTAATTTTAAACATAATTCTATTTTAGCCTATCAAGTATAAAAAACCTAAAAATATTACAATTTCAGTCACGCCTTAGATATATACAAACTGCATAAGTAAGTTTGTAATACTATACAAATACATGAGATACAAAGTTATAAATTTGCAGTTCTTGCATCTATGATAAGTTTTTGGTTCTAGATGCCTTCATGTATTCACACGTTTACCTACAAAAAAAAGTGAGATCCCATAAAAAACATTCCAGGTAACAGTAGGCCAAGTCTCGTAACTCTAACCTCCTTTACCTACCAGGCTACTAAGGACGAGTGTCTTAATAAGTTATTTACTTAAATAGATTTGCAACCATATTCTGTCACAAATCACTCAAATTATTAGTCAAGTGAATTCAAACTGCTGCCAAATTTACATTATTGGATGCGGCTGTATGCTGTGAATGAATCAAACATTTATTCTGCAGACCACAACAGCCTTTTATGTGTAAAAATATGTACTTAGGTAAGTCTGACATAACAATAAACATTTTTAAATGTCAAATATTTATTTACAATTCAAGAATTTTTGATATTACAAAATAATAAAAATAAATAACCACAAGTCAGTTAGTTAGCATTTGTTGGTTCGGAGACGGTATGATACCCGTCGTCTACAGGTCCCTGGGATCCCAGGGATCATAACAAAAAAATGCTATTGTTTATTTTTTCACTAGGAGATGATGGTTTAACTCGTATAGTGAAAATAAACTTGAAGAGTAATCCAACCGGTCCTCGACCGATGTAAAAAATCAACAATAGCATTCTTTTGCCATGTGTCCGGAGATCTCCAAGATGGGTAGGCAACGGCTTAATATTGTTATAGATATATGTGGTCTCCAAAGACAGTGCCAACCAAGCTAATCCAGAACAGGATATCTCTTGACAACACCCAATAAAAGTGCTTGTTGTGCGCAATAAAAGTCCTTCTGTGGGCAGATGAGAGGTTTTGCATTGGACATCTTCCCCACTGACGCTGCATTGGCGGTAAGGCCGTGTGACTGTGGTACATGCTGTCTGGCACCAGTAGCTGGATAAATATTCTCGAGAGCCGAGGCGCAAGTTCGTCGCCGTGTATTAGGCCATTCAGACCCGTCTCACTCAAGTCTGGAAAATACAAACAAAATATAAATCAACAGGCCAGTCTCACTCTGTTTGTGTTCTCTGTTGTCTGGAGGATACAAATTAAATATAAATCACACTGTCTTAAGCCGTCGTCTCCCGACGAAAAAAATAAACAATAGCATTAAGTATTTTATTATGATCACGGGGATCCCAGGGACCGGTAAACGACAGGTTTAAATAAAGACATTATTGTCTGTATAGACCTTGTCTTATGTTAGGCCCGCTAGACAAGGACGCAGACATAAATAATTTCCACCTTTAACAGTTGATGGTAGCAATTAACATTATTAAGATGTTCGTCCAAAATAGATACTTACTGCTGCATATTTAATTAACCAGTAACTGGAATTACGAGGCACTTGTACGCGTTTTTATAAATCATAACCTCAGATCATAACAAAAACAAACGACTGTCACCTACGGAGTGGCTACCGCGACCACAAACGAAGTTTTCCTTCTCTGTCTCACTTATATGCAAACTTGCAAGTGCGACAGAGAGGGAAAACTTCGTTTGCTGTCGCGGTAGCGCCACGGGTTATTCCTATATTTTTAAAAGGGATGGATACTTAGATTTTTGCCTAATATCGTCCGTGCTCTGTCTTTTTAGTATAGTTAGAAAGAGAGATAACTTTGTTTGCTGTGAAGTTAGGTACGTCACTCGTCGTAACTTTTACTACACGATGGATCGAGCTTACGTGAGCGAGCGTAGTAAACGTCTAATTGACTCATGGTGCCAGTTCAATCGAAATCTATTCGAACCGCGTTAACACGCTAGCGACTGTAGTAAAATAATGTCATTTTTCTATAGCAAGTCATGGTAACTGTACATCGAGACCCATCTTCAATTGAAGAACGTAAAAAAATAAGAGTTTTGAATCGACAACATATATCGGCAAAACTCGGATTGTCGCGTATTTCCTGTTTGTATACTAAATAATGACAAAAACGATCGGCCATATTGTGGCCATACTTGTTTGTTGCCATTGACGGATGCGTTCAGAAAATTTATGATTTTATTTATTGACATTGATGGCGGGTGCGTTCAGGAATTGTGAACGATAAAAATCATTTCAACGAGTGGACAGCCGAATGAATTAAAATGGGTGACAGACCAGAGGGGCTACTCAGAACTTCGTATCGTGCCGTCCCTATCACTCGTATATTGTATAACACGAGAGTGAAAGGGATGGCACGATACGAAGTTCGGATTTCAAAGTTAGGAGTACAGAGGGTCTAATAAGAACTTCTAAATCCGAACTTCGTATAGTGCCGTCTCGTGCACTCATATAGTGTATAACACGAGACTGAAAGGGACGGCACGATACAAAGTTCAGAGGACAGGCCCAGTAGGGCTACCGCGAACAGAAAACGAACGAAGTTCGAATAATCTCCCTCTCTGTTATTATATATGGAGATATTCGAACTTCGTTCGTTTGCAGTTCCCAGAGGCGTTACCGCGAACAGCAAACGAAGTTTTCCCTCTCTGCCGCACTTGCAAGTTTGCACATAAGTGAGACATAGAGGGAAAACTTCATTTGTGGTTCGCGGTAGCCCCTCAGGGGCGCTACCGCGAACAGCAAACGAAGTTTTCCCTCTCTGTCGCCCTTACGTCCGAACGTGCAAGTGCGACAGAGAGCGAAAACTTCGTTTGCTGTTCGCGGTAGCGCCCCAGAGGGGCTACCGCGAACCTCAAACGAAGTTTTTTCTCTCTGTCTCACTTATGTGCAAACTTGCAAGTGCGTTTGCTGTTCGCGGTAGCGCCCCTTAACTGGTAGTGTCTGGACACACGAGTTTTTAATTTTTAATTTTATTTTATTCATAAACAATGCATTCATTGTGTTTGAAATAATAGGCAACAAATAAGACAATTACAAATAGATTAGGATTAAATATAAATAAAAACAATCTAGGAAAGATATCAAAAATTCATGTCATGCTAGGTAATTAATAATAAGTTTACATTCATTTACATAAATACACTACAATAATGCACAATATCATCTAGATTAAGGTATACACTTTATAAAATAATGTACTTACTGTCAAAGACTAAGAGTCTGGGCCTATACTTCGAAATCAGAACTTCGTATCATGGCGTTCCTTTCACTTCCGTGATTTCACTATATGAGTGAAAGGGACGGCACGATACGAAGTTAGGATTTCGAATTTCGGAGTAGTCCCTCTGTTCACCTGTGTCATAAACTCCTCCACTACATGAAAACACTATTCAAATAAAATCTTTTTGAGTTTAGCTCCAAATGTGTGTTAACTTGTTATTAATTTTATTTCTCCTGTTGTTGTTGTTGTTTGTTTACCTGTTGGGTCGCCGGCGAACTTACTCGGCGGTTTTTAAGTACGCGTACTAAGAGCCGTAAAAACGAAGACTTAATCGGGTGTCTGTCACCGGCTTAATTAATGTTAATGGAAGATGATCGATGGATGGCTGGCTAAAGAACTGGCGAATGGAGGATGGCTAGCTGTATTTTCCACAGAGGTATTTTCTGCGAACCACGAACCGGAAACGATGTATCTCCCTCTCTATCGCTCGGATTCACTAGTGCGACAGAGAGGCACATATTTCGTTTTAGGTTAGCGGTAGGCCCTGTGTGTCTTATCACTATCTCTGTCGCACTTGCACGTTCGGACGTAAATGCGACAGAGAGAGAAAACTTCATTTGTTGTCGCGGTAGCGCCCCTGAGGCGCCACCTCGAACCACAAACGAAGTTTTTCTTCTCTGTCTCACTTATGTACAAACTTGCAAGTGCGACAGAGAGGGAAAACTTCGTTTGCTGTTCGCGGTAGCGCCCCTGCTTTTTTAGCTGTGAAGTTAGGCACGTCACTCCGTGACGTAACGATTACTACACGATGGATCGAGTTCACGTTAGCGAGTGTAGTAAACGTGTACTTGACTCATGGTGCGAGTGCAATAGAAAACTATTCGAAACGCGTTAATACGCTAGCGACTGTAGTAACGTAACAAGAGTTTTCGATACCAACTCATGGTAAGCGTACTGAACTGAAAATAATCGGCCAGACGAAGTCCATATTCCGGTGCCGTGGAATTCAGCCTAATATGTATAATGTACTAAGTATGCAAGGTAGGTAGTTTATTCCATTTTTCTTCTACCCGGAGTATCGCATACTCGAAAGAGAAGTTCCTTATGAGTACACACATAAGGTAAGTAATACTTGTTTTTTAAGGAGTAGGTAGTTGTCGTTATTTAATTTGCTTTTAAACATCTCAAATCATCAAATTAGGCTCCACTGATATTCGAGAACAGACCCAGATGATAGGTTTTACGGTCACTTTTGTGACTGAAATATAGTAAAAATCGGTCAAGTGCGAGTGTGACTCGTGCACCGAGGATTTATAATTAATTCAGGAAAATCTCAACAACATGGTGTAGAAATTGAACGCCATATTCACTAGACATTCAAATTTTAATCTGTAATTTCTCACCAAAAAGAAAAAAAAAACATGTTCTATGCATCTAGGTTACCCTTTATAATTATTCCAAATTTCAAATCGATAGCATAAGTAGTTCTTGAGATAATTAGCAATGTGACAGACAGACAGACAACGTAAGGGTTCCTTTTTACCATGTTGGTACGGAGCCCTAAAAATGACATTATTGTATTATGTTACGTAGGTACCTATCGTGCTAGCTGCCAGAGCTGGGCATTTACTCGTTAATCCGTTAATCGTTAATTAACGAAGTTAACCATCCGTGTATCGGATTAACTTTTAAGTTAATTGCAAAATTGTTAACGGACTCATTAAAACTAAGTATATTTTATCAAAGGTACACCACGCCGCGAATCAAAGGAACACCACCAAGAAAAACAGGTTCTGACAAGTTTGTTCGATCGGGGCGGCGTAGGCGCGAGCTATAGGCGCTGAGTGAGACAGACGATACAAGCAGCGTGACCACTTTTAGTAGTTTCCTACTTTTTTGGTAGTTTTGAGGGAATTTTTTAAAGCTTTTAGTAGGAGAAAATAAGTTAGTAGTTTTTAGTAGTTTATAGCAATCCACAATTAGCTACTTGACAATTTTTGAAAATCAGTTTCAATATGTTAAAAATGTTGTAAATTAAACGTTTCAGATTTTAACATATTTATGTTTACTTATTATGAAATCCATACTTTTAAAATTTCATTTAAATTTTCGCGCTAAAACGCGATCCAGTGCTGTGCGACGTCACACTATTATAAATGAACTAACCTCTTCGCGTGGCACTTCAAAGAATAATATGGCGGTTGTCACTGATGCGTTTTCCGAACGGTTTTCGCAGTGCGAGCGGGACACCGCTATAGACTTGCTTAGCGCTGTTTCGCTCGCAATATTAAAGCAAAATGCATGCATATTTCAATACCACGATAATATTAATACCCCAGTATTGTGATAATAATAACCCTGTAACTGACCCCCATGTGAAATCATAGCAATACTGCAAGTTATAAGTTTTGCAAGATAGGGATATGATGACCTTGGTTGTCTCGCTCTATCTCGAGGCTTGTGGATGCGCCTTCACAAAGCTGTCACTATGCAGAAGTGAGTGTTTTACTGACATTTTCTCCCTCTCGCACTCACTGACTCTCTGGCAAAGGACGATTGCTTGTTCCGAACTACGATATAGAAGATTTATACACAAATAATTGCGATTTAAACACAATCAAGCTTGATTTAGATAGTCTAGTAGTTTCTAGTAGATTATGAAATTCATTTGGTATTTTTTAGTAGTTTTCTGACCACTTTTTTAGTAGGAACGCCGATTATAAAGTGGTCACGCTGGATACAAATGAGGCGCGTCAGGAGTTAACGGCTAACGTTTACTTCCGTTAAATGGCCCGAAATGTAACGCTTTTCTTTTAACGGATTATCGATTAACGAAGTTAACTATTTGGTTAACGGTGCCCAGCTATGCTAGCTTCCCAGGGAGGGAGAACTGACTCCCGAGTCACAGGCTTTGACCTAGTTCGGGGGACAGAGGCTCGACCTTGGTGAATCTGTTACAAACCTAATGTTAATGTTTGTGGTTACCTGTAATGGTGGTGAAACATTGTATTAGGTTTATAAGTCAATAAAGATTATTATTATTATTATTATTTTTTTTTTATATAAGTACATGCTTATATTTTGTTTTGAGTATTAGCAATTTCCGGTCAAAATTGTAAGATTATTTTCGCAAACATGCAGTGAAATATTGAGGTTACGTTCCTTATAATAGGCTGCGAAGTGTCACGTTTCAGGTGCGGCTAAACGAGAGGCATTTAAAGGAATTTCATACAAAGTTGGAGGCCTAGGCCTGCAAGGTGCTATTTTTTAATTTCCATTCCACATTTATTTGTGACACAGCATCACGGCGTTCAGCCATAAGTAATTATTTGCTTTTTGGTTCGCCATGACGTTCTGCCACTACGATTATTAAAAAAAAAAATAACCGATGTTTTCTATATTTTGCTGTTTTATTTACATAAAATCGACATGAACATAATAAAAAACACATTATTAACACAGTCGAATAATTTTAATTGCAAATTTAACTACAAAAATACACATTTAAAATATTTCATCTAAATATTAGCTGTAAAAATGTTTACTCAAACCGTTTATATATGTTTTCATTCTGTAATTGGATTTATGCATTGTTGAATTTGTTCTTACCTATTTAAATATGAGTTCCGACGCCGATGACAACAGAGAGGCACTTGCAAATTCGTGCGACAGAGAGAGAGGGAGATATTTGAACTTCGTTCGTTTTCGTTTCACGGTAGCCCCTCAGCGATGAAGAAAAGAGATTATAGTTTTTGACAATTAACAAGAATAGCATGCTGTAAGTGCCTGTCCATAGGATAGGTCGATCCTAATATTTCGTTCAGAAACGTGCTTTTCGTACATTTTAGTATATTTTTGTAGTAGTCATCATCATCATCATCATCATTTCAGCCGAAAGACGTCCACTGCTGAACATAGGCCTCCCCCAAGGCTCACCATTCAGACCGGTCCTGTGCCGTTCGTTTCCACCGGATTCCCGCGACCTTCACCAGGTCATCACTCCACCTTGTCGGAGGCCTACCGACAGCTCGTCTTCCGGTGCGTGGACGCCACTCAAGCAGTTTCTGGCCCCATCGACCGTCAGTCCTGCGAGCAATGTGCCCTGCCCACTGCCACTTAAGTCTCGCAATTTTGAAGGCTATGTCGGTGACCCCAGTTCTGCTACGGATAGCTTCATTCCTAATTCTATCACGCAGAGAAACCCCGAGCATAGCTCTTTCCATTGCTCTTTGGGTGACCTTGAGCTTTCCTATGAGGCCCATCGTTAGCGCCCATGTCTCGGATCCATATGTTATCACTGGCAACACACACTGGTCAAAGACTTTTGACTTGAGGCACTGCGGTAAATTGGACGAGAATACACTGCGAAGCTTCCCGAACGCTGCCCAGCCGAGTCGGATTCGACGAGTGATCTCTTTCTCGAAGTTGGACCAACCTAACTGGACTGTTTGTCCCAGGTATACGTACTCGTCAACAACTTCGAGCGCAGAGCCGCCGATTATTACGGGAGTTGGTACAACATGGGCATTAGACATGACCTTCGTCTTGTCCATGTTCATTTTCAGACCAACTCGATCGGAAACTCTGCTGAGATCAACGAGCATTGTACTGAGGTCCTCCATGGTCTCAGCCATGACCACAATGTCGTCAGCAAATCGAAGGTGAGTGATGTACTCGCCATTTACGTTGATGCCTCGTCCTTCCCAGTCCAGAAATTTGAAAGCATCCTCCAGTGCAGCGGTGAAGAGCTTCGGAGAGATCACATCATCCTCTCTGACCTCCTTGTCTGACTCCCTGCTGCAGTGGAACAGGCTTTGTTTCCTGGTCCTGTAGTCGGACGGACATGGTGGCGTTTTCGTACAGGCACTTCAGGACTTCGATATACCGGTAGTCAACTTGGCACCTCTGGAGAGACTGCAGTACAGCCCAAGTCTCGATCGAATCGAAGGCTTTCTCGTAGTCCACAAATGCTAAACAAAGTGGCAAGTTATACTCTTCGGTCTTCTGTATAACCTGTCGCAAGGCATGTATGTGGTCTACGGTACTGTAGCCTTTTCGGAATCCGGCTTGTTCGGGAGGCTGGAAGTCGTCAAACCTGCGCGCGAGACGGTTCGTGATGACTCTCGAAAACAGCTTGTAAACATGGCTCAGAAGTGAGATGGGTCTATAATTCTTCAGCAAAGTGTTATCGCCTTTTTTGAAGAAAAGCGCCACCAAACTTCTGTTCCACGCTTGCGGCGTTTTCCCCTCGTGAATTACAGAATTAAATAGCGTCTGAAGGGCTCTGAGGACAGGTTTACCGCCCGCCTTCAGGATTTCGGCTGTAATTCCGTCGTCACCCGGGGCTTTGCCGTTCTTCAACTGTTTGAGAGCCATACTAATCTCATACAGGCTGACGTCCGGGATATCTTCGGTATAGTGTCGGGTTAATCTAGCTCTAGGGTCTTTGGCTAGATCAACGACGGGTCTTCGGGTGCTTGTGTATAGCTGCCCATAGAACCTTTCAACTTCACGCAGAAGCTCAGGTTTGGAAGAAATGATCCTGCCATCGTCGGTCTTCAGCTTAGTCATCTGGCTCTGACCAACAGACAGATCTCTAGCGAAAACCTTAGAGCCTCTGTTGCGCTCAATAGCCTCTTCAACACAGTTAGTGTTAAATCGGCGTAAATCGCGCCTCAGACACTTCGAGATCTGTCTGTTGAGCCGCCGCCGCGAGACGCATCATCTGGAGACTGCAGGATCATCTCACGTCTTACATCCATGAGCTTCAGAGTGAAGTCACAGATCTTCTGGACCTTTTTACGACGGGTCTTGAAGAACTTGGACCCGACCGTATGGACAGCTTCCACAAACCCATCGTTGTTTTCGTCCACGTCGCTCCCTAGGCATTCGAAACGGTTTTGCAATTCGAGTTGAAATCTCTCGGGGTTTTGTAGTTGGGCTGGTGCCGGGCGGAGCGTAGACTTTATCAATCGACTTCTCTCTAGCTTGTACTGAATATTTAATGTGCCTCGTACCATACGGTGATCACTGCCCGTCTTAACCGCGTTGATCACAGAGACATCATTAAATATATGCTTTTTCGTCGACATGATAAAGTCTATCTCATTCCTCGTTGCACCATCCGGGCTCATCCAGGCCCATTTCCTATGCTCACGTTTCCTGAAGAAGGAGTTCATCATGTAGAGTCCCTCCTTCTCCATGAAACCAGCCAGTAGATGTCCCCGGTGATTCCTTCGCCCCACTCCAAATTGCCCCACTCTCAGCTCTTCGCCGTCCCGTTTAGCAGTTTCTCGTCGGTCCGCAGTGTTCGGCAGTTAAATGTTTCCAGGGCCAAGGGTCGTCGGTTTTGGTAGCCGGGTCTCTGCCGGGGATTCACTGTAGCACCCCCTGCCCCGCCGTTACCATGGCCGCTACCGGAGCCAGGAATAGCGGGGCCGCCGGTGACTAGGGGTCTAGGTTTAATTTTTTTGGGCATGTTTTTATTTTTCCCTTGGGGGGGATTTGCCATAGTCGCCACGCTTGGCAAACGGGTTGGTGACCGCAGTTTGATGGTGGTAATGATCGAAAGATGCTGCTGCCCACCCGCCGATTTTCCCTTATTCGCCTCCTACGAAACCCACGGGAAGAGATGGGGTGGCGCAATTCTTACCCGGCAACCACACGGGCTCGGGTTTTGTAGTAGTAGTGTTTTATATTCAATTCGAGTTGGAAATTGACTGAAATTATGTGTTAGTTATATTTTTTGTCTTATTTACTGTTAGTTTCTTTAGAAATTAAAGTTTGATTTCTTTGAGTTTTTTTTTATTTATTTCATTGCATGTTTGAGAAAAGCACTATACATACCTCGGCGTGAAAAGGGGTTGCCAACCTCGTAATTATCCGGCCTCGCTACGCTCGTCCGTCTATATGTACTCGGCCGGCAACCCCTTACTTCCCGGCCTCTGTAGTAATGTACTATTGTATCTATTAGGCCAAGTATTACCAACGTCGGTCGGTATATTGTACCTATTTGCAATTCGATTTTCCATCGAGCGCCGAGCGACCACTACTTTACCTACTAGATAAGTAAGTTCGACTAGACTTTGCATAATCATGCAATTCCATTTATATAAAAGTTTATTTCCATGTGTGTAGAGTCAGCATCAAAAATAGCTACGCATATGGAAACGTCAAAAGTATTTATTGTAAGCAATTATGAGCTTTTACCTCTTTATTCTGACTGTAAAGTTTTTTTTTATAAAATAAATAATATTTTTGTGGACAATCTTACACAAATCGACCTAGTCCCAAACTAAGCAAAGCTTGTACTATGTGTACTAGGCGACGATATACATAAAATACATAGGTAGAAAACATCCAAGACTCTGGAATATTCGTGTTCATCACACAAATAAATGCTCCGGATTGGAATCTGGTAGTACCAGCTTCTTAGACAGGGTACCAACTATGCTAAAACGGTCATCGAATCGACAGTTGCAATCATGGTAGATTATATGACAAGGGTCTAAAATAAGCCATATCACCACGAGATGGTTGGTTATTTTCCCGAACTAAGTGGGGAAAATAGTTCGAGGGGCAATATGGCTTTTAGATCAGAGTTATACGGCTGTAGCTTCGTCATTTTTTGAGATGTGTGACCAGGATTTTCATCATTACCATGGGGCTAAGCCATTGGCATATTTTTTGGTCTTGTTTCTTTAGGAGTAATAATAAAAATTGAGTCATATGACTCACCAGCTTACGTTATCCCGATATTATTGATTTCCCTACATAGATACTTTAGAAAAATACATTATTGAGTAGGTTTAAGATTTTTATTCAGCTATGTCCTTCATATATTATATTCAGTCCCATCAAGGCCGTGCAAACGTGCAAAGGTAATATATGAATAACTTAAATAGGTACTTAGGTCCGCTGTTTTGTCACACCTTTACCTACTTACCGCGTGCCACCCATGTGCAAACAGCAAGACACTGAACCGACCTCTATCAAACCTACTAATTTCGTTGCTTGATTCACCCATATTAGGGGTAAGAGACAGCACAGATTTATAATACGTTCAGGATTCCATATCGCGCCCGTGGCATAATACAGTAACTACTTTATCCCCTCGGTGTACAATCTACTTTCTAGCTGGCCGAATAGCAGGTGTACACTTTGTTTTTGAAATTGTATTCTATGTAATATAATAGTATATTATGCAACTGGTGTATAAAAAGGCGAGTGGTGTGGGTTGCGATGTGAGCCTTGGCGAACATCGCAAGTAAAGGCACCACAAGCCTTTTTATATCAGTTATACACCGTTGCATACAATACTTTTTCTACGACTCATTTCAAATAAAAAGTAAGTATTTATCAAACTTTTCATGCGCCATTTTTTCCCTTAGTAATTGTGCAACTTACCTACGCAATTTCTTCAGCAATGCTATATAACTTCTTAGTGGATTTTTAAAAGAATCAATAAACAAGTAAACAACAAACAACCTATAATTTTTCTTCGTGAACACAAAAAGCTTGAATGTTTTCGTTTTCAATTAGGAATTTAGTGGGAAATTAAAAATATGACACTTTGTTTATGGTTTGTTTTTTTTTTTAATTTGCTAGACTTGGCATCCGACCTAAACTGAATTCAAATCCGAATCGAATCTTAACTGTTTCGTTTTCATAAATATATCCGAAAATGGACAAAACTTGTTGAACAACACAAAAAAGATGATAAATGTATGTATTTATATTAGTAAATAATATATTATGCATTAAATTAATACATAAAAATTGTAGCAAAGTTGCGTTAAGTTGGCAGCACTGATTTTAATCATAAGTTTCCCTTGAACGCACTAAAAATGACTACTAAACATAGTATTTGTATTAGTCTGTGGCACCCAACTCTGCTTTAATTTTTCATTAAAGTAGGGTAAGGAGTTTGTTTTTGGGCAATAGACTAGATAGACTTTTTACAGAATAAGTAAGGTATGTATCCGAAAGTCGCGAAAAAAAGTACAGGAGTAGAAAAGAAAAATTAAGTACTTTTTGTTAGATATACTATTAGGGCCGGCAATTAAATATAAAAATCTTAATTCTCTCAAATTAACACCCCTGAGTGCAGTGAGGGATTTAAGCTTGCTTAAGACAAAAACAGCTGTATCCCCGAGGAGTATAAAAAAAACCGGCCAAGTGCGTGTCGGACCACGCACAATGAACGGTTCCATACCAACCCTACTACCCCACATTTAAAATCACTATCCAATACATTGAATCTACAAAAGTCGTATCTTCGTAGGGAACTCACGGCACTTACGATCTTTTGTTTGGGCAAGACAGTTTTTAACCGAAAACTCATAAATCATAAAACCTATATTGTTCAAACCAAAAATCGTTGAAAGTATTTACACCACCTCCATCCATTTTAAACTTTATAGTTTGGAAATTAGAGGGGGGGGGAACGGACACTTTCTATGACTTTGACAACTAATATCTCACCAACGCTTTAATTAAATGGACAAGTTTTTTAGAAACCTCCATATCATTTTTAAAGGCCTATCTATCGATATCCCACACGACTATGTGCGTTGAATTTTTTTTTTACCACCGGTTACATGTAGGGGGGCCACCTAATTTAATATTTTTTTGTAATTTCACATCACTTTTATGTAGTGGTTCATAGAATACACCTTCCTACCAAATTTCATAATTGTAGTGCTTTATGCTTATAGTCTCCGAGTAAATCGGCTGTGACATACGGACGGACGTACAGACATGACGAATCTATAAGGGTTCCGTTTTTGCCTTTTTGGCTACGGAACCCTAAAAAGGACCTCAGCCTACCCAGGCTAAACTTAAAGTGGTCAGGCACTCGGCCGTTTACCAAGCAGTCAATATTGTAAAAGTTGCCTATAGAGTTGAAGTTACTTTACGGTAGAAACTTATTCAAAAACAAGTTGATTTTTTTTTGCTACGGAAGTGTTTCTATACAGAAGATGATTATAATGTAAAAAATGTGGTAATACATATGTATATTACTTTACAGTAAGAAAATGAACTATAGACTATAATGGCTGAGATACGCATACTCGTGATCGAGTGCTGTTTGTCCGGTCTGTTCATGCTTGCAAGGACATTAGTTGACTACGTTACTCGTAATACTAATGTCTTTTTAAAGGGGATTGGCGAGATACACCATCCTCTTCTGGATTCGTTTTCATTATCAGTGACTCTTAGCTAGAGACGATATATACATCTCTATTAACAATATTAGTAATTTTGACGCTCTGAGACCATGTACATCTCTAAGGACGTTAGAATAGTGGACTATTAATTATATTTGAACGCTCAGGGACCATGTACATCTCTTTTCCGACTTTTACTTCTGACACCATGTTTTGAAAAAGATGCTTTTCGTAATACATGTTTGACGTTTGTACATGGAAACGGAATCGAGCAATAGACAATTAAACCAGAAACTAATACGGCCAGTATGTAACAGGATATTATTTTAATTTCATTACACTCTTTGTTTAATCGGGCTGAGACCGTATACAAATACACCTCGAACTTTAGTGATGTTCTAATATTTGTAATAGATAACTTTGCAAGTTGACATTAATTAATGTTATATTTGTAAATTCGAAATTATTATTCTTTCTTGAACTGTAAATTAATATTTTGACATAAAAAATGTTCTCTTATAGTCAGACTTACTTAATTAATATTTAGACATGTAAAAGAACCCTGGTGGAGCTGGTGGCCTATTTGCAGAATAAATGTTTGATTTTGTGTTTGAATGATATAATGTAATTGTTTTTCTTTCTATTGCATTTTCTTTATTTTTAATCTGATATGGATGGTGTGAAATATTTCAAATGCAATGTATATTGTTTATTGAATAAATGAACTGAACTGATTTGCATTTCTCAAAACATTCAAAACAAAAGTAACCTAAGTACTGCGGCCGCACGATGGCGCAGCGGACGAGGTTCAACGCTCTTCATGACTCACCGTGAAGCGCGCTTGCGACGAACCTACAATGACAACTCCACCCTGCCCTGGGCAATGAAAATCTGTACCTAGTTTCTCTTGGCCGGGTCAATACTCAAATCAATAAAGAGTAAACGTCAGCAGGTTACCTAGTTTCTATATTTCTGCAGGCAGTGTGCATTTTTACGATTATATATTTTTTAATAAGAGCGGATTTGTTTGAATAATAGGACTTGAGTGTCTTAATTAGTAACTGCGTAACTACGCACGGGCTTGGCGCTGTAAGGTAGTAATTTAATCGATACCTAACTAGTTATATCCAATACTTCTCACAGTGAATAATCCCTGTTACTTATCTCCAAAAAAAACTTCTCTACTTCATAACATCGTATTAACCTTCCTCGTGTTAACTCAACTCAACTTCCTCGGTGTTCAAAGTTAAAAAGCTCTGTACTCATACCTGAAGCGGCCCGCGGCATTCGTCATCTACAAACAGCACCTATCTACGACGATTTACTACGACGGTGAAGAGGTACTCTCGAGATTACGTGCAGCGGTACGTAGTACCCAGTAATAGGACTGCCTTCGCTTACCCCTCTCGTCTCGACAAGGCTCGATCGACTAACATCGGCTCTCTAGATCCCGGAGTCCGCTTTTCCAAATTGACCTTACCATCACGCCGAATCTATGCCAGAAAGTAACCGCATTTGATCAAGGCACTGATATTAAGCTTTTTTTTAATATAAGCGAAGCGATTCATTGTGATTTATTCAACAGAATTTATACGAAAGTAATAAAAAAACCTATCCCTAAAATCCCCCACAAATCTATCCTTTGTGGCAGGTTGCCCAGGAGGCTGCCTACATTGCCCTGCTTGACGGCTATGCCTTTCCCAAGCCTATTCTTTGGCAGAGGAATGAGCGGGTCAAACTCAGAACCTTTTTAGGGTTCCGTAGTCAAAATGGCCAAAACGGAACCCTTATAGATTCGTCATGTCTGTCCACCCGTCCGTCTGTCCGTCCGTCCGTCCGTATGTCACAGCCGATTTATTCGGAGACTATAAGCACTACAATTATGAAATTTGGTAGGAAGGTGTATTCTAAGAACCGCTACATAAAAGTGATATGAAATTACAAAAACATATTAAATTAGGGGGGGCACTCCATACATGTAACCGGTGGATGAAAAAAAAATTTCAATGCACACAGTCGTGTGGGGTATCGATGGATAGGCCTTTAAAAATGTTATGGAGGTTTCTAAAAACTTCCCGTTGGTGCCCCGTTGGTGAGATATTAGCTGTCAAAGTCATAGAAAGTGTGCCCCCCCCCCCATTAAACTCCAAACTATACTTAAAGTTTAAAATTGTGGAAAAAATTGAGGTGGTGTGGATTAGTAAATACTTTCAACGATTTTTGGTTTGAACAATATAGGCTTTACAGTTTTTGAGTTTTCGCTTGAAAACTGTCTTGCCTAAAACAAAAGATCGTAAGTGCCGTGAGTTCGACTTTTTTAGATTCAATGTATTGGATAGTCATTTTAAATGTGGACTAGTAGGTGTTGGTACGGAACCCTTCATTGCGCGTGGTCAGACACGCACTTGGCCGGGTTTTTTTTGGTGAACAACCAACATTTGGTGACCATGTCAACCGTCATCTAATCATAACAAAAAATTACGCAATGAGGGCTATCGTTTTAGTGCTCACCAGTTGGCGCCACTGTCGAGTAAGGTCCAGCTGTCAAATTTTTTTATTGGTTATTATAGGCATGAGAACGAAGTTTATGTTTAAATCATATTTAATACCTTAAAACCGTACCGTAAAAATATCGAACATCCCGCATTGTAGCGCAGTCCCGTTTTGTTAGGGAATAAAGGAGGAAATAAGTTTCCGAAACATAAAACTGTCTCAAAGAACAGACAGTCATTGACCCGTAACTCATATTTGCCATAATCAAGCTCAGGTATTGCAAAATACTCACCATATTATTCCAATGGGGGTTATCGCGTATGAATTCGCCGCTAGAGGCGCTAGTGTAGCGTGGGGTCCTCCGAAACGTCAAATGTCACTCTTTTTGGTTGCGCTACGCGGGTTAATATCTAATTGGAACAATATGGTCACTATTTTGCAATACCTGAGCTAAATATGAATTAAGGGTCAATGACTGTCAGGGCTTTGAGACAGATTTGTCTTTCGGAAAATTATTTCCTCCTTTTTTCCGAACAAAACGGGACCACGCTACAATGCGGTATATTCGATATTTTTACGGTACGGTTTTAAGGTATTGAATATGATTTAAATGTAAACTTCGTTCTTATGTCCATAATAACCAATAACAATTTTTGACAGCTGGACCTTAGTCGACAGTGGCGCCAACTGGTGAGGACAAAAACGATAGCCCCCATTAGATATTAACCCGTGTAGCGCAACCACATTTCACATTTCGGAGACCTCGCGCTACACTAGCGCCTCTAGCGGTGAATTCATACGCGATAACCCCATTCGCCCGCTATCTGTAGTATAAGTATTGAACAATGATTTGCGCGGCCGTTGCGTGTGCTGTTACAGTAGCATTAATAAATATGCTTATCAAATAATGGTCTTGCATCAAATCTTTCTAAATAGCTTGTATTGCTTGCTAGGTAGGAGGTATTAAGTAGTACGTAGATATACTGTACACTGATGACCGGAAATGGTTAAAGCCGGCACCAGCAACAAAAACCAGCCACGGACTAGTTCAGCTCTGCAGTTAACTATTTTGCATCCGGCCTACACTTGATAGATCGCAGCAGCCTTAAGAAAATACACAAGAACTTCGCATTATATTCATCCGCCACGTGATTATGATTAAGATCAACTATACGATCCGACCGACTTCTTATCGTTCTGTAATTAATATTGTCATTACTTAACCCAGACGCCACAGGGCTAGATCATTGCACCGGACGTAGGTGCTCCTGATCACCTATCACTATCACACGTCTCTTCGATACGTGTTTTATATCACTAAGTGAAGTGACAGAATAATGTCTACATAGAGTTTACGATTTAGTAGCGGTAATCCGTATTTAAATAATTAATGTATTCTCCATTTAAGTCCTTACCCCAGTTTGTTTCGTATCGGCCTTTAGTATTGTGATATCATAACCAGTGTCTAAATACTGGATATATGTACAGTCAACATTTGGTCAACATCAATAATATCTATGCGCAATACAGAGACAAAATATGTAACAATGACTTTAATGATAAGGGCGTAAGAGAGTAGTACAGATCATGATACAATAATAGAGAATATGTATCTTTTTTGCTTCTTTAATTTTCATTC
Source organism: Epiblema foenella (assembly GCA_963556455.1). Taxonomy (NCBI): domain Eukaryota; kingdom Metazoa; phylum Arthropoda; class Insecta; order Lepidoptera; family Tortricidae; genus Epiblema; species Epiblema foenella. The sequence continues at coordinate 18,174,272 of OY747095.1, forward strand.
GAACCAGTTTTTAGAGAGGAACAAATGTGTATATGGAACAAGAATAATTAGAACAACACAAAAGACAAAAATGGATTTCAAAGTACTTATAGCAGAAAATCCGAGCGCTCGCGACTGTGTAAAAATCAACTCTCTAGCGTTAGTAGTTTCAGATATGCGTTGATGAATCAGTCAGTGAGGACTTCTTCTTTTATATATGTAACAAAGATATAAATGAGGTTTATTTGTTTTTGTCAGTTGTCTGATGCTATTAATCTTTTGTGAAAAATTACTCAAAAGAAAAAATAAACGTCCGCCATCTTGGATTTGAAAATGGATGTCATATTCGTGATCGGTACCCCGAGGAACCACATAGACGACACCCATATCGATTTTAAGGAAATTAATTGTCCGCCATCTTGGATATGCAAATGCATGTCATTTTCGTAATCGGCACCTCGAGGAACCTCGAAGATGACACCTATATCGATTTTTACGAAAAGTTAAGATTTGCTCCCCGCACAAACTTGGAACCCCGTTTTACCCCATTAGGAGAACCATTTAGAAAAACGCTGAAACACTTTTTGTTGTATTTAAACAGAGAGTCTGTATAAGAAGTTTTAAATCTCGCACTTCAAAAAAAATTTGCTCCCCGTACGTACTTCTTGGAACCCCCTTTTCACCTTTAGGGGAGCAATTTCAAAAACCGCTGAAGTACTTTATGATATATTTAAACAATGAGTCTATTTACGAAGTTTGAAATCTCTCACTTCAAAAAAGATTTGCTCCCCGTTCCGTTCCGTTCCCGTTCCAGTGACTCATCCAGCCAGCAGTTCTGCTGCAAGGACGCGGAGGCGTTGGCGACACCCGGGAGGGAGGGTCGAAGAGGCTAGACGAACTTGCTCAAATGAACGCACTGGCATCGCAAAAACAGTCGGCCGGAGGTGCATTGGAACTTTAGCAGCCTCTATCCGGAACTGCAAGTGCTGCGACAGGGCGGGCGTTTGGGCCCTCTCGATAGGACCTCCACGTCTTCTGCCGCCCTGATGTCTCCAACTGACCCTCCTGTCCGAGACACCGGAGAGCCAATAAGTACAGGAGGGGAGTGTAGGGCTTTTGCAGTCAGGAAGTGGATTGAAGGGTTAGATACAACCAGACCGAATACTAGCATCGTGCCCAGTGCAAGGAAGAATAAATAAATACGTGTGTCAATATGTATGAAGGGAGAATATGACTGCTGTTACTCAGATTCGTGAGTTGTAGGACCATCATGGCTTTCCTCTTGTTGATGTTCGACTTCGTCTGATTCGGATTCAGTATCCGTTTCCGGTGCTTTGTATATTCTTTCAGCTTTTTTCTTTATAAGACCCCGGTTCGAAGCGATGGATTTCCAGTAGGCTAGGTTTCTATTTGTGTAGTGGGTTATGTCGTGATGAAGGGAATCGTTCCAGGTGAAAATTGGTCGGCCAACCTTTCGCTTGCTCTCTCTATATCTCATGGCGGCATGGAGGAGGTGTGGTTGTGGTCGTCTGAGTATATGGCCGTAGTAGTTAAGCCTGCATATTTTAATGAACTTTGTAATGGTCTTACCGTCTAGAATTTCGTGTATTTTCTTTTTCGGAGGGTCCCTGGCGACGCCTAGCATCTCCTTAAGTATGTGCCGTTCATATTTTCTAAGTCTCGATCTATTACCCTTGGTAAGTGCCATGACCTTTAGACCGTAGGTCATTGAGGGCGCGATGACCATCCTATACATTAGCCTGGCTATTTGCCACTCGATTTTATATTTTTGTATATAATTGATTATGATTTTGGTATTGCGGAGTGCCTTGTCACATCTGGTTTTTATCGCAGCTCGCCTGTCGTGGGTTGCCGTTATATACGTACCTAGGTATCTAATAATACTTGTCGGTTGTATTAGCACACCGCCTATTCTTTTGGGCTGCTGTTCGGCCACGGGGGGGCCGAGGGGATCCCTAATGATAAGTTTAGTTTTGGTTTCGTTGATAATTAGGCCTACCGTACTCAATAGTGATTTTAGTTTATTTATTAGCCTGTCTAGTGTAACAAGGCAGTCTCCTACCATAATGAGATCGTCAGCGAATGACAGTATTAGGGGCAGGGTAAGTTGTTTGTCCTGATTTAGATTGACCGCGTCGTCTTCTTCTTCTAGAGTTTTGAGAACATCGTCGATGAGTATTGTGAAGAGCCTAGGCGACAGAGGGCACCCTTGTTTGACTCCCTTGCCCTTGTTGATTGTTTCTGAGCTTTGGCCATACCAAGAAATGAATGTTTGTTCTCTCATACAGGCGGCAACAATTCTGTTTGTGAGTGGCGTGTTTATTCTGCTGAGCAGGATATCTCTGAGGGCATGGAGATCTACGTTGTCGAAAGCTTTTTCGATATCCAGAGCCACCACGTACAACCTCCTTCCCTCTCTCCAGTTAGTGTCCAGAACCCGACGCAGGGTGAATAAATGGTCGTCTGTAGATCTGTCATTGAGGAAAGCGGCCTGATAGCTTCCTAACGTACCTAATTCCTTGTCAAGTTTTTCGAGGAGAAAATTCGCATATATACGATAACCCACGTTGCATATGGATATTCTCCTGTACTCGCTCACATTTTTTGGTGAGGTTTTCTTTGGAATGGGGACTTGTTTAGACTCTAGCCATTGTTCTGGCACTTTGTTGTCTGTCCAAGCTTCCTGCATAATATTTGCCATGTGTTCAATAAATTCCGTTGGCGCGGCCTTGTACAGTTCTGGGGCGAGTTGGTCTGTACCAGGCACAGTGCCGTTTTTCATTCTTTGAATGATTTTTGATATCTTGTTCGTGTCGGGTCCGTTTTCTTTTGCAAGTTGGTCGTTATCGCAGGGGACTGTGTCAATTGGTTTTCCTTCGCTCTTCTTTAACTCTGATACCCAGTTCGACATCGGGATAAAGTGTTTTGTAGGGGTTCTGTTTTCTGGGGCTCTTCTATAGCTTTTTAAAAACTTATAAGTAATTTTCATCCTCACTGCCCGATGTGCCGTACTAAGGTTTCGAAAGAAGAGCGTGCATTCGGTGTTGAAGTCTCCCTCCTGTGCTTTGCGGAGCATTTTGCGTGCTTTTTTAATTTCTATGTCGTGGTCACCGTTTGTCGGATATCTATTTTTCATAAATAGTGCTTTTTGCAGTTTGGCAAGTGCTAGCCTGCTTCCACGCGAGCGTGCTACGGGTTTAGGTGGAATAACTTTTGAAGCCTGCCTGAGAATATCGCTTAGTTCGGCCCAGGTAGGCGGTTCGTTGGCGTCATTGGGGCTTGGTGTTGTTGTAACTTTCGCGGAAAGCAGGCGTCGCACCTCTTTTTGATAGTCTTTGACCACTGCTGTACTTTCTAATGCTTCGTAGTTAACGTTCTTATAGTGAAAAGGTATTTTTGGCTTGTGGCTATTCAGTGTGGCGCTGGCGCTACCTTGTTTTCGCGTGTTTACCTTGTCCCAACATGAGTTTCGTATATCTCCCCATATAAGTTTGTGGTCAGTATTGACTAGTTTTGGAAAAGTTCCTTGTATACTGTTGAAGAATACTGGTCGATTCAAAGAGGTTATTATATGATCAATCTGTGGAGCGCGCGAGCCCTGCTGCCATGGTACTTTGCACGAAGGACGGCCCCACGTTGTTTTTACGCATAAACCGTGCTCTTGAATGAAACTAATAAGCAGATTTCCATTAAGGTTAGATTCCTTGTGCAACAAATTTTTCTTGGAAACGAGTCCCGTTAAGTTATCTACATCTTTTATTCCAACGTGCGCGTTGAAATCGCCTAATAAAATTAGATTGGCTTTCTTTGGCGCTTGGCGCAGTAGCGTCCCGATTTTAGCCAGACATGTGGCCGCACAGGACGGCATGCGGGTATTGATAATAAATAGCTCTATTGGTGAGCTTTGGTTGACTACTGAAAGTTTCATATGCACTGCTATGATATTATTATATTTGCGGTGAGTTTTTATTATTTCATGCTGGATATTTTTTTGGATTAAAACAGCTACCCCTCTTTTCTCACGTGGGTGCGGTCCTCCGTGCAAAAGCCAGCGATAGTTGTTCGATGTCATTTCCCCGCTTGTTAAATGCGTTTCCTGTACAGCCGCTATGGTAATGTTACGCATTGAAAGTTCGTGGTCAATATTAATTTTATTCTGCAGTGGAGCGCAGCCTCTTACGTTCCAAGTTGCTACCGTTATAGTTTCACACGCTTGAGGAGTCATTATTTTTGCGTTGGGGACTGCTCTTATTAAACGAAGGCCGGTCGAATCGACGTCTTGGGCGCTATCGACTGAGCTGTTCAGTGAAGGTATGTGGTCTAGGGTAGTTGTTGCGGGGCTAGTGGGTAAAAGGTATTTGGTATGTCGACAAGGTCGTTCCTGTGTCCTCGATTGTTTAAGTGATGTATCGTTTGCGGCCTGGCGCATGGCATTCGATTGTGCTGGCAGATGCACAGCTTCGCTATTGAAACGTACCGAGTCATAATGGTGGTTACCATAAAATAAGTGAAGGCTCCTCATCTTATGATATTCGTATATCGGCGCTTTGTAAAGGAGCGGTTGTCTTTGGTCCATATGTACATATATGTTTACCATAAAACAGCTCGTGGCAGCTAGGATGATTTCTTCTCCGCCCCAGAAGCCATCTTTGAATTGGTTTCGTATGTATTCATCTACGAGTTGCGCGGGCGCTAGATTAGAGTGGGTAGTACTTTTATAGTCCAAGACACTGCCATTGAGGGCTAGTTTTATGTTATGGTCGTTCCTCTCGGAGGATAAGTGACTGGCAAGCAACTCTCTAACTGTTTGATGGTCAAAATCTCGGTCTAGTACAGTATTGAGTTGGTCCGCTATAGCTCGGTAGAGGCAGTTTCCATCTTTAGGTATTGGACAAATTACCATAGCGGCCATTTTTTTTTTTTTTGATTCAATTGCCTTGGGCTCAACCCTCCTACAATGGGAAAGTCGGTTCAATGGCTAGGTGCGGCAACTGTCGATATGGGGGTATTGTTCTTACTTGGGCAAATTGGGTAATTACTTGGGATTGTTAAATGACGCCCTTTTTGCGTTGCAGATGTTGAATGAGTCGATTGCACTCTCTTCGGGTATTATGGAATAGTTTTGTTTCGTCCGTTAGTCAGGTTTTGTGACAGAAAGTTTTATGATGGGTTAGAATATAGTGTTCATGTTGTTTGTAAGAAAGTTACCCGGGCGGTGCTTTTGATTACCTACCAGATGTCGGGCCGCGATAGAACTTGGGCTTTAGGGATGTTGCTTTGTTAAATGTTTAAGTTTTGTTAAATGTGGGAATCTTGGGATGTGAAACCTTGCCGGGCTTCTTGATGTACCTACCTATGTGCTTTACGGGACCTTTCCTGGTAGCCTGTGGTACTTTTATAAAGGCTAGTATTTGTGAGTCATTTACACATGTATGTGCAGGGTGAGAGATTTATAATACTTATAGGATCCTTAGGGAGATTGGATGCGGTGACCAGAGGCACAGTCCCCAGATCCCCAGGCTAACGTAAAAATGCGGAAAGAGAGGTTTAGTAGCGAACCAGACGTTACCTATTAGTTTGCTGGAACCTAAACTATAGTATGTGCAAATATGAACAGTATTATTAATATATTCGATTCAACCGGCATAATTTAACTAAGACCAGTTTGATAAAATTTTGCTACTCAATGATATGTATAAGTTTTTGATATACCAATCGATGAGATAATTATGACTAAGAGTAGTGGTGCAATTGATACGACTGTGTTTTACGTTACCTTATCATAAAGTTTCCTTATGCTAATGAGCAGACTTGGCGAAACTGCGATAAAGTACACTAAGATTGTTGTATTAGACCTTCTCTTTATAGCTAAGTAGTTATACTAGATTATGCCGACCCGTCTTCGTGCTGGGGGATAGATTGTTCTCAACGTGCGCAAACCTAGACCTAGTATATCTAAGTAATGTGTTAAAAAGAAATAAAAATAACGTGCCTAGTATTTTATGGATTACTTAATCATACCTACGGTGGGTAGCGTTGGACAGTAACCACAAGTCTGACTGTTAGCGAACCTACTTATTGTAGGTATTTATTTATTTCAGCTATAGATTTATCAATTTTGTATCTCTATACCGGATACCTCCAAGGATACGTTTGTATTTGTTAGTCTGTCCCTATGATACCTTCTTGTGTATCGGGAGAAATTTATTACGCACCGATTTAGATTTTAACATAGGTTTAGATGGGGTTAAATAGAGGGGGGCACTCGCTACCCGCTGATTGTAAGTAGTTATTTTGCTCAGCGTAATCAAGTGGATGGCGCGTAATTCTACCTAACCTTACACACACGCACACGCACCCACACACACACACGCACACCCAAACCCACGCCTGCACTCACAAAAAATAAATAAATAAATGAAATAGTAAATTAATAATTTCCACGCAAAACAGATGAAGACGATCGACGGACGTTATAGTTTCTAATCTGTAAACTTCTAAGAGACATGACAAACCTCGTGCATCTATTAGTGCGTTTGTAGTGCGTCCAATAACATATGTAAAGTAACTTACTGTCTGTGTCTTTGGGAATTACAAGTTTCGGAACCTTTCAGTACCTTGTTGGTCAGTTCGCGGTACCAAGATCTGTTATTGTATTGACCCTGTCTGGGTGTCTCCAGGTGCGATGACTTATGCGTAACTAGGGCCCGGTCAGGTCTGGGCCAGGAAGTATATAACACAGAGGTCAGTAAATGGCAGGCAGCAATGGAAGGATCTCACCGGGTTTGTAGTGGAGTTTTGCCTTGCGCGGCTGCGCTCGTTGCTCGTAAGTACGGGTCTGCGATGGCAGGGTTCGCTCCAACTTGGATCACACAGACTTTGTTTGCACTCACAGTAGGTAAATTATTTGGACGCACTGCAAGTTGGCACGAATGGACGTTTTTTACGAAACTAGGTAAGTAAACAAATCGCGGATCGGCCCGTGGGCTGTGTTGTCCCTTTTAGCTTAGGACTTAGAGGCGGTCGCTAGCGCGCAACATCTGTTGTTGACCGTCGATCGTCTATTGTTTCGCGGAACTATTGTCTTATTTGTAAGACAGTACTAAAGGTCGGAAATAGCTCCAGGGAGCGTCCGCTCTCTCCACTTCAAAAAAGATTTGCTCCCCGTACAAAATTGGAACCCCCTTTTCACTCCTTTAAATAAGCAATTTCAAAAAACGCTGAAATATTTTTTGTTGTATTTAAATATAGAGTCGATTTACGAAGTTTCAAATCTCTAACTTCAAAAAAAATTTGCTCCCCCTACAAACTTTGAAGCCCCTTTTCACCCCTTTAGGGTACGAATTTAGAAAATCGTTTTGTTATATTTAAACAGAGTCTAAATACGAAATTTCAAATTTCAAAGTCCAAAAAAATTACGTTTCCCATACAAAGTTTGCACCCGTATTTGATCCCCTTAGGGGTAGAATTTCCAAAAATCCCGTCTTACCCCTTGCATACGTCATAAAAGTAAGCTCTGGACCGAATTTGAAGTTTCTAGTTCCAGTAGTTTCGGCTGTGCGTTGTTGGTAGATCAGGACTTCTTTTATATATTTAGATTAGGTAAACGGCCCAATGGTTCTAATGAATTTTAGTTCGCTTCTTTCGACCGCTGAACTTGGTGACCAGACGGCCACGGTTTGCCGCCTGGTGTTGGATGAGACGAGCTTTGTTTAGGCCACCTTTTCTAGGCCCCTCCCCGGATTGGGGAAAGCAGTGCGGTCCCTAAATAGAGCTGCTTTGTCGTTAAGCGAGCTGCCGAACCAGTCCTCTCGTCTCCATTGAGTCCTGGAGCGACCATCACCGCTCAACCGCCTACGTACAGAGAGCCAGCTAAGAGCCGAACTCACCAGTTCAGCCCCCACTACCAGTCTTCGTCGCCGCAGGACCTGCACTCTTTAATCCAGATGCTTGCCAGGAGTCATCAGCGCGTGAATATATTAAAGTGGGCAAGTGTTTGCGCAGACACAGGCCCACTCTCTCGTCCCCTAGTCCTGGTCACCAGTGGAGCGGGGATCCGCTACGATTAGTTAGTTCTAGAGGATGCAGTAATTGGCCGCATGTCTCTTTGAATACCAATATGCGCCCGTTCAGGCACGTTACGGATGTCCTGCTGCAGCGCCTCGTTGCCGGATTGTGTCCGCCTGCGGAGCCGCTGCAGACTTTGTGCACACTGAGGGGGGATTATCCCATTATACCGCGTTTCTGGAGACGCGGCCAATTCACTGAGTTTAGCCCGCGAATCGACGCGGTCACCTGGGTGTGGCCACTGCGTACACAGCAGCTGCGTGGAGCCACCAGTGAAGAGATTTATGGAGTATTTGCAGCCCAGTCGCAAGACACCATCCACTTACGTAGATCAATCAATGCTCCAACGGATCCTACTGCGAAACACTCCACATACACCCCAAACTAAGTAATATGTATTCGGAATGTATTCATGGTTTGAAACGAATTAGCTGGTAGACGTTCACGACGACCACGATAAATAACGAGTCCTTGAGTATATTGTTTCCAGATAACGCGTTCCTAAATACTTAACAAAATAAAAAAAAACAAATATAGATTAGTAGGTTAATCAGTTCACAACATAAATTCCAAATTATAAATAATGAACGGAATCGAAGCTCGGAGGGCGCGCGCGCGCTGCGGGCACAATCGATATACAACCGCCCCTACTTACCTAGCTTACTTGACGATATCAAAATGTTCACTGTTATGTAGGGAAGCCGAGAGTGCCGGTAAAAAAAGTAGTTTGGTTGTAAGTTAGTTTAAATTTTGGCAGTATCGCGCCGGACTAGTAGTAGGTACGCATCCGGATTTCGATTACATACTGTTCCTATTCCCAATTTTAGCCACTGACAGTAATTTTTAATTGTTTTTTTTTTATTCCGGGTGTTTTCGATTAGTTTTCGGTTGTTACTTACCCAGAAATTAGCCAGCGTGACTTAATGGATTCCACTTATCTTCCTTTGTTCGTTGGACGGGGACGACTATAGAGATTCGTAGGTAATGTCTAAGAAGGTAATCGGATTCAACAACAACAACAATCGCGCGCCAATCTAAAGCTGTTTGCGATCTCAGAAACTACTCCCATCCTGCACCTACATAAAGGCACATCTCGGCACAGTGGCCTTTTTATTTAACTATTCAAACCGAAATGCTAGTTAAAATTGAGGTACCTAAGATACGTAAGTACGCGTCTCAATGGGAAATCAATCGGTTTACCATTGCGATGTCAATACAGTACTACTGCTAACAGTACAGACAGTTTAATGAATACAATGCAGATAATTTTATTATAAAAACCATTTCCCGAAGTAAATTATGTAGGTATATACCTCAGCGTAAAAGCGGCGAGTGCCCTACGCCGGTTAAGTTACTACAGAACCGGTTCTACCATAGCCCGCAGTACTTACCAGGCTCCACGTGCAGATACCATAGTTCGTCTTCGTCTATTTTCCCCGCAACAAACCGACCAAATTATAGCGGCCCCACTGAGAGCTTCGTGGCTTCGTAGGATCATAATAGGACACAATGCCCACATATTCTCAAAGCTCTTTATAATTTGGCTTTACATATTCATTTGCTTGTTTTTACGCAATGTTGTGGTCCGGTTTGCTGGTGCGTAGAGTAGAGCCAGATACTAAATCACTTTTTATTAGTTAACTATTTGGCGTCAAATATTTGCCTCGCTAATGTGGTTTTTGGTCGTTGCACTGCAACTGTATTGATCGACCTTAGAAGGTAGATGTTATGTAAATTATTTAAAAATATGCGCACAAAATTGGGTATTTGCCACAATGTAAAAATGTATAACATGGTGTCACTAAAATAAACCATCAAAATATGACAATAAATTGTAAATTACAAAATTTTACCATTATCATAAAAAGATACAATAAGCACCTACGTGACTTCAACAGTAGCATGCTTATGCAAAAATTAATAATAAATTGTACGACACCTATGTATTTTTAAGACTAAAACAGCATAATAGTTGTTTTCCCAGGATACAACGACCAGCAAGTTGGTCCCATTATAGATATTTGATCGTCTCTAAAAAGTGGTACGAATACCGACCGTAAAAAGTAGTCAAATACCGTTTTACCATTTTGTAGTGCGGTTGCTCAAAAAGTGGTACCTTATGTAGCTGTATATTGTGCACAAAGTTAGATTTCTCGCACTATTATTGATTTTTACTTTCCCAATTTTTTTTTACCTGTTGATCCAAGCCATAACTACATCCAACCGAAGAGTTTTAGGTACAATAACTTTACTTATTTATTTAATAATGCCAAATGCATTATATTTAAAATATTAAAATTTCATATTATACTAGTTAAAGGGTCATGGAAAGTTAAAAAAATCTAATAAAGGTGTCTGATTGAGTAGACCAATGACCGGAAAAGAGTATTATACAAGACCGCCGCGCCGGAGGAATGAACGCTTGTTTATTTACAAGTAAGTATATCAAATATAAATTATTTATAAAATTTATAATAATAGCCCTTTTTCATGTTTAAATTTAATTAAACTACCATGGGATATTAAACCTCCCCCAAAATAGTTTTTGATTTGGTTGAAACCTGACAACCGTGGCTTGTTGAAAAAAGTCTATCAATTAAATGTAAAGGCATCTCTACTAATTCCCGCCTCTTCATTCATAATTTCACCAATTCATTCTGTAATGATATTGTTTTAATAATGTTTTTGTGATATGTGCGATTTATACGATTGTTAAATAAAATGTTTGTAAACTACGCCAGATGTAGACCAGCGGGGGTTCTCCGAGTCCGAATTTCGTACAACTTCTCTTTCACTCATATACTGTATAATTCGAGAGTGAAAGGGACGGCACGATACGAAGTTCGGATTTCATCTTGGCCTTGGGCCAAGAAGTAATGTAGGAAGCCATAAGCAAGAAACTTCATGTCTTTATTTCGTGATATTAACACATACATTTCCGAGCATATTTGAGAAAATACTTTTTTAAGTATCAGTATAGCTTGACCTTAAAAAGGACGGGTTACATTGACCACTTACACTCGAGGCCGGTAAATTATCTAATTGATTATGGCGCTAACTGCTTCCCAAACAAAACTGTCAATTTCCAAATTAACAGTTTTTAAGGCGTTGCTGACGAACGAGTATAGTAGTTTATGCAGCTGCTACCGTGCTACCGAACCAGAGGCGAGTTTCATAAGAAGATCACACGAGTGTTTTGTGTGTGAAATTGATATTTTCAAGGTGGGTAGGCTGTTTAAACCTCAACCTTATCAAAGCATTTCATGGATTAATAACATTAAAATACATCAAATCGCCTCTATTAAACGAGTCATATTATTGTCGAGTAGGTACTCACGGGTAACGGCTAGAAAAGAAATATTTATTTTTATCCAAACTTATTATACTACAACCACACTATGCTCCTCCCGCTGCTGCTAGCGCTGCTCCCCGCGCTGCCGATGCCGCGATGTTGCTCGCTGCAGCCTACTCGCGCGATTATGCACTTTATTTTCTTGCCGCTGCCGGCCCTATAACTGACGAGTGGCATGATGAGCAACGTGGCCACACTACGTCTCTGCCTACTTCCGTTACCATTCGTTTGAAAATCCTAATCTAAATATCTTCTGCACTGAAATCAATAAAAAAAAAAATATTTTAAATTTATTCCAGCTTTAGAACAAAACAAAATATAATTAATTAAGGGTATGATTTTATCAATTACCTAATAAATGTATTTTCAGTGACCTAATAGATTATATTCGTTCCTATGATAGATCTGTCACCTAAATTGAATCACCAAATAATACTTAAAAAAGCTTACCTAAATATCAATTAAGAATTACTTGGAAATAATATCAATCATCAAATAATTATACGTACACAGTTTCAAAATAATGAAATTGTCACTAAAACAGAATCACGACTACGTCACGTCAGTGAATCTCTCCTGGTAACGTTCGAATTTCAAAATTACTTTATCCGCAATAGCAGATCTGAAACTATATTAAAGTACGCCTATTAAAAACCTACCAAAACGATTAAGTTATTAATTAAAGCTAATAGGAGTGAACTCGTGCGCCGGCGCCGGCCGCCGCGACCCGCATGGCGGCGCGGCACGCACGTGACATTCTGCGGGTAATTCGCTTTCTACGAAATTATGACCCTAACTCTGTACAGTTACATTATTATTGTATCACTGATTTGTCTTATGCCTCATAAGTACCTATTTATTTATAGTGATACTTTGTGTTACCTATAATAATAATAACCCCCAGGGTAGCTTGTGGCGAGCTGAATGGGAAGTGGCGTCCCTTGGGTCCCTTGCCTCCGAGAGTCGGTTAGGCCTCTCTCTCTGCTTGCCTTTATTGGCCGGCGGAGTGGACCCCAGCAGGGGCCGCAGGACTCACCTCTGGCTTGCCTTAACCGGCCGGTCAGAGTGGGGTGCCAGAGCTATATGCTCGCAGGGTGGAAGTGTATTGCAGGTAATGGCGTAATAACGAGGAAACCCGTTCACGGGGATAAACCCCGCCATGGTTAAATCGGAACCGCACCTCTCTACACCCTGAGCTGCTTACGCCAGTGTTGCTACCCTCGCTGCCATCTGGTAGCTTCTAATAGGGCGGCCCACCTTGTGAGCGGCGAGTCACCGTCTGCAGTCAGTCAAGTACAGTGATGAGACATTTTATATGGCAGGCGTCCCGTTGTCTCACCAATATCCCAACAAACAGTCCCTCAAGTTCCTTCCCATAAAACCGGTGTAGTTTCCCTTCTTTTCACAATAGCCCTTGCACGTAGCGGGTGCTGTCTCTGGCTGTATCTCTTCAATAACGCGGGCAGAGATAGTATCCGCTAGGTGTACACATCCCAATACATTATCGTATCTCGAAGGGGCCTCTTCGTGTTGGATCTGTATCCCCATGAACGCCTTCCAAAAGGACCGGACATTGTGCCGTGATATCCCAAAGGAGAGATACAAATAATAATAATAATAATAATAAGCCTTTATTTTTCTCACATTATTAAGTTAACAATGTTGGACAGTTGTTAATGCTACAGTTTTTTATTGCTTACATTTACAAGTGAGGTACTCATTTATGGGCAAAAGGCCTCCTTCAGCTCCTTCCAGTGTACCCTGTGCTTGGTTTTTCGGGTCCATGATGGTCCGGCTATTAGGGCTATGTCATCAGCCCACCGCCGCCGCGGGCGTCCGCGTGGGCGCTTAGCATCTCGTGGGTGCCAGTATAGGATCCGCTCGCTCCACCTATTATCAGTTGTTCTTATTACATGACCAGCCCACCTCCATTTAAATCTACATGCGAGTTCAGCGGCATCTGTGACTTTTGTTATTTTCCTTATTTCACAATTCCTTTTTCTGTCGCTCCGTCTGATATTCAGCATGCTTCTCTCAATCGCCCTTTGGAATACATTTATATTCTGAATGAGATCTTTGGTAAGTGCCCAGGTTTGGCATCCTACAATAGAGTTGGTACAACTATTGAGTCCATTGCTTTCCTCTTTAGGTAGATTGGGAGTTTTGACTTAAAGATAAATTTCAAGGACCAGTATTTATTCCATGCGATTTTTATCCTTTGCTCGACTTCGCCAGATGTTTGTTGATTGAATGATATCATTTTCCCTAAATAAACATACTTATTTATCCACATAGTCTATTCTGCTGGTTTCTGTTATGATAGGTAATTTGTCTCCATTTGCCATGGCAAAAGTCTTTTGTTTGTTCATTTGTAAACCACATTTGTTGCTTTCTTTGTCTAAGGAATTCATCATATAGACTATATCTTCATGGTTATTTTCCATCAAAACTGTCATCAGCAAAGCGAAGATTGCTGAGATATTCGCCATTAATGTTTATTCATCTTGTGCTACCTACCTATACATAATTCAAACACAATAAGTAGGTAACGGTAAGAGTGGAGAGCGACGCCACACGTCACCACGCCATCGCCAGTCACGCTCACGCCACCTTCGTAACTGTCCCCAGATTAAATTTTCGTATAAGTGGGTACTTTAGTATTGCATCTTACCTACTTACAAGAGCTATAAGTAATAAGTTATGATAATAACCTAAGTACCTCTTAATTTTTTAGGGGTTCGTACCCAAAAAAAGTAAGAGGTAGGATTTTTCAGGTACGGATCCAGGTTCCCTAAATTGCTGTCACTTACGCGTGCCGTCCGTCCGTTGTCTGTAAACCTGTGAAGTTTTACAGCCAAACGGTTGGAGCTACAGTTTTCACAGTACTTATAAGCATCTTGTTGACCTAAAGTCATACAAATTATCGGAACATATTTTTTATTGTTTCGGCTTGGTTCGGCAAAAGGGGGGCTCCCAAACAGCTAAAGGGGGGTGTGACTTTTTTTTGTAATGGAATTTCTATTATTGAGTATATCATAAATAACTACCATATATCATAACCTACCGTAATATTATACATCTTAATCTACCGTAATATTATAAATCTTAATCTTAAAAATCATAAAATAATGGGTACTATTTCTTGAATAAAAGGGGGCAGTGAAGTAGATACTGAATACAAAACTACTATACTAGCTCAATGAAATCAGGCTAGCTTATGCCACATGTTGCGGTCGGCGAACCCTTTTTCCTTGGTTCACTTCCATAAAATACCGACCGATTCGATCTACGGATAAAAACTCCGGGGAAGTATTTTAATTTTAGTACTGAGTCCTGGGATTACGTAAAGTTTTCGTTCGAGCGTGCGAAGGTTGATTGAATATTGTTTTTTTCACCTCACCAGCACGGAAAAAACAAAACACAATTATGTATCGAGGTCAGTGCATTTACCATGAGTTTACATGACCGTACTCGCTAGCGACTGCGTAAAAAATTGTATGGGCGAAAGTACAGCGCCTCTGGCGGTTAGGCAATAGAACTAAGAATCGGCATACTAAATCGTTTACGTAGTCGTTAGAGAGTACGGTCATGCAAACTCATGGTAAAGGCACTGTTCTTAAATCTTAACTTTGTAAACGTTGCGTTATGATTTTTCACGTAACGTATATTATTAGATTTTGGAACATGCATTTCTAAATTAATAATCGTACCTACTGCTTCTTTATAAATGAACCCGAATTATTGTTTAATGTTATTAAATTAAGCGAGAATAAGTATTATTAATATAATTAAAAGAAAAAAAGCAATCATAAACTGCACCATTAGGTAGGGTAGACCGAGGACAATAGAAACACGTCATGATTGAAACAAGTCAAATTTCTCGAAAACTAATACAGACCTACGCGTCTGACGCAACAGTCGGAACAGTCGGAACACGCGGTCGGCCATATTGAAATTTTTGGCCCGTAGCGCTCGAGCGCCGGTGCGATACCGGAGTCTCCACGAGTCAAACCAGTTTTTCGCGGTATTTTCCTATATCTCTTGTATTTTAACTAATCAAGTTATTTTGGTGTTATAGTTAGGAATAAACGAATGCTTTTAATGGCCGTTGATCAGCGTTCGTGTCTTTTTTATATATAATATTTGACCTTGAAGTGAAAAACATGGTGTGGGGACGATGTAAACAACTTGCTTGTGGCTGATTGAAACATTTCAATCGTCCTCGCGTTTTATAAATCCCCAAAAGTAACCGACTTCAAAATATAAGGTTCTATATTCGATGCATATGTTTGTTCTATTAATGTTCACATTTATTTGTGTAGCTTTTGACCTAGTAAATAAATTATGGAGACGCAAAACTTGTTACAGAATTCAATCAAAACATTTCATTTTGTAGCATGTCTAGTCACCCACTCTCTATATGCTTTTAAATATATATACATTTTTAATTTCGTTTAACGGTTAAAATGATATAAACTTTGTTTTATGTTACATAAAAGACGTAATTTGTTATTTTAATTTGGCATATCGCCATATGGTAATAATTTGGTTTATATGTTGATTTGATATATAATATTAATACATTTTAGCAACAATCGACTGCTGCCAACCGGCTGATTAATAAGATAGTTTAGGAACTTTTTTTTATTTGAATATAATGAAACAATTTAAACTGGTTATTTTATTGCGTTTATTATTTCATTTTACATCCCGACGTCTGCAACACTCGTTGTTACAGGGTGTGTGGGAATGGTTATGATTGAAACATTGTTATAGTTGAAACAAGCCCTTTTGTATGAAACATAATTATGGTTGTTTTCTACAATTATATATCGTTATATCTTATAATTGCTTTAAAACTAGTTTGGTTAAGGTAAATGTATAAGGTAGCAGCGACAAAGAAAACCAAAAGTTATATAGGTACTTACTCTTTTTTTATCGAGGTGTTCAGATGCTCATAAATTGAGAAATGTTTGTTATGCTTGCAAACTTTTGATGAGCTCATTATATGCCGAGGTAGTGATGAAAAAGGTTAAAACATAAATAAATACCTTCAGTATGCCAAAGATATTTAAGTGTTTCGATTGACCTCACATAACGTTTCAATTGACAGTCATGGAAGGTCAGTTAAAAATACTGCCCCATTCTCTTTATAACCATACTGCCCCATTCTCTTTATTATATTATTGTCAATAAACTATGGACTACAAATCATCCAAATACATTTTATTTAAGAACCAGGTAACTAACCTTGCAATATTTTGAGCGTACATCTTTCTACTCATAAAAATATAATGGTCACAGGCGGTTAAAGGTAAATTGTTCCAATTGTCCCCGGTCTACTCTATGTATCATACATTTCTGAACGCTTATAACAGTACCCAGTTATATGAAAAAACTTGAAACTCATGGTTTGGCTTTACGTTTGAGGTTCGAATTTCAATAGTAGGTAGATTTAAGTATATACAACAAAAGCATAAAACGAGAAATTTTATAGTCGAGTTTATAAGCTTTTTTACACTTCGATTTCCAGAAAATTAAATGAATAATTAATATTATTGAGGTTATGTCATCATATTTGTACTTATGAGCTCGTCGACCTCGGGTGGTGTTCCAGAGGACCGCGCGTAGACCGCCGCTGTGCAGCGCCGGATACGGATTTTACTTTATGCATAGCTGGGCACCGTTAACTAAACTTTGTTAATCGCTAATCCGTTAAAAAAGGTTAATTTCATTAAACGTTAAAGCGTTACATTTCGGGCCATTTAACAGAAGTTAACGTTAATCGTTAACGCCTGGTAAAAACAGCACCTGCGCATGCGGGTATGCGCTATGGAAAGTAGGCAGTGGAAATGAAAAAAATAAGAAAAGCAAGATGGCTTTAAGAATTCTTTATAATGATTCTAATTAAAACAATCTTAAAATATTTATTGAAACGGATCCAATGCGATATTTATATATTTACCTTTTTTTACCAATGATCAACTCATGTCGAAACGTCGGTTAAATATAGTAAATAACGTCAACCAACTTGATTTCTGGGTCACTTCGTGTCTTGTCATAGGTCATACTAGAGTCTAGACACACTACATTCTAAACACTGCTACACTGTTCCGTCTTTTTTACTTATATATATATCACACGTCAGACTTATATCACACTACACAACGCAGCAAAGCAAATCTATATAAAAATAAAAAAACCGGTCAAGTGCGAGTCTCACGCGCGCACCGATGGTTCCGAACACAGGTCGTGTACCCGTCCCGACCCCATTTAATTCAGGAAATATCTTAATAGCGCGATGTACAAAATAAAAATTGAACGCCGTGGGTAGTTACAGCGTCACAAGTCATTGCTGTGATTTTAAACCAAGCAGAACAGCTCCATACATTCTAGTTGACCCATAGGTTCTTAACAACTACGGTAGGTGAATCAAAGCGCGATCTATCTATTATTACGTTTTGACTCATATTTATATCGCAAGCGCTTTAGAGGCTATGGGTTAGTGTATTATAAGTAACTGTAATCTATTGTTTTTCATGCGATTATGCATGTAATTGCTAGAACTTTAGGGGCAGAAATGCGTTGATTTTAATTGACAAAAGTCGTTTTGGTTTGAGGTTCATTTAGCTCTTGTAATACTGATATTACAAGAGCTAAATGATCCCCAAAGCTACTATTTTTCGTATATACGGGACTCTGAAGTCCCATAAGACACCCATGTAAAATTAAAACCTACTGTATTTTATCATGTATTAATTTGGCCTTGTAATGAAACATGTGATCGTCTAGTATTTGGTAGGAACTCCATGTTATGAATAGTAACCTCGGATCTTTTCTACTTGATACAACAATCATACATACTATAGAGCTATTTCTCATTAAGTCAATCCCAACATCCGGCTCATACTCATTTCCCACACTCAATTCCCGATCAGCGATTAACTAGAATCCAAACTGAAGTGTCCAAGCCAGTCTTTAGCACAAATGTGTGAAGAAAGTCCGATTCCCAGTATACAGACAATTCCTCTCAGTCTTACGTTCCGCTTTGCTGATACATAAGTCTTCCAACACACTCGGTCACCAAGTTCAAACCCCCAACCACTACAAAAGACTAGAATCATGAAAAACAGCCATGAGCCATTCGTCAGGACTAGAATGATAAATGCTCTTATGAAACTAAATTAATTAATTACTTCTAAAATTCCTTTGCCTCGGTGCACACCTAATACAAGCTATAACTTGCCTATGCTTATTGACTGATAACTTTAGTTTATTATAATCTCTTCATTGACTGATATAAGTATATAACTAGATATATAATTCCTTACATGTAAGCTTAACTCTGAAACTGAGGATGTTATTTATTGTCTGTTTACCTTATTTTAATGATTATAGAAAAATCTGCATGACAAAAGTAACTTAGTTACAGACCCACCCCTAGGCTAAAGTTTAGATATACTGGTTTCACTCATCTCATAAGTTAATACCACACAATCAACTAAATTATTATTAATTATTAACAAACTACAATCTTTAATGCTTGTACTTTTTGTAAGCTTGAAGTTATATATTAGCCATATAGTTTCCCAGAGCTAGTTCTCTCTAAATACTGTATGTAAACAAATAAATATTCAGGATGTATGGGAACATTATGTATAAATAGACATAAAGCGTAATTAATAGATGTATAATTGAAGTTATATTCTATCATTGTAAAGAAAGTCTCTATGGAAACATGTATATCCATGATATAATGAATTATATTTCTGTCTATATGGAGTAATGTCGTTAAGAGTGTGTTACTAAAACATAAACCTTTTCCCATTCATTCTGTTGGGATTTATTGGTCACAAACATTATTTACTTATAAACCTGGAAAATACACACGTATAAAAACACATAAAATATTAAGGTATGAAAAACCTAGTACATCTCGACAGAAGAATACCTAAATGGAAATACACATTAAATATTCACCTGAAAACACACAATCACAAACATGTAGAAACTGGAAATATCCATACTTTAATGTATAATATAACAAGTACTCTCTCACTGTTTAAAGTTATCTGTTATGAAACATTGCAGATAATATAAATTTGCTGAACAATAAAGGACCTTGCTACTTTCAGTTAAATTTCATAGTAAATGTTTAATATATACTCTCTTGTCCTCTAATGTTCATAAGGAAAAACTGACTTACCAAATCTCCAACTCCTCAGGTATTAACTTCACAAAGGACTATGACAATCTGTCTTACTTTAGTAAACTACAACTTTCCTAATTCTCTATGCCAATCTAGCTGAATATGTATAGCTAAACAAAACACTTTCACAGCTGAAAACTGAGAACTTACATTGGCATCGTTACATTTTCGGACTCAGTGCACACAAGATATGATTAGTAAATGTCTTAATTAATAAAGCTATAATTTAAGAATTTATGAATTAAAGAGTACGAGCAGTCTATTTATCTAGATTACTCATTATTTTAGATCAACACTAGGATGCAGAACTTCGTTTTTATTATCTAAAAATCCTAAAAGAATCATTCTAAAAGTATCTTTATTGTCTACGCTGGTAGGTTCAATATCCAATGAACTTTTAAGGTAATGGCGGGAATAATCCCAATTACAATATAATTACATATTTTGCTTCCGCTAACAGAACATTATATTAAATGGAAAACTAACTGTTAGCAATCTCGAACGAAAACCTCCTTGCCGCCAGTAACGTCATGCATCTCCTTCAATTCTTCACACTATTTACTAAACACTGAAACTTCTAAAACAACACACAAGCACTACAAGATTAAACTGACAGTGCCTCCTTACTCTACATTCTCTAGAATTTGAATGCCCAGCAACGCCCCGTAACCTCTTCAATTAATACTTAAAACTCTGAAACCGCTAATGTAAACTTCTTAAAACCCGAGATTAAAATAACAGCACTTCCTCCTCCTACTTCGTTGTCCTCGAACTGAATGCCCTGATTCCGAAATCCACCTTCCTTTTATAGTTTTTCAATCTTTTTTTGCAATTTTCTCTCCTGTCACTCTCGAAAATGCCGCGTCCCCAAGCATACGCGATGCCACCAAATTCTAACCTCCACGCAATTCCTAGTCATTCCGCGGAATCCGCGGTCTCCACGATTTCCGAGGTGTTTGACCCCAAGGGCCATTGTTTTGATATTATTATCAATTAAGATTCTTGTAATAGTCTATTTTAATGCTAGTCTTCTTTTAATTAAGTTTTCAAATAATAGTGAAACAAGATTATATTAATGTTTGTTAAGCTTTATACTCCCAATTATTGCATACTAGCGACCCGCCCCGGCTTCGCACGGGTGCAATGCTGATATTGCTGATGCGTGTATTATACATATAAACTTTCCCCTTGAGTCACTCTATCTATTAAAAAAAAACCGCATCAAAATCAGTTGCGTAGTTTTAAAGATTTAAGCATACATAGGGATAGCGCCATAGGGACAGAGAAAGCGACTTTGTTTTATACTATGTAGTGATAATACATTATAATAGTTTGTTTTTGTTTTTAATTACGTTCCCTTCTATTCTTTATACATGTGCGGCGACTGGCTTTGTCTGTCTCGTCACTACTTGTAGTATATAACCATAGCCGGGCACCGTTATCCAAGTAGTTAACTTCGTTAATCGCTAATCTGTTAAAAAAAAGTTAACTTCGTTAAACGTTAAAGCGTTACATTTCGGGGCTTTTAACGGAAGTTAACGTTAATCGTTAATCGTTAACTCCTGGTAAAACAGCACCTGGGTATGCGGGTATGCGCTATGGAAAGAACTAAGAAGGCAGGGAAAGAAAAAAAACCTGTCAAGTGCAAGTCCGAATCGCGCACCGAGGGTTCCGTACACAGATATGTACCAGTTCCAAACCTATTAATTCAGGAAAATCTCAACAACACGGTATAGAAATTGAACGCCATGGGTACAGCTATCGGCGAATTTTGTTACAAATTTTAGCGTCTGAATAACTTAGTATGTATGATGGTTTTTCAAGGATAATTCTTTATCACGTGAACCGATTTAATTTTTTTTTCTTTATTTGAAAGAAGGTAAGTACTTTCAGCATAATCGCGTTGGAATTATAAAACAAAAATCCATGCAAAGGTGATTAAATTACAAACTTAGAATAGAAATGTTTTTTTTAGAAAAAAAATTAAAAACCAGATATAGTTATATGTTTCCTGTAAAATATACATTGATATCAATGTTATGTTATGTCTGGTTTCCCATTGGGTTGGAAGGTCAAAATGGCTGTAGCTTCTGTAAAAACTAGTGCCTACGCCAAGTCTTGGGATTAGGTAGTGGACCTCGGGCAACCTTTAGGATACAACTTTACTGGTATAACGCGAGGAGGATGATGATAAATGTTATGTAATCATCATCATCATCATCATCATCATCATTTCAGCCGAAAGACGTCCACTGCTGAACATAGGCCTCCCCCAATTTATTTTTCCCTTGGGGGGGATTTGCCGTAGTCGCCACGTAATAATTGTAATAAAATATAACGTGAACGAGATGGACATAAATCCTAAACTACAAATAATAAAAGGCCTGCAGACTAAACTTAAAAATAAATAATATAAAATAAGCGCTCCCCCCGCGGCATAGTGCCAAAGATGCTGGCAGCATTTCCTCGCTGTATAGCATTGCTTATGCGTTGAGCATTATATGTAATAATTTCATATCTTTTACTTGGTAAACTTAAAACCCTGCAAGTGGGGCGCGTCAGGCGCGTTCGCGAGTGAAATGAACTATATTGTGTTGTAGGCTCGGTGCGTCTGTGAATGAGAATACAAGGCGTATGGTGAATTACTGTTTATTTTTATAATTAAATTAATCCTTTATTATAAGAAATTCTTAAAGCCATCTTGCTTTCTTATTAGGGTTCTTTTCCAAAATGGTAAAAAAGGAACCCTTATGGTTTCACTTTGTCTCTCTGTCTGTCACATCGCCAAATCTCTCAAGAACAGTTATATAGAAGGGTAACCTAGATGCTAGAACATGTTTTTTTTTATATTTTATTTTCAGTCTAGTGGGTGAATATGCCAAGTGGAGTGTCATACTCGTATGAAAGGGCCTGAGTTGCACATTCTGAAACATTTTTTTTAACGTTGAGTCATATTCAATTTGTGAGGGAAAATGTTAAAAACAACCGTTCCCCCTTATCTCCGAAGTTTACCAAGGAAAAAATATGAAAATGTATATTTTACAGGAAAAATATAACTATAGCGCTATCTAGTTTTTCTTTTTTATCATTAAAAAACATTTCTATTCTAAGTTTGCAATTAAATCACCTTTAACACGGCCGTTGGTGCTTTATGATTATTTATAGAAATGATACGCGAGAGTAGGATGGTCATTTATAATTAAATGTTTTATGAATATGTACAAAGGATTAAGTATTTTACAATAAATTATATTGCAAGTTTTCGGTCGCGTAAGAAAAATCGAATGTAACGGAATGACATTGACGCGCCGATCGTAGGGATGTGGGCAGCTCGTAGTGATGCGCCTCACACCTTTGCATGTATTTTTGTTTTATAAATTCCTACGTGATTATGCTGAAATAACCTTCTTTCAAATAAAGAAAAAAAATGGAATCGGTTCACGTGATAAAAATTTATCATTTAAAAACCATCATACATACTAAGTTATTCAGTAGCTCAAATTGGATCTATCTCATTAGATCCATTCAGTAGATCCACTGTGTATCTAATGAGATTTTTTTTACCGCTAGATACATTGCAATTCAGAATGGATCTATTGGGATGTTTTCTTTCATTAGATACATTTTAGCCGGGGTCTGTGAGGAATGGATCTAGTGAGAGTTTATTTCTCATTAGATTGAAATCTAGAATGGATCTAGTGAGAAGTTAACAAAAAATTGTTATTATTTATCATTGCATTAATATTTTTTTTGTTTTTATCTTTTATTATAATTCCTAATTTAATTCTACTAAATTAATAAATAAAATAATAAATTAATGAGAAAGATTGTATGTGTAGACATTAATTCCTCAATTACACTAAACAGTCGATGTACCTACAGTTTAGATTAAAATATATGCAAACCTACCCAAATACCTACACTTTTTTTATTAATATTTTTTCTCTAAAATTATTTAAACTCAATTTTATATTGCATAAAAGATAAATGTAATGAAGTTTGATCACTTCGTACTCTCTACTTTGCTTTTTCATTTATGATTCTTACCTACAGTATAAATGTACACTGTAAAAAAAGGACCTCCCGTAGGTACTCGATCGAGAAAATGATAAAATCACAGATTTCACGTACTGAAATTAAGGCGTTTCCATTTATTTGGAATTTAAGAAGAATAAATTGAACAATCGGGTAGAATAGATCTTATGAGAAATACTTCTTGACAGATCCTTTATTAATAATAGGAATGGATCTAATGAGAAATAAATTGTCACTAGATCTATAATGTATCTTGGGAAATAGATCTAGTGGGAATAAATGCTTACTAGATCCCCAGTCTTCAGAAATAATAGATCTAATGAGAAATAACTCTCACTAGATCCCTGATAAATTGTAATCCAATAGATCCAATTAGAAAAGCACTGTCACTAGATCCATCATGTATGTCACAAAAAAGATCTAGTGAGAATAAACTCTTACTAGATCCTGTAATGAGAAACTAGATCCTAGATCTACAATTCTGTAATAAGATTTATAGAAAATCTCTAACACAAAGGGACAGCATGGGAATTACAAGCTTAATATGAATTTGGTCGAATGCTTCATAATTTCAATTAATTATAATAAGTTTTTTCGGTATTTGTTTGATCGGCTCACAAGGAAACGAGCCCGAGCGACGGACACAAATAGATGTCCTTGCCTTTTGCTTACTTCTGTTTAAATAATATACAATAAAGAATAATACACTGCTTTTTAATCCTAGCTAGTATAATGGCCGGATTTAGACCACCTAATTAATCAGGTAAGAAGGACTTCAAATATTGAATATAAAAGTCGATTAGAGTAGACCGACTGTAAATAGGATATGTATTTTTTTCTTAACTGCAAGTAACATTATGTCTACTAAAAGTACCATTCAAATAACTGTGGGATATTTTAACTGTGGGTTTTATTTTTTTTTATTATTTTATTTTTTACTAAAATAATAGTCCAGTCAAGGGCTATACAGATTATTAAGTTATTTTCCTCTTTTCGCTTCTTAAAAAATGTTAACTTCTGTGTACGCTCCTTAATCAATATTAACTTATTTATTCAACGGGTGTCAACCGAGCCGTATAGGTACTAAGAACCGATCATTTTTATGTTATATAACTTGTATATTACATGAAAATTATACCATATTATTATGGTTATAATATATATTTGAAAACAACATATACAAAATGTTTATTATATAAAATAAGTGACTAAATAGTTTGCAATAATATAAAGTGTTATTATACTGAATGCAAATATATAATTTATTTTTATACCCCACATTTTTTACACACCCTCGGGTTCAAACCTCGGCTGGGATTATTCCCAAAAAAAACTTACGTACGACCCTCTCGGTTTTAAAATAAACTTATATACGAAATATCATCTGATATTTAGCAGTAAAATTGTCACTAAATATTTAATGGATCTGGGAAAATAGATCTATTGGAAATAAAATTCTCGTAAGATCCATTGTCTTTGATCTAATGATAATAAATTCTCATAAGATCCACGCTTGGTCAGTAAATGTATCTAGAGAGAATAAATTTCTCATCTGATCTATTTTATATAATCTAATGAGAAACAAACTCTCACTAGATCCATTCCTCACAGCCCCCGGCTAAAATGTATCTAATGAAAGAAAACATCCCAATAGATCCATTATGAATTGCAATGTATCTAGCGGTAAAAAAAATCTCATTAGATACACAGTGGATCTACTGAATGGATCTAATGAGATAGATCCCCTCAAATTTGTAGCAAAATTCGCCGCTGTACCCATGGCATTCATTTTCTACACCGTGTTGTTGAGATTTTCCTGAATTAATAGGGTTGGAACTGGTACATATCTGTGTACGGAACCCTCGGTGCGCGATTCGGACTTGCACTTGACCGGTTTTTTTTATTCCCTGCCTAATTTCCATAGCGCATACCCGCATACCCAGGTGCTGTTTTTGCCAAAAGTTAACGATTAACGTTAATTTCCATTAAATTGCCTGAAATATAATGCTTTTAACGTTTAAAGAAGTAAACTTGTTTTAACGGATTAGCGATTAACGAAGTTAACTATTTGGTTAACGGTGCCCAGCTATGGATCTAGGGTAGTTTAGCCGGTTTACCGGCACCCTCTGAATTTTTACCCTTTCCATTCTTGTTAAAGGCTTATTATAGGATTGAGGACTATCTAACAGACATAAGTGCATGGCCCAAACCAAATACCTAAATAGTTTAAAGATTCATGTATATTTTCATTGTATCTACTTGACACAGTTCTTGCAAGAAAGCATATCAATTTATTTTAATGTGTAGGTTAAGTATTTTCCATTATTATTATTTTCCTTATCTCATATTTGTTAATTACGTATACAGTTTCGACATGTTTTCTTATTATTTCTGTTATTTTTTCGTTGTTTATTTTGCTTACCACTCACATTTACTTAAGTAGGTTAAGAAGTATCTTTGTAATAAGCATATTTTGGGAGAAAATGACTGACTGTCGAGTTTCGTTCGTCGTTTCTGCTCGGCAGTGGGAAGTTCATTTATTTCATTACATCAAAATAATAAATGAATGGACGTAACGATTTCCCGCGCTTTGTTATTTGCTATGAATGACAATTATGGATGCGTTCAAAAACTACGCGGCCGACCAGAAAATGACGAATTATAAGCGCTCTCGAAAGCCGGTCCCGTAATAATTGTGGACAAGGCACTTTTTGCCTCTGACAAAGAGTAAGACGGTGGAATGACTCCGAAGCTTAGAGCTGCTACACAGCGAGGTCTAATCTTTCTTCTATCTTCTTCTTCTAAATATATAAAAGAAGAAGAAGTCCTGATCTACCATCAACGCACAGCCGACACTACTGGAACTAGAAACTTCAAATTTGGTCCAGAGCTTACTTTTATGACGTATGTAAGGGACAAGACGGGATTTTTGGAAATTCCACCCCTAGGGGGGTAAAACAAGGGATGAAAGTTTGTATGGGAAACGTAATTTTTGTGGGTCAAGAAACTGGAAATTTCGTATTTAGACTCTCTCGTTTAAATATAACAAAAAAAATTCAGTGATTTTCTAAATTCGTCCCCTAAAGGGGTGAAAAGGTGCTTCAAAGTTTGTACGGGGAGCAAATTTTTTTTTAAGTTAGGGATTTGAAACTTGGTGTATAGACTCTCTGTTTAAATACAGCAAAACGTATTTCAGTTTTTCAAAATTGCTCCCCTAAAGGGGTGAAAATAGGGTTCCAAGTTTGTAAAGGGGTAAATCTTTTTTGAAGTGAGAGATTTAAAACTTCGCATATAGACTCTCTGTTTCTATACGACATAACGTACTTTAGCGTTTTTTGAAATTGCTCCCCTAAAGGGGTGAAAAGGGGGTTCCAAGAAGTTCGTACGGGGAGCAAATCTTTTTTTAAAGTGCCAGATTTTAAACTTCGTATACAGACTCTCTGTTTAAATACAACAAAAAGCGTTTCAGCGTTTTCTAAATTGTTCCCCTAATGGGGTAAAACGGGGTTCCAAGTTTGTGCGGGGAGTAAATCTTTACTTTTCGTAAAAATCGATATAGGTGTCATCTTAGAGGTTCCTCGGGGTGCTGATTACGAAAATGACATGCATTTGCAAATCCAAGATGGCGGACGATTATTTTTCTTAAAAATCGATATGGGATTCATCTTCGAGATTCCTCGGGGTGATTGATGATTACGAAAATGACATCCATTTTCAAATCCAAGATGGGGACATTTATTTTTCTTAAAAATCGATATGGGTGTCATCGTTGAGGTTCCTCAGGGTACGGATTACGAAAATGACATGCATTTTCAAATCCAAGATGGCGGACATTTATTTTTTCTTTTGAGTAATTTTTCACAAAAGATTAATAGTAGCATCAGACAACTAACAGAAACAAATAACCTCTTTTATATCTTTGTTACCATCTAAAATCTACGCGGACGAAGTCGCGGGCGGCCGCTAGTATTAAGTATTTCTTTTAGTGCGATGGCTTAGTGTGGTTGTACTGCGTTTGCGTCTTACTCGGGATGGAGCAACGACCCCTTTCTTTATTTTGTTACATTACTTGGACGTTAATGCGAGTCGAATGGACGCAAGTGATGGGCTCAAATTTCTTTGGCTCGCTTGACAAGACAGATTTATGATGTCACGCGATCATCCCTTTGACGCATAATTATAGTCTGTTTATGATAATAAATTTTAATCTGACATTCATGCATTCAACGGGGATAAAATTTAAATTTAAAAAATGGGTTAATTTCGAGATCGTTTTAACATGTCACGCTCATTTGCTTACGCTACAGTACTTTTTCTACAAGTTCTTATAAATTTAGATTAATTTCAAATGAAGCGAAATTAATTAAACTAGATTTATAAGTACTTAGTTCGGTTCAGTACCTATAGGCGAGACATGATTGGTCAATTTCATCATAGGTAGTTCTGTTGTTGTCGTAGGTAATATGTGTTCTTATAAGTTGAGTCGGGCAGGACGGGAGCTCCATTGATAAAAATATGTGTTTTTTTTTGTTTACGAAGATTCGACGACTAAAAGTTTTAGTCGCGCACCGAGGGTTCAGTACACAGATCGTGTATCCGTCCAGAGCCCATAATTTAAGGAAAATATTTAACAGCACGATGTAGAAATTGAACGCCATGGGATAGGTACAGTATAGCGCCCCCTGTCAGCGCATTTTGTTACTAATTTGCGCGACTGGATAAGGTAGAGTATGCGTAGAGTAGTATGTATGTTGGTGTTTCAAGGATAATTCCTTACCAGGTGAACAGATTTTTATAAAAGAAAAATTATTTGAAGATATGTACTTGGTTAAGAAGTGTGTTTGGATGATAAAAAAAGCAAAAACTTGATAGAGCTATATTTATAAATTTTATTTAATTATTTATTTATTTTTCTTGGTAGTTAAACTTCAGAGATAAGGGTAGGGGAATGGTATTTTTTTTACGTTTTCCCTCATAAATTAAAATGTACTATAAATGTTTCAGAATCTGCAACTCAAGCCCTTTTGTATGACACCCCATTTGATATAACCACTAGATTTTATAATTTTATGTACTTATATCTTTCCCTTGAATTTTTGAGGAGTTCCCTCATTTCCTCATGGATCCCATCATCAGAACTGGATTCTGGTAACAACGGGACCAATCTGGAAGCATATACTTTCAAACAAAGACAGAATTTTCCGAATCGTTTCATTATACTTTCAAACGAAGATTCCGACTGAGTTCTGAGGTAACAGACAAAAATATTTTATAAATAAAAAATAATTTAATTTAATAAATATAAAAACGCCATTCATAGAAATTGGCTGAAGTTGACGAAAATGGCACCGACTACAAAAATTACAATACCTATAACACCTAATAATGTTCAATAAGAAGCGTAAAGTCTCATTGACCTATTAGGAGTTAGGCAATTATATTTTACAATTTAATGATTTTTTGTAGGTTTCTTTTTTATTTCCCACATTTTAGTGAATCATTTACCAGGGTGCATTTCATGACAAATCCAATTTGCTCAATTACCTGATCGATTGATGTTAACATTACATCGGGGCAATTTAAATTGACTTCGTCATAGTCGCTTCAGTACCTATTTTGATCGAAATAAATAATTTTCAAAACTGTTAATAAATGGCAGAGTAATCGCGTAACAAACATACAGTCGAATTGAGAACCTCGTCCTTTTTTGGAGTCGGTTATAAATATAACTAAAATATTGTTACGATTATCTTATAATACGATTAACCTGATTAATACATTTTATCACGTATATACCTTTCTTATAGGATTCTGTAACCGGAGTTGTTTTCGAAATCGCTCTACGTATAAGTATCGTGTTTTTGAGTGTCCGCGAAATCTGATTAGTGCAATATGAGATGCAGCTCTGGTGGTCGTGCGGTGTGAATGAATCGCTCTTTAAATTACGATATGCAGCTGATAATAAGCATCAATGACTTTAAAATAGGCAATAATGCGTTATTAAAAAGAAGAATATGAAGGTAGTTATTTATTTAGAACGCAAGAAAAACATAGAGGGAGATATTCGAACTTCGTTCGTTTTCGGTTCGCGGTAGCGCTTCTGTACTCCGAACTTCGAATTCCGAACTTCGGATCGTGCCGTCCCTTTCACTCTCGTGAAATAACACTATATGAGTGAAGGGGATGGCGTGACACGAAGTTCGGATTTGAATGTTCGGAGTAGTTCCTCAGCTAGTTTACTTTTATATATTCATTGCCGCAGCCGTGGGTATACATACCCTACTGTGAGCCAAGAACAAGAAACTGGTTCACCACTTTTCTTCTCTATTACCTATTTGTATGTCAAGGTTCAAAAGTTTCAGACCACATTCTTGGTTTTAGGTATTGTACCTTAAATATGTACGAGTTCTTATTCGAACTTGTAAGATTGATTGATATTGTAAGATTTGTAAGGAGTTCATGTACAGTCAAAGTCATAAATATATGTACGTTACCAAGGCGACAAAAATATCCCTTACGTGCTTGTCATTGAGGTTATGTTCGCATATTTTTGATAGATACTTAATCTGGATATTTTCGATGTTGACTATACCAAAAAGGCATGAGACTCGTGGGAGCAATTAAAGACAAAGACCGGTGGTGATTATTTAACATAGAGTAGTAAGGCGAAGCGCCTTACCACTCCACTGACCATAACACCGATAATTGGGGCAGACAATCGTGCACAAAATAGATCCTTTGCGCCTTGGTCGGTCGTACCGCCTCGTGGAGAAAACATCGCTCGAGGTGGCACAATGGTGTTCAGTTCACCGCTCCGCTTAGATTTATGTTACTCATCCGTAACCTACAGTTTGGTTAGATGTTGCCTGCGAACTTTGCTGACCTCGTCGTCGGTGGTAATATGATGTTTTTAGAAGTCGCTGGATGACCATATTTGATCATGTATGAAATTCTACAAGGCGATTAATCGATAAACTACAATCTAATTGTTGTCTTAAGCAAGGTACCTAAACATCCCATTGCTCGACACCTTAGTACCAACAGAGGACACCATTAATTAGGTACCTCTGCCATCATGACTAAGATTGAAAGTCTACCATATGTACCTAATACCTATGGGTCAGTGTCAAGCACGGGGACGTATACCTTAATTAAATCCTTATCTATTTGTCTTTGGTTTAAACATACCTATACTGTTGTCTGCCTGTTGGTATTTTTCTGTTCAATTATTTTAGCAGTAGGCATGCAGAAGGTATTTATAAATTCCACAGTGCCTTAGATTATTTTTTTAAAATGCTATATGTTCTTATAAAAATAAATACATTCTAAATAATAGTAATTATTATTCAATGTAAGTTGTCATTTTAGGTATTATGCCATGTAGGGAATATTAATTATTAATTAATGGCATAGGTATCTAATTGGGAGAAAGTGGTACATAGTTACGAGTAGTAAGTGTTGTATATTTCAACTGCACTTTGCAGCTATGGGAAAACGAATAAAGCGTCACGTCACCATCTATATATATATTACGCGAGGCCGATTCGTCTCATGCTCCAGCAGTTGCATAAAACTCTTATATTTTCATATTTTTTAAGAAAAAGGACTAAAAAATTGATTTTAAAAAACTACTGTGCGCTGACCGCGTGACGTCACGCGTCGTGGCTCCTGTTTTGAATTGACATAACACAGTAAAAAAATGAACAATAACTGAACTCAAACCTGTAGTAAGTTCTTCAGCATGAGAAAATATACGTTTCGAGTCGGCGACATATATCCACAACCCCGAGAAAATTAACAAAATACAAAATAAACGATCTTTTTGCAATGTTTACAATTTACATGAATGACAGACGTATTGTATCGTCATTTAATTCGACGTCAACATTTAATATTTTTTTCTTTTATGCCAGTATTAAATTGTCATGACCTTTTTACTTCAATATTTAATATAATTATACAAACTCTTTCGCATATTCAAATTTTGAGAGAATA
This sequence comes from Epiblema foenella, assembly GCA_963556455.1. Taxonomy (NCBI): domain Eukaryota; kingdom Metazoa; phylum Arthropoda; class Insecta; order Lepidoptera; family Tortricidae; genus Epiblema; species Epiblema foenella. The sequence goes on from OY747095.1 coordinate 18,205,930, forward strand.
CCATTCATTGTCGTGGACGGCCATCTCTGTTCTTGGCATCTTTGTTGACCTTAACAGTGTCTTGCGCGCCGATAGGAGTACAATTCCTATTGGCGATTTAGCCTTTAGAAAACTTTTTTATCCTCGGGATGGCAAATCGCCCAGCGGACTCCCCTTCCGGGTGGAAGCTCATGGTATTGCTGGACGAGACCGGGAATATGTTGGAAAGAATCCTCGCTTCCCGGATCGGGAAGCAATATGAAAATGCGGGCCCCAATGTCACTCCAATATCATGGAGTCGCTCCTTACCTGAGGCGCATCGTGGAGCGAGTACTGTGAAGAAAGGGGAGCTCTCACGATGTTCTTCGGATAGCCAGTAGAAAAATATTATGACGGGAAAAGTTGAGGGCCACAGGTTCCAGGGCAGACTACCCACTAGATAGAGCACCCAAATCACTGGTGCCCTGCAACTATATCTGCACGAGGCCATCCATAAGGTGATAGGTGATAGGAGCCTATGGAGGAGTCTGGTCAGTAATAAATGGACATTATGTCCTCAGCGTCGAGGGAACGACTGATGATAATGATGTGTCGCATCCACGCTGTCCGGATAACTTAGCTAGCAGTCTACTTTAGGCTTGGCTTTGATCCGGCATAATGTGACACTGAAAAGGAAGTGTCGATTTTTAAGACCCCTTTTTCAAATATTTTTGGTGTCCCTAAAAGAGGCACAAATTACAGAAATTTATCTACCTATAGTTGTTCCTTTTCTGAATAACTATCGGAATTTCCGTATTTTAGCGGCGACGGGACGCCGCTACGGGACTCTCGTCATTTTAATAACCGCATCATTACGTGTGCGCATAAATAGGAGCTCAGTCTTCAACTGGTAGGTCCGCAGTTTGGAGCGGTAAGCATCGTGCTCTACCACAACACGATGAATCTTGGCACCATAACACCATCACAAGAAATACCTAAAGGGTATCAAACGGAGGTTTTCCACCAGTAAGGAAAAGCGAAATTATTTAAACTACCTTTGAAAAAGTCTTAGTGAAGGGGGGGGGGGGGGGGGGGGGCAACACCATAACCACCCCCTCACCTGATAATGCCGTCCCTGAACCAAATCCCGGATCCGCGCCTGTCTGTTGGGAACAAAAATAACACGACTGTGTCCCTGGAAAACCTGGAACGGCCAATTGCGACTATAGATTGGTAGAATGAGAGCATCTAGCTTTTCTAAGTATTTAAATGCTTCAACAAATGCTCCAAACATTCCTATTATTTATACAAAATATTTAATGATGGCCAGTGGCACTAGTTACTAAAATGAGGGTAGTGTGTGATCACTCACTGGGTTTTTTTTTTAACCTGACTGTGGCTTTATAGGCCGGGCCTAATAAAGCGATAGGAGTGCGCGGTTGGAGAGTAGCCTGGGGAAAATCCAGGGGAAAACCTCCGACACGACCACGCGTGTGGTTTGGAACACTGGAATACTCTAGGAGTTTGCGCTCCAGTTGACATTGGTTGAGCGGTTTCAACCGAATCTGAGGTGTGAGTGAAATCGAGCTACTGGGAGTTTTGTCGCTGGTTCACTAAACCTACCCTAGCTGAGAAGAGTCCAGCAAGAAACTCAGCTAGGCCCGACCTGGGTCGGAGTGACTCTACCCGGTGTGCGGCGGTACCGGGACGAATAGGGACTATATGTGTCAGTGTTGTCGCGATCGCGCGGTGGACGTCCCCGCCGGTGGGAATGCCTAAGTGTACGCGTCGTGTCAGAGTTGGACGCCGTAAGCGCAGCGTTCCATCTATCGATGGACGCTGTGATTACGTCGTCCGGGTCCGTAAGTGTATGCCTAGGACGCCGGACCGTGCGGCCCCTAATCAGTGATCGCCGAGTTACGACAGAGAGGGGAGGGATGGGAACGTACGTATTACAATTTATTGACGAGCATAATACCACTACCGAGAATTGTATTTTTTATTTAATCTTTAGTAAAAATACGGCCTATAAATATAATGTATTGAATTATAGAAAATAAACAGAAGCGATGTGGTAATTTTAGCGACATTGCCACTCTGTTGTCGTCCCTCATTGTATTGTGGCATGCGTGACGCGAATAGCTACTTCTACTAGGGGAAACTGGGTAGGATTTGTACAGCAGTAGCATACATACAACGTGGCCATATTCTTCACTATCTAATACGTTGATGCGTACGTATGTATATGCCTAGCTCCCACTCATAGTCCGACCACGCTAACTCTGCAAGGAATAATTTGGCAACACTGCATTATACGTCATATGTGTTGCCAAATTATTTCAATGCAGAGTTCGCGTGGTCGGACTCTATGAAGGAGCTACTCAAGAAAAAGGAAAACCGAGTGGCTCCTGGAAATGTTTTTTGCCGCATCAATTTAGTTTTTTCTACCCACATATTGGCTGGATTTACTTGTAATAAGTATTATCAATTTGTACAATGAATTAAGTATAATTCATGAGTAACTGTTGTACATTTTTGTATTAAATTTGCCTGTCCGACCACGCTAACTCTGCATTGAAATAATTTGACAACACTACCTCAAACGTCACATTTTCATACAAATATCAAAGAGAATATAACCACTACGTTCTACAAATATGACGTATAATGCAAAGTGTTGCCAAATTATTGCTTTCAGAGTTAGCGTGGTCGGGCTCTAATCCGTTATTTTTATTTTATTACATTTGTATTTTTTTTTGGTTAGGCTTTTTGTACGTTTGGAATATGTAGAATCATACTATATGAATGCTCCGCCACCTCAGTTGAGAGAACTTAATCGTCGCTATATTATTATTACAAGTCTATGCTACAAATATACGTACAAAATGTGGTTAGTACAGGAGAGACTTTACATATTAATACTGCAATAAAAGTTATAGTGTACATAGTCACTCCTCGCGTGGTTCTACTTTTAGGAAAACCGTCATTGCTTGATAATGTTACTTCATATGAATACGAGACTATATTATTATTATAGCTAGATTAATAGGCTATTCAGCAGCAATGACATTGATGTGATACAGTAACTGGTTCTTTTAATATTGTTTACAACGCTTAAAGTAAAAAGTGTCCTACTGACTTTCCCCTACTCTTTAGAAATATATACTCTACTCTACGTTATCTACGTATTGAATCGAATCCACCAATTTTTCGATTGTCGTCAGTCGTCAATTCGATGGTATGTCAGAAACGTCAGTTTAAAGGAATGGTATCGATACTTCTTTATATCCCTGTTTCAAACAAATAAAAGATTTAATCATTTTTTTTTTAAATAGGTTGTGTTGTGTATTCGTATATTATATTCTCTTTGTAGTCGTCCACTATACCTCAACATCGACGTTCACACGCGCAGCAAGTTAAACTAAGCTATTTTTATAGTATAATGGAATTTATAGAGCTTATATCAATAAATAAACTGGATGGAGTTATATTAAAATATCCTCAACATGATAATGTTGATGGAACTGTGTGTATCACTGGACATCATCTTATTTTGAGTTCTCGGAAAGAAGGCGTTCGCGAGCTATGGGTAAGGCATTACAGATTAAAGCCTAATATTATTATGAATAAGTATAGCATTTATAAAACTCAACTTACTTCAAAGAGATACAGCCTACAATGAAATTTAGGCTGTAAGTAACAATTTAATCATGTATCTAATAAAGGTCAAAAGACTACTAAGGACTTTTAAAATACCCAAAAGAAGTCTTCTATTGAAACACATTTATTGCTGTATAGTCAACAACAAAAAAAAAAACAGTGTTCTAAAAAACAGCTGTACAACAACTTTTTGTCAGAATTCTGTGCTTTCACAATTCACCTTATTTAAGTAAGCAGCCATTTTTTAAGGATATTTCTATTTAACTTATCATGTTGTTTATTAATTAACATGTTCACTGCGGCACAGCCTACACAGTTGGTACAGCCCCAGAGTTGAACGGTTTATTACAGTTATTACTCGCCTGCAGCGAAGCTGTCAATAAAACCACTATCAACAATTTAACTTGCTTTCTAGCTTCTTCACAAAAACATTGACAGCATAGAAAAGAAGGAAAATAAGCCTGTCAGTGGCATGACACAGGGTGGATCCTTGTTCCTGAAGTGCAAGGATCTGCGGATATTCCAGCTGGACATCAGCTCCAGCACAGAATTGCACCTGCTCGCCCAGACCCTGGAGAACCTCTCCGGGCTACAAGACCCTAGCCTATTCTATCCATTCTTCTACAGACATATGCACCCTATTATGGAGAATGGGTATACATTATATAGGTATGTCTTCTTAGTAACATCTACAGATGTGCCATTCCTGGGATTATTCCTCAAAGTAGCCAAATTGTGAGTTCTAAAACTGAAAATATTCCTTTAAACTCAAACTCAAAATATTCTTTATTCAAATAGGCCTAGCAACAAACACTTTTGAATCATCAATTTTTAACATTATCCAACTCCATCCTAGTGGCATCCTAGAAATTGCAGCAACTTGGTTTATGTTTTTAACCCATTCACTATGTAGATACTTCATAATTATCAGCATATTACATACTGAGTGTTAATAAAGAAAAAATAAGAATAACTTAATAAATTATATATTATGTGATGTTATAGGAGTAGACAATATTCATCTTAATTTATTGAATTGCAATGCTATTTAGATATGGTTTGCGGAAATAAATTGGAAAAATTGTCTTTGCTTTTCAGTATAGAGGGTGAATTTACAAAAGTGCTAGCGACAGAAGAGTGGAGGATATCACGAGTAAACCAAAACTACACAGTGTGCCCGGCGTACCCAAAAGCTGTAGTTGTGCCGAAAAGTGTAGATGATGATATGGTAGCCCTGGCTGCGACTTTCCGACAAGGTGGCAGGTTTCCTGTCCTTTCCTATAGGCACAATAATGGGGTAAGATTAAATTTCAGTATTGTGACATTGTTGTGTGTTGGCATATACATGCTCATTGTCTATGTGTGCGTCAGCACAGGAGCTATGAGTTCACTTTGTCTATGTGTTTGTATGTGTCAAAACTGCAGTTTTCCACATTTGTGGGATAAAAGTGCCATATGAGCAATGCACTGTGCATATAATTTTGCCTTACCTTGTGTCTAAATAATCAAGTTAAGGCAATTAGATATAAATATAAGGTTTCTTATAGAATTCCATTATGCTAAGCTATGCAACTTGGGCACAATTTTTTTGTCTATGGTTCTAAGTATTTTTAACAAGATAAGACAACAAACAATACTATCACTCCCCAGAATCCAGATTGGATGACAAAGTGATTGTACAGTCGATTTTTTGAAGATATTTACGTTCCCAAAGGTTCAAAATACCTGAGCAAACTTAATGCTTAACATTAATGTTGTATTCACATATTTTTGATCACTTTGCCCAAGCAAATATTTTTAACTTGACTGTACTAGTTACCATTGAAAAGTCTAAACGTGGTTTTTATCTATAACTTTGATGATGTTCACAGTCCTGAAATCAAGTTAAAAGTAAACTAATAATATACCGTAATTTGTAGTGGTTTATCTTGGACACTTTTATAAAGGTCATAATTACTTCACCAGATAGCTTAATTAAAGGGATACCTTCTGTCAGGGGTCGGCAACATTTTAGCAGCCAATAGCCAAGGGCCACATAGTAGCTAACAAAATTGTACCCGCACATGTTAATAATTAGCAAGTCTATAAGACAAAAGGTATCACATTGTCGATTGTCAATAAGGATCTCGCGGGCCGCAAGTAAAAGGGGTTCACCTGTTGCCGATCGCTGCCCTATATAATTGGAATGGGCCGTGTTGCTCCTAGTAAAATGTGTGAAACTCAGTGCAATTAGTGAGAAATCTGTTACAATAATAGCAATTTCCAGGCAGTACTGATGCGAGCGGGCCAGCCGCTGTACGGGCCGAAGCACCGGCGCTGCCGGCCGGACGAGGCGATCCTGAACGCCGTCGTTGGGCCCGGCATGAAGGGCATCATATACGACCTCAGGAGCACTAATGCCATTTCACAACAGCAGAGTAAAGGTATGTGTAACAAATCACATAAGGTTTGGAACCACTGGTTTCACCCGACTTAAACACAGCTTTTAATTTCGAATACAGGACAGTTGGGTATTTGACACATGTTAAAATTTATTCCATGGTGTGGTTATATAGATAGAGAACCATCAAATTATTACAATAAATAGTAAATTTGACAAGTAATCAGAATCATAAAAAAATATGGGACTTTAAAGATTTGCTAAAATGTTGTTTTTTTTTAATAGTTCAAATGTAAATTGAAAGTTACCACAAAAGTGTCATGTTTCAATAAAAAAGAAATTGTATGGCAACTATGTCCTTAAACGCAATATCACGACTAAAATGGCAAATTACTCGTATTTCCATACAACGGGATTACGACGTCATTGCACTGTGACTTCACATTTTACTGCCGATCAGTATGGAACGTTTGTGTTGCTCTAATTGTAGTTGAAACCACACAAACATTTGGTCGTCTCTAAAAACTGGTCCGAATGATACCATTTTTTTTGTCAAATAGCTAATTGAAATCCTATCGAAACCAGTTTAAAATCGTTAATGTAGGTATATGTGTTTAATTTTGGCGGGAACTGTTGACTGACGGTAATAGTGTTTGTATATGGACTATTTTGTGGAAGCGGTTCTGAAGGGGTATTGAACAAAGTAATGCTTCTCATTTACTTTTTTTAAAATTCTTATCTGCTCTGGAGCAGAAATTTACCACTTTCAGCACGCCCTTAGATGAACAATGACCCACATTCTGAGTATGAGAAATGAACAATAAAAATACTCTGAATTACAGGGTTCATGTAGGTTCGGGCCTGTTTCTTTATTCAAACATAAAAAGTATACGCTTAGACATATTTATTGATAGAACCCACGCATCCCTATCGCCACCTATCGCTGAACCAATTAGAATGATAAGACTCTTTTGTTGTGCATTTATTTATTATATCTACAATATGACACAGTCGTGGAGTGTACAAATCACTACATAGTAAAACAAAGTCGCTTTCTCTGTCCCTATATCCCTATGTATGCTTAAATCTTTAAAACTACGCAACGGATTTTGATGCGGTTTTTTTTAATACTAGAGTGACTCAAGGGGAAGGTTTATATGTATAATACATGCATCAGCATTGCACCTGTGCGAAGCCGGGGCGGGTTGCTAGTGCTTAATATTTAATTATTGTTTTCAAATAAAAAAGTAAATAATTGTTGCATGCAGGAGGTGGCACAGAGAGCAACGCCAACTATTCACAGTGGAAGATTTACAACAGGTCTATGGATGACGTCGACAACCAACAGCAGCTACTTGAGAGTTACTCCAAACTTATAGAGGGTGAGAATCTTTATAATAATAAGAATAGAATGGATGTACAGAACCAGGAATAAAAATAATAGTCAACTTAACGTTTTGAGTCCCTAGCATTGGACACAATGGTGGAAAAACGCGCCGCTGACGCCACACAATCGCATTGTTCAATGCGAAATTAAACTTTACGCAAATGCGCATAGATCGCTATTGCTTTTGGCCAAGCTATCGGCTGTAGACGTCCTTGGCGTCCCTTGCACGATTTTTCGATGGCGTGATTTTTTGTTATCTTCTTTTATATAGTAAAAATATGAGTATGTCAAGTACGATTTCCCCAGAGTCTTGAATTTAAGCTTGTGAATGGGGCAGGATTTTACAAATGAAGTTTTTTACTATGTAGAATGATTGTTGCAGCATGCAACGACCGAGAGATATCAAGTGACAAGTGGATCTCGCGGCTCGAGGCGTGCGGCTGGCCCGAGAACGTCCGCAACGCGCTCCACACCGCATGCATCGTCGCGCAACACTTACACCAGGTATATAACGCCCGCCATAAGTGACGACTGTATTTTTTCAGTCGTCAACCATCTACTTTATGAGAATCCAGTGAGTTCGACAGGTACAACGGCATTATCTCGTGTAATCTAGGAGTTGCTATGACCACTTTCTGTCTCCATCATTAGACCATGTTGCGGGTGCCATGACATATGGCATTGTCACTTCACCCGAATTTTCACCGAGTTACAGCTCAATCCAACGCGTGGTTTAAAATGATTTGCAAATTTTGAAGGACAAGTTTTTACAAAATACCAACTTAACGTATGAACAGTGCAAGTTAATATAATGCTTGCAAATACTGAGAGACATCCTATTTTTTGCTAATATGCATTTTTGCTAATATGAAATTGCCCAGAATGTTGAAGAACCTACATTAATATAAAATTGTGCAACAGGAGTGCAAAGTTGTTTTTTGCTGCGAGGTCTGATTTTGGGGATCAATAGCATGAGATGCAAATAACTTTGCTCGCATGTGACTCATACAACTTTTCAACTCAGCAATGAGAACATGTTAAGGTTTAATAATATGATAGGCTTTTACGTACGTCGTACGTGTCTGGTAATTAATCAGGAAGAAAACTTAATTTAGCATTCATCAAGGCACTGCTTGTTTTATTAACTCCTCAGCACACCGTTCAGGCGCACGACGCGAGATTAGCCGCGGCAGAATTGGACACATTTCAGTATATCACACGCGCGCCAGCTCTCGTGTACACTAAAAACTAGACGCACTGTTGTTTAAATACAGCCTTCATCACTGATCACTAATATTTACTACTTATTTTAAACACCAATTTATGTCTGTAGTGCAAGACGGAAGAAAATAACATTTGAAAACAATGTAATCCCGCAATTTTTTAAAGGGGCGTTTTGAAACTGCACTCGTATATTTTTACTTAATAAAAAAAAATTTAAAGTATAATTATTAATTGACGTGGTATTGACTTTGTCTTTTCTTCAACAATTGTTTTACTTCAAAATATTTATTATTAAAATACCAATTTATTTAAAAGAACCGTTGCCAACAACATTATGATAATTTTAACTTTTGGGATAATTTATGAGTTTTAGAACGTCATCATATTTAGCGCGTTTTGGGGGTCTCCTATAAAAATTTGTTTGAAATGAGGTTGGACCACAGACCATCCTTGTCTTTTAACATTGACAGTTCATTTCAATATTAATTTTGAATTTCGTTTTTCTTAAAAAGAACAAGAAGGAATCTTGTCACTATTGAATTGTCAAAGTGTGTATCAGTATATAAAACAACTATTTTTCCTGCTATTAATTCAGTATAATTATATCAACATATAATATATCAATTGCTAATGATCTATATCCGTTGTGCTCATTTTGTGTCACTGTGACTGCTCCGTCCCATCCTATCAGGGTTTATGGGCAAAGAAAATGAATCAGCATGAACATAAAAAATGTCAACGGCTGTGTTGATTCTTCTAGCAAAGTGAATGATAATAGTAATATTGGAATTATGAATAGTACTACGCTCTTCGATAAACTGGATGGCTGCTCGAACTATTCAACGTGGAAATTCCAAATAGAATTGTATCTTATAGATACAGACCTATGGGAATACACGAGCATAACTCCCGAGGATACTGCAAGTACGAGAAAGGATCAGAAAGCAAAGGCTAAGATATGCTTAATGATCAAACCACATTGCCTCGTGCACGTCAAACACGTGAAGACAGCTAAAGACGCATGGTGTGCGTTGAAAGAAGCTTTTGAAGATAAAGGGTTGAATAATCGCTGTAGATTACTCTCTAGACTGGTGAGCTATAAACTAGAGATGTTTACGACAGTACGAGAATATGTAACAGCGGTAATGGTGACATCTCAGGAGCTGTCAGATCTTGGAAAGGAGGTAGACGATGAGCTGTTGGCTGCTTTGATGCTTCAAGGCCTCACGAATGAATTTCAACCTATGCGTATGGCTGTAGAAAACAGCAACATTACGTTGACAACCAATTATGTCAAATCGAAACTTTTCCAAATGGAAGAAACATACGTCACCAAATACGAGTGGAACTACTACAACTTTGCTTTGCTTTCAAAACAAAAACACATTTGCCATGGCTGGAGATCGTGAAGAGGAATGGGTCCTAGATTCGGGAGCGTCCACGAACATGACAAGTAAAAGGCAGTGGTTTAGAGACTATAAGGTTATAGATCGTGTTCCTATAACATACGCTAATGGTGACAAGCTATATGGAGAAGGACAAGGTATGGTGCTGTGTGAATCAACTGGAATGACTGTAAGTAACGTAGTGTATGTTCCTAAGTTATCAGCTAACTTGATGGGTGTGAGTACTATTGCAGAGAGGGGATATGAAATAGTATTTGGTCACAATGATAGAGATTCAGATATGCAGTGGTTCGGAGAGTTTACTAACTATCTAATTATTAAAGCACATTAATATATCGATGCGTTATTTTATTAGTACATTTTTCACATGACACACATGACAACAACATTTCTTTATTGTATCATGTATAGAGTTTGGATATCAATTGAAACTCCTTTGACACTTTCCCTTATTCAACACTCTACTCCAAGATCACGACGAAGGGAAGAAAATCTTGCCCGTGGCAGTGCTTTTGTCAGAACGTCGGCCAGTTGTTCCGTTGTGCCGACTCTCTTCACTTCCAGTGTACCCTCAGAAACCTGTTCTCGCACGTAAAAGTGCCGGATGCGAATGTGTTTGGTGCGCTTGTGGAACTCAGGGTTATGCGCTAAACGTATAGCTGCCTCGTTGTCCACATACAGCGTTGGAGTATGCTTGAGCTTCGTAAGTTCCTGCATTATTCTGGCAAGCCAAACCAATTCTCTAGCTGCCTCACTTGCTGCAACTAGCTCTGCTTCGGTTGTGGATATGGCAACCGATGCTTGCCGCTGGCTGAGCCAAGATATCACGCCTCCAGCATAGCGACACACCACGCCTGTAGTAGATCGGCTCGTTTCTCGATCTCCTCCATGGTCTGCATCACTAAATCCTTCAAGTATTGAAGATTGCTGCGATTCATACTTGATTCCATAGGAGCACGTGCCTTTGATGTAACGCAGTATTCTCTTTACTCTAAGCCAGTCTTCCTTGGAGGGAGACTCTAATTTCCGGGAGGCTACGCCCACGGCATAGGCAATATCTGGGCGAGTCCCGACCATTAAATATGCCAAGGCACCGACGGCTTCTCTATATGGAAACTTTTCCATCTTTTCAGTTTCGACTTTCCCTGAATAAGAAGTTTCCTTTTCGATTGGTGTTGTGACAGGGTTACATTCTGCCATTGCGAAACGTTCTAAGACTTTCTTTGCATAACTCTCCTGGTTTATAAAAATAGAGCCATCCGCTTTTCTGGCGATTTCTAACCCAAGATAATACGATGCAGGTTTAGTCGTAATATGCAATCGTTTACGCAAGTCATTCAGAAACGAACTCGCCAAATCTTTATTGGTTGCTGCTACCAATCCATCATCCACATACAATGTGATTAATAGCTTGTTGTCATCTACTTCCTTAGTGTATAGACAACAGTCAGCCTCGCACTGCTTAAAGCCCATTTCTAATAGAATTGCTTCAAAGCAAGAGTTCCAACATCTGGGAGCTTGCTTTAAGCCATACAAGCTTCGATTAAGTTTCCAGACTTTAGATGTTCCATCGTTAAATCCTTCTGGTTGCTGCATATATATTTCCTCATCAAGCTTTCCGTTGAGGAACGCTGTAACAACATCAAATTGAACGAGGTACATATTCTCTTGTGCGCTGACACTCAGTAGTGCTCTTACGGTTGCTAGGCGCGCGACAGGGCTGAAGGTCTGATCGTAATCGATTCCTTTTTTCTGTTTAAAGCCCTTCACGACGAGCCGTGCTTTGTATCTGTCGATGGAGCCGTCTGGGTTTCTTTTTGTTCGAAGAACCCATTTGCAAGGAAGCGCTTTTCTCCCTTTCGGCAGATCACAGGCCGACCACACTTTGAGGTCCTTTAATGACTTCATTTCGCTCTCCATCGCCTTCCGCCATTCTTCGTAATCATTACGATGCATTGCATCAGCAAAATTCGACGGGTATGTCTCTGTGATGCACACATAGTCATCGAGTCTACCAGGTTTTCTTATTTCGCTGCGATTTCGCAAATTGTATCGTGGCGGTTCTGCATCATAGAATTCATCTACAGGGTCATCAATACTATCATCTTGTAGTAGCTGGGGTTCATGAACATAGTCTTCTGGGACTGGTTCAGGTTCCAAATCCTCATGACGCATTTCGTATTCATGAATGTTATCTTCTTGGACTGGGTCAAGTTCCAAGCTCTCTTCAGATTCATTACCGTGTTCTTCTATGACTATTTGCGGTTCCAAAATCTCTTGAGATTCTTGAGCGTGGTCTTCTTGGACTAGTTGAGGTTCCAAGTTTTCTCCCTCAAGGCCGCGTTCAAGATCATTAGAGAATGTTGGTTTACTCTTGTTGGTATCTCTCTCGGGTTGGACAGGCAATGGATTATGATGTACGTCAAGATGAGAATCTGGTTCCTCGTTGCTGACGGCGTTGTCCATCGGCATTCGCAGGATGCACTCCCTCGTATTTGTGTCATTATTGGCACAAGCTGGGTGAACATCGCTGTTAGGTAACGGTTTCTCATCAAACGTTACATCACGCGAGCGGACGAGTGTGTTCCTTTTTCCATCAGATATCCAGATCCTGTACCCATCTTCATCATAACCGACAAGTTTTCCTTTGATGGCCTTCTTGTTCATCTTCTTTCGTTTTTGTTTTGGAATGTGAACATAGGCATTGCATCCTATAATTCGAAGATGTTTTATAATCGGTTTTTTTCCACTCCAAAGTTCGTATGGTGACTTGTCGTTCGTGTTCGTCGGACCGGTTCTATTGAGGATGTATGCGGCGGTGTTTATAAGTTCTGCCCAAAGTTCTTGTGGCATCGGTTCGTGCGCATACATGATAGACCTCGCAGTTTCAACCAAAAACCGATTTTCACGTTCGCTCACGCCGTTCTGTTCTGGTGTGTACGGCGTAACCAATCTCTGTTGGATTCCATGGGAGTTCAGTAGGTCTCGAATGGACTTGTTGTCAAACTCACCACCGTTATCGCTTAGTAAGCATTGTACAATATGTCCTGCAGTTTTTGTCTGAGCTAACATTAAGGCGAGCTTATCCTTAACCTCTGACTTGCGTCTCAGGAAATATACCATACGGTAGCTGGTGAAGTCGTCTTTGAACAACACGTAGTATTGGTATTTTGAATAGCTCGGTTGGAACGGTCCGCAAACGTCAGTGTGTACGAGTTCTCCTGGCGCGGTAGCTCGAGTTCTCGTACCAAATTTGAGTCTATGTGCTTTCCCATATATGCAACCTTCGCATAGTTCTTTATCAAGAGGCAGATCTACGTCCAGTTCGCGTTTAACTGTGGCTTTAACGTGTCTCTTGTTTTGATGCGCCAATCTCTCGTGGTAAAGTTGCATGGTATTGGACGTAGCGCAGACTTCAACGGGGTTTTCTGGAACTACGACTCTTGCATCGAGTTTGTACAATCCTCCCTCTTTCTGTCGCTTTCCTATTAGGCATGCTTCTCCGTTGACATAGACAGTGCATTCTTTTGTCGTTGATGAGAATTGGCTGTTCGGAATCCTATCATGGACAGCTAGAACCGAGAATAGGTTTTTCGTTATGGCTGGCACGTACCAAACATCTTGCAGGGTCACACGTTGCAGCTTCCCTCTAATGTTCGCTTCCATTATTATTGAACCTTTTCCTTTAGCATTGATCTTGTTACCATTAGCCGTAGTTACGGTACGGATCTCGTCGAAGGTTTCGTAATTTTGGAACATATCAGCCCGGTTTGTCACATGGCTCGTGGCGCCATTATCCACGTAAAAATTCTCGGTGTCAGGATTGATCGTAAATATTTCAGTGCTTTCTATAGACATAAGAATCATGTTCGCAGATTTAGAAGTAGAAGGTGTTGCTCGAGGATTACTGCTTTTCGGAGGCTTACCGTCTTTGATCCACTTGTGACAGTTTCTCACTCGATGGCCGATAGCTTGGCAGTAGTTGCATTTCAACTTCCTATCTTTCTTCTCTGCATTAAACGTGGTGCCAGAATTTGAGACGAGAGCTTCCTGTTGAAGCACGTTGTTGCTCTGCAGTGCTCGCTCAAATGCACACAGATGACTAGTTAGGCTTTCGATGGTTCTCTCGGCTTTTGGCAGAAGTAGCCAGCTGCTTCTGAAGGAGAAGTAAGTTTCGTCGAGCGTGTCGAGAATCTTGCATAGAAGTAGCAGTTCTGGTAACTGGCTCTTCTCATCTTTACTTAATTCCTGATTCAGCTGCGTCCAGATGTTCTTAAGTTTTGACATGTGGGTAGCTATGTCGTCTGCCGTATCCTTTTTAAAGCCAAAGAAACTCATGCACAGATTATAAGACTTGTCTTCGTCAGCGCCGTCGAAAAGTCTATGCAATTCAAGCCATACATCTCTCGCGTTTGTAAATCTCATGACCTTTCTAAGTGTGTCTTCTTGCATATTGGTTGTGATAATCAGAAGTGCAGTTGCGTCTGCTTTTACGAACCGTTCCAATTCCAATTCATACGTGGCGACAACTGCGGCATCTCCTGATGAGCCAGGGGCGGGGGCGGGTGCTTTGGGTTTAAGGAACGAGCCTTCTACAATTCCCAGCGCGTGCGGGACGGTTTTGAGTAGACTCACGGCTTTGTACTTCCAAGTGTCCCAATTCGATTTTCCCTCCAGTAAACCAATATGTAGTTTTGTAAAATTCTCCATGACGTAGGTGGGACCGATAACCTGATAGAGATTCAGATACGCAGTGGTTCGGAGAGTTTACTAACTATCTAATTATTAAAGCACATTAATATATCGATGCGTTATTTTATTAGTACATTTTTCACATGACACACATGACAACAACATTTCTTTATTGTATCATGTATAGAGTTTGGATATCAATTGAAACTCCTTTGACACACAAAAGGTGTAAAATCTATAAAAGTGACGAATGCAAGATAAGGGGTACACCTATTTTCAAAGGTATAGAAGATAGAGGTGTATACAAGCTTAATGAGTGTTGTTTACAGAATACGGCTCTCAATACTACGTCAGAAAGCAACGATTCAATGGAATTATGGCACCGTCGTATGGGGTCGTGGGGGGGAGGGTATTTGAAATCTTCTACTTCTGAAAAACAAGATGGCAACTGGGATAAGCTTTCCTAATATCAATTCCAACCTGGAATGTGTATCCTGTCTGATGGGTGATTTTCTTAAACGGAATGGTATTAAGCATCAGCTTACGGTCGAATATACCCCAGAACAAAACGGTGTCGCAGAAAGAGCAAATCGTACCATCTGCGAGAAGAGCAGGTCGATGTTGCATGAATCAGGTTTGAACAAGCGTTTTTGGGCTGAAGCTGTTCATCACGCGGTGTTTCTGAAGAATAGGTCACCGACAATTGCAGACAAGGAGAAAACGCCAGAAGAGGCGTGGACGGGAAAGAAGTGTAATTTGGACAACTTAAAGATGTTTGGATGCTGAGCTTTTATGCATGTTCCTGACCAGAAACGGACTAAATTTGATCCCAAAAGTGTAGAACTCGTCTACACAGGCTTTACAGATGATGAAAAAGCATACAGATTGATAGATCCAACGACTGGTAGAGCATGTAAAGCAAGGAATGTGGTATTTTTTGAAAACCAGATGTATGGAACCAAAAGGCGAGAAATGCCAACCAGAGAAGCACCTGTTATCCAAATTATACAAGATGAGGAAGACCAAACTGTAGAAGATGTAAGAGTTGAGCAACCAGCAGTTGAATTTTAACCTAATGTTCGGGAAGGTCGAACTCTCCCCATAGAAGAAGACATAAGGAGAGAATCCCCAATAATGGCTTCTTACCGAGTGTTCAGGAAAGTGAACCTCTCTGTATAGAAACAGAAGAAACTGTAGAAGAACCATCAGTGGAACCTATCATGGAAAGAGTTCAGTTTCCTCAAGTGGAGATTGAAACGGTGGGTGAAGAATCTGAAGGCTTCATGTCAGTAGATGAAGAAGGTATAGAAGAACCTGCACAACCACGAAGATATATTCCGCAGATGAAGAGGATATAAAAGAACATACACAACCACGAAGATATCCTTTAAGGAATAGAAAAACCAGGCAGTTTCAGGACTATATCCTATATCACACAATAAACCATGAAAAGGAACCTACTACCGTTCAAGAAGCTCTTTCGGGTAAAGATGCTGACAAATGGAGAGCAGCAATTCAGGAGAAGTTAGATGCTCACAAGAAAAATAACACGTGGACTCTCGTGCAGCCTCCTACCAAGAATAATGTAGTTAATTCTAAATGGCTATTTAAAATCAAAGAAGAGGCGGGAAATAGACACGGGTACAAAGCCCGATTGGTGGCAAGAGGCTGAAGTCAAAGGTGGGAATTAGACTATAAGGAGACGTTTTCGCCTGTCGTACGTCACAGTTCATTGAGGTTACTAATGGCCTTAGCAAGCGAGATTGGACTGAACATAGACCAGATGGACGTTAAGACTGCCTTCTTAAACGGAAACCTAAGCGAAACTGTTTACATGAAGCAACCTGAAGGTTTTGAAGACAAAGAGAAGAGAGACCATGTATGTAAGCTCAATCGTTCGCAAGCATCCAGAGGTCCCAGAGCGTGGAACAACAAGCTTGATGAAGAATTGAAGAAACTTCAATTTGAACAATCCAAAAACGAAACATGCATTTATACAAGATCAAAAGGAAACAACATCATCATAATAGCAGTTTATGTGGATGATTTGTTGATTTTTTGGAACAATGAAGATGAGCTTCGTAAAGTCAAGAGTGACCTCATGTCGAAATTCGAAATGAAGGATCTCGGAAAAGCTGAAAGCAAAAACTCATTTTGCTCACTAATTTCTCGCAGCAGAATGGGCTTGAACATCGCTGTTCGAGTTGCTGAGGTCAATTTTTTTACAGTCATGTCAATGTAATGAGTACTGAGATGTAGGCTGAATTTTACCAATATTTTTTTTTTCTGCGTAACCAAATTTGTGTAAATTGACGTTTGAAATATAGCGTTGTGTTCACAATATCAGCATGATTGCGTTTACGTTCGAATCTCGCACTTACGAGTACATACTTGCTAGGTAGTTGCTTGGGCTACTTGCTTTACGTCCGGCCGATGTTGTTTACAGAAAGCGGAGCCGGTGCTGGTGCACGGGACCCGCGGCGAGGACGCCACGCTGCTCGTCTGCTCGCTCGTGCAGATCATACTCAACCCCGACTGCAGGACCATACGCGGGTATGTACGCAACGAGAGGTAGACCTCGCTCTTATTTCGAGCATTTCAACTGGCGAAGTACCTCTGTGTAACAGAAGACCGCGGTCATTATAAGATGACTATTTCCTCTTTAGGTATGTGGTTTTGTTCGTGATGGTGAGTAAGGTCGCCAGTGCTACCGAGCAGACGCTGCGTTGAGAGTTAGGGACCTGCATAAGTTAACCGAGGGCTGAAAGGCACCCATTTAGGCCAATAGTTCGAGGCTGAAATGGGTGGTTTCACCCGAGTTTAACATTCTGCTTTTCTCGATACAAATACGAGGAAACTAAATATGCTCAAACATTTTCTGAATCAGTGCAAGAAACATTTTGGCTGGAACTATTGACTGACGTTAGTGGTATTTGTGTATGGACTAATTTATTCTATTAATTTTTAATAAAGAATTAAGAAGAAACTCAGACAATACCATGTCCAATATATCTCCAATTCACCATACTTTTATTTATTAATACTTTTCTAGAGCATAATAGACCACTTTCAGCACGCCACATAGATGAGCAATGACCCACTTTTAGAGTATGAGAAATGAAAATAGTACATTACTACAGAGGCCGGGAAGTAAGGTGTTGCCGGCCGAGTACATGTAGATAGATAGTTACGAGGTTGGCAACCCCTTTTCACGCCGAGGTATGTATAGTGCTTTTCTCAAACATGCAATGAAAAAAATTAAAAAAAAAATCGTGCGACAGAGGAGATATTTCAACTTCGTTCGTTTTCGTTTCGCGGTAGCCTCTCTGTTGTCATCGGCGTCGGAACTCATATTTAAATAGGTAACAAATTCAACAATGCATAAATCCAATTACAGAATGGAAAAAAAACAATTTTGCTTCCAAAATGATTAAAAAAATACCTTCACGGTTTGAGTAGACATTTTTACCGCTAATATTTAGATGAAATATTTTAAATGTGTATTTTTGTAGTTAAATTTGCTATTAAAATTATCCGACTGTGTTAATAATGTGTTTTTTTATTATGTTCATGTCGATTTTATGTAAATAAAACAGCAAAATATAGAAAACATCGGTTATTTTTTTTTAATAATCGTAGTGGCTTAATGTCATGACGAATGAAAAAGCAAATAATTGCTTATGGCTGAACGCCATGACGCTGTGTCACAAATAAACGTGGAATAGAAATTAAAAAAGAGCACCTTGTCTAGGCCTACAAGGTGCCTCCAACTTTGTATGAAATTCCTTTAAAGGCCTCTCGTCTAGCCGCACCCGAAACGTGACACTTCGCAGCCTATTATAAGGAACGTAACCTCAATATTTCATTGCATGTTTGAGAAAATACATATAATACATAGTTGGTACCGGCCCAGGTTGCAGGCGCTGGTGGAGCGCGAGTGGGTGTCGGCGGGGCACCCGTTCGGCGCGCGGCACCGCTGCGGACCGTACGCGTCCGCGCCGCGCGCCGCGCCCACCTTCCTGCTGTTCCTGGACTGCGTGCGCCAGTTCCTTGAGCAGTACCCCTGCAGCTTTGAGTACCGACAGTCCTTCCTCATCACGCTGTTCGAGCACTCGTACGCGAGCCAGTTCGGTGAGTGGCGCCGATTACATAACAGCAACGCGCCGCTACAGACCGTAGTTATTGCCGGCCGTTGTTTTTCCCGTGCCTGCTTTATTAGATTAACAATAGTACATTACTACAGAGGCCGGAACGTAAAGGGTTGCCGGCCTAGTACATATAGAAGTAGCGAGGCCGTATAGTTACGAGATTGGCAACCCCTTTGCACGCCGGGGTATGTATAGTGCTTTTCTCAAACATGCAATGAAATAAATTAAAAAAAAACTCCAAGAAATCAAACTTTAATTTCTAAGGAAAATAAAGGTAAATAAGACAAAAAATCCAATTACAGAAAGAAAAAAATTCAACTTTGCCTCTAAAATGTTTAAAAAATACCTTTATGGTTTGAGTAGACATTTTTACCGCTAATATTTAGATGAAATATATTAAATGTGTATTTTTGTAGTTAAATTTGCAATTAAAATTATTGTACTGTGTTAATAATGCGTTATTTATTATCGATTTTATACAAATAAAACAGCAAAATATAGCAAACATCGTTTCAGGACGAACCAAAAAGCAAATAATTGCTTATGGCTGAACGCCGTGATGCTGTGTCACAAATAAATGTGGAATGGAAATTAAAAAAGAGCACCTTGCAGGCCTAGGCCTCCAACTTTGTATGTAATTCCTTTAAAGACCTCTCGCCGCACCCGAAACGCGACACTTCGCAGCCTATTATAAGGAAAATAACTTACGTTTACGATTATAGAAAACTTGATGCAACCTATCCTTAGCAACATCTCTGGTGGATGAGCATTAAGCAGCCTCAAAACGTCCGTAAATAATCAAAGTTTCGGTTTAAAGCCCGACCAGAAATATATGACCATTTTCAAGAAGGCGCTATTATTATGATTTATCCATATAAATCAGAATAATTGACAGAATTTTTGACGTGTTTACCTGTTAGCTCTGACATTTAATTTTGGAATGTTTTTAGAGCGAAATAGTTTTATTTCCCGAGCGTAGTTTTCAGCAGTTTATTACATACACTATTTTAAATTCTCTTGTCCATGAAATGTTTTGTGCATTTTTTGTAATTTTTCATTTAAATTTTAACACTACGAGTACTATTTTTGAAATAAACCATGATACAGTAATATACTGCGCCAGGAATGGCAATCCGGTACATCGGTTAGTAGTGTGGGTGACACGACCTACGTCTTCAGCCTTGCATCAGCCTATCGACGATTTGCGGACGTAAGTGTGAGTGAATCGTCGATAGTGACGTTGGTGTCACGATCCGGATTGTCAGACCTTATTTTCTTAGAACATAAAATAAACCGCAACTGTGACAGTGATAAGTTTGACAACCTATATCATTAAAACTAGTGCTAGTGTAAGAAATTAATTCCAATGAAATTCCGCCACGCCATGGCGCAATTTTATTGGAATTAATTTCTTCTCATTCTGATCGGGGTTTACAAACTTCATCTCACCGATATTATTTTATTGGAATTCATTTCTTCTCATTCTGATCGGGGTTTACAAACTTCATCTCACCGATATTATTTTATTGGAATTCATTTCTTCTCATTCTGATCGGGGTTTACAAACTTCATCTCACCAATATTATTTTATAAGAATTAATTTCTTCTCATTCTGATCGGGGTTTACAGACTTCATCTCACCAATATTATTTTATTGGAATTAATTTCTTCTCATTCGGGCCCCTATTTCACCAAGTTGACATATGTATGTATTTGACATATGTAGGCTGACAAATCGAAAATTTTCATGTAAAAACTGTTTCACCAACTACAATTGTAATGTTTTTTGACAATTGTCGCGCCTGTTAGCTTTGGTGAAATAGGGGCCTGATCGGGGTTTACAAACTTCATCTCACCAATATTATTTTATTGGAATTAATTTCTTCTCATTCTGATCGGGGTGTACAAACTTCATCTCACCAATATTATTTTATTGGAATTAATTTCTTCTCATTCTGATCGGGGTTTACAAACTTCATCTCACCCACAGACCATCAATTTAACTAGACGTCGCCAAAAAGTAGTCAAAACGTCAAACTTCTACGCAGTCTCGCTCAGTCCGCCTTGAACGGTCATTGCCGCGAGACGTCAACCGAAATATGTAAAAATGACTCGTTGTTCAGTATTGAGTTGTTGAAACTGTTCCGAAAATGCTGACCCAAATAATGGACATGTTTCCTACCACAAATAAGTAAATTCCTTCTAAGATTATGTTTAATTCCATTTTAAAATCATTTATTTTAGATTTGTCGTAGTTGTAATACGAAAAATAGTCTATTTGCGACAGATGTACGATTACTTCATGTTCATGATACATTACCTACTTTAGTAACAAAGTTGTAGGGCCTGCCTATATTAAACGCGCAATGGAAATAAAACGATCGATCTTTAGCTTGTGTCGCTCGGCTTCTTGGTAAGGGGAAATTCTCATTCATCTGTCCAATGAACCGAATAGTGATGTTCACCTTTCGATTCGTCACAGTTCTTATCGATTGTTGAAATCGAGGTATGGTAATGTTCACTTAGGTATTTTGTGACACATTATAATTGTAAATTACAGGTTTCCAAGTAATCCATACATAAAAGAGAAATGGATGGAAGCAACCGGGCAAAAAAACTGGTTTCCAACAAAACATAGCACAATTTGCTCCATACATTTCGATGATAGTAGCTTTAAACAAACAAAAAAATATCGTCGACTGATGCCTGCAGCAATACCAACCATTGATGTACTGAAAAAATCAACAAGTGAAGCAGTTAGTAGATTGACATTGTAATCGATAGTATTGATTCCCTGGCATTGTTCTTAGAAACGTCTAAGCTTTAATGTTTATTATTTCACAGTAAAGCTTAGACGTTCTAATTGTTCATCAGAACTAAAGATTCGATTTTTACAAAAAGAAGCCTTTTCATTAAAAAAAGCCAGACAAGTATCGTTTCCTGTCCTGTCCTTTTATTGGTCGTCATGGTATTATTTTTACATGACCATATTTTTCGTGACCGATTTATCAACTCGAGCTGCACGGCGCAGGCGATATATCGTCTTTGTATCGATTTCGCGGGGACAACGGAGATTCCACATCACTAATATGCTCTTGTGACGTCACAGTAGGCAGCAAAAAAGTGACGCGGTCGGTTCTCATACAGATTGAGGTGCTTAGGGCCTCTAGTTAAATTGATGCTCTGTGATCTCACCAATATTATTTTTATTTCTTGCGGCTTACTTAATTATTTTATATCATTAGATAAGCTATACATACGCCTCATAATTATCTTATTATTCGTTTTTAGGGTTCCGTACCAAAATGGTAAAGAAGGAACCATAAGGTTTCACTTTGTCTGTCTGTCTGGCACATCGCTAAATATCTCAAGAACTACTTATGCCATCGATTTGAAATTTGGAACAGTTATGAAGCAGGGTAGCCTAGATGCATAGAAATAGAACATGTTTTTAAAAAAAAAAAAAATTATTATTTGTGAAAAATGTCAGCTAACAGTTGGTTCAAAATTTGAAAGTCTAGTGAGTATTTCAAGTGGGGTATCATATGAAAGGGCTTGAGTTGCACATTCTGAAACATTTTTTTGGAGTTTACTCCTTAAGAATCGATTTTCATATATAAGCCCGGGGTATGAAAATTTATGGGGTATAAAATCAAACGTAATCTGCGCTGTGGTAATTTAAAAAGTCGTATCTCAGTATACGATCAGGGTAAAGATACAACTTTTTAGAATTTAGCACGTTAAGCGTTATGCGTTATGTTCGTGCGCAACTTATCTTGCGCAGCTCTCAGTTATTGAATTGTCAAGCTATGTTGTCAAGTGTGTCTGTCAAGATCGAAAATAATAAAACAACCTGTAAATATTTTATAATGTGCTATTTAATTGGTATAAATAAGTTAGTGAAATATTCACTCAGAGTCCAAAAGGGTGCAAATATTGTACACTGGTTAAGTATGGAGATTTTGACATAACTGCGGATTGGTTTGCTAGAGTGAAAATCTAATTGGGATACATGGAAATACTAAGCCCGGAGTCAGCTACGAATACTAAAGGTCCGGCACGGGCTAGAAATAGTGGAAAGCTCGTCCCTGAAATCGCTCTTCATTGAGATCAATATAGGAAACATCAGCATAATCCATGATGAAGAGGAGTAGTGTTTGAGTGAGCGCAATTTTAGTATCAATGGGCAGGAAATTACGTAGCCTTCTCAGAGAAGCTACTGCCGAAAACATCTTCCTGCTGACCTCGTTCACTTGAGGTACCCAAGATAAAGTCCTATCCATAATAATGCCTAGTTTTTTACTTGTGAAGAAAAAGGGATTCAGACGTAATCGAAGTAAATCGGTGAAACACTATTAAAATCGATTTTTGGGACAAATTTTGAGCTCCCAATTATGATAGCCTGGGTTTTAGAAGCTTTAACCTTAATACCAAAACTATGACTCCAATTTAGGATACGCACCAGGTCATTATTTACAGTGCTAATAACAGATGGCAGATCATTAAGTACACCGTGCGAATAAATCTGAAGATCATCGGCATAGAGGTGATAGTGAGAAGAGCGATTATTTGTGCAGATTGAATTTGCGCTCCAGTTCAGCGGCTTCAACCAAATTTGAGGGGCAACTCGAAAATTCGAAATCCGAACTTCGTATCGTGCCGTCCCTTTCACTCATATAGTCTATAACACCAGAATGAAAGGGACGGTACTATACGAAGTCGGATTTCGAACTTCGGAATACAGGTCCTGAGGTGTGAGTGGAATCGAGCTACTGGGAGTTTTGTCACTGGTTCACTAGCTGATAAGAGTCCAGCAAGAAACTCGGCTAGGCCCAAACTGGGTCAGACTGTCTCTACCCGATATGCGGCGGTACCGGGACGAATAGAGGCTACAAGTGTGTGTTGTCGCGATCTCACGGCGGACGTCCCTGTGCCTTTACCATGAGTTTACATGACCATACTCGATAGCGACTGTGTAAAAAATTGTATGGGCAAAAGTACAGCGCCTCTGGCGGTTACGCAATAGAACTAAGAATCGGCATACTAAATCGTTTACGCAGTCGCTAGAGAGTACTGTCATGTAAAGGCACTGGTCGACATTTATCGATATCGATAACGTCTACGCGTTAAGTCTTTATTCATATAAATAAATGTAACATGCATGATTTCAGTACTGTACGTAGTCTTGCCATAAATTCTGTCCTATATGAAATGACATTTATTTTGAAAATACAAGAAAGTTTTTAAATAAATTAGGGTTATTTTTATTAATTATACTATACAGATTGTATAAAATAAAATATTTATTCAAAATGTCCACCTTTTACTTTAACACACTTCTTTAAACGGTCCGGCCACTCGTCTATGACGGCACGGACGGTATCGATGG
Organism: Epiblema foenella; assembly: GCA_963556455.1. Taxonomy (NCBI): domain Eukaryota; kingdom Metazoa; phylum Arthropoda; class Insecta; order Lepidoptera; family Tortricidae; genus Epiblema; species Epiblema foenella. The sequence goes on from OY747095.1 coordinate 18,230,174, forward strand.
GTATTGAAGCCGCTGCCCGCACTAAATCTAACTTCAGAGACTCAACATTGCGATGAGGTTTAGAGCAGGCTTTCTCCTACAAAATATTCCACAGACCATAGTCCAAGGGGTTGAGATCCGGGCTTCCTGAGGGCCAATCTTCAGCCGCAATAAACTCGGGTAAATGCGTCGCTAACCACCGTTGCGTTGTCTTAGCTTTATGTGCAGGGGCAGAGTCTTGTTGAAATATCCAGTGCTTACCGGCAAATAAAGTATCATTTAGCGGCTTAACAACTCTCTTCAAAATGTCTTTTTGATAGTTCGTAGCACGTATTTTTACCCCTTGTTCACAAAAATGAAGCTCTGTGACGCCTTCATAGGATACTCCCCACCAAACCATGATATATGCAGGATGGTGGCCTCTTTCTACCCTTGGAACTTTTTCAGAAGCTTCTTGGGAACTGTGAGCATATATTTTATCATTTTGGCGGTTGAATTTTTGCTCCACAGTAAAGATTTTTTCATCTGTAAACAGAATATTACGATATCCGCCCTTTGCATGCCGCGACCATAACACTTTAGCTCTCGTCGCTCTTATTTTCCGTAGGGCCGCTGTCAATCGCTGACCTGTGCTCCGTCGATAAGCCCCAAGCTTAAGGTCTTGTTTTATGATACGGGACATAGTTCTAGGGGGAATTTTCATTTCCCTAGCCATGATTTTCTGCTTGCGTAGCGGATTTCTCCGAATTCGCTCAGCTACCGCTTTAATCGCTGCCGGTGTCCTTGTTTGCCGTGGTCGACCGCTCCAGGGCCGGTCGTCGACTAAACCGATGTCGTTGTATCGCTTGATGGTACGATAGATAAATTTCTTTGTTATATTCAAAGGTTTCAGCAGTTTGAAAATGTTGTTCACTTGCTTGTTATACTTGTATAACGCTATCACTGCGACACGATTCTCTTTGATGCCCCACTCCATCTTCAGGGAAACGATACCTGGAGCCAAATATACTTTTTCTGACAGCCAAATGTCTATTTAAGCATAATCAAGAACCAAAAATACATCGAACGTTCCATTATTAAATTTAAAATGGCGAAAAAGTTGGGACAGAATTTATGGCTAGACTACGTAAAGTGGGTTCCCTTGTGTCTCAAATAGCCCCACTTTGCGGTAATATAAAAAACGAGTTCATTTATCCTGATTCACTACTCTATGTAATTGTTACTAATCTTTACTAATATATTTTATAATCGTTCGTAAAGAGTAAACTCCAGTCGTGCGTCGGAGCTGACACACACTTTTTTTTACGTTGAGTCATTTTCGATTTATGAAGGTAATGTTAAAAAAATTATCCCCCCCCCCTTATCTCCGAAGTTTACCAAGAAAAAAAAAAGAAATTATAACGTAACATTGATATTAATTTATATTTTACAGGAACAATATTACTATAGCTCTATTTTTCTTTTTTTTTATCTTCAAAAACATTTGTATACTAAGTTTCTAATTTAATCACCTTTGCATGTATTTATGTTTTATATATTTCTACGAGATTATGCTGAAAGTACCTTCTTTCAAATAAAGAAAAAAAATTAAATCAGTTCATGTGATAATGAATTATCCTTGAAAAACTACCAACCGTACTAAGTTATTTAGTCGCTCAAATTTGTAACTAAATCCGCCGATAGATGGCGCTGTACGTATGGCGTTCAGTTTCTATACCATGTTGTTGAGAGTTTCCTTCGGAGCCAGTTACTTTTTTTGGCGGACACCCGCTCTGCACCACCTTTGGGCCAATCCGAGGTCGTTCGTTTTGTGGAAGTAATAAGTCAGAGACCGCGTGATTTTGCAGGTACTTTCCTTTGCGACAGTGAGCAGGAGCGCGAGTACCGCGGCGTAAGCGAGCAGACGACGAGCGTATGGTCGTGGCTGAACCAGCCCGAGGAGCTCTCCACCTACATCAACCCACTCTACGACCCCACCCCAACCGTCATCTGGCCCTCCGTGGCGCCCATGAGCTTCGTCATATGGGAAGGTGAGCACAATAACTTGATCATGGTATGGTCACGGACGAACCTGCTGGAAGAGTACTTTTAAGCTTAATACTTGACGACTGGTTTAACCTAGTGGTTATAGTGACCTACGAAGCTGACGGTCCTGGGTTCGAATCTCAACTCTTTTTTTTTTTACCTGACTGTGGCTTTATAGGCCGGGCCCAATAAAGCGATAGGAGTACGCGGTTGGAGAGTAGCCTGGGGAAAATCCGGGAGAAAACCTCCGGCACGACCACGCGTGTGGTTTAGAACACTAAGAGTTTGCCCTCCAGTGAGATTGGTTGAGCGGTTTCAACCGAATCTGAGGTGTGAGTGGAATCGAGCTACTGGGAATTTTGTCGCTGGTTCACTAAACCTAGCCTAGCTGAGAGGAGTCCAGCAAGAAACTCAGCTAGGCCCGACCTGGGTCGGACTGACTCTACCCGGTGTGCGGTGGTACCGGGTCGAATAGGGACTATATGTGTCAGTGTTGTCGCGATCGCGCGGTGGACGTCCCCGCCGGCGGGAATGCCTAAGTGTACGCGTCGTGTCAGAGTTGGACGCCGTAAGCGCAGCGTTCCATCTTTCGATAGACGCTGTGATTACGTCGTCCGGGTCCGTAAGTGTGTGCCTAGAACGCCGGACCGTGCGGCCCCTAATCAGTGATCGCCGATTAACGACAGAGGGGTAAATATTTGTGTGATGAACATAAACATGAGTCTTTGTGTTACATATATCGTGGTCCCACCCACAAGCCCATGACACAAGCCTTATTGAGGTTTCTATGGGGCCTGTTTCGATTTGTGTAAGATTGTCCCCCTATTATTTATTGAAACGCAAACTTTCACTACGAGTTGTTTTATGTAATACATATTGCAAGTAATTCCACAGAACTGTACCTGCGTTGGTCGATACCGCAGACGACGGAGCAGCGCGAGGAGCAGTACGGAGCGCTCCGCGCGCGCGAGCAGGCGCTTCGGGCGCGCGCGCTCGCGCTCCGTCGCGAACTACTTGACTTGGCCACGCAGTACTACGAGCCGGCCGACAAGGAGATATTGCTGCACAACTAGTCCACCCACCGAATCTAAAGTTATCAGTAAAATTTTACGGTAACCTTGTCTTTGAGTTTATAGCCCGCTGTACACAGTGGGCCAACGTGTAGACACCTATTTGGCTGTACGTTGGTAGTTGGCGCCAACGCTGGCTCGCCAACCGGATTATGTCGGTTTTTTGTGCACAAATCAAAGGATCTTAGCGCGCTTCGCAAACTGTTCACAAGTTGGTGTCTTGGCCCAACTACTACCAATACCTTGGTCCAATGTATACTGCGAGGCATAAAAAATCCATCATCCCACCGAGAACGAACGTGGTTAATCCAATCCGTGGTTACCGGTTTTTTTCGTTAATCTGTATTTAAGGTTATCGTCTATCAAAATAGCCTTATAGTCATCATTTAACAACAATACTAATGACATTACAACATTTAATTATATAACAAAGACACCGCACTCCGCACTTCTAGTTATGAGTATAATAAGCTTAGTATGTGTTATTTATAAACTTATTGCTATGGTATTTGTGATTTTTTAACATGTGTACAACACAAGCAGTTATATTATTAACTAGTAATATATATATTACATATATACATGGTACTATTAATGTACCACAAGCAAGTTTGCTCATATATACCAAAGGTTTATTAACGATTTAATACACTATGTCAATAAATTTAATTGTGGTTACATGATGACTGCATGTACTAAGCTACGAAGAGAAAAGCTTGTCAATTAAATGGTATAAAACCTACATTCAAGATAAGAGCGTCATTCTTGCCAAATTCTGCAGTAAGATTGTACAAAGAACTTTGAAAATTGCATCACTGCTATGTCTTAGGAACCTAATTCGCGGCATCAACTACGCTCGGAGAAATTACACTTGGACGTAACAAAGTCACTACTTATTCATAGTCTACAGCTAATGGAACTAAAAGCAGAATGTATAATTTAAGTGTACCTAGGTATTTTTAATGTCCACTTATACATTGTATATTGTGCGAAGCACAGAGTGGGTCGCTAGTAAACCTAAACGAAAATTAGGCAACAAATATTATACAAAATGAATGGAGTCACCCACTGCCAGCTAAGCATAAGTTAAAATAGTCATAGCTATGAGGGGATCAATATATCTACGTAGTTTACAGTACCTATTGCTTTCAGGCGGCTGCTGTCTTGTAAATCCCCAACTCGGGTATCCATTGAATGTCCTATTAAGTACATATTTCTTTGTATATTTATTATATTTGCACCATACACAGATTTAGGTTCGCTTCTTTCCTATATGCATTCGTGTTCAAAAATATAATATGCACGGACAGAGTGATCAAAAATATGTGAACTCAACTATTGTTAAGAGTATAGGTGATGTGTAATAACTTAACACGCCGTTAACTATTGACCACAGAAGAGGTGACTTATATTTTTCAACTGTGTATGCCCCATTTGCATATACATAAGAATGATATTGATATACATTATATATTGTAATTTGTAAATAGTCATGTTTAGTTTATAATGTTTGCCAGTAAATGTAAACAATGTATCAAGCATTACTTATACTCGTACATACACACCTCAAAATGTACAGTAATGTGTAAAAATATAGATGCGGTTAAATTCCTCAAAAATATGTATCAATGGCCTTATTGCAAGGATATAAAGAACAATATGAGCATATTTTGAGATATTGAATCCTACCATATTTTTATACTCGACTGTGATTATTTATAAGTGATAGGGTAGTATGTAATCAACAAGAGGCCATTTTCATTTTTGTGCATACTGTTACTGTCACATCCGTTAATGAAATTGCATGAAATTATAACTAATATGTCAGTTTAATGATGAAAATGTGACAGTAGAGCTAGCAGCAACCTCGGCCAACGCATTAGTTTGGCTATTTAGAGGAAATGCTGCTAGTATCTTCGGAACAATGCCGCGGGGGGCATTTTTAGATTTAATTTAGGTTTATTTTGAGGTTTTTACTCAGTTTTAGTTCTGTTGTAATGAGTTTTATCTTTGGTTGGTAATATGTTTTTGTATTTATAGATGTAATAATATAAATAAAAGATCCTTAACATCAATTTACGATGATTTTATATTGAGTGTAGTGAGTAAGTAATCAATACTCATTCACAAGTTGTGAAGCACTTTAAACAGGAATATTATAGCTGCAATTTGATCCACGGTAGTGACAGCCACGGATGTGACAGTGTGCACAAAAATGAGAATGGTCCAAGTACGAGTATATTAGTGTATAAGGTCACGCCTATATTTTGTGTCCTAATCATAGTTGATATTTACTGTGCTGTCATAATATTATTTTTAAAATAGGTACATAGCGTACTTGCTAAACGCTTATATCCACATGTTCTGAAATGATACATTATGAAATGTAACTGGATAACGTGCAGTTGCCAACATATATCCGAGGCAACAAGGTGCTCCCAAATATGTGAATTCAACTCTATATAGTGAAGGCGTTTGAGACCACCCAGATGGGTACAAATATATTAACATTAGCCGCTCACCATAAAAGAAAAATGACTATGAAATTTTAATCGGTTTACGACCAGGTAATTTGGTGCGCCGGTTTGCAATCACTTAGATAAGTTGATGGATCTGAAAGTATGTAATCTCGTTTTTTTTAATGGATTCCCATTCAATAACTCCCAAATAAAATGCATTCAACTTACTGTTTTTCGGGGCCCATAAAAAAATCCTGCCAGTCTGAAAAAATAACCGGCTTAGGACCCTAGAGTAAACTTTGTTTTGTTTAGAAATCGAATGAAACCAAACGTGCAACTCTGTTCCAATTTTGAAAGAAATAAATTCCTATTAAGAGATGTTTACCATTTAATAGATATTGGGGCGGCTAAAAGCTAACCCACTTATTCATAATCGGTCATCAAACCTATGTTAGTTAAATTGCCGCTAAAATACGTATCTTCATTTTGACATTATTTTTGTGAGAAAGGGACAAAACACATATTAGTGAATAGAGGTTATTTTTAAGTTCTATTAATAAGGCGGGAAGGCACTGCACATTTATTTTAAAGTTACATAAAAATAGAAATAATATTTTCTGTTACGTAAGTGTAGATCTGTCACTAATCTGCAATACCCTAATTATAATATCTATCCCCAAGAAATATATTAGTCATCATTTTAATCAAAATTGTTTTTAAGTATAAATCATCGGATATGTATCTTAAATTGTAGTTCGATTACTTTTTTCTATAGCTTAATTTTAAAGGTAAATATAGCTACCAAAACCCGAATCAGCGCACCCTACTTCCACGTGGTCTTGTCTGTCCTACCCCTACAGAGTATATAAAAGCCCGCGAAGACAGAAGCTCGCGAAGGAGGTCCTGAGTTGAACGGGTGCACGAGGCCGAAGCGAAGCGAGTGGGGGGAGGTGGCGAGCGATGCGAGCAGGCGACCTCCCGAGCGGAGCGTAGGTCGAGTGCGCACGTAAAACGAAGAGCTGACGAAGCGAGTTTCTGGCGGGAGACTGAGTCCCAGAAACGAAATCAGGGCATTGTTAGTGATTCTGTTTTAGTGACAATTTCATTATTTTGAAACCCAATTTAATTATTTGATGATAGATATTATTCCCAAGTAATTCTTAATTGATACTTAGGTAAGCCTTTTAATATTATTTGGTGATTCAATTTCGGTGACAGATCTTCTATTATAGGAATAAATATAATCTATTAGGTCACTGACATTTATTAGGTAATTAATAAAATCATACCCCATTATAATTTGTTAGTAAATGTTTAAAGTGACTACATTTAAATACTAAATTTTGTACTAATAACCATAACTTTAATTAAAAATCATACCCCATAATAATTAGTTAGTAAATGTTTAAAGTGACTACATTTGACTAGTAAATCTTGTACTAATAACCATAACTTTAATTAAATATCTCGAGCCTTGCTCAGCTGTAACCACAGTGCCTACCATTACTTATGTTAATCTCACGCTACTACAGGTAAATTACTTTCGAGACGTTTTTGCATTTGTAGTTGTGTACGGTCAGCACATAAAGAAGTAAACCAATACTTTTATATAATTTTTGTAGTCAGGTACATCAATGGAACTAATAACATTAAACAAAGTGAATAATATTAATGTTAAACATAACATTTAATTCTAATATTCTTCTACTCCAGTCATTTCACACTCATTCTCATCCTCACTTTCATCCGATGAATCATTTGTGTTAACTATAATTTTTTTCTGAGTTTGTACTCCTAACTTCGTGACGTGCCGTCTCTTTCACTCTACACTATATGAGTGAAAGGGACGGCACAATACGAAGTTCGGAGTAGCCCCTCTGATATTATATCTAAAGCCTCATCCGTGCCTTGAATTTTTTGTCTCTTTAAAAGCATGTAGACAAACATTTTTTCTGAGTGTAGAATGAAATTTAAATTTTAGGATCCCTGTAAACAGGGGCGTATTTACCCTAGGGCCACACGGGCCATGGCCCGGGGCGCCAATCCGACAGGGGCGGCATAGTCCCTCCATGAAACTTTTTAAAAAATTTGTACAACCCCAAAAATTTAGACGTTAATATATTTTTTTTATTTATATCGTTCTTTCTTGACTTCTGGGGCGGCGAAACTTATTGGCCCGGGGCGTCATATTTCATAATACGCTCCTGCCTGTAAATATACAAATACTGCTACAAATACAATAACGTCTCGAAAGTAATTTACCTGGACACTGCAATTATAAAATTACATTATTGTAGTGCATACGAATTTGATGGTTAATGATGATTTCAACAACCTAAGAATTGTGATAAATAGTCTTGTAGGTACTTATTTAACAAAGTAAATGTATTATATTGATTGTAATAATGTGTGTAATGTAAAACAGGCTTACGTAAATACTTCGAATTACAAAGTTCATTATAATCGACACTAAACAGAGGGTTTGTTTAAAGCAAGTGTAACTAGGGAGAAGTAGAAGAGTATATCATATAGTCTTTCTGACGTATTTATACGCGGCGCTCAAGTGGCGGGGTTTGTCCGCATTTTTTTATTGGTGCAGTTTAGTTAGATTTTAAGTTATTCTTGTTTTAATAAAAAATTATATTACGTATACACTGTATAAAACCGAGCGCAATTTATTTATATATGTATATATATAAAGTTACTAGATGTCAATTTTTATAGATATGAATTTATTTGTTGGTCAATTAAAACATTGCACAGCAAAAACATTTTTTAGTCTTAATATTGAACTTCATATAATAAAACAGTACAAGCAGCAGCAGAAATATTCGGAAAAACAACGCTATCTACAGTTGGAGTTGTATTGTGAAGTATATAAGTATTTTTATTAGTAATGTAATTCTGCTGCTGACTGTACTAGCAAGTATTCACTGTAGCTTGCATTCACTGTCGCATGAAGAAGACTGAGGACTTGGCCTAAAATGTGTCTTAAGGCTTGACAGGAAAAAAATACATAATGACCTTATCCCTTTTAGGACCTACATACCTTTTTGGTTACTAATGGGCCTATACGGAAGTAGAGTCAGCAGTAGGTATCATAACTGCGCTGACGAGTGATGAAACACAATGTGATCACCAAAGGATCACCCCAGCTGCACTGTTTGTTGTGGTATGTACGAAGATCCTTGTGTCTTGTGCCTAATTTAATTTGAATATATTGAGGTCCCCTGTCATTGTAATTTACAAAAATGTGCTCATTTCATGATTGTGCAATAAAGATTTTAATCAATGTTTTTTTTTTCTACTAAGTATATACCTTTTGCCTTTTCCTAAAATTTATAAGGACAACTAAAAGAGTAGCAGCGGGATGGGTGTTTGCTTGATATTGGTTCAGTTTATCAATTATCATAATTATCTTGTCTAAAATATACCTACCTAAATGTTTTTATTGCACGCAAATAGCGGTTACGAATACTGAAAAGGCTACATTATGCAAAAAAATCTAACACTCAGTATGTCCATGAGTAAACACTAGGAATGGTTTTTTTCATGGGACCTATTGCAAGTCTATTGCCAATTTTAGTATAAAAAAACAAACGAAGAGTCTTCGACACTGAACATGTAGGCTAGATATTTCTGCTACCACGAGCTCTTGTAATTCAAACCCTACGTATCATTATTTCATAATACAAGTGCAGGTACACTATCCACAATAAATGTAGCCTGTAAATAATTTGAAAATTATTTGTGGGGCATTTTCAAAAAACAACATTGTTGAATATAATAAAAAGAACAGACGAGAAAAAATACGTTAAAGAATAAATGTTTTCTCATATAGCAACATTACAAACATAAGGAATCTATCCACCTTTGCATTGGTTTTGACCAATCAAACTAAAGAGTTATGTGCGATGGCGATGTGCGACTCCTTTCTTTCGCTCTTGTTCTAATAAAATTTTGTATCACTAAAATAAACTCGAATTCTTAGACATATGTATAATAAATACAATATTGATTATAACAGATCGGATTACTCGGCATTCGAATTGAGGACGTGTTAGCCGTAGAAAACGTGAGGTAGGTATGAGCTGAGCTGTATGATTATTGAAAGTAGGTAAGTATTTGATGGAGTTGGCTTGGATCATGACTAGTATATTGAATATTTGATGATCTATTGTTATTGTGCCTCTTTTACATGGTTAAAGCTTTGACAACAAGTACATGACCCGATATCGTGATGTTGCCGACTCGATGATAAAAACTAAAAATACCAATTGTTTTCTCCTGCCATAGGTGGAGAACCCTGGACCACTGATGGAGACCCACGTGTCTTCAACCACTGCAGATGTTCCAGACACGCAGGAGGTAATTTGTTCACATAGCAATGTTGAAATAGTGATTGCAGTGGAGAAAGTAGAAGAAGAGATGCAACAGAAGGCCGATTCCAACTCACAGGACAATGCACAGCCTGTGATGGAAGAAAGTACTCCTACAAAGGCAGATGGTTTTTCTAAATCACCATCTAAGCAAGACCAACCGTCTATAGGCAAGGAGATGAATATAAATAAAAATGCTCAACCTTCAATTAAAATGTTACAGTCAAATAAGCAAACAGTGACACATGTTAACAAAACTGACAGTGTAATACCAGCAAATAAAGTGTTCGGCAAGCCAGTTGGAGTAGTAATAGAAAATGTTCCAGCTAAAGAGCTACCAACTCCGGTTGACTCAACATCACTGAAGGATATCCCCATGGATGAAACATTAGATGAGGTAGACAATAAAGATAATCTATCATTGAATGTAACAGCTGGAAGAGATCCTTCTAATGAATCACAGTTGGAAATGATTTGTGATGCATCAGAAAAAGAACATAACAAAAGTATTAGTAGAGAGTTGAAGTCACTTATTAACTCTGCTAAGGAATCGAAAATTATTAGTGAATGCACAAAACTGACAAGCAAAACAAGAAAATCAAGGGCTGCGCTAGATGCTTCAAACTCTAATTTAAATAGCACTCCAGAGGCTGATAGCATTCAAGGCAATAGGCGCAGTAGCAGTAATTCCCAAAAAAGTAATACCAGTGAGAAGTCGGAGAATGTAGGAAAGCGATCTATGAGGTCACAAAACCCTGAGTTTGTTAACAAAGTGAGACAATTCCTTAACTCAGTCACAGGGAAGTTTCACAAGGGTGGTGATTCTGATAGTGAAGATTCTGGTGGTGAAGAGATTGTATCAATCAAGAATAAAGAAAATAACACCACTAGTTCCCCCAGCACTGCACACAACAAAACTCCTAATATGGAACAGGTAGGTTTGCCTTGTATCTAGCACTAGTTTGTTTTGTGGACATAAGAAAGGTACCTAAGGTAAGGTTTAGTTGTACTAACTTATTTACAGATTTTTACTGTAAATGTCTATTCCCCCATATAATTTTGATATTGTTAGCTAATGTATCACACTGACGGGCAACATCCACTCTCATTGGTTGATTTTGTGACTACATCATTGTTATTAACTTGTCCCACATCTCTAAATCTGACTTGCTCCTTCACATCTGCTAAAATTAAGTTATATTTTCATCCAATCCATATTCCATACATAGTTCACATCAGGTAGATATCTGTAATAGTGATATAAATAGTTTTCTTTTTATGTGTTTATGTACCAGATTTGAGGTTTTAGAGTATATTCAATGTAACCACAAGAGAGGATTTATTATCAAAATATGTCTTTGTAATTTTATGTTGTATGGTAACAAATAAGTGATTCTTGGCCATTTCTGTTAAGTAATAGTAAATCCGATTCTCCAAGGTAATTGTTATTCAGTCAATTGAAGAATATGGGGGTATACAACTTACTCAAATATATGGCTCTTATGTCCTTGTAGCCAAGGCGGAAAAATGCTGCTACACGCTACTGTGTAGCACTTGTACCGTTGGTGGGCTTTGAATAGGTTAAGAGGTTTTAGTGTCGTATTTGTATGCAGCGCCATGCAGATTTTCAACAAAGGATGCCACTTGGCACAGTTGTACCTCATTGTCATCTGAGCAGATTTAGCCCTGTACCCAAGAAATTCCTTCATGGTGGTGGGGGCTGGGGCGGGGTGAAAACCCCATCTACCGCGCTGCACTCTGAGCTCGATTTCTACATAAGTTTAGTGAAGAGGCCATGTTTGGTATCGTTTTCTTATAATTAAAGGATGAGGAATTCATTTCTGAAACAAAATTTTTCACTCGTCCATAGAAAAAAAAACAGTTATGGCCGAAAACTTAAGAAAAAAATATATAAAATTCTACAAAATCTTGCCTTAAAATTAAAGCGCGAGGTAATGCACTATAAAATAAATATGACTGAATAGTCCAATTTATGTAGAAAGTACAGACGAAGTATATTGACAGATTTAACCTTAAAATGTGTTAAAAATACAATACAATACAAATACTCTTTATTGCACACCAATGAATCAGTAGGTAGAAAGCAATATAAAAATGAATAAATAATGTAGAATTATTTATATTTAGCGGCGGAGCTGCGTACTGGTGAGAAACTATAGAATTCTTCGTTTCACTGTTTGATAATGACTGTGGTCGGATATTCTCAAGTTCTCAACATTAAAACAGATTGGCACTTGGTCCAATCGGATTGCACAATTTTACTTGGAAAACTTACTTTAGGTTACAGTTTTTTTTTAAAGAAGTAACGAAAATAGTAATATAACATATATAACTAAAAATTTAAGCTAAACTACTTAAAGTAAAATACGTTTAAAAAATTGTATCCTTAAGAAGCTGGCAGCGTTCCCTCGCTGAATCATTATGCTGATGCGATGAGCGAGGAACCTGCCAATACTGGCAGGTTCCTCGCTCCCTTGTAATCTACCAGCATTTTGGATAGGTCCTTGAATAGTTAGCGGGCACTGGGACGGGCCAAGGGTCTCGACACCGAGCGGTATAAAAATGTAACCAGTGCCGAGGTCCCTACATTCATGCCTCTTACGCTTTTCCGCCGTTTCGGCCGCCACGGCATGGTGATTGCTAAGGAGGCGAGAAGGAGCCATAGTGTCTATACAAGTATACAGCTTGCGTCTCATAGGTACTAGCGCCTTTCCCACCTTCCAGGGGATGAGGGACATGCCGTCCGGCCACTTGCCATCGATTCTATCAATGCTAATTGGTTAAGGAAAGATGGCACGTTGACTCTGACTTCTGTGACTAGAGACCGGCGGATGATGTCATTCAGAGGCTTCTGGCAATATCTTGCCATGACTATCCCTGTGGGTCAGGCAAACTGCCGCTAGGATACACTGGTTTGGAATAAAAACAGGGACCCCGAGCCACAAACAAATCGCGTGTCGGAGGGATTCTGGGGGAGGGACTCCAAAAACGTGCCAGTGTTTGACGATGGGAAGGCGTTGGGCTCACCAGACGCCTTGGTACCGCCTGGCTCGTTCTGCTCCTATGCTGTTGCTCAGAACAAAATGAAAGGAAATCATCATTTATTCTTCAATTTAGGTATATTACATGTACTTATAAATGTCAATAAACTACCACCGGTTCATAAAATAAACCTCTGCCTCGTAAGAAACTCGGCAAAGTGTCATTTTTTCAAAACAATATACAATGTATATAATATATATATATATTTAATATTTAGGACATAATATTTCTGTGTTATATTACTTGTACGGAACGCTATCACTATCATTATCCAACAATAAAATCAAGAATTATATAGCATCTCACCAGTACGCAGCTCCGCCGCTAAATAGAAATGATTTTTTAACACCTGTCAAGGTTCAATCTGTCAATAAATTTACCTACTTTATGTTTATAAATTCTACATAAAATGGGCTATTAACGCATATTTTTATAGTGCATTAAGTACCTCGTGGTTAGTTGTAAGGCGAGACATTGTAAAAAAAATTGAATAATTTTTTCAGGTTTTGTGCAAATCTCTGTGTTTTTCTGCGAACGAGTGAAAATTATGTTACGAAAATGAATTCCTCGTCCTTTAATTACACAAAACGATACCAAACATGACCTATTTACTAAACTCATGTAGAAATAAAATAGCTTCTCGGCAGTACGCAGCTCCGCCGCTAAATGGTATTTTTTTAAACACATTTGAGGGTTCAACTTGAAAATATAGGTTATGTTTATACATTATATGGGGTGTTAAGTCCTATTTCTTTTATAGTGCAATACCTTCCGGTTTAATTGTAGGGCAAGATTTTGTACATTATTTTTAATAAATAAATTGAAGTTTTGTTCAGAACTGATTTTTTCTACGAACGAGTGAAAATTATGTTTGCGTGTTGCACTAAACTTATGTAGAAATCGAGCTCAGAGTGCAGCGCGGTAGAGTTTTCACCTCCCTCCAGCTCCCACCACCATGGAGGAATTTCGTGAGTACAGGGTTGAATCTGCTCGGATGACCATTAGGTACAACTGTGCCAAGCTGCGTCCTTTGTTGAAAATCTGCAAGGTTGATGACACTAAATATAACCAGCTATATTGATATCAATTCATTTTTCACACCTGCTATTCAGAAAAGAGTTATTAAGGGATCAAAGATGTACTTTTCTTCCCTTATTGGAGGGCAACAATGACTCTTTTCCTCATAGAAAGTGTGAAAAGCAGTATGTAACACTCTGTAGTAAAATCGTTTGTAAGATATTTCATGTTTTTAGCAGCAGGCCTCATAGACGGTGTGAAAAGCAGTATGTGTCACACGGTAGCAAAATTATTTACGCTACGCTCAGGATTCTATTGTAGAATCTTTCGCTTCACTCAGAATTGAATATACCGCCCTCGCCGTAAATATATCATTTTGCTCCCTTGAGACACAATACTATTAATCAACCACTTATAGATACCAACATGTGTCATTTGACTGGAGTACTGCAGTAATATTGGAAATTATCCATTGACGGTCACAGGCGCATTTACAAACACATACCTATTTGTCATTCTAATTTATTCATTAATTCTTTTGTAGGGACAAACCAAAACCGATGAAAAGAGTAATAAGCTTCGTTCGGACCCATATTGTTGGAGATGCCATTGGTCCATTGACATGAACGATGGCGAGAAATCGCCGCAGCCTCCACTGAAATGCACGGTGTGCCCGCGTGCGTTCCACTTCAGATGCCTCACGGGCTCGGAGCGAACCAAGATCAGCTCTGAAAAGAATTGGGTGTGTCCTGAATGCATGACTGTGCTACATGCGGAGAGTTCAGAGACCAGGTATTTATTTATGTACTTTTTTCATACTTTTAAAACCATTTAACATAAATTATCAGTGTCTAAATAATTTCACAAAATTTGTTTATCTATTGATGACTATTTTCATCTATGTACTGCCACCAAATTACATAAATCGATAGTTCAAGCCTCGGTGATGCTGAATATGTAGTCCAAACGATTATGATCAAGAATAAATACAAAAAGACGGCCAAAGATACCGCCCATACGCGCCGGCTGGACATTGGCGAATTAAGGATTAATATTTGCCAAAACAAAGTGACTAATTTTAATGGCTGTTAAGAGTAGTCAGATATTTTTGCCAACCGTATTATAGCCGATATTTATGCTGGAGATTGTACATATTTATAATGATGCGAATCGCAAGGTGACTGGAAAAATAATGTGTACTTTAGGATTATTTTTTTAAGCCGTAAGTTTCCTTGTACAAATTTGTTTTCAGATCATCTGCAATGAAAAAAACATCGCTGGGAATGCTTTGTGAATTGCTGAAATATGCTTTGCAGCGCATGACAGAAGTAAATGGGGTAATTATTTTTCATATACAAGTTACTATCAGAAATATTGTTCTATTTGAGGTGCCGTCGGGGCCATTCCCTCTGCAAAAACACCGAACTATATTGAAACATATTAGCATCAATTTATATTCACGCCGACGGAATATATGACCCATATCTGGATTAAAATGCGTTTGACCAATTCTATAGACAAAGCCGAACAGTTCCCTCGGTGATCTTTTTAAGTTGTAAATTGAATCTCAGTATATCACTGAACTAGCGGATGCGAATTTGTATGTAATAAAATCATCAATTTCAAATAAACTAGTTAAGATGCACTAATTGGATAGTCCCTTTCTCCTCTTTTTTTTAACAATATTATATAAGCATATCTCTACGTTGTTAAGCGCATTGCTACTTGTTTAGTGGTAGGTTTAGATTAAACGAACGGACAAGCGCTCTCGCAGTTGCCGTTGATTTTTTTAAGCTCTCTGTCTCAGAAATTGTGTTAGTTCTTATTATTTTGAATTCACTATTGTCATAGCGAAGCCATATTCTGCCTTTGGCGAGTGTGAACTCTTACTGTGCCCGAGCAACGACCAATGTAAGCGGTAGCGGGCGCGGGGGCGGGCGCGGGCGCGGGTGCCACGCGGTGCTCGGCGATGACCTTGCCACTTATCTGCGGCGCGCCCGGGCCCCGCTGGCGGCGCGTGACGCCGTCTTCCCTCCCGCTCTTTCGCCGACTCGATCGATACGCGCTTCACATTATTGCTGTCTCACTCTGTGCTAATAATAACCGAATGCGTAAATGCTGTGCCCGTGCATAGAGGTGGCTGGCCGTATTCTTGATTCACCACTGCTGTGCACATTCACTTGTTTACACTGCTACATACTTAATGTTATAAAAGTTATCTACTACAATCAATGGGGAAGAGTAACGATATAAAATCTTATTTACTAGAATCGAGTATCATTACAGTAAAAATCACTTGAAGCAAATTAATAGCAACATTAGGCATACAGAAAATGATCCCGATATAATAAGGGTTATTTAAGATACGGTAACGATAGTTTGCATTGTCATCTAATTTACATGCTTGCCCTATACCAAGTTATTTCGACCATTGCACATGAGTCACATAATTCAAATTTAAAAGTAACGATTGCAATAAACTAATTCAGTTCTAGAGGCTAAGTTTGTTCTGAAATACCTAATATTTCCCACGATAATCATTGTATTTTGTATAGTTCAACCTATGTAATTCGATTAATACTAGCATTAAGGATGCCTGAATAAATTATCTTTCGCTAAATAATGAAATGACACAGCATATTGCGAGACACATGTAATGTTTTGCTTGCGACTGGAACAGTGCTGTATTTCGCCTATTTCTGCAATATTTTTTGTAATGCGGTATACTGCTAATTCTAAGTTTTCTCTTCACGACACTGGTTATAGTGTACTTAGGTACCTATACGAAATTATATAGTACACTTAGGTAAACTACTCAGTCATTCGTACCTGTAGCTATCAGCCGTTACCGAAATGTACGCAGCTCGTCTTAAGAGACCCTAAGGCGTATCATGAATTACGATTGAAAAAAAACATGGTTTCGTCAAGAAGTAGACTAATGGACATGCAATCAAGTGCACCAATATTACCTACTCCTTCCGAACTAAACTAAGCTTGTAAGTACTATATGACAGAAGTTTATTGACATACCTATAGTCACGGAGTGCTCATGCTCTCAAATCAGTATTCGGGTTAGGGAGGAGTAACATATTGACATAAGAAATAAGAGCAAGCGAACGAGAATCACAGATCCGGGGATTCTTTTAAGTATTCTATGGAGTCTGTACTTTTCAGGTCGGTGTTGTATTCATTTACTATTGGTAATTAACCGGTCTTGAACCAGAACATTAACCAGCCCTAAAAAAAACGGGCAGCACCTAATGTTGTAACTTTGTAATGATGTGCAATTATTTTATTATATTTTAATTATCACAAGTTACATACTTATACGTAAAGACATCGCCCCGCAAAACTCTAATAACAGTTTCACTGTATGATCGGCAGTCTATTGTTAAGGCATTAATTATATTTATTAAATAGTTATTGTCTATTATAATATGTCATTAATGTATTAGGTACAGCCAGTTCAAGAGCCTATTAATGTAGCAATCATCAGAGTCTAGATAATGCTTCTTTAGCAGCGTCCTGAATTTATTCTTATTTCTTTCACACCTAATAGTTTCTGGCAAACTTTTAAGAAGGGTTATGCCCATTAACAGGAGCGTAATTCAACATCCCTAAGGGATGTTGACATCAAATAACAAAATGAATACGTTCGAATTTTCTCTAAATAGGAACATAATTATAATCAAATGGTGAAAAAAGTAACACAAAACAATAAATAATTACATAGTTATCATGTCTTAAAAGTTTTAAGAGGGGGCATGTTTTATCCCTTTTCCGCAAAACGCACCTTTGTATGGAAACAAACATCAATCAATGACTACTGACTGCGATCAGCGCTAGAGGTCCGTGACGTCACGGATCTGTAGCGCTCTTTCTAACTAGGAACATGAAATTGGTCGTAGCTTCTTTATTTTTTGAGATATTCGAATAGGATTTTCATCATTCGGCATATCCTTTTGGCGTTTCTGTTGCATTAATAATACATTTTGAGTGAACTACCATAGAGCGGCCAGTGCACATGATGATGTGATGATACATGGATAATGATTAATTATTTCAATAAGACTAATTAGGAATCAGCCTATATGGAACGTGGCGTCTAATGACACCTGGTACTTAGTATCAAAAGAAAACATGTAACACCCGGGAATACATGTTCATTTATTTATTTATTTGTATCGGGCAACAAGGCTCATATTTACATATACCACAGACTAACATACACATCAATAAAAAGAGATTTAGGCGACGTATCGGTGTGGCTCCGATGCGTCGTCAGCTCTGATGTAGAGTTCGGCAGGTTGCCCCGGAACCGCCGAAACTCAACACCCTTCGGCAGGTACTTGCTCATGCTCAGTACTAACCATGTGCCGTACAAAGATAAAAATCCGAGATAAAGCACTGTCGGCAGTCACTATGGGCTGGTTGTTTCCAACCGCTGGCAATCGTTATTCCATTATTTATGTACCATTTATATGATGCGGACTGCGATTGTATGGGACCTTTGAGAGATTTTTCTATGTGTATTAACTGTATCAACGTGTTGTTTTTAATATGCGAGCGTTTTAGCCGTTTTATTACTTTGCACGTATTTGGTTCCAGAATCTGTATAGCTATTTTGATGGTATTTCCGGTAATTTGGAAGAAATCGAGAACTATTTCCAACTACTCAAGATACTTTAACGAAAATACCGCCAAAGAAATTAGGAGGGTTGCGTGATCCTGTACTAGACCTAAACTAGCCGCTTGTACACGACATGTAAGAGTTGTTACATGTTCCAGGGCGAGCCGTTCCTGCAGCCCGTGGACCGCTCGGTGTTCCCCGACTACGACAAGTACGTGGTCCACCCGATGGACCTCTCGCTGATGAAGGAGCACATCTCCGAGGGCCTCTACGGCAGCACGGAGGCTTTCCTAGCTGACGCGCATTGGATATTACATAACAGCATTATATTCAACACACGTGAGCATATACTTCAATAACTCTTACGAGTGTCTGTCATAAAGAGGCTAGGTTGTTTCAAACAACAGAATAATCAATAGAACTTACGTACCATCGCGAACAGGGATTATTGAGTCACTTGACAATGTTCGCAACTTGGTAGTTGAATTCAAATCGGGACTGACACGACAGCGGGTAACATCTGTCATTCATTACACGGCTAAATTACGGACAATGACAGTTGGTTCAACAGTCTCGGTTCGCGACTGTACAAAAGGTTTTCGTTTGAATAAAACCAATGCTACCTTTACATTTATGTATGTGAGAAAGGGACATAACACATTTTAGTTAACAGAAATTTGCTAAGTTTTATGAGTTGGGTTTCACTTTGACTCAAATTTATTTTGCCCACTTACGTGGCAATTGTAATAGTGATGTCTGTCTGTTAAGGGTGAGGACCTGTAATTGGCTTTTTTGTGTCCTATTAGTTTTTATTATTATTATTATTTTTTATTGGTGATATCATTATTGTATTTGGAGCGCTCGTGGCCCAGCGGCGCCCGCGTGCCGCGTGCGGTTTGTGAGGTTAAGCAACGTGGGCCGGTGTCAGTTCTTGGATGGGTGACCGCTTCGAGTGGTTACTAAGCCCTGCCGTGCTTTGGAAGAGACGTTAAGCCGTTGATCCCGGCTGCTGTCTATGGCAGCAGTCGTTAAGCCAAGTTGGGGACCTTCGGGCGGCTTGAGAACTTCTAACAGTCAAGTTGCCCACTCACTTGATAAAGGTGGGTCTAAGTTGCACCACGTCCGTAGGGAGTACCCACCTGGACCCACCGTTACCCTGGGTGGTGGTGCTAAAAATGCAACAGAACTGGCAACCGTACTGTCTTCTAGAAGATCTCACGGTTCGAAATAATTGCCATACGACAATAAATAATTATTGTATTTTTTTAAGCTGTTGGTTCTCCAAATAAATCAAATAAAATCCGCTGGATTGTTTGGATCATATGGTGTTTTGAGTTATGTTGTTAACTTTAGTCCTTATGAGACTGAAATATTTTAACGTTTAGTCAGCTATTTTTGAGAGAAAGATCTTAGGCATTGTGACACTTCGTGAGATCGTTTTTGAGATGTAGGAATATTGTTGTGTCGAACGCGTAGCCACTTGGCTGACTGTGTGTTTTGTTTGCAGTGCAGTCGAAGCTGACGACGGCCGCGCGCGCGCTGGTGCGCTCGTGCCGTGCGGAGATGGGTGAGATCGAGGCGTGCCCGGAGTGCTACGCCGCGGCGCATGCGCGTCGCCCCACGTGGTTCACCGACGTCTGCTCCACGCCGCACCTGCTGCTCTGGGCCAAACTCAAAGGTTTGTTTTTATTTTGTTCTCAGCTCATTGGTGCTGGGTGGCTCCTCCTGCGCTGGGCGATTTGGGAGCTGTAGCGGATTGCGTCACCGCTACGGCAGGACGGGCTGCGGGCTGTCATTTTAGGAACAGTTTTTTATGACTGGCTTTATATCCTGTTCCCATTAGGTAGGTACGTGGTGGGAGAGTAGCCTGGGGAAAATCCATAGAGGAGACTCCCAGCACGGACATGCGGTGTAAGGTTAGCTACATTTTTTACTTCGATCTAGTACAGGGGTCGGCAAACTTTAAGGCCAAAACCTTTGTTTGGCATACGATATCTGTATACTTACTCGAGGCGTATGTCATATTACGTGAGTTAATGAAAATATGTACGTGATTTTTCTTACTTTATTTTGTTAGTTCTTCCGAACGAATCGATTTACTTTTAATATTCGCTGCGGGCCTAGCGACAAAGTTCGAGCATCCTCATTGATTTCGCTAAGGGTTCTGGATGAAACGTGACAATAAGCAAAAATTATTTTTAGCTCGACGTGTGCTTCTTCGGCGACTAATGTTTATGAGCTCCGATGTATTATGTAGCAACAGTAACTGGTTAATTGTGCGTATGGGTGCAGGGTTCCCTTACTGGCCGGCGAAGGCGATGTCGGTGAGCCACGCCGGACTAGTGGACGTGCGATTCTTCGGCGCTCACGACCGCGCCTGGGTGCCCGCGCGCGACTGCTACCTCTACTGCGAGCGCGACCCCAACAACTTCCGGACTAAGCGACAGGATATCATTGACAGCATGCAGGTAAAGTTTGTATGAAATTTAAGGCCAAATTCTTTCAAACGAACGCAAGTAAAAAACGACTAAGAGTTTTGCCTCTAAGATAGATTCTTGCCTGCGTTCATTTGACAAAATTTGACCTTTCAGTTTCGGACGTACTATAATACTAGGAACAATTTTTCATTGAGGGAGGATCAGACCCCTACCGTTACCAACTTGACAATTGTCACTTGACACAAGTTGGTGAAATATGGCCCAGAACGAAAGGTATGTGAGTAAATATTCACACTACGCAGAGAAAAATCTTAAAAGAGTAAAACTAAAGATTATTTTTTTGTCCCAACCACACGGCTTTGCAACCCCTGTTGCAATCCCTATTGTAAAACTGGTTTTATTTCATACCTATATAAAATTTGACAAACTATTACCGCTAACAAAAGAATACTTATATTCAAATTAGAGGTATTGTTGTCATTCCGCTTTTATCTATACCTCTATGTATAGACTATTTACGATATTAAATACCTGTATTCGATACCGCTATTCGGTGCACTTCAAAGGTAAAATGTCAACAGTGATGCCAGATCTACTGATTAAGCAGTAGATCTACCTGCTTTTCAAAAAATCTACTGATCTACTGCTTTGGTTGCTATTATTTAAGAAATCTACCGGCTTTTTATGTACTAATTTTTGTATTAGTCGTCGTGTCGTGTCTACGCGCCTTTATGACATGACGTTTCTTCATCACGTTTTGTGAATTATCGGTATTTTTTATCTGTATCAACCTTATGCATCCGTCTGTAGGGCTAGCGCATGATGGAAACGTCAGTTTGTTGGCTTATCTCGAGCTATCCGTCACTTTCTAACAGCGCCTATCAAAAAGAGACGCGTAGCTAGAGATAAGCCGACATACTCTCGAGGCGAGTATGTGCTAGCCATGCAGGTGCTAGCCCTCCTGGGGTCGCCCGCTGGGGGTTTGGCGGTTTTTCGTCTCCAGAATTTTCTATCTAAGCTATGAATATGTAGTGGGTTATTTAGTGTCGTATTTGTATGGAGCACCTTGCAGATTTTCAACAAAGGACGCCACTTGGCACAGTTGTACCTAATGGTCATCTGAGCAGATTTAGCCCTGTACCCACGAAATTCGTCCATGGTGGTGGGGGCTGGAGGGGGGTGAAAACCCCATCTACCGCGCTGCACCCTGAGCTCGATTTCTTCATAAGTTTAGTGAATAGGTCATGTTTGGTATCGTTTTCGTATAATTCAAGGATGAGGAATTCATTTCTGAAATAAAATTTTCACTCGTCCGTAGAAAAAAACAGAGTTCTGCACAAAACCTGAAAATATATTTTTTAATTTTTTTACAAAATGTTGCACTATAATTAAACCGCGAGGTAATGCACTTTAAAAAAAATATGAGTTAATAGCCCATTTTATGTGAAATTTATAAACATAAACTGTATTGACAGATTTAACCTGCACATGTGTAAAAAAAAATAATTCATGTAGCGGCGGAGCTGCGTACTGGCGAGAAGCTATTTTATTTCTACATGAGTTTAGAAAATGGGTCATGTTTGGTATCGTTTTTGTATAACTCAAGGACGAGGAATTAATTTTTGGAACATAATTTTCACTCGTTCGCAGAAAAAAAAACAAATCTGCACAAAACTTGAAAAAAATTATATGAAATACTACAAATTACAAAATCTTGCCTTACAAATAAACCGCGAGGTAATACACTATAAAAAAATGAATTAATATAGAATGTACAGACATAAACTATATTGACAGATTTAACTTTATGTTAAATGTGTCTTAAATGTGTTAAAAATACAATACAATACAAATACTCTTTATTGCATACCTCACACAAATGAATCAGTAGGTAGAGGTAGACAACAATATAGAAATGAATAATGAATGAAGAATTATTTCTATTTAGCGGCGGAGCTGCGTACTGGTGAGAATCTATAGGGTTCTTCGTTTTACTGTTTGCTAATGACTTTGATTAGGTGTTCCTAAATCTAGAAGTAATATTTTATGATATTCTCAACTTCTCAACTTTAAAACAGATTGAGACTTGGTCCAATTGGTTAGCACAATTTTACTTGGAAACCATACTTTAGGTTAAGAAATAAGAAATATTTATTCGAGACAAAGACAACAATTAATACAGCAAAAATAGAATATAAAAATAAACAAAAAAGTTGTGTTACACTTTTTAAGGGATCTACTGGGGATACATTACTGAAAATTAAAGCCAAACTACTTAAAGTAAAATATGTTTAAACAATTGGGTCATTAACAAGCTGGCAGCGTTTCCACGCTGAATCGCTATGCTAATGCGTTGAGCGAGCTTGTAATCCACCAGCATTTTGAATAGGTCCTTGAATAGTTGACGGGCACTGGGATGGGCCAAGGGTCTCGACACCGAACGGTATAAAAGTGTAACCAGTGCCGAGGTCCCTATATTTGTGCTTTTTAAGCTTTTCCGCCGTTTCGGCCTCCACGGCAGGGTGATTGCTAGTCCCGTGGAGGTGAGAAGGAGCCAGAGTGACTGTACAGCTTGTGTTTCACAGGTACTAGCGCCATTCCCACCTTCTAGGGGATGAGGGATATGCCGTCCGGCCACATGCCATCGATTCTAGCGATGCCAATTGGTTCAAGAAGAGATGGCACGTTGACTAGAGAGCGGCGGATGATGTCATTCAGAGCGGCCTATTTGGAAAAGCGGCCAACGGTTTCTGTCAATATCTTGCCATGGCTATGGCACCCGCGAGACCCGTGAGACCTGTCAACCAAACTGCCGCTAGGATACACCGGTGTGGAATACAGATAGGGAGCCCGAGTCGTTAACAATTCGCGATTCGGAGGGATTCAGATTCCAATAAGGTGCCAGTGTTTGGCGATGACTCCTTGGTGCCTGAGGCCAATAGCCTGACTCGTTTTGCTCCTATGCTGTGGCTCAGAAGAAAATTAAAAGAAATTTTTAACACATCGTCGTCGTAGCTCCTCTGGCAGAATGGATGGTACCTAAATCATTACCCGTGCAAGCAGACTATCAAGTGTTATTGGTCTCCAAGCCAGTAATGTCATAGTTTGAGGGGAGACCCCGTAGGATTTTGCCTATTAGATTGATTGAGCTGTGGACAGGCACGCCTTTTCTGGGTGTATTTAATACAGTTTCTTTTTTTGTCGGTAAAGGGAAGAAAATCGCGTTTCATGCTTCCGATAAAGGCCAAAACAGGAAATTTAAAGGAGGATTTGCCGATTTTTGACAGATTTGTTATTATTGCTTTATATTACAAGTGTTTATGTGAAATACTTATTATATTACATGTGAAGTTGAGATGATCTTCGGCATTTAGAGTTATTTAATTATTTATTAAATGTCTAACTATTGTCTTTATTTTAGATCAACTTTTTGCACTGATATCAACATACGGTTTCCAGGTAAAATTGTGGGGATACCAATATAACCAAATATACAAAAAATCGGAATTATGGTTATCTCAATCTGTTTTAATATTAAGAATATCATAAAATATTACTTCTTCATTTAGAAGCACCTAATCAGTTTCATTATCTAACAATAAAATTAAGAATTCTATAGAATCTTACCAGTACGGAGCTCCACCGCTAAATATAAATTATTTTTTAATACATTTCATGGTTCAATCTGTCAATAAATATAGTTTATGTTTATACATTCTACATAAAATGGGCTATTAACTCGTATTTGTATAGTGCATTACTTCATGGTTTAGTTGTAGGGCAAGATTTTGTAGATTTTTCTTGATTTTTTTTCAGGTTTTGTGCAGAACTGTTAAATAATTTTTCATTAATTACTCATTTCCATATTGTTGTCTACCTCTACCTCCTGATTCATTTGTGTGAGGTATGCAATAAAGAGTATTTGTATTGTATTGTATTTTTAACACATTTAAAAGTTAAATCTGTCAATATAGTTTATGTCTGTACATTCTATATTAATTCATTTTTTTATAGTGTATTACCTCGCGGTTTATTTGTAAGGCAAGATTTTGTAATTTGTAGTATTTCATATAATTTTTTTCAAGTTTTGTGCAGATTTGTTTTTTTTTCTGCGAACGAGTGAAAATTATGTTCCAAAGATTAATTCCTCGTCCTTGAGTTATACAAAAACGATACCAAACATGACCCATTTTCTAAACTCATGTAGAAATAAAATAGCTTCTCGCCAGTACGCAGCTCCGCCGCTACATGAATAATTTTTTTTTACACATGTGCAGGTTAAATCTGTCAATACAGTTTATGTTTATAAATTTCACATAAAATGGGCTATTAACTCATTTTTTTTTTAAAGTGCATTACCTCGCGGTTTAATTATAGTGCAACATTTTGTAAAAAAATAAAAAAATATATTTTCAGGTTTTGTGCAGAACTCTGTTTTTTTCTACGGACGAGTGAAGATTTTGTTTCAGAAATGAATTCCTCATCCTTGAATTATACGAAAACGATACCAAACATGACCTATTCACTAAACTTATGAAGAAATCGAGCTCAGGGTGCAGCGCGGTAGATGGGGTTTTCACCCCCCTCCAGCCCCCACCACCATGGACGAATTTCGTGGGTACAGGGCTAAATCTGCTCAGATGACTATTAGGTACAACTGTGCCAAGTGGCATCCTTTGTTGAAAATCTGCAAGGTTGATGACACTAAATAACCAGCTAATGTGTGTTTATATGTTCTAATGTGTTTAAATTACTCTTATAATTCAAGCTCAAGTCCATTTTAGCTAATATTGGTATTATTTTAGTAATCTACTGCTTTTTCCCTCGATCTACTGCTAAATCTTTTTTTTCTACTGAATTCTTCAGATCCCATCTGGCAACACTGAATGTCAATTAAACATTACTACAAAAACGCAACAAATAGTTTGCAGAAACAAATAATCGAGTATATTGACACTGGCAGCTATTACCGGTAATGGTTTTTATGGGTACAGAGTCAAATAGAGGTATTGTTGTCTATTGGCGAAACCGCTAATATATTTGAATACCGCTTTTAATTATACCGCTAATCAGAGCTTTAGCGATATAAATAGCGAAATGCAATTATAACCGGTTATACCTTATTTAAAACCGATAGTAAGAATACCGGTAACGATCCCTGCTTTGTAATTGTAATATATAAGGGTGTTCAGGTGCGATCTAATAGTCAAGCCGCTGGGAAGTCGGGCTCCTACTGTGCGGCGGTACAGACATATTCTGTGTTTTACACCGTGTGTTTGTCGTATGGCAGGAAGCGGAGCAGCACATCCGCAACATCTCGCGCAAGTACGGCAAGTTCGTGTACGCGCCGTACCGCACCACCTTCGAGGCGTCCAAGCTAGAGGAGGCGCTCAAGATCATGGTAAGCAAGGATATCAACTCTGCTGGCATGTATGTGGGTGCAAGTTGGGGAAGGTTGCTATCATTGGACCGGCGCGTTCATTGGACCACCTAAATATTTTAAAATCTACGCATGCTAGATAAAGTCAAACCAGGTACAACGGGTCCTTGGCCTACCCGATCGGCTCTACGGCAAGCTCAGTCTCGCCGCGCTTCTCGTTGAAGAATGACGTGAGCAAGTATGTTTCGAGCGCCAGCGATGTAAAAATTACGCGAAACAGACACTCATGAAAGTATCATTTTATTTGCATTTGTTTAAGTGTACAGTCAAGTGCTGCAACACTTTCAGCAGACGCTGGAGGAGATTTGTCTATGCTCAAACGGCATGGAGGAAGTACTGTTGCCGAAGGGTATGTAGAAGACTCCGTGCAGAATAAGACAAAAATATCGAGCAAAATTACAAACGCCATACATT
The DNA here is from genome assembly GCA_963556455.1 of Epiblema foenella. Taxonomy (NCBI): domain Eukaryota; kingdom Metazoa; phylum Arthropoda; class Insecta; order Lepidoptera; family Tortricidae; genus Epiblema; species Epiblema foenella. Next base: position 18,257,088 of record OY747095.1, read on the forward strand.
TGCACTGTAATGACAATTCGCCTAAGCCAGGATCTTCGAAAGATTCAGCAATTCATAATCCAGATCTCGGTGGTGAAGAGATGAATATTTCTGTCGATGACCTGCCGGTGTCTTCTTCTACCAATGAGATGAGGACATCTTCAACGTTTACGGAGCCTTTACATGATGCTCGCCTTCCCAAAAGATATCTAATGTAAATGTTCCTGGAAAAAACCTTTCCCTAACATTCACAAACTGTTCCAACTTCACTATTAATTTTAAGTTAAAAATCTAAAATGTAATACAGCACTAAGTAGGTATAACCTTGACTAGTGCAACTTTTTTTAATAAATTTTGTTTGTTTTATTTGATGGTTTTTTGTTTACTTTCCTTGTATTCGAAATGAAAAGTAAAGTGTTTAACTCGCGTGGAAGCCACCCATCAAATATCTCGTCTAAAATGGGTGGCTTTCAACCCTAGGTTAACAATCTACTAAACCCACTGAAATTATAATCTGTTCTCAGTGTTAGCATATACAATTTGATGGGACCGTGTATGCCCATATTTTCAGCCTGAGTCTGGATAAGGGGTAACGCATCATTAATCTAGTTAGTAATGTGTGTGTTACTTAAAATTATTGTTTTAGATACCCTCATTCGAAGGACCGGTGAAGAGCCCCATTAGAGATAGGCGGCCGAAGACTCCGGCGCTGGGCAAGAAGAGCCGCTCTAACTCCAAGTGTTCGAAGGACGATTCCAACGCCGGGTGAGTATCCGCTACGTAACACATTAGAGACAGGCGGCCGAAGACCTGCCTGATGCCTGCTGAATTTGCCTTTTTGCATTTGCATATTGCTTGGACCTAACCCAATAACTTGTCACTGAAGTCTAGCTTAGTGACTAATCTTGTATTTTTGTTAGTGTCCGACCGAAACACGTTTTTTTGCCGAAACCGAAGGTTCGGCTTTGGTCCTGTTTCGGCCGAAACCGAAACTTTTATAGACATGTGAAAATCGTCAGATAAAGTGTTAGTGGGCCATTTTTTCCAGACATATAAACAATGTAACTAGGGATTGCAATCCGGTATGATTTTCAATCCGGATTTCACTAAAGCCTGGTGGATCGAGCTGGTTCAGCCGAATTGGAGTTGAACTATTGCCTCTATTAAACAATGTCAACTTTGGTGGCATAGAAGGGTTTTTCTGGATCTGTTGCGCCAGGGTACTGGCCTTAGCCCAACAGATCTGGTGATATGACTCACTGGAGTATGCTGATAAGCTGAAGTACAAGTATGGCAAGTTCCCTGCCTTGGAACCAAAGTACGATTTTGTCCCAGTAGACTGCAGGATCCTGGGGTTTGGAAGCCAAGGAATGTGTTATGGATTTGGGTCAACGACTAAGAGATAGACGGGATCATATATAGTGCAGTAGATTTCGCTGACTATCGTGGTGACTGAGGTGTCATGGAGACATTTGAACTAGGTGCGATCCAAGATGGTCCATTTAACTAGGTAGGCATAATTAGTGCTTAAAAGTTGACGAAGTTCTTCTACTACTACGGAAGCGAAAACCGCTCATGGTCACGCCATAAATATTTTGATTGATTGATTAAAGCGTCTTGTTGATTTGCATTAGACCACCTGACGAAGAATTGCAGATTGTGATTGGCGATTTACTACTGCTGCCTATTTGTTAAATTTTGCCGTTATGTATATTCATTCAATATTAACAATGCCACGTTGTAACGATCGCTCGTATTTTGAAAATACGCGGGAACGTATATTTCCCTTTTTTTTAAAGCAAAACTAATTTACGTGATCTGTTTTAGCGCTCTTTTTCGTGCCTACTGGAGTTATCTATCTATATAGGAATTTGCCGGATCCGGTGCCTATCGAAATACTGGATCCAGCCGGATTACCGTACCGTACCTATCCGACGGACCAGATTGCAATCCCTAAATGTAACACAGGATAGTTTATGTAGTGTGCTATAAAAAAAAAACAAGTTTAGTACTTAACAAGATATAAAATAACTAAAATAAAATGTATTCTGCTGGCGGGGTCGGGCGAAGTTAGCCAAAGGCACCAGAAATTAGACGAACGCGATCCGCAAGTACAATGTTGTAAAATTTTCGGCGCGGCCGGAAAGCTCGGTAGTTTTTGGCCGAAACCGAACCTTCGTCCGAAACATGATTTTTAGGCCGAAACCAGCCGAAACTTCAGTCGGACACAAAATTTTTGTAATGCGAAACCATCGATTGTTCTGGTGCTACTGGATAAGTATGTATAAAATTTCTGCTTTGTTTATCGCGTGTACCAAATTTTTATCCTTTTGGAATGATAACGGACATAAAATGTTAAGTAAAAACATCAAGGTCTTCTTTTGCGAACGGCATGAAAATTTTGAACACCAGCTAAGAAATCACATTGTTTGTCTAGGGATGTCATCAGCGACAGCGAGCCAATGGATGTAGAAACGCCTAAAACTGAAGAGCCAGAGAAAAATGAAGCAGGTGGAAAGTGAGTGGCATAATTAAATATTTTCAGCTATTACCTTCTAAAACATATGCAAGGTTTTATTCAATATGTTATATTCCAGAACCCCGAACACTTCGTCTCGTAAAAGGCGACGATCCGAATCAAAGGAATCCACAGGCGTCGTCCCAGACAGCAGCCTCAAAGAGAAACGCAGCCGCGGAGATAACGACACAAAGGACGCGCCCAGCAAAACCGACGCTCCCCTAGTCAGCAGCAGCAAAGAAGTGGCACAGAAACACGATCCGGACGAAGGCGCTCCTGACGAACCCATTGAGGTCGACTGTGCGCCCTCCAACCCCGAGCCGCAACCCTCTCCCAGAAAACCCGATACTCCTAAACCTAATAAAAATAACCCTAAAACGAATAACGCCCCTCTGAACAAAATACTTCCTAAAACGGATAACTCTAAAAATAATGAAAAAGACAAAATGCAAGAAGAAAAGACTCAACCAAATCAGAGAATTTCGAGGGGTAACAAGTCGTCTAATGTAGATACCATCGAACTGGAGGAAGTTAATGTTAATACTTCGTCTCCGAATAAAACGCCCGTGCCTGCAAATAATACGGCCAAAACCTATGCTAACAAAAACTCCCCAAAAGAGGATGATACAGTTACTCAAACCAATGAGAAAGAAAAAGTACCTGAATCTGCTGTGCTCATTAAAATTAATGAAAAGGGTAAAGATTCTTCCGTGTCTATTAAAGTGAATGCTAAAGATAAACTTACAGAAGCAGCCACTTTAACTAAAATAACAGACATTGTAAAAATGTCCCAAAATAAAAGTAAAATAAAGGAGAAGGAAGCTGAAAATACCACGCCTATTAAGGACAGCAGGAAAGAAAAGGTGACAATTGCTACACCTGTTAAAAATAACGGAAAAATCTCAAACACGCCGCCTGTAATGCCAAGTAACAAAAACTTGGGAAGTGAAAAAACTAATGACTGTGCTACAGTTACTAATGCGACCTCTGGAAATGAAAAATCTGACCCCATAAACACATCTGAGAAAGAAAAATCGAAAGATAATTGTACCTCAGATAAAACACCTCGTGCTGAGAAACCCGCAGATGCAAGCACAGAGAGTAATAAAGATAATGCAGATAAAGAAAAAAATACCCCTGGGAAGAACACTTCCACACCTAAACCTGGCACTCCGAAAGCGGTTAAAGCTATTAAAGATCGGATCCAATTCGACGACGACACAAATTTAGCCGTAATAGCTCGTAAGGTGCCAAAAACTAGCGGGAACAGCGACTCGACGACTGCGGCCACCGGGAGCTCAACGCCGCCCGCCACGCGCTCCTCCAACGCCGCCAAGACCAAGACCACGCAAATCACTGTGGAGGTCAACCCTGACTCTAGTATTTTCACACCGACGAGCACAGATAACGTGCGCAACATGAAAGATGCTGTGAATAAACTACAGAAACTGCGGAGTGGGTTCGACTCGCCGGCGAACCCGCAAGTGGGTAAAGTCGGCGTGAGGGCATTCGCAAGAATGACGTCTCCACCCGAGAAACAGACGAAATCTAACGATGTCCTGGTGGAAATTAAATCCGAACCCATGGAATATGAAGATTCTGATGCCCAAGTCGAGTCATCCACGGTCCTGGACTCTCTACGTCCACGGCCGATCACCCCGGCCGTGTCGGGTGCGAATCTGCGGGAAGTTCGCATTAGTAAAGTAATGCCGGCTCCAGTGTTAACGAAAAAGTCCGTGAAACCGGCGGACGTGAGGCCGCGCGCCAAGAAGACTTTCCCGCAGCCGAAGAAGCCCGACGACGGGCGGTCGGAGCTGACGAACAAGAACTCGATGGTGTACATTCCGATCCAGCCGCCGATCTCGCAGGCGCCGGTGCGCGCCGCGCTCAAGACGGCTGTGCACGCGCTTGGCCAGCCCACCTCGACTACCACGCGCCCGCCTGCGCTCTTCACTACTACCAACGGTCAGTCTTCTCCCTAATCTTCTTATTTTTACCTAGATACAAATTGTTTGTTCGGAAAGATGCGCTGAAGGCGTCTTCTGTCTTAAATGCTCTAAGCGTTTAACATTGTCGCTTATACTTTGTTGACATCACTGCCAACATTACCCTATAAAAAAGAATGTTAGGCTGGCATCCCTGGCCGATTATTAAGATGTGTATAGCAATATCGAGCCCGCCAGAAATATAGGTGCATGGAGGTGCAGGGCACAAAAATAAGAACTAAAAGATTATTATATTATAAGAAAAGGTGAAATTTAACATACATAAGTAGTGTAATCAGTGTGAACAAGTGCTGCATTATAAATACTCCGTATTACAACCAGCCGCCGTATCATTTTATAACTAAACAGTCCACAATAGAAGCCCCCAAGATACCACATACTTTATCGTCTTTTAATACAATAAATGGTAACAAAGGAACCCTTATGGTACGGCTCCGTCTATCAAATAAACAACAAATTAGGCATTTTGACATACAAGGACGAGTCGTGAGAGTGAAATCTAGGAGTACCTATTGGATAAATTAGGTGCAGGTTGCAATCATTTATGATTAAAGACATCTTTAAATATAGCGCTAGTATCTGTTATGCGATAGAAACTTGTCAAAAATGTCCATACAGCCTGGTCTTAACGAGCATAGCTTATGATAGCATACGGTTTGATGTAACCCACCTTAAAAGATAATTAAACATTGTTATTTTCAAATGTAGCTGTAAAGGCGGTAACATCGATGGCTCCGCCGCTGATGCCGATGGCGCCGCCTCCGCCGCCGCCCGCCACCACGGCCACGGCCACGGCCACCGCCACGAGCGCGGCGCTCGGCGCGCTTCTCCCCGCCTTCCCCAGCGTGCCCACCACCGTGCACACCGTGCCGCTTATCACGTCCGTCAACGGCCAGTGGACCTTCAGCCTGCAGCCAGTCATGTCCGTGGGCGGAGGCGATGTTAGTAAACAACTCCTCTAAAACGTTACAACATGCTATTTTTTGTAGAGATGTGACTTGAATCTTACTACGATGAAAAAGTGTATGTGTACTGTTTGTTGACTAAAAGTTATTTATTTTATTAACAACGGGCGTATTTTATAATTAGCGCCCGGTCTCGGTCAATAAAAGAAAAACTTGTCAGTGAAAATAACACCTCTGGCGATTCGCCACCCTGAGCCATGGCAGACACTACAAATGGCCAGAAATGGGTTTTCTTGCGATATAGATTCAATTTTACATCTTTTAGCATAGCTTGGAAACAGTGACAGCGGTCGCAGAAATTATGTCGTGTTTGAAGTTTTAAGGTTATCTGATGTACTGGGATGACCGCTAAATGACAGGACTCACCGTACCCACACCATGTTAAAATCAAAATAGTCGTTTAACCATTCGCTTGATAACAGGAATTATACTTGTGTTGTACTATATAGAGCATCACGTCGGCCACGGTGAACGGCATGGGCGAGCGAGGCACGCCCGCACTGCCTACACCCCCCGCCCTCCCTCCACCTCCCGCACCCCCCGCACCGCCGTCCTCATCGCCCGCCGGACACACTGCGTTCGCCTCGCCCTCACAGCCGCCCGCACTAGTGCCCACGAGCGCGCCAACAAACCCGCCCGCTGCTACCACAGTCAACAGGACACCTGACACGCCCATTGGTGAAGTGAGTCCGCCATTTGCTTATTATAATGATCTTTCACTTCTCATGCCCGTAAAGTTGTTCTTTGTGTCGAGAGAAGGGTGCATAAAATGGCTTTTTATGCTCTTGTGCATAAAGTAATTTCTTCATTTAAGGCTAATTAGGCCTTGCAGCCACATACACAATACACCGTCATTTAGATATGTTTTTATGAGATTTAGGTTATATCTTAATTTAATTACGGCATTGTAGTACTATCTACATACTATACCTACGACATATATATCTACTACATATCTACATTTACATATAAATTCAGGTACGTAAAAGCAAATATTTATGACTTAGCATTAAGGATCTGTGTTTAGTCGAAAGTCATAAGTTGAAAATTAAAAAAATATATATATTAAACCGGCCAAGTGCGAGTCGGACTCGCGCACGAAGGATTCCGTACCATTATCTATAAAGAACGTTTTAAAAAATCACGTTTTTGTATGGGAGTCCCCTTAAATATTTATTTTATTTTATTTTTTAGTATTTGTTATAGTGGCAACAGAAATACATCATCTGTGAAAATTTCAACTGTCTAACTATCACGGTTCATGAGATACAGCCTGGTGACAGACGGACGGACGGACGGACAGCGAAGTCTTACTCATAGGGTCCCGTTTTACCCTTTGTGTATTGTTGTACAGGTCGATAAAACCCATTTTATCCTCGACGTGACTATCCACCCTCGGGTGTAGGGGCTCGTTTTATGTTGTACACTCTCCTAGAGTCTGGTAAATGAAAGATGAGAATGAGTTTTTACGGAACTTTTTATATGACAACACACCCTGAATTGTCAAACGTCATTGTTCTATGAACTTACGTTTATCCTATAAATCTACTCGTCGCTACTCATTATCTCATTACGATCGAGAAAATTACGCGCGGACTTATGCCAGGTTGAAATTTGATATGGTGATCGATTATAAAACGGGTGGATGGGTTATTTAGGGTACTTTTTAAGTCGTGCATCGGTCAACTTCACTTGTGTCATGCGGAAGAAGTCGCAGGGCACATATAGTTTATAATATTATTTTGTATTGTACGTATCGGTAAATTATAAAATCGTTTTAAATTGTAAATATATTACAAGTGTCAAGACTGCTTTTCGCGGTACGCGTCAGGGATACTACACTCAGAATTTTTTAATTGGCCGCCATTTCTCATTCTAATCTTTCATTTGCCAGACTCTATTTTACGTGCGTGTTTTACAATGTGTAAGTTTTGTCTATCTCGTTCTACCAACCCACTCATTTAAAAGAGGGGGCATAACGCCAGGAAAAAACTAAAAATCACCCGTACGTCCCGCGCCTGCCCCGCGCCGTGCCCGCTACGATGGCGACGACTTTCGCACAGTATATATGCCCATCCAGGCAAATGAAACATGATAATATTATAATATAAATGATAAGAAAAATTATAAGGAGTTTATTATCTCTGCTTAAATCATTTATTTACACTGTACATTATTATAAATTTTGACACGTAAAATATATTCTAATGATAAGAAAATGGAACTAGGAATTATTTTGATTTTGTGCGCTTGTACATTCATACATAATATTCGCAGTATTTGTACATAATATTCGCCGTATTCATAATTTAGCGCCATTTACATCAGTAGATGGTCTTATGTACGAGTGTTGAGATTAACAGTGCCTATGTCAGCATCGTTACATGTACAAACTGTTCTCATCCTGTATTGAGGCAAGAATAAACCCTTTTATAGAAGCTCATCAACCACCAGAACAGGCAGGATTCAGAAAAAAATACAGCACTATCGACCACATCCAAGTTCTAGACCAAATTGTAGAAAAGTATCGAGAATATAATAATACGCTCTATCTAGCCTTCGTCGACTACGCAAAAGCTTTTGATTCCATCTCTCATCAAAGCATTTGGAACGCTCTACTGGCGCAATCAATACCATACCCCTACATAGCTATTTTAAAGTACATATATAGCGACACCACTAGTAGAGTCAAACTCGACCGGGTTGGATCACCTATAAAAATAAGTAGAGGTGTAAGACAAGGTGATCCGCTTTCACCAAAAATATTTATATCAGTCTTACAAAATATAAGTATTATGGAAAACTTACCATGGGCCACGAAGGGAATTTCGATAGGTGGCAAACGACTAAACCACCTCCGTTTCGCTGACGACCTCGTTCTTCTGTCAGAGTCTCCATCAGAGCTTCAGACGATGCTAACGGAACTGTGTTCGGTAAGCTCACAGATTGGCCTAGAGATGAATACGACAAAAACTAAATTAATGACGAACTACTCTAACATACCCATACAAGTCTACGGAAAAAATTTAAATTACGTTAACGAATATGTATATTTAGGCAAATTAATTTCTTTCAAAAACAACAGGCACGAAGAAGAATTGAAAAGGCGCATAAATATGACCTGGAATAAGTATTGGAGCCAAAAAGAGGTTTTTAAGTCCAACTTACCAATGGGTATAAAGAAGCAAGTAGCTGATTCCTCCGTATTGCCTTGCCTGACCTACGGGTGCCAAACATGGGTGTTCAACAAAAACACACGAAGTAAAATAAAGGTTTGTCAAAGAGGAATAGAGAGAAGCATGTCAGGAATAAAATTAAAAGACAAGGTTCGAAGCTCTACAATACGAGAAAACACTGAAGTTATAGATGCCTTAAAACACGCCCAGAAACTCAAGTGGAAATGGGCAGGTCATGTTTCTCGAATGAACGACTCAAGATGGACAAACACTGCCACCTTTTGGAAAGGCCTTCACGGCAAGCGGAAGAGAGGGAGACCGCTAGAACGATGGGCAGATGAAATTAAAGATACTGCTGGAGAGAAATGGAGACTAATGGAAAAAACTGGAGGAGGCCTTCACCCAAAGAGGGGTCCTTAAAACCGCAAAAAATGCATGAATTAATTATTAGGTACAACATATACATATAGTAATTATTCTTACGTAAATTATTAACTTGAATAAAAATAGTACTGAATTAATAAAATTAAAAATTAAGAATGATATTGTTATATAGTATATTTGAAATTTTAATAATAATAATAATAATGTAGCAAAATTTTTGTATTTCACTACTTTTAAGGAATAAAGAGGCTTTTTATTTATTTATTATGTCAGCATCGTATATTTCGTTCCTTTATACTAAGCCTGCAATTGTCTCCTTCCATGGCTCGATTTTAATGTACTATATTACTTGGCCACAACAGAGTATTTCAGTCAACTGTACGTAATTGTCCAGTGTTGAGTGCACTGTGTTAGTAGCTGGATGACAGTGAGGTTGTAATAGCCCATTCAGTGCGATCCCTGCAAATCTAGACCGGGCCTAAGCTATCATGTTTGTTGCAGCCACCGCGGCTGCAGCAGAGGCCGGCGTTGCAGAGCCCGCTCGCCGCCAGCACCGAGATTGGCGAATTACCCGCGCCCTCGGCCGCCGGCCCGCTCACCGCCAAACTCAACCAGAACTCCATCAAGGTGACTTATGCTCCCCTCCTCTAGTGTCATTTATATGGCAGCCAACCAACGCAAAGGCGTTCGTTTGCGTTTATGTTTAAAAAAAAATATCGCAATATAAGATTTCAATATAAGAATTCTAAAAAATATCGCACTCGGCCGCCGACCCATTCTCCGCCATATTCAACCAGAACTCCATCGAGGTGATGTGTGCTGTTTATATTAGACTCACGCAATCTGACGTGCTATCTTATTCACTGGCACCTGTTACAAGAGGAGCCGTCACATCAGAACGCATCAGATGGCGGGCAATCTATAGAACTTAAACCTTTTATAAGACATTTAAAGTTCTATTTTTTTTGTTTCATTCAATTTAGGAACAAAATAAATACAACTCTATTTCATTCATAAATAACATTCTAAAAATTTCATTGACGTCCATTTTGTAAGGTGGGTCCTTACGAGGGTAAAGCCCGGCTGATGTTCGTTACACAAAGTCACCCTCGATGCTTAGCTTTATGTAGCTTTCAGGTCATTTAGGTTTCAAAACGTTCGGGTTGTAATAATGTTACCATGTCAATGTTCAGTTGGCAGAGTTCTTCCGGAACCTACTGGAGGACTCGCTGGTGCAGCTGGAGGAGCCGGCGGCGGAGGCGGCGGCGCTGCGCCTGCAGCTGGAGCAGGAGCGCTGGCGGCACCAGCACGAGCTCACGGAGCTGCGGCACACGCACGGTAACACCCTGGCCACTAGCTCGGGCAGCGGTGCTGCGGCATTGCGTGCCATCTCAACTAACCGCAATGCGTTGCGCGTCTGAGCCCTCTTCTGTCTCGTATCAAATTGAAAAGGAATGCACCTTAAAAAAGCATGCGCAGTAAAATAGTGGTGTTTATTCGTAGAGCTGCTGCTAGTGGAGGTGCAGTCCGCGATGGAGAAGGAGAAGACGCGCGCGGTGGCGGAGGCGCGCCGGCTCGCGCACCAGGAGCTCGAGGCCGCCGTCAAGAACGCCAAGTCCAAACAATGGTGAGTGTCTGATGGGGCATTCCACGACCATGCTGTTCGCGTAACAAGTGTGCACTGTACGGCTGCTACCTTAAAAATGCATAAAACTCGACAATAAACTGACAATATATCTAAGCCAAATATCGAAATGTTATGAGAGTGAAAATCGGCTTTCTAGCATTCGTAGAAATCCCTGCATTATACTGATATCTGTTTCGTGACAACAGAATATGTACGATTTCTATTGAATTATGTTGTTGTATTCAGTGGCGGCTGCTGACTATGAGAACCGGCGGTGCGCTAAATTATGGAATGGAATATTACTAAAGCCACATTATACAAGTAACCTTTCAAAAATTTAGTTTTCGATTTACACTGGTTTTAATCTTAAACATGGCGGTCCTGCCCAGACGACTTTATTTCTAATACATAACTTCAAAGTTTTACTATTATTTTGAATATGCCTAACTACATTTAAGTTCACATTCATGCTCATATTTCAATTGAACACACAACTGTGACTGTTTCTTATGTAGTAATGAACTCATTACTCCATAAGAAACAGTCACACTTACTTTACAATTTTAGTTTAGCTATAATATACAATTATCAAAACAAAAAATAACATAAACGAATATTCTAATAATGGCGCTTTGCAGGGCCAAGGACGGACAACTGCAATGTACTGTTACCCGTCGTCTACCGGTCACCGACTACGCTAACTTGACAATTGTAACGCAAGAAAAGCTTTATGTTTTGTTCGTTGACTTCACTTTGTAGGGTAATACCTGAGCGATGCCGCTTCAGCATGCGCGTTGGGCATCATCGGCTCCGTGCAGCGCTCCAAACAAAAAATTTCTTCATAGAATTAGTGCGGACGCGCCAGACGTCCTATCGCGTTTCTCATAGGATCTGTACTGGATCATCTGTGCGCTCCGCTGAGCGCACGGAAGAGACAATTTTTGACCGAAAAATATTATACCTAATGACTACGACATAGTTTATCATAGATTTATAATCATAGAGATTTATTTGTATTTTTTTAAATAGGTATGAATTTATGTATATGTGTATACTTGAGAATGTGTTATTGATAATAATTAATGATGGCGTTAAATTTTTGGTAGTGCAACGTACGAGCACACTTAAGGTACATACAGCCGCGACTGGTTGTATTGCAAGTGTGTTGTTTGGAATAAATAAATGTGCGTTATTCTTCCCCGCGCAAGGTTTAACGAACGTAATAACGGCGTGCTTGTGTGCAGGTGCGCTAACTGCAGCCAGGAGGCGCAGTTCTACTGCTGCTGGAACACCTCGTACTGCGACTTCCCGTGCCAGCGCGCGCACTGGGCGCAGCACTACGCCTCCTGCACGCAGCAGCGGGGGACGGTACAACTATATACCTGCATTTATTTTATTGCTTTTATTTAATATTTATTAAGTCGGGGTGCGGGTACTGGTTATTATTTATATGAGACGGCGCCAATGATCAGACAGGGGCGCTAGGCGGACGACAAAGGGTACCGCGGTACCCGCAGTACGCAGGTAAGTGCAGCACTTTCTCGACGACTGACTAATCGGGGATAAAATAAGTTTAATTTACACTTCTGGTATTGTTCATTGCATTTTTTATACCGTATTCCATGCAAGATTATCCTAGACTCCCCCCGGTTTCGAAGGTCAGATGGCGTCCGTAAAAACTAGTGCCTGCCAGATCTTGAGATTAGGTTGCTGATCCTAGGCATCCTGCAACTGGAGGAGGATGATGATCCCATGCAATATTATCAAAGATGAATCTAGAAACCTTAGGTCATCAAAATGTGTTAATGATTGGTTTCAAGAAGCAACGAGTATATAAATAAATAGTAATAAATATTTATATAAAATTTTACGCAAATCGCCCTAGTTCCAAACTAAGCAAATCTTGTACTAGGCGACGATATACGTATGTAGATAAATAAGTACTTAAATACATAGAATAGTTCCAAAACTCAGAAACTTGTGCTTATCACACAAATAAATGAGCTTCGTAGATAGGGTCACTACCAACTAGGTTAAAGCGGTCGTCAAATAGCAAAGTAAATATCGAGGGTGTCGGTTGCAGGGCAGCAGCGCGGAGTGCCGCGCCGCCGCCGCGCCCGTCCCGCCCGACGTGCCTGTGAGCCTCACTTACACCAGTGTTGTTCAACCTGTGGCGGGTCGCACGCCTATTTGAAATTGCAGTTTTAAGATGATATACATTCCAAATAATCGACATTCGTTACAGTACTTTTACCTCACGAACGCGGGTGAGCCATGGTTGTGTATTGAGCTACCCATGCACATTGTCTATGCGTGCGTCAGCGTAGCTATGAGTTCACGTTGTCTATGTGTTCGTATGTGTCACAACTACAACTATGGCTGACCCGCGCTCGTGAGATAAAACACTGTACGTAAGATAGCGGACGGAAAGGGATCATGAGGGGCGCAATATAATTCGGTCGCGCCAAGGTTGGAAAACACTGACTAACTAGCTAACTTTTGCGTCCATAAAAACTCACGCACACTCAAAAATGAATACACGTTAAATTATATTTGGAAGTCATGAAAAGTCAAGGCCTAATATATGCATGCTATAAATATGAGTGACCATGAAATATATTGACACGCAAAGAATATAACCCAGTCGAGGAAGCAAAATCTCGAAGCTTAGTAAATTCTGCACTAACCTGTAGTACATAACTACGACGATCAATCATATCTTCGTGGAGTAAAATGCATCCATATGTAAGATTTTCCGTTAATGTGTTTCCAGGGGAGAATATCTGAATTTGAAGCTTGCAAGAATTTCACATCTACTTATATTTGCACAATAAGTACTGACATTTTGCTGCCATCTCTCAGTTCAGATGCTTGATGGACTCCGACAATTGAAGTGGTCTTAGATTTATCCTAATTCTGCCTACGTGTTTGTGCATATTGAGATTAAGAAATTTCATCACGGTGGGCGTAAGAGGGCGTCTAGTCTGAAATTATAACTTTGCTTCTAGCACTTACATTATCAGGCGGAATTCACTAAACGTGACAACAGTAGATAGCCCAGAGCTGCGCGGGAAGCATTACGAGGACATCATCATAATGTAATGACCAAGACGGTTTTAGGGTATAAATGAGACCAAAATGTAAATGACAGCTGTCAAGTTGACTACACATACACACAGATTCAGCCTGTTCTTTCCGTTGGCGTAGACGTATCGAGTAATGTAAATTATTACCTATAAATTTTACATGAACTTTTCGATTAAATTTTTCATTCCCTCGCATAATGCATTATACAACGTTGTACGATACGTGTTCGGAAACGCAATTCCCAAATCGTGTCGGTCAAAAACACTTGCTAATCGTTCGAGTTTTCGTTGGGAATTGCTTACTTTCCGAACTTGTATCGTAAATAACTATAATTTGTGTAACTTACCTTATCGCATCAGCTAAATAAAGCTTTACTTTAAGCCAAACCGATGTAGGAGTTTTGGAGGTGTAAAATGAAATAAGCTTTCGTTTTATCATATATCTCATATCCATAAAGTCAATGGTTTTCGAAAAAAATGCGAAAGTAATAAATATAAAGTACATATTTCACGGTAGCGTTTTATTACCATGGTCCCTTAAGTTAAAATTGTAAGACATGTAAACAGATGTTTCTGTGTGTATGTGTAGTGAACTTGACAGCTGTCACTTGTATTATGGTCCCATTTATACCTTAAAATTTGTCTTGGTCATTGCATTATGAAGTCTGCGTAATACGTCCTGCATCAATTGTATTTATTTTATAGTGTACTAGCGGCCACCCGCGACTTCGTCCGCTTAGATTTTAGATGGTAACAAAGATATAAATGAGATCTATTTTTTCTGTCAGTTGTAATTTTTAATCTTTTGTGAATAATTACTCAAAGGAAAAAATAAATGTTCGCCATCTTGGATTTGAAAATGGATGTCATTTTCGTAATCGGCACCCCGAGGAACCACAAAGATGACATCCATACCGATTTTTAAGAAAAATAAATGTCCGCCATCTTGGATTTGAAAATGGATGTCATTTTCGTAATCGGCACCCCGAGGAACCTCGACGATGACACCCGTATCGATTTTTAAGAAAAAAATATTTCCACCATCTTGGATTTGAAAATGGGTGTCATGCTCCCCGCAAAAACTTGGTACCTCCATTTCATCGCTTTAGGGGAGCAATTTCGAAAGACGCTGAAACATCATCCGTCGGGCTCTGGTCAACATCAGTGTACCGGCCACTTTAGGCCTTGCGCGTGACGACGGCAAGAGAGCCGACGGGTTGACTCTCGTGCCTTGGCAACAGGGACGGCCGTTAGTCTGGGATGCCACATGCGTGGACACCCTAGCGCCGTCCCTCTTGGGTACGACGTCTTTGAGGGTCGGTGAGCGGCCGCCGTGGGTGAATCAGCAAAGCGCCGCATTTCAAAAGATTAAGTTATTTACTTATCCGGCCCTCAGGTGACAGTAGGGCTGGGTCGTTCCTCGCTCAGGGGATCGGCATTGCCATTCAGCGAGGCAACGCGGCCAGCTTTATGGGAACTCTGCCCAGTGGCAGCGACTTGGGCGACCCATGCCCATACAGTTTAGGCCTTAAGTTTAGGTTAGGTTTAGGTAGTTAGTAAGATCTTGTCTTGTTTTTGTTCTACATTATGGTACCTAATAAAATTATATTTACCCTATTTTGTTGTATTTAAACAGAGAGTCCATATACGAAGTTTTAAATCTCTCTACAAAAAAGGTTTGTTCCCCGTACAAACTTGGAACCCCCCTTTTCACCCCTTTAGGGAAGCAAATTTGAAATACGCTGCAATACGTTTTGTTGCATTTCGAGGTTTTGCTTTCTTGACTGGGTTAATAGATATTTTGGTGTCTGAAACATAGGTGATTCAGGACCTTTACTGTACTTACTGTCACTTGTATGTTGAAATGTTGAAAAATAGGCATGAGGCCAGCAGCATTTTCCATAATAAAAATGTTCAACAGACTACATGTATGTACATTCATACTAGTTTCCTTTTGTATGTTCAGAGAAACATGCTTTGTGTGATGTTTTGTCTCAATTATGTCGACGATCGATAGCGAGTAGTGAGTGATCGTTTGCACAGCTTATAATGTTGACATTCCAGAAGAGCACGTCTGCGCCCAGTCTCACGGTGGCCTCCAAAGCGACCTCCGCAGCCCCCCGAGTAGTGAACTCTGAACAAGCTCAGAATAAGCCTCCTGTTGTCGGTAAGTTGACTCTTTACACAGTTGCCGAAGAATGGAAGGTTATGATTTGTGTAATTAAATCAGTCTATTTCTTTGGCACACTGCAACTTAAAAAGCTCGGCGGTTTTAAGGTAAGAATATAGTTAGTAGTCTAGGGTTTACTAAATTACGCTATTAAGTAGCAAATAACGTAACAAATCATTAATTGAAGAACGTTACGCATGAGAGGAGTGATCTAAGGAGCTTTAAATGGACTTGATTTCGATTTATATCTCACTTCTTTTATTAGGGAAAGTAGCGAAACCATTAACGAATTTGGCATTTTTTTCACATTTATATTTTGGATGGGACATTATTATTGTATGTCAAATAAGTAGGTATAATACTTGATAAACCAACCACGTAAAAAAACAACAAATAAATAATTACAAGTTAACTAAAACTAAATTAAATATAATATTTTTGTTTTTATTAATAAATAGGCTTATTATCAATTTGCTATCAGGCGCGCAAATTTCCCACTCCCCGGTACAGGAATATAAATACAATTTGCAAAAAAAAGAAATGTATGGTTAGAAGCACACTTTTCACACGCAACGTTTCAAATTTCAAGGTCCAGATTGTATACGTTGTTGCGTACGTGGGATAATGTGTCCCGAGTATTAAAAATACACTGTTTTTAGATTTTCCCTTTGTATAGACACAATTACCTGGCTTGATGCCATTTTTTTCAACTTTCAAGGTCACCTCGAGGTAGTCGTAATTTTGATGAGTGGGTGGGTCAGTCAGTCAGTAAAACCGTGATTTCCGGCTAAACAGATTTTAAGGTGGTGATCAAAAATGGCCCGAAATGCTTCGTAAATATATAGCCCACGGTCGGTGTGTCGCCTTTTTTGCTTCGCAAACTTGGCTGATTAAAGTTGATATGTGCCAGTGTGGCGACTATTGATATAAGTAGGTACCACATCAGCAATCGCATTTAGTCTATCATTATTTTCTTCATTAAAGAATATTGCTGTTGACTGATAGTCAAATTAACTACTTCATATCAGCCGTCGAAAATGCTTTGTTAGCATGAAGTTTGTAGGGAAATCGAAACAAGTGACGTCACGACATTTTTGTAGTCAAACATGTCAACATCCCAATTGGGCAGAGCTGGGCATTAACTCCTTAATCCTTTAATCATTAATTAACGAAGTTAACCATCCGTGTATCGGATTTAGTTTTAAGGTAACTTGCAAAATTGTTAACGGACTCATTAACTTCCGCTAACTGTCCAAAGCTCCGTTAATCCGTTAACTGAGTACTTATTTTATCAAAGTAACACCGCGCCGCGAAAAACAGGTTCTGACAAGTCCGTTCGATCGGGGCGGCGTAGGTGCTGAGTGAAACATGCGATGCAAATTGGGCGTGTTAGGCGCGTGCGCGAGTGAAATTAAGTATACATATTGTGTTGTCGGCTCGGTGCGTCAGTGAATGGGAATACAAGGCGTATGGTGAAGTGCTGTTTATTTTGATTTTGATAATTAAATTAATCGTGCATTGTTCATTATAAGAAATGAGCCATCTTGCTTTTCTTATTAGGTTTCCGTACCAAAATGGTAAAAAAGGAATCCTTATGGTTTCACTTTGTCTGTCTGTCTGTCACATCGTTAAATCTCTCAAGAACTGCTTATGCTGTCGATTTGAAATTCGTAACAGTTATAAAGACCCTTATTTCTAAAAAAAAACATGTTCTAGCATCTAGGTTACCCTTAACCTAGATGCTAGAACATGTTTTTTTTTTAATTTTTTTTCTGTCTAGTTGGTGAATATCCCAAGTGGAGTGTCATACTCGTATGAAAGAGCCTGAGTTGCACATTCTGAAACAATTTTTTTTTCGTTGAGTCATTTTCAATTTGTGAGGCAAAATGTAAAAAAATACCGTTCCCCTCTTATCTCCGAAGTTTACGAAGGAAAAATAGGAAATTATTACGTAACATTGATATCAATGTATATTTTACAGGATAAAATATTACTATAGCTCTATCTAGTTTTTTATCATCAAAAAACGTTTCTATTCTAAGTTTGTAATTTAATCACCTTTGCATGTATATTTGTTTTATAAATTCGTTTTTTAAAATCGGTTCACGTGATAAAGAATTATCCTTGAAAAACCATCAATTATACTAAGTTATTCAGTCGCTCAAATTTGTAACAAAATTCGCCGATAGATGGCGCTGTACCCATGGCGTTCAATTTCTACTCTGTGTTGAATTAATAGGGTTGGGACTGGCACGTATCTGTGTACGGAACCCTCGGTGCGCGATTCGGACTTGTACTTGGCCGGTTTTTTTTTCATTCCCTGCCTACTTTCCATAGTGCATTAGGTGCATACCCAGGTGCTGTTTTTACCAGGAGTTAACGATTAACGTTAACTTCCGTTAAATGGCCCGAAATGTAACGCTTTAACGTTTAACGAAGTGAACTTTTTTTAACGGATTAGCGATTAACGAAGTTAACTATTTGGTTAACGGTGCCCAGCTATGCAATTGGGAATATGCATTTCTTTTTCATGATGCCAGTCGAACCAGTTTTTAGTGAGGAACAAATATTTATATGGAATAACTACAATTATTAGCACAACATAAATGGATGTCGAAGTACAGCATAACTGCCGAACCCTGAAAACGTCCAATACTAATTGAGCGTGTTATGTGACGTCACGTACTACGTGCCCCGTACTACTAATATTGTATGGGGAACCGAGTAATTTGCTGTTTTGGTCATAGTTGTACTTAGTTGTCTTACATTTTTTTGGTTATTAATCTACTTTCGTTTCCGCATGCATATAGCTTATAGTTAATGCCTCAAAAGTGAGCTTACGATTTCAGTATGACAACTGGTTTCAGGTTCAGTGAGTGATAAATAAGAGCTTGAATAAAAGAGAGGTCAACTTAAACTTGACTGTTTATTTAGATCACGACTGGCAATTATTAGAAAAGATTCATAGGACAGGACACTTGGCTTCTATATAATAGGCTGGTTTTCAACTACAATGTTATTAAAGCAGTAACTACTATAATCTGTGCAGATGTACCTATTATTTTTATGACGCAAATAAGCTTAGAAAACTGCACATTACACTTAGAGCTAATAAGTATTTTCGATTACTACGTCGTTCCAAATTTCTTACGAAGAATATTGTTTACCATCAGGCAGATCGTATGCCTGTTTGGCACTATGTTGGTATTAAGAAGCATGTGTGGAACGTGTTGTGGCGTTTGTTCTGTACTGTTTGAACCGTGCCGCGTTTGCAGTGAGCGTGGCAGCGGCCGGCGGGCCCGACGCGACGAACGCCCCGCCGCAGCCCGCGGCCGCGCTCCACGCCTCGCCGCTGTTGGCCAACAAGCAGGTACACATCCAGTGTTTATGTCGGCACCACGGTAACGTTTCTCGCCTATATCTTTACCCCCTAACTCCTCTGCATCAATGGCGCTCAATACAAATGGCCAAAAACATAAAGAAACCAACTTTCTCTTTACGCTATTATCTTACTCTGGAATTTTTCCTAAACCCTTTAACCGCCATCGTCTGATTTATCGGACAAATTGATAATGTAAATGACGACAGTTGAAAATAGCGGGATTCTTTTTTGACGTTCGGTGGTTAACGAGGAGAGAAACAATACCCGAAACACACAATTTTAAGGCTGTACTATTGGGTACTATTATAAACATATAAATACTGGGTTAAAGGGTTATCCCGAGGCTCATTACAAAAGAATGCTATTGTTTTTTTTTCGCTGGGAGACGACTGCTTAATAAAACATATCTGCGATAATGACGCCATATTAAGTATCAATGTCCTTAGTTTCTATTTTTGGCCACTTTTATTGAAAGTAATTTTGCTTTCTAGAAATAAACTTAAACTTACTCCCACTATTATCTTACATTTATTTTTGGTGCAAGCTACAGATATGCAGATGTAGTAAATAAAACAACTTACTCGCGATCATGTGTAAGTCTTGCCTATGCAAGCTATGATTGATTTGCATAAGCATTTTGTCTCAAAAATATTTGTACGTGTTTCGTAAGAGTATTACATATCGTCACTACTTTTAAAAAAACTGGTATCTGAAAATCATCAAGTTTCTAGGAGGAACAATAAACATTCTGTAAATTATTGCGATTGATCAAAAAAGTTCTTGTTAGTTTCATGAGATACTTTGATAGCCAGTCATTAATTTCACAAATATTCGAATAACTCACTCAAACATTTTTTTATAAAATTTACAGTTATTCGTAAGATACAAGATTTTTGTTTTAGTATTGACTGAAAGTTGTTAAGTTACGATAATTTTGCTTTGAATTTTATGCTACAAAATGAAACGAAATGTATGTTTTTGTGTTTATTAAATTAACTAAGTAAACTCTCTTCGAGTAACAATAGACGGACTTAAATAACAACGTGCCTATGTAAAAAAAGATCGGGTCGAATTATTTTTTCTCTACTATACATGCAAGAAACTATCGTAAAATGCATGAAAGTCTTTTGGCAAAATCGGTTTTAGAGATTGCAAATCATCATACTTTCGTTTTTTAATGGGGACCGGTCCAGAATATAGCTGAGGAATCGCTTGTTCTTCGGAAATATCATGGAATCTTTGAGGTAGAACAGTCCAGATGTCATCAAAGCGAAGTTTAAACTCAATCGGACTGTGAGGTGTATATTTTAAAGCCCTCAAATCTACCACACATGGGTCACCTGCTCTCTTTCCAGGTCTTATAGATGTGTAGTGCTTAAGTGTGGCATAGTTTTTGAAAAAACTCCAGTGTAAATATTTTACATTGTACTTTTTAGTCAAAGATGCCTCTGTTATTACTTTTACAAAATCGGCAGGCACATGAAGTTCTCTGTTTTTCAGAAGAAATGTATAAGCAATACCATAAAGATTACGAGACATCTTACTTGAAGACATTTTCTTCAATGATTGCTGCCTATTTTGTATGACAACTTGACAAGTCACTATTATATTTTAAATACTTGAAAATTATTTAACCTGTACCAAATAAGTAAGTAGGTACCCAAATAAAAAAGGAAAGAAAGGAAAAAGTATAATAAATCAGATACGAGTTTTTTTCAAAGTAGTGACTATAATTTGTTTAGATACGATTTTTTTTAACTAACGAATACTTACTATAATGACGATTTATCGTCGTTGGAGTTTGTGCATCATACGAGGTGTATTTTTATTAGTTTAATGCGAAAATAAACTAAAAAAAGGAAAAAATCAGATACGAGATTTTTTAAAAGTAGTGACGATATTAGCTATTAAAGTAGCTACTTATCGGGCTCACTCTAGATAGTGTTTCCCAAAATGGCAAAAAATTACTAGAGTGCTATCTATGCCCGGATAGCGGAAAAGCGCTTTTACAATTCCACCAAGATGGCACTCTAGTAAATGATGTAAAACGCGGAAAATTTTTCGATTAGTTTTAATTTCTTCGCTGTCTGGATTGCCCCGCTGCACATTATCGCTTTAAATTACTTTTAGTATTCTATTATCTTGTTAAGTTTTCCAATATTAGCCTCATTTAGAAAACGTCGCGATTCAATTCGTATCTTTCTTTGTCGTTTACTTTCGAATCCAACGTATCTTTTTTTCTGGAGGTTGATTACTTGTCCCTCACCTATATAAAATACCTCAGTTCAAATGCCTTCATCGCGTAGGTATTTATACCTATTAGAACTGGAAATTTCTACTCAATAAGTTAAATATGCCATTTTTGCTTCCAGCTTCACCTAGAATCTAGATCTTCCGACATCTATTATGTCTTGATCGTAGCTTATGTAGAGATGTGACATATCCATATTGTACTCTAGCCGCCCCAAGGCCCATTATCAATAAAATCAGCCAAGTGCACACATTTAGGGTTCCGAACCACCGCAAAATAAGTTGGTTTTAAGAGGAAAAAGAAAGAAATTTCAAGTAAATAAATCATTATTATCAATATTTTAGTATCTATTGGTAAAATATACGTTGGTATAATATATAATCATTATCACCTAATTTCAAGTTCATAGGTCAATGGGAAGTTATAAAATTCATAGGAACAAAATTTTGCGATAGACGACGGACGGACGCGTGAATGACAGCAATAGGGTTCCGTTTGGACCCTTCGGGTACGGAATAAAGCAATTGTGCCTCTTACCACCTCAGGAAGAATGAGTACTAGGAGGGTTCAACAATATGTAACTGTTGTAAAGTTGTTTTCACGAAATAAATTAATGACCGAGTGAAACGAAGGTCTCTGTTTCAGATTCGACAAAAAAAATTTCATATGTTCATATGTCCGGATTTCCATTTGCGTGTACGGGTCGCATTTCTCAATCGACTTTCCTGAAATTATGTGTGCTGGTTCGATAATTAAGTATATAGTTTTTTGTCGACTCAGTTATTGGAAATTTTTAAGTGCAATTTTTTGTTTAAATGATATTGTTATTTTCTGAGAGAGAATTTCAGTTTGTTCTCCTCTACAGATCGGATTTCATACCCGATTCTTGTGAAATTTTGCGAGCACGTTCGATAATTAAATAGAACTTATTAATGAGTCAGTTTTTAGAAATTCTCATGAAAAAAAAATACTGGCAAGGGCTACAGCTCACAGAACCTCTAGTTATTATTATTTATTTACTATAGTATTTTTAAACTCTGGTTTCGTGGGATTTTCGGGGGCGAACAATCAGGTCTCATTCCCGAGAAAACGCCGAGCAAAGCTCACTATATAAATAAAACGAAAACTAAATGAGCAAAACCGATTTAAGAATTTTTTTGAAGAAATCAAAGAACATAGAAGAAGTCATAACCTTCCTTTGTTCGGTTAGACTGGTTTGGTTATAGCCATGTTATCGCTGACCCTTCCGGCCGCCATCGCAACTGTGTTTCACAACCAGTTGTCTACGAGGATTTTTTAGTCTTTCACGGCAACCAGTTGTGATAAAAGAATATTTATTCTTCTTCCGCAACCAGTTGCCAACAACGAAAATCTCAAAAAGCCTAGTTGCTATAGAAGAGTCAATTTCTTTGTTCACAACCATAAAATAAAACCTGGACTGCTATATACCAAAAATGAAGAATGACACATTGACTGTTATTAAAGCATTATCCAAAATATTTCTAGCTGCCATAATTGGCCATAAACATCGGCACACTTTGGTTTCACTCCTTAGATACTTTTGTATGGTGGCTCACTAATGATGTTAAAGCGACATGTTATGTCACTAAAATGTGCAGATGTTTTTAAAGCTGACTGTACCACTATATCTACAGGGGACAAGAAAAGTATTATATTTAGAGGGACAATGACAAGTTTGACCACCAATACAAGCGATTCTCACTGGTCATAGTTATTAGTATGATATGCCGGTATGACCACCAGGAAACGGGGGTTAACCTAGATATATAAGAGTAAAACACAAGATAAACACGAAATCAAACAATGGGTTGGTCTCAGATAGTCTAAAACGCAGAATAACTAGTTTGATTTTTGCCTACATGTCACTATGACTACCATGTAACATGTCTAGATCTTATACGGACCACAACGCAAAATTACTAGGTTGCATACTTCCGGCATAGTATAGCGACATAAACGCAAAATGTCCGGACAGTGAACTGCAAAACCATTTTACCTCTCGGTAGGTTTCATTATAGGTTGTTCTGTAACCTACCAAGTATACAAATATATAACATTTTTACCAGGGTGGTTTTGTACAGTCAACTTCATAAATATATGTAAGTACTGACTTCAAATTATAATGTCTAATGACACAGATTGCATTTGAACGATAACCTGTGACCTAATGTTAAAGTTATATTATGACTAATTAATTATTTATACGACGCTCGTGAGCAAATAATTAGATCTCGAATGAGAGTACAGAGAAAAACATGATATGACAATGTCAGTCAAAGTCAAAGTCAAAGTAAAGTCAAAGTAATTTATTTCTTTTAAATAGGCCCATAACGAGCACTTTCAAAATGTCAAATATACACATAAAATAGGAATACTTAACAGTAACAGAGAACAAAACTTATAACTAATGCAACAATTAATAAAGCTAAAATAGTCAATACAGGTGGTAAAATTTAATAACATTAATAGCTACTTAGATGTAGAGCAATTTAGTCCCAAGCCGTTTTGTCATTAAGATAATCTTTAATCTTATAATAAGCTTTACTTACTAGTCTGCGTTTAAGGCAGTTCTTAAATTCATTCGTCGAGAGATGAGTCACATTACGAGTATCTGGGACTTTATTGTAAAATCGTATACAATTATTTTTAAACGATTTTTTTATTTTTTGCAGCCGAGAATGGGGCACTGTCAGTTTGTCCTTATTTCTGATATTAAAATTATGTATGTCACAGTTCCTTTTAAAATTACCAATATTTTTATGAACATACATAATATTTTCAAATATGTATTGAGAATGCACTGTCAATATATTAACTTCCTTGAATTTTTCCCTCAGTGAATCTCTGGGTTTCATCCTGTAAATCGCGCGAATAGCCCGTTTTTGCAGCACAAAAATAGTATTTATGTCAGCAGCATTACCCCATAGTAAAATACCATACGACATAATACTATGGAAGTAGGTGAAGTAGACCAGTCTCGCAGTCTTTTCGTCAGTTAATTGACGGATTTTGTTTACTGCAAATGCAGCGGAACTAAGTCTACTCGCGAGATCACTTATGTGTGAGGATCAGGAATTACAAATAGAGAGATACAAGATATCTGTCATGATGACGACTAGTAAGAAATATGGAGGTTTTAATAATAATTTCTTGAAATAATGTGTCGAGATTAGAAATGTTCTTCTATCACAACTGGTTGCCGTGAAAGACTAAAAAATCCTCGTAGACAACTGGTTGTGAAACACAGTTGCGATGGCGGCGATTTTTTTCCTTATTGGCAACTGGTTGCGGAAGAAGAATAAATATTCTTTTATCACAACTGGTTGCCGTGAAAGACTAAAAAATCCTCGTAGACAACTGGTTGTGAAACACAGTTGCGATGGCGGCCGGAAGGTCGCTGACGTACTTCTTGAACTTAACTTTCGGTTGGTAGTCAAATCAGTGAGGACCCAATTGTTGTACAATAGTTAAGGTTTTTTTTATAAGGAATAACGGTCAATTGATTTAATATTTATATTATGTTATATTTTCTTCTGTAACACACGAATTGACTAATTGCAATCGTATAATACACATAACGTATAACGCTAATAATACATAATATCTTTTAGTATATAACTCGTCAAGGCGCAATAAAGTTGTTGCTTGGTTGGTCATAATACTCATAATTATTTTGTCATCCTGCGCATAATACCTTCGTTGTCATAATTGTGTTATGTAATATTTTTTAAAAACAAACTTGGCTACCGGGCGAGCGAGCGAACCCTTCCGTAGTAAAACTGACTCTAATGTTGTTATAGTGATAGCGTCCCGCACAAGTAATCTAACACAGAAATATTTTGTCCTAAATATTAAAAAATATATATGTATGTTTATATTGTAGCATTTGAGGCACGAGTGAATAGGCATCTTCTGGGTGAGCTCGTTTCGCCGTTGGCCTCATCTTTGCCCCCTGGCGAGATGCTGGCCAAAAGCAATCCCATTTATGATAAAAAAAAATTGAATTCTGTAGTATTATGATACTGTTATTTTATATACATTGTATATTGTTTTGAAAAAATGACACCTCACTGAGTTTCTTACGCCGGTTCTTCTCGAGGCAGAGGTTTATTTTATGAACCGGTGGTAGATTTTTGACTTTCATAAGTGCATGTAATATGCCCAAATTGAAGAATAAATGATTTCATTTCATTTCGTTAGGTTAGGCCTCGCTTCGCTTCGCTCCCGCCTTAGTCTTCGAGTGTTAGTTTTTTTATGCGCCTTGAAAAAATCATGCTTGTTTACATGCATGCATGCGTCCTTGCTGTGCCGTAATGCTTTTTGACGTTAGATTAATTGAATAATATATGTTTTAAATTTTAGAATTTATACCTTTATTCATTATATGCAATGAATAACAAGTTTAAACAAAGTGAGCGTGTATATTATATCTATTATATGATAAATTCTTCTATCTGGTATTATTACCCCAAAAACTCTTGTCACCAAGGTATCAATTAAATTGTAGAAGAATCAAATACCTTCACTATGGTACAAAAGTTTGGTCTTCATCCAAATGTATATCCGGTTCTATTTAGTGACAGCGTTATCACGTCCGTTAAGTTGATATTTCATGCAAATGTGTTGTTCCAGTTGATAAGTAACGAGGAAAGCGGAGCAAAGCGAGTGGTGTCGTCGGGCGGGTACCTGATCGTGGGCGCCGGCGCGGCCGCGGCCGTGGTGCCCCGCCGCGCGCCGCGCCGCGACTGAGGAATGCTCCACGTCACCAACATCTCCCTTGTTATTGATTGACATTTACCAGCTTACCCTCAATCAGGACATGTTTGGTGCGTTCTTTACTGTTATCGATAGATATTCAAGCTATATCTATCGGTACTTAGATACCTTCCCGATTCAATATTAACTGTACAGTGTTTTACTAGAATAGTTGATTTGGGAATTTACATATAAAATAAGAAACCTCGACTGACAATTGTGTAAAGATTAAAGTAGTGAATTGTGATGGTTGCGTTGCGCCGCTGAGCCTCGACGGTGTCCTGTGGCGGGTCCTAAAGGCGGCCAAAGAACCGAGAAGTCACATGTATGCAACAAGATGTGTTTTAATTGGTCAAGGCCGTTATCTGCGTATCTGTATAGTTAAGGACAGTGATATCTTTACGATATAACATGGTTTATTTTGAAAACACTACAAAATGGGACGCAAGTCATTATTTACTGTAATGCTTTCAAAATCATTAATATCTCTAGATTATTATTTTTTCTGTATGTGTCGCACTGAATTGTATTTATACGATATTGATCGTATCTATAGCTACGTGTATATAAATGTAAAATGTATAATTCCTCATATAGATTAGCGAATTCAGTGTCCAACCAACAACTAATGAAAAACATTTGGATCTGAATACAAAAAGGGGATAAACCGTTGGTAAATGGTAATGTATCCGGGAGAGTCATTTGAAATTGTACTCCTGCAAGGCGTGTATGGGTTAAAGAGGCATTTAACGTGTCCACTAGCGCCTCTCTTAAACAATTGTGAGTATTTAAAAATAACGATAGATATTTAAAAAAGGGGGGCCGCTATGTACTGTATATTGTATTTAAGTAGGTATTAGAATACATCAAACTAGTTATTATGTTGCTACTATGCTGGATTCGTCAATCTATGCGTCCAAAGATAAAAAAGTCGCTTTATTTTTGAGTTCATAGATCGACTAATCTAGCAACGTAAAGACTAGTTTGGTGTATTCAAATACCTACTTAAATACAATATACAATACTTAGCGGCCCCCCTTTTTTAAATATCTATCGTTATTTAATAATCACAATTATTTACGGGCGGCGCTAGTGGACACGTTAAAGGTATCTTCGAATTTTTAACGGTGCGGAGTATTTGATAAGAATGCTACGCGATATGTAGATACTCTGATAACAGCCTGCCCGATGCTCTGGCAACTGACCTTGGTTACATTGAGAAGCGTGTAATGCTTTCTCGCAGTTACGTTATAAATAAGTAGTTAGTCTGCAGCTACGAGCTCGATACATTGTTCTATTAAAATATTATTAAGACTGCTAATTTTTAAGTTGACTCGAAATGCATAGTATATTTGTTTTGTTATTCAGCAAATCTAGCAATTCTAGTTATTGGATGCTCTGGATTTTAGATTGACAATGTTAATAATTCACACTTTCTTTGTTGCTTTACTTGCCCAGAAAACTCTACGCATGGTTCGTGAATTTTGGGACCGTTTATCGTAATTTTAACCCGCAGTTGATTGTATTTCGTGTATTGTACATTTTAATCAAATTGAATTATGTGACAATACCTACACTTATTTTATTTTTTATTTGAAATAATCATTCATTCCATATTTACATGTGACTTCTTTGATTGAGTTTCAATTTTATCAAACCGTTTACAGTAGAAGATAGATATGTGTGCCGTAATACTTCTCCCTACGCCAAGTCATAAACATCCTGTGCAATAAGTAAGTGGATACATTGGTCTAGGGTTTTACAGGAACAACCCTTGCTGTTTTATTCTGTAAATTGTTGTGTATCTTATCTAATCTACCAGCAAGGGTTAGTATTAGTACATCAGGTACTATAGTATATTTTAGATTCAATAAAGTAACTGTCCAATTTAAGGCTTTTATTATTAGAATAGAATAAGCTTATTTTATATTATTTTATAGAAGATATTTAGGGAGCAGGATCTTTAGGGGGCACAGCTCGTATTTGCCGCGTCCCAGCTAGGGGAGCACATCCGTGCGTACCTCCACCTTACAGAAAATCGCTGCCATGAAACACCACTAGATACTTGCTCTGATCTCCTGTCATAATTGCGTGGCTTAACAGCTTCGGTGTATTCCGATTACCCTCTAAAACACAAATAATGATTGAGTACGATTAAATAAAATATAAATCGGCTATACTCATACTCACACTCTTTATTGATAATATTGTTAAATATTACATGTCATACACAGTGGAAACGATTTCTACTGTAGGTAATGCGGCAGGTTTAATTACAGCATGGCTTTACAACCTACACGAATTGTTTCTGCCGAGTTGTCATGGCCAGAGACTGCATTCATTACGATACGTCAACAAAGAATATAATACTCACTAATGTACGTCAATCATAAATTGTTGCATTCAATTCTTATTCCTTGTGTATTTTTTCTACTGTAAATAGTTGAGTTTAATATATTTAATTCGTCGTGAAGATCTGTTTTCTTTGGCCACATTTGGTGACCTCGACGAGGAACGAAACAAGGATGTCGAACGATGACGAAAATTTTAGTAATGCGATGCAATTGACAAAAGTACAAGCAGCAACCATGCCATCAACCAGTGCAAATACGCCATCCATTTAATGTCTCTAACAATGGTTCTAATTAGCCACCACCTGGTGGTAATACTGGCACACCGAACCTAAAAGTATGCTTGCACATGTATGAGATCAATAAGATATTAAAATGGTTAGCTTTGATTTATTTATTTAATCTTAATTGCTCAAAAGTAAAAGTTCGTGGACCAGCGGCGCCCGCGTACCGCGTGCGGTATGCGAGGTTAAGCCGTCGTCTCCAGGCGAAAAAAAAATTGTAATTAGCCCTGGGATCCTGGGGACTGGTAGATGACGGGTTAAGCAACGTCGTCCCAGGTCAGTTCTTGGATGGGTGACCGCTTTGAGTGGTTATTAACTGAGCGCTCCCGTGCTTTGGAAGACACGTTAAGCCGTTGATCCCGGCTGCTATCTATGACAGCAGTCGTTAAGTCAAGTTACGAGTAGACCTTCGGGCGGCTTGAGGACTTCTAACAGTCAAGTTGCGCACTCGGTTGACAAGGAGGGGTCGAAGTTGCCCCCCATTCGTAGGGGGTCCCCACCGCTATTCTACCTGGGCGGTGTTAAAAGTGCGACAAAAGCTGGCAACCGTAATGTATTCTCGAAGATTTCACGGTTCGAAAAAAGTTGCCATACGATAAATAAATAACTGGAGAAATTGAATTGGGCTCGACGTGGCTTTAGCCGTATACCGACCCAGTTAATCGCCCACACAAGATCATTAAATATTAAAAAAATATTAATTAGTCTATGTATATCATTTTGAAGTTTATGATCCAGTCGTATTAGCGATTTCATCTTGGAGACAATGAGAGACAATAAGCTTTACTTGTATACACGTTACACCTTCATTCAGGCGTTTTGTAAGCTGACTCAAGTATCATAAAATATCGTGTCTACATCGTAAGTTGTTTTATTCAAGCTCAAACTTCGAAAACGGTTCTTCGTAGGTTTTGTAGCTTCGATATTATAATTCCGAGAATGACTACAATAATATAATGTAATCCAGAAATCTACAAACTTCTCTTTGTGCTCGTTCGTCGTTCCCCGCTGCTGAGGCCCATTTAGTGTTTTGATCTTGTCAATATTGTTAAAACTAGGAAAAATTGATGAGAAGGGCGTCAACCGTTATGTCCACCAGCCCAGTGACTAAGTAAATTCAGAATCTATCAACGGTAATTCGGTAACCAGGACAGAAGCGTATTTTTTAAATTTGGCGCCTCGGGCCAATAAGGTTCGCCGCCCCATAAACCAAGAAAAATAATGTAATTTTTTTTAATAGTCTACATTTTTATTGTATGATAGTACATTACTGAAGAGGCCGCGAAATAGGGGATTGCCGGCCGAGTATTAACGAGGCCATCTAGAGATACGAGGCTGACAACCCCGGTACCGCAGAGGCTTTAATAGTGTTTTTTTCAAAAAATGCAATGAAGTTTGTAAATTAAAAGAAAACTTGAAATTAAATTCTAAGGATTCTGTAATAAAAACACGCGTTGCAGCTGCCGGTCGGGGGCGGCTAGGCGGTTACGCCGCCCTGGCGGATTGGCGCCCCGGGCCATGGCCCGGGTGGCCCTAGGGTTAATACGCCTCTGAACCAGGACATCGATAAGCAGGTTACCTACATCAAAAAAGTAGGGACTTTTAGTATATTATGCAACTGGTTATACACCTATACAGAAGGGTATAAAAAGGCGAGTGGTATGGGCGCAAGTAAAGACACGACGAGCCTTTTTATACCAGTTATACACCGTTGCATACAATACTTTTTCTACGACTCATTTCAAATAAAAAGTAGGTACCTAAGTATTTTTCAGGCTTTTCATACGCCATATTTGCCCTTAGTAATTGTGCAACTTACCTACGCAATTTCTTCAGTAGTAATGCTATAATTTCTTCGTGGATTTTTAAAAGAATAAACATACCTACACATTTTCTTCATGAACACAAAAAAATCGTCATTTATCAGCTTGAATGTTTTCGTTTTCAATTGGGAATTTGGTGGGAATTCAAAAATATGACACTATGGTTTTATTTTCAATATGCTAGACTTGGCATCCGTCCTAATAAACTAAATTCAAATCCCGATCGAATATTCGTTTCGTTTTTATAAATATATCCGAAAATAGATAAAACTTGTTAAACAACACAAAAAAGATGTTAAATTAATTAATACATAAAAATTATAGCAAAGTTGCGTTAAGTTGGCAGCACTGATATTAATCATAAAAGTTTCACTTGAATGCACCAAAGAAAGACTAGGTACTAAACATAGTATTTGTAAGTAGTCTGTGGCACCCAACTCTGCTTTAATTTTTCATTAAAGTAGGGTAAGGAGTGTGTTTTTGGGCAATAGACTAGATAGACTTAATAAAGACAGAATAAATAAAGTTTGTATTTATATTAGAGTTCATGATTGCGTAAGTTGCGAAAAAAAGTACAGGAGTAGAAAAACTGTTTTACAAGTTCTATACTTCTATGTAAGAAATAAATGAACATGCCATACATTTTTCTATAAGCAGTACTTTATAATTAAAACAATAAAAGGCTGCAATAATTTATATTCCTGTGTAGCCGAATTGACAAGAGCAATTATAATCCAGCTGGATTATGATCGTTTCGTTATGTAATTACCTACTTTCTACCTGGAAAGTGTTCGGAACATAATGGAACTTTACGGGGTTATTTGGGGGTACACTAGGAAGATTATCCTAAGATTTCCACCTCGAGGACCCTGTGCTGACTTGAACTAAAACTGGTATGCATGTGTTAATTCCTGTTCCGGTTTTTTAGAAATGTAGAGGTGACAGCCACCGCTGTGGCGTCATAAAGATGGCGACCGATTTTTGTCCTAATCTCAGGGTCTATGTTACCAATCGGTACATGTATGCTACCCCCACCTTGTTACGACATATCAACTGGATTGTCAAAGTATTACAGAGGTAAGGACAGTCATTAGTAAGGTGAAAGATAAAATACCACTTTGTTCAATCAAGTTTTAATTAGTTTCCTGAAAGAATATGTTCTTTTCATTACAAATGTCGCCAAAAACTAGATATTTAATTAATATGAAACAAGTTGCGAATTCTTAACATCAATTTATATAATTGAACCATTACAAATCAGCTTATGAATATAACAGCGACTTCTAAAAAAATCTAATATGTCATCAAATGAACGACTTACACATGACATCTGTTCAGGGATTATGTATTTAATATAAAATCTAATAAACAATCAAAAAGGAAAATTCCCTTGTCTTAGAAAGATCATACCGTCAACTGAGCCTGTACTCCGAACTTCGTATCGTGCCGTCCCTTTCACTCTCATGTTATGCACTGTATGAGTGAAAGGGACGGCATGATACGAAGTTCGGATTTCGAACTTCGGAGTAGCTCCTCTGTGCCATTCACGTCACTTTGTCGTCGTTATAGGAAAAAGGCATTGGCTTCGTAATTACTAATAGGTAGGGCAGTAGCTTTAAAAAGCTCTGGCATTAGAAAGTTACTACGCAATATTTATAAGATTGTCTATGCTACAGGCGACTAGGAACTTAGCGGCTTTTATACATGACTAAATTTAGCACGCTAACTGGGGGAGGGGACTTAAAGCATCTCAACTCACCCTCCCCCATGTAGCGTGCTAAATTTAGTCATATGTCCCCTTACACGAGAAGTGATCAGTCGGCAGTACGGCATTGACATCAACTACTTACTATCTAGGACTCAATCACATACTTTTGGACAAAATTGCTATAAGCCAACACAGTATATACATAGTAAACACCGTATCGTTAAGTATAATACACACAAAACTTAGTCTTGACATGTGCATTATTTTGAATTACAATATTCTGAAAATATGATCTGGGGTGCTACCGCGAACTGAAAACGAACGAAGTTCGAATATCTCCCTCTCTGCCGCACGGATTAGCAAGTGCGACAGAGAGGGAGATATTCGAACTTCGTTCGTTTTCGTTTCCCGGTAGCCCCTCTGACGATGTTTTTCAACCATTTCATTAATATAATGTGGTTAACTTTTGTATCTCAAAGAATTTATGCTCAGGGCAACGAATGCTCAAAAAAGGTCTAGAAGGAAATGTTTGAAACACAATTTTTGACTTCGTAACTTTGTTCGGACTAGTTAAGAACATATCAAAATTCCCCACCCATCATAGCCTTTGAGCCGGGGGGAGGGATGGGCTTTGAAGGCCCGATTTTTCCATTTTTCGTAAACAACTTGTAAATGGTGGCCCATAGCAAAAAATATTGTTAGAAGTAAGTAATTTACATAAAATTCTCTACTAAAGAGGTTCTACGCACTTTTCGCTAGGATGAATATTTAATGAGATTTTAAAGGGGTAAAGTTAATTCTAAGCAATTACATATAAGTGGCTTCTCATTCCTTTGTTTTTCAATATTCTTAAAAACACAATATTTATGCACTCAACTAGCTCTAAACAACGATACCCCATCGATGAGCTGGTTGAGTGCGTAAATAATGTATTAATTACGTTTAAAAATATTGAAAAACAAAGGAATGAGTAGCCACTTATAATTTCTTAGAATTAACTTGACCCTTTAAAATCTCATTAAATATTCATCGTTGGACCTTCAAACTGGGACAACTTTTGGTGCAAGGGCTAGGACGGAGACCAAAGCACAAAGGACATTCATGGCGTCTAACCATCAGTAGAGCACCTCGATAGAAAGGCTCCTTGGTAGTTCTAATACATGTCAAAGTCGGAGTTGTAATGAGTGATATGTATGCTATATTCTCAAAATGGCCACCATGCACGGATCCATGACATTTTTTAAAACAAAAAGAAATGATTAGACCATGCTCAGATGTTTTACTTTACGAATCGTGTGTAATTGCGGTTTGCGCAGTATTTTTTTTCTGTGTAAGGTTGTCTTGTTCGCAATCAGTAGCTACATTTTATCTTTCTATTTATCCACTTTCGTTACTCAAATGGCTAGGGTAGATTTCGACTAAACCAATCGCGCCGAGCTCCCAGGATGAAATGCGTACCTTATCGAGGCATTAAGAGGCCTTATAAGTTTTTAAATGTTTTGATTTCAAATTATGACAAAAATATTGATAGTACCAATAAAGTGATTAAAGGATATGATGATTTTATTAAAGTTTTAGATAGTAACATAGCCATTTTTTTATTTTATTGTGTGTATTAGAATTTAAACGGAAAAACACAGTTTTTAGCTGGAAAATGGTAGTTTTGGCATGATGTTTGAAACGATATTTCCTAATGAAAAATTTATGACACTAGGTCGCAATAGTCTTGTTCTAGATAGTGACACAGAAAATGTCAAGATACGTGTTAGTTCAATCAGAAAAGCGGCAAATAAATGAGCGTTTTTTAACTGATAAGGGCTCTTAATTGTGTCGATTAAATTCAAACACAGACAAATCCACTCTAACCACATGGGAGATACTTGAAAACAAAGTGATAATAATGTTAATTAGGTGACTTGGAAGGCAGTATTTTTATATTATGGCTAAATTCGGTATTAAAACCATGCATTCTTTACAAAAAAGAAAACTTTGATTGGATTTACCTTGATATAATCGTTTGCAATTTACCTATCTTTGAAAAAACTGTGTGGATTTGTATAATTTTGATTTAATGGACCTGGATTTATCTAGATTTGATAAAATACGATTAGAATTACTATGTCAATGGACAGCCATGTTGAACAAGCTTCTTTAGCTGATTGGCTTGGATGGACTTACATTTGAAAAATACTGTCATATGGATTTATCTGATTTCCATAAAATATTATGATTTTAACTACATTAATTTCAAATATTTAAACAATAAAACTGTAAGAAAACTAGTTTTTTACTCTTTTGTTTTATACCAAAATCTTAAAATATGTCAGAATTGGATTTACCAGAGTTTGAAGTTAAATGACTCAATTAGACACTTGTACAATTTTAATCAAAATAATTATTTAGGATAGAAATACGGCTAGGTAATGTTGTATTTATACTTAACGATAGTCTTTGTGTACTGAGCCAGCAGTGTATAAAGTTATTTAAATGGTCACTTATCACAATCAATAATCAATATCATCATTTTCATTTAACCTAAAATCAGCAGCATATCTACTTATGCATGAAACATGTAGTCATTTTTGTGAATGTATTTAAAGATTGTTTTCTGATACGACCGAGGCACATTTTTTTTAAGTTTTGCCAATTATTGTAATCAATTCTATTCAAGGGATAACAAAAAAGTCTTTAATAAAAGTTACTTATTGTACATGGCTGCACCAGCTTTTGCTAATCTATCGGCCATCTCATTGCCATGTTTTCCATTGTGTGCTTTGACATAGTTCCATTTAATGTCAACTTTGTCCCGAACACTGTCTAGTTCCTTGAAGTCAATTTCATTCTTAACTGCCTCTCCTGATGCCAGTTTCCATCCTCTTTGTTTCCAACCTATAAAAACCATATTAATATATTTGATATGAAACTGTGGTTTATTTGCTAATGTGCAGCATCCTGCTGCTGAAATGTAGACCTGACATAATTTAATAATTAAAAAAAAGAACTCTAAAGCTAAAAACAGACAAACTGAAACCATAAGGGTTCCTTCTTTTACCTTTTTGATACAAACCTTAAAAAATGCTAAAAATACTATTGTTCTATTGAATATCCTAAATATTTAATGCGGGTGTTTGCATAGTAATTGCAAAAATGTTACAATGTCATTGTATTAAAATATTAGTCAATCCTAGATAGTGTTGCATACAGAAACAGAAACCCGAAAGCATGTGTCAGCTAGCATTAAGGAAAAACTGAGTTGGAATAAAAATAGGTTTGATCAATTAAAATAGTTCTATTTGATGGCAAAGGATGAACCTTACATTAAATATTACATATCATATCAGTATAAACATAGACTTCACTCCAACAAAAACCATATCATTGCTATCTGTAGTTAAAAGAGTGTGAATACATGTATAGCTACCGGTGTTGTCAATAAATATATGTGTGCTTCAACTGACATTTTACCAACTAATGTAAACCTGTATTACTTACAAGTAGGAAGCTTCCAAATAAAATTTATTAAGGGGATATCCAGAATACTCTAAATATTGTGGCTGGGACTGTAAGACCTATCCTAGAATTAATGTTTTCAGTGTAAAAAAAATGTAAGTACCAGGTATCCATTCAGTAGCTGCTTTGATGAGAAATTTGGAATCTGTGTTTATGGCTAGTTTTGTGACTCCATTCTTGAGTGCAGTCTTGATGGCAACTGTAGCGGCTTGTATCTCTCCACAGTTGTTAGTGGCTCGGCCCGAGACCGGTTCACTCCGGTTGAGCGGGTGTTCATCTCCCCAGTACACTCCGAGCCCAGCTCGAGCACCATGCTTGCCATTGGCTGAACAAGCCCCATCCGTGTACACTTGTACAAAACCTTCACTGTCTTCTTCAAAGTCAGACTTACGTTTATATTTTTTTAGCGGCGGTTGTTCCAGTAAAATCGTTTTCTTGCCTCCACCATGAGTTTGAGGGCCTCTAGAAGCAGACTTAGTTATTTTATCTATGCCTTGAGAAAAATTATTTACTCGCTTCTCTAAATCATCCATTTGCTTATTCAATATAACGTCTAGATCATCTCCCGATGATTCTGAATCGGCTGAATTACTCCAAGACGAAGTTTTGTTTCCGTAATAATTATTCTTGGACGATGTGGAATAAGTCCTCTTTAGGTTTTTACTGGTACCGCTTTGATATCTATTGTACGAGGAACTGTTTGCGTAGCCACCGCCGCCATAAGAGTTCGAATGGATGAATTCATTAGCGCTTGATTCGGTATCAAACTTTTTGAATTTTGCCCCTGAGAAACCTTTAACTTGAGCTTCACAATCAGCCCACGAATGATAAATACCTGTACTTCGGCCTTTTGCAACAGCGTAGAACGGCATTTTTTTAATTTTCGACAAATTGCAGTTTAAGTATTCACTAACTACGGTCTCAACAATGCAAATGTTCAACGTTCTTCTCAGTATACCCGACATTGAACGTGTTTATCGTATTTTCTAGCAGTGTTGCCAGATAGGTTTTACGTTCCGTTACGCGCAGCTCTTAAAAATAGTACGCAAATTCAAGTTTGAGTACGCAGTGCTAAATAAACTTAAGAAAATTAGGAAAAAAACCAAGGTGCCAACAACACAGGAGTGCTACCGCGAACCACAAACGAAGTTTTTTTCTCTCTGTTGCACTTATGTGCCAACTTGCAAGTGCGACAGAGAGGTAAAATTTCGAGTGCCGTTCGCCGCAGCAGCCCGGCGCAAACCAAAGCAAAACTGCGGCTGATTTACAATAGTTATAAACATACAGTACAGTCAAATTAAATCGAACTGTTATATGTTCAATTTTGCCTTGAGTATTATGGTGCCTTAATGTCATTTGAATTTGTAAACTAGCTTCGCCATTTTCCAACCATTTTCAGGGACGCTACCACGAACAGCAAACGATGTTTTCCCTCTCAGTCACACTTGCACGTTCGAACGTAAGTGTGACAGAGAGGGAAAACTTCGTTTGAGGTTCGCGGTAGCCCCTCAGTGTCACTTGTGTCACTTGTTTGTCAGTGCGACGGCCACAGATAATCTATAGAAGTATTAGTAGTTAACATTTTTTGGGTGCGTTCATAAATAATATTAATCGGAAAACCAAAAAATATTTTTTCTGTTAAGTGGAGTAACAGCTAGGCTGTCAGGTGCAAAAATATAAAAATAGTACGCAAATCGACGAATGAGTACGCAAGTACGCAAAACTATAAAATAGTACGCCGTGCGTACTATAACAAGCTGTAAGTGTCGTTCCATAGGACTGATATTCGATCATAACATTTCGTTCAGAAACGTGCTTTTCGTACATTTTAGTATATTTTTGTAGTAGTAGTGTTTTATATTCAATTCGAGTTGGAAATTGACTGAAATAAATAGTAATATATGTGTTAGTTATATTTTTTGTCTTATTTACTGTTAGTTTCTTTAGAAATTAAAGTTTGATTTCTTTGAGTTTTTTTTAATTTATTTCCTTAGAGTATAAATATTTCTAAAGAGCTGCTATACGCGTGCCGCAACGAGGGACGACAACAGAGTACATACCTCCCGTGGGGTGACCATGTTACTAAAATTACCCCATGGCTTCTGTTTATTTTGTATATTTCGACTCATTATAGGATTATGTAATTATCTGGTATGAGCGATAGAGTAAGTTGTTTGTTTGAAATAATTGAAAAAAGTATACTTACATGTATAATGACATATGACCGGTAAGTTAGAGAATCGCTCGGCACCCAGTGTTTCTTTGCGGTAATTAGAAAATTGCCGTGAGTCTCAGATATATTGAAATATAATAAACGGACCCTCGCCACAGCCGCCGCCAACATTTATTTAGCAGGCAGTGCTAGACAAGCTGCCATCGCGACTGGTTCTTATTGACTACGGACGACGTATTGGTCTGAAACATGTTGAGCGAAATTCAACCTTAAAGACGTGAGCGAGTTACTATATTTCAATATGTCCGACTCACGGAAGTTCTCTAATTAAAATTGATGATGCACTTTCTTAACTACTCAATTACATATATGTAAGGCGAAAAAATAATTCCACTAAGGAACGAAATGACAAACAAATATACATTCATACATTTATTATACATATAATATTTTTTTAAAGAGAGGACGGTAGATTCAGGAACCTGATCGGGGCACTTACTGCCCTTTAAATAATATTAATTTTGTGTATACTTTTCTAATACTTTCTTTTCTGTTTGGCGTAGTGGTCTTAAATTCTTAATCACATAAACTCTTGATAGTGTTTTGCGGAAGCAATGCAATTCGAAATGCTTTGAACGCAATCAGCTGTTTTAGACGGCTTCCAGTTTTGCCGACCTGTCGCTGCTATCCACTTATTTCGGGTGGAATAATTTAGTGGAAACCTAGAAAAGAAAATTAAAAATATTTTTAATTCAGAAAACAATAAGGTAAATATTTAAAACTAATTACGTTCTAAATTAACATTAATTACAAAGAAAAAACAAATGAAATATAAAAACACTAGAAAATTATTTATTGCTTGTCCATTTCAAAGAAATACTACAATTTTGCTGCTACACAAATTTAAATACAATAAAATTCACCCTAGGCTAGCATTATAAGTATTTTATATAATGACAAGTGTTATTTTTATAGTACACTAAATTACCATATAATTGGGCTACTGTTAAATCGTATTAGCTGGTATCCCTAAATTGATTGCAGGGAAGCCAAATTAAGAACAGATTTAAACATTTCTGACAGCTTCCAATAAACAACCTACGTAATTTAGGCGGATAATAACGTCGACAAAAACTTTCTAACCTAAAATCACCAATGTAAACAATGTTGTTATTTCAATATTAATCGCTTTATTTTACAAGATTTTGAATGAAACATAATGGTACCAATGAAATAACACATATTACGCTTAGATAAAGGTATAAAATAGTATAATTACTTGTGAAAGGTTACATTTTCTTCGCATCTTTCTCTGCGGCTTTTACAGCCGATCACGCTGCAATTTACCATTGTTTTATAGAAACTGTACCACATAAACCCTGATCTATATTATTTGTTGCCCAAAGCACTATTTTATGCACAAAAACATTAATTAATTTAGTTATATTTTGAGATGACACTTCCGACTACCTTTTGTTGAGCCCAACTGATGCTAATTTTGACATTGTGCCCAATAACAAAAAGTGGAACTATGACAAAGACAGCAAATGATACATATCTCTCTGGCGCACTTAGCGAGATTTGTATATGACCTTCTCCCTTGGAACTGGTATTATTATTACCGCGTCACGTCTGTATTTATTATAAGTCTGTGTTTATTTCATAGAAAAGCACTATACATACCTCGGCGTGAAAAGGGGTTGCCGGCCGAGTACATATAGACGGACGAGCGTAGCGAGGCCGGATAGTTACGAGGTTACTTCCCGGCCTCTGCAGTAATGTACTATTATCTATATGCAAAAAAACAAAAAAGATAGATTTTATAGTATTTTTGTACATTTTAAGCTGATACCTACGAAACAAGACCCCTCAAAGGTTAGCTGGAAGAGATCCCTCATAGGGATAAGTTCGGCTTTGTACTCTAATCTTATGTGACATGTATATTGTTTTAACCTGTTATTGTGTACAATAAAGTGCTTACATACATACATACAAGAATGTGCCATAAGGGCCCTTCTGTTATGGATAGTCACATTATTTCTGTTTTATTATATATTGATTTGTAGTTTATAGTCGGTTCGTTTTCTAATCTACAAGCTGAGAATATGTGATGTAACGACTGCAACTTGCGCGCAATGCGTATTAAGTACCTTATATAACCCTATATAGATGCCTATATAAAACATGTACCGGCGCTTACCCGCTTATTATATCTTGAATCGTTTCAATGCGGCAATGCTAACGACCCTCTTGATATAATTGTTCCGGACTCTATCCATTCCAGAGACGAACCATTCTGAACCATAAAGCAAGGTTGGTCTTGCGGCTTGCTTATACACCTTGCCTTTTACTTGTATTGGCATTCGTGAATCACACAGAACCCCAGATAGTGATCTCCATTGAAGCCAGGCTGACGATATTCTGTGTTGAATATCTTTTTCGGCACTGGTCTGTGATGTCTCAATTCGGTTGTATGTTTTTTTTAGTGTTCCGTACTCAAAGATAAAACAGGACCCTATTACTAAGGTCTGTCTATCTGTACGTCTGTCCGACTGTAACCAGGCTGTATAAATATGAGACTAACACGCTTCTTATTGAGTAATGTAAATTAAAATTGTGATTATTTGTAGTCGGTGCCATTTCATTAAATTTAATAAGCAATTTCTTTGTATGGCACCGACTTCCAAAATTACAATACGTCTGCATCGTTCAATAAGAAGCGTGTATTAGTGTCATATTGAACTATTAGAAGTTAGGCCACACTATTATTATTTATTCTGTGGTTAGGCAATTATTTTTTACTTTTCAGTGTTTTTGAAGCCGGTTTTTATTTTTTATATATTTTCTCGTAGGTGCACTTGGCGCCTAGAGCGGTCCCTCCATCCTCCGTCTACTTTACGTTAAGCCCTACGTGGCCCGGCCCTACGGGCCTACGCTACGGGCGTTCATAGGTAGAGTTCAATTTATGACCGCCCTCTCAATGGGCAATTGCCCCCCCCCCCCCCCCCCCCTGAAACCTGTGCCAGGGGAGGGCAATTGCCTATGTCCTGACGTAGGACATATGTTCTGACAATATAAACAGTTATCAAAAGTCAGTTTTATTTTCGGAAAGTTCGAAACTGCCCCCCCCTGAACAAAATCCTGGATCCGCGCCTGATTCCATTGCCCGTTGGGGTCCAAATCCAAATCGTGTCCAAACGATTAACTGTTTTTAATTAAAACTACGAAAACTATAACAAAACAATAATTTTAATAATGGCAGCGAGTAGCGAAGGGGGTGTAAAATAACAACAATCATTAATTAATACGGTAATGTTTTTTATTAGGATACTTACAAATTAGGTCTGTCACCTTTTTAATACGTAGTTTCTACGACTAAGTCACCATCAATGCTCGTAAAAAATTATTTACTCTTATTTTTATGTATCGGAATAGTCTACTGTGAGAGTGCGTGGGCATAATGCCCACGGCGCATACACACTAGCAACCATACCTACCTATTATCTCGACACGCCCTATCCCACTCCCTCGATTACTTATTAGTTAGAGAGGTAAAATTCAAGAGGGGTAATCAGTGAACACACACCTAACTAGGCTAGTCTATCCAAGTTTTTAGCGTTTTTGTAGTTCCTTATTGTATATGTACCACCTACCAAACGAAATTCTTTAAGAGCCCTTATGAGTTAAAAACGCTCATATATTTAGGCCATTTTCTGTTTGAATTGACACGTATCTTGCTATATCTCAGTGTTACTATCTAGAACAGGACTATTGCGACCTAATGTCATAAATTTTATATGTATTATTTGGATTTTCATTAAGAAATATCGTTTCGAACAGCACACCAAAACGACCATTTTCAAACTAAAAACGTCTTTTTTTCGCTTAAATTCTACTACGCACAATAAAATCAAGAAATGGCTATGTCACTATCTAAAACTTTTATAAAGTCATCGTATCCTTTAATCACTTCATTGGTATGATAAATACTTTTGTCATAATTTGAAATCAAAACATTTTAAAACTTATAAGGCCTCTTAAAATATCTCATTTTCATAAATTATATGAAAATAGTTATGATAGCTAGTAGTGGTAAAGAACAATTTAGTTAATATATTTAACAAAGTCACTTCCAAAGGACTCGGTTTATTTTAATAAATAGTGCTCACTGACTAAATTAAATTATAATGTTGGAGAAATAAAACAACAAAATGCAGACACATTTCTACACACAAACCATTTTAAATTGAAGTATAGGTATACGTATAATATCCTAAATAGATATAAATGTAATAATATGCCATACCTATTTTAAAATATAAGTGGAGTTCAAACAATGGTATGCGACTGGTAATACGTTATTTATTTTATTATATATTTAAAATGGCACTATTTTTTATGGCGGAGTGTCACCGGTCATCGACAAAGTAAATGCTTAGGTAGGTACAAATAGGTACGACAAAGTATTTGTTTATCATCCTCAGTGCACGTGCAATTGTTGACGGGCGCAATCTATGTGTTAACGTGAGCTATGACAGGGCACGTATGTCACCGACAAGACGTAACGGCCCTAAATATACAGTTGTGCCACTTGTGCCTAATATTTATGCTAGTTTGTGGGTGACTACATGTATAGCAGGCCTTGATAGTTTTGGAATGAATTTTACTAAGAATGATTTAAATTTGGTTAAGTAAATCAGCTAATCCTAGCTTCCACAATTTAGAATACTAGGACAAACAAACGTTTGGCTGCACATGCAGGGAGCTACATAGTATAGCTATACCTACGTTGTCCGGTTCAACAAAAACGGCCAAAGATTAAAAGGTATCTAAAGTCAACCGCTTCCATAACTAGGAAAAATGTAAACGTTTTGGACTTTTTCATATATTTGACCTTTTTTGTCGTCTTGACTTCACATTGAAGACATTTATAAATAAATACAGTTAGGAATTTCATTCGTTATTTATAGTTATAATAAGGCATTGACAAATGATAACGCATCAACTTTTTAATAATGTCTTAAAAACGGTAACTAATATCTAAACATCTAGGTAAATGATTTAATACATAGGTACCTAGATCCTAAATTACCTAATTTTAAAACGGGTTGGTATTGAAACATACCATAATTAATAACAAAAATTTATCTAAGACACAACGATTTAATAAAATTTGTTACAAAGATGAACAGTTGTTTTGGTTAATACTTGGCAAAAGTTAGTTCAATGAAAAATTATGAATAATTATTTTATATAGGCTTTGAAATGACTAGTCTTAATATTAATAAAAGTGTAAACTTAAGCCGATAAGATATACCTATCATCAGATGCAAGGCTGCTTTCGACCTTAACATTAGTGTCACTACCTTTTCATATTCCTACTTAAGTATAGTACACAAATAGTCAGTAGTTTTATTGAAAGACGAATTAACCTAGTACAGCAATTAAAACATTGCCTAGTTAAGAGCATTGGCTTACGCATTTTTTGTAACCAAAATCCCAGTAGGTATCAAAGCATTGGGGTTGAAAAGAAGAGGGTTTTATTATAAGTACCTATAGTATTTAGGTACAAACCAAGTACCTATAGTTAGTAGTTGTATTATTCGCACGTACGAATAATACAAGCTGGGGTAAAAAGTGCGGACAGAATTTAACAAAACATTCTTGAAATACAAAAAATAATTGGATTCGCAAAGGGCGTCTTCACATAGCTAATTCATCTACCTTAATCTTTCGGAATCCTTAACTCGATACCATTTGCATTTAATCATACGGTCCACGTTTGTACGTGTCAAATCTTAATACTAATGAGTTAGTGACATATGATTGTAAATCAGCCGAGATGTACCGATACGTAAGTACTAGAGATGAGTAAATCCTGACTTGAAGATTTAAATGATTTGAATCCGTAAGCGGATCCGAATCCCTTATCGACTCTTTATAAATCTTATCGAATCCAAGGAGTTATTAACTCCGATTCGACTCATCGGTACCGCGGGCCGCGCGAAACAGTAAATCGGTTCGGGCTCGCGGCTCGCTCGATTATCGAATCCGCGGAGTTACCCACTAGCGCCGATCCTCGTTTGGTTTGGTGGCGTCCGCCTATGTTCGGTTCCACTCGGTTCCGTGCGGCTGTGTAAAGTACGAAGGGAAATCAACCTTGTACATAAAAACCTACATTTATATTTTTTTCTTCTCATACAATTATCATAATATATTATACGTAATATTTTTTTTTATAGGTGTAAAATGTCATAGCATTTAAAAAAATACTTAAACGAACCTGGGG
This sequence comes from Epiblema foenella, assembly GCA_963556455.1. Taxonomy (NCBI): domain Eukaryota; kingdom Metazoa; phylum Arthropoda; class Insecta; order Lepidoptera; family Tortricidae; genus Epiblema; species Epiblema foenella. The sequence goes on from OY747095.1 coordinate 18,301,546, forward strand.
ATTCAAAGAGTCACTCCTTCTTATAATAAATCGGTACATCTGCACTGCCAACAAAGCCAAAAGAGCCAAGGATTTAAAAGAGTTGAAGAGTCATTAAGAAGATTCGGTACCGATAGCGGATTCGGATTTAGTGATTCGAATCACGGCAGTGAGCCGAGATTACTCATCTCTAGTAAGTACTAAGGAATAAGGTACAATACAGCAGCGCAATTAACCAAGGACAAGTGTACCTAATGGGGACCTGGTAGATATTAGCATTTAAATGTTAACTTCTCAGGCAAATAAATACAATCAACCTATGAAATCTATTTTATAAAAATATAATGGATATTGGATAAGTCATATTATATTTATGTACCTAATATAGCACATTGTCTATGACCGTTTCTTTTTAATTTTAGCGTTTGGCCGATTCTGTCGTATATTATCTTTCATAAATTTCTGAATTAATATTAGGATTGTTGAGGAAAACACAAAAAGCATTAGGTACCTCAAGAGCCCACAGAGCCCAGTGGCCAGTACATCTTTCATGAGCGAATGTCGTTACACCATTGGGGATGACACGGTATTGACCTCATTACAAATAATAAGTAGGTATTTCGGCATCGTGGCAAATATTCGTGTTGCATCTTATTCCTTAATATCTACCTATAAAAAAGATATTCGGTGACACATAAACGGCAAAGATAACCAACAATAATTAATAACATTTTCAAAGCGCAGCTTCCACGCATGTTAGCTTCGGCCAGTAGTGAGCTGTGTCGTGAAGGTATGTGGCGAACCTATATGTACGTGCGGTTGGTACCATTTTTTTGTTACTGGTCGACTCTACTCAATACCGTGCTCATTAAAGACGGTACCTACGGTGACCGACAACGGGGACTATTTTAGTACAAAATGTACAAAGCAATTTGAAAGTCAGCTATCCGGTATTCAGCGCCTTTAGACTAGACTTATGCAAGACCTACCTAGTAGGTACCTATTTAGGTACCATAAGAGTAAATATTACATTAACTGCATTGATCAATTAAATGTTTTGACTCGACCCCAAGTAGATGGGATAAGGGAAAGAAGAAGAAGATAACATTGGATCAATTAACTGTTTTGACTTGAACTACGTACTTAAAGATTTTACAGATTGTTTTTATTTCATTCAGGATTTTCTTCACTATGAGGATGCATATTGTGTGTTCATGCACAATGGCACTGATTTAGCGGGTTAAACTGGTTGGTCACTTCGGAAAGCATGCCAAGCCATTGATCTCGGCTGTTGTCAAAGACAGTTCGACAGTCTGTAATTCTAGCCAATTTTGACAAAAAGCCTAACCCCAGTAGAGACTAGCTTCCCCTTTGCGCTGGAAGGTTAGACGGCAAGTCAATACCTAAGGTACTTGGAATTAGACTGCAAGCGGGCCACGAGCTCCTTCAGGACCAGTAGGACGGCGCTGAGATGCAAGACAAATTTCGGATCTTTTCCATGTATAAACTCTTATTGATTTGATGGGGGACAAAATTTACTACATAACAACATAACATACCGGCGTACAAAAAATTCTGTTTCCGATTAAATATTCATTACCATCGATCTGTCAAATCGTTAAATACGATAGACTCATTATGACTCGGTATTTGATGCATAATAATCGTTATAAAATTATTAGTTTACCATTACGTCTACATTTAATTACTTAATTTGACACCATATACTTGTAACATACATATTACTACAAGGAGTCGCGGGACGATGCGTTAATACAGCGTCATCCAGTCGTTATCAAAAATATTTGTTACTATGTTTATAGTTACGTAACTATTCTGTGCGTGTTTATTGTAACTACTGGCTTAATGAGTTCACGTAAGTGACGAGGCGCAATGGACGAATATTCACTAGAGGTCCCTGCGAGACGCTAGGTTCAGATTTCAGACTAAACTTGTTCCAGTAGGGTGGTCTCTAATTACGACACCCTGGCTGTGCTTGTTCGGTCGGCCTACATACATTAAAGGTACCTAATTACGTTTTGTAAAAGAGGGCGAGAAATACCACAGTTGTGAGCTAGCCGATATTGCCTTGACAATACACGCCAGGCCAGCCGACTCGTCTCGCAGAGATTTCTACTCGCACTAGTGAAGGGCGTTTCATTAATGGATGGGGCAATGATATGAAAGATTCTATACCATGACGGATATAATTATTATACATATACATACAGTCACTAGTTTATAACAGCAATCTTAGTAGTCTATCTACAAATAAATAGGAAAATATTAAAATTAAATGAAAACAATTCGGTAAAATAAATTGATATGCTTAGTTTGAGACTTAGAATCATTTTTAAATAACATAATTAAGTTAGTTAAAAAACACTGGCAAAGTGTAGGTAATTACTAAATATTCAATAATACAACTATCTAAATAATAACATTAATAAAATGCGGAAACTATTCTATACGATATTATTTTGGCATGCATCTACATGCTTTGATATATGATTATACTAAGAAATTAATTGCACACTTCTGTTGCGTAAATAGTAGCGAGTGCGCGCAGGCGCGGCCGGCTCGGACGACGTCCTCCGGGCCGCCGATGGCTGACTACTTACTACAGATATAGACTAGTGTAGTCCCTTCCAACCAGTGCGAGATAGTGTGGCTCGTAAAAAACGAGAAAGGTTTTAGAGCTTATCAAGAGAACACGAGTTTTTAATTTAGAGCTATTAGTACCGTTTCGACGAATTTTCCATTGTTATTGGTTACGCGATCTTTGGTGTTCACTACGGGCAGTACTGGTAATACATAATATGAATGAATGTTAAAGATGCACCGTTTGGCGGGTTTGGCGGCAGTTTATATGGAGCACTCGTCGCTGTCCCGTGCGTAGTCGTCGTCGTCGTCGTCGGCGCGCGCGGCGGCGGCGCCGCGCCGCGCCGCGCCGCCGCGCGCCACCACGCCCGTGTGCACCTGGCTGAGCAGCGCGCTGCGGTTGCGGCCCGGCTCCAGCTGCGGGCTCAGCCGCTCCGCCACCGCCCGCTCGTAGTTGTCCGAGATCTTATTGACGCCGTTTACGGGGCTCGCCGTCGGCTTGTTGACGGCTTTGCCCGCGGAAGCCGCCGCTGTCACGCCTCCCGCTTTGTCGAACAGCGCTCCGCCGGCGGCGGCGCTGTAGGGCGGCGGATCCCTGGCACGTGCTCCACCTGGACCCCCCAACAAGTGCGAGTAAAGAAAACTGTTATTGCCGCCGAACCCGGCGTACCTGTTGTCGGTTTTGCCGTTTACCATCATCAAGCTCACAGGTTTCTCTGGAGGAACGGGTTTTTCCGGAAGGTGTCTTTCAGGTACGTCCTCTTTGGATGTATTTTGGTTCGGCCATCGGTCGGGCGCGCCGATGGTGTAAATGGAGCTGAGGTTGACGTAACCGGGCGCGGCGGGTCGCGCGCGCGCGGTGCCGCCCGCCCCCGCGCCCCGCTCGCTCGCCGACGACTCCTCCACGCTCGACTCTCCCACCGCCTCCGTATTACCCATGTCTTCTAAATTTGGCGACAAGCAGTCTTCATCCGTTTCATCGTAAGAGCTGTAATTAAATAAAAACAAGTCGTTTAAAATATCGCATGTAGAGAAAAATTATCTCGTGTCATAAGAAAGGTTACTTTGTTTTTTTTTCTTGTTAGTGTTACTACATGCCAATGAGACTCATCATTATTTACAAACAAAAGCGTTCAATGTGTCGTGTCAAAAGAAGGGCATACATTTACATATTTACTGTTTTTCATCAGTAAGGTAGACAAAGAGCTGCAAGCAAAAAAGGAGCGAGACGCTCTTGAGACCGAGGGCGGAGCGCCGGCTCCCTGCGCACACGCACAACCGGTAACTCCTTGCAATTTCATTCAAGCTCACTTTTAAGCGGTAGTGGTGGGCTTCAAATAGGCAATCGATTCAAAACTGTCAATGCAGTAAACGTACACATACACTGCAATTCACCAACACATTCTTACCCTAGCATAGCCAGATCTGTCTTCCTCCCTGATGAAAGAAATTTCAGTGTAATAATAAACAGGAATACATATTACATAAAAACAATACCTGAATAATAATGTAAGTATATACATAATAATATAGATAAGGGTGACGAAATTATCTGGAAAATAATAATATAAAATGAAAGGGACAGATGTATTTTAAATTTATAGGTATAATATTGGTACTGTGTTAAATATACTATATGATTGAACGAAAAATAGTCGAGTTAGAGGTGGATTTGGCGCTCGAACACATTCGTTCGCTACACGTGTTGCATTCAGAAAATATTGGCCACATCACAAGCAATCTGATGATGCTTTCATAGGCGCTATGAGGCATACCTTAACGGCGTAGTGAGGGCACAGTGTCGCTTGTCTGAAATTGATTTAGCAATACGGCGCGTCGCTTTCTTACATTTTGAACGAAAAAATTCAAGCGCACCAAAGCGGCGCCGTGTCTTCACCACGCCTTTGCCATATGCCTCTTATGCGTAAATAGCGCCTTAGAGAGTGCCTGTAGATCACAAGTGCGGAACGGACTCAAGATGCATCAAAAATGCTGCAAAGTTTTCAAAAAGATCTAGTGTGCTTTATTACAAAGGGCTTCTATTCTAACATTTCTACTTTACCACAGTGAATTGATATTTATTTGTAAAGCTTGAGTCCATTGAGTCCTTTACTCTTGCACAATTCATAGAAACGAGCCACACATTTTTTTCTCTCAGACTCTTTCATTATCCTATATAACTCCCTGTTTATAGTAAAAAAGGAACTGATTATTTTGTGTGTAAGTATGTAAATTATAATTTCAATTGTAAAGATGGTAACAAGGGTTCGCTTACATTTGATCCTGGGCGTCACTACCGCCTTCCTCTGCGACCAATAGTTCGTATTCTTCCGCGGCGAATCTATCCCATTCAGACATCTGTGAACACGATAACGTAACAAGTCAACGGACAAGTATACGCAAAGAAGATAGGGGCGACTGAACGGGGCTATCGGGCTCGCGAGTGCCACAGCCACAGCACTCAACAGGATGAGCTACAAATTGTGAGATAACCTACAGGCGTTTGCTACAGTTTGAGACGCCAGAGTCCTTCTCATGGAAGCGGGTTCAGAGAGTGAAGTGCCGCCTAACCCAGTCGTCTCCCTACGACGGGGTCCTTAGTTCCTACTCCTAGGTTCGCAGGTTTACTCTACGGAAGAAACGTAGTACCTCGGAGTCTGCGTCACGCTGCGTCGCGAAGGGGTCGCGCTGCTCGTGGTCCAGGTACTTCTCCAGGTTGAAGAACGTGTCGAAGAATATCGGAGTCAGCTTACACCGCTTCAGGTCCGACAATGTTATTTTACCCTCCTCAGTCGGGTGCACCATGTCGAGCATCTAAAAATTCCCAACTTACAGTTACAATTAGGGAAATAAATCAACTTTATTCTGCAAGTAGGCCGCAATGGCACTTTTACAAGTCAAAAACTACTAGCGGTTTTCAAGAGACACATGTGTGACATATCAAATGAAAGGGTACATTATGAGGATATCACATATATTTTTTCATAATTTTAAGATAAACAGTTTTGAAGTTATTTAAGAAAATAGGCGAAAATTGACCATTTCTCCGCCCCCCTCTTATCTCCTAAAGTACTGGCCATAAAAATATATAAAAAATACAGAAAATAGTCCTATACCTACAGATTACAGGAAAATGTAAAAGAAGAATATGGTATTTTAGTACCACCGTTGAACTAGTATGAATATTTATATTTCGCTGTATGGCCAATTAAATTTATAAAATAGCACAGCAACGGTAAATGAAAGTGCTTAGAAATTAATTATACCTTTCTATAAAGATCATATTCTATTATTTACTTTAGTCATACATATTTTGGCGGTAATGTGTGAAGTTTTTGAGAAAACTAAACTTACAGCAAAAAATATCGAAATTTTTTGAAAACGTTCGTATTTGGTGGCAGATTGCGCTGAAACTATGAGTGATATCGCTTTTGTATGTAGTAGAGGTTTATAGCTAATTTATCAAGGATTATTTCGTTCCTGTACACTTTTTATGTATCGTGTACGGTTTTCTTTTAAAATGGATAATACCGCGCTCCGGGACACTTTCACGGGCGCGGGGGGGTGACGCTCGCCCCGGAGAGGGGGGGGGGGGAGAGTAGATAAAATTTAACTTTGTTCTATAACCTACATATCCTGATAGATAAAAGTTCTCCATTAATTTTGCCAAATTTTCCATACATTTGAATCTAATTTTCTTGAGCTAATATGGTATTACCAAATACGAGATAAGGAAAATAATAATAATTCTTATTGGACAATGACTTACTAATTGTAATTTTTTAAATCGGTGCCGGCCAAAGAAATTTTCTAAAGTTAACGAAATGGCACCGACTACAAAAATTACAATAGGTACGTCAACATTGTTCAATAACAAGCGTAGTCTCATATTAGAAGTAAGGCAATTATATTTACTTTTTAGTGCATATTGTTTAGAGTCGGTTTTAATAATTTTTTTATTTAAAAAAATATTAATTTTTAGTCAATCATTACCAGAATGCATCTCATAATGCTTCTCTTATTGGAATAATAAGCTCAAACACGGCTAAGCTAAACTGTTTTATTACGGAGTTCCGTTGCCTACCTTTCGGCTTCAATTACCAGATCAGGTTGATGGTAACATTACATCAGGTCCATTTAAATTGACTTGGTCGTAGTAGCTTCAGTGTTTTGATCGTAATATCTTAAATGGCACCCATGAAACACTAGGAGTTTTGGATGACCATCCGCGGTCATATTTACCAGTTCCCGTCCACCAAATACTAGTTTCTAAATGCAAATGCTCGATTTGTTACCGTAAATACTGAAATCACCAGTTTCCCTTGAATTTTTGAGGAGTTCCCTAAATTCCTCATGGATCCCGGAATCATCGGAAGTAGATTCTGGCAAGAACGGGACCAAATTTGAAGTATATGCTTTCAAACAAAGAAAAACAAAATCCAAATCGGTTCATAAACGACGGAGTTCTGAGTAACACATTAAAAAAAAATAAGAAAAAAGAACTCAACCGAAATGAGAACCTCCTTCTTTTTTGAAGTCTGTTAAAAAAGTAAGCTTAAAAAAATACGATCAAAATCATAAAAAAATATGAGTACAGAAAAATTATGTCAAATATTTTGTTTATTGCGTAACAGACTAAATATATTAGCATCAGAATGTTTAAGTTTTAAAACAATGCACAATACAAATTGAACATCAGACCTGACACAAGCAGTCGTTGAACGGCAACGTCTCGATTCCGATCGCCTCCATGCGCTGCATTTGCTCCTCGTAGAAATATTCTAGCTCGTACATGGAGAGGTACCCGTCGCCGTCCATGTCCATGCACCTGTGGAGGACATACTCATCACATCTATGCTACTGCTGTTAACAGACATACAAGATCATAGCCAGGATTTGTTCAGAAGGCTGATAGTTTAGTCCCAATTATACGGTAGTCATAGTGACATGTAGGCAAAAATCCAACTAGGTAATAGTCATTTTACTTTCAAGTGTCTGAAACCGGACCCCTATCAAAGAAGTAATTCATGCATTGAAAACAACCCTTAACTTCAGGAGGACTTCAATTGTGTCATACTCGGATTAAAAGAAAATCCTGACAAGTGTGTCGGACTCGCCCACCGATGGCTCCGTACAAAATAGTAGGCATTGGTTACGCACTTTAAATAAAGATTAACCCCCCTATTCATAAAATTTAACAAATCTGCTGCAATATGTATTTCGCCCCTTTCTCCGAACACACAAATCTCAAAGCGACGAATAAAGGACCAACGGAATTTTAGTTCAAATAGATTTGATAAACGTTTATGAACAAGGGGGTACCTATATTTTTATGATTTTTTCTACTCCGGTACTGTTATCTGTCAATTATATGGTCCCGCAAACGAATATAAAAGCATGTCTTACATTGAAATATAATAAGTATAGAAGTATAACGCCTAACAAACCTGACGTTAAATTTTGACCCATTTACGACGCCTTTGAAACCAAAATGTCTTGTAAGTCGTTATGCAATCAACATTCACTTGAAATTTGAGTAGACTTAATTTTCGCAAAGGTTTTATACCATTTCACCTAAATTCACAAATAAGAAAGTTTTATGTTTTTGTGACTGGTTAGAATCTATTTAACACGAGTTGCTGATTTGTCAATTATTTGACATATTCGTTCAAGTTGAACTTGATTTAAGTACGCCCCACTTTCAACGTGGGTTATTATTGAGTTTTATTCTATAACAATTCAATTGCGTAATCAACAATTAATACATGAAAATGAAAGATACCTATGTAGTTATTAAACGTTTATTGAAATAGCTTTTTACAAATATATAGGTACACATTCGCCTCGCTTTTTCAAAAATAACGAATAATATCCAAATTTTGTGGTACTACTACTATTGTGAACTATGTACAATTGGTTTATCAGTTTACTATTTACCTCCAACTCACTTTTTTAATAACATGATGTATAATTTTATTTACTCCGTTTTGGATACATTAAGCATTCTATCATACGTAATTGTAAATACATGAATGAAGATCCACATTATAAGTGCTTAGGTATATTACTCGCATCATTACGAGTATCATGAGGAAAAAAGTCCGCTTCCATACATTATTTTTTCCTTGATATTCTTTAACTAAGACCGAACCTACATAGGTTACACACAACGCTTGAAAAAAACCGCAAAAAAAAAAACTGAAGCAAGTAGGTATATCACAAATTAACGTCATTGTTTTTGGTTTGTAGTAGATATACTCAATTCTCAAAAACTTATATTGCATAAGATCAACCACGGCAGTAAAGTATGGCAATATATTAATTGGTTTTACTTACTAATGAAAAGAAATGTCATCCCTTTTTCCATCTGTGTGGCTTCTACACCAATTTACGTTGCAGGCCGGCATTATTATCGTAATATTTTTAACCACTAATCATTTTATTCTAATTATTTTGTTTTGACAAATTGTCAAGCGATTGAGTCAATGTCGGATCTCAGTTTGTATGATTGTAGTCTTTGATGTCGGATAGTGGTCGGATAGCCGACTGAGAAGCGATCCGGCACTGAAACGTCACTAAGTATAAGCTCCGCCTTCGGCACTAGATTTGGTGGCACCAGTTTTGAGCGACAGTTATGCTTCCATACTTATTATATTTCGATGATGTCTTATGCAATTTGAAAAAAGTTTATCTAGTCTATTCTTCATAAAGACCCTAAGGTTATTATGTGATATAATGCAGCTGAGCGCAGAGGTGTCCTGTGAACCCAACAAATAAAAAAATAAAAAATAAATTTACAACAAAAATCAAAACTGCCAACTTAACAAATAACTGAATTCATATGGTTTGAAACAATAACAAAACTAAAATAATTACTGCCAACATAAGGAAAAACGCAAGTCAGTAAATGACGGTTGAAAAAATTTACCGGGTCTATTACGTTCTGTGGACTGTCATTTACTAATTAATAACTATTGCTTAATAACTAACTAGGATATTAACTCAGAAATTTGGTTTTTCACAGCTTCATGGGACTGTAGACCTGAGTACTTCGATACTTCCACGCGTTCCCGAGATAAAGGGTCTTGAGAGACAGACAACAAAGTGATCCTATAAGGGTCCCGTTTCTTCCTTTTGAGGTACGGAATCCAAAAAATGAAGTACGCTTCAAATTTTGGATTCCGTACTTCCGTACGGAGTGACTACATGAATTTTTTTTCAGTAAAAACGCTCACTAGCGCCTGGCTTGGCGTTAACAGTTGGCGAGCTGGTAAGGTTACCTGAACCAGTACTCGATAGCGGTAGGATGGGTCTTGTCCTCCTCGGCCAGCAAGAACCAGACGAACTCGGTGTAGGACATGCGTGGCTCGCCATCGGGCGTGAGGCGGTTCTGGCTGCCCCGCGTCACGCAGCCAGACAGCACGCGCTCTATCATACGTCCCGACAGCGCTGGAATACCCAAATACCACGGCAAGTTTAGAATGTTACAATTTTATTGAAGGGAATGCTTGAAAGTGATTATTTGTGACAGCTGACTTAGGCTACTTTAACTGCCCATCTAGCATGATAATGGACCGTGGGCGTTAAAATCGTTAGTCATTTATAACAATTTTATTCAGAATTTTTAAATTCAAAGTTTGGAAATTAAAGGGGAGGGGGGCACACTTTTTAAGACTTTCACAGCTAATATCATTTTAAAGGCCTATCCATGGATACCCCACCCCACCCACACATTGTCCATTGATTTTTTTTTAATCCATAAGCACAATATTTAGGGCATCGGCTGACGGGTTTTCCACCGTGATACAACCGGCAGACGAATTTATTTAATGATCAGACAAAATTTCATGTGAGAGGAAATGACTGTTTTATTTTACGTCTTTGACAGGCTGCTCTGCTCCTCAACCAATGTATGGTAATACTACCAGTGCAGCACTGCAGGTCTGTATTAATGCATCCGGTCCACAACATGCTTCTTTACTTCAAGACGACATAATGCTGATAATGCACAACACTTACCGTGTTCATTATGTCTCGCCAGGTCGTGCTTGTCTATGAAGAGATCGTGATCTCTGTCCAGCTCCCAAAACTTGCAGTAAATGACGTAGAAATGCTCGTAACTAAAAACATCATCAATCGAATCAATCAAATATATAGTAGAATGAATTATTTGGGAATATTCGAGATAAATTACGTATTCGTAGCTGTATTGGATACTTACCTGAAATATTGTGTAACTTGATTAATATCCTCCTCGTCTTCCAGTAAATGAATGACTTGAAGCAAATTTGATCGTTTTAATTCGGCGTTTGTTATTTTTCCGGACCAAGACCGATTTACGCAATAAAATATCCTAGCAATCACCTGAAAACAAAGAACAACAGACAATTAGTAGTCTATTTAGACTTCAATTTAAATTACAATTAACTGAAGTATCGCTTCGCTTCGCTTTTAGGCTCATAACCCAGGATCTTAACCACGCGGTTTTTAATACGACCGTTTGGGCGCTATATTAGACTTATATCCCCATTGAGATATGTTTGGACCTCACAAGACACAGCAAGGTGTAAATAAGTAGGTACATATGATTATGAACATTAAACACTGAGCATTCTTAAATTAACCGGGTTTTATAGTTTTTATTTTGAACAGCCAATGGATAAGGGTGAGTATTTTAACACATTATTATCCATTCGCTGAAAAATAAGCGTTTGCTGAACAAATTAACTACTTACACCTTCCTGAATATAGAGGTTTCATTTAGCAAAAAATTGATAATTTTAGCAATAGCGTTTGTCTCTACAACACAGAACATCCCTGTGTTCTTTGCTTTACAAACAGCCGGACAAGTGAGAGTTGGACTCGTCCAGTCCATCGAGGATTCCGTACAAATTTGTAGGCATTATGATATGACATGATATGATCTATTTATCTCACAATATAGAAATATCACTTAAAATTTAATCCATTGCTAAGTATGTATACTTACTATAAACATATTTTTTATGATTTAAATATAAAAATATCCCCACACTTGTAGTATATCTATACATATAGTGATAGAGGTACGTATAGGTCAAGGGAGAGTACCCTATACATTTTGGATCCCTTAAAAGTGTCGAAATAAACGTTGTTTGCGGCATAAACGGCCGTACCTTTTTTCCGTTAACTTAGAAGTTTCCGTAGATTTTTCACAGCTTCAATGGACTATGTAATCCTCAGCATATGGTTTTAATTTCGATTCGATACCTCCACGCGTTCCCAAGATAAAGGGTCTAGACAGACAGACAGACAGAAAGGAAATAATGTGATCCTATAATGTTCCTTTATTTCTTTTGAGGTACAGAACCCTAAAAATAGCCAAACCACTGTATATGGGCCAACATTGTTATACGCCCAACGAAGACCATTAACTGCCAATTGGCGGAAATAATTCGTGTATAAGCGACTAGCGGCCGCCCGCGACTTCGTCCGCGTAGATTTTAGATGGTAACAAAGATATAAATGAGGTTCATTTGTTTCTGTCAGTTGTCTGATGCTATTAATTTTTTGTGAAAAATTACTCAAAAGAAAAAAAAAATGTCCGTCATCTTACATTTGAAAATGGATGTCATTTTCGTAATCGGCACCCTGAGGAACCACAAAGATGACACCCATATCGATTTTTAAGAGAAATAAATGTCCCACATCTTGGATTTGAAACTGCATATCATTTTCGTAATCCGCACCCCGAGGAACCTCGACGATGACACCTATATCGATTCTTAAGAAAAATAATTGTCCGCCATCTTGGATTTGCAAATGCATGTCATTTTCGTAATCGGCACCCCGAGAAACCTCGAAGATGACACCTATATCGATTTTTACGAAAAGTAAAGTTTTGCTCCCCGCACAAATTTGGAACCCCTTTTTACTCCATTAGGGGAGCAATTTCAAAAAAAGCTGAAGTACGTTTTATTGTATTTAAACAGGGAGTCTATTTATGAAGTTTGAAATCTCTCACTTCAAAAAAGATTTGCTCCCCGTACAAAGTTGGAACTCCCTTTTCACCCCTTTAGGGGACGAATTTAGAAACTCGCAGAATTTAGTTTTGTTATATTTAAACAGAGTCTAAATACGAAATTTCAAGTTTCTAAGTCCAAAAAATTACATTTGCCATACAAACCTTCATCCCTTGTTTTACCCCCTTAGGGGATGAACTTCGAAAAATCCTTTCTTATCCCTAGCCTACTTTATAAATGTAACCGACTGTGTAATAATCAATTATCTAGTGTTAGTAGTTTCGGCTGTGCGTTGATGGTAGATCAGGACTTCTTCTTTTATATATTTAGATTGTTTGCATAATTGTAGGTAAAGATGACCATAACAACACACTAAAAGTACTGGTGGATGGTGATGGAGCTAACGGGTAGCGGGGGATGTAAGGTCCCTTTTTTTAGTTTTTTGTAAACGGTGACCCGTATCAAAAAATGTTTCGTAATATAAGTAATCTACATAAAAATTCTCTACAAAAGGATTCTACACACTTTTTCCCTAGGATCAATTTTTAATGAGATCTAAAAGGGGGAAAGCAAATTAAGTATATTGAATTTTACACATCATAAATTTATTCTAACGGGGTAACGCGGATACGTCAGTAGAGTATACAGTGTTAATTAAAGAGATAAGTTAAGAAAGCCGAATGCCTTGCGAGTAGCTTAGAGTCCCAATATTCGCCTAGTCTCCTTCACACCGACGAAGCCCATATTAGATGGCTCGATTCTGAGGTGGACAGGAGAACGCGTCTCCCCGTAACTTCACCCATTTTACCGGTGTCGGTTAAGGAAGTCAGTGACTTAGTTAGGCGTCTTCGTGTTAGGAAGGCTCCGGGTGCGGATGGTGTATCCAATCGTATCCTGAGACTTCTCCCCGAAACCCTCCTCCTCATTTTGGTCGGCATCTTCAATGCCGCGCTGACCAATGCTCACTTTCCAGCCGCGTGGAAAGGTGCAGCGGTCATAGGGATAGCGAAGCCCGGTAAACCCCGGACTTCGCCTGCCTCTTATAGGCCGATCAGCTTACTTAGCTCTCTAGGAAAGATATATGAGCGGATCCTTCTCACTAGGATTCTCAGATTTACGGCTGAGAATAACGTCATCATCGACGAGCAGTTCGGCTTTAGATCCGCGCACTCATGCGTCCAACAGGTGCACCGCGTCACAGAGCACGTGCTGGACGGTTTCTCTCGATTCCAGGGGCTCAGGACCGGTGCAATCTTTCTTGACGTGGCGAAAGCATTCTACAAGGTCTGGCATAACGGGCTGATATACAAGTTATATCATCTCGGTATGCCTGACAGACTCGTACTCACCATACGAGATTTTCTCAGGGATCGAAGCTTTCGATACAGACTGGAGGGAACGTACTCGGACCCACACCCCATCCGGGCTGGAGTCCCGCAAGGCTCCGTGCTCTCTCCCACTCTTTATTCGTTATTCACGAACGACATTCCCAGGCCTAAAGTGCAACTGGGGTTGTTCGCGGACGATACCGCGCTCTTTACGACTCATTGTAAGTACACTTCTATTCGGCGATACCTCCAGGAGGCAATCACTGACCTAGGTCGTTGGTTTAATCTTTGCCGTATCGAAGTCAATCCGGAAAACAGCACTGCGATAGTCTTCCACCCGTCTGACCGCGTTAGCACGGAAAGGCGTGTGGCTCCGATCCAGATGTTTGACCGGCCCATCCCCTGGGCCAACGAAGTCAAATATCTTGGAGTGACCCTCGACAGAAAACCGTGCGTTGTTCGTGCTAGGAAGGCTTGGGCCGATGATTAACAAGTTTAGTAAAATGTCACTTAAAGAAGCTGACACTCTACAAAACTTGTGTTCGTCCAATCATGTCTTATGCAAGTGTAGCTTTTATTCACATGCCTATGACATCGCTCAAGCCGCTTCAGGTCATTCAGAATCGTTTTCTCCGTAGGGCGACTGGTGCTTCGTGGTACCAGTCGAACCTCAGTCTGCACCACGACATGGGGATTAGCACCATGTATGGTTTCTTTAAGCAGACTGCCAGAAGTTATTTTGACAACGAAATCATAGGAACCCGTTAATTAGGAAGGCTGTCGACTACGTTCCCATCCCTCCCCCCTCTACGACGACGACGTAATCAGAGCGTCCATCGAAAGATGGAACGCTGCGCTTACGGCGTCCAACTATGACACGACGCGTTCACTATTCCCGCCGGCGGGGACGTCCACAACACTGACACATATAGTCCCTATTCGTCCCGGTACCGCCGCACACCGGGTAGAGTCAGTCCGACCCAGGTCGGGCCTAGTCGAGTTTCTTGCTGGACTCCTCTCAGCTAGGCTAGGTTTAGTGAACCAGCGACAAAATTCCCAGTAGCTCGATTCCACTCACACCTCAGATTCGGTTGAAACCGCTCAACCAATCTCACTGGAGGGCAAACTCTTAGAGTGTTCTAAACCACACGCGTGGTCGTGCCGGAGGTTTTCTCCTGGATTTTCCCCAGGCTACTCTCCAACCGCGTACTCCTATCGCTTTATTGAGCCCGGCCTATAAAGCCACAGTCTGGTTCAAGAAAAAAAAAAAGAGTGCAATGCCTCGCTTGTGGGGGAGGCGCCTATTGACGCATAATTTTGACAGTACATGGTCATTTTGGGGCTTCCGTACCTGAAGAATCCAAACGGAGACCTATTGTGTCACCCACGCGACCATCTGTCTGTCCGTTGTCTGGCACACAGGTTTTACAGGCAAACCGGTTTTAATTACAGTTTTCGAATTTTGAAAATTTAAGCATCTTCTTGATCCAAATCTATAACCAAATTTAAAAAAAAAGTTTTTACATGTTTATAATAGGGGCTTCCATACAGCTAAAAGAGGGCGCAAAAAAATTGACCTACCCGTGGAGAGGGTTTTGTTGTTTAGAACTCGTTGAGTAGACAAACACGTTTTTTTTATTTTTAAAAATATTGGAAAACAAAGCAAACGAATTTTAAATCTCATTAAATATTGATTCTAGCGAAAAAGTGTATAGAATCTTTTTTGTTTTCACCCGTTAGCTCCCCCCCCCATCCGCCAGTACTTTTAGTATGTTGTTTAATACATATTTACCTACAACTATGCCAAAATTCGCTTTTACACGAATTATATCCAACAATTTTCCTTCGTTGGGCGTACTATTGAACATATCGACAATATTGATCGAAAAAAGGTTGTACATAAACAACTGTTGAAGTCCTCCGTTCTTCTAACAAAACCCGTTAAACATGGCCAAGCCGGAAAATCAAAAACCAAGTAAAGTAAGAAAAACTTATGTAAGTAACTACACTTCGTCCGGACATGCATAGGTGTTGGTAGGCACTTACAGTATGAACGTATCTAGAATGGAACTCCGTGGCCTCCTTAAGGAAGGAGAGACCGGGGTGCGTGTCCACGACGTCCTGCACCAGCGGCACGAAGTCCTCGGGCGCCAGCACGTTGCTCTTGCCCCGCGTCAGTATGTACACGAACCGAGACGCCATGTCGTGGCACTGTGACGTCATTCTGCAATACCATCACATAACCGTTTCAGGATCAGGATAAAATATCTTATTTATTGTTGATGAGTATTTAGTTCGCGGCCTCCGGATGGCACCCGGAGCGAAAATTGCGTCGATGGAGCTTTGTGTGGTGACAATCCCGGGTGCTACCCCCAAAAGGAATCCCCTTAACTACGCCACTGGACCATCCTTCGACAACCACGATTCCTCCCCGATCACTGGGTGACACCCGTACGATTTTCGCCGCGGGTGCCACCCAATGGTAGCTACTCCACTACTGACAGCACGCGTCGGCCTAGCCACAAACACGGCTTAAGCTGTTGTTCAAAGCGTTCTACAAACCTATTAATTTGTCCCAACCACCGCATTGCCCCCCGCCTGCGTCTCTTGGTTTATAGTGCCAAAAATGTAGATTTGTAAAGCTCTATAGTTATTCTCTTTATTTAAGCTCCAAAGTAAGAGTATTGAGAGCACTTACTCTCTCCAGAAGTTGATGAATTTGTGACCGTCGACAGGTGCGTGCAAACTCTGCTGTGTGCAGAGGAATAGGGGCATCTTCCAGTAGAGGGGACATTCGCAGGCCTTCACTATGTGCTTGAAGCTCTCTCGCGGAACCTGCAACAAACCAATACCTATCATATCCATACTTATTGTAGGTAAGTTAATATATAAAAGCCACTGTAGGCCAGAGGCAACGCATGCGACTTATAGTATGGAGGTCGGTGGTTCGTACCCCGGCTGGTATCACTGAGTATTAAAAAAAAAGAAAACATCGTGAGGAAAGGAAACGGGTTTATTCCCATCAAGGTCTACCTACTTATTCCTTTGCGTTGGAAGGTCAGATGGATCTTCTTACGGAACCCTTGTGGGATCACTTGTCTGTCTGTCTGCCTGTCTGTCAAGACCCTTTATCTCGGGAACTATCTTAGGTCTACAATCAATTGAAGCTGTGAAAAAATCAAACATCTAAGTTAACGTAACAAAAAGATACGGCCATTTATGCTGCAAAAAACGAAAATTTTGACACTCAAGGGAATCTATATTTATAGGGCCCTTTCCGTTGACCTAGAACTATGAAATTTGGCAAATACTTAATTATCGTCTTATACTACAAGTGCAGAAAAAAAACTGAAACCATAATGCATTTGTAAATAATCATAAAAATATAGTCCTTGTTTAAGATATGCAACAATACCTACGAATTTGTACGGTACCCTCGGTGGGCGAGTCACACTCGCACTTGTTCAGTTTTTTAAAGTAAGTAACGTACGTAACGTACTAGGCGTGTAAAAATATAAGAAAAGTAAATTCAGTGTTTTCGAAAATTCATACCTTAAGGGTGTGAAAAATGGAGTTGAATGTTTGGGTGAAGTGAGGTTAAGGACTAGATATAGTGGGTAGGTAAATCAAATCATTGAAAAAACTGGACTACCCGTGAGAAGCCGGTCGCTAGTCTTTAAATGAGCAATTAATAAACATTATTCTTGTATATTATTTATTTCGTGGTTTAGGAAACGGCTCTAATGATTTCGATAAAAAATTCTGTGGGATTTTCGGGGGCGAACAGTCGATCTATCTAGGTCTCAATCCCGGGAAAACTCGTTTTCTCCGTAAAAACACGAAAATGCCAAGCGAAGCTCGGTCTTCTAGGAACTGTGTAAACAATTATATGGGTCTGCAATTGGTAAATCACTCTTACATTTTAATGGTGGTCATCGTACGGTGGTTGTCTAAAATAGTCGCGTAAATTATCTGTGGCGCGGCGCAGTCACGCGTGTTCTATCGCCCCGACATCCCCCGTACCTACTTCCGCTATTTTAGAAATCTGCCCGTTGTGTGTCGGGTCATACGTAGGTACCGAGGGAAGGGTACAACAAAAGCCATTTTAGAACTATCCCTGCATTGCCCATTAGTACTGGTTGGTATTGAGTATTCCGATATTCTTGAGTGCTAAAAAGTACCTTTTATGTGTGTGTAGGTATCATGTGTGGAGTAGTTACTAGGTACCTAGGTAGTCAAAAATTAAAGTTATTCGTCGCCGGGAGTCGGGACCATTAATAATTAATTAACACTGATTAATGTGGCCCTCGATATAGATACATAATGTGCTTATGACATATTTGTATGCAATATATACTGTAAGAACAGGAACGCAAAATCAATAACTGGTAAAATACACGCACAGCGGACCATAGAAAATCTATAACGAACTCGTCCTCATTTTTGCGGCATATATGTAGTTAATGTAAGCATGAATAGCACGATTCTCTCCTTTACATTGAATAGGGAACCAACAATTCAACAAAATAAACTCCAAGCCCTACATGGGTCCAGGCATTCGGAATTCTGTCTGTGAGAGTGCATGATCAATATTCGTACCCACCTGGTATTCTGTGATTTTCGGGCCGTACTTGGCGGCATGTAGACGGTTATGGTTACGGCTTATTCTTATAATTCGTATCGGGTAAGTCGGGCGGGGTCGTCGCCCCGGGAAGTGGGTCACGCCGACTTGACGCGCCTATTTATAGCGACGGGCTAGCTTCATTGACAACAATCTCGTGGGGCAGGAAGTTTCAAAACGGACTGACCATTCGAACGCAACAGAATAAGTTTGTTCAATCGTGACGTTGTTCTGCTTTTATGTAGCCATGTTACATGTAGCAATTACTTAAGTACCTACATACGCTGACATTTTTTGATGTCAATCGTGAGGTCAGATATATTATGCTTAATATACTTATATCTCCTTTTGACCCGGAGGGGCTGGATATCACTAAGAAATGAACCCGATTATCGGTTACCAAGTATTAGCGTAATAGACCTAGATTTTGCGCTTTGCAACTGCCATGTAGCCTTCCAAAACAAAAAGTTTTATAGACAACAACCGGGATCGACGCTATAACGTTAGTTCCAAAGCACCAAATTGCTCAGTTCGTACGTATATGAATATTTATGTATACACATATAATTTGGTGCTTACGAGTATATACATCCACCAAAGCGGGCAATGGTGCTTATAAACGCCTCATAAGATCTCATGGTAAAAATACTGGTATCAAAAATAGGTGCCTACTTACTTATATTTACCTACCGAATAACTCATTGATACAAGCTATTCGCAAGCCAAGACATGAAGGTACAGTTAAAGCCGCTCAAATTCAGAAATATCATAATAATAGGTAATTGACCGAGTGAACGAAGGCCTCTGCTTCAGCTTCGACAAAAATGCTTTCGTATGTCCAGATTCCGGATTTCCGTTTGTTCTTGTCTACAGGTCGCAATTCTCAACCGATTCTCGTGAAATTTTGTGAGCAGGTTAGATAAAAATACAGATTTTTTTCTAAAAAATTAATTTTTGGAACTAAGGCGCCGTAGGTTCAACGAAAAATATCATGTCAGGGGGTGAGGTAACTAGCCGCGCGGGGAGCGCCCCGCTCACCGGCACACTCGCGCGCTTACAGTGAGAATACACAGTAAACTCACTAAGCAGTACTGCAACGAAGTGGGAAATAAATTGACTAATGTAGGCTGGCGATTCTGGGAGCTAATGCAAAAATATAGTATTAGTGTCATACCTTTTATGGAATATTAAGTATGCCCCATGACATTCGAATCACATGCATAAATACCCTGTCCCTCTAGGACTGAGAATATCAATCGCATTTGAATATTTTTTAAAACAACTTCAAGTTAGTAAAATAAAAGAAATACATTTACCCGATTACACTCATCGGGATATCAGTTTGAGAGTAAATAAAATATTGACACTATTGTTTCCCTATAAAAAAGAGATTTCCCTATAGAAAAATATATATAAATTATACGCCAAAACCATCCCGAAGAATCAAGCTACATGTTGGTGATTATCAAGCTGTTTTCGAGTGCTTTTTGTTCGCAAAAAAAGTAACTCAAAAGAATAAATAATTACATAATTATAAGTCTTCAAAGTTTTAACTATGAAGTTTAAAATTGTGAAAAAAATTGAGGCGGTGTGCATTAATAAATACTTTCAACCATTTTTAGTTTGGACAAGACAGGTTTTACGATTTTTGAGTTTTCGCTGAAAAACTGTCTTGCCCAAACAAAAGGTCGTAAGTGCCGTGAGTTCCATGAAGATATGACCTTTTTAGATTCAATGTATTGGATAGTGGTTTTAAATGTGGACTAGTAGGTGTTGGTACGGAACCCTTCATTGTGCGTGATCCGACACGCATTTGGCCGGTTTTATTTTATTGCGCTCAAGCGCGCTGGGTGTGATAGTATGGTTTCTTCAAGCAGACTACCAGACGTTATTTTGACAACGCTCCCCATCATAGGAATCCGTTAGTTAGGAAGGCTGTCGACTACGTTCCCATCCCTCCCCCCTCTGTGATCTGATCTATGATCGCGACATCAGTGACACATATAGTCCCTATTCGTCCCGGTACCGCCGCACACCGGGTAGAGTCAGTCCGACCCAGGTCGGGCCTAGCTGAGTTTCTTGCTGGACTCTTCTCAGCTAGGCTAGGTTTAGTGAACCAGCGACAAAACTCCCAGTAGCTCGATTCCACTCACACCTCAGATTCGGTTGAAACCGCTCAACCAATCTCACTGGAGCGCAAACTCTTAGAGTATTCCAGTGAACCAAACCACACGCGTGGTCATGCCGGAGGTTTTCCCCTGGATATTCCCCAGGCTACTCTTCAAAAAAAAAAAGTTTCTTTTGGAATATATAGTCAAATTTTGAGTCAATAACAAAATACTGTATGGTGGGGAGTAAATTGAACAGTCCAGCTTAAATTTTATGACGGCGGCGAACAAGCATACCTACGACCTGCCTGATGGTAAGCAGACACCGTAACCTATGGTATTAAACAAATTTATGTTTGGACTATAATTGACTAATAATATTTATCAAACACTTACTCATTTGACGGTTGAAAACTACATATTTCATTACTACCTTCGTAATTTTCTTTGCCGTGGTTTGGGTGACTAAAAAAAAAGCCAATCTCGCTCCACCCTGATCAGAGGCTAGGACCGACATTAGGCATTAATAGGTACTACGTACGATAAGCAGTTAATAACTTATATAAAATAAAAATAGATTTATATAACAACCGGTATTTGGAGCCAGGACCGTCAGCTTTGTAGGCAGGCAGAGACACTTCGTTAAACTTGAAGTAAAATGAGTTTCTGTGAGAAAAATCATTTTTGGTACAAGCTTTTATTGCCGACTGTACTTTTTTTTCACAGTCATCATTACTCGTAGAGACGGTTTCAATGAGCCCAAACACGACGAGTTTATCTTGTGCAGTTTAGGAGTTGTTATGGCCACCTTCTGTCTCCATCATCAGATCAGCTCGGTACTACCATAATATTACATTGTTAGTGAATTTACATAAGTTTGCCAAATTTAGGCTCAATCGGGTACCGGCAAGTGGTTGAAAAAAAGAATTGCAAATTTTTTACATACTTACTTCTAACAGTGCAAATTAAACAAATACTTGTAATATATAAATTTATCGATTCATACTAGTCTTACTTTTATACTATAATTGTACTTCTACTAGGCCTGGGTTGGGTTAGCGCACATCGCGCTTTCTAAAGAGTGAAAAGGTATACTACTGTATGTAAGAATTTCTACTGTGGGTACACGTGTTTAGTACTTACCGTATTGCATTCGTTCTTCTAGCATTCGCTCTGCATGTAATTAAACGCTTAAGCCGACTACGTTTTATTTTATTCCTCTTGTTACCCATATTTATGCGAAAATTGTACTTAGTGGCGCGGAGTTGGAACAGAGTTGAAATGGCACAGGTCCGACCTCGAACGCAGCTCGCTGAGCACTGAGCGGGCGTCCGGGTCAGCCGCGCACGAGCGGCTTCGCGGAAAATAGTATATTTGAATCATTATTTTTCATTGTTTCTTATACAAGAAAAAGTAATCGCTTAATGTCATGAAGTACAACATTACGAATTTATTGATATAATTTTCATGTAAATAGCTAATATGCAAAAATAGTTACAAATTTTTAAAGGTTTGCTTTAGACACAAGTTTGCGATTTTTTTCTATCGAGCGAAAGTTGGTTAATCATGTTTTGAATCGCTTTTGGCACTACAGAAAGGTCTCAAGATTGTTGTGCATATTTTTTTGAAACCATATCATCATTTACAAACGCGTTATGATTTTTCAAAATCTCTGTTGCGTGAACTCACGTCGCCTTAAAAAGAAAAATTATTTGTTCAACGGTTTGTTCTCCTCTACAGGTCGCATTTCGCAAACGATTCTCGTGAAATTTTGTGAGCAGGTTCGGTAATTAAATAGAATTTGTTGTCGAGTCGGTTTTTGGAAATTTTCAAAAACAATTTTTATTTCAAAGATTTTGTAAGTTTCTGCGTCCGAATTTCGGTTTGTTGTCCTCTACAGGTCGCATTTCTCAACCGCTTCTCGTGAAATTTTGTTAGCAGGTTCGATATTCATAATTGATCTTTTTTATAATGTCAGATTTTGGAAATGATAAAAAAACTCACTCACGAGGTCTACAGCTCACAGAGCCACTAGTATTATAAGGTTTACCAGTACCTATGGTATGTAGCTTTGCCCCCGGGGCGCCCCTTATGGGCGCTCTCGAGTCAACCTATTAGCTAAAGGCAGATCGTTCCAGCGCAGAGTTGGGCGTTATTTAGATATTTTTTTTCTAGATAGTTATTTCAAATAAAATAATTAAAAAAAAATATTCGTCGATAAATTCAATCAAATAGTGCGTTGACAACTTTTTTATTTAGATAAATTATCTAGATGAACATAACTGACGTCGTTTGTTATCGAAGTAAGCTCATAATAATTAACTTATATTTTTAATAAATTTATATAGAATTTCATGTCGGGTCAAACTGTCACACTGACATTGCTAATAAAATCTGAAAATTATTGTTGCAATTTCATAAACGCTGCAATGTCGTCTTCTAGCTCTGGTTTTCAACATGTCACCAATTCAGCTATATTAGACGGCAAGTTTTTTAAATATCATTCGGGATGTTCTAATGGGAAAAATGTAATAGCTACGTGTATGTTTTTTTTTTAACCTAACTGTGGCTTTATAGGCCGGGCCCAATAAAGCGATAGGAGTGCGCGGTTGGAGAGTAGCCTGGGGAAAATCCAGGGGAAAACCTCCGGCACGACCACGCGTGTGGTTTGGAACACTGGAATACTCTAAGAGTTTGCGCTCCAGTGAGATTGGTTGAGCGGTTTCAACCGAATCTGAGGTGTGAGTGGAATCGAGCTACTGGGAGTTTTGTCGCTGGTTCACTAAACCTAGCCTAGCTGAGAGGAGTCCAGCAAGAAACTCAGCTAGGCTCGACCTGGGTCGGACTGACTCTACCCGGTGTGCGGCGGTACCGGGACGAATAGGGACTATATGTGTCAGTGTTGTCGCGATCGCGCGGTGGACGTCCCGCCGGCGGGAATGCCTAAGTGTACGCGTCGTGTCAGAGTTGGACGCCGTAAGCGCAGCGTTACATCTTTCAATGGACGCTGTGATTACGTCGTCCGGGTCTGTAAGTGTGTGCCTAGGACGCCGGACCGTGCGGCCCCTAATCAGTGATCGCCGAGTTACGACAGGGGGGAGGGATGGGAACGTGTACGTTATGTTTACCACAGAATGAAGGTTACTTCTTCATCAAATTTTCTGAGTCATTTAAAACGTTAACATGGGAACGAAGCATTTGAATAGTAGGTACAAGGAACACGTTAAGTGTTTTAAAAGAGACAAAAAGAACGGTAACGGAAATATGTCGATGAACAACTCGGTAACAAATACAATAAGAGCCATTTCTAAGGGCGATTTTGAAAGCGATGTCACAAAGTTTTTCATACATTCTATGATACCTTTGAACGCTGTGGAAGATGTTTATTTAAAAAACGATATTTGAAAATATAAGAATGTCAGCCCTCAACTTAAAATTATTTAGTAGAAGAACACTTGCTCGAAGGATAGATGATTTACATTCAGAACAAATATGTTGCAAGAAGTGAAATACGTATACCAGTCATACACATTTTTATCTAGGATACGTATTTACTACGACAGACATAGGGTCAAGTCGTAAAATGAGTTTTTTAGGCATGACAGTACAATGGATTGATGACAACCTCCAAAGGCGAAAAAAAAACAATAGCTTGCCAGAGATTTCCTGAAACTCATGGCTACGATCGCATTGCCACCATTTTGAATAGTATGTATAATGATTTTGGACTTGACCATAGAACTGTCGTTGCAACAGTGACTGATAACGGCAGCAACTTTGTGAAATCTTTCAAACAGTTTGGCGTCGATATTAATATCGAAAGCGATGATTCTTCTGAAGATGAGGAAGATCACGAATCTGTCATGTTAGATGAATTGTCTGTCACAGTGTCACCCCAACATCTGAGGTGTAATGCTCATACGTTAAATTTGTGTGCAACTAACGATAAGTACGTTGTTACCAAAATTGACAAAACTGGACACTGAACGCCTTTATCAAATTTGCATTCTTAAACAATTTCGAAATGTAATGCTTTGTGGAATGCCGAGGGACGTCCTAAATCTGCCGAAATTAAGCAGCAGACCATCGTTCGAATGGAGCCCTGAATTGTTGTCACTCACGCGACCGTCCACCCGTCGTCTGTCACACAACTCAAACAGGTTTTACAGCCAAACGGTTGGAGCTATAGTCTTCAAATTTTCACAGTATAAGCATCTTGTTGAGCCAAAGCCATACAAATTATCAAAACTTATTTTATATTTTTTAAAATGTTTTAAGGGGGCTCCCACACAGCAAAAGGAGGGCGCGAAAAAAAAATTTTACATTACTCATCGAGTGGGGTTGTTTAGACTGGGTATTGATATATCAGGAGTGTTAAAATTTTTAAAGGGTCAGCAATGCGCATGTGATATCTCTGGAGTTGCAAGCGTCCATAGACTACGGTGACAGCCATCAGGCGGCCACGCGCTTGTTTGCCAACGACGTGGTATAAAAATCAGATGTTTTCATCGAAAATTCCTTATTTTTTTATATCTAAAACCAACTTAATTTTGCGGTTGGTGTGGAACCCTGAGATGAGCCCGAATGCCGAGAACGTACGGAGTTCGACCCGCACTTGACCGGCTAGAACCTAAGTAATATTAAACTGGTATCAAAAAAAAAACATATTTGGTACAAGATTTTATTGCCCACTGCACTTATTTTTTCACAGTTCTCCAATAAGCCGAGACAAGGCGGGTTTATCATGTGCAGTTTGAGTTGCTATATGGCCACCTTTTGGCTCCATGATCAGATCAGGGCCACGTTTCACGAAGCTGCAAGTTATAATTTTACAATTCTAAACTGGAAACACTGAGGCTCTCGGCCAATCGTGAGCGGCCATGGCGGCCACTTGACCCGTGATGCTAGTTTTGAAGTGTTTTGACCTTTAAAATTGTAACTTGTAGCTTCTTGAAATGGGGCCAGCTCGGCGCCATTATATATTATAAGGTCACTGTGGGGTAGTCCGTCTACAGGCCAAGTCCGTCTACTGGTCATAACTTTTGAATTTGAATACGTATCCCCCTGTATCGTCCGGTCGATAAAGCAATAAAGCAGTTTTTCATTCTAGTTCCAACGCACAAAAAAGATGTCGCTGTGACGGCTAACTGCAGAGCGATTCACTAGACAAGTCATTTCATGTTTTGAACTCGATGAGTTAGTGCAACAATCCTGCAAAATCATTTTTTTTTTATATTTTCTGAAGCACGTTGCTACCAGAGAAAGGCTTTGTATGTAATTAAGGAATCAACTATCTCATTCCTATGTTTAAAGTAATCGAAACGACTTAGTCTAGTAGTTACGTTAATAGCAATTTTTAGAAAAAAATTATACATTAGATGGAAAGTCCGTACTTGGACCAAGGTAAGGCCATCATATGCCGGACTTGCCTTGGGACAGAGGTTGCCAACTGATTTTCCGGCCTCAATATTATTTTAATATCGTATCAGTAGTAGATATAGTGTACATACTAATTTAAGGAATAGATAATCAACGCCCTGCCAATACTGCTTATATAAAGTTTTGTTCTGGTGTAAAGGTCCCTTTTTTAGTTAAAAACTCGTAAATAATGGCTCACAGCAAAAAATGTTCTGAAACATAAGTATCTACCTAAAATTCTGTACAAAAAAGTAAAAAAATATTTAGGCTGGAATGAGACATTAAAGGGGGCAAATAATTACAAGTGGCTTCTCATTTCATTGCTGTCCAATGTTTCTAAAACTACTCGACTAGCTCTAAACCACGATACCCCACTCGATGGGGTAGCTCAAAATTTTGTTTTCCCATTACCCAGTCCATCCAAAATTCAACTCAATATCCCAATGACCTTAGTTCCCATCGCAGCCAAAGAGCTGCACTCCAATAGTCTTTGCACCTGGCGGGAACCATCTCCGGATGTATGATGTTGTGCGTTCGGAGATGGTATCCGCCATGAGTATCCCTTGCTTTTAGATTATTTTTGTCTTAAAGGGGCCTCTGCGCTGTTGGCTTCGGCCCCACGCATGCCTTCCAAAGGTCCGGGACCCCATGGTCGCGAGATATGAAAAAAGACATACAATAATAATAATAATAAACCCCCAGGGTAATTTGTAGCGAGCTGAATGGGAAGTGGCGTTCCTTGGGTCCCTTGCCTCCGAGAGTCGGTCAGGCCCCTTTCTCCGCTTGCCTTTGTTGGCCGGCGTAGTGGACCCCAGCAGTGGCCACAGGACTCTCACCTCTGGCTTGCCGTAACCGGCGATCAGAGTGGAGTGCCAGAGCTATATGCTCGCAGTTTGGAAGAGTATTGCATGTAATGGCGTAATAACGAAGAAACCCGCTCACGGGGGTAAAATCCCTTTATCCCTTTTCCCTTTATATAAATAAAGTTAATCGTTCGATTACATACATACAACAACATTACATTACAACAACTCGTAATCCTACTTAGGGATTCTACATTGAACTACCGTTAGCGCCTTCTAACTCTATGCACAACGCCATCTAGAGGTGAATCAAGTCACTAGTGTAGTAACTCTACGCGCTTCTGGATGGCGTTAGTAGTGGTCACTTCTGTTGTGGTATAGTAGTTATTCTACTCGCTTCTAGGTGGGGTTAGTAGTGGTCACTTCTTGGTGTTACATATGCGTATTAAAAGCAGAAGGGGAGGCATTCGCCCAGCCTTGTGACGCTATAGGCTAGATTAAATTTCAATTGGAAGATGTGTCCCACTACGCTGGATTTTTGCAATGACAATCGATTTTTTTATGTACCAATAGTAGAAGGGGGCATTACCATATCTCTAATACACCTGAGACCAGCTGAGGGTTCTTCATCAGATACTTCAGACCTTCGATTTTTGACATCAAATGAAGCGGCCCACCAAGTTGAATATTTTTTGTAAAGGCGATATAGTAGATATATCTCTACTAGTTTGGTTGGGCTTTTGTGTTTTCTAATCAGGGTCACCAGGTATTCCAGATCTTCGATTATCCTAGTTTTTATAGTTTTCCCTTTATGTGGCCATTAAACCCAAACTCTGTACCAAATTTCAGCTCTCTGAGTTTGTGGGAAGTACTAGTTCTATTTTTATGATCATGAGTGAGTGAGTGCCATAAATGCGAAACTTTGCTTTCGCTTAACTTCGGAACTAAATGACCTTCAGACTTGAAATTTTGGATTTTAAGTATATGATTATAGCTTACTAGATGACGAAAATTTCTGGTTCGATGACGTTCCAAGACGTTGACGAAAATTTCTGGATGACGAAAGGTTCTCAAATAGGGGCCTGAAAATGCGGCGAAATGGTTCCTGTAAAGGATGGTACGGCAGTGTTTGCTTCGCGCTCGACTTGGCGGGGGCACTGCCGTGCCCCCATATTTCCACAATAGGTACTACTAGACACTTGATATGTGGAATGTCAACTTTTGTAGCATTAAGAGCTTGGTCTATATTTTACATTTATGTTTGGGCTGTAACTTAGTCTAGCGCAGTGACCTGTGATTGACCTAAATATGATGAATAGAGAAAAGGGCCGAGGCGGGCGGTGAAGTGTTTAGGACAAGCGCTCTCTGCGGGCGCCTGGCGCACTATCATTTTTTAAACTTGACTGTGGCTTTATATGCCGGGTCAAATAAAGCCATAGGAGTGCGCGGTTGGAGAGTAGCCTGGGGAAAATCTCTCCGACACGACCACGCGTGTGGTTTGGAATTGGAACACTGGAATACTCTAAGAGTTTGCGCTCCAGTGATCTCACTAGTTGAGCGGTTTCAACCGAATCTGAGGTGTGAGTGGAATCGAGCTACTGGGAGTTTTGTAGCTGGTTCACTAAACCTAGCCTAGCTGAGAAGAGTCCAGGAAGACTCTTAGTGTGTTCCCGCTTACATGAGTCGTAAGCATATATATATTATATAAGCCTCTATAAAAACGCCTCTGGGAGCCGGCGGATTGACAACAATCATTCTGTATTCAATTAAAGTTTAATAACTAAAGTTGATATTTACGTGTAAGATCTTAGTTACAAACAAGTATCTGTGTAATTGTGCATGGAAAATGATCGCGAGTGTTAAATAAGATGAACAAAGGTGCCACAAACAGTTCATTTTCGCGGAGCAACTGATGACACTTTGTACGCTTAAAGTGTATAAAAATGAGGTAAATAGTGTAACTGTTGTATGGATTGACTATTTCGACACCAAGTATAAATTAATATCGTACTTAATAGTGACAAAAAGAACTATAAACGAAAATTACACTTATATTCCGTTGAGCATTCAAATGAGTCGAGTGTAAACAAACTGTACCGCAACTTAAAAACGTAAGCGACACGTTCTGCATGGCGCTTGCTACCTTTCGGCTTATGACGCGCTTATTGACGGACGAACCGATATCGAAGGAGTTTTTTTAATTGCAGTTTAATAGTGAGCGCCTTGAGTTGTCCCTAACGCAAGTACTAAATTACTAATAAACAAAGCGTACATCGGTCCGAATGGGACTAGTAAATTACTGGGTCCGCATTGTACATTTTTTAGACGGGAAGATGACGTCTACGTCAAAAATTTGCGCAAAATACAAAAAAACCCTACTAGGCAAACATCTCACATGCTCGCAGTGCAAGCGTATGTTCGACCTCCCATGTATTAATAAGGAGAAATTGTATGATCTGATGTCCAAGAGTCGGAGAGCGGAATGGTCATGCAGCAGATGACTGAAACAACAAAATGAAACTAACACACCCATTACCAGCACACCTTCTTCGTCGAAGGCAACGGCTCCAGCAGCTGCTGATGCATCAGGTACAAACCCAGCTAACCAGGCCTCGCCAGTGGTAATCAGTCTGCCTTCGCCGCCAGATCAACTACTGTTACAAAAAAAACTGCTGTTTCAAGAACAATTACCCCAAGAACAACCAACTGCTCAGTCACAGCAACATATTAATCATTGCGACAAAGAACAATATGACTAGTTGGAGCACGCTGAGGAGCAGGCGGACCGGGCGCTGTCGACCGCTGCGGCGTTGAACAGTACGTGTCAAGGATATCTACCGTATGTGAACTGCAAACACTGTCGGCGCTAGATGAAAAGCACGTCCCGAGCACTTCAACAGGGATTGAGGAAACTTTAGAAGATAAATCAAAAAGTCTGCTAATAGATTATGTTACAAAAAGAATCAAAAGAAAAGCTTTTCATCTTTCGGATGAAAATCTCGAAATGACATCAGACGAGGACGACCATGACTTTTCGACCTCAAAATGCAGTAGTATGCAGAAACCTTCGAGCTTGCCCAATATATCTGCCGTAGATGACTCGGAGATATTAAACCTTAAGTATGAAAATGAACAATTAACTGTACAGCTCTTAAGTGCCCACGAGGAAATTGCGCGGTTGAGTAGCGAGGTTACTAAGTTAAAAGCCACCGTTGAAAATTGCCATGTGAATATAAATACGTACAAGAAAATTCTTAGCGAGGATAAACCAAACAAAGTCAACTTATCAGGAAAATCCAAAAAGAAGACGAAACGCGGCAATAAGACCACGTCACGGAACTCTACATTCGCTACTCCCGCAAAATTACATACAAGTAGCACGCCAATTCTAAAGCCCCCTCGGAACGAGCTTTTGGTGGTCTCAAAACCAGTCGACAGCCCTAAGCTATCAGATACCAATTCACAACGGCCATCAAATAATGAGGAAAATGCGCACGCGAAAGGAAATAAACTTTGTATAATAAGTAGCAATAAAAGGAACAAAATACTTCAAGTAGCGCAAAATAATATCACAGACACTCTACAGATATGTCATTACTTAATGCCGAACTCTGGAATCACACAACTTTTTCAAGACCTTCACAGGAAAACTAATAATTATACGAAACGTGATTATTGTATCATTTTTATCGGAGAAGAAGATTTTAATGAGACTAAAAATTATCAAAGCTTATACAATTCTAAGGAATACACTGTTGGAATTAGATTATACAAATTTCATCATATGTTTGCCTACATATGAATGTAATGATACGGGTGCAATGTTTAATTGGAGGATCGAAACCTTTAATAATCTTCTCTATCTTGATAATTTGAGATACGAATAATCCTTCTTGCTCGAATCAAACCTTGAACTGTCATTTGACTATGGTATGTAAGTCGCAAAAGCCCGGTGGTGTAGCAATATTATGTAAATCGAAAATTAAATTTAATGAAATCTCGTTCCTCGATTCTTTGACATCCGAACAAAGTTTTGAAGGTTGTGGTATCGAA
This sequence comes from Epiblema foenella, assembly GCA_963556455.1. Taxonomy (NCBI): domain Eukaryota; kingdom Metazoa; phylum Arthropoda; class Insecta; order Lepidoptera; family Tortricidae; genus Epiblema; species Epiblema foenella. Next base: position 18,332,458 of record OY747095.1, read on the forward strand.
ATTCCTGATCATAAACTAATAATCGAGGAACTCTGTAAATAGCCTTTACAGAGTTCCTCGATTTGGTACCGTAGATCTTTTCTTAAGTAAACTAGAGGATCTCTTACATAATCTGTATAACCGTTCGTCCTATAAAGCTATTATAACCGGAGACTTTAACATAAATACCCTTAAAGACTCTAAGGATAGTCGTGCCCTGCGACAAATAGTCCTTAACTATAACTACCATCTCCACATCACAGTACCAACCAGGTTAAACACCTGCATAGATCATAATAGAGGATCATAATAATAGATCATAATATTCTGTGACAAGGTCCACTAAGCGTTGCGCCTGCGCGTTTCGTTTTGTAAATCGGCCTGACTTGCGTCTAGTCTTTCACATGCTCTAATTTCGCTACGCAGCGCATCCGCCCGTCGCACGAAAAAGGCGAATTTTCCGCACGGCCTGTTAATAAGATTATTTGGAGCCTAAGGTTCTGAAAGTGACCAGTGAAAAATATAATAAAAAGATCGGAAACCTTTTGTATTTCACAAATATTTCTAAATTAAATGCTAGTTCTTCTAAACTATAAATGATATTTTGATCGCTAGTTCAGGAAAATAATTAAAATACCCGGAGTATTTTAAGTTTCACTTTCTAGAAATTACGGTTGATTGACATAAACTTATGTTTTGAGAGAACTGGGTACCTATAGAGATAACATTAGTGAGCGTTAGCAACAAAATGTCGTCTTAACAGGCTATCCAGCGGCTAGTTTGCTGCGTGTGCGCACTTAGACCTAGTTTTATAAAGATCCATTTAGACCTAATGTCGGATGAAATTTTAATATTCCAGTTTTTTTAGGGTTCTGTACCCAAATGGTAAAAACGGGACCCTATTACTAAGAGTCCCGCTGTCTGTCCGTCCGTCCGTCTGTCTGTTCGTCCGTCTGTTTGTCCGTCTGTCACCAGGCTGTATCTCATGAACCGTGATAGTTAGACAGTTGAAATTTTCACAGATGACGTATTTCTATTGCCGCTATAACAAAAAATACTAAAAACAGAATAAAATAAATATTTAAGGGGGCTCCCATCGTCCGCGAGTCCCACTCGCACTTGGCCGGTTTTTATTAATAGATATTACTTACATGTATTACCAGTTGCTGGTCTAGCAAAATATTACTATATTAAGGGAGGATGCAGTTGTACACTCCGATTTTAGGAAACTTAACCTACATTACCGCTAACTAATATTAAATATGTATATTATAAACTTCTCGGTTATAGTTTACCACAAAGGGAGAGGGCACTGAACGAACTATCTTGGCGCCCATACCTAATATTGTAAGTAGATCCCTACCTACTAGTTGCACTCATTCACTTCTGGGGTTGTTGATGCCGTTTTGCCGACTTGTGCCAAATAGACAAATATGTAAAGACCTATTTTGGGGTTGATCAAGATACAGTTTTATTTTTTATTTTTGTTCGAATGAATTAAGTAGGTAGGTAGCTCAGTGATAATAGCATAGGTACCTATAAATTTAAGCTTTTTAGTCAGCACTATTATCCTCTTTTACAAAAATACCTTTATAATTGTCATTATTCAATTACAAGTCACAAAAATATGTATATAATAACGATAATCATCTTCTCGTTCAAAATGACGCCGTGGCGGACTTGAAGTTATAAGCATCATTATTTCATTGTACCCTAAGAGTGCTTGTGCTTGCAACGGCACGGTTTCGAATCGTATGGCGCGCGGGTTAGCCTCAGTAAGGTGCGAGCCTGTTACGGCGAATACCCACCAGAGATGTGTATTAAAGCTGCCTGTGTGGTCAAATATGTGCTCATTCTTGTCCAAGCTGTGTAATCCTATAGGATTGAGGACTATCTAACGGACAAAAATGCATGGAGAAAACCATATAGGTACCTAAATAGCGTAAAGATCCATATATATTTTCGTTTTATCTAGTTGACACGGTTCTTGCAAGAAAGCATATTTTCGATTTTTTTTCTTGTGTAATTACAAATTGTAGATTAATTACCTATTGTATTTTTTCTTTTCATTTTGTTGTTTACCACCTAGATTTACTTAAGTAGGTTCAGTATTATCATTGTAATAAGCATATTTTGGAAGAAAATGACTGACTGTCGAGTTTCTTTTGGGCGTTTCTTCTCGGCACTGGTTTTTTGAGAAACGCTAGTAGTTTTTGACTTGTAAAAGTGCCATTGTGGCTTACTTGCAGAATTATAGTAGCATCTTAGACAAAGTATAAAGGCACCAATTTCATTCTCGATCACATGCGAATATGAGGAAAGGATAAGAAGGTATTATGTTTATGTCACTTGAGATTCCGTTACATGTTGGTTGGACAAGACGAGGTATCGCTTGTATCCTCCAACGGAGCTGCCTCTCTAGGCTCCACATTTTCATACATCTCGTTATGAAGATCTTTTGTTGTACCATGACGAGGTTGATCATATCGACGCTGGAAAGGCAAAATGGGATAACCGACATTTTTGGCGATATTGAAAGGCAGAATCTGCCGATTTCAACGGTGTGTATAACTCAATATCGCCAAAAATGTCGGTTATCCCATTTTACCTTTCCAGCGTCGATATGTATCTGGTCGACGTTGATCGTAGCGTAAATTAATCGTTTCGGTGATTTAGTTCGATATTTTAGTTTTATTTTCGATCGACTCTTCTATCTACACCTCGGTGAGGAGGGACGCGACGCGGATCAAATACGAACGATGGATGTCTGGACCCTTTGAATTTTGTGGACAAAATTTTACTCTCGCGCTCGCAATTTTAATCATAAATCACAATTAAGTTATTCACCACACAGTGAAGTGAATAGTGTCTGTGCTTAGTGATAGTAAATTCTTATCCTCTAGTTAAAGTTTTTAGCACGAAATCGATGATTCTAATGTATAGTTTTTGCTAGGAACTTTCAGTTGATTCAAAAGTCAGTTCCGGACAGGGCACGGGGTCTTAATTTAAGCCTTTAGGTATTTTTAAGTGTATTAAAAAAACAGTGAATTTGATTGGACCTCTACGTGGAAACATGTATAAAAAATAATAGGTAACGTATTATTTCATGTCCAGCTCGAACTAAAAAAAATCACACTTTTCGAGCATGAGAAGTGAATAATATTTTTCATTTCTCATACTCTGAAAGTGAGTCATTGTTCATCTAAGTGGCGTGCTGAAAGTGGTCCTTTTTACTTAACGCGGTTACGTAAAAAATATTGACCAGGTTCGATTCCCGGTTATGTGTGAGAGTTAATAAAAAAGTTTGAATGTAATTATTATTAAATCTAAAATCGACGTCATGGTTCCTAAGAACAGATCTCGCTATCTCTCATAGTTTCCGACTTCTCCATACTGACCCATTTGGATTGTACACCCTGTATTTTAAGCTTGTATCCACAATTTAAATTTGAACAGATATTTATTAATGTAGGTGTTGTTTAAAAAAAGTCTGCATCGGTAACAAGGTGTGTTAATAAGATTATTATTTTGCAGGTGGCACTAATTTTGGGTATAAGCGGCGCATGTAGGAGCATTGAACTCACGAATATCATGCACTATGGAAAACATAGAAAACATGGCCAATTACACTTAGTAAAATTACCAAATAGCAAAACAAAAATTGACAGAACATTTGTAGTGCGGGAAGAATCCGGTCAAATTGTGCAAAAATATCAAGATCTTCGTCCCGGTAATTTGCCAACTAGCCGTTTCTTTCTCAACTACCAACGAGGCAGATGTTTGAAACAAGTTATCGGGAGAAACAAAATTTCAAGTATGCCTAAAGAAATTGCAGCTTATCTAAACTTGCCAAATCCGGATCTATATACTGGCCATTGCTTTCGGCGACCATCCGCTACGCTTTTAGCCGATTCTGGCGCCGACTTGACTATGCTCAAACGACACGGAGGATGGAAGTCAAGCACAGCGGCTGAAGGCTATATTGAAGAATCCGTAGCAAACAAGTCCAAGATATCGAATAAAATAACAGAGGCTATAAATTTGCGCTCAACTTCACCTCAGCCAGGGTCTTCTAAAGATAATTGCGAGCACGAAGAGCTAAATAATTCAGTGCATAGTACAAATGAAAGAAAGCCTTCTCCGATATTTACAGAACTGCCTATAAATGATACTAAAATATTACAAAAAGTCTCGAATATTAATATCCCGGGAAAGAATCTTTCTCTAACATTCAATAACTGTACGAACGTTACTATTAATTTTAAGTAACTTCATTGTACGTTGTAAAGAATAAATGTTTTTATTATAAGTACCTGGCTTTTGCTTTCCTCATATTTGAAATGAAAAGTAGTGTTTAACTCGGGTGAAAGCACCCTCGAAATATCTCGTCAGGAATGGGTCCCTTTCATCCCTCGGTTAACAATCTACTATTTCTACTCTAAGGTCGCAATGAGTCTCTTTTAACCCGCTATCTGCATAATCATTGACCTACTTTCAGAGTGTGAGAAATGAAAAGTTCATTTATTTCAAGTAACACTAGCTGTCAACCACGTAAGGTGTCATTTTTATGGACGATACTTACCAAAATCGACAATTATAAACAATACTTTAATTCATTTTTAGCCGTACAACCATCAACTTACAACTTTTTGTAGTCGACTGTACACTGTCTAATATCTTCGTGCTGAGGACCGTGGTCATGCACGGCAGTTTAACCGTGGATATTAACGATGACAAAAAGGTGTGTGTACAAGCGTTTTAATGCTAGTTTGTGTGAGAAAAGTCTCACGGCCTTCGCCGGCGCCATTGACAACCGTCACTACACTATACCTACCTAGCAAGGACATGTGATATTATTCAACAATACTTAAATACCCGTTTCCTACATACTCACTGCTTAGGTAGTTTGCCTGTGCCTTGCTTCGTAGATATACCTCTACAGTCTACGTTCTAACATGTAACTTGATAAGTAATTAAAATCAAAACACTGCAGACGTTGCCAAAACAAAACTCCCGATTGGTTCCGCAAACAAAGCTATACACAATTGCACATGCACGTTGTGTTGAACGGGTTCCGCTAACATTTTTTCCACTATTTTGAAGATACATTTGCATTAGCAACATTAATATGGGGCATTGAATGTTGTGGCGATGCAGTACCCCCTGCGGGAGCGGGGGGAGGTTGCGGACTGGCCGGGCGCCAGGAATGGGGAATGGGCTTTATTTCATCGGCCATAGAGTGGGGTGCGCCGCAGCCTGCGTTTACCCGCGCACCGCGCACCGCGCACCTACGTTACGCGTGCTACGCCGATACAACAGGATCGTAGCAACCTCTTTGCAGCGAAAATATGTTTATGTCCCTCTAACTAGCCTAGCTTCAATGCAACGCGAGATGTGACTATATCCTTTTCTATGTATGTGCGTACGTTGCGATAGAGACAGAAATTGCTGAGTAGAATTACTGGATGCCTTGAGTCATTTTTTTTGAGTCATTTCATACCTTTTCAGTAAAGATTTTTTTTGCATTCAAACTGTATCTAGAAAGTAAAATGTAAGTTAGACGCTGAATGATTAAGTACTTTACCTAGTCAAATATGAGCAAGAAAGTTTTAATCAATTAGGTAGCTCAGAGTTATTATTTTAGCGATTTTGATGACTCCCAGATATTTTCCTTTCAAGAAATAAGAATCCAATAAGTTACAGCAGCCAAGACGGGCGCCTACATTCCATTTGCCAAATCTGTCTTTTATATATTTTTTCTGTCAACATTAAGGTGTCTGCGAGGCGAGGTGAGGCGGGAGTGGGACCAAATAAAATAGCTAAGAAACGTGAGCACGTAACTTTTTATCCCTTATGCTCCTTATTATCATTGTGACAAGATCGAAAAAGGTACTTGTTTTGATTTGACTGTACCCACGCATTGTAGTATTGGTATTGGCTTGGCTTAAGCCCGCTAAGAACTTTGTGAAAGGCAGGCCAATGAAAAATTGTTTACACACTCCTTTATCATGTCGTCTCGCCTGGCGTCGCCAGTGGAAAAGCACGTTTGGATGTTCTGCTACGGATCTCGGTTCAGTAGGTTAAATGATTTGAATCGGATAACAAATATGACAAGAATACAAATATGTAAAGCGAATATGAGTTTATTAATGGCTGGAAATACTTTGTTTTCGTGTCGCAGGAAAAATCACTAACATTTGCGGTGAAACAAATTGCAAATTACCTGGCTATTAGGGAAGGTTGCAAAGGCGGACTGCACTTTGTGTATAGCGTGGTCCTGTTGGTGCGCGGGCGGCGGGCGACCCTTGGGGAAGTGGAACCGCGGGATGACGCGCGCGCATGGGCCGCTGCCGGCCGCCGCGCGCACCGAGCGTTGCAGCGTCGTGTGCGCCGGCGCAGACGACACCTTCGCCGGCGTCGACGCCGCATAACTCTGCAAACACATACGAACAGATATTACGCACTTTTAGTCGGGTAGGTTGTGCTTACAGTACATATTGCACGCCGGTCTTTGGAAAGAGACTCGGCTAATTTCGGTTTTCTAAACCGTTCTCGTACATTACCTATATATGACAATATTAGTCGTAGTCCAAAGTCCAAATATATATGGTGGAAACCTAATACGAGCAAATATTTAAATGGTATTCAGTATATGACCTAAGGAGTATAATAATATAGCCAACTAATGTTGAAAATTGCATGTATAAAATTAATTATACCTAACCTATCCTAATCTTTTAACGCTTGTTGACTTGACTAGTAGCGTTGTCAGCGAAGTAGTCCCAAGTTTCGTGCGTTCATTAAAGGATAATGTGTTGTAGATATTTAAAAAATGAGTTAAATAAATGATAGATTCGGTGAACCAACAGCTACTATCATTAGATTAATTTTTGACAGGTTTGCACCAGTAACAACACAATAGCAAATAACAAACGGTGATTAGCACTCTATACACTGCATCACAGAAGCCAAATAAAGCAGTAGTAAAAAAACCAATCAAGTGCGAATCTGACTCGCGCAGCGAGGGTTCCGAACACAGGTCGGTTACCCGTCCCGACCCCATTTAATTCAGGAAATATCTTAATAACGCGATGTACAAAATACAAATTGAACGCCGTGGGTACAGCGTCACAAGTCATTGTTGTGACTTTTACGTTAACAACTACGGTAGGCAGATAATTATCAAAGCGTAACCTATGTAATCTCCTATATTAAACATTAAAATTATTACGTCTCGATCGTTCAGCATGTTTTGGCTTATATTTATATCGCAAGCGAACCTGTGTTCGGAACCCTCGGTGCTCGAGTCAGACTCGCACTGGACCGGTTTTTTATCTATATAACCGCACTATGGTATACATTTTAATATTTGTCAAATACCCAATTGAAACGAGCCGATACCAGCGCGAAAACCACGATTTGTTAGTCTGCACTGGTAGGTACGAGTATAGCATTTGTTTTGTGCACGACAATAATATTACGAGTACACTATGTGTTATGTCGCCACAGACCTCACAGTTGCAATTTTAACGCCGGCTTGTTATGTAGTTCATTCCATAACATTATTATTGTTTGTCTCCAGAAAATGCAATGCAATGCCATCACAGGGCGCCAACGCGTAGACAAATTTTAGCTTCTTGAATTACATTCAAGAAACGCGTCCCGGTCCTATGCCAACTACTTTTTTAAATATATGTAATTGTTCGTAGTTGAGGTGACAGGTCTAAACGACATATGTATAAGAAGGGTACTGACCGAGTATGATGAATTGGTGATGCCAAGCATTTAAGGTACATGATGGCAGTCATGAAATGAACTCCTAATAACTACATTACTTGGGCGAAAACGACATCGTTCGTTACTAACATTATAACTATATGCACTGGATGTTATCTTAAAGTTTCTGGAATGAAGATCCAGCGGTTTAGTGTGTAAAACCTGGTACACTGAGTGATTTATTTTTGGTTCATTGTGGGATTCCAAGCCAAACGCTACGGCACGCCATACACAAGTAGCAACCGATAGTATGTAATTGTAATTGCATTCCGATTGCTCAGTTCAGTAGATCGCATAGGTACCTATATCAAGCCGCCGTATTGGCAACGGTGGTCATTTTGTTTCTGGACTCTCCTTGGCCCACAAATTTAAGTCTGTACGTCACAACGAGTACTCTATTTCTGAAACGGCCACGTGTGCTTCATTAGTTGATAACGTATAATCAGTGCGGTTCAATGAACTATCAAATCAACCATGGCGACGTGATGAGTTCCTTTCAGCCAAAGAAGGCCAAATAATGGGTACGTAAAATATATGTCTTGTTTGAGTATTTCCTCCACCAAGCATGAAACATATATCTCCTTCATATTAAGGAAGAATGACTTATCACAGAATGAATTGTTTAGTTTCCTCCCGGCTAAATACCTACAGTTGTCTTTTACGAATGAGGGCTATCGCGTATGAATTAACCGCTAGAGGCGCTAGTGTAGCATGGGGTCTCCGAAATGTCAAATGTCACTTTTTGTACGCTACGCGGGTTAATATCTGATTGGAACAATATGTTGAGTATTTTGCAATACCTGAGCGTGCTTATGGCAAATATGATTTCGGATCAATGACTGTCAGTGCTTTGAGACAGTTTTGTCTTTCGGAAACTTATGTCCTCCTTTTTGACGAACAAAACGGGACTTCGCTACAATGCGGGATGTTCGATATTTTTAGGGTACGATTTTAAGGTATTAAATATGATGTAAATGTAAACTTTGTTCTAATGCCCATAATAACCAATAACAATTTTTGACAGCTGGACCTTACTTGACAGTGGCGCCAACTGGTGAGCACAAAAACGATAGCCCCCATTATCGTCGACGACAGAGTGTACTAACGTAGGGTAACAATAGCTATATAATACCGGCTGTATACTCTCGTGCGAGTGTAGGTACAGGCGGGGTCTCGCCACTCTCGCCCAAGTCTCGCTGGTGATTGCCCTCCATCCGACAGCGAGGCAGGGCGAGCGCAGGTGCTCTCGCACCAGTGTGTAATTCAGCCGGTATAAGAATTTACTATAAGTTGAAGTCGCATATTTATTTTGTTAAATGGCTACTTTAAGCACAGATCGTTTATCCAATGGAGTCCGAAGAAAGAGCATCGCGACACTTACAATAACAGAACCCTTACAAGACCAGCGACGTCTTATAAGTTAGTGCGTCCATCTGTCATAGAAGTTTTCGAGTCGGAGAAGTTCGTGGGTGAATACTTATTCCTCATAATTCAAAAAAGTTCAGGAAAGTTGTCGTGTCATTCAGCTGCGTAGTTTGCTTTAGAGATTTTCGTATAAACATCGAAACATAGTAGGGCGAAGAAAAAGTAAATAACATTTATATTTATATCATCTTTTTAGGTTTCCGTACCAAAAATTTTAAAAAGTAACCCGTATAATGCGACTCTGTCTGACCGTCTATCTGTCACATCGCTAACTATATCAAGAAAAGTTAATGCTATCGATTTGTAGAATAGTTATTAATAACGCTAACTCAGATGCCATGAACATCATTTCTTTAAATACATTTTTATTGTTCGTAAAATGACTGATATATAGGCAAAAGTTCAAAGTATAGTGACTATTTATAATGACTAAGTATGTCAATCCTTTCGTATGACACCTCACCATTCTGTTTTCTTTACGGTGAAATTCGATTTATGAAGGAAAATGTAACCACCTCAACCTTCGAAGATCACAAAGATAAAATATGAAATTATTAGACAACGTTAATATCAATAGGCACATATAAATATTACAGGAAAAATATGACTATATCTAGTTTACATTAGTTTTTATCCATCCAAAAACATTTCTAAATTAAGTTGAGATGAAGCTTAGTTTAGAATACCTTTGCGTGTATTTCTGTTTTGTAAACTATTCTACGAGACTCACGACGAGATTCTTCTTCTATGCAGAGGGTTCCCTTCTTTCAAATAAAAAAAAAGATTGAAATCGGTTCACGTAACAAAGAATAATCCTGAAAAAACCAACATACATACTACTTTAATTCAGTAACAAAATGTGCTGTATCGTACCAGACCGACTGATCCGATCGAGCTGAGGGGCTACTCCGAACTTCGTGTCGTGCCGTCCCTCTCACTCATATAGTGAAAACAACACGAGAGTGAAAGGAAAGGCACGATACGAAGTTCGGATTTCGAAGTTCGGAGTAGGCCCTTTGATCCACCAGCGCGATGTCGACACGATCTGCGTACGGAACCCACGGTGCGCGAGTTTGAATCGCACTTGACCGGTTTTTTTAAGGTTACGTAGGCCCTAAAAGCCGCCATCAAGACTATATCAACAATATAACAACAATTTTGTTGAATATATTTAGTGCAAAATATATCTATGTTAATTGCATATTACTCGTGCAGGACGCTGTCACTGCCAAGCGTACCTGTCGAAGATGTAGGTATCTAAAGGTATCTAAGGGTTTACCTTATAATATGCTATTGATATGTGTTTGTTTTACGACAGATTTGTATTTAGAATCCGCAAGTTCAGTAATGTGTTTTAGAATTTTATACAATCAGCAATACTCCGGCCTCGTGGTAGGTAAACACGATTCGCGATGGACTCCCGTGTTCTATATTTATTGAGAGCGGGATAGAGGAGGCGCAGGGAGGCGCATGCGTCGTGGTACCACGTGGTATAAATAGTCGCCCGCACACCGCACCACGCCAAATCGGGAAACGGGAATGGCCGACGGACATTGCGCTTCGGCTACCGCGAGCGACGGCGACGTTTACACTAGGTACTTTATAACGACAGTGCATTATGTTATGAATGACCTCGGTAAAATAACCCCAAGTAAGTCGAAAAGGCCGCTATTATCGAACATCATTAAAGGCCACCCTACAAATATCAACATTAACGCTAGATACAAAACCTACATTAAGTGGAGATTTCTACGACCGGAGCTTTATAATTTGTAAGATTCTGTACCTGATTCCGTCTGTATTTCACATCGCTAAATAACTACTTATACTATCCATTTGAAATAGTTATAAACAAGGGTAAAATGATATTTTTATTTTCTGTGAAAACTGACAGAAGATAAAATTGGCGGCCATCTTTATTATGTTTATTTTCAGTCCAATTACGTGCAAAATCGATATAATATTAATAGAAAGTGTCTTTTATGCATGGCAATATTCTCGCATCAATTGTGGCTAACTTAACGCCGTCTACGATCAGTGCCGTTGTTTCATTGAAGTGATAGCACGTGTTTTATTTTAGTATATTATGCAACTGGTGTATAAGAAGGATATAAAAAGGCGAGTGGTGTGGGTTGCGATGTGAGCCTCGGCGAACATCGCAAGTAAAGACACCACGAGCCTTTTTATATACCAGTTATACACTGTTGCATATAACTCAATACTTTTCATGCGCCATTTTTTCCCTTAGTAATTGTGCAACTTACCTACACAATATCTTCAGTAATGCTATATAACTTCTTCGTGGATTAAAAAAAAAATCAATAGACAAACAAACAACAAACAACCTACATATTTTCTTTATGGACACAAAAAAATCGTTAGATTTAATTAATATAATCATTTATCAGCTTGAACGTTTTCGTTTTCAATTAGGAATTTGGTGGGAAATCAAAAATATGACACTTCGTTTATGGTTTTTTTTATTTTTATTTGCTAGACTTTGCATCCGACCTAAACTGAATTCAAATCCGGATCGAATCTTAACTGTTTCGTTTTCATAAATATATCCGAAAATAGATAAAACTTGTTAAACAACACAAAAAAGATGATAAATGTATGTATTTATATTAGTAAATAATATATTATGCATTAATTAATACATAAAAATTGTAGCAAAGTTGCGTTAAGTTGGCAGCACTGATTTTAATCATAAAAGTTTCACTTGAACGCACCAAATAATGACTATTAAACAAAGTATTTATAGTAGTCTGTGGCACCCAACTCTGCTTTAATTTTTCATTAAAATAGGGTAAGGAGTGTGTTTTTGGTCATTAGACTAGATAGACTTTTTACAGAATTAATAAAGTATGTATTTATGTTACAGTTCATGATTGCGTAAGTCGCGAAAATACATACCTAAACTTGCCTGACTCACTAGGGTTGCTTCTGAATTGATTCTGAATTTTAAAAAGGAGTAGGTAATATAAGTGACACTCATGATCATAAAAATAGAACTAGTACTTCCCATAAACTCAGAGAGCTGAAATTTGGTACAGAGTTAGGGATTAATGGCCACATAAAAGGAAAACTATAAAAACTAGGATAATCGAAGATCTGGAGTACCTGGTGACCCTGATTAGAAAACACAAGAGCCCAACCAAACTATTAGAGATATATATCTACTATACCGCCTTTACAAAAAATATCCAACTTGGTGGGCCGCTTCATTTGATGTCAAAAATCAAAGGTCTGAAGTATCTGATGAAGAACCCTCAACTGGTCTCAGCTGTATTAGAGATATGGTAATGCCCCCTTCTACTATTGGTACATAAAAAAATCGATTGTCATTGCAAAAATCCAGCGTAGTGGGACACATCTTCTAATTGAAATTTAATCTATCCTATAGCGTCCCACTGCTGGGCGAATGCCTCCCCTTCTACTTTTAATACGCATATGTAACACCAAGAAGTGACCACTACTAACCCCATCTAGAAGCGCGTAGAGTTACTACACTAGTGACTTGATTCACCTCTAGATGGCGTTGTGAATAGAGTTAGAAGGCGCTAATGGTAGTTCAATATAGAATCCCTAAGTAGGATTACGAGTTGTTGTAATGTAATGTTGTTGTATGTATGTAGTCGAACGATTAACTTTATTTATATAAAGGGATAAAGGGATTAGGAGGGATTATTTGCCTTTCGTTGATTACGCTTATTATTTCGTGAGGTTTGCTAAGGTTAATTAGCAGATTATTGTTATAAGTGTATGGGCAATACGAAAAACTGTTGCTACTGTACAAGAATTAGAACCGGATAAAAAGAAAAGAAAGATTTGTAATAATAAAAACACTACTCCTAAAATAAATCAATAAGCCCACGTTTCTACAAAAAGAAGTGAAATCGCATCAAAAACATTCTGTAAAAACTAGCCAAGTCGCGATGGAGCTGCTTGTTTATCTCTAAAAAGTAATTAAATCTAGACAAAGTCGTGCCAAGTCTAAGGTTCCTTACTGCGATTTCTTTATTATTTATAGTTAATGTTGTGTGACTTGGCCGTTGACTTGTACCCACTAACGTATAAAGAATGTTCAAATTATATTCTCAACGAACATTCATACTACGTAATCCTCTGTGTACAAATGTGTTGAACATTCACCTTTATATTTGTGAGATATTTTGTAGTACCAAGTCTCAGGCATTCTTATTACTGTTTATTTGCTAACTAAATAAAATTTTGTGACTTGGCAATTACACAATACTACATCGTTTTAGGTACCCATAAATGCAGTAATAATAATAATAATTATTATTATTATTAAATGCAATAAAGTTGTGTGATTGCCAAGGCCTTTGACGAATAATTTTGGTTGATAACTTACAAAGGGAATTTGTTCGGTTCGGAAGGTGATAAAATAATAGATTCTGTATTATGTGATAGTAGTAGATACTAGATTTTGTATGTTGCCGGAGCTTTACAACGTATTATGATTTGTATCTTAGTATTCAGATACCTAGATAGTTTTGATTGATAAATAGTCATATAAAATTCAAATCCACTGTTTTCAGTCAACCGACTTTCAATCATGTTATTATTGTGTTACTTTCAGTCGTTCTATCCTGCGTTACAAAAATAAATTTGCATCGCCATCTTATTATTGGTAATGCTTTAGAAAGTGTAACATTACAGTGAGGTAATTCTAGTGTCTGCAGCAGAGATCGAGCAAGCAGCGAGTGGGGGCGCGGGAGTCGCGTCGAGAGCGACGCCCGCCATAGTTCCGAGGGAAGGTCGCCTCGCTAAAAAACAACTAAGTTTATGCGACTGAAACCGAATTAACCGGACCACTGAGATTTTCTGCTTTTATTGATATTCGCTAATCAGAGCCCTAAATTTTACGTGTCTTGGACCGTAATCCGAATGTAAATTAAATAATAATTAATCGTTGATTTTTTGTGAGATAGTTACGTCTATTTACACTTTTTATATGTTACACTTGAATATGAGCCCTGCGATTAGTTGTTTATCTGGTATATTTTTTAAAGCCCTTCTCATAGTTGCCATGGCGCGGCCAAGCGCTCCCTCAGTCTACAAATGTGTCCCATGCTTCTTGACGGCAGGGAGTTTCGTGCTTTTAGACCACTTTTAAATAGAGAAATACATTAGCCATGACATAGAAAAAACATAACAAGATACATCAAATTTTGTTTAAGAAAATATTTAATAAAAGATTTGTCCAACCTAAATGTATAATTGCCTATATCGTTTACAATCGTGAGCGCACGTCCCTATTTAGCTCTATTCGGCACATCACTACAGCGCAGGCCGCGAGCCAGCAGTTGTGTCCAAGTCCTGGATAAGAGTGTGTATGACTGTCGAAGCTATCGACGAGTGTGGGAGTCCGCAGAGTGTTTGAATATAGCAGTAATTCACAAAGGGATCTAATTGCCATGACTTAGGTTTTCAACATTTCTAATTATGTTATTTTGCTCTACAATTCACCTGTTATTGTCAGCGTCTTGCTGCTTACTAAAACGAATGCATGATTCTAGACTCTATGGGTTGTGATGTGTTTGTGTACATATAAACAATCCCTGAATTAAGTCGCTAGTGCCACAACGCTAATTACCAGAACTTGTCTAACTGCCACAACGCTAATTGCCGGGGAAAAATCCGTCATTGCCATCGCGTTTATTTTAGTTCTTAATATCTCGAAGACCCCTACTACTTTTGCATTGACCAGTATTGATTCTCTTTTCGGGCATATTATATAAAAGTAACCAGGGGACAAAAATAGTCGTGGCAATTAGGCAGAGAATGCCAAACCTGAGAAAGGCCGTAAAATCTAGTTGGAGAGACTAATGAAGTAAATTGGTGTAAAAGTTAGTGTTTGGTATAGTATTTAGAGGAGTGCTCACGTCAACTAGTATGGATTAACGAAATGAAAGTATTAAAATAGACTGCGTATTATCTACGGTAGGGGCCCGCATCGAAATGAAATGTCTGTCGTTCTACGAAATACATTCGAAATAAACTAAATCGAAATCGTATAAATAGCTCATATTATACACGATTTCATAGAAAGAATGGTAAAGAGAACGAAAATGGGGAGTGAGATTAAGTAGATAACGGCGTGCTATTATTAAATAAGTAAGTAGTTCTAGGTACCTACCTGAACTAATCCTCAGGCATCAGCTGAGGGTGGAACCACATCGTTAGCATTGAATCGCATTGAGCTGGTTATAGACACTATCCAGACACTATATAGTGTAAACACTTGAATCCCTCGCTACGCTCAAAATTCATTCATCATTAAATATATTATTTTGCTCCCCTGCGACATAATCTACTATTGCAGCAATCAATTCTTAAAGTTCCGGTTCATTTTGACTGACTGCAGCTCTAAGCCCTTACAAAGCTTATTCACGGTGTAACTTTTTTCTTGTAAGTCTTTATAAAATACTAAATATCATGAATAAGGGTACCAATTAGGTACTAAATATTTGCGAAAAGATGGATTCGGTATAACGTCTGCAAGCAGGGGAACTGGACTTGGTCCTGTCAACATGACGTCAAAATTGCTGACCATTTTATTTTCAATTTTTCGCGATTTTTAGCGAGGTAGGTACTATAATTATTTGATGTCAGGTACTAGATAGTACTAAAAAGGTTCTAAATCTTGGAGTTACACTCGCTATAAAAATCTACCATGGTCCTGTCATCCTGACGATCACATTTATACGTTGTTATGCATTTATATATTTTCGATCGTCACGAAACTGACATGTCAGGCGGCATCAGTTTTAAGCATTGTATTTAAGTTTAGTTTTTAATATAATAGAAGTAAGGTACACCTTAAATAAATGGTATATGTGACGCGCAAACCAGTCGCGATTGGGCGATCCAACAAGTGCAATAGGTTCCTTAGTAAATATTTTCAGTGTTGCAACTTATAAAAAGTTGTATTGAGGTAGGACACATAAAAATTGCTACACCGGTCAGATCAGTGTGCTGTTGGAATGGTTGTTGATGGTGTAAAAGAAAATAACTTTATTTTTCCTTCCTATAAGGGTACAAAAACAATGCAAAGGAACACATTTTTTCAAAACAAGTCGACTGTACATACACTTTATTTAATATTTTGTAATGAGGAACTGGGAAAGGGTTCCAGGGTTCTGGTCTAAATCTAACACATGTTTTCAACAACTCTGGGGGAATAAGAGCCGAAAGAACAATCTTGTCAGTAGTGAATGATACCTTTATACTTAGCCCATGTATGACGAAATTTGAAGACGAGCGTTGCTGATGAACCCACGCACGATTCGCAGCGACAGCGACCGATAACGCGTACACATCTTATCATCTTATCACTATCATATTGATGACAGTATCTAACTTTTAGTTTATACCTTAGGTTATATATATTTCTAAAGATATATGCGTGCCTCAATAAGGGGCGGCAACTGAGTAGATGGCTCCCGTGGGGTGGCCATGTCCCTAAAATTACCTCATCACTTTTGTTTATTTTCCATGATTCCATTCATTATGGGTAATGTTTTTACTAAAGACTATACAAAAAAAAACAGTTCTCGGTAGTGGTATTATGCTAGTCAATAAATTGTAATTGATCTGATATGAGTTAACCCATCGTCTACCGATTCCTGGGATCCCAGGGCTCATTACAAAATAATGCTATTGTTTATTTTTTTCGCCGAGAGATGAAAAAATAAACATCAACTTGACAGCTGACAAATGTCAAATTTAGCAGTTACATTTATGAACAGATGTCAAGTTGATGTTTATTTCTTTGTTTAAAACTTGAAACTTCGTTTAATAGATCAAATAAGCATTAAAGAGAAACATAAACTGTATTTAGCATTTGTCAAAAATTTGCTAAATTATTAATCCCCATAAAATTTATCTGGGATCCCAGGGACTGGTAGACAACGGGTTAATGCCTCAAAAGTGTGGTATGTCAAAGGTAAGATTCAAAAAATATTTTCCAAAAAACGATACTTAATAAAATCAAAACCGCAAAAGTTTTGAACTCTTTAATAAGTCTACTATCAATAAAAATATAATAGGGACCATTTCAAAAAACTTCCCTTTCCCGTTCCGTTCCGTTCCCAATTTTGTATATTTTGTTCAGAAATCAATACTGTACTTCCAAATTGCGCGATTAAGGTAATTTAACCCTTCACTCGTTTGTAATTTATTGGAATACTCATTCTTTTTACAACACGTAATTTATAAATACATTCATTTGATCGATTTCCATCAACTTACATAAAAAATATTATCTGAATCGAAACGAATGATTTAAAAAATTAAAGCTAGTACGTAACTGTTTTCGTGGTGAATTATTATCATAAATTGTTACGCAACAGTGATAGAAAAAAATATACATTCATTTAATTGCTCCTCTAAAACGTGTATTACAACTTTAATATCTCTAATATCAATACTTGATTTTATTCATTGTTTCTATGTGTAATGCGCATTTACGTCATATGGGTGTTGTGATGTGTCAAACAGGAACTGGTAAAACAATCCGATAATAACTTAACCTATTATTTAAGTATGACATAAATACATAAATAGAAATTATCATCTAAGCTCACTCTAGGACGAATCCTCATCTACTTACCGGGCCCGGAGGTTCCCGAGGACATACCTATTAATGACGTCGTGAGCAAAAGCTAGTGAATAAATAAAGCGTAGGCACAGTTAGTGGCATACTAGTTTTATAAAACCAGCGGGGTAATCACGTAACTTTTGTACTACCGTTAGATAGATTTTAATGTCAAATTTTAATTGTCCGCTCATACATTTATACTTCAAAATTGACACTAAAATCTATCTACCGTTAGTACATAAAGTTACGTGATTCGCCTGCAGGTTCACAGCTACACCTTTTGAAGACAAAGTGCTGACTGCTGATTAGGTAGGTTTGCTCATGTAGTGTTTTGGAGTGTATAGTGTCCGCTACAGCGTTTGGTGTCAGGAAGCGTGCGCGGCGCGGCCAACGGCCCCTATCGTCAACACGTGCGCTTATCACTGTTGATGCGTTCATTGAGCAATTAGATGATATTACAGATAGCCGGGGTTTGCTCAACGGCAATGTAATCGTTTGTTTCCTCACTGTTTCGTATCGCGGATTACGATGCTCAAAATTGCGTCTGCTTCTTGCACAATGTTTAAAGACAAACTACAGTTAGCACTTCAGCAACGGAAATAGGTACAGGTACACATAAGGCAGGTATACATTTAAGGCGAATGTAGGCGTCAAAATTTGTTAGTCAATCGAGAATAGGTAGGTTTTTGTCAATACGGAACATTGAAAAAAGAAGTATCAGCTTTTTCAGAATTTTTGGTGGCGTTAGTTTCAGAACCTTCAAAAACGCCCGGCCTCTTTACTAGTCCGCGCGCAGGATTCGCCATGTTCGCAATTTTAGCGTGCGCACTAAGAATCATTGCAGATAATTTTAGCTTTTCCCAAGTATAGGTAGATCTACTATTTTGTCTATTCCATCCGCTTGGATGGAATAGACACAATAGTACGCAAGCTCTGATGCATAAAGTTACTGGACTAAAAAGCTTTTTTTAGTCCAGTAACTTTATGCATCGGAGCTTGCGTTTTTTTTTGGATCTGGGTGTGGCTTCATAGGCCGGGCCCAATAAAGCGATAGGAGTGCGCGGTTGGAGAGTAGCCTGGGGAAAATCAGAGGAGAAACCTCCAACACGGCCACACGTGTGGTTTGGAACACTGGAATACTCTACGAGTTTGCGGTCCAGTGAGATTGGTTGAGTCGTTTCAACCGAATCTGAAGTGTGAGTGGAATCGAGCTACTGGGAGTTTTGTCGCTGGTTCACTAAAGTCCAGCAAGAAACTCAGTTAGGCCCGACCTGGGTCGGACTGACTCTATCCGGTGTGCGGCGGTACACCGGGACGAATACAGTGGACGCCCCCGCCGGCGGGAAGAGCTTGCGTCAAATCCGGTAGTTTAAATAAATTTTTGAGAAGCAGAGTCAGTAACTAGTCCTTTAGGGTTATAATCGGTTTTTCGATTTTTAACAAAGTTGCGTTCGGCGCTCGAGGTCACAAACTTGTTTTATTCATTAGGCCAAAATCATAAACAAGTCTGCAAAATAACAGAACTACCGGATTTGATGCAAAGTACCCCGTACTTTCAGGCGACAAAGTTACTGTACAGATGTATTGCAAAATGATTTTCCTTCGTACTTTATCGGAAAAGTTCGTTTTTATCGTACTCTCCCAATTAGCTTCAGTACCCATCTTACACATACAGCCGTAGGGGGTAAGTCGCATCAGCATACCAATATATATATAGAGTGGCTAACACGCAATTCAAATATTCGCTATAGTTTTGATTATATTTACAGTTTACTTATAAAAAGGTTGTATTACCATGCCGAAACCTCAAAAACGGTTAAACAATCCAGTCCAAGGAATTGTATTTAATATATACCTGTACTTCATATCAGAAAATAGCAAATTCAAAAATAGCAATAACTCAGAGTATTTTGGATAATTTCAACAGCGAATTTCGGACGCAACGAGCATATCTAAACCTACAATAAGAAAATTTATGAACCAGGAAAAAGAATATAGAAAAAATAAAAATACCAACACAAACAATATTAAGCTGGGTAGACCACGCAAGAAATTCTATCTAGATCTTGATGATTTTGATTACGCAGTGATACAACGAATGGTTTATAACTTCCATCTGATTTATAAACAAGTTCCAACAATAAGAGCACTAAAGTCCAAATTAATAGAAACGATGAATTTCAAAGGCTGTGATTTTACACTAAGAAAGATACTACGCCAAATGGGTTTTCTATTCAAGAAAACTAGAACTAACAATAGAAAAATGCTGATGGAAAAGATGATGTTAGACTTAAAAGAGTAAAGTACCTGGACTTAATAAGGAAGTACAGATCTGAAGGCAGAGATATTGTGTATACGGACGAAACTTATGTTCATACATCCCATTTAACAGGTAAGTGCTGGATCAATTCTACGGATAATGGATTGAAACAGTTAATCTCAAAAGGTCAACGCCTTATTATAGTAAATGCAGGTAGTGCCAAAGGATTTGTACCGGGTGCTCTACTTATTTACAAGTCCACTGATAAGACCGGTGATTATCACGATTCCATGAATAATGTCAATTATGAAAAATGGTTACAAAATCAACTTATTCCCAACTTGTCTCCAAATTTTGTATTAGTAGTAGAAAATGCTGCTTATCACAATAAATATATGGAACGCCCACCCAACTCTAATACCGCAAAGCCGCTTATGATAAACTGGCTACAAAAATACAATGATTCATCATTAACTAAAATACAACTATACGAAATTATCTGTCGACATAAAGAAGACTGTAGAATATTCCATGGACACGATGTGTTAAGGTTACCGCCATACCAATGAAAGAAGAATGGTATCAAATAATCTACGAACAACTAAAAATAATTACTACCACAAGGCTTTTAAAAACTGCATGTATAAGCCGCATAAAATGTGGAAACTGGTCATGAGCCTCTCCAATAACAAGATTATGTGTAATAGTGCTCGTGACAAATTACACATAGATTCGAGAACAATTACGGATACAACAGAAATCTGCGAAGAATTCAACATCTACTTCTCTACAATTGGATCATCTTTAGCAAGTAAAATTCCTACTATACACCTACAACCTTGCAATATTGACCACAATGACAAACTAGCACATCTAAAACCCACTGAAAATCAAATTTTAACAATAATCAACAACCTAAAAACAAACACTAGCGCTGGGCTAGAAGGAAGAACAGTAAAAGTCATAAAATGTATCAAACCAATAATAGCTAAAGAACTTGCGCAATGTATCAATAGATGTATAGAAGACGGTATTTTCCCGGATAGCTTAAAAACAGCAAAGGTAACCCTGATATATAAGTCAGGATGCAAATCTGAACCAGAAAATTACAGACCAATCCTTGTTCTTCCTATTATATCAAAAATCTATGAAAAAGTACTTTACGCGCGGCTTGATACATTTTTAGCAGCTAAAAATTTCATATCACAGAAGCAGTATGGGTTTCGACCCAAGTCAAGTAACCTCTCAGCTACTATGGATCTTGTTACCAAAATAAAATTTAAAATCGACCAAAAACAAATAGTGTATTTATAGATCTCAGGAAAGCTTTTGACACAGTCAGCCATAAAATCTTGTTAGAAAAGCTACGCAATATAGGTATAATTGGTAAAGCACATGATATTTTCAGAAATTATCTTGAAAATCGCCAACAGGTTGTCAAAATTGACCACTAGCAAAGCAGTCCTAAACCCGTTACATATGGTGTCCCTCAAGGATCGATTATGGGTCCACTTTTGTTTCTCGTGTATATCAACAGCATACAAGATATAGGATTAAAAGGGGATTTAACCTTGTATGCTGATGATACCAGCCTTATTTATCACGCAAAATCGATTCAAGAAATACTAATGAATGTCCAAACTGATTTGGAGTTCCTTACCAAGTGGTTCCATGCTAATCTCTTGACTATAAATATTGCTAAAACAAATTATGTCATTTGCTCTGCCAAAAACAAAAAAAATACCCGATTTTACTCAACCATCAATAGACGGACAAGTCATCAATAGGAAAAAAACATGAAAAATATCTCGGATTAATCCTCGATGACCAACTAACGTGGAAACCGCACATAGAAAAGGCCAAATCAAAATGAACGTCCCTCAACGGAGCGTTAAGAAACATTTCTCGTTGAAAGTAAAAATGTTAATATACAATTCTCTTGTTAAACCTCACATTGATTACTTAATCGAGGTTTGGGGGACGGCCGCCAAAACAAACCTAAATAAACTGATAGATGATGGCAAGAGGCCGGACGGGATGTCCCTCGTCCCGTGGAAGGTAGGTAAGGCGCTAGTCTGGGATGCTACCTGTGTTGACACTTTGGCGCCTTCTCACCTCCACGGGACGAGCAATCACCCAGGTGCGGCGGCCGAAGCAGCGGAAAAGCTCAAAAGGCACAAATATAGGAGTCTCGGCACTGGTTACACTTTTATCCCGTTCGGTGTCGAGACCCTTGGCCCGTGGGGTGCCAGTGCCCGTCAACTAGTTAAAGACCTCTCTAAAAGGCTGGTGGATTCCACGGGGGATTATAGAGCTGGCAGCTTCCTCGCTCAACGCATCAGCATAGCGATTCAACGAGGAAATGCTGCCAGCATCTTAGGGACTATGCCTAGGGGACCATATTTTTTAAATATATTTTAGTTTTAGTTTAGTTTAGTTTTAATTTTTAGTCATATATTCTCATGTTATTTTTATAGTTAGGTATTGTTACGATCTTTTTTTTAAATTTCATATGCATCAATAAGATGACAAATTAAATTATTTATATTGTAATCTTATATTGCGAATAAATAATTATTAAAGTAAAAAAAATAAAAAAATAAACTGCAAATAAAGTAAATAAAGTTTTATTTAACTACAATTTTTTAACGTTTAGTTATAAAATTTACAATGAAACTAAAATAATGACCGTCACCCAAACATATATTTACCACACGTGCTTGCTTATCCGCAAAATTCTCAATAAAAACATACAGACACAATAACTCAGCTTTTCTAAAAAACATCATTAACAAAAAATAAAACTGCGAAAACCAGACAATTTAGTTTTCGTTACCCCAAGAACTAACTATGGAAATAAAAGTTTAGTTTTTGAGGGAGCAAAACTGTACATAAACTTACGAGAGACGTTAAAGACTGTAATTCAATGTTTAGCGTTTAAAAATATCTAAAATTCCACATAAAGAATAATCTGAAAACGAACTAACTGATAAAAAACATAAAAAAATGAATAAATACTAAATAAACATACATACACAGAGTTAACTCCTATAAACTACTACAATATTTAATAAGTACCATCACTAAACGTCATACAATAAGTGCTAGTTTCTCACCCTTAAATAAGACTACCATTGCTAAAAAGTATATATGAAAGTATACGTACCTGCATATATATCTCACGTTTAATAATAAACATTAATCATAAATACCATCCATACTTAGGATACAATAGTAATAAGAAAAACATAAAATATGATATAAATTAATGAATGCCGCATCCATTGAACGTATATCACTGACACAGACCTATCTCTAAGCTGTGCCTGCGCGCACAACAGTAAACTAGTTTGCATGCCGAATATTTACCTACCTGCATCTATTCTTATTATTTACACTCTGATTACGCTTAAACCTTAGATATAGCATGGATTATAATATATTTAATATTCTCATGTAAATGAATCCTATTCTTATGAGAATAAAGTTCTTTAAACATATATCATCCCGAGTTCAACCCTATAGAAAATATATGGTCACAGATAAAAGGTCACGTATCAAAAAGGAACATAGACATGAATATGGGTACAGTAAAAAAATTGATTGAAGAAAAAATAAATATGATTGGCCCGGATGAATGGAAAAAAGTTTGTGATCATGCCATCAAATGTGAAAATAAATACCGGGCACAGGAACACTTGATGGATGATCACATTGATAGGATTTTAATTAATGTAAATGAAAGCACTGACGGATCTGACGAAGATATGTCTGACTGTTACTCAGATTGTGAAATGGAAAATGTTCAAAATATCGTACCAAATGTGTAGGTAAAATATTAATGTTAAGTACAGTCACCGGCATAAATAAGTTATCATTTAATAACCTTGTTACTTTAACGTCGTGTTTGAAATGTCATACGAAATTGTCAAACGATTAAAAGCGACAAGGTACAGAAATCACCACTTATTTATGACGGTGACTACCTAGAAGTATACTAACGGGCCTAGTATGAAAGCCTTCATGTCGTTTGTGCGATAGGGACGCCAATCACATAAAATTTTTCATACTAGCCCCGTAAGTAGATGCTGTTTTTAAGTAGGCAGGTATTGAGTTTTATTCGTGTAAATATTTCCCAATAGATTTATTTTGTTGTACTTTATGTTTTAAAGTGAAGATAATGTTTCGTTTTCTAATGACAATAAAACTGAGTATTTTCAAAGTTATTGAAGGTGGTTGTAACATCTCTATATCATACAATAACATTTTTCACTTTGACATTTGACACTAAACAATTTAGTTCCATGACAATGGATATGAAAACGTCACTCATTTAATACAATCATTGATTGACAGTTCGGGTGCCATCGTATTCCGATTGCGATCCGAGTTTTCCCGAAAGAAAATCATTTTGCAATACATCTTGTACTATTTGACAAAAGCGCGCGGATTTCCATACATTCTGACAAGCCGCGCGCTACGTCGCTCGCACTCTGTGTCTACTATAAGTATGGTAAACGTCCCAGTGCTCGACACCTTAGTGCCCAATACGTGACACCGATTGATCGATCACCTCTGTCATCATGACATAAGATTGAAAGTCCCACGTAATGGGTCAGTATCGAGCCCAGGAACGTTTACCTTATGCGTATATGTATGTTGTCGACTGATTTATGAGGTGTCATTCCATTGACCGACTTTTAAAGAACGAGCAATCTGTCTCCCCGCGCTCTCCTTGCGTACTCCAAACTCATTAAGGACATAAAAGACAGTGTTTCCTTTCGGAAATGTGCTTCCCTTATCATTCGTCCGTGACTGCCGAAATATCCCCCAATCACCGAGGTTGTTTTGTGCCACTTCACACTCTCCACAGCTGACGTTGCCGCCGAACACTTAGGACAATTTAAACAGCATTCGCCGCGCTAACATGACAATGCCGTTCTAATATGACAAATCAGATAAATGACAGGACACAATCTAGCTTTTTCCCGCGACTTCGTCCGCGTGAACTTCTACTGTCTATTCCTTCCCCTTGGTAGATATATTCTGCAGGTTAGGTTACAAACTACTTAACTTTGAGTGATTCACTCAAAATGTACTGAAACGTTTTTACGTCTCAAAGTTACCACCTTGCAAAGCTTCTTTTTTATATAAATATATTAGCAAGTGAAATGGGCCCCCTTGTTCATGAAAAGAGGCATGTGTCCTGAAGTAGGATGTAATAGGCGGATAATGAAACAAAATGGGTATAATTTATGAATACTTATATATATATATGTATGCTGGTAATAGGTACTGGCCATGGTACAATAATATACTTCGCCAGGTATGGCAAACGGACACATCGGTTAGTAGTGTTGGTGACACGACCTTCGGACTCCCTGCTATCGATGGTTCTCAAACTTTGTATTTTGGGGAAAAATAGTTGTCTTACTTAAAAAATAGGATATAAATTATATTAAACGACTGTATAAAAAACAAAATTACAACCATTACAAAAAAGGTATGGCATCTGGCCTTAATTGTTTTGCATGTCTCCCTGCCAAATAATATGAATTCTAATCATCTATTCCAAAGTATAGACCCAGCTATATTCAATCAGTGTAACAACATGACACAACGATTGCGGTTTTTTGCAAATAATAGGTTGATATTCCAATTGTCAAGTACCGGCTTAGTCACATCACTATTCTTATCATTTAGTGTCAAAATTATATTTTGACTGAATAAAAAGGACCCCAACAACATTAAAATGCAGAAATTAAGAAAACAAATAACTTTACGTAGTACGGTGTACCATTTTTTTTCGTTGTTTTCGTTCCACAATAGTGAAGCCATTCGTTGGCTACTGACTCGTTTTGTGGAAGTGTAAAAAAAACAATAAGGTTCCGCCTTAAACACTTCTACTCTTACAGTTCCGAATAGAACAGCCAACTTTTACTTCTTCCCATGTAAAATCTGGCCTACACCAACTCTTATTAGCAACCGCACCGCAAAAAAGTTTGGCAATTACTGCTTAAACTGACACCGACCGAGAGCGATATATGCAAATTAGTAGATCCGAGCGAGATCGCGGTTAACGTCAAAGAGACTGACATGACGCTCGTATGTGTGAGTAAGCAGTGTTGCCAGTAGTGTATTATGATACTCCCTGACTTTCATGTATTCTGTGAGTATTTTATTAACATATTAGGTACATTCATGTTCAACTTGACTTATTTTGTGTGCTTAAACAAGTAAATGCCAATTTTGATGCGTAAACAATTTATTTTGCATGTAAACGGCAGATTTTTTTTCCTTAATTATCTTTTTTGTTACTATAAAGCGGCAACTCGACCTCGTGTCACGATCCTTATTATCAGACCTTGTTTTCTTAGACCATGGTACTGACCAAGAAAGTCAGACGGTTAAATACACATTCGATTCCAGCCCGGAGACCGATGAATCGATCCCATATAGCATTTATACGTACATATTATTTTTGATGACTTCTTATACTATGTAACAAAACACTAATGTGTGCTAAGAAACTACCTCATCAAATCCATGTAGCATAGTGGTGTCATGGTTCGATGTTGCGTACGTCTACACATTAGTTCTTGTTCTATGACGTTACCCAATCCCCTACTTTCCGAGCCTTAGTACTGACATGCTCGATGTAGCGACTACAGGGGAAAACATATTATGCTTGAATCGAACAAAAACTTCGATGTTTCTCGAATTGCAAAGTGTTAGGAGTCCTACACTATAACCCAAGATCTGTAATGACCTACAACAATATGACACGCTCTACTTGCAGTGAAAACCTTGGGCACATGTCTACGCATTATTCCTGTGTACGTATGAAAATTAATGTAATACTTCTAGTTTACTAAGAAAATCTTTTTCATATGTACTTATAGTTTACTAAGACAAACATGTTTACAAAAGTTTTAAGCACCGTCTCAAAAATCTGTAAGAAATTCTCCCTATATCATAGGTATTTTTCTAGTGAAGAAGCACTTTCCAAAATGTACAATCGAACCTGTGACATCCTGACATACGCAGCCAATCACTTTAAAAGAGCTGTCTGAACAAACAGTAATCACACTCGATTACCAAATCCTTCAACCTTCTTTCTTACAAAGCCTTGGCTCTTGGGGATGCGTACGCTGAGTGACATCTACCAAAAAGACTCGCGCTTCCTTAAATTAAATTTGTAATTTTCGTTAGCAGATGTTACTGCTTAAAACAGTAGTAATATTTTTAAGTACCTACGCGCATATTATCGTTTTACAATTATATATAAAAGATTTTTTGTAAGCCCGAAGAATGAGAGGTAGAATGCTGCCTAAAGTTACTTTTCCCCTTCTAGGTAGCCACTTTCTACAATTTAAAGCTAGAAAGACTACGTTTATTTTCTTTTGGAAGAACCTAAAATTTGAAATCCCTCCATATCTCCCATGTACCTCCTAATTCCGAGAAATTCGAAACAAAGCCTGATAAAAGCGATCCGCCGCTTTTATCAGCTGAAGACCGAATTTAGGTCGACGCTGGACGACTATAGAACAAACCCTCTTCATATACCTACTACCTGTACCTCCCAGTGATTTGATTGTTTATAACTAATCAGCTAGGTAATCATTGTTTTCATGTTACCTACATTGAATTAGTATTTTGGAGAAACTGACCTTATAGTATACTAAAAAGATTTGTAACAGTTTCTATGGGGCCTTAGGACAGACACAAAATGTGATAATCCACATCGAAAGGGACCTTATGGCGGCAGGCGCTTACGTTACACCTATTCACTATTGTATTGGAACAGCGGCAATAAAGGCGTAAGCGCCGGCCGCCATAAGGTCCCTTTCGATGTGGATTATCACAAATTACCCCGCCGGCGGGGACTTCAGCTGCACGATCGCGATATCGCAGACACATATAGTCCCTATTCGTCCCGATACCGCTGCATACCGGGTAGAGTCAGTCCGAGATTTCGGAGTGAATTTCAAACACGTTGATTTTCTTTCATTTTGTAGGCAAATATAACATAGGAAAAAATTTGTTATTTCATGGAGTGGGGTGGAAATTCGAAATTTTTTATGTAGCCATATATCAAAGCGCTGGTCAGTCAATGCTGACAACAACCGTCTGCGTCCAATCTATTTAATCTCCAATTTTATAAACAGTAAAGTTATTTAGGCTCAATGGGTCAGCAAGTTTTATTTTGACTTAAAACGCAAGCGCTTTAAAGGCTGTAAGTCAGTACCTAAATAACGCAAATCCTTTATGTTTTGCTTACGATTATGCATGTAATTAATAGAACTTTAGGTACTGAAATGCGGTAAACATTCACATTCACATGAGTCGCTTTGGTTTTGAGATAATTAAGCTCTAAGAGTCACAAATATCCGAAATCCTAATAATATTATAAACGTGAAAGTTTGTGCGGATGGATGTACGTTCCGCTTAATCTCAGAAACTACTGAACGGATCTCTATGAAACTTTCCAGTATTGTAGCTTAGGCATCAGAATAGGACATAGGCTACCTTTTATCCGCGGGTAACACCGCAGGGCGCTGCTAGTCTTTCATAATAATAGCTCATCATAATCAATTGGTAGCGACATTACTCAGTTTATAACTACGATGGTATAAATAAAAACTTTACATGAAAATACCTACTTTATCTTAGCAACTATAAGACTCAAATTATTGAATTGTGCAAGTAGTAAATAATCAACGTTAACTTCGAATCGTCTTTACCACATGTCATCTGTGTGATGGCACGTCTCTGACACGCCAAACGTCAAATATCGTAAATAACTGTCTAGACTCGCCTCACGATACGTCCTTATTGTATCTTGACCCTACGGTTCGTGACAACTATGTGTATATTCGGAGCTCAGCCTTACACTGATTCATCTGAGACGAATTTTCGTAAGTCAGCGGGCATTGTAAATATGCTACATGATTCTGAATCTACGAAATACAACTTCCACCCCCGAATTTATCAATTTGAGGGATGATGAAAGGATAAAAAGTGTGTGTCAGCTCCGACGCACGACTGGAGTATACTCTTTACGAACGTTTATAAAATATATTAATACAGATTAGCAAATAATTAAAAATATTAGTGAATGTGGATTAAGGAACTCATTTTTAGGGTTCCGTACCAACATGGTAAAAAAGGAACCCTTATGGTTTCACTTTGTCTGTCTGTCTGTCTGCCACATCGCTAAATATCTCAAGAACTACTTGTGCTATTGATTTGAAATTTGGAATAGTTATAAAGAAGGCTTACCTACATACATAGAACATGGCTTTTTTATTAACTGTGAAAAATGACAGATAACAGGTGGTTCAAAATTTGAAAGTCTAGTTAATATGTCGAGTGGGGTGTCATATGAAAGGGCTTGAATTGCACATTCTGAAACAATTTTTTATTTATTTTTACGTTGAATCATATTTGTGTTATGAGGGAAAATGTAAAAAAATACCGTTCCCCCCCCCCCCCCCCCTTATCACCGAAGTTTACCAAGGAAAAAAAATAAAATTATTACATAGCATTGATATCAATGTACATTTTACAGGAAAAATATAACTGTAGCTCTATCTAATTTTTCTTTTTTTTTATCGTCAATAAACATTTCCATACTAAGTTTGTAATTTAATCACCTTTGCATGTATTTTTGTTTTATAAATTCCTACGAGATTATGGTGAAAGTACCTTCTTTCAAATAAAGAAAAAAAAATTGAAATCGGTTTACGTGTTATCCTTGAAAAACTACTACTATAAAGAATTATCCTTGAAAAACTACCATACATACAAGTTAAGTTCAGTCGCTCAAATTTGTAACAAAAGTCGCCGATAGATGGCGCTGTACCCATGGGGTCCAATTTTCACACCATGTTGTTGAGATTTTCCTGATTTAATAGGGTTGGAACCGGTACACATCTGTATACGGAACCCTCGGTGCGCGAGTCTGACTCGCACTTGACCGGTTTTTTTTACATTAGGTACCGCAAAGTGGGGCTATTTGAGACCCAAGGGGCCCACTTTACAGTACTGAAATCATGCATGTTACATTTATTTATATGAATAAAGACTTAGCGCGTAGACGTTATCGATATCGATAAATGTTGACCAGAGGGCCTACTCCGAACTTCGTATCGTGCCGTCCCCTTCGCTCTCGTGTTATACACTACATGAGTGAAAGGGACGTCATGATACGAAGTTCGGAGTACGCCCTCAGTGCCTTTACATGACCGTACTCGCTAGTGACTGCGTAAACGATTTAGTATGCCGATTCTTAGTTCTATTGCGTAACCGACAGGCGCTATATTTTTGCCTACACAAATTTTTACGCAGTTGCTAGCGAGTACGGTCATGTAAACGTCCGTCGCGAGATCGCGACAACACAGACACTTGTAGCCTCTATTCGTCCCGGTACCGCCGCATATCGGGTAGAGTCAGTCCGCCGCATACCGGGTAGAGTCAGTCCGACCCAGGTCGGGCCTAGCCGAGTTTCTTGCTGGACTCTTCTCAACTAGGCTAGGTTTAGTGAACCAGCGACAAAACTCCCAGTAGCTAGATTCCACTCACACCTCAGGGCCTGTACTCCGAAGTTCGAAATCCGACTTCGTATTGTACCGTCCCTTTCATTCTCGTGTTATACACTATATGAGTGAAAGGGACGGCACGATACGAAGTTCGGATTTCGATTTTTTTTATACAACGCCGGTGGCAAACACGCGTACGATCCACCTGATGGTAAGCGGCCACCGCAGCCTATAGACGCCCGCAACTCCAAAGGAGTGACGTGCGCATTGCCGACCCTTTATAAGATTTGAGGATGCACTGTGTTGACAGCAGAAGGAACAAATTTTGGTCCTTCGCTCTCAACACAGTGCATCATCGGGAGCTCTGGCAACGTTGCCCACCTCCAAGAACACAACACTACATGCTTGTATAGTAAATAATGAATTTCGGAGTAGCCCTTCAAATCTGGTTGAAGCCGCTGAACCAATCTCACTGGAGCGCAAACTCTTAAGAGTATTCCAGAGTTTAAACCGCTTTCGTGGTCGTGTCGGAGGTTTCCCCTGAATTTTCCTCAGCCCAATCTCCAACCGCACACTACTATTGCTTTATTGTACCCGGTCTATAAAGCCAGTCAGGTTCAAAAAAAAAGAAAAAAGATCAAATAATCAAGATTATCAGGGTTATCGTCCATCTACACGGTGAAAGAAAAAATATAAAAAATAACGTAATAGGCGGCGTGCTGTCTCCCTTGTCTCTATATTTTTATAAATTCAATCACAAATAATCTCTCTTCTCACTATCACCTCTATGCCGATGATCTTCATCGATCTATTATTAGTGAAGGTTGTACTGAAATCTATTGGCTATTTTTCGCGTGATGCCTAGACAAATAAAGAGACAAACCGACACAAATTCTAAAAACTGTTGAAATGTGTTCTGTTATCGATTCTAAGACCCCTCAATCGATTTTTTTGCTAATATCTTCAATGTACAGATTTTCGAACCTCTGCAGCTTTATATGTATGTGTATAGATAGATAGATAGATTTTAAATCAATAGCATACGTAGTTCTTGAGATATTTAGCTATGTGACAGACAGACAGAGTGAAACAATAAGGGTTCCCTTTTTTACCTTTTTAGGTACGGAACCCTAAAAAGACAACTAGACTTACAGAGGGAGATTAAGGAGGTCTCTATAGGCAAGTGGCTAGGGTAACCTCCTGACAATTGTCATTCATGCCCGATACCTACTACAGGAGATGGAGTGTGAGGAAGTTTTCTTACATCAAACTATATTATTTAAGTAGGGCCTATTTTAAGCTAAACTAAACTCAATGTGTGTCGTTAAGAGATGTTAGGTAAATAACAAAAGCGGTCAATAGTATCCCATCAAAAACATTCTGTAAAAAACTAGCCAAGTCGCGATGGAGCTGCTTGTTTATCTCTAAAAAGTAATGAAATCTAGACAAAGTCGTGCCAAGTCTAAGGTTCCTTACTGCGATTTCTTTATTATTTATAGTTAAATGTTGTGTGACTTGGCCGTTGACTTGTACTTGTCCCACTACGTTGGATTTTGCAATGACAATCGATTTTTTTATGTACCAATAGTAGAAGGGGGCATTACCATATCTCTAATACAGCTGAGACCAGCTGAGGGTTCTTCATCAGATACTTCAGACCTTCGATTTTTGACATCAAATGAAGCGGCCCACCAAGTTGAATATTTTTGTAAAGGCGGTATAGTAGATATATCTCTAATAGTTTGGTTGGGCTCTTGTGTTTTCTAATCAGGGTCACCAGGTACTCCAGATCTTCGATTATCCTAGTTTTTATAGTTTTCCCTTTATGAGTTTATGGGAAGTACTAGTTCTATTTTTATGATCATGAGTGAGTGAGTGTCATAAATGCGAAACTTTGCTTTCGCTTAACTTCGGAACTAAATGACCTACAGACTTGTAATTTTGGATTTTAAGTATGTGATTATAGCTTACTGGATGACGAAAATTTCTGCGTTCTGGTCCCAGAGGCTCTCAAATAGGGGCCTGAAAATGCGGCGAAATGGTTCCAGTAATGGATGGTACGGCAATGTTTGCTTCGCGCTCGACTTGGCGGGGGCACCGCCGTGCCCCCAGATTGTAACAAAATTAGCATTTTTATGTGATTTGTTCCTTACAAATGTTTATTATTGGCCACCGACGACGATTGTCTTTTTTGCGTTAAAATTAGGTACTTATTAGTAATATTTATCTGACTGTCAATTTTATTGAGTTTTTAGTTAGAAAGGCGTTTCTACACTATAAATCCATGTCCAATGTCCATGTTTTATCTGTTTTAAATAGAAGAGCAACTCTTAAATGCCTTTTATACCAGGTTAAGTGAGTTTGTCGCTAATAAACCCGCCTTAGGGTTCTATAAAGTACTGCTAAGGGTAGAGTAGACGTGGCCGTAGATATATCTTCACATTACAAGATTTTGTTTTACATGTGTCTGCGTCCTGATCCATGTCCGTAAATATTTGGAAAAATCTTTGTTGGTTTCATTCATATAAAAGTCACGACGCAGTTCACTCATTCACACGTCTGCTCAAGGCCTTGGTCTTTTCCTTTCTTCAGGTATGCGGTATAAACGTGGACAATACCTACTAGCCAAGGAGCGTCAAAGAACAGACTTATTCGAAATGTGGTGCATGACGCGAATACTCAGGATACCCCGGACAGTCAGACGCACTAATGTGTCGATTCTTTCCCAGCTCGTCATCAAGACACGGTGATCCACTGTTTGCGGCAACGGCAACGGCTGCTTTCATACTTTGGACTTGTGATCTGTCAGATACCTGCAGAAACTGGTCGTGGTTGTTGCAGTGGAAGGCAGGGCTAGAGGCCGCTCGCCAACTAGATAGACAGACCAGTTCAAAGAAGACATTATCAAGGAAGTTTCACCAAACGATGAGGGCTACCACGGATAAAGATCGATGGAAACAAGTCATCAGGGCTGCGAAATCCAAAAGTGATCACGATCCTCGGCAATGAGGAGAGAAAGAGAGAGAGCTTACTCGAATGTTGTGTATAAAACGTAGTATAAAATGCGTTAGCATCGTAACCGGTTCGCAATGATGGCAGAACAGACAACATCGAAAATAATACGCAATAAGTATAGTGACAGAATGTACGATCATGAATTTAATGATAAGGGCGTACGTGTGTACTGATTTTTTTGTGGTTTTGGGAACGTACATAATATTTATGCCTTTTGACTGTATACGTGTGGTTGCCACTGCTATACATTTTTAATTTCATGTTTAACCATTTTCAATTAATTAATAGACTCTAGTCGGCGATCGCCAGAGCGATCAGAAAAGTTCAGACAGAACAGTAGATTAGATAAGAAGAATAAAATTATCGCAGGTTATGGTGTAACCGGGAAGTACTATAAAAACTCAATTTCAATCTTGTTTATATCATTATATTGCTAATGAATAGACAGTTAACTATTGATTTTCATAATTTATGCATAGATTAAAATATTAACTGGTAATAAACTCTTAAGTAACCGTAAACGCCAGAGAAATGAAATTTATACCTGTTCATATATACACATTGGTCGCAGCATTGATATTTATTATGAAGGTATATATAGTTAAATATATAGTCTTTAAGGTAGGAAGTTGAGAATTATGACAATCGAATATCAATCTTACTCGTACAAATTGAGACTCATCTTTGACGGGGACGAAGTATATAGTAAACCCTGTGCTGTGCCTGTAAAAAAAGTACGTTTTTGTGTAATAACCGAGT
This sequence comes from Epiblema foenella, assembly GCA_963556455.1. Classification (NCBI taxonomy): domain Eukaryota; kingdom Metazoa; phylum Arthropoda; class Insecta; order Lepidoptera; family Tortricidae; genus Epiblema; species Epiblema foenella. The sequence goes on from OY747095.1 coordinate 18,366,842, forward strand.
CCTTTGACAGGCAGGTGACTCTGCGCCGTCGTTGCTGCCCGCGGTACCGCGCGGCGCGCGCGTCGACGACGACGACCTAGGCCTGCTGCTGACCGTGCTGGTGCTCGCTACCAAGAACAAGCCCTGCAACTGCTGCAACCGGCCTGAGAACATCTACATCCCGATACCCTATCCTATACCTATCCCAACGAATAATCCAATCATTGTGACCAAATTGTTCGGCAACGACTGCGACAAAGAAGAGGAGTCCAGCGAGCAAGAGAACGGGTACAGCAGCCGCAGCGACAGCGCGTCCAGCAGCAGGGCGAACGCGTCGGCCGCGGGCGGCGGTGGTGGCGCGGGCGGCGCGGGTGGGGCGGGCGGAAACGGCGCTGCCACGTCGTCCAGCCAGGCCACGCAGGTCATCAACATCCACACTTGTGACTGCGAGGAGAGTCATGAAGAGAACCACCCACACAAATCTAAGGCTTAGCCACCAATTCTCTGGACTATGACTGCTACGCAATGGTTTTTGTCGCGAATCGAAATATTTTGTTTTACGTATTGTTTTTGAATACAGAGGGGCCGCTAGTAGTAGCGGATCAGAATGCATGGCAAAGATTCGTTGACCTGATGTAGTGGTTTGGATTGCATAGATGTAAGGGCACTGGGCCTGTACTGCGAACTTGTAACGTTGCGTCCCTTTCACTCTCGTGTTATACACCATATGAGTGAACAGGACGGCACTATACCAAGTTCGAGTTTCGAATTTCGGAGTAGCACCTCTGGCCCGGCAACCCAGAGTCGCGGGTTCGATTCCCTTCTTAGGCTGCGTGCAAGATTACGGTTCATTTTTTTTGTATTTAATCTCCGCAATCGCTGTATCAAGTAATTATGTATTACGCAATTTTTTTTATTAAACGTCCTAAATTGTTGGTCAACAATAATTTTTAGGCTTCCGTACCCGAAGCGTCCAAATGGAGCCCTATTGCTGTCTCTCACGCGTCCTTCTGTTCGTCTGTTCCTCGCCTGTCACACAGGTTTTATAGCCAAACGGTTGGAGCTATAGTCTTTAAATTTTCACAGTATAAGGATCTTGTTGACCCAGATGTACAAATTGTCAATTTTTTTTAATGTTTTAAAGAGGGATAGCTAAAGGGAGACGCGAAAAAAAAATTGTCCTACCCTATCGAATGGGTACACTGGGTATACCTCAATAGACCTCATTGAGTAGATAAATGTATTTTTTGTTTTAAAAACATTGGAAAACAAAGGAATGATAAGACACCAGTGAACTGTTCCGATGTATTCTTTAACTTCCCATCGACCTATGCACTTAAAATTTGGTGAAAATGTTTAATGTTAAGTAAATTTTAACAACCATATAATATTGATAAATTAGTTTTTTTTAAATACCCTATTTTTTCCTAATATGTACTTAGTAATTTCATTTTATGGTTTGTATGGAACCCTAAATGTGCGAAGTCTGACACGCATTGGGCCGGTTTTATTTTTTTAAAGTAATTCTGTCCGGACTAAATCTGGAAATAGGGTGCATCTTAGTTCCATTGACACTGAAGAACTACAGACCTAGCAAGCATCAGTATTTTTTTTTTCGATTTGATTACCATTGCCGCACGCTGCAATACGGTGGATGATACCAATAAAAATAAATAATTATTGCCTATTTTTTTATGATTTTGAATTATTTAAAGAAGAACGGGTTACTCGTATATAAACCGTTGTTAGAAGCCTTCGTCTGCCGAGGTCATATAATGAATTATGTGGTCGTGAATTTCTGGGCTGAGGGGTTAACAGGTCTTCTTAGGGGAATGATGATACTCACAATATTAAGACCATACCAGAGATTGTTCACCTAGTTTTAGGATATTTTAGCCTATTCTCATTATATTATTTAAATGAGTGAATAAATAAAATATGAACGTAGAGGTCAAGTAACATGACTCAATTTTTGGAATCAAGTTTTTCTTTGTTCGTTTTCATTTTAGTGTTAATAATAAGTATTCATGGTGTCTCGTCCATGAATAAAATATATCTTCCTGAGCGGGTAAGCATGCCAATATTATAATTTCCTACTGTAGAGAAAAGTAATGCCATCTCCGGTCAGGTAAACACATCATTGCATGATTAGGTAATGCATTATGTTAATTATTAATCGCTTGCATAACAGTTGCTACACATGTAGATTTGAAACGTGACAGAAAGATAGATTCAGAGCAGAGGAGATGATAAAGAATGATTGGAGGTTGTGTCAGATATACGGCGATAGGCGGCGCGGGCCCTGGCATATAAAATATGCCCGACAAGCGCTCCCCGCAGTTTGCTCCTCACCCATGGCGCCGCTTCGCCTGCTCGCCGCGCTGCTCGCCGCGCATCTCCAGGTTGCTTGCTCATCACGTCACAACTTTATCATTAACAGTAACATTTATTTCAACGTTACCTCAATTTGACGTGACAACTCTTGAAGGAGCTCAATGAGACTTTTGTGTAATTAAAAAACCTACTTGGAATTTCGTAATACGTTGGTATTGTTCGTAATAAATGTGGGCGACAATAATGCAAGCTTTAATTCTTTACAAACATAAGTTTATTTATTTTTGTTTATTTACAGATGAGTTTCGGACAGCAAATTAACGAAGGAAACAATCTAATAGCCGTCGCATCTTACAAATTGGCAGCCATAAAACAACAATCGCAAAAACTAAATGTCACCGACACAGATCAAATTTCAGATTCCGAAAACCACTTAGATCAGAAAACTGACAAGGATTTGGAGCAGGTTAATGTAAACGCTAGTACTTCATACCCCGTTGGCGGCACAATAACAAGCATCAAGTTTGTGAAAAACCCTGCGTATGATGGCCCGATACCTTCGTTTTCAATGAATAGTAGTAAGGATTCACCTAATCCCGTTTATGTGAGCTATGATACTACAAGCGATGCGCAATTGAATACTGGCGCAGATCAAGCAGTGATCCAACAAACAAAAGGTCAACTTGGATTTGTAGGAAGGTCGCCCCTTTTTATTAGTTTCGCGCCACAGTGTTCTAGTGCCGTGTCTTCGCAATCGCCCTACATAATAAGTGCATTACCGACGCAGTCTTCTTTGTCTAATAGGGCCACGATCCAACCTTCGTCTGCGCCCCAACAGCCGACGAACGTCCAAAGTCCAGCGTCAAACATGCGGTTGCGGTTTGTGCCAGCACCGTCTACAGTACCAATTCAGAGTACAGGGCCAGCACAGAGTGCAGTACCAATACAGAATATAATGTCAATACAGAGCGGAGTACCAATACAGACTGCGGGACCGACACAAAGTGCGGTTTCGATCCAGAGTACGGTGCCTATCCAAAACGCGGTACCGATCCAAAGTACAGTACCAATCCAGAATACGGTAATGATGCAAAGAGCAGTACCAATACAGAGTACATCACCGATACAAAGGACAGTATCGATACAAAACCCTGACAATATGATACAAAACCCGCAATTGTCTCTTTTGCTGACACATTTATCACAAAATCCTATTAAACAAGATTATACAGCGCCTACAAATATTAGGTATGCGAACCAGGACCAACAGCAACCTTCAAAACAAACCGTCGTCAAAACATTGCTACCACTACTTTTACAAATTCTAACAGAAAAGAACAATAATTGCTTTGAATATAAAAACAAAAAGGACAAATCTCGCATGTGTAGTTATAAACAAGGGAACAAAAAATCATACAATAAATTCGATGCTGACTTTGGCATGCTGTCTGACACACCTCATAATTTCCGTCGAGTGCATGAGAATAAGCGATTAAATAAACCTATCGATAAAGCTTTGGAACAAGATGATTACAGCAACGAAAGTGCAGAGTACAGCGCTGAAGAATACGAAGATGAAGACTGATTAGAATAAATCGTGGTTTAATATACATTTTGTACATATGTGATAAATGAAAAATACGTTTTTCTATCACCCTGCCTAAGATTATCCTACACCTTTTTCTACAAGAAACAGACTACGACGAGGGATCGCGCCCGATTGCAAGTCGATATAAAAAAACCGGTCAAGTGCGAGTCCGACTCGCGAGGGTTCCGTATACAGATGTGTACCGGTTCCAACCCTATTAAATCAGGAAAATCTCAACAACATGGTGTGAAAATTGGACCCCATGGGTACAGCGCCATCTATCGGCGACTTTTGTTACAAATTTGAGCGACTAAATAACTTAGTACGTAAGGTGGTTTTTCAGGGATAAATCTTTATCACTACCAGCGATTTAAAAAAAATGTCTTTTGGAAGGTGCTTTCAGTAGGAATTTAAAAACACAAATGCATGCAAAGGCGATTAAATTACAAACTTAGTATTGAAATGTTTTTTGATGATAAAAAACTAGATAGAGCTAAGTTATATTTTTCCTGTAAAATATAGATTGATATTAATGTTATGTAATTGTTCCCTATTTTTCCTTAGTAAAATTCGGAGATAAAGGGGGAACCGTATTTCTTTTCCATTTTTCGTCATAAATCAAAAATGATTTGACATAAGAAAAAAATCAGAATGTGTAACTCAAGCCCTTTCATATGACACCCCACTTGACATATTCACTAGACTTTCAAATTTTGAACCACCTTGCACCTATTACCCAGAACTACCAGAAAATAAAACGCGTTTGATTTGGAACACTGAGATACTCTACGAGTTTGCGCTCGAGTGAGATTGGTTGAGCGATTTCAACCGAATCTGAGGTGTGAGTGGAATCGAGCTACTGGGAGTTTTGGCGATGTTCACTAAACGTAGCCTAGCTGAGAAGAGTCCAGCAAGAAACTCAGCTAGGCCCGACCTGGGACTGAGTAGGCGCGACACATACAGCGCCTTGCTCGGTGTGGCAAGCGATGTGACAGACATACAGGCAGACAACGTCAGGGTTCCTTTTTTACCATTTTGATACGGAACCCTAAAAACCATAGCATTTTTGGTTCCTTTTTTGCAAGTCGACAAAGCGTCGCCCATTTGTAGCTTATTTTTAGGGTCTCCTCAATTGTCTGTCCGTTCGTCGGTCCGTCTGTCAGCGTTTGTCAAAATGTTTGAAAAAACCGGACAGGTGCGAGTCTGACTAGCTCTAGCGGTTCCGTACAAATTTGTCAATACCGTATTGATTACGTACTTTAAATAAATACTATATTTTTTATGATTTAATTACAAATGTATACTCCACGCGTTCCCGAGATAAAGGGTCTTAACAGACAGACAACGAAGTGATCCTATAACGGTCCGTTTTTTTCCTTTTGGGGTACGTGACACTAAAAAACACATTTACACGGGTAGATAGTCACAGGATCCCAAACTAGGGCGTGCCTAGCTGTATTTTGAGAACCAAAAATGATGTTTCATAAAAAAACCGGCCAAGTGCGAGTCGGACTCACGCAGGAAGGGTTCCGTACTAAATTCACGTTACTTACGTTTACTCTACGCTACATATTGGAAGGCAAATTGTATAGTTTAAGATCAGATGAAAATAGAAAAAAACAACAATCAATTTTATATTCATTCCATTATGTCGATTCCAAACTTTTAAAAAGTAAAACGGCCATATATAAGAGAGGGTGTATACAACCGATTCAAATGTCAAAATCAGTAGACAGCTGCGATTATGGTTAAAAAAATAAATGACTGGGAAGCATTTATATTATGACGTTTTGAGGTTATGATTATCAAACCTTAATTATTATTTGGTCTTATTTCCCCCATTTTAGAGATGAGAAAATTGCAGGTTTTATATTTAATTAAAAGAACTCCTAAGGTCGTCCGTTCCAAAATAGAATACTCAGCATGCAATTGCCTCCTTCCGTGCCTCGACAATAATGGATTATTATACAGGTAACTACTCAATCCAAAGTGGACATAACAATCTTATTACAAAATATTAATCATATATGCACCCATTAAACTGTTTTAACATTATTACGTTGACTTTATGGTTGACAATAGTAGATTGTACACGAAGGGGATAAAGCACTGTTTTGTGTCACGGGCGCGATATTGAATCCTGAATGCAACGAAGGACTCCAAATTTGACTCCCGAGCGTAGCGAGGGTGTCATGAGTTAAGTGGATGTCTCGATTCGGTCAGCCATTATGTCTTTCGAGTACGACAAAACGGGATGCAACACTCTTCAGGAATGACTTTTTAGAACAATTTCGACAAATATCTGAGTATGTGCAGTTTTATTAAATTTCCTCTTGACAGAGTTTAGATGAGGTAAAATACCATCTGTTTACTTAATTTCGTCGTTTGATAATGCGTTGTTTTAGTATAGTAGGCTGAGTAAAAAAAGGAAAATAAAGACTCAATTTTGGTTTTTTTTTCTATCGAGAAATGTTTAAGCAATCATTGTTCGGTATTGTTAGAAACACAGTCATATAGTCAAGCATCATATATCTGAAAATCAACCATTATTGTTTCCTAGTCTGGGCAGAACAGCGTTTCGTTCTCGTTGCATGGCCTTAAGACCTGAGTCCTGAGTGTAGTGAGGAATTTAAGCGCGCCCAAGACAAAAACAGTTTACTCCCCGATGTTTTTTTTTCACTACCTTTCTCACCTACTCTTGCGAGATAAAAAGAAAAACCAAGGTTAACTAGAAACAGAATCAATCAGTCTGCCAAAGCCCAATCACTTTCGTGACTCGCCATGTTATTAGAATTGTATTTTCTATTTTTGTAGAATCTGCAGTTTTAGTCCGTATAATGCAGCGTCTTGGACCACTCGTGGCTTTTGTTTTAGGTATTTAATAGTATTAGGTACATTACTGCAAAGGCCGCGAAGGAAGGAAGGTCATCACTATTCCGGCTGAGACCATTTCTCAAAAAATGCAATGAAATTTGAAAATTATAAGGAATCTCCAAATGAAATTCCAAGGATTTTAGTACCTATCTAATAAATAATTAGAAATTAGCGCGGTGGCAGAGCGACGAGGAGCTACTGCGTCCTCGCCACCGCGCCGTGCGGCCTTCACGAAATTAAAATTTATAGATATAACATAAGAACTATGAAAAGTGAAATCACATTGTTACCATTATCGAGCAGGTGGTGTGAAAAAAAGGTTTACGTTTCCGGTCACAATATCAGTGCACCTTGCAAGTCGCGTCTTCAGTAATTTAATGCCTAATTATGTACAGTTGCATGTACCTGTAAAGTTATAACGCCGGCGGCCAGCACGGTACATTGAAAGTTCGAAATTTGAATGTAATTAAAGTACCGACATCCACAGATACAGGTTTGATGAGAAGAATATCTCGCGCTTTAAATTATTTACTTAAGTTAAAAATTGAAGTTGAATTAAATGTCAAAATAATATATTTCAGCCGATATTTAGAATCTTGTGGACACACCACAGAATGTCACAGAACGCGCTATAGTTTTTTTGTCTTATCTACTGCACGGCCTGGTTTCCGTTAAACACTTAGCAATTATTTGAGCAATGATTTTTCTTTAGAAAATGTCTCAACTGTTATCCACAATCGGTGTCTATGCAATGCCTGACGTGGGCTAAGAGTTTCACATTGTTGTATGAAGTTGTTATGCAGCGACAAGTACTACGTGCTTGGAATGTGACGACGCTGACGTGGGGTTCACGCAACTCGATAATTAGGGAAATAATAACCATCGTCGCAATATTTAGTCGATAGCTTATATTATAAAATAAAAAAACTATAAGTAGTTACGCGATAGTGTATGACTGTATGTTAAAGATGGCACCGTCAGTTAGTAGGTCTTTCATTCTGGTTCTCATACTCGTACACACTCGAAATGTAAGCAAAATGTATCATATCCTAATAAATTTGAAATTATGGGAATTTTAGAATCTTTTAGTGATGCTATTAAATTATTTACTAAGGAACTTATATAACTCAAAAACAGATAACAATAGTTTAGATGCTTATTTATTGATTTACAGACGTTAATAATAGTTAAATAACAATAACTTAAATAATATTACAACTAACTTAAATTTAAAACAGGCGCTGGGGCATTATACCGAGGATGCTGGCGGCACTTCCTCGCTGTATCGCAATGCTGATACGTTGTGCGAAGAAGTCGCCAGCTCTTCAGTCACCAGATGCTTATTATGATTTCAGTAAAGTTATAATTTTATCCTTTTACAGACATTTGTCGCCGAAAGACTAACAGAGAGGTCCTGTAGTAGTTTCAAAGTTTCAGGATCTCAGAACTATTCACCTTGCTCTGTAGCATTAAATTCGAAAAGGAAAACAAGCAGACTGAGGAAGTTACTGCCGTTACTGCTGCTCCTGCTGAGCGAGGAGGGGTGCGCCGGCGCCGACAGCGACTTCGCGCGTGACTGGTGCCCGGCGCGCGCGCGCTTCGTCCCTTTCCCGTACCCCATCGCTATCCCTTTCAGTAATCCTATTATTTGTTAAAATCTAACGCATTATTGGTGCACTTAAAGCTCTTTAAAGTCAGTTATGGTTACTATTTCAAGGTGACTGACGCGGGACTATTAATCAAGGACCTCGATAGATTTCAGTAGAATATTACGTTATTACAATACAAGGCTCGGTGTGGGACTGCCGAGCGGGTCCTCGCTCCCAGTGGAGCGGGCTAGCGGGCTAGCGTCGCTGCGTTAGCTCATATCCCAGTACACATGCACTAGAATATGTGCCGACTCTGCTAAGCATAATTTAACACATCCGCCATGGGACACAAAAAAAGAAAAACTTTAAAATACTACATTTTGATCTCTTTTGCGGGGTTACTTTTACCGGTATAAAAATAACGTTACGTTAACTACCATGAGGTGCACGTTTCACTGATGTAGCATGAGTTACGCATTCTTAGAGGGTACTTGTTACACATTGTAATATAATGAACAAAGGCATAAAATTTAACAAAGTAAAACATTTATATTTGTTACTAGTGAACAACTGAACACTTATGTACACTGACTGTAAACAGTTTATATTGTAGTGGAAAAGATGTAACGAAGTTGTCTTTTATGATAATACTGATAAACTATGTTTAGGCAGTACCTAGGTATAAGTTGATTTATTTTGGAAAATCATCATGGATTTGGGCTGGTTACAACGCATCTAGGATATATATAACTTCATTACGTAAATGCGGCTACTTATGTAAGGCGTGATTAAAATAAATGATCTTGTACAAAAGCTGACTGCTTACTTATTAACACTTACCTTCCACGAAAACACGAAAGAAAAATGCAGTTGCCAATGTAGACAGTCAGCCAGTACGTGTCGATGGTTTCAGCAGCGGGAAGCATTAGCAAGAAACCAGTTTGTTTCAGTATTACAGTATGTGTGATATTCCGTTCTTCATATGATGGAACTGCAGAGTTGAAGTGGGAAATCATCAAAACTATAGCAGGATTGCGGTTCATTTAAAATATTATAACGCCCGACCACAAATTAATATATGAACACTTGTCAAGAGGGCGCTATTATTCTGATTTATATGACAACAGACTAAATTACATTTTGACTTTGTTTACATGTCAGCTCTGATGTCAATTTTGAAATGTTTGGCAGCGAAATAGTTTCATTTCACGTGCGTTTTTGTTTAAGCAGTTAATTAAAATACATTATTAATAAGGTTCCGCTCTTGACTATGAATGGTTTTGGGCATCTTTTGTCAATTATCATTAAATTTTCAACACTTTACTATTATTGAAATAAACCGCAAATGCGACACTGACAAGTGACAACCTATCATTATAGTTATTGCCAGTGTAAGAAATTAGTTCCAATGAAATTCCGCAACATGGCGCGTGGTCATAAATTTCTGGTCGGGCTTTACTATTATATTTGCTAAACCAAGAGTTACTACGTTACTACAAACAATATTTTTAGTGTCAGACACGTGTCAGATGTCAAACAGTGTGTCAGCCGCTTCGACAAATACCCACACAGAGATATAAAAGATACAATACGGTGACCTGCCTGCCCTGACAATAAGCACAAAATATAGGGTCGTTGCGCCGGTTCTCGTCACTCGTGGATTTGCCAACATTGTGAGGGGAAAAGAATATGTTGAACTATCGTAATTTATACGACTAATATTTATGTTTAATGCCTATATAGTCTATTTTTGGCCAAGATTAGGATTTAAACACTTAAATACACCGTTACGTTTAGAAAAGATGATAAATGAAAATGTACGGGTTTTCCCGGTTTTCGTCACTTTTGCCGTTTTCGTCACCACGTTGCCCAGTTTTCGTCAATAGAGTGAAAAACCAGTTTTCTGGGTAAAAAACCTTAAATAGGTACTCCGTACTACCTTGTGTTTGCTTGTTGTCGACTTTTATTAGTATGAAATAAAGAAATGATCAAAATACTATTATAATCATAGTCTTCTTAAAGGCTGATCCGTTCCAAGTACAACTTAGATCCTTGACTCTCGCCATGATCTCTTCGAGTGACATATGTCATCCATCGACATAGCAGTTTTAAAAAGTTCGTGAACTTTAAAACCGCGGTTTTAAAAATCGTGTTCGTGTCACCAACGCGAGCCGATTCTAATTACTCTGGGCTTTGATTACCTTGAATCTTGATCTGATTTCATAAAAACGCCGATTAGACGAAAACCGGACCAACGTGAAAAACCCGCAAACTGACGTGAAAAATGCGAAAAATTCGTTGACGAAAACTGGCACAATAGCAAAATTGATGTTCCGGTTTTCCGTCACCTAAATTTATGCAGATTGTAGGCAAAATCAGTCTAAAAAACACTTATTATTGTCTTCGTTATCTATATTAGTAGCCATATGGATCAAAAATATCACTCAAACAAGGTAAAAACATTAATAAAACTTACTTAGAAAATTTCCTGTACCACTAATTTTTTTTTTAGTTTGGCACGGTTTTCGCGGTTCAAAAACGTGATTCAAACTTTCGTTAATTATATCTTGGTCACATGTTATTAAATAATATTTAAATATAGTTAGTGTTCTAGGTTAGGTATTAAAGAACGCAACGAGCCTAAACATTCACGGGTAATTGTTTACATATTCTTATTATAAGCATTTGTAAGGAAGAAGTCATCCAAAATGACGAGAACCGGCGCACTGTCGGGAACCGGCGAAACGACCCTAGTATATTATGCAACTGGTGTATAAGAAGGGTATAAAAAGGCGAGTGGTGTGGGTTGCGATGTGAGCCTTGGCGAACATCTCAAGTAAAGACACCACGAGCCTTTTTATACCAGGTTATACACCGTTGCATACATTACTTTTTCTACGACTCATTTCAAATAAAAAATAAGTATTTTTCAGACTTTTCATGCGCCATATTTCCCCTTAGTAATTGTGCAACTTACCTACGCAGTTTCTTCAGTAATGCTATATAACTTCTTCATGGATTTTTAAAAAATCAACGTACCTACATATTTTCTTCATGAACACAACAATCGTTTTATTTAAGTAATCTAATCATTTATCAGCTTGAATGTTTTCGTTTTAAATTAAGAATTTGGTGGGAAATCAAAAATATGACATTTTGTTAATGCTTTGTTTTTTTTTTATTTGCTAGACTTGGCATCCGACCTAAACTGAATGCAAATCCGGATCGAATTTTAACTGTTTCGTTTTCATAAATATATCCGAAAATAGATAAAACTTGTTAAACAACACAAAAAAGATGATAAATGTATGTTTTCATATTAGTAAATAATATATTATGCATTAATTAATTCATAAAAATTATAGCAAAGTTGCGTTAAGTTGGCAGCACTGATTTTAATCATAAAAGTTTCACTTGAACGCACCGAAGCATGACTACTAAACATAATATTTGTAGTAGTCTGTGGCACCCAACTCTGCTTTTATTTTCCATTAAAGTAGAAAAGGGTAAAGAGTGTGTTTTTGGGTAATAGACTAGATAAACTTTTTACAGAATAAATAGTGTATGTATTTATGTTACAGTTCATGATTGCGTAAGTCGCGTACAATAAAAAGTACAGGAGTAGAAAAAAATATACAGAAGGGCCGATCCCGCCGTTCTTGAAAATACATACCTAAACTTGCCCGACTCACTAGGGTTGCTTCTGAATTGATTCTGAATTTTAAAAAGGAGTAGGTAATATAAGTTTACAGACATACATACATCAATTCGTTTATACATACATCTTATCATGTTTACATTCCTTAGAGATTGCTTAGATGTTAAAGAGCATCAAATGTCCATTAAAGGTCCCGACACCACACATGACGAAGACTGGAGCGTAACAACTTGTTAGCTAACAAGATATAACTATGATAGTGATCCCACTAAAACACAAACGTGAAAAAAGTTCGACAAAAACATAAATGTAAAAAGGGTGCCAATTTCAGCGAAAAATAGTTGAAATCTAGAAGGGTTACTCGTTCAATAATTTTTTTAACTAACAATTTCGTCTATGGATTTCAAATACGTAATTAATATTATCTTAAATGATAATTTTTTATCTTGTCATCTTCAAAAACCTTTATCCTTTATTTGAAGAAAGTAATAATATCGGTTATTCATTTTGACGTACGTGACACAAAGTACCTAAGTAGCGGCGGGCACGTCAAGTAATCAACGCGCGCACACCTAGCACTCGCGACAGTCGCGAGTAAGCGCTGTCCGAGACTGTCCGAGAATGCCTGTAACTGTAACGTCTGTGTGCGTGCGGCGAAAATGGCACTTTGTACTGAGCGAACTCTCTGCTCCGGCGCGCGTCGCCGCTATTTACTTTGTGCAATAAGGTATAAAAAGCGGTGTGACCTGTGCAATGAAAAAAAACCACACTACAAATATTTTAATCAAACACTAAGAGCGGGTTTGAAGAAATTGTAAAAGTACCATGTATATTCATTAATATGACGCGCCAGTATGTTGAGGTCATCTAGTTACTGGTAATGCTTGGAGCACAATTTTTGGAGTTTACTCCTTTAGAATCGATTTTCATATATAAGCCCGGGATATGAAAATTTATGGGGTATAAAATCAAAAGATACTTACCGTTTTTCTTTAAAGGTTGCAGCTGGTTTTTATTATTCTTAAGTATTATATCTGCCAGTGATTTTCTAAATCGAGGTATGCCGCGACGTGAGTTTGTAAGAAAAATTCTGTTCACCGTATTATAGCTTGTTTATTAGTTTAGTTTAGTATTGAGAGCTTAGAAACGATTGGACTTGTGATGTCACCCGCTAGTGTTAAGTCCACTTTTAGAGTTTTTAGGTAATAAGTTGCCTAAAAAATTATAAAAGTATTGTTTATTTATTGTTTAGTTTATTTTATTCCTAGGTTTGGGGCACTCACTGAAAACCAGCGTCACGGTTTCCGTGACAACATGCTGAGTGGGTGTCCTATTTAGCACATAAGATGTACAAGTTGTTTTACAATTAAATTGTATACTTTTTAATAATGTGTACTAAATAAATACATTTCTATTCTATTCTATTCTCCAAAAGTAATCTGCTGTGTTGATTTAAAAAGTCGTATCTCAGTATACGATCAGGCAAAAATATAGCGCCTGGCGGTTACGCAATAGAACTAAGAATCGGCATACTAAATCGTTCACGCAGTCACTAGCGAGTACGGTCATGTAATACATTTCTATTCTATTCTATTCTCCAAAAGTAATCTGCTGTGTTGATTTAAAAAGTCGTATCTCAGTATACGATCAGGCAAAAATATAGCGCCTGGCGGTTACGCAATAGAACTAAGAATCGGCATACTAAATCGTTCACGCAGTCACTAGCGAGTACGGTCATGTAAAGGCACTGAGGGCCTACTCCGAACTTCGTATCATGACGTCCCTTTCACTCATACCTTTTACTATAACACGAGAGCGAAAGCGACGGCACGATACGAAGTTCGGAGTAGGCCCTCTGCTCAACATTTATCGATATCGATAACGTCTACGCGCTAAGAGATTTTGAAAGAGAAAGTTAATTCAGAGAAATTATAAGTGGGCTTCTCATTGTTTTATTTTTCAATATTTATAAAACCAATAAATATAGTATTTATGTACTCAACAAACTCTAAACAACGATACTCCATTCGATGGGCTTGGGATTTTTTTTTCTTCGACCCACTTTAGCAGTATGAGATCCCCGCTTATAAACCTGTATAAATGCTTTTGGACAATTTGTGTAGCTTTGGATCAACACGATGCTTAAACTGTGAAAACTGTATAGTGAGACTATATAGCTCCATCCGTTTACTTTTTAGGGGGGCTCCCATGCGGCTAAAGGGGAGCGCGAATAAAAAAAACTGGTCAAGTGCGAGTCCGACTCGCACACCGAGGGTTCCGTACACAGATGTGTACCGGTTCGAACCCTATTAATTCAGGATAATCTCAACAACATTGTGTAGAAATTGAACGCCATGGGTACAGTACAGCGCCATCTATCCGCGAATTTTGTTACAAAGGGAGCCGGCTAAGCATCGTCAAACTGCCCTTATTGAATAATTGATTATATTTTTGCCCGATTATTTACCTTAATGTATATATTTACTTTCACAAAATTTTAACCCTCAAATGCTTGTGGTTTTTGAGAAAATTGCAAAAAAAAGGAAAATCTTTTTTATTTATTTTTAGCCAAACTACTTATCCAATTTCTTTGTAATATGGATATGTTGTATATATACTTAAGGTCTTTTTTGGAAAAAAATGGCATATTTATATTTGAAAAAGAAAAATATATTTAAATTGAAAGTTTAAATACAAATACAAAGAAATCGGATAAAATAAATAAAAAAGATTCCCCTTTTTTCGCGATTTTCTCAAAAACTGCAAGCATTTGAGGGTTAAAATTTTGTGAAAATACAGACATACATTAAGGTAAATTATCTAGTAAAAGGAAAATCATTTATTCGCTAAGGGCAGGTTGACCATGCTTAGCCGGCTATACCCTTCTTAAAAATAACAGCTTCAATAATGATGTTACTTCGTAGATGTTGGTAATTACTCACTAGGTTGGTATGCAGATGTCTGATGAAGCAGGACTGTTGGAATGTCCCGCTGTTGCTCAAACATTAGCTATTGCTGGCACATATCCACCTGCAATCATATCTTTCACAAAAACATTACGTGCTCGAATCCATCCAAGACCTAGTTACAAAATTACCCCGTAACCGATTTTGCTTTTGAAATTCTCAGTATATAAAGTAGTGTAAGGTCATATTAGGTCAAAACAAATATCAAAATGGTGTCATATAAAACACAGTTACTAGCCACAATTTTGCTCATATCTGAGGTCTGTTTTCTAAATTAATAGAATGATTAATGATGTAATTCATGTTATGTTGATTTTATTTCATTAATATTTCATTTAACGGAAGACCAGCGCTGGCCCTGCCAGTATTACGCTGAGTTGTGACCATTTCGTGGCAAAATGCGATATTGTAATGCCATTGTTTGTAAATAGTCTTGTATGTTTGTCACGAATAAATATATCCTTAGTTTACATTACTCATCTCGATACCAAGTTTAATCTAAGGGTTTAAGTTTTTTCAGGCTTATAGTCAGTTTGTCCCCTGCGGATGCGGCTCTCCCCAACGGTGCGGGCCGGCGTCTTCAACGGGTTCCATTATCCCTGGCGGCCAATTCATCGTTCCGGCCGTCATCAAGCCAATCCTTCCTCCGATTCAACCCTCGGTGTGCGCGCCCTGCGCACCCAACAAACCAGCCGTGGTCTCCAGCTCGGCGTGTGTCGACGACGACGACGATAGTGAACTGGGCAAACTCCTATACCTCCTCATGAGTAATATAATCGAGAACAGGAAAGGCTCCGGAAAGAAGCAGAGCAGTAATGTTTACGAGAGCAGCCCAAGCTCGAGCGCGGGATTGAGCGATATCTACGAGTGTTATTGTGCAAGCGGTTACGGCGACGACTACGACTACGGCGGGCTACCCAGCGCGTACGCCACGCCCGTCTACGGCTCGGGCAGCGACCAGCTCTACGCTGCTCCTTCGAGCGACAATACTTGTCCCGAAATATGTCTGTTCCTGAGACCGTGTTCTGAATGTTGACATTACGAATAAGTTATGATATTTACAAACTAATAATCCCTTAATCTTATTCAATTTATTATTTATAAGGTAACATAAAAACTCAGTCTGATTGTGAGTTAACCTATTAATAAAGTTCACACCTTATAAACCGAGGGGAGCAAAGTCTTGCATTTAACTAAGGGACGTCCATATTTGTTTTTAATAATTTAAATATTTGTGGACAATCTTACCAACACAAAACGACCAGTCCTAAACCAAGTAAACCTTGTACTATGGGTACCTACTAGATACTCCTACAAATATTCGTACTCATCTCACAAATAAATGCCCTGCCCAACATTTGAACCCGGGAACACCAACTTCGTACGCAGAGTCATTAGTGTTACTACCAACTCGTGAGGTTAAAGTGGTTGTCGTTGCGTTATGCGTTAATTACTGTAGTACAACTTGTATTAATCAACGCTTTGAATCAAATAAACCAGAGGAAAAATAAATAAAAAACAAGGCCCGTGTAACTTTTATACAAGAAGAAAGTAATATTTAAACCGGAAGCAAAAGCCTTTTGTACGGGATACATGGGCTTCCACAGTATATCTTAACAAGTTGCCATTTATAAATGTTTGCATAAGTAACAGAAGAGAATTCGATTATTATTTACTCATTACAAACCGTCTATTAATTCATTTCCAATATCTTCGGTACCTAATCACCTATATTGCTACAGGTACCGACAGGAATGAAATATCTCATTGAGTATTTCATAATATACAAAAACCCGTGGGCAACTATTATTTGTCTTCCGTACAAATACTAAACAATGGACAATTCAGGACAATTTGCATCAAAAGTTAAACTAAACAGCGGACATAACACATTTCAATGAAGGCTAGGTACTTATATGTATACCGTTTTTGTGCCCACCACTTGGCGCCACTACGCCAGTTGGTCCAGCTGTCAGAGTATGTTATTGGTTATTAGGGCCGTGAAAACAAAGTTTACATTAAAACCGTACCCACCGGAAAAATATCGAAGTTCCCGTATTGTGGCGCAGTCCCGTTTTATTCGAAAAAAGTAGGGCATACTTAAGTTTATGAACGATAAAATTGTCTCAAAGCACTGAAATTCGTTAAGCCCTACTTACCTACCTCATATTTGCCGTAAACAATCTTAGGTATTGCAAATTAGTCACCATATTATGTACTTATTCTAATTAAGAAATAAACCCGGGTAAACCGCCCCACAAACAGTGAAATATGACATTTCGGAGGACTAACATCACTCTAGTGCCTCATTTTACGCACGTCAGATTCATACAAGATTGTCAATTCTATAATCGAGCTGTCTAAATCCTTCATACAACTTGCTCTCAAATACGTACCTATGTAATTTGAGCTATTTCGGAAATATGTTTTGTTGTATTTAAACAAATAGTCAATTAACAAAGTTTTAATCTCTCACTTCAATAAATACGTGTTATCATACATACTTTCATTCCTTGTTTTACCCCCTTAAAAATCCTTTCTTATCCCTAGCCTATGCTGTGCAAAAAGCAATTCTCTAGCATTAGCAGTTTCGGCTGAGTTGATGAGTCAGTCAGTCAGGAACTAGTTATAGGTACTCTTAAAATTAGTGTGAATTAGAATACTGGCAAATCTTAAAGAATTAGTGCATTCTTGTGGAGGCATGGAAGTAGGCAAATGCAACCTCAGTAATAGTTTTATTTAACACATTCGCTACCAGGCCGCCGAAATTATAAGGACGCACACATACGTTGCCGGCAGTGAATGCCTCGATCAATACGATTTCGATTATTAAAATTCCTTCGGACTCGAATACTAAAATAGTGCTTTTCTCAATCATATAACGTGTAAAAGTCAGTTACATAGTTTATTATTTAAACAAATTTGAAAGTGTATTTTTACACAAAACTATTTACGCGCGTGGAGTGTTAATGCTTATTTTGTATTTTTAAATTTATATAATTATATCTGACTATTTAAAAACTTGAAATATAGTGTCGGAGAATGATGAATAGAAAAATCACAAATGAAGATCTGCTGAGGAGAGTGGGGGCGAAAAGGAAACTGTTAAAAGGAGGAATATAGGAGAGGGAAAATGATTTGTCGCTTTTATAAAGCATCACATAAGAGAAGCGAGGAAGGGTAAGACCAAGGATAAGCTTACATGAAACAAACAAAGGAGAAATTAGTCAGATGGAAGGAGCTACACCGACAAGAGCTACATCTTAAATTTTTAATGATAATCTGATCATAAACTGTAAACGTCGCCTTCTAGTATGTAGCGAGTAACGTCCACCTTTCCGACCATTTTAAAGAAAAAAGACGGCGAAGTGCGTTTTTGTTGACGCACAATGAAGGGTTCCATACCAACACCTACTAGTCCACATTTAAAACCAGTATCCAAAACATTGAATCTAAAAAGGTCGTATCTTCATAGGGAACTCACGGCACTTACAACGTTTTGTTTGGGCAAGAGAGGTTTTCAGCGAAAACTCAAAAACCGTAAAACCTATCTTGTTCAAACCACAAGACGTTGACATTTCGGAATCGTATTTATTAATGCACACCGCCTCAATTTTTCAACTTCGTAGTTTGAAAATAAGGGGGGAAATACATTATTTAGAACTTTGACAGCTAACATCTACCAACGGGTGACTTAAACGGAAAAGTGTATTAGAAACCTCCATATCATTTTTAAAGGCCTATCCATGAATGACACGACTAGTATTATGAAAAAAACGCATATGCGTTGAAATTTTTTTCACCCACCAGTTACATACATAATTGTAGTGCTTATAAGTAAACCTGCTGTGACTTACGGACGGACAGACGGGCAGACATGACAAAACTATAAAGGTTCCGTATATGCCATTTTGGCTACGGAACCCTTAAAATGGGGGAGAAAACTATAAGCACTACATATATGAAATTTGGTAAAAATTCATGTAGGAAATGATAAATCATCATTTCGAACGTCAAAAACAGCGAGTCTATTTACGTTTTGTAATTTTGGAGCATTTGCATAACACATATACGAAAATAAACACAATATCAACTAACACAATACCACTTCGGTTTCAAATTTAAAGAGTGAAAAAATAGACGTGAGATTTCGTTAGAGAGAGGTCACCTAGAACCTCACTAAAGATCACCAAAGGGAATGGGAGGGGTGGGGAGGGGTCTAAAGTGGGCCAAAAAACCGATGGATGAAATAAAAAAATCCACGCACGTAGTCGTTGGAGTATCTATATGGATAGGCCTTTAAAAATGATACCTATGGAGATTTCTAAAAACCTTTTCCATTTAAGTCAACCATTGATGAGATATTAGCTGTCAAAGTCATAAAAAGTGTGTCCCTCCCCCCTCTAATTTCCAAACTACGAAGTTTGAAATTCTAAAAATATTAAGGTGGTGTGGATAAATACTTTCCACGATTTTTGGTTTCAACAAGATAGGTTTTACGGTTTTTGAGTTTTCGCTGTAAAACTGTCTACCGGTTTCTGCTTTCAAGATTGGGGCAATTGCAGCCTTCGTATTAATTAACTGAACCCACAAGCAAGGTCGTCCGTACAAACATAACTAATATCAGCCTGCAACCAACTCCTTCAATGCCTCGATTAATAATTAATATTTTTTATTATTATGTCATTTTTCTAAATATAACTAACCCATTTTCATTAAGTAGAATGAAGTAGAATTTGTTTCTTATAAATAGGGACTCGAAAACGCCTGTAACGTTCAAGATTGCACTGCGTATTCATACCCACGTCTTGCTTGAGGGATTGCCTTAAAGTAGAATACCTACAAATGTAACTCACGTAAAACACAAGTGCAGTAATGTAAAATGAACAACACGCATATGTCTTCAATCCAAGATTATGAGGTTAAAAGTGATTCGATGATCTGTATAAAGGCGCCGATCGCTTATACCTACATTGTATATGTATATACATATCACGACTAGTTTCTTTAGGATTGTACCACAAAATATAATTTAACACTAAGGAAAAAATATTTAAAGGGGACTACATGAACATCCCGTGTTAGGAAACAGATAGAAAAATAAGGTATTATAGTTTATAAACGATACGTGATTTTTAGAACCATGATATTGTAAAATAATTTCGTGAAAATCGCATTGATAGCGTTAGAAATGACGAAATTATTTTTTGATAAAATTGTACAAGTATCACGTCTGTGACACAATAGTTTTAGCCAAGCGTCACTTGCAAAAGAACACTGGGTATAATAATCACGGACATATCTTATTTTATTCACAAATACACCAAACTTTCGCTTAACCTCGTTTATCATGAAGTTACAATACAGCATAATATACTTAGCTATATTAAAGGTAAGTGAGTCATTTTAAGTATTGTTACCATACGCTGGCAATGGAACATAAATCATAATCTTCTTTTTCTATGTGACACAGGTAGCGAGCTGTTATCCCTCAACAGGCGAGAATGAATCGCAGAGGTCCAGTGAAAATAGCAGTATTTCTGTCAGTAGGCCATTGTCGTCTTTAGATGAGAGCCAAGTTGCCAAAGATAACCTTTTTCCTGAGGTTGAATACCCAACTAAATTTTTAGATATAATTCACCCGTTCTACTACTGCGCAGCCGACCACACTGACTCTCTTGCTCCGAATGGAGCAACGGTTCTTTCAAATCCGAACGAGTCTTTAACGTCAGTGGTGAATACCAGTGATGTTAAAGACTCGTTCGGATCTCTACAGGCCGAACAGAAGGTTAAAGAACAGTCAGCTCACCAAGACAGTATTTCGCCCCGAGACATCGATATCCAGCAGACAATAAAAGGTAGTGACGATCTAATAGTAAATGACCCCTCGTCCTATAATGTTGTCGTTAACACGAGTGAAGTTAGTGTTCGTGAGGATCATTTAAAAGCCGCAAGTGAAGAACAAGTGGAGATACCTGATGATACTAACTCTCAAATTAATTTAGATAATGAGGCTATTGACCCTACGAGTGAAGAAGAAATGGAGATATCCGATGATACCATCTCTCAGTTTAATGTAAACAATGAAAATGTTCAACCTACCAGTGAAAAAGAAGTAGAGATATCCGATGGTACTAACCGTCAGCATAATGTTGATTCCGATAATATTGAACCTACGGGTATACCTGCGGATTCCACAGATACCTCAGTAACTACTCTAGATGATACGTCAGAAAATTCAGATGAAATTGTGTCTTTTGACGACGAAAATTAATAAACAAATTTGGGTCTAAACTGTGCTTCTTAGTTTCATAAACGTTTAATCGAATTTCAGTTTAAGGAATCATACCTATCTATTTACATCAGGGATTACATTTTAGGTACCTCCGATTACCTTTGGCTATAACGGTTCTCGCATTACTATTGTTTAGTACAGCATGTGGTACAGAGTCTTAATTTGTTTTGCAAGTCAGGTTTCCGAAATAATTTACCAAGATAGGACGATTCCTATCTTAGCAAATTATTTCGGCCCGTAATCGACATTAAAACAATAAGAATTTATTTTAATTCGTTTTAATATAACAAACTGATGGTGTACGAGTATATAGTAAAACAGATGATCGGCGGCCTTGGGGAATGTATATGTTAGTTAAGTATATATCGTCTTTTAATATTGTTGCATTAAATTAAGGTACCTATTATTTTGTTATTATTATTTTCAAACGGAAATTTAAATCGGATCTAAGCATAACAAACAAAAAAACCGGCCAAGTGCGCATCCGACTCGCGCACCGATGGTTCCGTATCTACACAGATCGAGTACCCGGCTCGTATCCATGTACAGCGCCGTCTATCGGCGCATTTTTTTACTAATTTGAGCGACTGAATAACGTAGTACGTGTGTTGGTTATTCAAGGATAATTATTTACCAAGTGAACCGATTCCATATTTAATTTTTAAAAAGGTACGTTCTAAATTTATAATCTTGTAGGAGTTGACAAAACTAAAATACATGCTGTTGGCAAAGATGATTCAATTACGAACTTAGTATATATCTTTATTATTATTCTTTTAATCATCTAAATACATTCCATTTAGATGATTAAAAAGAAAAATAATATAGATTGATATTTAGTTAAATTTTTCCTGTAATATTTTGTTACTAATTTGAGCGAACGTAGTACTGAAAGTCTAGACTGACGAGATCGTTCTTAGGTATGTTTGCTGTGCCTGGGGTTCTTTTTTTAAAATTAAGTTTGTTTTATGTGCATATGCTTATATAAGTACATATTATCAGAATAAGGTTAGTTGTACAACGTGTCCGTAAAACGAGCCGAAGCGAGGTTCGATAGGTTAGGTTAGATAACAGTGTTGGGCAAAAAGTATTAAAATACAAATCAACAATTACAAAATGTCATTTCAATTAGCAATTATAATTAGGTACAAGGGAATAGTAAATCTATTAACATTTAAAAAATGTAATTGGTAATTGCATAAATAATTACATTTAGTATTTATAATGTCTAATTGATTACTTTATTCGAGTTAAAAATGACTTTTCATTATAAAATATGTTTGATCATTTTTACAACCCAAATCAGGTTGACCCTTCTCAGCATGGCGATGGAAATTTCCATCATAACATTGTCCTATGAATAAAATGTACTTTTGGAGGTGACCGATATTTGTTTATAAAACTTTCAATAACAATACAGCGTGAAATGGAATGCAGTTTTGAAAAAATAAATCAGAATATTGATATTTCAAATTTGAATTCGTGAGTTCACCGTTACGCCAATTACGAAAACGTTTGACTTTCATACTGTAACCTGGAGGATTTTGCTGCGAAGATATTGATTTATGTGGGATAATAATTGTGTATCAGATGTGTAATTTGATACTATGTTACTTTTTGTGCATACATTTTCTAAATTAGAACATATAATAACTTGAAAGTATGTGATGGTACATCATTATGCAACGACTTCGCTCGTAAAGTAAGAGGAACTATTTATTATTAATTATTTAGTAGGCACTCAGCTTAAGACTTGATTTTACATAATTCAATTACTTTTATAGCACTAGCAAGCACCAAGTAAGTTGACTCCTTTTGTCTCCTAAACATAAAGTAATTGAATTACTAATTATTGTAATTACAATTTAAAAATACTGAATAATTTCAATTACAAATAATCCAATTTTTATTATTTAATTACAAAAGTAATTCAATTAGTAATTTAATTACATAAGTAATTATTTACGCCCAACACCGGTAGGTTCGTACCTACCAGTGTTGGGCGTAAATAATTACCTATCGTGTTCGTACACGATAGTATAATGGATACTGTACATTCGTGTATTGACACGAGTTATATACTAGGTAAACCTAATTATGGAAAACTAAATAATTAAGGTCCTTTTTGAATAATATTTAAATTCGTAGAACTCAATCTGGTGCAGCCGCAGCACGGCGGTGCGGGCTTTGGCTTAGAGACAGATTTTACTTTATGCTCTACAGCTTACACCTCGTAAAGATGAACTTCACGAGAATTATAAATAAAACCAGAAATTAATAAAGGCAAAGAAACGCAAACCGACATACACATTATATGTTTTTTAACAGGTACCTTTATATATATAATAATACATATGTGTTCAATTTCGGAGGAGACAATCAAAGTCTTTGTATGGACAAATCACCAAATAAGTGTGGTATTTATTATCTCTTCTTAAGTTAACGCTTTTATATGCCAATAACGACAATGGCGTTAGGTACGATATCTGTTACCTAAAAAACGTTTGCGGCCTATGATTTGACGGTAGATAAGTTTACACAGAGATAAGTTTATAAAAGTAAATGTAACGATAATCACGTACTCATTACAAATGCAGTATTTAACAAGACTATTTGTTATTAGAGCCACCCGCTGGCAAGTCAGCAGTTGCGGCAGCATGGGACTAATACGCAAGACAGCTGTACTTATCGTTCTTTCCATTTTATCTCAGGTAAGAGACATACTTATTTCTGAATGACGCTGCGTTTATTTCGTCTTACAAATCACACGAATTATGCATTTATCCTTACCAATCTACATTTGTATACCATAGTTCTAAATGTTAACATAATACCTAAATAAAAGGCACCAAAAACAAAAAAAAACACGATTTCATTAATTGGGCCATATTTGAAGTAGGTATATTAGGTACATGTACAAATTATAGCTCTTGATATTCGTATGGTTTATCAATCCTGTATAAGTTCAACATTCGCTTAATTAATGGAACAGGTAAATTCTACATTAGCTTCTTAAACATAATATCGCTTTGGCAGCTGAACTGTCTACATCGCAAAGCGGCAACAACATAAACAAATGGCACTCGCAATTGCATAAAAATAGCATTTTAGCATAAAAACATGATAAGCACATCAATTAAACGTTCAGAAGGATAAAGTGTGAATTCGACTGCAGCATAATTTTCAAACAAAGCCCAATACAAAAAGGTAAACATCAGGTAAACATAAACATAGATTAAGAACTTTATTGTGTACCGATCATATGACTAAGTTACAGTTTGTATATAGATATCTTATATTTATATCAAATTTTGGACTAGATGCCTATTGCCTCACAAATTGCGTTAGACTAAGGTCATGATGTTTTCGTTCCTTGGACGGACACGTGGTCTAATTAAAAAATAAATATTTGAGGACAACATTACACAAATCGACCTAGTCCCAAACTAAGCAAAGCTACTAAGGGTACTAGGCGACGATATATTATACTTGTATAGATATATAGATACATAGAAAACATCCAAGACTGAGGCACAAATATTCGTGCTCATGCTGCTCATCCCACAAATAAATGCCCTGACCGGAATTCAAATCCGAGACCTCCGATATATTCACAAATATTTACTTGTTATGAATCCAGAGGTTCATTTCCGACAGAGGTCCAGTAACAGCACAAGCGTTAGTTATACAATAACATCTTTAAAATTACCACTTGCAATAAGCCAAGAAATTGGTCTACCACTTTTGAATATTTTTTTTTATGTTCATATAATAGTTGAAACGTGGTAGACCAATTTATTGGCTAACTGTTCCCAGGTTATTTGTGTTGAATAGGTATTCAAAAACTATGTTTTACTTAATGCGTTTCGTTTTTCATGCACGATCTGGAAAGTAATGCACCTTCGACTATGCCCCTCAACAATTTTTAATATCAACTCATTAAAGAACCGCAGGGTAATCACGTAACTTTTGTACTACCGTTAGGTAGATTTTAATGTCAGATTTTAATTGTCATCTCATACATTTATACATCAAAATTGTCAGTAAAATCTATCTACCGTTAGTACATAAAGTTACGTGATTCGCCTGCCGGTCCTAGAAATTTTGGGTAAGCAAGATTACTCCTACCATAGATAACAGTATATTTATACTCGTGCGCATCTATAAATTGATTTAATATTTTTAAACTTCTTCCTTTTCAGACAGTGTGCTGTAGTTGTATGCCTCGAAAACATTCGAAATCTCAGCTTAAAAGTAATGCTAAGCATATATATTCACAGAATGATAAGTCGACGAAAAATACAGCCTTACTTAATAATTTAACAACTACTAATAATTTTGAAACCATCCGTTTTCCTAATGTCGAATATCCTTTTGACTCTGATTTAGGGGAATACTACCGCTTCATAAATGACTACCATGTACAGTGCAGACCCAATGAATACACGAGTAATTCTTCGTGTCAAGTAGAAACAAATAAAATAGAAACAAAATATAAACGCAAGTTAGACAGAGTTTCCAAGGCCAAATCTCAGATTACGACATCGTTCACGGAACATGACTCAGAAGCAAGTTTCTTCCCTGAGGTGGAATATCCTCTTAGTGCTAGAGACATGTGGATACCAAAGTACAAAAGCCGATTACAAGACATAAATCGAAGTGGCGATGTGGAGATTGATAGAACGGTCGATCGTATTGCAAGCAAAAATACATTCGCTTCAAATAACGAACCTGATTATAAATATGAGGTATCGGCCTTGAGTACCTTAATAAAAACATTAAATACAAAGGAAACACAGGTTACTGAAACGCCTATTCATGTGAAAGGACTTAATACGAGCGAATCTGGCGATATTCTTGATGTAACCGTTTCAAATACGCCTAGTGAAATGACCACAGACAGCAACCCTGGACCACCTACTTCAAAGAACGGTTCACACGGCTACACTTTTACAACTGTTAACACAAACAACAATGTCATAGATTCAAAAGTATTTAGATCACATGAAGACCGCTATAAAATACTTTATTCAAATCCAACAAGTATGGATAATAGTCATGTTTTCAATTCTATGGTAGAGGCAATTAGTAACAGTGACAATAATTCTCAAATATCCCTCACCGACGAAGATAAAGGCTCACATGTGGATACTCAACCTCAGATGCTAACCACTGCGGACACTGATTGGCCCAGTATGATGGATGAAAGCGCTAGACCAATGCCTCGGAACTTGTCTAGACCGATAGATAAGATATATACTGAATGTACAGGAATAACAATTACACCAGATTCCAACCCCAGTACAACAATCTTTACTCCTTTGGATTATTGCGATAGTTTTTCATCAATGATTTCAGACACAGGTTATTCTGATCTCACTGATATTAGAACCGTTGCGCCTTTTGAATATGTAACTTCTCCTATGTCTAGTTCAGGTACTTTAAGTAATAATATCGTGCTTGACCAATCTACTACTACCGCCCCGAATCTTCGTCTCACTACGACTGCACCATCACCCTTTAACAGCGCACCAACGAATAGCCATCAAGATTACTCAATAGTAGCTAATGACAGTCCGCAAAATTTCTTAGACAATGACCAGGGTAATTTTACACATAATTGGTCGATAAATCCTAATGACTCATATACAACTTGTCGACTCGCCGAAGATTCTGACGACTGGGTCATATACGTCGATACTGGCAAGACTATTACATCCCGAGAAAACTACTCTGACTATACATTGACTGCTGATGAAGATATATTGCTTACATATGTTGATGGTTTGAATGGTCATTTAGGCGAAAAGTGTCAAATAAGTAGGTTCATAAATTCAACATTATTAATAATTACACCTGATGGTCCTGGTGATGAAAACAACAAATTGATTGAAGTTCTACCTAAAAATATACCTATTAAATGTCCTGTATTGAATGTCACCAATGTGAGAACTATTACTGAAACCAGAAACGTTGATAAAAGTAATTCTTTAACTTCATCTTGGCATTCGTGCCCGAGTTCTACGTCGACTAGTACGCAGGCAGAAAATTACCAATCGAGAGATATCCCTACGAATTCATCCATTAAAGTACCAACAGCTCCCGAGCACATGGATGATTCCTGGATACTAGTCAATGACACTGAAAATATAACTCAGAGTTTGGAAGGACACAAATACAAATCTGTTAAAAATAACACCAGTGAGGAATCAATATCTACATTAACTAACGATAGGATGGATCAATTTCTCTATCTCGAGGATTTAAGTTCTACTTTCCAGTACGAATACATTGATGATGCATCGGCGTCAGTTACCGAGGTTCCTTATGATTTGGTTCTCTAACCGGAGACGTAACAAAAATAACACTTAATTATAAGTGCTATAATAATAATGCTAGTCGCTGATATATCTAAATAGTAATAACATCCTGCAAGTGAATGATATTTAAAAATAATTACACGAAATTTTATGACAGACTTTTATTTAAAAAATGTTCAACAACGAGGCTTTGCCAATAGATATAAATGATAATTTAACATTACATATTTATTTTTTATTTCACTTTGTAGATGTAGTTAGTCAATCAATATCATAAGTCATGTAACGTCTATCGGCTAAGTAACTTTCGTTTGACTACTTATTTTCGACGTCTCCTGATATAAATGATGGATCTCGTAATACAATAATAGTATATTATGCAACTGGTGTATAAGAAGGGTATAAAAAGGCGAGTGGTGTGGGCAAGTAAAGACACCACGAGCCGTTTTATACCAGTTATACACCGTTGCATGCAATACTTTTTCTACGACTCATTTCAAATAAAAAGTAAGTACCTATTTTTCAGATTTTTCATGCTCCATATTTTCCCTTAGTAATTGTGCGTCTTACCTACGCAATTTCTTCAGTAATACTATATAACTTCCTCGTGGATTTTTAAACTAATCAACGTACCTACACATTTTCTATCTGAACAAAAAAAAATCGTAAGTAATATAATCATTTATCAGCTTGAATGTTTTCGTTTTCAATTAGGAATTTGGTGGGAAATCAAAAATATGACAATGATTTGTTATTTTTTTTAATTTGCTAGATATGGCATCCGACCTAAACTAAATTCAAATCCGGATCGAATCTTAACTGATTCGTTTTCATAAATATA
This sequence comes from Epiblema foenella, assembly GCA_963556455.1. NCBI lineage: Eukaryota > Metazoa > Arthropoda > Insecta > Lepidoptera > Tortricidae > Epiblema > Epiblema foenella. The sequence continues at coordinate 18,395,286 of OY747095.1, forward strand.
TCCGAAAATAGATAAAACATGTTAAACAACACAAAGAAGATGTATGCATTAATTAATACATAAAAATATAGTAAAGTTGCATTAAGTTGGCAGCACTTTAATCATAAAAGTTTCACTTGAACGCACCAAAGAATGACTACTAAACATATTATTTGTAAGTAGTCTGTGGCACCCAACTCTGCTTTAATTTTTCATTAAAGTAGGGTAAGGAGTGTGTTTTGGGCAATATACTAGATAGACTTTTTACAGAATAAATAAAGTATGTATTTAAATGGGAATTCATGATTGCGTAAGTCGCGAAAAAAAGGACAGGAGTAGAAAAATTAATTAAAAATTGCCGTTTTCGCAAATACTAGTTACGTTTTATTAAATTGAATGACTGTAACTATGACGAAGACCTACTATTGCTTACGTCAGACAGTGGATAACATATAGTATAATCAATTAATCACGTGCGATAAGTGGAGGTGGGCAGGAAATTTGGCAAGGAATATAGGGGGATATGAACAAAACTTGTTAAAGTGACATGTAGAGCTCTTATGGACCACGGATAGTTATCTGCCGGAGAATTAAGTAACGGATACATAGTGCAATAAGTAGAGGCCTGTGCTCAAAGTGTTTGCATGCCAGCCAAGATTTTAGTCAGATAAGGTAACAGATATAAAATGGTAATAAATGATATTACTAATTTTTTACCTGTCTTTTATTGTTTCTTGTTGTACATATGTATTTTATTGTATACACAATATATCTTAATACAGTAAAAAATAGGTCCCCCGAATATTGATCCAAATGATTGAAACCTTTCAATGAAACTACGCAGAAAAATGTCGGAGTACACAATATACATACTCGTAAGAGAACCGGTTGGGCTGACAAACTGTGCAATAAAGAGGCGACCTTGCGCTCGCGGCGACAGATTACATCACTGCGCGAGGAGCGGCGCCGGCGGCGCGGCGCGCGTATGCCGCTGGGCTCGGCGCTGCGCTCCGCCGCATCACTATGTCATCTTCATACAACGAGCATGACTATTGGCTTGTCATTACTCGGTTGCTACACATTAACGACACGCGCTTTCCTTAAGTAGGTATCTACGTAATAGGTAGAAACAGCACCTGACATAGTGGAGCTCTAAATTGCATTCCGGTGTTCTCCTTAAAGGTGCCTCAAACAGCATTAAGTCGCTATAGATTATTCAGTAGCTCTTGAGCGTCAAGAGAATTGAAAACCCAGTAGTTGTACAAGTAGGTACAAGTAGTGTGGAATTGAAAAACGAGCTTGCAAATGGATTCTAGGATTGAACTACCAGCTAGCGAATGAATTCTGTGGTTCGAAAATAGAATCCTCTCTCCTGAGAGTAGCGAGTGTTGCAACACACGATATGTAAAATAACTTTTCAGCCGTATGTAACACAAATCTTTTCACCTCCCTAAAGCTAGGAGGGCATTCCGAGCATGTGAGGTGAAAAATCTAGGTATTTTTCACTTCTAATGCTCCCAAAGTTGTTCTTTATGCCGAAAGCAGGCTGCATTAAATCGCTCTTTATGCTCTTGTGCATAACGTAATTTTTCGTTTAAGATTAAGGCAATTAGGCCTTACAGCCACGTACACAATAAGTACACCTTCATTTATTAGATATGTTTTTATGAGATTTAGGCTATTTCTTAATTTAATTACGACATATGTATTACTAGCTAAATAAAAATTTAAGATTAATATTTTTATATACCTGAAAAGCAAATAACGAAAATATTTATCTTTGATTTTATTATCTGACCTTAGTCGAACGTCAAAAGTAGTACATCAAAAAATAATAAGAAAAAAAAAACTAGCCAAATTTGTTGTATTGTTTAATTTCCTAGCAATCGAAGTGAAAAGCAGATTGTAAAACTCGAGTATAAAACCCATTTTACCTTAGGCTATATGAACGTTTCGGGTAAAATAGCTTGTTTTATGCTCTTTTTGTGGGGTAAAGTGCCTATTGCTGGCCACCCCTCAATAACTGGCCACTTCTCAAAGATATGCACAGAGTAAACCAATTGTTGGTATTTCTGAAATTAAATAAATAAAAATTAATATAACTGGGTTCAATTCAGAGCTGACTTAATGTATTTTGTTAAAGGCATAATCATTGTATTTTGGGGGCTAGTAACTGAATGACATTTATCTACTTAAATGAACAGTTATCGTAGGAGTAGAGACCTATTTAAAATGCATTTTAACGTAAATAATTCATGAAATGCTTTGATATGGATGAGAATTAAGCAACCCTTTGTTGTGAAAATGAGTATAACATCTATACGACATGAACTGTTTTCCTCGAGCAAAGTTGTTCGGCGTCTCGTGCCTTTGAAACCTCGCTTCGCTCTGGATCCATCAATTATAGGTATACATTTAGGATCTTACAATCCTGCGCTGGCTCGGCTTTAAATACAAGTTCTCGCGCCAAACAAAAACTTTGCAACCTTGCATAACAAATAACTATTGATATACGACTATATAACTCCTCCGTATCCTTTTTCATTTCTGTTAGTTATGAAATCCCTAAACATATATCAGTGCCTAAGTCTTGAACAACAAAAAATGTTTTAAAGAAATATTTGCTTGCTCGACCTAAGTACTCTAAGCCAATAGTGGCCATTGTTGCCAGATGGTTACATTTCTTACATTTTTCGTAACTTTTGACAAGCTCGAGTAACATGTAAGTAACTTCTGTGTAAGGGAAATTTTCGTAACTTTTAAGAACAATGAAACTCTATTTAAAAGAAAGGTCTCTTGTATATATCTATCCGGGACCAAGTGGGACAATTTATAAGCTTCCATACAGGAAAGGTAACAAAAGAAACCACATGATACGACTCCGTCTGTTCGTCTGTTGTACGAGTATGTATGACATTTGAGATATCCCCCATCAGCCCGGCGTAATTCTGTCGTTGAGCTTGCCGAATTCTAGCTGCATGTGGCTACAAATTTCTTAAAATCGGCAGTTTTGATCAGTAATTATGAGAAATAGAAAAAATGTAACTTTTTCATCAAAAATGTAACTTTTCAAGAAACGAAACGTAATTTACGTCCCAAGGGCCCTGGCAACACTGATAGTGGCGCAGCACGGCGCGAAGCGTCACGCGATCGCGAGGTGGCTTGCGGAAGTAGATGAAATACCTATACCTCGACGAGACAAAGTAACTCGCTGCTTCACTGGTGACCACGTCATGTCATGTCCTTTGTGCCACTAGGTGTCTGTGGCAAATATCCATTTAAAACCAATAATAATATTTCATGCAACTGTAAGAAGGGTCTTAAAATGCAAATAAAGACACTACAAGCGTTTTAGACCAGTTATAAATCGTTTCAAACCTATATACAATACTTTTTCGACGACTCATTTCAAATTTTGTTTTGGATTGAATTAAGTATCTAAATTCCTACCATATATTTTAGCAAACGACGTTTATATTATGCATCATAATATTCATAATGTTCACGAAATGAAACACAGCTTAGAAAGTTGGAAAGTGAATCATCTAACATGGTGGCGATTATGCGCATGGCTCCCTCCGCCTCCGCCCCGCGGCTAGCGCGGTTTCTATTCGCTGCCGGTGCCGGCTAATATCTTTAGGTATACCAACATTTTCAAATATGAACAAACAACGTACTGATTTTCTAGGTAAAGTTGTAGTAAACCTAGGTGTAAAGGTAGGTACGTTACATCTATCACGTTTATATATGTAGTGTGGTAGTACTTTCTAGCGATAGGTACAGGTTCATTATGATAATTGCACAAAAAGAGGATTATTAGAATGTAAGATAAATTACAGTGTTTATGCAAACTAGTTACCTAGGATGCTCCATACAAACTAGCAAGGTATATACGCGATATTGTCCAAAGGTGCATCAGTCGGACACAATTGAATTTTTTCCAAAGACGCCTGCTTCTGATTGTCGGCAAATAATTAATTACTATCAAACAATTTCCGTATCAAAGTGTTACTTTTAAACCGGAGGAAACCGTGGGCTTTGTATTGCAATTCCGCCAAGTCATGTGTCGCGCAAGCTCACACACACCGATGCCTGCGCCTACGCGCATGGCCACTTCTACATATTAGGAATGGAATGGAATTATTGTTTTACATTTTCCATTTGTCTGGACATTGTTAAAAAACTTGATAATAACATGTTTTGATACAATTTTCAAAGATAGACATTCTAGTCCTTACGCATTGAACTAATGGGGTGTTCAGAAACACATGGAGCCGTACGATTAGGATTTAGTGAATGAGCCGCCATATATTCCCCGATTTCAAGTTCCTTGGTCCAGGGTAATTTATGCCCGGGTATTAAATCTTCATTCTAGATCCCGCACAGTTCTTATCGTTCCATGTATTGATTGTCGCTACTTAAGCAACTGCCCAATTATTGTGAGTATAAGTATATCACGTACTCTAATAACCATAAAATAAGTATCCATACTTAGATCATTATTGTTTTTATCGGATTTTTTTTCTCATCTTCTGAACATGAGCGTGACCAAAATAGAATAAATTATAGATTGAAGAGATGATATAAAGAACAAGAAATAACTAACTACCTAGGTATAAATATATACTTGGAACAGTTATTTTTCAAAAGAAAAATTAAAGTATCTATGGTATCCATACGTGTGTGTGTATACGGATGGACAATATGAATTTCCGAGAAAAAGAGGAACGGAAAGGAAAGATTTAACGAACGAACCCGTAGAGTTCGGATTCCGGTTGAACATTCAACTCGTTGTACCGAAGTTATTTATCCTTCAGAGGGAATGATGCAAGTGTCAGCAGCGCGGGGGCGGAGGCGCGGCGTGGGCGCGAGGTCGCTTGCACAACGCTGCAGTGAACCTTACGCGGAGGGTCGACTGCCGGTGCAGATGCCGGCACCTTCCCACCATAAACTTACAATTATTCCATTTAATAAACTTGGCTCATACAGAGTTGATTCGACAAAGAAATGACGTCTTTTCTCAGTCAGAAGTTAACGGCTTATGAGCATATGAAAGGATGTGTAAAACAACATAACTGCAATGGATATGTTCTAAAGCAGATAGATAAAACTAAATTACTTTCAAAGTAACGTAAATGTAGAGTTATGCATACTGCAGAATGGCAACTCTCTATTTTTCCAAGTTCGTGTTTGAGTTAACCTCCACATAACCTTGCCTGACATTGCTGGCAATATGATTTAGGTAGTTTTTCTCTGCTTATAAAAAACTTTATTGAAGGTGAAGGTTGCTTCAATAGATATGGGAGCAGTCGTAATTTCAATAAGTAATCCAAATAACTTGTAGATAAGAGTCTTTTACACGGTTAGCTCTTATATATTAAAACAAACGGTTAAATGCGTGTCGGATCACGCGCAATGTAGGGTTCCGTAGCTGTCCAACAGTAACATTATGTGGACTTAAAAGTAATAAAGCTCATACTTACTATATATTCTACTCACAACTAACAACATTATCTAAGTAATCATTGGATAATATTGAAACAAAAGTTTGTTTTTCCAATTAAAAGTCAAGCTCAGCTATTATTCGTTAACTAGAAACATTCTACTCGCCTAGTTATTTGTGATATATATATACTTAAAAGTTACAAGTTGAGGTAATGGTAATAATAATAATAAAGTCATTTATTCCCACAATAACATTACAGATTGAAAAATTAACTAACCATTTCTTAAAACTTTAATACATTTGTATTATTTCAATTAGAGGCATGTAATAAAGTTTACCTATAATGCAATGTACCTATAAAAAAATCCGGAGTACCTGTGTCCTGTAAGTCATTTTGTGTGAACCGAATATTATGAATTATGAGTTAACATTTTGTATAAAAAATAGTCCAACTGAAAACTATGCCATCACTCAGTGTCGGTCCGTGAGTCCCAGATAGTATTATGATTCCGATTTGTATGTGAAACGTCAAACTATTGTCGCCTAGATACATCCAAATAAAGGTAGGAAATCTCAAATGATGGGGTCGCCGGCGCACGCGCTCCGCATGAATGAGCCGTGACGTGGGCCCCGCGGTCAGTCGGCGCCGTCGGAGTCGAGGCCACCAGCTGCATACATAACCAGGGCTCTCGCGCTCAAGCCCGTACCCTAACGATAGCGATACCGTTAAGTATGGAGCACAGAACATTAAATAGGTTAGAAAGCGCGAGTTGTATCGGAACCCGAGTCGCCACCTAAGCCCCTCCAGGTCTGTTAATACTACACGTAAACAAAATAAACATACTGAAATTCACACACGCGCAACGACAACAAAGCGCTGTGATTGGCCGACAGTTCACTCACACGGACTTAAAGTCAGCTTACATTACAAGGATGGCACATGCGCAAGCTAAAGCAATACTTCTACTAGGGATTGACTAAAAAAGTGAGAGTCAGGATGGCGGGTGTACCTAAACAAATATGTAAATAAAGTGTACCAAAAATTTGTACTGAATTTAGTCAGGATGGCGGGTGTACCTGGGAAAATTATGATCCTACCAATTATCAACCAATGTTAATATCTCAATAAAAACACACTACAACTACAGTAAAAACTTCAGCCATGTAATTCGTAGTTTGCGAGTTTTACACAATTTATGATTTTCTACTGCTGGGTAATACGGTTCGCACGAGTCCCGAGTGAAAATGACACTTATAAAAAAATATCAAAGAAACAAAACTAATTAAAACAGTAATTAAAAGAGAGATAAAACAAAATGTATTTACTTGCCATTGTGGGTTTTGCACGCACCTGGTCTACATCTGGCGTAGTTTACACACATTTTATTTAACAATCGTATAAATCGCACATATTACAAGAATATTATTAAAACAATACGTCATTACAAATGAAAGAGGCGGGAATTAAAAAGTCGGTTCAACTTTTAATTGATGGCTTTTTTCAACAAACCATGGTTGTCAGCATTCGGCCAAAACCAAAACTATTTTGCGAGACATTTTATGTCACGTGGTAGTTTAATTACATTTAAACATGAAAAAACAGTAAATTTTTAATTAATCCATATTTGATTTTTTAGTAAATAAATGTATGTTTTAGCGAAAAAAACAAGCGTTTATTCATCCGGCGCGGCGGTCCTCCATAATACTCTATTAATCTTAGGTCTCGCACAATACTCGTTTCCGGTCATTGGTCTAGGTACTCAATCAGATAACTTTTTGAAAACAGTTTTAGATTTTTAGTATATGACAACCCTTAACCTGTTTAATACGCAATTTAAATGTTTTAAATATAACATCAGTATAGTTTTAAATTTCATTTTTTCCAAATGCTTTATTAAATACATGAGTAAACTGATTGAACCTGAAACTCGTCTATTGGATGTTTGAATTGGACCAACAGGAAATTAAAAAAAAATGGAAAAGTAAAAAACACTAGTGCTCGAAATCCAACTTTGCGCACGATATACATCTACATAAAGTACCACTTTTTGAGCAACTGTATTAAAAATATTTTATTTGATCCAAATAAACAACCGTCATTTCAAATTTCGAGCGTAAACGCTCAATGGCTTGACGTGGTGACGTAATAAGATGTCAAACTTTCATGGCGCATGAATATTACTTGCATCACAGAAATAATATAACTTCAGATTTATTTAATATTAATACTAGCTTCTGCAGGTTAAGTTATAAACTAGTTAACTTTGAGTGGATCACTCAAAATTTACTCAAACGTTTTTACGTCTCAAAGTTACAACCATATACAAAGTTTCTTATTTATAAAAATATATTAGCAAATTAAATGGGCACTCTTATCCATGAAAGGAATCATGTGTCTTGAAGTACGATGTAATAGGCGGATAATGAGACAAAATGGGTATGATGGGAATGGGTATAGGTATTGATAAAACATACCCATTTTGTCATATATAAGTAACGCTAAATACACAATTTATTCCAGCCCGGAGAACGCAATTCGATCCTATATAGCATTTATACATACGAATTATTTTTGATCATTTCTTATAATATGTAACAAAACACTAATGTCTGCTAAGAAACTACACACATACGATGACGTTACCAAATGCCCTACTTTCCAAGCCTTAGTACTGATATTCTCGATGCAGCAACTACGGGGGAAGACATAGTATGCTTGAATCGAACAAAAACTTCGATGTTTCTCGAATTGCAGTATTAGGAGTCCTACATTATAAACCAAGGTTTGTAATGGCCTACACCGATATGACACGCTCTACTTTCAGTGAAAACCTTGGGCACATGCCTCTACGCACTATCCCTCTGTATGAAAATTAATTTAATAGTTTCTAAAAAATGAAAATTAATTTAATTCTAGTTTATTAAGAAAATCTTTTTTATAGGTACTAGTATTTTGCTAAGACAAACACGTTTACCAACGTTTTAAGCACCCTCTCAAAATATCTGTAAGATATTCACGCTTTATCGTAGGTATTTTTCTAGTGATGAAACACTTTCCAAAACGTACAATCGGACCTGTGACATTCTGACATACGCAGCCAATCGCTTTAACTGAGCTGTCTGAAAAATCACACAAGGTTACCAAATACTTCAACCAGTTCTCTCTTATAGAGCCTTGGGGAGGCGTGCGCAGAGTGACATCCACCAAAAGGACTCGCGCTTCCTTAACTTCAATTTATAATTTTCATTAGCAGATTAGATGTTACTGCTGTCGCGAAGATCGCGAAGTCTCTTATTGTGGTATATATCCTATCTGTCACTCTTAGCTTTTATCACTGGCAACACCGGCGATCGAGGTCGGTGTTATAGGTGAGACTGACAGCGGAGGAAAAATGGCGGGTACGAGTTGAGAAAAGTAATGAGAGCCACCTCTTATATGTAACGAGTGGAGTGGCGTGTGTAATCACGTATAGGAGACTCTTGGTAAGTGAAACATATCTATATTACGATATATAAAGATATTGCAGCGACCTTGAGTTAACGATTGCCTTGAGATAGAGCTGAGTAGAAGAATTGGTTGATACCTATACTTCTTTTTGTGTAGCTCGAGTTGGAATGTAACAAGTGAGGTGGCTGGAGGTTATCGGTTTCAGTTACTGGAGGTTATTTATGGAGGCTGATGGATGAGCTCCTAGCCTCCGCAATAACCCCTAGGTTATTGCGGAGGCTCGTCGGGGACCACATGGTCCCGACCTCAGTACTCATCGCATGAGATGAGTCTATGAGTTGCGGGATGCACGATGAGTTCTCCTGGAGATTCAGTTGTGCCGTGCATCCACCGATACAAGCCACGGGATTTGGGGCCCTTCTAATTTTCCCTGAGAGAGTTTTGAGGTTACATTCATAACAAGAGATACGAGATTGAGAGGAGATGGAATTGAGCGCCCATCGAGTGTTGATTCGTGGTCGTTGCAGTAGCTATTTTATACTGTGCTTTATATATGTATAGATCCATGTAGCGAGATAATTATTACATTCCCCTGAGACTAAATCTCCGCTACAACTGCTTAAAACAATAATAATATTTTTAAGTAAGTACCTACTGCGCACGTTATCGTTTTACAATTACATTTAAAAAAACAATTGTAAGCCCGAAGACTGAGAGGTAGAATGCTACCTAAAGATACTTTTCTCCTTCTACGTACCCATATTCTACAATTTAAAGCTAGGACGGCTTTGACTTTTTTTTCTTTTCGAAGAACCTAAAATTTGTAATCCCTTCATGTCTCCCATGTACCTCCTAACTCCTAGAAATTTGAAATGAAGCCTGATAAAACCGGCAGACAGCTGAAAACCAAATTTAGGTGGACGCTGGACGACTATAGAGCAAAACCTCTTCATATACCTACCACCTCCCAGTGATTTGATTGTTTATAACTAATCAGCTAGGTAATCGCTGGTTCCATGTTACGTACATTGAAATTGTATTTTGTGTAAACTGACCTATAGTAAACAAAAATATTTGTAGCAGTTTCTATGGGTCCTTAGGACAAACACAAAATGACCCCGCCGGCGGGGATATCCACCGATTGCCACAACACAGACACATATAGTCCCTATTCGTCCCGTTATAGTAGAAGAGCCGACGACACTGAACCTAGTTCGATAAGACTCCCAGATGAGATATATATTATAAGATGCGTCATTCCTGGGGGAATACGAAACGGCTATGCTGCCATGCAAAAAACCTGGTGGCCATAGTAAAAAAATTTTCAAAAAAAATAAAAAAATTCTGTTTCTAGTACGATAATTCTCCCAGGTTTCGTTTGTTCCTCGATACAGGGGAGGGGTAGGACTATACGATAATGCAGTGCTGCAAGCCCCCCTGACTGGCCTTGTCAGTGGCAGCAGCATGATAAGTGACGCCAATATTGAGGTATCTAGTATGATCGGTCTCCTAAACAAACCAAGGCTCATCTGAAAAATCATCAATTTCTGTGTAAGAAAAACCACTGCTGCCTTTTCCCAATAGTGGAGAAGGTGGTGCTGCAGCGATTGTAGGAGCTCAGTACACTGAACCTAATTCGATAAGACTCCCAGGTGATATGTATATTATAAGATGCGTCATTCCTGGGGGAACACGAAACGGCTATGCTGCCATGCAAAAAACCTAGTGGCCAAAGTAAAAAAAAAAATTCAAAAAAAATAAAATTTCCGGTTTCTAGTACGATAAGTCTCCCAGGTTTCGTTTGTTCCTCGATACAGGGGAGGGGTAGGACTATACGATAATGCAGTGCTGCAAGCCCCCCTGACTGGCCTTGTCAGTGGCAGCAGCATGATAAGTGACGCCAAATCTGAGGTATCTAGTATGATCGGTCTCCTGAAAAAACCAAGGCTCATCTGAAAGATCATCAATTTCTGTATAAGAAAAACCACTGCTGCCTTTTCCCAATAGTGGAGAAGGTGGTTGCTGTTGTGATTGAAGATCGCCTTCAGCGCAGCTGGATTCGGTTTTTCAATTCAGTTTTGTCAGCAATCACCCGGTTCCTTTCGATTTGTACTGATTTAATACGCGTGCCACGTACACTTAAGAATAATTTTGCTTGTCGTTGATTGCATAAACAAATGATTTTGAAAAGTTATTCTCCATTATACCGAAATAAGAGCTCCATAGAGAATCCACAAAACACTTTTTATACACTAGCTGAGTAATTGATAAAATGTATATCAACCTTGTGTGATTTGAAGACGACATAAAAGCGGTTAATCAAAATGAATCAGTTATTCAGCTACTGTATAAAAGTTATTCCTGGGTTCTTTATAGAGCTTATTTCGATATAATGGAAATAGTTATATTTTACAGCTAACTAGCACAGATGGAAACTGAATAGGTGTACTTGATTTTTATTTAAAAAGCTTCATTTTGAGTTACCGAATTGAAAAACCGAATCCAGCTGCGCTGAAGGCGATCTTCAATCACAGCAGCAACCACCTTCTCCACTATTAGGAAAAGGCAGCAGTGGTTTTTCTCAATCTAAACATCCGAATTTTCACATTTATAATATTAGTGGGAATAGTGGGAATTAGTGGGATTTTGTAGGCCCTCAGATAACATCGTTATCACACTCGACCACTTTAGCAACGTTCTTGATGACCACTGAAGACATATCAATTATAGGTAGACGGAGTTCAAGGCAATGTTGACAGCGACTGACTAATATAGTTTTATTAAAATAACAATATACAATATAGGAAGAAACAATAAAATAAAAAACATAGTTAAATCTCTCATTTCAAACAGTTACTAGACGTTGAGGGATTTTTGGTTATTTGTCGCTAGTCCCCTAAGCACTTTTCTACCCTCCATTTTTTCACATATTATTTGTTTATTGTACAATTTTTGAATGGGATTCTTTTTATTTCGCTTCCAATTATATGCTTACCAACTTTCAAGCATTTAAGTCACGAATTAAAGGACTTCTCATACAAAGTTTAACCACTCTTTTCACCCCCTTTCATCCCCAATTTGTATGATTTTTATACCCTATAACCTGGCCGAAAATCCATTAAACTTATTAGTGAAGATTCTACTAAAATCTATTGGCTAGTTTGCGCGTGATGCCTAGACAAATAAACAGACAGACAAACAGACAGAAATTTCAACAACATGAAACAAAATTCTAAAAACTGTTGAAATGTGTTCTGTTATCGATTTTAAGACCCCTCGACTTTTTTGCTAATATCTTCAATGTAAAGATTTTCGACCCTCTACAGCTTATTTATATGTATAGACTACAGTTTTATTATATGTATAGATAATAATATTAATACGTGAATTAAGGTAAATCTAAACGTAGCCAGAGGGGCCGCGAGCCGATAACGAAAGAAGTTCGAATATCTCCCTCTCTGTCGCACTTGCTAATTCGTGCGCCAGAGAAGGAGATATTCGAACTTCGTACAGCGTGACGTCATCGCGCCGCTCTAAGTACATGCGGCCGGCAGTGGCACCAGTCTTAGGTCTATTCAGTGGTTGCTGGTTGTGGCGCAACGTTACGGATCGTACGCGCACGCGCTACTCTACGGTTATTGTACAATCTTATAATTCGTGTCGTGTCAATTAATAAATAATAATGCAACAAGCAAAGCTTTATTGTATTAATATAAAAGCAATAAAAAATATCTTAATATAATTACCCATATTCTGTGTCTTTATCTTAAAATGTTGAAAAAACTGACAGTTATCATTATCATCGAGTTTGGTGATTTCGGCAGTTAATATTCATCAAACGGAAACGAAAATGAAAACGTTGGCTCTAAGAAACCACTTTTTTTTAAGTGAGGCCTTTAAAATGGTATAGAGGTTTCTATCCTCTGGTTACATGTATGGAGTGCCCCCCTCTCCCTAATTTAATATTTTATCATTATTTCAAATCATTTTTACGGAGCGGTTCATACGAGTAGAACACACCTTCCTGCTAAATATCTTAATTGTATTTGTATTGCTTATAGTCTCCTAGTACATCGGCTGTCACATACGGACGGACTATAAGAGTTCCGTTTTCACCATTTTGGCTACGGAAACTTAAAAGTACTATTCGCAATTGTATTCTAAACAATACTGCTAATAATATAATAGGCTCTCTCTGTTGGTAACCCTAGCGCTCAGGGCGGGGCCTCGAAAGATGGAAATGGCCAGGCCATGTTTAGGCACGTTTGGCATACCTAAACAGGGGATTTGTTAACGGTGGGCCTTCGCGCTGAATAGTTCAATACTATTATATAGCGCACTAAATGACAGCTTTAACAGTCCGGGTGGTAGTTGGACATAAAGGTATCTATTTGCTGCGCCCAGTGCTTCGTATCATACCTTGAAATCATCTTTATTAAATTTATCGTTGAACAGTAATTATGTCTAGTAATTTCTGATGACATGTCCAATGTCACTCTGTATTCAATATGATTAAAACGACACGTCTACCTACTCTACCTAGATCGTTTCTTAATGCGGTATCACAACACGACGCCCGGTGATGAAACTCACCGGTAGGTTCTAAGTTGAATGGTAATACTTAATTTAAATTGCCTTGTAGGTGAATAGGTACCTAAATTATAATTTCCTATTGTCCAGTGTGTGGCACAGTTTCGCACGCTCCATATACCGACTTATATGGAGAGCAGGTACCTACTTGACGCTTTCGAACATTAACATTCAAAGTTGTCGCATGAATGAACGCACCATTCCATGCGCGAGGAATGCGGCCGGATAATGTAATGCCATATTATTGTTTAGCATTCAATTCAACGCAGTCAATAAATAGGGTGGTACACATGCAAACACACACGCACCAACCTATTGACTCATTTTAAGACAGACTAGTGTTTTTGCGAATCGCGATCTTAATCGTAAACAAGGCACTACTTTGCAGTGATGTATCTACTATTAATACCTAAAACAAAAGCCGAGAGTGCCTTATAACGCTGTATTTATTCTACAAAAATAGAAGGCGAGTCACGAAAGTGATTAATTGGGCTTTGGCCGACTGATTGATTCTGTTTCTAGTTAGCCTTAGTTTTAGGGTTCCGTACCAAAATGGTAAAAAAGGAGACAGATAATAGACGGTTCAAAATTTCAAAGTCTAGTGAATATATCAAGTAAGGTGTCATATGAAGTTGCACCACGTCCATAAGGAATACCCACTATTACCCTACACGACACCTCTGAGTGGTGCTAAACTGTGCAACTAAACTGGCAACAAAATTACCATACTATAAAAAAAGTGCCAACAGCCGGGCCAACGTTTTCCACCCCTTAAACCTGTATCAAATGAGGAGACAATATTGGCCTTGATCGATTCTTTACATACTAAGTAGGTTTATACGTATTGCCTTTTTGGTAATTTTTTCTCGTTTATAATAATAGCAAAAACCAGGAGGATGTTTTCGAGACAAAAAAAACCGGCCATGTGCATGTCGGACCACGCACAATGAAGGGTTCCGTATCAACACCTACTACTTAGTCCAGATTTAAAATCACTATCCAATACATTGAATATAAAAAGTCGTATCTTCATAGGGAACTCACGGCACTTACGAATAATTAAAGTACATAACCGTTTCATAAGTACTTGAACTCGATTTAGATCATCTAATTATGTTTAGTTCTAATAAAACATTGAGTGAATATTCATACTTTCTTTGTAACTACGGTTCACGAACTGTTACATATTTTTCAACGTCTGGAAAAGGACGTAGGTAAATAACGTACGTCCTTTACCAGACGTTAAAAATAACGTTATTTTCCTAAGGGTATTTTGTTTTTACGTATGACAGAATATAATCCCTGCATGAATGTACATTATACTGTAGGAACCTATTCGAAGCGTGTCTCCTTCCCTACTTCTCGAAAACCCCTTTAAATTGACTTTAGTCAATGAAGCTAATAACAAAACCACCAAATATCATCGTTCTTCTCAAGTGATCATATCCGGGATAATATATATTTATTAAAAAAATCTGGTATCCATCGCTCTTTGCAGTTACTAAAGTATCACAGATAAGCATTATACTTTTCCTCGCTGCCTACTGTACAACCTAGTCCGTCTGGCAATACCATATAATGAAGATATTGATGGAGTACGACTTCATCAGCTATCTAGAATGATAATTACGTACGCGTTTTTTAATGCATTATTTACACGATTACATTAAATGCAAATTAGGGAGAAAGGCTCTAGGAACTCGGAATTACTTATTTCAAATGTAAAGTGTATATTTTGCAGTTTTTAGGGTTCCGTGCCCGAAGGGATCAATCAAACAGAACCCTATTGCTATCGTCTGTCAAAAATTCTGTTACGAAGAGTTTTTAACTTCCCGTTGACCAACTTGAAATTTGGTGATACCTAATGTTTATTATTACGTATATATTACCAACTAATTCAAATATATTGATAAATCCGATTTTTATTCGACATTTCCTTATTTTTCTTATTCAAATCAACTTAATTTTGCGGTTGATTCAGAACTATGCGAAGTCCGACATGCACTTGGCCGGTTTTTTAAGTAATTAAATCAAGTGCTGAAACTTATTACAATAAACGATACATTGCTATAGGGCATCTTCAACGAAGTTTCCAAATAGGAAATTTGCAAAGCATGCCATTCACATTCAGTAGTTCGTAAAGTAAAACTAGTATTACCAGGGGGCTTGCAATTGGCGGCGCGCGAAGCTTTAGATACCTAACGCTCGCGCGCCCCGGGGTCGCTCGTCAGTCGAGGGCCATAGCCGCGCGAGCGAGCACACGCATCTCGAGAATTCCGCCGCCACCGCCGACTTGAATGCGACGAGCGGCATGAATATACCGAGTGCTTTAAATCCCACAATGGCAACTAGATCAGGACACAGCTGATCTGTGTATGACTGTTTAAATATCAAAAGGGACGAAAGTTTGTCTTTTTTAAGCTGCCTACAAATAGTGAACGGTAAAATATTTTTTTAATTAGGTATAAGTACTGATTTAGCATAACCTAGGTGTTTAACGTTATGAAGTTGTAAGGTACAATGTACAACAACAATACAAATGCATACGATACGAACTACTTGGTTAGGTTAGGTTAGGTAAATTTTACTTAACTATCTACATTATGCTTGCCCTACTTCTTTGGCTATAACATTTGTATGTATTGTGTGTCTGACGAAACCTGTTGCTGATTTGAATTTTGTATCCAGATGACGAATCAGGCATTGTGGATGCACAAAAATAGAGTGTATAAATGGCAGACTTAATACCAAAGGCTTTAAAGGTATATATGCAGTTTAAAACAATTTTCTATAAAAGTAGCTACGGAACCCTAAAAAAGAGTATCCTAATAAAAACGCATGATTTATGAACTTACCTTTTCTTACTTACGAATTAAAATTTCAAGAGTTAAAGAGAATTTCCGTTCACGAGGTAAATTTGATTTGTGGCGTTATTCACAATGACACTGACATACATACATATATTTGAAGTAACACGTAGATCGGTTCACTGTTTTCAAGCGACATCTGGAGAGCTAGAACATGTTTTGCCCTCATCGATGTATTTTTGTCGTGATAGCCCTAGCGCTACACGTGCCGTGTGTGAATGAATACAAGTTATACGATAGACAGAGATGCACAGAGTAGGCACGTTTTTTATGCCTAAACGCCGTTTTTGTTAGGAAGTGAAGCTTCTGTACTTGTACTATTACTTATTCTGTGGTATTACCGCGTTCGCGTTATTGTGGAAGGAGTTGGTGTCTGCGCCGGCTGCGCTCCGCGCTTGTTTATTACTGCGGCACGTACGCTCATTTCAGCTTGTATTTAGCACCTCCTAGTCATATCAAATTGTTTCTACACACCAAACGAGAAACGTAGCGCTGTGATATTGTAGACATTCATTATTTTTGTAAAGCTGGAAATATTTCAGATTTAGCTCGATCTCATCAGCAGTGTACCTAAGGGTTTTATCATTTATCATACTAGAAATTTGCGAACAAGTTTCGTTTCGAGCGAGGCGATTGCGTAAGATAACAGCCGTGGGCAGACTGTGAACTACCTAGAAAGACCGCTTTGGCTTTAACGTCATACCACTATTCATGTAATTTCCAACCAGCTTTCGAAACAAACCAAAAAAAATCGCAGTGTAGGTACAGACAGCTAAGAAAGAGGTCTACAACTTTTCGACTCAATTATTTGAATGATAAGGTTCAAAAACGGTACATCAATATCGTTGCTTATTGTACAGTCAAGTATATAAATATTACAATATTTTATTCTCTCATGAATATGTACTTTAACCTCAACACTACCACAAACGTTGACAAAAGTGATAGACTTCGTGATTCATGTTAAAACTATATTTTACTAAACGGTTAAAATTCGTCATGAACGTGCTCATCCTGAAGAAGAACTTCCGAAGAGTTCGAAACATGTCGCCGGGAGAGACAATTAATACGTGAGCTTTAACCGTTTAGTAAAATATAAGTGGTAGATTCCTTTATAGAGGAATGTATTTTTTATTGCGCACGGGCTATATTAGTTTTAGCTACCCTCCGTGTATGTGGCCGTAGCTTAGCCGTAAGCATGTAGGTAGTTGATACAAAACAAATTAACAATATTAAAGCAAGTATTTTAAAGTCAACCCGACATTAATTAAGAAAATTGCATTTACAATCATTGTAAATCGTACAAGGGCATGCAGGTAGGCTTTATCCACATTTCTTGTCCATCCCGTAATTCGCAATATTAACCTTAATTATCAATACAATTCTACGTAATTCAACTTGGTTTACCTAAACATCACACTACATATACGTTCTGTGTTAATTTCAACAAGTTTAAGTCTATTTAAGGGTTCCGGAGAACGGAAAAGAGATGAAGAAAAATGGAACCCTTACAGTTTCGCAGTGTCTATCCGTCCGTATGTCACAGCCGATTCACTAAGAGCGGAGACTATAAGTATTACAATAGGCTATTTGACTAAATTATGTTGCCTTTCGAACCAGTTTTTAGAGACGATCAAATGTTGTATGGGACCAACTGCAATTAGAGCAACACAAAAGACGAAAACGAGAGGTAAAGTACAGCATAGCTGACAACACTGATAAGGCTCGATACTGATAGGCAGTGAAATGTGACGTCATAGTTCTATGGCCTCGTAATACCGTTGTATGGAAAATCGAGTAATTTTCCATTTTAGTGGTGAAATTATTGCATTTATGGACATAGTTGCCGTAAAATGTCTTTTCATTACTCATACTCTGAAAGGGGGTCATTGTTCATCCAGGCACCGTGCTGAAAGTGGTACATGCCTGCTCTAAAGCAGAAAAGTATTAAAAAAATATATATGAATCGTAGTTTATATTGAACAACGCAATGGTAGTAACCTATACAGCCATAAAACGAATAATTCTTCATTTATTACAGTTTTGTTGACATTTAAATTCTTTTTGATGTTTATAATTAATATAATGTACTTTATGTATTTATTAGTCACTGTCAAGGCGAGATGTGATTTGCGAAATAAATTAAAATATTGTTTAAGACACAGATAAAACCACCAAATACGCAAATTCAAAATGGCCGTCTTTCGCGGTCGCGCGCCATCTTGCGAATTGTGATGTACGGCTAGCACAAGTTGGCGCGCGAGCTAGACCATCCGTCGGCTTCGGCGTGATTTCCTTAAGTTTTATATTTTAAACTTGTTTTTATCTTTTAGTGATTAACATTAATAATTAATTTATATTATTTAATTTTTTAAATACTAATTAAAAAAAAAAATTTGAGCAGTCGTTTAAAAGGGCGGATAGTTTATCTCTCGGCGAGTTAGCTCACGCGCCGACTTGTGCTAGCCGTGCAGGGTGTACGTTGGTATTAAAAAAGTAAACTGGCGGGAAACCTTAAATAAAAAAGTGCAATTTTTTCTATGGAAGTTCCATTAGACTGTGTTTGTGATATTCGAAATTGAGTTTAATATAACAAAATGAGTTCTAGCGGTTCTGAAATTGAATTAACACCTGATTTTATAAGAGAAGAGGCTCAAGCTGTCGTAGAAAACCTTTTGCCAACGATATCTAAGGAACGATATATGAAATCGTATAATGATTTCATAAAGTGGCGGGCCGAGAAAAGGGTGAAATCTCTATCGGAAAGTGTTTTCCTTACGTATTTCAGTGAACTATCAAAGAAACTTCAGCCTTCAACTTTATGGAGCATATTTTCTATGCTGAGATCGGTAATAAATACAAAACACGACGTCAATATAAAAAACTACACCAAGCTCATATCATTTTTGAAGAGGCAATCGGATGGATTTAAATGCAAAAAGTCGAAGGTTTTTACTGCAAAAGAAGTAGAAACCTTCTTAAATCAAGCCCCCGATGAAATATATTTGGCAACAAAGGTAAGAGAAAGATTACAACTATAGTTAACTTGACGTATGTACCCCACATAACGTAATCTAATTGAATTTGGGCTCGTCGTAATATTCTTGTCGTAAGGTATATTTAATGTTATCGTATTTTTTTGCAGGTTGCACTCATTTTGGGCATCAGCGGCGCCTGTAGGTGCATCGAGCTTACAAATCTCACCATAGAAAACATGGAAAAACACGGCCAATTACACTTAATAAAACTTCCAAATACCAAAACAAAGATTGACAGAACATTTGTGGTGCGTGAAGAATTCGCTCTGGTGGTGGAAAAATACCAACAACTCCGGCCCCATAATTTGCAAACCAACCGATTTTTTCTGAACTACCAACGAGGTAGATGTGTGAGGCAAGTAATTGGAAGAAATAAAATTTCAGGCATGCCTAAAGAAATCGCAAGGTATCTAAACCTGCCAAATCCGGATTTGTATACTGGCCACTGCTTTCGGCGAACGTCCGCTACACTTTTAGCAGACTCTGGCGCCGACTTGACTATGCTGAAACGACACGGGGGGTGGAAATCGAGCGCCACTGTTGAAGGCTATATCGAGGACTCCGTCGAAAACAAGTCGAAGATATCTAACAAAATAACGGAGACTATAAATTTGCGCTCAACTTCACCTCAGCCGGGAACCTCTAAAGACAATTACGAGCAACAAGAAGAGCCAAATAATTTTACGAACGAAATAATGCCTTCTCCAACATTTACAGCCCAGCCTCCTATGAATAATATTCAAATATCACAACAAGTATCAAATATTAATATGCCTGGAAAAAATATTTCTCTAACGCTCAATAACTGTACAAACGTTAATATTAATTTCAAGTGACTTTGTTTTTTAATAAAATAATTTTGATTTCAAGTGACTGTTTTTTAATAAAATAATTTTGATTTTAACTGGCTTGTGTTTACTTTCCTCGTATTCGTAATGAAAAGTAGAGTGTTTTACTCGGGTGATAGCACCCATTTTTGCCTCGAACTATTGGCGCTCTCACTTCGTTCGAGCGCCAAAACATCTCGTCAGAAATGGGTGCCTTTCAGCCCTCGGTTAACAATCTACTATTTTTATTAAAACATGGGAATTCTATTGGTAACTTTCAATTTACATTTAGACTATAAAAAACCGGTCAAGTGCAAGACCAACGATTCGCGTATTACCGAGGGTCTTTACACAGATGTGTACTGGTTCCAACCCAATTAATTCAGGAAAATCTCAACAAAATGGTGTAGAAATTTAACGCCATGATTCAACGTCCAGCGCCATCAATCGGCGCATTTTGTTTCAAATTTGAGCGACGCAATAACTTAGTACGTATGGTGGTTTTTCAAGGATAATTCTTTATCACTTGAACCGATTCTTTATTTCCAAGAAGGTACTTAACCCGCGACGTGCCTTGTTCGTGCAAATCGTGCAATAAAATAATCCAAAGGGAGGAGTCGTCTGGTAGAGAAACAATGAGTTCGTCGCAGTTGTAGCGTAGTAAGGTAAGAATAAGTGAGAGCAGCCCTCGACGGGTTATTGTTACCGGCGCGGGTTGCGTTGCGTGCGGCGTGCGTGCCGTCGCAGCGCCGCGCCGCGCCGCGCCGCGCCGCTGACACGCGAGTCGCTCGTCGACCTTGCTCCTGGCCAGTTTTACAACCACTATCCAACCTTCATTACTCAGATATCGCTTTGGACTTAACAGCACTAGTAAAAGTTAATTTTCTTGATTTGTTTTGAGGTTTAACCTTGAACGGAATGTAACATAAATAAATAAATGAACTTTATTCTGCAAGTAGGCCGCAATAGCAAGTCAAAAAAATACTAGCATTTCTCAATAGACCACTGCCGAGAAGAAATGCCGAAAAAAACTCGACAAAAACAAAATAATCTAAATCAAACATTTATTCTGCAAATAGGCCACAAGGGCACTTTTACATGTCAAAATATTAATTCACAATTTAAGATAGTCTGACTATAATAAGTAATACATTTTTCACTTCTCATGCTCGAAAAGTGTGTCATATTAGACTTGTCAAGCGGGGCTAAAGTAGTACATTTAACCCCTAGGGAAAATATGAATACATATTTATGATTTACAAAACATTTGAATTTGACCAATCAAAATACTTCACCTATTAAATCCACCAATCACAGAACACTAATTTAACTCTTAAAAAAATATTTGGTATTGAGTATTAACCAATCATAATACAGCTTTACTAAAATCGACCAATCTGGAAACATAATTAATTTTTTCTAAAGAGTAAAGATTAAGTTTGTAGTAGTCCCTATTTCACAATAATTAAAAAAGTGGTTAAATCGTTCGAGCAACACTTTGAAGCGCTCAATGGCAGGTCAGTTAGCTTTTTTCGCGCGTGAATGTTGCGCGCGAACCGCAGTGTCTATGTTTTGTGTGTCAAAGGAGTATAAAAAAAAACATGCTGCAAAAGCATATATCTTCGCCGTGGAATTTATTGTTAATTTTGGGTGGGTTAACCTTTGTTTATTTATTTTCTCGCAATCGAAGTGAAAAGTAGAGTTTTTTCTCGAACTATTTTCCCTCACTTCGTTCGGGAAAATAACTATCTCGTGGTAATATGGCTCATTTTAGACCCTTGTCATACAATCTACTATTTCATGTCAAAATATTAATTTACAGTTCAAGAAGGAATAATAATTTCGAGTTCACAATTATAACAACATTAATGTCTTACAGTGAAGATAAACTTGCAAAGTTATCTATTACAAATATTACAACATCAGTAAAGTTAGAGATGTATAAGGTCTCAATATTAAACAAGGAGTATAATGAAATTAATATAATATCCCAGAGATGTACATGGTCTCTGAGCGTCAAAATTAAAGTTAATTTAATATTGTTAGAGATGTATATGGTCTCTAAGTCACTGACAGTCAGTCATTTTCTCCAAAAATATTCTTTATTACAATGATACTACTTAACTTACTTATTTAATGAAATCTGAGCGGGATACAACAAGAATTTTAAAAAAAACGAGGAAAACAATAACAATAGGTATTCACAATGTGTAGTTCCATAAGACATGTCGAAACTGTATACGTATTACATGGTATTACAAAATACGAGATAAGGAAAATAATAATACTGGAAAATACTTCCCTTAGAAATTAAATCGTTTTATATGCTTTCCGGCAAGCACTGTGTCATCTAGAGACAGTGAAAATATACATGAATCTTTAATTCTTTACGCTATTTAGGTAAACCATGTGCTTCTGCCTGTTAGATAATCCTCAACCCTATAGTCGGCCTTTGACATCTTTGTTTTTAGGGTTTCGTACCAAAATGGTAAAAAAGGAACCCTCATGGTTTCACTTGTTCTGTCTGTCTGCCTGTCACATCCCTAATTATCTTAATAAGAACTACTTATGCTATCGACTTGAAATAGTTGTAAATAGGGATGAACATGATTTTTTCCAATATATTTTTTTTAATTTCTGTGAAAATAGAACCGATACTTTTGTTCAAAATTCGTAAGTCTAGTGCATATGTCAAGTGAGATGTCATATGAGTTACACATCTAGTTGAGTCATTATTTTATAGCTGTATATAATTTTTCTTTTTATTATTATCAAGAAACATTTCTATACTATGTTTGTAATTAAATCACCTTCACAATATTTTTGTTTTGTAATTTCCTACGTAATCATGCTGAAAGTACCTTCTTTCAAATTACATGTTAAAGAATTATCCTTGAAAAACCTACATACATACTAAGTTATTCACTCGCTCAAATTTGTAACAAAATTCGCCGATAGATGGTGCTGTAACCATGGCGTTCAATTTTTACATCATGTTGTATAGATTTTCCCGAATTAATTGTGTTGGAACCAGTAAAAATCGAGTAAATTCAAATTTTCATCGGGTAACTTAATATAGGAACGGACTTTACGGACACGAAACTTTTAGTGGCATTTTTTTTTGTTATTCGTAGTATTAAAATTACGGATATTAGAATTTTTACAGAATGCGTGTAGGTTCTTTATGACATAAACAATATTCTCATAGATTGGGACGCTACAGCTAAAATGGTAAATTCTTTAAAGAGTTCTCTTAGAGATTCACGTGAGCCCAGGTTATATTTATATGGTGCATATGGCTCTTTTGACGTGATAAACTTCTTATAAATCGATGAACGGATACCAACACGAAAAAGTGTGACGCAATGTATGACTAACCTGAGCCTTGTTAAGCGAATTTCTATAAAAATGTTATTGTATTTGGAACCTTATTGTTCGCATGATAAAATAACTTTTTAACGAATTAGTTTGATGCAACTCGGCCAACTGAATGATTTCAAGTTATACCTAAACAGTTGATGGTCATACCGGTTTCTCTCTTCAATATTATTGAGACTTCTGTAAATTTTGCTCGGTTGGCGACATACCGATCAATCTGACGGCGAAAGCAAACCAGGCATGCTGTTAGGACTCTGCTCGGCGGGATGCGGCGGCAGCGTAGCGGTAGGCCCCGGCGAGCCCTTATCAATTTTTTCTTAAGACGTTATCACGTAAAATTATCGTTCGTAAACCGACTTTACAGACAACCACTTTTTTGTACTTAACACAAAGATTGTCTGTATGTCAGCTGCTACCTCTAACCAGAGTACCATACGACATAACACTATGAAAATAGCTATGATAAACTAAGCAAGCTGTTTCTCCATCAGTCAGTAGTCTAATTTTTCTAAATTTTACTGTTTTTGAGTTTTCGCTGAAGAACTGTTTTGCCCAAACAAAAGGTCCTAAGTGCCGCGAATTACCTATGAAAATATGACCTTTTTAGATTCAATGTATTGGACAGTGGTTATAAATGTGGACTAGTGGTGTTGGTACGGAACCCTTCAGAGTGGGTGATCCGACACGTGTATTAAAAAATGCAAACAATTATTATCACACATGATCAATAATTTGGTATACCTGTACTTATATAATAAGTAATTTAAAATTGATGCTAGGCTAGCTTTCGCCAGAGGTAGACACACACGCATGGCACGTTTAGGCATAATTTTCGTTCCGACCGACTTGTTGTATAAGATCGAAAGCACAATATCGAGTGATATGAATAATTACCGTCACGACAAAAACTGAGTTACATGCCGGTCAACGGAAGTTACAATAACTGTATGTAACTGTAACGGTACGGATACCGCTCTCTAAGTTGCAGTTAGCATCAGCAGACATATCTGCATTGACAGCGAATTCATTTTTTTTCTATGTAGGAATACCCATTTATTATAAATTATAGTATAAAGCTGCAGCCAACTTGCAACACATAGTCAATGGTGGAACACTCATTCAAAGCGCAAGTGGGATTTTATTTGGTACTTTAGGTATCTAAGACACGGATATGCACACATACATAAAAATGAAGATTCCAATGGGAGAAATACGAGTATACCGTATTATTTAGTGAAATACTTTACATCGATTGGCAATAATTTAATGTAACCAGGAAACAGTGGCGGATTTACACATTTGCCGCCTGTAGGTTATTCAAATTTTTCTGCCCCTATTGGCTTCTACAATCCGATACCCTAGTTCACAATAATATTGTTAGGTTTTTTTTTTAAATTGAAAATATATTTTTTTGTCGCTTCGGTAATTATCAGCGAAAGTGCAATATATTGCCCTTGTCGTGGTCCTGATACTACGTGGCTGATTGGGGTGTCAAAAGACAAGCAAAAGACGCGTCTCGATGAGGCTCGACGAGGGCTCCAAAATTTAAAAAAAAGGAAAATTTAAAAAACTTGGTTGAAATACGATAACTACTCTACTCTACTCTACTCGTAACTTGGATAAATACTCGTATGTGAAAAATGCGATTGCATTTCGCCCGGTTTCGGCCAGAAAAAATTGATACCACCTATCTCAAAAATTAAATGAGTCAAGTATCGATAAAAATGTAAACGGACTCGGGACCAATATAAACCGGCCAAATGCGTGTCGGACTCCGCACATTAAGGGTTTCGAACCAACCCCAAAATTAAAATAGTTTTAATTGGAAAAAATAAGGAAATTTCAATGAAAAACCCTGATTTATGAATATAATAGTATTTCTTGGTAAAATATACGAAATAATAAACATTATCACTAAATTTCAAGTTTATAGGTTAATGAGAAGTTAAAAAATTCATTGGAACAAAATTTTGTAAAAAGGTGACTGGAGGCTCTCATTACCTTGTTTTCCAATATTTTTAAAAACAAAAATATTATATGTGCGGCGTCAACCACGCACTTGGCCGGTTTTTTTACGGCTTTGAATCAATAAGATGCTTAGGTATACTGTGAAAATTTGAAGACTGTAGCTCTAACTATTATCTAGACTGTGAATGTAACCCTATGTTTGGGTAACTGTGTATTCCAGAATGAAAAATATTTCCAAACGTGGCCCTGGAAGCGATAGCAGCAATTTTACCCGTTAGTCAATTATTCTGCTTCACCAGGGTTAGGAACAAGCATCTTAACTATAAACATATTTACCATCTCATATGTATCACTTTTAGTTATAACGCTATAAAACTAAATAACCAATTGGAGCATAGTTACCTTATCTAATGGGCAGCAAAATAACCTACGGCACAAAAAATATTTAAGAGGTGAAACATGTTACACGTTGATTAAATTTTGTGAGTAGACTTAATAACATTACTTTTCACTTCTCATGCTCGAAAAGTGTGTCATATTTAGACTTGTCAAGCGGGGCTAAAGTAGTACATTTAACCCCTAGGGAAAATATGAATACATATTTATGATTTACAAAATATTTGTATTTGACCAATCAAAATACTTCACCTATTAAATCCACCAATCACAGAACACTAATTTAACTCTTAAAAAAATATTTGGTATTGGGTATTAACCAACCAGAATACAGCTTTACTAAAATCGACCAATCAGGAAATATAATTTTTTTTTCTATAGAGTCTAAAGATTAAGTTTGTAGTAGTCCCTATTTCACAATAATTAAAAAAGTGATTAAATCGTTCGAGCAACACTTTGAAGCACTCAATAGAAGGTCAGTTAGCTTTTTTCGCGCGTGAATGTTGCGCGCGAACCGCAGTGTCTATGTTTTGTGTCAAAGGAGTATAGAAAAAAAAATCATCTGTCAAATAGAAAAAAAAATCAATCTGCAAAAGTATATATCTTCGCCGTGGAATTTATTGTTAATTTTGGGTGGGTTAACCTTTGTTTATTTATTTTCTCGCAATCGAAGTGAAAAGTAGAGTGTATAACTCTGGTCTAAAAGCCATATTACCCCTCGAACTATTTTCCCTCACTTCGTTCGGGAAAATAACTATCTCGTGGTAATATGGCTCATTTTAGACCCTTGTCATACAATCTACTATTAGGTACTTACTTACATAATAACCTTCTTTCTATTTCTCTATTAAACAAAAATTTTATCAAATCTGCCGCCCTAGGCTCCCAGCCTACGCAGCCTAGTGGCAGTAGTAAATCCGCCACTGCCAGGAAAGCAGCATGCAAGTGATTATAAAAAGGGTCAGTTGATCACAATATCCGTGAATTTGATTGCAGCGTTATCCGTCAGCGGTGGTCGGGAGCTGGGCGTTAGCCAAGCTATTCCCGCCGCCCCGAACGGTTTAAATTAGGAACACATTTTTTTCTGAATCTCGTAGCGTATTAAATGCGTCCGGGAGGTGAATAATCTCCATCCATGAATAAAGCAACGCTTCTGAGATAATGTTGAAAAATGGCATCATTGCAATGGTGAATGTGCCAATTCTGAATAGAAATAAGTATGTAATCGTATTGTAGCTAACACTCCACAAAGAACTAAACTAAAATTACCTAAAGAAAAGTGATAAAATAAATAGCATATTTATTATTGTGTCAAATTTTAATTCAAAAAGTAGGTAAAGGTGATTTGAAGAGATCTTCATAAAGCATTTTTGACAGCATGGCTATTATTATACGAAGATTATGCCAGTAGGTATATAACGATACTAGTGTAGTTCTTTTTTATCTTATTAGTCTATTTATGAGTTTTTTTCTAGTGAACTTGGGCACCTATTCCAGAAGATAACATAACAGACACGTCGTTACTAACTTTACAAAAAAGGTTATCATTTGTTGGTAGTTCTCCAACTTAATCATTGCGAGTGGGTGTACTTAATAACAGAGATGGGCAAAATGTTATCGACTAGGGATTAAGATTAACCTGACTACATAATTGCTAATAATAACGATTAACAATGGCGATTGATTAATCTTAGACGTGCGAGTTCCGATTAATTTAGTCACGATTAAATTTGTCGTCGATTAATCACCAGCGACTAAATGTTTATTCGACTAAATTAATTATATTAATTTTCTCTCGATTATTATTATTTCTTAGGGACAAAAATAAGATGTTTTTTGTAATTATTAGTTTCAAGTAGGTAACCATGACTGTGGTAGGCATATTAGGCACTGGTCCCACCGCCGGCGAGCAGCGAGTACTGTCATAGTAAATAATTCTACTCGTTTTCTCGCGCAAGCGAGTATAATTACTATGAGATTACTCGCTACTCGCCGGCGGTGGGACCGGGGGCCAGTGCCTTATGGTAGTACTTATCAGCTGATAAATATATACCAAAGCATTTGTCACTTTCTGACAAATGGTCCAATAGCGTCAATGTTGACCTGTTAGTGATCGTTCCTTCCAAAGTTCCATTGAAACACTACGCTCATCTGAGGCATTTATCTAGTTACTCATCCTAGAATCCTCATCGTTAATTCGTCACTGACAGCAATAGTATATTGTTAACCTAGGGTTGAAAGCCACCCATCTCAGACGAGATATTTTGGGGCTCGAACGAAGTGAGAGCGCCAATAGTTCGAGGCTGAAATGGGTGGCTTCCACCCGAGTAAAACACTCTAGTTTTCATTTCGAATACAAGGAAAGTATACAAAAAACCATCAAATAAAACATAAACAAAATTTATTAAAAAAAAGTTGCAGTAGTCAAGGTTATACCTACTTAGTGCTGTATTACATTTTTCACTTCTTATGCTCGAAAAGTGTGTCATATTAGACTTGTCAAGCGGGGCTAAAGTAGTACATTTAACCCCTAGGGAAAATATGAATACATATTTATGATTTACAAAACATTCAATTTAGACCAATCATAATACTTCACCTATTAAATCCACCAATCACAAAACACTAATTTAACTCTTTAAAAAATATTTGGTATTGGGTATTAACAAACCAGAATACAGCTTTACTAAAATCGACCAATCAGAAAACAGAATTCATTTCTTTAAAGAGTCTAAAGATTAATCCCCTTATTCATAAAACTTAACAAACCTCTGCTAACTAAAATGTCTGTTGTCACTGTCTCACAAGCACATATGTCAAAGTGACAGATAAGGACATACGAACTTTAGCGGCTAGTTAACTAATATAGGTTTGACAGACGTTTATGAATAAGGGGGTAAGTTTGTAGTAGTCCCTATTTCATAATAATTAAAAAAGTGATCAGTTCGTTCGAGCAACGCTTTGAAGCGCTCAATGGAGAACCGCGGTGTCTATTTTGTGTGTCAAAGCATGAAAGCAGTTTAGAAAAAAAAACATGCTGCCAAATTACATATAAGTTCGCCGTGGATTTATTGTTAATTTTGGATGGCTAACCTTTGTTTATTTATTTTCTCGCAATCGAAGTGAAAAGTAGAGTGGTATAACTCTGGTCTAAAAGCCATATTATTACCCCTCGAACTATTTTCCCTCACTTCGTTCGGGAAAATAACTATCTCGTGGTGGCTATGTGGCTCATTTTAGACCCTTGTCATACAATCTACTATTAGTTTATTTACTTAAAATTAATAGTGAAGTTGGAACAGTTTGTGAATGTTAGGGAAAGGTTTTTTCCAGGAACATTTACATTAGATATCTTTTGGGAAAGGCGAGCATCATGTAAAGGCTCCGTAAACGTTGGAGATGTCCTCATCTCATTGGTAGAAGAAGACACCGGCAGGTCATCGACAGAAATATTCATCTCTTCACCACCGAGATCTGGATTATGAATTGCTGAATCTTTCGAAGATCCTGTCTTAGGCGAATTGTCATTACAGTGCAAATGTATGGCGTTTGTAATTTTGCTCGATATTTTTGTCTCATTCTGCACGGAGTCTTCTACATACCCTTCGGCAACAGTACTCGATTTCCTCCATGCCGTTTGAGCATAGACAAATCTCCTCCAGCGTCTGCTAAAAGTGTTGCAGACGTTCTACAGAAGCAATACAGAGGTAATTGACAAGTTTAAATATGTTGCTATTAGTTTCGGCATGCTTGCGATTGTATTTTTTCCCATCACCTGTCGATAGCCTCTGTTATTTTATTCGATATCTTGGACTTGTTTGCTACGGAGTCTTCAATATAGCCTTCAGCCGCTGTGCTTGACTTCCATTCTCCGTGTCGTTTGAGCATAGTCAAGTCGGCTAAAAGCGTAGCGGATATTCGCCGAAAGCAATGGCCAGTATATAGATCCGGAATTGGCAAGTTTAGATAAGCTGCAATTTCTTTAGGCATGCGTGAAATTTTGTTTCTCCCGATAACTGCCTCGTTGGTAGTTGAAAAAGAAACGGCTAGTTGGTAAATTACCGGGACGAAGATCTTGATATTTTTGCACAATTTGACCGGATTCTTCCCGCACTACAAATGTTCTGACATTTTTTGTTTTGCTATTTGGTAATTTTACTAAGTGTAATTGGCCGTGTTTTTCTATGTTTTCCATAGTGCATGATATTCGTGAGTTCAATGCTCCTACATGCGCCGATTATGTTCAAAATTAGTGCCACCTGCCAAATAATAATCTTATTAACACACATTGTTACCGATGCAGACTTTTTTAAACAACACCTACATTAATAAATATCTGTCTAAATTTAAATTGTGGATACAAGTTGTTAAACAGACTGACTGTGCCGTTCATTAAAATATACTTACATCAAGACTATTATAACGAGTACGTTAAGTTAATAATAGTTGTAATGAATAATGATTTCCTATACGTTTGTTGCCAAATATATTTCATCAGGGGCTTGATTCAAGAAGGTTTCTACTTCATGCGCAGTAAGAACCTTGGACTTACTGCATTTAAAACCATCCGACTGCCTTTTCAAAAATGATATGAGCCTGGTGTAGATTTTTATATTGACGTCGTGTTTTGTATTTATTACCGTTCTTAACATTGAGAATATGCTTCATAGAGTTGAAGGCTGAAGTTTCTTTGATAATTCGTTGAAATAAGTAAGGAACACACTTTCCGATAAGGAAATCACTCACTTTTCGGCCCGCCACTTCAAGAAATCGTTATATGATTTCATATATCGTTCCTTTGATACTGTTGGTAAAAGGTTCTCCACGACAGCTTGCGCCTCTTTTTTTATAAAATCTGGTGTTAAATCCATTTCAGAACCGCTAGAACTCATTTTATTAAATTTTCGTAATTTAACACAGCTAATAGAAGTTTCAAAGAAATTTTTGCACTTTTTTATTTTGTTTCCCGCCAGTTTACTTTTTTTACATCCAGCACGCCATAATGCCAGCCATTTTTTTTCACGAATTCCTTGTAGTTTAATCTGTTTCTTAAACAACATTTTTACTTTTTTCTCAAAATGTGGCCTTTTGCCTTGAAAGCTAGTCAAAAATAATTAATATTCAATTGTTCATTATATTAAAGATTATTAGTATTAAATATCAAAAAACAATTCTAAAATATTTCGTCTAGTAAAATGTGAGAAATTCAGAATTAATCGTACTATGCCTGTATAGGTTACTACCGTTGCCCAATACAACTTCGATTTATCATACAATTCTTTTTTAATACTTTTCTGCTGTAGAGCAGAAATGTACCACTTTCAGCACGCCACTTAGATGAAAAATGACTCACTTTCAGAGTATGAGAAATGAAAAAATATAACCGAAGCTCTATTTTTTCTTATTTTTGTTATCATCAAAAAACATTTCTTTACTAAGTTTGTAATTTAAAAACCTTTGCATGTATGTATTTTTGTTATAAATTCCTATATGATTATGCTGAAGGTACCTCCTTTCGAGAAAAGAAAAATAATTGAATCCGGTTTACGTGATAAAGAATTATCCTTGGAAAACCACCATACAAATTCACCGATAGATGACGCTGTACCCATGGCGTTCAATTTCTATCATCTCATATTTTTAAGATTTTCGTTGGGTCGAGACGGGTACACATTTGTGTACGGAACCCTCGGTGCGCGAGTCGGACTCGCACTTGACTGGTGTTTTTCTTTTTCAGTCCACAGTCATTTTATTGTAGTGTAATTCTACATTACTTCTTCACACTGGAAGCTCAAACTTCAGTATTTTCGTCAGATCTCTGAACGCGCCTTGCCTTAAGATTTCTTTTTGTACAATAAAGATAAAATAAAAAAATAACATCTAAATTAGAGTTGAGAGACTTTATATTATTCAATCAAATATAAATTGCGGCACGCGGACTATATATAGCAACGCCGGCATTGTCGGTGTTATCCATACGCAGCGGAGAAGTAGCTATTAGATCTAGGTGTCTAATAAATCAGAGCACACCATGCATTCATTTTCGCAAAATACAAACCCATTCGACTTAGATTCCCGATTACCAAGCAAATTGGCAATTTGTCAAAAATGCATCACCCACCCCGAAGACAGCATGACTTCATATGTATTATCACGTCAGATATGACAATGCGAAGGAACATGATGTCTGCTTTTATTGAAACTATGTACATAGGTACTCGTACGGTACGTCGTAAGTACGCACGTTCATTTCTAGACTCGTGTAATTACGCGCGAAATGATATCCTAAAGCTACGGATGCCAGTCGATAAGGATCATATCAAATTACTTTCTCATAGACCTTGCTCATCAGTCATTTTTTGCACTTGAGCATATAATTATGTAGGTAACTAAGTCTAGTAGTAGTACTTAGGCACCTACATAATAGGGGATATTGACACCAAATAAGAAAATCAGTAAGTTCGAGTTTTCTCGAAAAAGGATCAAATTCTTAATCAAATGGCGAAAAAAGTAACTCAAAAGAATAAATAATTACATAGTTATAAAGTCTCCAAAGTTTTAAGTGGGGGCATGTACTCTGTCCCTTTTCCGCAAAACGCACTTTTGTATTGGAATGATCGTCATTTACCATGGCGCTCGTGGTCAATGACGTCACCGATCTGCCGCGCTTTCTCTTTCTAACCAGCAGCATTAAAACGGTTGTAGCTTCTTTATTATAATTGAATAGGATTTTCACCATTTGGCATATTTTTTGCCTTGTTTCTGTTGGAGTAGTCAAATTTTGACCCTATGCCAGAGTTTACGTACAGGTAAGTCAGGTAGGTAGGTATATCTACATATAGGTATAGTAATGAGTACGTGAACATTTTAATGTAAGTATGTGGTACATACGTGGTACCTTACATTTCTTATTTAATTATTATAATTTATTACTTTATTAGACACAGCACAAATGATTATATTTATTTTGCAGTAAAATAAAACGTTTTCTCAGTAGACGCACCATGCACGGGCAGCAGGCAATCTTTGTCAATCAGGCTGGTGCTGGCGGTAGGTAGGTATTGCTTGGCTGAGCTTGGACAGGGACACCCAGGAGCGTCGGCGCTGGAGCCGGAGTATGCCAGACTGGTTACAAAACCTTGGCGCCTTATTAGTATTTTCAAACTTATTCATGTCCTTCAATACTTATCCATTGTTACAAATGAAATGAACCAGTTGAACAAATACAGCTTTAACGTAATATTGTCTCTAACCTGTGTAGGTAGTCTGTCGCTTTAAATCTAAAATGGTACCTATTTTAGATTTAAAGCGATAGACTACTTGTAAATGTACTGAGATCAAATAAATATAGCTGTATATATTATAGTATTCTAATGCAACATCCAAGCAACATCTCCTTTTACGTGACCGCTGCCCATAAAGTGGCATCTAATCTACCCGAATCTACCGGCATCGGCAAGCCGCTAAGCGTATGGAAGGCGCCACTTCCGGGCCAAAAGGCATCTAATTTTGTACATACTACTTATAGGTGGTTTTAAAAAAATATCAAATTGCACATTTGTCGGGCTTACGGGAGTTACGGGCCTAAGACTGTAATATTCTATTATGGTAGATATCTTGCTTACCCCCATACCCTCCCTCCATAAGTAACTTTCTCTTTAATGCGTGCTTTTACCTCCTGCAAGTAAAATGCTGTCTACCTACAGCAAACAAGTCAGCAAACAACGGGTCAGTATTAGATACCAATTGACTTTGCAAAACGACAATTATCGAACTATAGTTTCGTGGTTGACATACCTGGTCTACGCCAGGCCTGGTGTCGCATTGGCAATAAAAAATAACTCGCGTGACGTGTAAGATCTGCCCTCTATTATACCACAAAACTTTCAGTCTGCAATTTGACAAAATTGTAGGTACAATGTGATATAGCATAAGTTGTCAAATTAGACCAATTGTTCGCTTGTAAAGTTTTGTGGTTAGGCCCCTGTAGGTAGGTACAGTAACTTCACCCACCTGTGCTCTATTGATGACATCATGAGGTCCCCTCCAGGTGGTAGCAGCCGGTGATTTTCGTTTGGCTAGCTCTAAAGTGGCCTCGCTGGGGCAGCGCTCGAACATGAGCACGCGCTCGGCGACGGAACCGCGCGTGAGGAAGGGACGCACAGGTACGGCGCCTGCGCCGCCCGCGGATGCGGCGCCCGGCTCAGCCGCGCCGGCGCTGGATGCGCGACGCGCTCGCGCTTCGAATTTCGATCGCGCCTCGGTCACGTGCGAGCCCAGCGATGCGCGCCGCTCGCCGCTGGCACCAGCCGCTGGCTTGCGAGCACCTGTTTCTAGGCGGTCCTGGTAGCGACTCTTCGCGTAATCCACCAAAGATATAGGAGGAATCACGTCCGGCCTTTCGGCCGAGCGCTCGGCGACGACACCACCAGTACGCAGCGCGCGCAGCAGGCGCTCCTCCTCGCGCGCTACCTCCAACCGCATAGCGGCGGGATCAGCGCGCCGGGCGCCAGCGCCCGCGCCGCCCGATCCGTTGCGTTCCGGAACCAAGTCCGGAGGTAAGGTCACTTCTATAGTCTCATCCCCTGGTTCCGATCTCTGCTCTATATAGGGATCCGGCCGTTGCTCCCTTCGAGCATCGGACCTTAGTTCGGGCCGCTGCTTGATTTCGGGTTTAGGTTCAGTTCTAGGTTTAGTCCTAATGCTATCTGTAAGCTTGAGCCCAGGCGTGGGCCTGCATGACAGTATTTCAGTGGGCGCGAGACCTCGCGCTTTCCAGGTTTGGTATATGGCCTCGGCGTGGTCCGAAATTTGTTTCGCGATGGCAGCGATATCCTCCTCGCCGGTGTCGATTTCGCGACGGGCCGTAGCCGCCATGGTCGAGCCGCTCGACGCCGAGGCGCGCGCACCGCACCGACCGCTTCAGGGGCCTGTCGAGCGCCCCATCTACACACTGTAAATACACGTCTAGAAACACCGATCTCGTCGCACTGTTTTCTATTTAAATCACGCTATACAATATCGTCCCGCAAGATGTTCATAGGTAGAGGTACGACGGTAATGTACGAAACAGCTGTAGGTTGAGCGCGCGTTTGACAATAAACAAAGGTTGGAATCGCGTGTCGTGTCGCGATGCGGGCGGGGATGCGACGGCAGACGACGGCCCGATGCGGCTGCTCGCGCGGACTGCGGGCCGCGCGGCAGGACCCCGCCCGCGCGCCGTCGCTCCGCGCCGCTGCTCCTCTCCCTCCCGATTCCTTCATACCCTGCACTGAACTCGCTCTCAGCGACGTTGCGTCGGATTCACGTGCAATATGCCACACACCTCAATAACTCCAATATTAACAAATTTACAGTAGCTATCGGACCACAAGTGGGTGGACAGTTACCTAATTCGAAGTAATAGATCCCGCAAGTAAAATAGGCCTTAAGTAGCCAGTATAGATTAGGTATCTGCTGGCTTCATTGGTAGAGATCCGTAAACAATGAGTCCAAGAATAACAACTATTTTAGTTTTCTCACTTTTAGTATTTAAACAGAATGTAGGTATTGCTTAATGTAATCGTTCTTTTATATTCTCCAGATAGTGAATATATGTATCTTCACTATCTGGAAATAAAAGGACGTTTACCTACTATTTAATCAATACCAATAATAATAATAGTTTATTTATTGTACATATAAACATTCTATTCATCATAAATAAATAAATACATTTTTTAAGACACCAAAAACATTTATCTAAGTACCTACTACTTATATCCAGAAAGTAATTATTTATCTGTTTCGAGTCCACTTTACAGCATTAGTTGCTGTGAATCCTCCGAAATCGCAGAGTTATTTCGAATGTTGGCGCTAAGTTATACTAAGGACAACTGGTGTTAACTCAAAATACTTAAGTACGTAGAAAACATAACAACTGGGACATGTAGTGAGACGAATAGAAACGGTGTTGTGAACGGTGGAAACGATTCTACACTTTCGGGATAAGTACAACATTACAAGTTATGCGCGATTTAGTATTACTACCTTTATTAATGCCTAACCTGGAATAAATATGTTGATAAATAAAACAATAAAGAAATTAAACAGATACAAATAAATATAAATCGAAATGATAGGCTTTTCAATGATGCATCTCACAGAAAAATAAGAAAACATTTTTTAAGCTAATGGTATTTATTGTATTGTATACGAGGTTAAATGCCAAAAGCCTGCGGCGCCCCATTATAAAGAGGCGCCGGCGTTCGTTAGTCCAAGGCTCTCCAGCCGCGGTTAATCCGTCATATCATTCCGTCCTGCCTCCGCCCTCCGCGACAGGTCGGGATGCAAAAATGCATTTCCTCAACGTTAAAAATAATATAAATAAAAATTAAAAACACGACTGCACTGTATAAATTACTTTAAGATCTTTATTTTTAAACTTGTTTGTTGCCTTGCCTGCTTGTATCTTTTTAGACGACTTCAAAAAAAAGGAGGAGCTTCTCAGTTCGCCTGTATGTTTCCTTTTTCATTTTTTTGTATGTTGGTATTCCGCCATTTATGTACAGTTTGGAAAAATATTTGTTTGGAAGCATATGCTTCCAAATTGGTCCCTTTGTTATCAAAGTTCACTTCTTATGATGGGAATCATGAGGCTTTAGTATTTTCGGTAACAAATCGAGCATTTGTATTCAGAAAGTAGCATTTGGTGTACAGGGATTGATGAAGAAGACCACGTATACGTCATCCAAAACTCCTAGTGTTTCATGATTAGCGCTAAGATATTTCGATTAAGATACTGAAGCGACTATGACGAAACCAACTTAAATGGTCCTAATGTAATGTTATAATCAGAGATGTACAAAATGGTTTTAAAAAAGCATTTAAATACAAAATGCAAAATACTTTTCAGATTTACTATTTCAAATGCAAAATACCAAATAGTTTTGCGTTTTGTATTTCAAATGCTAAATGCAAAATAGGTATTTTCAAAATACTTTTTCAAAATAAAATACCTTTTGACCAAATCGAATGACATTTTTATTTGTTTTAGGTAGAGATACAATGCCGAGCCGAATGCCACCTTATGCATGACATTTTGGTCATATTTATCAGTACGCGTATCAATAAATTCTGTTATGTTATTAATAATAACAATACTCACTTAAAATAATGTAAAAAAACTAGACTAACGAAAAGATAGCCATGGCTTCATTTTGTGAATTGTGTCGCCATTTATTTCGGTTGATTGTGCATCTAATTCTTATTTTATTTTTATTACACTTGTCTTTTATTAATAAGTTGTTTACATTATCTAAATTATCTTGTTGTAGTACAGTACATAGCCGTTCCAGTATTGTAGGGATAACAACAACACTTCAATATCATAAAAGTAGGTAATCAAATCAAATCAGTAACCACTTCACCAGCACCAGCACCAGCAAACAATAAATCCGTGAAATCGAATCGTCGGCGTCAGCGGCGTTGCATTTTTAGCCATAGATAATGTTCGTCGTTTTCGTTTGACATTGACATTAGTCAGACATAAGGAGCGCACTCTGACCAAAGAAGAAAAACGCACAGTGTAGGGTTCCGTAGTTGCCCGTCCATCACGTCACCGGTCATATGCGGAATTACGGACCCGTAAAAGGGTTTTTACTGATCTCAGTACTGATGTTGTACTTTTTTGAGATGTTGTGTTGTATACATATTTTTGCCCTTTACGGTAATATATTGCTTAGCTCAGATAAATTCATCGTATATACTACTACCATGATTTTTTTCACATGCCTAGTAGCTACCGTTTAGCCGGCAGGGGGGGATACGACCATAGAAAAAATTATCACTTCAAAGCTTAATATCACGCCAACCGATTCTTGAATCAAAAAATGCTTTTAGAAACCTATTTAATAATATTTTTGAAAGAGCTATCCAACGATACCCCACACGATGGGGATTGGAAGAAAAAATAATTGCACCACCACTTTAAATGTAGGGGAGGTACCCTAAAAAAATTTTTTTTAATGATTTTTTTCTACCGTTTTGTCGGCGTCATTGATATGTATACTCATGCCAAATTACAGCTTTCTAGTACTAACGGTTACTGAGAAAAGCGGGGGACGGACGGACATGGCGAAACTATAAGGGTTCCTTGTTTACTACGGAACCCTAAAAAGGGCACACATGGCTAGCAGGCGCCTCTATCGGTCAAATTCGGCAATACAAGCGTCATTCGTTGATTTCATTTTGTTTGACTGGTAATCTGGCTAAACTTAATCACAAAGTATTTTGCATTTTGAAATGAATATTAAAATGCAAAATACATCTCAAAAGGTATTTCAAATAAAATACAAAATGCTTTTTACTAAAAGGCATTTAAATGCAAAATACAAAATAGGTATTTTGCATTTTGTATTTGCATTTTAAATAGAAGTATTTCAAATAAATCGCATCTCTGGTTATAATGTTACTATCAACCTAATCTGGTAATTGAAGCCGAAAGATAGACATCGGAACTCCGTAATAAAACGGTACACCGTTTTAGCTACAGCTTAGCCGTTTTTGAGCTTATTGGAATTGTCATGAGATGCTCTCTGGTAATGACACACTAAAAAGTGTGA
The DNA here is from genome assembly GCA_963556455.1 of Epiblema foenella. Taxonomy (NCBI): domain Eukaryota; kingdom Metazoa; phylum Arthropoda; class Insecta; order Lepidoptera; family Tortricidae; genus Epiblema; species Epiblema foenella. The sequence goes on from OY747095.1 coordinate 18,433,825, forward strand.
GTGAAATAAAAAAGAAATGGTAATAAATAAAAACCGAGTCCAAAAAATGGTTTTACGGTATTAAATTGAAGTCGGATTTTATTTCAAGTGAAAGAGATTATATCCAGTTCAGTCGTATTTTTAATTGTGAATTATTATTTTATATCGCATTTTTTGCCGTAAATATGTGTTGCCGTGATTTCTAAAGACGCGCGGGATGCAAGTATACATGGCACCGACCGGACGCAGTTATTTATACCCTTTTTTCCCTTCTAAATATTCTGGAATTAGAACAACGTAGCCGTGTCGTAGGTACCTACGTTAAAGTAGTACGCAAACGCTATTTTAAGTGATTACTCAGAAACTGAATAAACTGTTCGGTCGATAGTTGGCATGTAGTGTTCCATGATTTTGATTTAATTGGATGTGAATATATATATATATATTCAATATTTGGTTCGAGTTCGAAGGTTAGGTATCCATAATCCATTAAAATCCAAATAAAAAAGTATTTATCTATTTTTTTTAATGATTACTTAGTTTATTTACAAATAAATCAAAGAACAAAAGACAAAATAAAAAATTACACAGATGAAAGATAAATATATAGGATTACAATAAAATAAAAATTGACAAATAAAAGAACCTAAATTATTAACAAATATAAATTAACAAAATAAAACTTACTAATTATAAAAAGAATACTCCCTCCAACAGCTCCGCCTGCGGCACGTTATCTAAATTAGTTCGATAACTAAAGTTAGGTACTGATTTCGTCCTTAAAACAGTGTAATTCATATGGGACAACATGTTTTTTTCATTTTTTTTTAAATTAGGATGTTTAGTTCCAAAGTGTCACGTATGCGGAGTGACTGAGCGAGCGAGTGAGCGCGCGCGGGGGGCGGCGCGGCGGACGGCGCGGCGCGTCGCGCGCCGCGCACGCGCGTCCGCGCCACAAATAGCATGCGCCGTGTATTTATTTACATGCTCCCCTACTTCTTCCTTCGCTTGTCTACTCGCAGTCGCAGGACTGCGGTCAGCAGCCCGAACAGCTGCAAATGTCGCATAAAGCCTAATTTTTCTCATAGGGACAGTCATTGTAAAAATATGTATCGAATGAATTCTTAATGCACCGACATAAGATCCATGGCCATATTTTTGAGTAGCTTGCATTGCATGCACCCATATATTTGCACTCGACTGTACTTAAAATCCGTTTTGAAAAAATCAAGTAAAAGTCGGACAACTAGTGTTTTGTGGATTCACCGCAATCGTCTGATATTTAATAACCATAATACTAGTACCGTCGAACCCCGTATCTTCGCCTGGGATACCTGTCTTCGCCTATTTTTATGAAAGTTGAAATTCACGCCTAGTTTTTAGGGCAGGCTCCACACAAAACTACTAAATAGAAAGTGTTTTTTATGCATGGCAATATTCTCGCATCAATTGTGGCTAACTTAACGCCGTTTGCGATCAGCGCGGTTTTTTCGTTCAAATGAAAGCACGTGTTCGGTTTTACCTCGGCGGAACTTAACGATAGTAAGTGCAAAAGAAGAGATAAAGGTGAGCTTTTTCTTGTATTATAATGTACAACAAATGCTCTTTCTTATGCTGTTATTATTGTTTACGTAAGTTATGTGTATACGTCGCAATCGATTAAAATGTAATTGAGGTGATGTTCCGGCCATCTTGTAGCTACACTTCGCCTACCCCTAGGGTTGTCAATCCAAGTGTGTGATATATTTAAAATTTCTCATTTAGTAGTAAGGATAATTCATCCCTCGACGCTTAAATGGGGTCTTATACAAGTTTGACCGCTATGTATGTTTGTCTGGGGCACCATAGCTCTGAAACGGGTGAACTGATTTGAGTTGCTTTTATTATTATTATTATGTTATAAATCATATGTTTTATATATATGTTGGAGGTTGTGGCTCTCCAATGACTCATAATTTATTGACTACCTAGTTTTTATATTTGTGTATACATCTATATATGGTGTATATTTATATACATTTATATTTGTTTGTGCTTATTTATTTTTGAGTAGTAAATTATTACAACTTGTTTGAAATAATTTCATAATTTTAAAACAAGTATTTTTTACTAGTCATAAACCATTACCCTTTCTTTTTGGTTGTCGAGTAAGATGACGTGATATTTGACAACCCTATCGAAAGTACAGTAAATGTATGAAACTAACTTCAGATCGTCACCTGACTTCGCCTACCATCGTTTTTTTTTAAATATGACTATTTGGGAATAGTTAAGGTTCAAATTCGAAATACACGTTAAAAATAAATAAGATAGCTGGAGGCAACTTCAAATTTTATCTATAATTTACGCTCCGGCAGTATGTAGGCGAAGACAGGGCATCTTACCTATACTTCGCCTACCACCTTTGGAGTCCAATTGTAGTCATTCTTTAGCGAATTTTAGACCTTAAATTACGGCAAACTAAAGTCCCTTTTAGATTAATTTGTTTTTGATCTTAACAAGCAAAAATAGGGTGTTAATTTGTGAGAAATTTGCAAAAAAGTGCCAAAACCCAGGCGAAGTTACGGGCCTGTACGGTACTGCTACTAATGTGTACCTACTTTAATTTAATTAATACAACGTACGTGAACGTTACTTACTTAATTTTTATGGTTTCGTATCTGAAGGGTCCAACGGAATCCTATTGTTGTCACTCACGCGCACGTCAGCCCGTATGTCTGTCACACAGGTTTTACGGCCAAACGGTGGGTGCTAAGCTAGTAGCCTCTGGCCAACTCTGGATGTATTTTGGCTAATATCATGACGAATTTATGATTCCCAGAAGAAAGCGAGGAATTGATACAGACCAAATCGCTTGAGGGCGGACCCGTGGGTCAAACTAGTTTTAAAGTTTTAACTCCTTATTTATAATCGTTCATTAATAGTATATTATGCAACTGGTGTATAAGAAGGGTATAAAAAGGTGAGTGGTGTGGGTTGCGATGTGAGCCTTGGCGAACATCGCAAGTAAAGACACCACGAGCCTTTTTATACCAGTTATACACCGTTGCATACAATACTTTTTCTACGAGTTATATCAAATAAAAAGTAAGTATTTTCAGACTTTTCATGCGCCATATTTTTTAGTAATTGTAGGTACAACTTACCTACGCAATTTCTGCAGTAATGCTATATTTTTAAAAGAATCAACGTACCTACACATGTACTTCAATAAACACAAAAAATCGTTTTATTTAAGTAATATAATCATTTATCATCTTGAATGTTTATGTTTTCAATTAGGAATTTGGTGGGAAATCAAAAATATGACATTTTGTTTATGGTTTATTTTTAATTTAATAATAATAATAATAATGTTTATTGCAAACCATGGTATTTACAGCGCTGTTAAAATATAATAGATGGAATCACATGGACCCTGGTAGGGTATAGCAATGTTACTTAAGAGCTAAGTTGTTATTCTAATCTAGAGAATATTTGAAAAATATTAATAACATAAGCTAAACAAATGTGAAACTACATGATGATGATAACTTGACATTTAACATGTGACTTAACTATATTAGGTTCTAATCTTGTAGAAAGTATTCTAATCATCTTGTAGAAACTCTGTGATAGAGTAGTAGGCTTTTTTTATGAGATAGGTTTTTAGTTTGTTGGTGAAACAGCTTTTTACATTTGCTTTTTACAATTTCTTACATTTGCTGGACTTGGCATCGGATCTAAGCTGAATCAATCCGGATCGAATTTCAACTGTTTCTTTTTCATAATTATATCCGAAAATAGATAAAACTTGTTAATTAACACAAAAAATAGATTATGCATTAATTAATACATAAAAATTAAAGCAAAGTTGCGTTAAGTTGGCAGCACCGATTTTAATCATAAAAGTTTCACTTGAACGCACCACAGAATGACTAAAAATCTAATCTCTAATCTTATGTGACATGTATATTGTTTTAACCTGTTATTGTGTACAATAAAGTGCTTACATACATACATAGAATGACTACTAAATATAGTATTTGTAGTAGTCTGTGGCACCCAACTCTAGGGTAAGGAGTGTGTTTTTGGGCAATAGACTTTTTACGGAATAAATAAAGTATGTATTTATATTAGTGTTCATGATTGCGTAAGTCGTGAAAAAAGTACAGGAGTAGAAAAACCTATTTAAGTTAAATTGCCGCTAAAATTCGTTTACCCATATCTGTCACTTTGGCATCTATTTATGTGAAATGAAATGAACGTTATATTGCAAGTCGGCCGCAAAGGCACTTTTCAAAGTCAAAATCTACTAGCGTTTCTCAAAAGACCACTGGCGAGATGAAAAGTATGTTTTTAGGTAGGTTTTTAACTTTTATGATGGGGACCTTCGTCAAAAAACAATTTTCTCCAACTTGGACAAAACTACAATATGGTGGTTTTTAAGCATCTGCGTTTGAATTTTGAATTTATTCTAGTTTATAAAGCCTCAATCGTAAGAATGTATAGATTAGTGCATTAGGTATTATCTTCTACTAGCTTTGCCCGCGACTCCCGATTTCATTCCTTCGAAGAATGGTCTTCGGGATAAAAAGCGGCTTGGGTATTAATCCAGGCTATAAACTTATCGACGGTGTAAAGGAATAACCCTTTAAGCGCCATTTTGGTCAAAATCGAGTTATATATATCGTTGGAATCAGCGTTTTTTTCTGCGTCGTTTGAGCCGGGTTTCACATCGATCCGATGACTTATATGTCGCTTAAGGGGTTACAGAAATAAGGCCCAAATTTAAAAATCGTTACCTGATGCGACACATAATTTGATTAAAATCTTACCTGAGTCACTTAACCATATATACAGGCATAATCATAGTCGCATAAGTGATTTTTAAAAATAGGTAATTTTCCATGTGATGTCACTTACATGTTTATTCCAAGTACATTTTACACAGGTTACGGCGCTTAAGTGGTTCTTCAAAAGTGTTAAAATTAACTGTTGTCGCTTAAGTGAATGTTACAAAAATGTACCTAATATTTCATTACTTTAAGCGACATGCTTAGCCCTGGCCGAAATTGTCGCTTCAAGTATTTTTTAAAAACAGCAATACGTTGGTTAAATGAAAATTGCAAGAGGTGTGATAGCGTTTGAAGTGTCGCCCAAATTTATAGTATGGCGTTTAAGTGTATAATTTTTTGTATGAATTACGCGCGAAAGGGACTCTTATAAACGCAGTGTAACGCCGTCGGTCGCTTCAGTCACCGACAAACACTAGGAGGGGGTGGTTGTTTTGCCGTTCGCTGACGGAATTAACTAGATACCGTATGCTAGTTCTTGCTTGAGACTGAATTGATTTTGCACGAAGCAGTAACGCTGCTAACTGATAATTTGTTACTGCTAGTAATTTGTAATTTGCTGCTAGTTAATTAGTATTTTCCCCAATTATTTAAGACCGCCACCCTGGGCCAGCGTGGGTACTACTGTCCAATCTCTGAGAGGAATCCTGTGCCCAGCAGCGGTATGTAAAATGGCTAGTGATGATTAAAACTTGAGACTGATTTGATTTTGTATTAAGCACTAACGCTGCTAACTAATAATTTGTTACTGCTAGTAATTTGTAATTTGCTGCTAGTTAATTAGTAACTTGAGACTGAATTTAGATGCTAATTAGTGCCTACAAAAGTGTCTTCAAGGCATTATTTTTGACTGAAAAACATTGTTGTTTTTACTATACCTAAATGTTTAAAATTAAAACTAGTTTATTGATGTTATGAGAGTATGTTGATTGTTAAACTTTTTACGGGCAGATTTTCTGATACTACGTTATTTAATAAGTTGAACTCTATTGTGATAATGAGTGAACTTGTCTATCTTGATGTTATGGCTTAAGCCAACCAATAAAACAACAATTTGATTTTTCCTATTGTGTTTCCTTTATAAGTGTACGTATTTTCTTCTATTATACTTAAATGAAAATTCCAATACTTTCGAATAAAATAAACAACAATAAATTCGTCACATCCCTTGCTTATTTAAAACGACAGACAATTTATTTTTATTTATGCAAATACACTACTGTCGCTTAAATTAATTCCCGAGATCAAATTAGTTACATTGGTGTAGTTTCATTGGATTGTTTAGGGCCCTGGTTATAGCACGAAGGTGTCTCTTCAATGGTTCTTCCGGGATCGTTTCGGGGGCCTATTCACTTAAGCGACACTTATTTCAGAATCCTGTAAGATTTCAAGTTTGATAATATTTTTAAAATATAGCTATTAAAATTTGAGAAAACTTGTGTATAGAACTCAACTTTCTAAAATCAATAGTAAAAGAGATAATTTTTTTTTTGTCAATAAATACAGTTTAATACGCTCTCCTGTAAAATTCAAAAAATGTCGCTTCAAGGGTTATTCCTTTATACCGTCGTTATTGTATACCACGTTTCACCATAATCCTTTCAGCCGTTTTTGCGTGACCTTACTTCTATTGGATGCTATCAAATATAATTAAGATCAAATCCTACTAATACTAGTGGCTCTGTGAGTAAGTTTTTTATCATTTCCAAAATCTGTCATTATAAAAAAGATCAATTAATGAATATCGAACCTGCTAACAAAATTTCACGAGAAGCGGTTGAAAAATGCGACCTGTTGAGGAGAACAAACCAAAATTCGGAGGCGGAAACATACAAAATCTTTTAAATACAAATTGTTTTTAAAAAAAAACAAAAACTGACTCGACAAAACAATTCTATATAATTACCGGACCTGCTCACAAAATTTCACGAGAATCGTTTGCGAAATCCGAACTGTAGAGGAGAACAAACCGTTGAACAAATATATATATTTTTTAATTTCCAAAAACTTATTCGAAAAAAAAAAACTGTATATTTATCCAACCTGCTCACAAAATTTTACGAAAATCGGTTGGGAAATGCGACCTGTAGAGGAGAACAAACCGAAATGCGCCCGCAGAATCTTACAAAATCATTGATAAAAAAATTGTTTTTAGAAATTTCCAAAAACCGTCTCTACAAAAAAATATATATATAACTTGAACCTGCTCACGAAATTTCACGAGTATCGGTTGAGAATTACGACCTGTAGAAGAGAACAAACGGTAATCCGGAAATCCGGGCATGCGAAAGCATTTTTGTCGAAGCTGCAGCAGAGACCTTCGTTTCACTCGGTCAATTATGGATGTTTGTTACTCAATCACCCAAAGACGGCTGAACGGAATATGATGAAACGTACTGGTATACAACAAGTTTATACCCTAGATTAACATGCAAGTCACTTTTTATCCCGAAAATTATCCTTTGAAGGGATGAAATAGGGAGTGGAAGTTTATGCGGATGAAATCGCGGGCAAAGCTATGTAGAAGATAATAATGCTGATATAACTTTCTAATCTGTAAATTCCTACAATCGAGGCGTTATAGATTAGGTTAAATTCAATATTCAAACGCCGGTATTTAAACACTACTATACTGTAGTTTAGTCCCAGTTGGGAAAACTTCGTTTTTTTGACCATGGTTTTCTACTATAACGTTTGACCAAATTATTTTATTTTTCATTTCTCATGCTCGAAAAGTGTGTCATCATATTAGACTTGTCAAGCGGGGATAAAGTAGTACATTTAACCCCTAGGGAAAATATGAATACATATTTATGATTTACAAAACATTTGAATTTGACCAATCAAAATACTTCACCTATTAAATCCACCAATCACAGAACACTAATTTAACTCTTAAAAAAATATTTGGTATTGGGTATTAACCAACCAGAATACAGCTGTACTAGAATCGACCAATCTGGAAACTTAATTAATTTTTTTAAAGAGTCTAAAGATTAAGTTTGTAGTAGTCCCTATTTCACAATAAAAAAGTGGTGAAATCGTTCGCGCAACACTTTGAAGCGCTTAATGGAAGGTCAGTTAGCTTTTTTCGCGCGTGAATGTTGCACGCGAACTGCAGTGTCTATGTTTTGTGTGTCAAAGGAGTATAGAAAAAAAAATCATGCTGCAAAAGTATATATCTTCGCCGTGGAATTTATTGTTAATTTTGGGTGGGTTAACCTTTGTTTATTTATTTTCTCGCAATCGAAGTGAAAAGTAGAGTGTATAACTCTTGTCTAAAAGCCATATTACCCCTCGAACTATTTTCCCTCACTTCGTTCGGGAAAATAACTGTCTCGTGGTAATATGGCTCATTTTAGACCCTTGTCATACAATCTACTATTTCATTTCTCATACTCTGAATGTAGGTCATATTTGACCTCAGATGCGGGGTGAAAGTGAGTCATATCGCCCCTAGGGTTGATAAGTAATAAAAAAAGAGCAATGAAAGAAACCTATACAGCCATATACCGAACAAAATGTATTGATGTTTTAAGTTTGTTGAAAATTACAACGAGTTAATTTGTCAAATTATTGTAAGAATTAAGTAAATTAAACAATCTAAATTAGTATAATATGATATTAATCGGTATTTTTTCAACATAAACAGCACTTGAAATGGTCCATATACTAACACAATCAACGTCAGTTAAAATTTTCCCGCTGAAATGGTCCATACACAAACGCTTTTATAATAGGTTGAATAGGATGTCACTTAATACAGAAAATGTTTTAATACAAACATGAACAAGATAATCATTTACACTATTATTTAGTTTAAATAACATTAATTACTGAAAATTTTACACGATTTATAAAAAAATACAATTTATCATTTACTTAAAACACCGACGAAACACCGCCGATATCAGGCGTTTTAAAAAAATAATTGTGCGTAAAAAAGTAAAAAAGGCGGGAAAGCGCGATAAGTGAAAACGTAGTTAATAAACTTACTAGTAATTGTTTTCTGTGAAAATGAGTTCAGCTAGCGATTCAGATATGGATTTCACGCCGGATATAATAAGACAAGAGGCTGAGGCTGTTTTGGGAAATCTTTTACCGGCAGTTTCAAAAGAGAGATACTTAAAATCGTACAACGATTTTATAAAGTGGCTGTTGACAAAAAAATTGAAATGTTGTCAGAAAGCGTGTTTCTTGCGTATTTATTTTGGGGGTAATTCATTCCAAAAATCCTACAAGTCATGAATATAGTTCTTCAATTTTAACTTTCAATTAACACTGAATTGAGCCCGTGAAAAATACATCAGTCTGTAAATGAGCACACTTCCTTAGTAGTTCTTTTACTAAGTCAGAATACAGAGTACCTATTGCGACACACACAGGAGAGTTTTCCTAGAACGGCTGAAATTCATAATAAAACGCTGAAAAAGCCATTTGTATGGTACGCTGCCCGTTCATGAAACTAAACTTAATAAAAACAAAATGAGATTTTTTCCGAAGTAGGTATCTGAAGTACATAATACAAATAGGTACCTATGAAACGTTTATTCATTAATGGTGCCATTATTTTCCTATAGTAAGTTGGAGTAGCTATTCCAATAGTCTTGCCTTTTTAAACAAATATAGGTACCTACCTTTTTGAACGGGCTTGAACGGGTGTCTCACTTTAATTCGCATTCGCATCTGCCATAGGTATATAGAAAATCTGTCTCTATTATAGGTCATTGTTCATTTGTAGGTATTAGTTAGGTACCTTTTTCATTGACATCTAATCTAATCATGTACAAATTAGGGCAAAGTATAGAACTTTAAACTATACTTATGTACTACTTATATATAAAATACCCCACCCAGTTCGCCCCCTTGTGGCATGGTGCCTAGGACGCTGGCGGCATTCCCTCTTTGCACCGCAAGACTTATACGCTGTGCAAAGAAGGCTCCAGCCCTGTGGTCCCCTGAGACGCCTATTAAACGTCCAGACACCTCCTTAATGATTTTTTTTGTGTCGGACGACCAAGGGCCCAAGGTCTCCACCGCGAGTGCCACGAACTCGTATTCATTCGAGAGAAACGCGTACTTGCGGCTTTTGTGCATTTGAGCTTGTTCTGCGGCGGTCCCAGGCTTCCGAGCCGACCCTGTAACCTGGGACGGAGCCAGCGTGTCGACACAGGTTGCGTCCCACGCTAAAGGGCGGCCTAAGCACCAGGGGACGAGAGTGCAGCCATCGGGTCTCTTCCCGTCAGCTGCGGACAGCCCTGAAGGCTCCAGAGTTGCAGGAAGAGCTGCAGTGCTAAGTGACCGGCGAATAAGGTCATTAAGAGTAGCATGCCTGTTTGCGTATTTTAGTGAGCTGTCTAAGAAATATCAGCCTTCGACACTATGGAGTGTCTATTCGATGCTGAAGACCACAGTTCATACAAAACATGACGTCAATTTGAAAAATTATACGAACTTAACGTCATTCTTAAAAAGGATGTCGGATGGCAACAAATGTAAAAAATCTAAGGTTTTTACTGCACACGAGATAGAAACCTTCCTAAACCAAGCCCCAGACGACATATATTTGGCAGTTAGGGTACGCAAAAATATCATTTTTATAGTACCTACCTACCTATTGTGTACATCGGTGACCAATGTATGAATTTCTTTGATAATTTTATATTATTTTTACAGGTGGCACTAATTTTTGGAATGAGCGGCGCATGCAGAGGTGTTGAGCTTGCAAACATTGCATTGGAAAACGTAGAAATACACGGCCAATTATTACTAGTAAAATTGCCGAATACTAAAACGAAAATTGATCGTACATTTGTAGTCCGGTAAGAATTTACGCAAATAGTGCGGAAGTACCAGGGACTACGCCATGAAAATATTGAAACCAATCGTTTTTGCCTAAAATACCAACGAGGCAAATGTCTTAGACAGGTGATCGGAAAAAATACAATCGCAAGCATGCCGAAACTAATAGCAACATATTTAAACTTGTCAAATGCCGATCGTTACTCTGGGCATTGCTTCCGTAGAACGTCTGTAGTAACACTTTTAGCAGACACTGGAGGAGATTTGTCTATGCTCAAACGGCATGGAGGAAATCGAGTACTGTTGCCGAAGGGTATGTAGAAGACTCCGTGCAGAATAAGACAAAAATATCGAGCAAAATTACAAACGCTATACATTTGCACTGTAATGACAATTCGCGTAACCCAGGATCTTCGAAAGATTCAGCAATTCATAATCCAGATCTCGGTGGTGAAGAGATGAATATTTCTGTCGATGACCTGCCGGTGTCTTCTTCTACCAATGAGATGAGGACATCTTCAACGTTTACGGAGCCTTTACATGATGCTCGCCTTTCCCAAAAGATATCTAATGTAAATATTCCTGGAAAAAACCTTTCCCTAACATTCACCAACTGTTCCAACTTCACTGTTAATTTTAAGTAAAAAACTAAAATGTAATACAGCACTAAGTAGGTATAACCTTAACTAGTGCTACTTTTTTTTAATAAATTTTGTTTGTTTTATTTGATGGTTTTTTGTTTACTTTCCTTGTACTTATTGGAAATGATATGTAGTGTATTTAACTCGGGTGGAAGCCACCCATTTCAGCCTCGAACTATTGGCTAAAAATATCTCTGAAATGGGTCACTTTCAACCCTATAATAGGTTAAAATCTACTATTCCTAGTATCAAAATTGGATATCAGAATGATTACAGAATGAGTCTAGATTCTTTATGACGAAAAGAAATATTCTCATCACAGTTAAAACGTTAATTTCTTTAAAGAGTTCTTATGAAGCAAATAGCTTTTTTTTTGTAATACAAAAATTGTCTGTATATCAGCTGCTTTACCACAAACCAGAATACCATACGACATGGCACTATGCTAAAATAGCTATGATAAACTAAGCAAGCTGTTCTACATTGGTCAGTTGTCTATTTTTTCCAATAGCATAATCGGCTGAACTTAATTTACGCGCCATAATTGCTAAGATATATAGGGACTCCATTGTAGATTTTTATAAATTGATTTATATATTGTAATAAATTGTCTAATTCACTATTGTGATAATTTGATCGTTTTCTATCCATATAGGTAGGCTCACTATGTTATAAATTGTAACATGAGTATAGAGTGCGCCCCGAAAGTTAGATTTTATTTGCTCTGTTTGGGAAAACAGACGTAAATTTAATGAATAAATCACAAATATTGTAGGTACCTACCATACCCTCGTCATCCCTCCGACCAATTCTCCTATCTATTTCCACATAGCGTGCTAGTTACCATGTTAAAAGATGCTAAAGGGCATGCAACTCGTTTATAAATAAACTTTACGGTACGTCCAACTGCATGATTTGCCTCGCCGGGGCGCAACAGAGCCGCGATAGAAATCGAAAGCTAGACATCGACTACTAAAATGGTGAGAGAAAAGTGAAAACAGGAATGTAAATGAACGAGTCATGGCCCAAACGATGCACAGACAACTCTCAAATACCGTGACAAAAGGTATTTTTGTAACTTAGTGCATGTCATTTACCTTACCTGCACCGTGTAGGAATGATATGAGTATTGACGAAATACTAGACAAACGGCAAAACGGCATAAGTCAATTTGCTTTTACTTTTGCTTACCTCCTTTTTGTCTGCTTCCAGTATAGCACCACCTAGTTGATTGAGTCGCAGTTGTTTCCATTATTGAGTGGGGTGCTTCGTACTCCGTGGCGTTCTTGTACTGCACAAGTACTTGTGCAGTACCTACACGAACGCATATTGTGACGATCAACTATCTTAGAGTGAGTGTAGGTCACTCGCTGGATTCCCATCTATGACATATATGAGTGTTCAACAATAAGCATATTATTATTAAGAGCGCTAATTCAATTCAACGATAAAGGAGCACGCTATGTACTATATTTTGTATTTAAGTAGGTATTTGAATACATTAAACTAGTTATTACGTTGCTGGATTCGTCAATCTATGCGTCCAAACTTAAAACGGCTGTTTTATTTTTGAGCTCATAGATCGACGAGGGAGAGTGTCACTGCATAAAAGCATAATAGAGAATATGCATGCGGATAGATAATAATAAGATGAATAGAAAACCATCAAATTATGACAAAGAACAGTAAATTTATAAATACTTTCAAAATCTTAAAAAAATATGACACTTGAAAGTTACGAAAAATGAAGCATTTTTTTGTTATTGATTAAAAGTAAATTAAAAACCGCCATCAGGATTCTTATGATTTAACAAACAAAAATTGTATTGTATCAATGTACCTAAACGCAATATTTCAATTTACTCGTTTTTTCATACAATGGTAGAAGTACGCACGCATAGTATATCACGTCACATACTATGCTCACTTAGTATGGGAGTTCTGAGAGCGTTTTAAGACTGCGTTGAGCATAATTAGCAAAAACGGCTGTCACCGTTCAATCGATGAAGTTCATAATTATTAATAAAAATATATAAAATAAATATACGTAATTATTATCTCAAAGAGTGTGTCTACAATGTACCTATAACTATTAATAATCTATAATCAATTACAGTTTAATAAATACAATTCCGTAAAGTTGCACAAAAAAAGAGAAGAACGTGTGTCGGCGTTAAGTAAAATTAATTAATAGTATTAAGTAATAAGTAGTATAAAAGGATATAAAAAGGCGAGTGGTGCGGGTTGCGATGTAAGCCTTGGCGAACATCGCAAGTAAAGACACCACGAGCCTTTTTATACCAGTTATACACCGTTGCATACAATACTTTTTCTACGACTCATTTCAAATAATAAGTAAGTACCTATTTTTCAGACTTTTCATGCGTCATATTTTCCCTTAGGAATTGCGCGACTTACCTACGCAATTTCTTCAGTAATGCTATATAACTTCTTCGTGGATTTTTTACCTACGAATTTACGAATCAACGTACCTAGTACATTTTCTACCTGAACACAAAAAAATCGTCAGTAATATAATCATTTATCAGCTTGAATGTTTTCATTTTCAATTAGGAATTTGGTGAGAAATCAAATATAGGTATGACAGTTTGTTTATGGTTTGATTTTTTTAATTTGCTAGATGCCCAGTCGGGCATCCGACCTAAACAAAATTCAAATCCGGATCGAATCTTAACTGTTTCGTTTTCATAAATATATCCGAAAATAGATAAAACATGTTAAACAACACAAAAAAAATGATAAATGTATGTATTTATTGGGTAAATAATATATTATTATTATGCATTAATTAATACAAAAAAGTTATAGTAAAGTTGCCTTAAGTTGGCAGCACTGATTTTAATCATAAAAGTTTCAATTGAACGCACCAAAGAATGATTTTTTTTTGCGTTCATGAAGAAAATGTGTAGGTACAGTCGCCATCAGATATATCGGAGCAAACAACGTGCTCACAAATATCTGAACACGACTATATTGTCAAGGCGTTAAAGTGCATGTTCAGATATTTTTGAGCACCCTGAAGAGTACAGATATATTTGATGGTGACTGTACCTTGATTCTTTTAAAAATCCACAAAGAAGTTATATAGCATTACTGAAGAAATTGCGTAGGTAAGTTGCACAATTACTAAGGGAAAATATGGCGCATGAAAAGTCTGAAAAATAGGTAATTACTTTTTATTTGAAATAAGTCGTAGAAAAAGTATTGTATGCAACGGTGTATAACTGGTATAAAAAGTCTCGTGGTGTCTTTATTCGCGATGTTCGCCAAGGCTCACATCGCAACCCACACCACTCGCCTTTTTATACCCTTCTTATACACCAGTTGCATAATATACTAATTTGTCTGTGGCACCCAACTCTGCTTTAATTTTTCATTAAAGTAGGGTAAGGAGTGTTTTTTGGGCAATAGACTAGATATACTTTTTACAGAATAAATAAAGTATGTATTTATATTAGAGTTCATGATTGCGTAAGTCGCGAAAAAAGTACAGGAGTAGAAAAAGAAAATAAATACTTTAGTTTCGAAATCCTACTCAAACAATTCTCAAACGTATTAACTATAACACATCGGACGTTTTATATGTATACGTAATAATATGCTTTGGTTATTTCGTAATGATTTTTTAAAAATGCCCTCTAAATCCGCCGTACAAATTTACTATGGAGCGAAGACGTTGAAATATATATATAGTCCTCCTTGTCGTATCCGACGACGGCGACCCTTACAACTTTCTCTGATGAGCACGGATGTGGCTCGCAAAACCGAATTTGGATATAAATGTTCGGTCGCACTGTGTGCAGTATAACTGCCCCTGATCATTTCTTGTGTAGGAATATGAGGGCTTGGGCCGAGTCTTCCGTAGATGGCGCTTATGGTCCAGGTGTTCGAGTCGAGTTTCTTCAAAAGAAGCTACACCCTTTCGGACTCTAATAAGTGAGCTACGCACAAAACATTCAGTCACCCTCGTGATCTCAAAGGGAGAGCATGTCTCGATGAGGAGTGACGTCACTGTAAAATATTTCGATATCAATTGTGTAAGTATTCTATCTTTACACAGCAGTTCATCATAAATTTAAGAGTTAGACTCTTGTCGGTGTAGCTCTCTCCATCTGACTCTATCCAGGGCCGCCTCCTTGATCTCCTTATACGACACGACTGCTAGCTTTCCTTTTATTTGTTGCATGTAGCTTAACCTCGGCCTTCCCCTTCCTCGCTTTCCTTCAATTTTGCCTTCTATGATGTTCTTTATAAAATCGTCGTGTCGTATAAGATGACCAATCATTTTCCCTCTTCTATTTTCTATAATTTCTATATATCTGGGGTGCATCTTGAGTCCGTGGTGATGATACTACCCAAATATTTAAAACTAGTAACATTTTGAAGTGGGTTATGATCTAAAATTATGTTCTATTGTGGTTGCAATCCGGCTTTGGATGTTGTTAGTATTTTAGTCTTATTGGTGTTAATCTTTAGCGATAGTTCTTTAAATGTACTGTCCATGATGTTTAGTAGTAGCTGTAGGTCGTTATGTGTTTCTGCTACGGCAGCTATGTCGTCTGCGAATCTGATAAATTTGATCGACTGGCCATTGAATTTGACTCCTACATCTGATAATTCCCAGACTTTTCTTATGGCTGACTCTACAAAAGCGTTAAATATGAGTGGAGAGAGCGGACATCCCTGCCTGACCCCTTGCCGAATTTTCGCCTGTACCGTTTTTGTTCCCAATTCTATTAGAGTTTCCTGATCCTTATATAGCTCGCAAATAATCCGTCTATCTCTATAGTCTAAACCTTATTTCCTTCAATATCTTCATCATTGCCTTCCAATTAATTAGGAATTCGAGGAAGGGGAAGGCCGAGGTTAAGCTACATGCAACAAATAAAAGGAAAGCTAGCAGTCGTGTCGTATAAGGAGATCAAGGAGGCAGCCCTGGATAGAGTCAGATGGAGAGAGCTACACCGACAAGAGTCTAACTCTTAAATTTATGATGATCGTTAATGTCTATATATCTATCATTATGATTATCTAATTTTTCCTATATCTTATTATTATATTGCAATCTATCACAGTCGTTTCTTAACTATTTAAGATCAATTTTTTTTGGTTTTCGCTTTCTTCCCTGCTTGCGGCTTTTTATGTTCCAGGTACTTACAAGTAGATTGTGGTCTGTATTCAGATCTGCTCCTGGGTATGTTTTGCAGTTAGTTACTAGACTGTAATATTTGTTTTTTATAATTATATTATCTAATTGATGTCTGCCTAAATTTCCAGGCATTTTCCAAGTATATCTTCTTTTTTTATGTTGTTCAAATCGCGTGTTTGTGATAGTTAGGTTGTGTTCTCTACAGAACTGCACTAGCCTGTTACCCCTTTCATTTCTCTTGCCTAGTCCATAATTACCGACAATGTTTTCTTCTTGTCCTTCTCCAACTACGGCATTAAAATCCCCCATTATTATAAGGTTGTCATTATCTTTTACTACATCCATCAGAGCGTCTAGTTGTTCATACATTAGTTCTATAACTTCTTCTGAATAATTTCCTGTTGGCATGTAAATCTGTATGATAAATATGCTTACAGATTCTGTATTATTTTTTACTGCGGTAATCCTGTCACTATGGTGTATTGTATTTTCGACTTGCGTTCCCCATTTTTTACTTAAAATGATCGCGGTTCCATTGCTTCCCTGTTTTTCTCCTGTATATATTACTCTATGATTATCAATCCAATAGTCTCCACTGCCCTCCCATCTCACCTCACTAAGTCCCAATATATCCAAATGTAGTCTATCCATTTCGGATATCAGCTCTTCAAGCTTCCCTGGCACCAATATGGTCATGGACACAGCAGTTACTCGAAGCAAAACGGGGTAAGTATTTTTTGTTATTATAACTTTTACACTCAAGAGCAATGTAAACGGGAAGATGGCTGGTGGAACTCTATGATGAAAAGCGCTAACATAGTCAAGTTTGGGCACGTTTGTTTTGTCATCTTCAGTACTTATGATTAAACATGATGGTGAGGGTCTCATGATGAAGCCGGACGACGGCTAGTGGAACTCTATTATGAAAAGCGCTAATATAGTCGAGTTTGGGTTCGTTTGTTTTGTCATCTTCAGTACTTACGATTAAATATTATGGTGGGAGTCTCATGATGAAGCCGGAAGATGGCTAGTAGAACTCTATGATGAAAAGCGCTAAGATAGTCGAGTTTGGGTTCATTTGTTTTGTTATCTTCAGTACTTATTATTAAACATGATAGTGAGGGTCTCATGATGAATCCGAAAGAATGGCTAGTGGAACTCTATGATGAAAAGCGCTAAGATAGTCGAGTTTGGGCTCGGTTGTTTTGTTATCTTCAGTACTTACGATTAAATATGATGGTAAGGGTCTCATGATGAAGCCGCAAGATGGCTAGTGGAACTCTATGATGAAAAGCGCTAATATAGTCGAGTTTGGGCTCATTTGTTTTGTTATCTTCAGTACTTACAATTAAATATGATGGTGAGGATCTCATGATGAAGCCGGAAGTTGGCTAGTGGAACTTTATGATGAAAAGCGTTAAAATAGTCAAGTTTGGGTTCGTTTGCTTTGTTATCTTCAGTACTTACGATTAAACATGATCGTGAGGGTCTCATGATGAAGCCGCAAGATGGCTTAGGAGTTCCTATGGCCACCCTCGGGCTCCATCATCAGGACCACGGTCATCATCTAGGACCAAAGTGCTTGGCAAGACAAATCCAACGAACCCAAACTCGACGGGGTATGTCGTTTCGTTTAGGAGTTCCTATGACCACCCTCCGGCTTCATAATCAGGACAAAAATGCTTGGTAAGACAAATCGAAGGAACCCAAAGTCGACGTGGTATGTCGTTTCGTTTAGGAGTTCCTATGGCCACCCTCCGGCTTCATCATCAGGACCCCGGTCATCATCTAGGACCAAAGTGCTTGACAAGACAAATCTAACGAACCAAAACTCGACGGGGTTATATCGTTTCGTTTAGGAGTTGCTATGGTCACCTTTTGTATCCATTATGAGGTCAGCTCGGTGGTACCTACCATAATATATCAATTTCAGCTCAATCGGTTGATGGTAACGGGTCTAAAATTCAGTTGCAAAATTTGACAGGCATACATACCTACTAACAGGACAAATTATTTAAATTAATTTTATTTTTTAAAAATAAAGAAAAATGCATTTTGTATTTTATTTCTTAGTATTATATGTTTTATCCATAGGTTTCACGCGGAATTGAGATTCATTATTCGAGGATGATGAGTTACTAACTTTTAGAATGCGGCCGACCGATCGAGAGAGCCGGCAGTAGTTTGCGTGATGACGCACACATAGGTGACATTGCCTAAAGTGTGCGCGCCTCAAAAGGTCGACGCCGCGCAGTCTTAAGCGGTCGGATTTAATGATGTATGTAGGATCAAATGTGTATTTGTTCCATATACACATTTGATCCTCTCTAAAAACTAGTTCGAATGGCATCATGAAAAAAAGAAATTCTCTATTGCAGTACATTTAACTTCACTTACGAAGGACCGCGTAGTTGAGGTGCGTACGCAGGTAGACTACTACCATGCCCTACCCGTGAGCTCGACCTTCTCCATCGGTTTAAAGACGCGGCCAGGGCGGCGGGGGCGTGGCCACGGTCACCACAGTCACCACGGTCCGCGCCTGATGGTGGCTTGTTAAGTTAGTTTTAAGTTCTTGCATATTTTCGTTTCTAGTTATTGATGTCCAGTATTTGGGCTAGGTGATTTGGTTCTTATTTACCTATAGGTACCATCCTCCTAAGGCCTGAAATTAAAAATTGACAAAATAATCACAAGCTTAATCCATGTATATATAGTATAAATCAATCGCTTTTTACGTAATACTTGGTAATACCTATATTACACGGAGCCGCACGAGGCTATAAGCTAGGGCAAGTTGTCGACTGCCCTTCGACACATTTTTTTGATCATTTAATTTGGATGTGGATGTATCCCTAAACTTCCGAAATACGTAGGGTCGTTGCGCTGGTTACGCGACTAGCTTCTTTCAATTACAAGGTTTCTTCAATTAAAGGTATGTGCATGTGAGACCGAACTCTGCTCGGCGTCGTGAGTGAAAACCTAGAAACTTTTTGTGCAATAAAGTTTAAATAAATAAATAAATAAATGTTGCTGGTTCAATAATATAGGAGAACATGATTTTTTTTTACCTTAGTGAGTAGTATGCAACTTTTTTAGTACTCACTTAGTTTGTCGAGATATGCATAGTATAGGGTTCCGTAATTACATTAACACGTATTACGTAACATTTGTTAACTTGGGCGGCTGTTTTTGACTACAAAGACTAACAGACACTGGGTTATTTTATTAAAAAGATTGAGTACCTATATTATATTTTGTAAATTGTTGATCTTTTGATGGTGAAAAAATTCTCAGTTCGTACCTAAACGTATATTTAGAAATCGTCCATTAGCTATGGTGTTTGTGTATTATCAGGAAGGCTGTACGCTTCTTTGTTACCGTATTAGTATAGTATAAAAAATCCTACGGAACCATATAAAGAGAAATTTCCCTTTTGGTTCATCAATTCATCTATTATTAACTGGCGCAACTACCGTTAGTGACAACGAAATAAAAGCTTGTAGAAAAGATTTAATTTGGTCTTTTTTTAGTAAGTACATTACTGCGTAGGTAATTTCAAAATATTTGATAGGGGTCAGATTAAATACTATTAAATTACCTATGCAGTAAGTACTTACTAAAAAAAAGATAAAATTTATAAAAAAAGATGTACCTAAGTAAGTGAAATTAAAGTGTACTTAAACGAAAATGAGAGTGAAGTCGTCAAAATTATACTATTATAGCATTCTAAAATTAAAACGCATGCGACCCTACTAACCCCGTATTCAAGGTCACGCGCATCGACTAGATCGTGTCGTGCGTTTCATTGACCTAAGTGCCTAGCCTACTTTTTTTTGAACCTGACTGTGGCTTTATAGGCCGGGCCCAATAAAGCGATAGGAGTGCTCCTAGCCTACACTTAGGTACTTACCAAGTGTAAGCAGATTCGTTACTGCCATCTAGTGTTATCTCGATGTACTAGTACAACTAACTATCGCGCAGTAGCTGTGTCAATTCAGTATGCTCGGTGCTGCGCTCTACTGATTCAGCTAAAGAGTTAGACGGTTTGCTTTTCTTGTATGGGATTGGGTATCTGTACTAGTATTATAAAATCTGTGCTTTGGTTAACACGATGACAACGACTTGACAACGACAAAGACACGAGAATACACACTCTTATCTAGGATGACAGAAAACACAGACTACAATACACACTAAAGGACAGAAAGCACGTACTTATTATCTTCTAAGTAGTCTGTGAAGCACATGCATGAACTTCAAACTACACTAGATATCCTTACTTTAGGCATGAACCCACACCTCACTAAAAAAGAGGTTTGATTTGGGTATTATATTGGTCAATAATTTGGAACGCAGCCTCAATTGACATTTTGCAGCATTTCCTATCACCACAACCTATCACTATAATATCATATTATAAAATGTCAGTTGTTGTTTTGCATTACAATATTATACCTTGTTTGTTTAAAATTGTATCGTTGTGAATAAAATTATAAATAGTAGACTTTGAGACCTTTTTTACAGACCATATCATACGCAGCATAAAAGTGTGCCATAGCATATTATGTTGATTTAAGAGCTAACAGGCAAACCGAAAATAAATGGCGAGTCAAGAGGACAACCCCCATACGCTAGTGGGTAGTAAACGGAGCTCTCTTGAAATTTTCTTGTTTACGAATGGACAACAAGAATCTCCTCCTAGAAAATATAACTTGCGTGTCAATGACCGATGGGATACTACATTAAACTTTCTGGCACGCTCACAGAACGGCTTAAAGTAAGACTGCTTGAAATCTCTCTCAAAGCTCTTCCTCCAGTCGCAAGTCGTACAAGAAATATTCCAGTGTTACTCCAGTTACTTAGCATTAAATTATTTATTATAGATATAGATAGGTAAAGCCCGACCAGAAATATAGGTTCACCGCTGGCCATGTTGCTAAATTTCATTGGAACTCATTTCTTACACTAGCAATAATTTTAATCATAGATTGTCACTGTTGTCAATGTCTCTGTGGTGGTATAGGTTAAGTGTTGAATATCAAATAATAAATGACAAAAAATACCCAAAACGATTCATTGTGAAGAGCGGAACATTATTAATTAACAATGTATCGTCTATCTATATATATACATATATATATATAAAAAGAAGAAGGGGTGATCTACCATCAATGCACAGCCGAAACTACTGGAACTAGAAACTTCAAATTTGGTCCAGAGCTTACTTTTATGACGTATGCAAGGGATAAGACGGGATTTTTGTAAATTCCACCCCTAAGGGGATCAAATAGGGGTGCAAAGTTTGTATGGGAGAAAAAATTTAGCGTGAGCAAATCTTTTTTGAAGTGAGAGATTTGAAACTTCGTAAATAGACTCTATTTTTAAGCACAACAAAAATAATTTCAGCGTTTTTCAAAATTGCTCCCTTAAAGGGGTGAAAAGAGGGTTCCAAGTTTGTAAAAAGCAAATCTTTTTTGAAGTGAGATATTTAAAACTTCGTATATAGACTCTATGTTTAAATAAAACAAAACGTATTTCAACGTTTTTTGAAATTGCTCCTCTAAAGGGGTGAAAAGGTGGTTCCAACTTTGTACGGGAAGCAATTCTTTTTTGAAGTTAGATTTGAAACATCTTAAATAGACTCTATGTTTAAATACAACAAAACATATTTCAGAGTTTTTCAAAATTGCTCCCCTAAAGGGGTGAAAAGAGGGTTCGAAGTTTGTAAAGGGGTAAATCTTTTTTTGAAGTGAGAGATTTAAAACTTCGTATATAGATAGACTCTCTGTTTAAATACAACAAAACTTATTTCAGCGTTTTTCGAAATTGATCCTCTAAAGGGGAGTAAAGGGGTTTAAAAGTACGTACGGGGAGCAAATATTTTTTGAAGTGCGGGATTTAAAACTTCGTATACGGACTCTCTGTTTAAATACAACAAAACGCATTTCAACGTTTTTTGTAATTGCTCCTCTAAAGGGGTGAAAAGAGGGTTCGAAGTTTGTAAAGGGGTAAATCTTTTTTTGAAGTGAGAGATTTAAAACTTCATATATAGATAGACTCTCTGTTTAAATACAACAAAACTTATTTCAGCGTTTTTCAAAATTGATCCTCTAAAGGGGAGTAAAGGGATTTAAAAGTACGTACGGGGAGCAAATATTTTTTGAAGTGCGGGATTTAAAACTTCGTATACGGACTTTCTGTTTAAATACAACAAAACGCATTTCAGCGTTTTTTGAAATTGCTCCTCTAAAGGGGTGAAAAGGGGGTTCCAACTTTGTACGGAGAGCAATTCTTTTTTGAAGTTAGAGACTTGGAACTTCTTAAATATATTCTATGTCTAAATACAATAAAACATATTTCAGCGTTTTTCAAAATTGCTCCCCTAAAGGGGTGAAAAGAGGGTTCCAAGTTTTGTAAACTTCGTACATAGACTCTGTTTAAATACAACAAAATGTATTTCAGCGTTTTTTGAAATTGCTCCCCGAAGGGGTGAAAAGGGGTTTACAAGTTCATACGCGGAGCAAATCTTTTTTGAAGTGCGGGATTTAAAACTTCGTAGTCTATATACGAAGTTTTAAATCCCGCACTTCAAAAAAGATTTGCTCCGCTCCGCTCTGTTTAAATACAACAAAACGTGTTCCAGCGTTTTTCTAAATTGTTCCTCTAATGGGGTAAATAGGGATTCCAAATTGACAGATGAGGACATTTATTTTTCTTAAAAATCAATATGGGTGTCATCGTCGAGGTTCCTCGGGGTCCCGATTACGAAAATGATATGCATTTTCAAATCCAAGATGGCGGGCATTTATTTTTCTTAAAAATCAACATGGGTGTCATCTTCGAGGTTGCTCGGGGTGATGATTACGAAAATCACATCCATTTTCAAATCCCAGAGGGGGACATTTATTTATCTTAAAAATCGATATGGATGTCATCTTCGAGGTTCCTCGGGGTGCCGATTACGAAAATGATATGCATTTTAAAATCCAAGATGGCGGACATTTATTTTTCTTAAAAATCGATATGGGTGTCATCTTTGTAGTTCCTCGGGGTACCGATTTCGAAAATAACATCCATTTTCAAATCCAAGATGGCGGACATTAATTTTTATTAAAAATCAACATGGGTGTCATCTTCGAGTTTGCTCGGGGTGATGATTACGAAAATCACATCCATTTTCAAATCCAAGATGGCGGACATTAATTTTTATTAAAAATCAACATGGGTGTCATCTTCGAGGTTGCTCGGGGTGATGATTACGAAAATCACATCCATTTTCAAATCCCAGAGGGGGACATTTATTTATCTTAAAAATCGATATGGATGTCATCTTCGAGGTTCCTCGGGGTGCCGATTACGAAAATGATATGCATTTTAAAATCCAAGATGGCGGACATTTATTTTTCTTAAAAATCGATATGGGTGTCATCTTTGTAGTTCCTCGGGGTACCGATTCCGAAAATAACATCCATTTTCAAATCCAAGATGGCGGACATAAATTTTTATTAAAAATCAACATGGGTGTCATCTTCGAGTTTGCTCGGGGTGATGATTACGAAAATCACATCCATTTTCAAATCCCAGAGGGGGACATTTATTTATCTTAAAAATCGATATGGATGTCATCTTCGAGGTTCCTCGGGGTGCCGATTACGAAAATGATATGCATTTTAAAATCCAAGATGGCGGACATTTATTTTTCTTAAAAATCGATATGGGTGTCATCTTTGTAGTTCCTCGGGGTACCGATTCCGAAAGTTACATCCATTTTCAAATCCAAGATGGCGGACATTTATTTTTTCTTTCGAGTTATTTTCACAAAAGATTAATAGCTTCAGACAACTGACAGAAACAAATAAACCTCATTTATATCTTTGTTACCATCTAAAATCTACGCGGACGAAGTCGCGGGCGGCCGCTAGTATATAATAAAATTCTGTAAAGAAACGCTCGTGAAATGGAACAATTTCGCTACAAAACATTTCAAAATTAAGAGCATAACTGACAGGTAAACAAGTCAAGATTGTCATTATTCCGACTATACTGACATTACTGACCTGTTGCCATATAAATGAGAATAATAACGCCCTCTTGTCACTGGTCATATGTTTGTGGTCAGGCTTTACTATTGTAATTAAAGATTAACCCCTTTATTTATGCTAGTCTGCTACCTAAAATGTGTCTGTCACTTTCTCGTAAACATAAATATCAAAGTGACAGATAAGGACAAACTAATTTTAGGGGAAATTTAACGAAAATAGATTTGATGAACATTATGAGTAAGGGTTACCCCCTTACTCATACTATAACTACCAATTCTCCAACCAGTACGCAATGGAAGGCTTTGTAAAAATAAGCATATGCAAATATTAGGTAAGATTGCGTCATTCGTGCGGAGCAGCTTGCGCTATAGTTCTACAGTAAAGAAAATCCTAATTTTAGTTTCTCTATTACGGTGTGGATGTTACGTCTGACGCCACTGGTACCTAAGGAAGGGAAGGAATCTATTGTAAAGTGTGTAGTTAGAAAATAACTATCATTTAGAATAGTTGAAAAACATACCTACACTATTATGTGAACTGATTTTAGTCACGCCATTGAGCTGTACTCTACCGAAGGTAAGAAAATAGAAAGTGGCCAAGAACTGACGAACGGGGCTACATACGTAGCAGTGGAACCTCCTCAGGCGTTCATCCCGGCCGGCTACAACGACTACCTTATGAAGGCGTCTAGGCATGTATACTTTGGATGTGAATATCGTGCTTTGTATATCATATCAACAGACTCTGAAAATCGAAGTTATTTTGGGGCTATTCGTTTTTGTGGAGGAAGATGGAGTTTTCAAATATATTGCTCATTGAAATCCTTAGAGCCATTTTTGAGAATCCGTTTACATACAAACAAATGATATTTAGTAATACGACTCTTTTAATAGCATAGGATATCTTCTAACAGGACTCGACTAGCTAGAGCGACTAGATAGAGCGACTTTACGAGCCCGTTACTATATTTAAAGAGGTTTTACTAGTGAAACGCTTATAATTTGATAGTTTACCTACAAAACGGAGTTTTGTGAAATATTAATTGTGACATTTGTTTTAGATCAAGAGAAAAGCGTCAAGAAAAGTTATCTGAGAATGAACGACCCATCAAGCAAGGTGCGTTGCAGTACTAGACTTGGTTAGGTTTATTTACCAAATATTTCATCTTTTCTTAGTGTATCTATTTCATTTTTTAGATAAAAGTAATTCCAAAAATAAAATGGACGATGATAGTAAAGATGCCACAAATATAAAAATAATTCAAGATATAACAATACGCTCTGTAAGTACTTAATTTAAATGAAGTATTGGTAGTAGTGGTATTGAAATACTAAACCTGTCGTGTGTTCTTCTTATTTTCTTCAGTTTGTAGCTTTACCAATCTGTGATGGGTCGTTGTCGAGGTTCAATAGTTAATATACTTAAACTGGTCATGACGAGTTTTACCGTTTAACTTAGTCGATTCCTGAGGTATTAAGTTGGTGGTATTGAGCTAACGTCGCTCAAACACGACCCACGATAGTGACGCCGAAAACGATTCAGTTATTGCGAGCTACCGTATGTCCAAACCCATTATAAATGGACCAAGGTACAACTCAGGGGGATTACGTTTAATTACAGACCAGCAGGACTGCTGTTGAACAACAAGACGACATTACAAATCAAGTTAAATCAGACATTGCCAAAGCAGTTAAACCTATCAGACGAATGAGCATTAAGCAAACTCAGAAGAGGAATAATTCCTTTCCTCCACTGAATCCTCATGTTTTGCGAAAAAATACCAATAACCTCACTCCTCCCACTAAAAGAGGATATAACCCTCCCAAAATAGATGCCAGTAAGAAAAAAGTAGAAATTTTTTCCCTTCAAAATACGAAAAATTCTATACCTTCTACCAAGACTGGTACTAATATTACGAAAACAAATGAAATTAAGTCTAAGGGCGATGAAGCTGGAGGCATTGGAATAGTACGCACTCTTAATTCTGAAACTATTGAAACATATAGTTTAGAAAAAAGTCCTGTCATAGCTAAAATGCCAGGCGTCACAGGATATAAAATAACACAGAATTTAACGACTGATTCCACGATCATAGAAAGAAACATTCTACTACCGGCTTCTCCTGAAAAGGAAACCCTTGAATCCGCGTATATAATACCGATTAAAAAGCGTTCCATTACAAACTCATCATCTAACGGTAAAGATACTCTTTTTGTTCCTAGTCAGACTGCAAAAAATGTCCCTGATATAGTTAACAGCTCGCCTTTAGGTGCAAGTCCACAGGCTGAACTTCCTAAACGGACTAGTAGAACAGAGAGCCAAGCAGCTATTCTCACCAATGTGCCAAATAAACCCTTACAGAAAAAAACTTTACTTTTCGGTAGTCAGACCAATGAAAACAGCTTTGCAATATATGTAAGGCAAGGTAATATGGTAAATTTAAAGCTGAACATAGAAGTTAACAATGTTTCTAATGCTACGTTTGATGCAAATCATAATCAAATATGTTCGTCATCAATTAATACTCCGATGAAAAAGTTCGACAGCGAGATCCTTACAGATAACAAAGCCGGCGACAAGAATTACCACGAAGTACCAACATTCACAGAGCCGTGGCTTATCAAACTACCATATGAGCAGTTGCAGAGAATTACCAATGATTTGAAAGTTGGAGTGTGCAACTGCTGTTCATGTTTTAAAAATCCAGAAAGCCTAGCTCCTGTTTACATTGATAATAACAACTACTTTATATTATTGCCTCCAGAAGAAGTTAATGAACATTTAGTAAGGTAAGCACATAATATATATTTAGGACTATACCTAGGCAAAGATGGCAAATTGAGCTTATTAGACCGGTGGTTATTTCTATAAATCGCTCTCCCTTTAGATGTCAACGGCATTTTGGCAACATAACTTTTCCGAAGTATAAAGCCTGCTGAATCCGGTTCCGAATGTTGCCAAGCCGAATTTTAGCTCCTTCGCTCAACATTCAAGGTGGCAGAATTCAACTAAAAAATTCGTAAATATATAACTCGAATCTGGGGGGGTCCCTAAACTTAATTTAGAAAACCAGAGGTCTGTATGGGTACCGTAAGTGGACGCAAACCTTTGAGGTTCCGAACATACCGCAAAATTAAGTTGGTTTTAATAGCAAAAAATGAGGAATATTCTAAAATGATTCTGATTTATCTATATATTAGTATTTGTTGCTAAAGTATACGTAATAATAAAAGTTTGTAAAAAATTGTTAAATAAAGAATAGATCCAGATTCATTTATTTCAAGATAAAAATTACAATATACATTTGAGAATAAAAAACAATTGAATATAAAATAATGAATATTATACATTTTGATTTGAATATAAAATCGACTTCAAAACAAAAACACTAAGAAGTAAGAATTAATTGCCTTACTTCTAATACGATACTTTATGCTTCTTATTGAACAATGTAGACGAAACAACAGTAACTTTTGAACTTGGTGCCATTTCGGCAACTTTAAACAATTTCTTTGGATGGCTTTGTTTTCCTATATTTTTTAAAACAGAAATTAAAGTACCTATTTTACTTCTCAACAAGCTCTAAACAACGATACCCCACTCGATGAGATAGGTCAATTTCTTTTTACAAACAAACAGCTAAAGGGGGCGGGCTCCCAAACAGCTTAAGCCCCCCCCCCCCCTTTAACTGTTAGCCCCACTTAAAAACATTTGGACCAATTTCTGGTTATTAAAATTGAGTTCAGCTACCCCCAAAACCCATTCCAGGACACTCCCCACTCGACTAGATTCGAGTTATAATACAGTTTTTCAAGTTTAGGTCTGATTTTGGCCCCCATCTTATTTGCATCCGCTTCTGGTATCCGAAGCAACTTCTGGTTATCAAAATCGAGTTCAGCGATACCCAAAGCCCATTTTAGGACACGTTACACGAACAGATTCGAGTTACAATATGGATTTTTTAGGTTTATTCGTTACTTTGGCCGCTATCTTGATTTTTTTTGAGAAAAGGAGCCAAAATTCGGCTTGGCAAAATTCAGAATCCGATTCAGCAGGATTTTTTAGCTCGGAGAAGTAATGTTGCCAAAATGCTCACAAAATGCCGTTCAACTTGTAATAATGTTATAAAACTACCCGTCTATATAGGGAATAGACAATGTAGCTCACATTGTTTCGTTAACATTAGTATGCAATGCATACATTAGCATGTAGTTCCATTTGTAGGTACTTTCTGAGTCCGTGGCACTGTTTATCTTAGCGGTAGCATAGACGATACGAGGAATGAATAGGTTCGCCAATTTCCACCTTACTTTAATGCCGCTAATGTCCAAAAGTGACGAATGAAATGGCTTTTCACTTTTCGCCTTAATTTTATTTTAACGCTGCTTTAAAATGTACTAACTTTTTCTGAATCCATGGAACTGGAACCCTTTTTCCAATAGCATAGATGAAGAATTAAGAGGTTCGTCACCTTTAGTCATCATTTTAATAACGTAAAGGACCTTTTCATGCAGAGGTAAATGCAATGCAGTGTGCCATTTAATATAAATTCACCTTATAGATATTCACTTGCAGTTGTACTTGTAACGAACAAAGTAATAGTGAATTAGCGGATGAAAAAGTTGTCAAGTTATCAAGAATAGAAAATAACGTTGTTAAATTAGATGACGCCAAAAGTTTACCATGTAACATGACTGAAAATTTCGAAATAAGAAAAAGTACTGCTATTCATGACCCTATGTCGAAAGAAAACCAAATATTATTGAAAAACGCTAGCATAACAGAAAGAGAAGTGATGCAATGCGAATGTTGGATGACTTCTGCACAGTATCAATCGTCAGAGTGTGACTGTTGCCAGAGTTTGGCACTTGAATGTACCTGTGACCAAGCAACTGGTTCTGAAGTTGTCAAGCAGGACGAACCAGCCAATAAATCCTTCAAGGATTCCTTCACACAGACTGATTGGAGCGGTATGGTGGTAAGACAATTTTTCCCTTAACACATTGATACCTACTATCTTAGCACATCTTTGGTGAATGCTCACTATCGCTCACCCTAAAATTAGAATAAGTACCTAATACTTACAAAAAGTGTCTTTTGCAGCTGGAGGCCCGCCCCCGCGAAGACGGTAGCTACGCCCTCCACATACCATCAATAAAAACGCTCAAAAATACTAACTATTTAAACTAATACAGTAAACACCAGTCCATAATTTGATATTTTGATATTATCGTGCCAATATAACATTAGTTAAAGTAAATAATAATATTCTAAGATATACATTTATCGCAATTCTATAAGCCGAGTCTACCATCCGGGCATCGTATTCCCTAAGTTTCCGGGACAAAATGTTCCTTGCTTTCGGTTTGATATAGCTCACCTGCATTTCTGTAAAGTATTTTAGATTTTCCGGTCTCATCTCAGCCATTACCTACAAGAAGAATGATAATAATTTAATGTTAGACATAAAAACAAAATACAAATAAGTATGTTTCTTTATCTATCGAGATAACTATATATTGTAATCAAGTGAAAGAGTAACTTTATTTGTGGTTAATATTATATACCACTTAAATTACATATAAAAGTGTACTTAAGACCGTACACAAGTAAATGTTCCATTATAAATTGAAGTACCTAAATGTGTAACTTCCTCCAGTACAGCCATAGGTCCTAAGTACTCACGTGGGAAGAGATGCCGGTCAGCGCTTCAGGGCTGATAGCGGCGAGGGCGGGGCCCTCCACCTCTGCCATCAACAGACCTAACCGCGACACGTCGCGGGCACTCCAACTAAAAGATTTTCCCAGTGCCTGACAACATTTAAACAGCAATTCTAATAGAAACTCACATTGCTAAAAGTTGAAGTCAAGCTTAAACACGAAGACACTTACACCGCTGCACCTTACGTACAATATTTAAACATTTGTTGTATTGCCGTTAGTTAAAACGAGAATAAAAACGTCTATTAGTTTAAGAGCCGACGACACTGAACCTAGTTCGATAAGACTCCCAGATGTGATATATATTATAAGATGCGTCATTCCTGGGGGAACACGAAACGGCTATGCTGCCATGCAAAAAACCTGGTGGCCATAGTAAAAAAAAATTTTCGAAAAAAAAAAATTTCCGGTTTCTAGTACGATAAGTCTCCCAGGTTTCGTTTGTTCCTCGATACAGGGGAGGGGTAGGACTATACGATAATGCAGTGCTGCAAGCCCCCCTGACTGGCCTTGTCAGTGGCAGCAGCATGATAAGTGACGCCAATATTGAGGTATCTAGTATGATCGGTCTCCTAAAAAAACCAAGGCTCATCTGAAAGATCATCAATTTCTGTGTAAGAAAAACCACTGCTGCCTTTTCCTAATAGTGGAGAAGGTGGTTGCTGCTGTGATTGAAGATCGCCTTCAGCGCAGCTGGATTCGGTTTTTCAATTCAGTTTTGTCAGCAATCACCCGGTTCCTTTCGATTTGTACTGATTTAATACGCGTGCCACGTACACTTAAGAATAATTTTGCTTGTCGTTGATTGCATAAACAAATGATTTTGAAAAGTTATTCACCATTATACCGAAATAAGAGCTTCATAGAGAATCCACAAAACACTTTTTATACACTAGCTGAATAATTGATAAAATGTACATCAACCTTGTGTGATTTGAAGACGAGATAAAAGCGGTAACTCAAAATGAAGCTTTTTAAATAAAAATCAAGTACACCTATTCAGTTTCCATCTGTGTTAGTTAGCTGTAAAATATAACTGTATTTCCATTATATCGAAATACACTCTATAAAGAACCCAGGAAAAACTTTTATGCAGTAGCTGAATAACTGATTCATTTTGAATATTTTGATTAACCGCTTTTATCTCGTCTTCAAATCACATATATATATACAATAACTTTTCAAAATCATTTGTTTATGCAATGAACGACAAGCAAAATTATTCTTAAGTGTACGTGGCACGCGTATTAAATCAGTACAAATCGAAAGGAACCGGGTGATTGCTGACAAAAGTGAATTGAAAAACCGAATCCAGCTGCGCTGCAGGCGATCTTCAATCACAGCAGCAACCACCTTCTCCACTATTGGGAAAAGGCAGCAGTGGTTTTTCTTATACAGAAATTGATGATCTTTCAGGTGAGCCTTGGTTTTTTCAGGAGACCGATCATACTAGATACCTCAGATTTGGCGTCACTTATCATGCTGCTGCCACTGATAAGGCCAGTCAGGGGGACTTGCAGCACTGCATTATAGTATAGTCCTACCCCTCCTCTTTATCGAGGAACAAGCGAAACTTGGGAGACTTATCGTACTAGAAACCGGAAATTTTTTTTTTGAAAATTTTTTTTTACTATGGCCACCAGGTTTTTTGCATGGCAGCATAGCCGTTTCGTGTTCCTCCAGGAATGACGCATCTTATAATATACATATCATCTGGGAGTCTTATCGAATAAGGTTCAGTGTACTGAGCTCCTTCAATCGCTGCAGCACCACCTTCTCCACTATTAGGAAAAGGCAGCAGTGGTTTTTCTTACACAGAAATTGATGATCTTTCAGATGAGCCTTGGTTTTTTTAGGAGACCGATCATACTAGATACCTCAATATTGGCGTCACTTATCATGCTGCTGCCACTGACAAGGCCAGTCAGGGGGGCTTGCAGCACTGCGTTATCGTATAGTCCTACCCCTCCCCTGTATCGAGGAACAAACGAAACCTGGGAGACTTATCGTACTAGAAACCGGAAATTTTATTTTTTTTGAAAAATTTTTTTTACTATGGCCACCAGGTTTTTTGCATGGCAGCATAGCCGTTTCGTGTTCCCCCAGAAATGACGCATCTTATAATATATATCTCATCTGGGAGTCTTATCGAACTAGGTTCAGTGTCGTCGGCTCTTCTACTATATTTTGTTTCTACTGTTTGTTGTCCCAATCTCATCAGAAAATGTAAAATGTCTAAGTAGGTATTGCGTTTCAAAAGATAAATATACAGTCCCGCTGTGACAGTCGGTCAGATCAAATAGACACAGCAGAAAACGGTACGGTTGGCACTCTAGATTCGGAACCCGGAATCATTATAACGCCTAAGGCTCGCCTGCCTCGGGCCTTCCGAAACATTTGTGCTAAGTTGCCATAAGCACTACCTAACTCTTACCTGAGTTCTAGTCATCAGGTTCAGGAAGAATCGCCTCTGAAGTGGATCACAAGCTCTGATGTGGTAAAATACCTATATGCGGTGTAAAATATTTAGATTATAATGATAATCAAAAAAGTGAAATCACTAGAATAAATGTATAATTAGATAGTTAGAAATTATTCAATTACCTGTTGTTCCAACCTTTGATATGCGGAATCTTCTATTTTTCTCATAAACGTCATTGGCACTCCACATAGCAAGTTGTTCATATTGTTTAAATATTTTGGATGACGCCATCCTTCATTTAATTTGATGTATTTACTAGCAACGACGCCCACCTAATTATCAAACATCATATTTGGAAAAGCGTGGAAACTCGTTTCATACTCCTATGCTTCATCCCCTAATAACCCAGTCGTGGAAGCAAAACCTCTCTAGGAAAGCTATATGAGCGGATCCTTCTCATTAGGATTCTCAGATTTACGGCTGAGAATAACATCATCATCGACGAGCAGTTCGGCTTCAGATCCGCGGACTCGTGCGTCCAACAGGTGCACCGAGTCACGAAGCGCGTGCTGGACGGTTTCTCTCGATTCCAGGGGCTCAGGACCGCTGCAATCTTTCTCGACGTGGCGAAAGCATTCGACAAGGTCTGGCATAACGGGCTGATATACAAGTTATGTACTCACCATAAGAGATTTTCTCAGTTATTTTGACAGAAGCAGCAGCTCTTTCTGCATACCATGGGTATGTATCATCCCTTTTGAGATATGGTCTTATACTATGGGGTAATTCAGTGGACGCGGAAGTTATTTTTAAAACACAAAAAAAATGTTTACGAGCCCTATCTGGAGCAGAACATTTGGATCACTGTGGACCGCTATTTAAGAAATATAAAATACTGACATTACCAGCAATGTATGTTTTTGAAATATGTACATTTGTCAAAAAACACCTTACTTGTTTTAATACTTTGACCACAAAATCCAAAAGAGGTGCATATAGAAATAAATTATACATGCCCAATGCAAGCCTGACACTCAGCAGGAAAAATGTCCATTACATGGCTATAAAGACATTTAATAAATTGACAGATGACTTTAAGGCTCTACCTATGAAAATATTTAAGAAATCATTATTTGATCATCTGATAAAACATTGTTATTATTCCATGACGAGTTTATTACTAAATGCAAGTTATAATTTTTGTTTTTTTTTATTTTTATTTTATGAATATACAATTTAATGAGAATCTGTTGTGATTTACTAAGAAAAATGACATCAATGTAAATTCTTAAATTATAAATGGTGCAATAATGATTAATAATTATGACAGTAAATTAATATTACTATATTTGTTTCATACCACACCTCGCATGTCCGTTGGAGCTAATATTGTTTTCATGCATGAAATATTTTTAAAAACATTTGTACGCCATTTTATGGTAGAACAAGATTGGTTTATATATATTTTTTTAAACATCTGTTGTACTCTTGTTTATACAAATAAAATTTTGATTGATTGATTGAAAATCCATGTCATTTTCGTAATCGGTAGGTACCCCAAGGCACCACAAAGGTGACACCCATATCGATTTTTAAGAAAAATAAATGTCCGCCATGTTTGATTTGAAAATGCATGTCTTTTTCGTAATAGGCACCCCTAGGAATCTCGAAAATGACACCCATATCGATTTTTAAGAAAAGAGAAAATTTGCTCCCCGCACTAACTTGGAACCCTCTTTTCACCCCTTAAAGGGAGCAATTTCGAAAAACGCTGAAACATGTTTTGTTGTATTTAAACAGAGAGTCTATATACGAAGTTTTGAATATCTCACTTCAAAAAAGATTTGCTCCCCGTATAAACTTGAAACCACCTTTTCACCCTTTTAGGGAAGCAATTTCGAAAAACGCTTAAGCATGTTTTGTTGTATTTAAATAGAGAGTCTATATATGAAGTTTTAAATCTCTCACTTCAAAAAAGATTTGCTCGCCGTACAAACTTAGAACCCCCTTTTCACCCCTTTGAGGGAGTAATTTCGAAAAACGCTGAAATATTATTTGTTTTATTTTAACAGAGAGTCTATATACGTAGTTTTAAATCTCTCACTTCAAAAAAGATTTGCTCTCCGTACAAACTTGGTACCCCCTATTGAACCCTTTAGGGGACCAATTTCGAAAAATGCTGAAATACGCCATTAAAATATTTAAACACAGAGTCTATATACAAAGTTTCATGTCTCTTACTTCGATAAATACGGTTTTTCGTACAAACTTTGGACCCCCGTTTCACCCCTTTAGGGGGTGAATTTTGAAAAATCCTTTCTTAGTGCATCTCTAGGCCTTATAAAGAACCTACCTGCTAAATTTGGAATCTCTAGAACCAGCGGTTTGGGCGGTGCGTTGATATGCCAGTCAGTCAGTCAATCAATCAGTTAGTCAGTTTTATATATTTAAGATAAGAGTTTTATGCGGCTCTCCAGCATAAGACGAATCTAATGACATATCATTTATTAAAATCGGACCATAACTGTAGATCTGATGGGGTGTACAAAAATACTATAATAGTCTGGAAAGACATTAACGGGAAATCTCACATTATGTATATGGATGCATTTTACTCCACGAAGACATGTTTTCTCGTCACAGTTATGTGTACTACGGGTTAGTGCAGAATTTATTAAGCTTCACTGTTGCCCTATAGTATGCCCAACGAAGACCATTAACTGCCAATTGTCGGAAATAATTCGTGTATAAGCGTATTTTGGCATAGTTGTAGGTAAAGATGTCCATAACAACATACTAAAAGTACTGGTGGATGGGGTGGAGCTAACGGGGAGGGGAGGGATGTAAAGGTCCCTTTTTTAGTTTTTTATAAAAAGCTCGTAAACGGTGGTCCGTATCAAAAAATGTCCTTAGACATAAGTAATCTACATAAAATTTTCTACTAAAAGATTCTACACACTTTTTCACTAGGATCCACCAGTACTTTCCATCCACTTTTCCGCCAATTTTCCTTCGTTGGGTGAGGTTCTACTCGACTATATTTTAATAGGGTACGTAGATTTCGCACAAAATGCGAATATCTTTCGAATGGAGTACATTTTCCAAGATAGCGGCGGCTCTAGAAGGTCCTGGCCTGGAGACTTTTGGGAGTCGAAAACTAGGCCATCGATGAAAATTCGTACCAAATTTCATCAAAGTTACAAACATTTCGAGGTTTTGCTTCCTCGACTGGGTTATAATGGGATGATGGTAGTGTAGAGGTACTATAGTATATAACGAGTTTCCATGCTTTTCCAAAAATAATGTTTAATAATTAGGTACTATCCTTATATTTGTAATAGTTTGGATGCAAGATATAGACTTACCTGGTGTCTGGTTAGCTCTGGATGGGTTCCGATATAATTAACTATCCTGCTATTAGACAGATTGAGCCGCGCTATTTGCTTCCCGCTGAGATACTTAAAGAGGGGGCGATAAATCTCCAAAGTCTCGTAAGTGATCGTATTTGGCTTCCTTCCTGCTAACACAACGTCCCACATGGCGCTTAGTTTCTCTCGAGGTATTTTCATAAGGGATATAGTGCGTGCCTGAAAAGTCCAGGTATGGTTGAGGACTCCTTTTCATCATCATCATCATCAGCCTCGCTACATACGTCCCACTGCTGGGCACAGATCTCCTCTCATAGACGAGAAGGAACGGGCAGTAGCCCCACGCTGGCCCAGTGCGGGTTGGGGACTGGGTGGATCAACTATTCTTTGTTGCTTGTTACCATGTACCTTGTTACGTCTCCTGATTCACTCTTTAAAACTGTGATTTTAAAGGGTTTAAATCAACCAAACATGAGTTTTAGCGATAAGTATAAATCCTTTTGGACATCGGCCATCTCCTGAGCATGCTTGAATTCCATATTATAAACATTTTTCTAAGAAACATGGTTACTGTTGTCTCCTCGCTGACGGGACAGAATAACAACAAGAAAAAGTTGATTGACCCGACTACACATACACCTTAGAATTTCTTCGCAGATGTATGCACCTGCATACATCTATCTATCCTCAAGATGTTTTCCTACACCGAAAAGCTAACGGTAAATATCAAAGGATTTTCCGTACATATAATTATATAGTTTGAAAGTCTTATAGGTAGGCACAGTCGCCATCAAATTATCTGATATCTTCAGGGTGTTCAAAATATCTGAACATGCACTCTAACGCCTTAGTTATAGAGTCGTGTTCAGCACCTTGTTCGCTTCGATATAAATGATTCGAACGAACCCACGACCACCGCTTGTCAGCCACATGCCTGAACCAGTAGGCTACCGTGGCTGGTTTTGGTAGAGACATTTGATTGCGTCAGGAAACCAGCATTAATTAGCAAAGTATTAACTTTGTGTCACTAAGTACACTACCTATGATGGTCTTCTGAAAAGTTCCAGTACGGGTGCCCATGTAAAGCGGCAGCGCAGTTGTGTAGCATTTAAATACCTATACTAAGTAAAATAATTAAGTGGGGCGTACCTATTATATAATGTACCCACTGAAGTGGTTGAATGGGCAACTGCGTTTTGCAGTAAATTCAGCAGTTAAACAAATCGGAATCGGGAGGTAAGAAATCTCAATATTTATGCAACTGTAAAAAAGAACTGGGTAGTAGGTATGTACTAGTTTGTGTTTCTGTTCCATGGCTAACGCGTGTTCACGAATTGAACGATCTAAGTAAGTACTATCTAGGTAATATTGTGTTGACATAATTTACAGATCGCAAGACGTATGAGCCGGGTAAGGCGCGCACGTCGGCGAGCCCGCCCTCGAGGATAATGGCGAAGGCGTCCACCGCGGTCTGCAGGAAGTCGTCCGTGACGCGCAGCCGGCAGTGCTCCGTGTGCAGCAGGTCGGGCGACGGCAGGTGCACGCCGCTCTTGTTTCTGAACAACTCGCCACTGCAACCGTAATCATTCCTTCAGTACATACCTACCGGATTTGCCCTAGCGCGTGCCAAAGCCAAACCTAATAACAAGAACTGAGGAAGAGTCGGCTGGCACTACATGGCCTAAGGTGGTATATACTGTAAACCAACCACTGCATACCCTCTGAAAATAAAATCTAAATGAAAAAAACCGGACAAGTGCAAGGTGGACTCGCCCACCGAGGGTTCCGTACAAATTTGTAGAAACATTATGCGCATACCGTCGCTTAGCCTCGATGATTGATTACGTATTTACGTACTTTAAATAAAGACTACATTTTTTATAATAGAAATGTATAATTGTCAGATTCTTCCCTATACTTGTAGTATAAGACGATTACTTGCCAAATTTGATAGTTCTAGGTTAACGGAAAGTACCCTATAAATTTTGAATCCCTTAATTGAGTGTCGAAATACACTTTTTTTTACGTCATAAACTTGTGATTTTTTACGTTAACTTAGGCTGGGCTGAGTATATGGTTTTAATTTTAACTCGATACCTGCACGCATTCCCGAGATAAGTCTTGACGGACAACAAAGTGATCCTATAAGGGTTCCGTTTTTTCCTTATGAGATAAATGAAAATGAATAAAAAAAACACTGCTGAAAAGCTGCTAGCCACCCGGATCAATTAATAATATTTAATAGCATGGCACACTAACTGATTACGTACGTGGCTCTATAAATTGCGAACGATTTGCCGTTGCCAGCTCTTAGAGCAACTTTTATTAGTCAGCATTGAATCGCATTTAATCAGTGAACGGATATACATGCAAGCCGCCTCTGAGAACTTTGCCGTTCAAACTATCGGGACACTTAGCACACCAACACAAATACACTTACATTTAAATAAGGCGTTATGTATACAGAGTCTTTAACCGAAAACGAATAACATAGTACTTGTCATTTCTTTCACACTACTGTAAACATTTGCGTGTGGGTGAGATGGACATATTGACAATAACTACCAATGAGTAACGCAAATCTACCATAGGTTTATGCCATAAATTGAAGAAACAGTCAAATAATTCATGTAGGTATATATTAATTTTCGGCACGTTTAAAGATAACAAATAGGTTAGAATTATTGTACTAAAATAAAACAAACTATAGGTAAAAAAACCTAATTTAATCCATTTTTTAGTGTTCCGTAGTAAACAAGGAACCCTTATAGTTTCGCCATGTCCGTCCGTCCGTCCCCCACTTTTCTCAGTAACCGTTAGTACTAGAAAGTTGGAATTTGGCATGAGTATACATATCAATCACGCCGACAAAACGGTAGAATAAAATCATGACAAAAAGTCCCCCCCCCCTGCCAGCTAAACGGTGGCTACTGGGCATGTGAAAAATCATGGTAGTAGTACATACGATGAATTTAAAAGGAAAACTATCACAGCTAATTAGACATTACAGTAAAGGGCTAAAATATGTATACAACACAATATCTCAAAAAAGTACATCATCAGTACTAAGATCAGTAAAAACCCTTCTACGTAGAGATGTGTAACTCATGAAGGAGTGATTCAAATGAACTGCATCTTTTCGTATAATTCACTCGCTCACTCGCTCACTGAAGAACGAAACAACTCACTATATCCGTAACAATCACCAATTCCCAACACAACTGAGCCCGTGAGCCGAACTGACGGAGGGGCTACCGCGAACCGAAAACGAACGAAGTTCGAATGTCTCCCTCTCTGTGGCACGTATTAGCAAGTGCGACAGAGAGGGAGATATTCGAACTTCGTTCGTTTTCAGTTCGCGGTAGCCCATCTGGTGTGATGTGAGTGTCTGAGCAGGTTGCGCTCTTCGCACTCACGAATCGAACGTATAAGCCCGTCTCACGCATGCACGTTTACGTACGATAGAAAAAGTAACAAATGTGTGAGTCGCTCCTTTCCACTCCTTTCGCTCAGTTAAACTTGTGTGAGTGATTCATTTCTACGTTCCATTTCACAAAATTTAGCATAATAATATAAAGTTTCGGCATGATTTTGCACAATTAAATGGCTCTGAATTTAACAAAATATCAATATTGAAGTAAATTTTAATAAATAATTGAAAGTAATAAAACGATATGAAATATATTTGTTTCGTAGATGTATTATAGTTTACTTTTGTTTCACATGGCGCTGTACGTCGCTCACCACCCGGTCAGTAAAATTATTTATAGTTTAATATTTTGGCAGAACCAGGTAAACTAGATTGACAGTCCTAAGCCTGAACAAGTATGAAGGAAAATGTGTGATATGTTTCATAAAGCAGTTAGAGGTAACCTTCAATGACATTATCTTTCGTATGTCGCGATTTAAAGAGTTGTTGCGAGCTACAGATTCACTGAGCGAAATGAGCGAAAAGAGTGATGTATATCATTGTGACATAAAGATATGAATCGCTCCTTTCACTTCAGTGACACGTTTTGCGCATCTCTACTTCTACGGGTCCGTAATTCCGCATATGAGCGGTGACGTAACGGACGGGCAACTACGGAACCCTACACTGTGCGTGGCCCGACACGCATTTGGCCGGTTTTCTGTAGTGGCGGCGTGTTCGAATAACCACATTAACTACAATAATAACAAATAAATAATAATTAATATTAATGTATGATGCACATAAACCAAACTAATGACTATCCGAACAGTCCACAACTACATACAAAAAGCACTTGACTTATTTGCTTATTTATGTGTTAAAAATATTTGTTTACATTGAAACACTTAAACTATAATTATAACAATTATTAAATTAATTATAAACTTAAAATAAAACAACTATATCTAACTATTACTACTAAATATTAAAAAATAGTATCAAAATTAGGTTCCCCTTGGGATGGTGCCCATTACGCAGGCAGCATTCCTGCGCTGGATTAATCATTTGTATTATTTATACGCCGCTTTTTTGTCCGTTTGTTGTCCTTGTCCGTGTGTTTCCAACGTTCCCTACGAGTAGGATCTTGTGGGGGAATCTGAATGGAAAGGAAAACAAAATCACAACGTAGAATTAAAATAACCTATTTGTCTAGCGATTTATTATCACATGTGTTACTATTCTTGTGTTATTTCGAACCTACATTTTGAATACTTATAGGTTCAAATTTTAATACAGCGTTTGAAGGATTAAATAACTTGTGCATTCCATAAAATAATCTGCTTAATAAGAGAACAACTGTTGAAACTTACTCAGGAATCTACTATGTATTTGCGACATGTTTCGAACTACAATTAACTGACTGCTCATCTATACTCGCCGGCGTGCGCGAAGCTCGAGGACGGAGGCGGGCGGTACCGGGGGCGGGCGGGGCGGCGCAGTCCTGTGCGACGGGTTAACATTGACTGCTACAACAAATTTCCCAAGTCGACCGATGGCAGGCACCGCGAACTAACTATGTCCACACGTTCACCATTACATAGTTTTAGTTCAGGGACAATAGGCTTCCACGCTGGCTGCCAAACCCAGCCCTTGTCTCTATGAAAATTAGGGAGTCGTTCAATTTAAATAGCCGCGCGGATGTGGCGTGGATTCTGCGTGGCACAAAACGCTTTTTCCGTGCCAATAGTTTCGCCGTGTCAAAGCGCAGAAAATGAGTCACACCTGCATCACATGCGTGTTCTGCCACTGCGGATGCTGTATGTAGTCCGAAAAATGTCGCAAATAGTTACTTTCCGGATGAGTTTTAATCGTTGTTCACTTATTAGGCATAAATATGTCTCACGATAGTGTAAGTTTATATATAATCTACTTACATCATTTTACATAATATCATCCCCATAGCAAAATGATATCATATATTATTTTAGGTTTCACTGAAGCTATATGGGTTTACTTGCACGTGGAAAATGATTCCACTGTCCTTGAAATTGTCTGCACCACTTCACAACAGATAAACACATAATCCTTGTTTTGGTAAATACGTTCAGACATCCGTCACTCACTGGCATTCCGATTGAACTGAAGTTTACTTACTGTACTTTAAGGACCGCCCACCACGGTACTGATTTCGTTGCGCCATAATTTAGCGGACAGCATGCTTCCATGGATTTCCGTTCACTGTATTTTAAATTATATTGGGAAATCGTCATATTGTATAAAGGAATCAATTAACCTTTCCGCGTGCAGCATTCTTCAGCATGAAATGCGTATTCGACTTTTCCAAATTGCGACTTGACATTTTGTTGAAACTAAAAACCCGCAAGCGTTTGAACTTATTTTACGGGTGTGAAACCTTTAGGCAGTAGAGTGTTAGCCCGTTAAAGCCATTTTTCCTTTGGATAATCTGACTAACTGCATAAAACGTCCCGAGGGGAACTGTGTAATCTGAATAACTGCATAAAACGTCCCGAGGGGAACTGTGTAATCAGACTAACTGCATAAAACGTCCCGAGGGAAACTGTGTAATCTGACTTACTGCATAAAACGTCCCGAGGGAAACTGTGTAATCTGACTTACTGCATAAAACGTCCCGAGGGAAACTGTGTAATCTGACTTACTGAATAAAACGTCCCGAGGGGAACTGTGTAATCTGACTTACTGCATAAAACGTCCCGAGGGGAACTGTGTAATCTGACTTACTGCATAAAACGTCCCGAGGGGAACTGTGTAATCTGACTTACTGCATAAAACGTCCCGAGGGGAACTGTGTAATCTGACTTACTGCATAAAACGTCCCGAGGGGAACTGTGTAATTTTTTCGTCAGTTTGGGTACCACTCCGATTAGTGTTTTGAGGTGTCAAATCTGTTTCCATATCCCTTCCGGCTACAATTAAGACATATTATTATGAATAATAATAATAATAAGTTTATTATTATACAGGAATACGTTAAGAAAAGTAGTACAATACATTAACAACTGTGAGTAACATCAATCAGACAATGTGCCGCTGATTACTTGTAATAGGTATAAAAAATAACCTGTGCTAGAAGTACAAGCTAACCTTCCTTATGGCTAAACATAGGTGACAGACATGACAGATGTTGGTTGTTAGCGGTAAAAAGAGATGACTACAAGAACATTTAAGAGAAATTAAAAGTATAGGTAATCAAACTTTGTGTGTGTGTATATGTGTATGCGCGTGGGTGTGGTATGTGTGTGTATGTGTGTGTGTATGTATATGTAGGTGTGTGTCAGTGATTTTTATGATATCGGGCGCAGTAGGTTTTCTGTGTTCTCATAATTTAGACTTAGTAACCAAGTTTCCAAATCCTTTTTGCACACATATTTGCTTTTGGAATCAATAGTTAAAATTTTATTGGCCTTATTGTAAAGGAAGCATCCAAGGTAGTAAAAAAATCTTCTACTAAAAGCTGTTTTGCAAGAGACTGTGCGATGGAGTATCTTAATACGTTTGCTTCGGTGCCTAATAGTCTTTACAGTCATCATAGACCGATGGGGCTCAGGTTGTTCAGAATGCTTTCTTAATATTATTTGCTGGACAAATAATTGCCGAACCGTGAGTACTTTGCAGGTTTTGTACAGGTTTTCAGTAGGATAACGAAACAGTTTAAAGAAGCCGACCTTCAATAGGGCCCGTTCAAGTTTTATGATATGGGTTTTCGCTGCACCACCCCACGCAAGGATACAGTATGCAAGTACCGATTGACATAAGGCAAAATAAAAACCATTTTAATTATTTTCGGTTCCGCTACGTGTCGCTGATGTTTAAAGATGTAGATCAATTTGCGAAGTCTAACAGAGAGTGCGTCTATGTGCGATCGGAAGTTAAGCCTATTGACGAGAGTTATACCTAGGTATTATACCGTATCAATTCGTCGCGTTGCAGCATGGGACATGAACAATTTTGAGTTATATCACTACTGTGATTGTGGGCCGTTATAGTATGACAATCTGAGATTATAGAGCCACTGTCAGTGATTGAGAATGTCAGGTACTTGGTTTTTATGACATTTAGCGACAAGGTGTTATTTGCTAACCATGACGTAACTAAATTAAATCCTGTTTGCGCTTTATTGAACGTATCATTCCATGTATTCCCACTGAAAACCAGCGCTGTGTCGTCGGCAAAAGCTACCAGCTTACCATTGTGCAAATCAAGATTGCACATATCGTTTTTATAACAAAAAGAGTGTTGGTCCCAAAATGTTGCCCTGGATTGCCCTGGATTATGTAAA
Organism: Epiblema foenella; assembly: GCA_963556455.1. Classification (NCBI taxonomy): domain Eukaryota; kingdom Metazoa; phylum Arthropoda; class Insecta; order Lepidoptera; family Tortricidae; genus Epiblema; species Epiblema foenella. Next base: position 18,477,535 of record OY747095.1, read on the forward strand.
TTTATTTTTTAATTAAAACCTTAATTAGCAAAATCTATTAAATTCAATCAACTTAAATATTGACGACCGCTTTCCATCCCGCCCATTCCATTTTCCGCTGGAGATCCCGGGTTCGAATCCCGGTCAGGCCATTTATTTGTGTGATGAGCACGAGTTTGTTCCTGTGTCTTGGATGTTTTCTGTGTTTAAGTATCTATCTAAATATATAAAAGAAGAGACTGACTGGCTGACGGACATATCAACGCACAGTCCAAACCGCTGGTTCTAGAGATTCCAAATTTGGCACGTAGGTTCCTGATAAGGTCTAGGGTGCACCAAGCAAGGATTTTTCAAATCCTCCTTCTCCTCCTAAATGGGTTAAACGGGGCTCCAAAGATTTTATGGGGAAATAAGTTATGTAAAGTGTGTTATGTAAAGAGTACTCCTAACGATAAATGAATAACCAGTTGTTTCAGTTTTTTTGAGAATTCAACCTCTAAAAGGGAGAAATGTGGTGGCAGTCTCAAAATAAACATGGGTATTGTTTCTATGGCTTATCGGGTCGCTGACTACGAAAACAACAACGATTCTAAAATCCAACACTCCAATTTTACACATTCAAATCAGATGTAAATCCACGTCGAACTTTAATATTGCAAAATGCATTTATTATGGAAATCGCCCCATATTAGTTATTAAGATGAAAGAAGATGGCAGTTTCTTAAATAATTGCAATGCCTGTAGGAAATCTCTTAGCAAATATTACGCAGTCGTAGTCGCGGACGAAAGCTAATATTAGATAAACAAATTTTACCTTCATACTTAACAAACAGGTACATTAAGTATTCCTACTCATATTATACTTATAACTTAATTGCCTACTGATTCGGCCATTTCGCTTATTAATTAGGTACGTAGGTAGTTAGCGAGAAGCATCCTTACTATCTCTATTGTGACCCAACAAAAAGTTCCATAAAATGGCTTCTAGTCTCTCCATAGGCCCTGAGGGAGAAAACGACAATTATTATTATTATAATTGGCCGAGTGGAATGAAGGTCTCCGCTACAGAACCGACAAAAATGCTTTTGTATATCCGGATTTCCGGTTGTTCTCCTCTACAAGCGCATTTCTCAAACGATTCTCGTGAAATTCTGTGAACAGGTTCGATAATTATATATTTTTTGTCGAGTCCGTTTTTGGATATTTTTAAAACCTTCTTTTTTTCAATGATTTCTTAAGTTTCTTTTAGTTAAGGTGGATTTCGTATTGTTCTCCTCTACAGGTGGCATGGCAAGAGGGAAAACTTCGTTTGTGGTTCGCGGTGGGCCTTTCGATTATTGCATTCCCTATCTCTAAATACCAATGTAGCGGCCTGTACAATGCCCAACCAAACCACCGAACAGTTTTTGTGTAAAACGCCTGTAACATACGGACAGACAGTCGAACATGACGAAACCATAAAACGATAGCTCTGTTTTTGCCATTTTGGCTACAGAACCCCAAAAAAGAGTGCTGACTCCTGTTTACTGAGAACCACAATTTCAATGGATCCCTAGGTATTTATTTTGTTGCAGCCCTAAGGGCATCCCAGAGGTTCAAATGGTCTTCTTAAGCTTACGCCATGCTTTCCTGCCCTCCGCGACGTTGATCGCCGTGCTCCAGCTCTGTCCAACTGCTCGCAGCTCACTCTCAATTGTTCGCTACCATGAGTGCACCGCGATTTCGAATATTATTGGCCGTTTTAAATAAATCACAATGGTTACAATTACAAAAACGACCCTGGGACGATTGTTAGGTGATTGGTGATTGTAGCACCTGGAATAGCGTGGTTTTGCCCCTGGATCTCGCTGTCCGCGTCCGGCACCGGTGTGATCTCGTGCGTTAACGCCAAGTCGAGCAGCCTCTGCGCCCGCATACTACAGTCGCACGTGTAACCTCCTAAACAGACGTCAGTTCTATTCTAAAGCCGGAGACTTGCCAGCCAGTGAGCGGCAGGGCAACGAGTGGGCGTTCATGTGCATAATTTAATCATACCTTAGTAATTTATGAATGCCCGCTCGTTGCCCCACTGCCGGCTGACATAGCCTGAGACAGTCTTTAAAGACTAGCGGAGCATTCGGTGGCTCGAGAAGCTGGCTGGCAGCGCGTATGGAAACGAGGATGGCGCTTGTATGTATGCGGGCGTCGCAGGCCGTGCACCGCCGTTCGCCCCGCTGGTCCATAAAAGTGCCTTTAATAGGAACATTACCTCGATTGGGTTCATTTAACCTTAGAACAGGAAGCATTTCACTACCTGCTATAACGTGCCAGTTCCTAACAAATATTGTGATTGCATAAAGGAATAACATTATAATATTTATGATGCAATAGCAATATTGTCAATTTTGAAGGTATAGTCAAATCTGCGATCTAGATAGCTATGGCTGGCTACGGCGACGAAATGAACAATCATAAGATTTTACAAAATAGTAACAAAGTATGCAATCGAAGTATGTTATTTATACAGGATGATTCGGGAGACGTAAGCAGGATCAATCTTATCAATTCAGTAAATTATAAGTTACTATTTCGTACCAGTATTAGTGAGATTAAGGTTGTGGTTATATATGGCGTGGCGGTGGCGATATATGGTTTTATTTCATGAGCGTTTTTTTTAGTTGTTTATTAAATAAGTACGTTACTAATAAGGTTCCGCTTTTGACTATGAATGGATTTGGGCAACTTTCGTCATTTATTAATAATTTTTATTATACTATTATTATGATAAACTACAACAGTGACACGACAAGTCTGACAACCTATTATTACGGCGCATAGTCATATATTTCTGGTCCGGCTTTCCACTCTTACTTAACAAAAAGTACCAAAAAGGAAGGAAAGGTGTGGGTGTACTTAAATACGATAGTGAAATGATACATTATAATTTACTGAATTCATAGGGATGCCTGTACTCCAAACTTCGAAATCAGAGCTTCGTATCGTGCCGTTCCTTTCACTCTCATTCACTGTATGAGTGAAAGGTACGGCACGATACGAAGTTCGGATTTCGAAGTTCAGAGTAGTCACTCTGCTCACGTCTCCCGAATCAGCCTGTATTAACTATTAACATTTTAAAACTCTGATTTGCAAATGTCTTCCTAGCCCGGGTTTAAAAAAGATCCCAAATGTCAGATCTAATTTTATAGCGTTCATTACTAATATAACACCATATACAGCAACTATAACTAAATGGCGCGAGTAGTCTAGCTGATGCGCATATAAACAATACAGTTTAATGCTAACTTACAAGAAACACCAATACGTGGCGCGAGTAGTACGGCAGTATTAAATCAAACGATTTTCCATATAGCTGTCTCTTGTAATCCTTATGGCAGACCAAGGTGAGTTAAAGTGAGATAGATAGAACGAACTTTTTCGGCCCTCTCCGATCTGTCCCCCTTTTTGAGAACACACCGAACTTGACAAATAAGTATACACCTCTTATGTCTAAATAAAACGACACCAAAGGCGGTTTTTTGCATATAATATTAATATTTCATAAAAATATAAGTTTTGTGCAAGTATTATTAATATTTCTATGTAGGTAGAATGTCGTGCGTAGTGCCATACTGCTGGAGCACTTTTCAATCGGCGAGGAAGTCCGAAGAAAGCACCACTTTTCATCGTTTAGAAACTAGTGCTATTATTTCATAAATTTCAAGTACATTATGCAATATATAGTCTCAGATAAAGTGCAGATGCTTATTACTATAAAATAAGTAGCTTTTGTCTCGTTCCAAGTTGATTTTAGAGAGTTATTGTTAAAAATAAAACTTTGGTTAGGTTAGGCTAGTGTTGTCATTTAATGAAAAAAAACACGTCGATATTTTATCGATGTAAACTGTTTATTTATTAAATAGTAAAATGTCAATTTCAGATTTCCGGAAAACAATTTACATTAATAATGGATTGACTTGACGTAGTACAGGGAGCAATAATTGGCATCACTGAACAAGCAAGGGTCAAAAGGGGAGAGCTTCGTGTCCATTTAATGAGCCAGTTTTATTTATACTTGTACTTCCTGTGCCTGTCTCTCCTGTAGACAGGTATAAAACATGAACATAGACGAATGTTCGGTATATTATTTACTCTGTTTTAATTGTCTACACTATTTGATATATCATTTATTAACATTTGCCGATGGTAACCTCTTTTCTAGTCGTGAGACATGATGTTTTAAGAATAATATCTTTATTCAGGTACGGAACCCTAATAAGTATGATTTATGATACAATTATTTCTTAAGGGTGCTTGGGGGATGACTAAAGTTATAAATCGTTTTCACGTAAATTGCGATTACTTACTACAGTATTTATATGTATAACTTATATATGTACGGAATATTATAATCTTGAGTGCAGTTTATTATTGTCTAATAGTTACATAAACATAACAGCTTATGTTTTTAATTAAGTGAAAACTTCAACATGCCTAGTATTAAACTAAAATTAACTTCCAATTTCTTATACATGGTAATTAAATATCGATGTCGACATTGACGATATTTTGTAGAGAATTATCTTCCGCTGCACTAACTCTCGCCACGGAGTGATCAAAAGCGGGGACAGTGACAGATAAGACTTGTCAGATAGCATGATAACTATCTACTTCTTACTTATTGAGAAGTACGTTAGTTGAGAATGAATCGGAAGTATAGAAAACGTTCAACTTAATAGCGCTCATCTGCTTTACACTGATATCTGTGTTAAAATCACACAGCCCGAGGCAGTTTACAAAAAAATAGATGACGCTGCCTGTCGATTAGATGGCGCTAACGTTTGTTGTGTATTTAGAGATAGGGAATGCTGGCCCGTCAGGCCGCATAGGGAGGTTGTCCACAAACACATCTGTCTCTGGCCGCCCAGCACCAGCAGGCCAAACAGGGAAACACCGGTACAGTACTATAGTAGTATATACTTTGTATCCACAAGACAATAAAGTTTATAATCGTGTAACTCCGGTTGTTTGACTACGCTCCCCGCATCTCCGCCCTACAATAACAAAATGCGCCCATAGATGTACCCATGGCGTTCATCACTACGTCGAGCTGTTCATCCCTTTTGTCGTAACTCGACAATCACTGATTAGGGGCCACACGGTCCGGCGCCCTTGGCACACCGAAAGATGGAACGCTGCGCTTACGGCGTCCAACTCAGACATCGCTTTATTGGGCCCGGCATAGGCATAGGCATAGTGCCTTTATAGAAAGGCACAGACTATACTCTTTATAACACCGAGCCTTTAATTAAACGCATAGATAACCTTCTTTATCAAAAAGAGGCTTAAGAACAGAATGCATAACTGACTTTATTAAATGTCATGTTTACGTAGCGCCGTAGCGTAATTGTACCAAATTAGCTGTGAGATTGTAATTAATGAATAAGTAATGTCTGTTTCGTGTTTCCTGAGCGAGTCCAGCAGCGGGTGCTCGTGCGCCGCCCCCGCCAGCTTCTTCGCGCTCACGCTGCGCGACGAAACTTTCCCTTTTTCAGCACAGCCCCTCGTTTACTATGCTGGAGTTGTAAGTTATAATCAAATATTTGTATTAATTTGAATAGTTAAAATATTTTCGATAAACAGTATATAAATTACTAGAGTAAAATTGACTATTTTCAGCCTGAGGTCTACAATGAAAGAAAAATAGGTCAAAAAAAAAGTAACAAACCCAATTGCTTTGTAAAAGCTTTTCGATGGTACACCCAAGTAAGTGTTTTAGCTTTATTTCTGTGCCACGTTTTAACTTGAAATACTTAGTCTCAGATGTTTTGGCAATAATATATGTGTGAACTCATAGGAACACGGCGCTAAAAAAACCTCATCGGGTGAGAAAAAAGATGTTGGGTTTGCGTCATGGCTGGACTATAAATATCAACAGTATCTTAGGGACAATCAATTGAAAAATGCCAGCTTTAAATCTGAAGCTTACATTCACCCCCCGACAACTAACCAGGATCCGTAAGCAATATTTACTTAACAAAATTTTATGTTACTATGATTGATTGTGTACTAAATATAATAGTGTATCGTGAATAAATAACCAACATTATGTTTTACTTTTGTTTGACGAATAATGTCACAATTTCATTTAATCCATTTTTGTTTCAGCAGAGCGTCGTATAAACCAGTAAAACCAAAGGTATTCCAAAGAGTATTAAAAAGGTAAGAAAATTGAATGAGAGAGTAAATAATATCCAACTAAAGGTACTTTAGTTAGCTCTGAATATTTATTTTTAATGTAACCTTCTAGCCCTTGGAGGAAACGTCATGCCGCTGCTAAAAGTCCCGACGGAGGAAAGACTTGCACGGAGTGAGTAGCTACCAGGGGAAAAAATCTGAAATATACTTTTCTACTATGTTTCGTCACCTATACGTCTGTCTGGCTTTCCACCTACAAACTAACCCTATACTTACGCAGAATTGAATTTTAAAATAAAAAAATAGGTACATGCTGCTTAAATTAAATCATTAAATTTCAGGTGTAACTCAAGTTGGCAGGTCCTATTAAGACCAAAGTCGCTGAGCAACTTAGAGTCAGAGACTTGCACTAAGTAAGTATTGTTGAATATGACTAGTTTAAGTACTAAAGTAATACATAAGTACATAACACAAAATGTGCTACAATAAATGACGTTTAGCTATTGAATAAAAATAAATACCTGCTTGCTCCTATTCCTATTTCTCTTTTCAGAAAACAATCGCCAACTTGTGGAGCTTCTTCAGGAGTTACCGTGGCTTCCTCCGATACTCAAATGACTGCCCGAACTTATTCCAAAAAACTAGGTATATTAATCCAAGAAGTAACAAATTTCGATGTTGGCAACACTATACTGGAGAATACTAAAAAGTTAAACGCTGTTGATTCGCAAAATACTTATGTATTAGACAAGAATTATACTGAGGTTACGAATCGTAAGGTCAAAGTGAAATGTGAATGTCCAGAAGAAACTAATGAGACGGGACAAAATTACAGAGCAGACGCCTGCACGCAATACGATCCAAGTAAAAACATGGAAATGAAATCTCTCGATAACCATAGCGCCGCTCGAGTCGCCAGTAAACTAGATTGTTGTAATAAATCTGCTGAATCGGTTGGTAGAGACAATCCTACCTACCTTTATCTACACCCATATAGTAAATCCTCTTTAACATGTTTAAAAACCGTAGTAGGTACCAGCCAACCAGCTTTTCAATATACCGTAGACCGCCCGCCGCCCGCCGCCCGCCGCCGCGGCCGGGGAGCTGCGGCGGCGGGCGGCGGGCGGCGGACGGAGATGGCCATGGCTAGCTCGTCAAACATGCGGACGCCGGTTCAACGCGCCCACACGAAAGAGGATTTAATATATGAATGTAAATAGTGTTTGAAACTGTACATAATAGGCATTAAAACACGAGTGTGGTTTTATGAAACGAGCGGAAGGCGAGTTTCACAATAAGATCACGCGAGCGTGCCTCTTTTTATGTAGCAGTTCCATAAACTATTTTTTATTGATGTTAAAGTGTTATAACGTACTTTGTTGTCTGTCGGTGAAGCTGTCTGCGGTGTCGATCGGAAATATCGGAATTAGTTTGGTGCCGCGCTATCTTGCACGTCTGTGCTACGCGGCGGTCCAATCTGTTCCGACCGATACCGTTATACTTACCTACTCACGAGGAATGCCACTCTATGGCACTCCTTCTCATTGCTCAAGTACAACTTGGTGAGTGTTTTGACGCAGATATATCTAGTGTGATGCGAGTTGCTTTTCCTATCCATGTATTGACACTATCTACATATTATCATCGAATAGCTTCCGAGCCAACACGAATGATATTTAGAAATGACCATAAAACCTATCGAGACGACAAACCCTACTTTATGACAACCGTATATTAAATGTACAGATGAGACCCAAGGAGAGGCACATTAAAATCAACACAGGAGATACAACTAAACCGAAGTCTTCCTGCGCTGGTGAGGTCCAGACTCCTGTTTCTTATCATCAGTGTCATCATCGCTGCGCCTGCATAAATATAGGCAACAATCGTAAACAGGTGAATGTGTTATTCGTTATTTAATGTCAATACATATAAGTACACTATTAATAGGTATTAACCCTAACGCCGGATATGTCGAAATAGGAATAAGGCACAAGTGGGCGAGTTGCACTGAACCATCTGTAATCGTAGGTTAGAGCAGCGTCGAAATTAGTGTCCGATCGAAGTTTCAGTTTCGGTTTCGGCTGGTTTCGGCCGAAGGTTTGGTTTCGGCCAAAAAACAACCGAACTTTTCGGCCGAGCCAATACTTTTACAACATTGTACTTTCGGATCGCGTTCGTCTAATTTCTGGTGCCTTTTGGATAACTTGGACCGACTCCGCCAACAGAATACATTTTATTTTACTTATTTTATATCTTGTAAAGGACTAAAATTGTTTTATTTTATACCACACTACACGAACTATCCTGTGTTACATTTAGGGATTGCAATCTGGTCCGTCAGATAGGTACGGTAATCGGGCAGGATCCAGTACCTCGATGGGCATTCGATAACTCCGGTAGGCCTGAAAAAGAGCGCTAATACGAAAATTACGCAAATTTATTTGCTTTTAACATTGGAAATGTTTCTTGTATCGTACAGGCTGCAGGTAAAGGGTGGAAATAGTGAAAAGTGAAACGACACCTTTTTTTGGAGAACGGATAAAGCTAGAGGCTTGAAACAAAGTTTTCCTGTGAAAGGTCTTGAGAAGGAGCAATTTCGTAGGGTGTTTCTTGGGATCTAGGTCCTCGTGAAGATGAGCAGCATACTTGTAAAAGTTCAGTAGGAGGTAATGTAGTACGGTAGTGTAACCGGTATCGTTAGAAAGGCCTTAACAAGCAAGTTATGACGGTATAGGTTTTGCGAAGATGTGACCTTCGGTTAAGGAGCAGCGATCCTTGAAAAAAATTCAGTAGGATGTAATATCGTACCGTGATGAGACAGTTACCGCTGAAAAGGCCTCAACAAGCAAATTATATTGAAAAAGGTTTTGTGAGGATCGGCTCTTAGGTTGAGGAGCAGCGCTCCTTGCTAAGCTAGTACTCGTAAGATGAATCCACAGAGCATCAATTTAACTAGAGGACCTAAGCACTTCAATCTGTATGAGAACCAACCGTGTCACTTTTTTGCTGCCTACTGTGACGTCACAGGAGCATATTAGTGATGTGAAATCTCCGTAGTCCCCGCGAAATCGATACAAAGGCGATATATCGCCCACGCCGTGCAGCTCGAGTCGATGAATCGGACTCGGACAAATCGATCACGAAAAATATGGTCATGTAAAAATAATACCACGACGACCAATAAAAGGAAAGGAAAGAAAGGAAAAACGATACTTGTCTGCCTTTTTTAAATGAAAAAGCTTCTTTTTGTTAACATCGAATCTTTAGTTCTGACCAACAATTAGAACGTCTAAGCTTTACTGTGAAATAATAAACATTAAGTTTCTAAGAACGATGCCAGGGAATCAATGCTATCGATTAGAATGTCAATCTACTAACTGCTTCACTTGTTGATTTTTTCAGTACATCAATGGTTGGTATTGCTTCAGAATCAGTCGACGATATTTTTTTGTTTGTTTAAAGCTGCTATTATCGAAATGTATGGAGCAAATTGTACTATGTTTTGTTGGAAACCAGTTTTTTTGCCCGGTCGCTTCCATCCATTTCTCTTTTATGTATGGATTACTTGGAAACCTGTAATTTATAATTATAATGTGTCACAAAATACCTAAGTGAACATTACCATACCTCGATTTCAACAATCGATAAGAACTGTGACGAATCGAAAGGTGAACATCACTATTCGCTTCATTGGACAGATGAATGAGAATTTCCCCTTACCAAGAAGTCGAGCGACACAAGCTAAAGATCGATCGTTTTATTTCCATTGCGCGTTTAATATAGGCAGGCCCTACAACTTTGTTACTAAAGTAGGTAATGTATCATGAATATGAAGTAATCTGTCGCAAATAAGACTATTTTTCATGATACAACTACGACAAATCTAAAATAAATTATTTTAAAATGGAATTAAACATAATTTTAGAAGGAATTTACTTACTTGTGGTAGGAAACATGTCCATTATTTGGGTCAGCATTTTCTGAACAGTTTCTACAACTCAATACTGAACAACGAGTCATTTTTACGAATTTCGGTTGACGTCTCGCGGCAATGGCCGTTCAAGGCGGACTGAGCGAAACTGCGTAGAAGTTTGACGTTTTGACTACTTTTTGGCACGCGAAGCACACAGGCGACGTCTAGTTAAATTGATGGTCTGTGGATGAATTATTATTGTTTTCAAAATCCCCTATTCACAATGAACGTAAGTATGTGTTTGTATTACTTTGTCACTTAAAACCTGCGACGCAAGCGCCAAGTGTCAATTAGTCAAGTGTTTCGAAGTAAGTTAGTGTTGGGTACTCGTTCTTGTGGATGGTTGTGTGTGTGATAAATATCAGCTCAACAATTATAAATAAAACAATACAACTACACAGCGGGTGCCGCACCCGATGGGTGCCGTAACTTGGTTTCATCCTTCGTCGGTTTCGATATGTCTAACGCAGAGAAGTTACCCTTATCGCGCTCGGAAAAAGTTAAAGTTAGCATCTGAGGCGAGAGAAGATTAGAGTGTACAGTCGGACACGTTTTGGCCGATGTATGGAACGCAATTGCTAATTCCAGTGCCACCCGACGATAGGAACGAGTCGTTAGCAAATAGATTTCGCTGTATCCATAAGTGTTTGGAAACTGGCTCGTTTGCCACCGTCGAAGACTTTTGGCCGCACAATAGTATCGACGACGAGGAGGAGTATCTCTTGATTTTACGTAAAGGTATTGTGCGTCCAGTGACATTCAAACGCCGTGATATCGCCGACATTTGCACGAGTCCTTTCAACGAGGCCATCTCATCGGTGCTTCAGTCGAATATGGACATACAATTCATCGTTGACAAATACACTTGCGCTGCTTATGTTGCTGACTACATAAATAAATCTGTGCGTGAATTTTCCTTACTTCATCGTGAGCTAATCAAATTAAGGGGCAAGTTCCCTGACATGGACTACGAAATATGCATGAAAGAGCTCGGCAAGCGTACGCTCAATAGTGTCGAGATATGCCGCAGAAAAGAAGCCGCGTGGTTCTTGTTAAGACTTCCTATGAGTGAGACGTCGCGCAAAATTTTCAGCCCATTACAAGCTTACATGATTTTATTATTAACAAAGCAACAAAAACCAAATACCATCTTAGTATCTCATTGTGTAACTCAATACGTAGGTATATGTCATTATCCCACACAGTTCAAGAGCTTACACACATTCCAGTGACGTAACGAACATGTAACTGAACTACATTAGTACATTACACATGGGGAAAAGCGTTGCTTTTCGATCACCGTTATTGTTATTCCCGTTACAAAAAAATCACAGTGAATAATCACCGTGACTTAGTCACTTCCGTTATTTCGTGTCACGACATTTACGTTTCGATCGTTCCTGGCAGTCACTGATATTTTTGTAACAACTGATATTACTCTGTGACTAGTGTGACTGCTACTTTTATACAATACGTTCTGTTCCGGGCGTTACAAGACTGTCGCGAATTATTCGAATCTTGATACGATGTAATAAGTTCTAGAATGATATCGGCTGATATGGATATGAATTTTTGGACGAAGTTTGTTGCGGATGTTTGTTGTGTATTTTGGACGAAACCTACGTTGTGGATTAGTTTATGTAAGTTTTCTCGACGCACTGTAGCATCAATAATAATTAAATTGCTTAGGGAATAATCTAGTCCATTGTCTAATTCGTGACTGCAAGTGTAAATCTGTAATTCATTAATTTTATTCATCGAAATCATAAAATAATTAAAAGTTCATTTCTTTAATTAATTATAATATTCAGTTGCAAATATTAAAAAAGTTATCTTGATCGAATCTGTATCGGTGATTCAGCGCCACTCTTGCTCATATAATTTATCCAATCAATCAATGTTTACTCGTCTCGTTCGCTCACCGTTCGTACACCGTCACAGTTAGTAACAGCGGTCACGAGACACGATACGACGCGTCGCTTAGACACTGTTCCAGTGATATAACCGTCGCTAAGTAAGAACGTTAATTTGTAACGTTGTTACTTCGTGACAAGTCACACTGTTACTTTTTAACAGCGAATCACCGTAATTTTTTCATGGTGAAGTTATTCATCACCCACCTCTAAACTACACCTTTTTATAGACTAACTGTCATTTATATAACACGTATAATTGTATATGTAAGTACATTTCCAATGCTCGATCTTTGCAAGGGTTGCGAAATCTGTGATTTTTTTTCTACTCCTGTACTTTTTTCGCGAATTAAGCAATCATGAACTCTAATATAAATACATACTTTATTTATTCTGTAAAAAGTCTATCTAGTCTATTGCCCAAAAACACACTCCTTGCCCCCTACTTTAATGAAAAATTAAAGCAGAGTTGGGTGCCACAGACTACTACAAATACTATGTTTAGTAGTCATTATTTGGTACGTTCAAGTGAAACTTTTACTATTAAAATCAGTGCTGCCAACTTAATGCAACTTTTCTACAATTTTTATGTATTAATTAATGCATAATATACTATTTACTACTATAAATACATACATTTATCATCTTTTTTGTGTTGTTTAACAAGTTTTAGCTATTTTCGGATATATTTATTGTAACAGAACACAGCTAGCTGACCCTGTAACCTTCATATTAACATAACTTTTCAAGGGATAGCGGATTGAACTCGCCTTCTTGTCTTTGAAACGTTTATTGGATCATTATAAGAAGTTGGGGGACTTGGCGGGGACACTACCGTGCCCCTTACGCAATTTTAGAGTAGGTCTATATATATTAATAAAGTTCCTTAAGGTATAAGTAAACAATAAACACAAATAAACAACGAACAATAATGAAACAACAAACATTAAGTAAACAAGATTAATACAAAGTATTATAATCTATTCTTGAATACCTATAATTATGCCAGTTTTAATATATTAAATTATATAAATAATTAATGTACAATTAACAATAAACTTAATCATAACAACGACTAATCTATTATTACACATTTATTTTTTCATTATTACTTGCCCCGCATTAAACTATTATGAAGCACTGCATTCGAATTTCAACCTTGATAGCAGTACGTTAAGATAGAACGATGAAATCAGTTACGACTTTTAGTCACGGGGACGAATAGACAATACCCGACCCCTCGGTAGGTAGGTTGACCGACTTGTCCAGGTTGTCCGACTTGTCCGGGTTGTCCGACTTGTCCGACTTGTCCAGATTATCCGATGTGCCCTGGTTGTCCAGCTTGTCCGGGCTGTCCAGCTTGTCCAGGTTGTCCAGCTTGTCCAGCTTGTCCGGGTTGTCCAGCTTGTACAGGTTGTCCTGCTTGTCCAGGTTGTCCAACTTGTCGCACCAACTGCCCTCTGGTTTGTCCAACTTGTCCGGGTTGTCAGACTTGTCCGGGTTGTCCGACTTGTCCGGGTTGTCCGACTTGTCAGGGTTGTCCGACTTGTCCGGGTTATCCGACTTGTCCGGGTTGTCCTACTTGTCCGGGTTGTCCGACTTGTCCGATTTGTCCATGTTGTCCACGTTTAGTAGTATAAAAGGAGGTGCAGAGGTGGACAGGGATCACTTAGAATTCGTCGCTCAGACTGTCAAGGTCTCTGGCTTGCTTAGTAAAAACTCTTGGTGGGTGAATTTATTGGCATAAGGGATGTGGTTCGTTATTATGAGGGGTTTCTCCCCATCATGAGAGATCACCTTTTCAACATTATATTAATAAATTAGGGGGTCTTTAACTCAAAATATTGAGTTAATTTAAAAGCCAGAACTTTGTCCAGGTTTACAGTATACCCCCCTCCCCGAACCCTCTCCGAAAAAGCACACTGCAGCATGAACTGTGTGCTTTCCCTCCCCTGGTTCCCCACACCCCTGGGGGAACCTGGGATTGGCACCAGACACACGGTGTCCCGGTCCCAACCTCACGGCACCGGGAGGGCAAATACCCCTACCCCGGTGCACCACCGCTACGGGAGGACAAACGCCCCTACCCCGTAGCACTCCTCAACCGGCCGCGGGAGGACAAATGCCCCTACCCCGCAACCACGCCGCATCCGATCCGGTTATAGGCCCTCTGCCAACCGGAATCGGAGCAGCCACCTCGCAACGGCACAGGTCCCTTGTTACCCTGTCCGCAGTGCCCCCCAAACAGGCCACGGGAGGACAAACGCCCCTACCCCGCCTCCTGTCCCTCACTGTCGCACCTGGGGAGCCTTCCGACTCCCTGGTGCGGAAACCCCATCCCCCCTGTGTCAGGTTATTGGTAGCATCGGCAGGCGATCACTTAGGGACCACTAAATGATCACCGGCCTGAGTTCTACCCTTTACCGCGGATCAACCGGATCAAGGGGAATTGGTAGAACCCAGACACTCCATGAGGTTACCTGACATAGCGCCCCAACCTAACCTAACCTAACGGTGTTCAAATGGGCATGATTCAGAGTCTTTTGCTACCAGATTGAGGGTGCTGTCTGGCGTCTGCCTCTATATCAACATAGGCGACGATCTCACCCCTCACGTGTCTCAATGTCCAGCTACTGAATGGAAGTGAGATCTGCCATAGTTTGGGACAAAACGGGAGTGTATACTCCACTCACAGAAGTTCACAGTATTTGAGGGACGGTCTTGTTAAATATATTTATATATTACCTTTATATACACAATAGGGCGTCTTACTCACACCACCTTGTACTCGAACGTTTGGGGGAAGACAAGTACACATACTATATAGAGTTGCAAACACCAATTTAGCCGACTGAACTCTTTAGAGCTTAGTTAGGGAATACGCATTCTCAGAAACTAAATCTGGTAAGAGATTTTAGTTTCTAGTTTAGATCTCCTGGGGTTAATAATAGATTTAACTTCATACACTGAATTTAGGGGTAACAGGTTTAAAATTGGGGGGTTTATTTTATCCAGGTAATTGATAGTTCGGTTATTGAGGGCGATCTAGAAGTCTAAGGTTTAGCTTTTAGGATGGTTCACGTGGTTAAATAGCTATCGAGCCCATTAGGTTATGCAATGGTTACTAGGTACATCCTAGGTGTCTGGGTTTTGATTATCAGGTTAATTCACGTGGTTAGGAGGTTTATCAAGCGGTTAAGTCGTGCAATTTACTAGGTACCTATAGCCTAGATGATGGGTAAATGTTTTGGCAAAGTATAATATTATCTGTAATCAATAAGATGGCAGGACTTTTCCCAAAAATATGGGATTGCTCTGGTTTAGTGGCAGGCTGAGCGGTCCACTACTCTTATGTATTTATCATGAGTGAAAGAATACTCATTGTTTAGATTTCATTGTTTCATGATTATGATAGCAATGCTGCCGTCTCAAGGAGAAAAACCATAAGTGACAAAAAGTAAGTTTCGAGATAAAGCCAAAAAACTTTAGATTTCTTGTAAATTATGCACTTGTGGTTGTCTAAATCGTGATCTACAAAAGATATAGTACTATATCTCCTAGAGAGAAAGATCACATTTTTTTTCCTGATTACAAGGCTGGTAATAAGTCCATTTTGCAAAAAATGTCACTTATGGTTTTTCTTCTTAAGACGGCAGAATGATCTTCAGATTGATATTCTATGATAATTAGGTATATATGGATGGTTAGGAAATAATGGGTTGTGACTAGGCTAGAAAGGTTGAGTAGTTAGAGATGATCTTCAATCATCTAAGGCTAACTAATGAACTTCCTTCATTAGTGAGTCTAGAAGGGTATCTATAGGTTAGAGGCCAGTCTCCATCTTGGCGTGTCAGTGGCAAGTATGGATAAAACATAACAACATACCACACAATAATCAAAATTATTCTTTAGCTCTAGCTTAATATTGGGTTCTTTCGTTACGTAGGATCAAATTTTCTACTATGGAAATTATGGTGAATAATTTTGGTATAGAAATAATAAGGCTGTTTTAGGAGTATTGCCATATAACGACCAATGGCTGCTGATTACGTAAAGAGGTCACGGTAGTATCTTGTGGGAGTTATCTTACCAAAACAAATATTATTATTATAAGATTAAGGAACGAAGAGTAGGTAAAATACATCCAACCTTCGTAATAAACTTTCATGGAAAATTTTAGTAGAAATAGTAGAAAAATTGCATTTGGTAGAAAAGAAATAGTAGATTAGAACAAAATTAGGCATAGCAAGGTTTCTAAGATAGTTGGGGAGTCCAAGGTTTGACAAGCATTCACATTAAAGAGCATGGGTTTCTACGGTACACAATAATACAGGGTTCTACCACAGACGATCCACATTGGCCAAATAAATTTCTCAGCGTTTGTTTAGGTATTGATTTCTTCAGTAAAGAAGGATTCATTTTAAGGGGCGTTTATTACATTATGAAAACGAAACAGTTAAGATTCGATCCGGATTTGAATTCAGTTTAGGTCCGATGCCAAGTCTAGCAACTAAAAAAAAACCATAAACAAAATTCCTAATTGAAAACGAAAACATTCAAACTGATAAATGATTATATTACTTAAATCAAACGATTTTTTTTATGTTTATGAAGAAAATGTGTAGGTTTTTTGTTGTTTGTTTGTTTGTTTAATGATTCTTTTAAAAATCCAAGAAGAACTTAAATAGCATTACTGATGAAATTGCGTAGGTAAGTTGCACAATTACTAAGGGCGCATAAAAATTATGATGAATACTTACTTTTTATTTGAAATGAGTCGTAGAAAAAGTATTGTATGCAACGGTGTATAACTGGTATAAAAAGGCTCGTGGTGTCTTTACTTGCGATGTTCGCCAAGGCTCACATCGCAACCCACACCACTCGCCTTTTTATACCCTTCTTATACACCATTTGCATAATATACTATAAAAAACACATTACGAAAATTGATTTGCTTTTTAAAAAAATGTAAATATACGTTCCCGCTTATTTTTAGAATTCGTGCGCTGACGAGCGATCGTTACAACGTGGCATTGTTAATATTAAGTGAATATATAAATAACGTTTAAATCACAAAAAGGCAGCAATAGTAAACCGCCAATCACAACCTGCAATTCTTCTTCCGGTGGGCACTAATGCAAATGAATAAGACGCTTCAATCAATCATTCAAAAAATGTATGGCATGGCCATGAGTGGTTCTCGCTTCCGTAGTAGTAGTCGACTTCGTTAACCTTAACGAAGTTAACTTTTTTTATCGAATTATTGATTAACGAAGTTAACTATTTGGTTAACGGTGCCCAGCTATGTTTATTACTTATGTTTCAGGTATCCCGAAATCACCACGAGTGTCAAAGATCAGTTTGTAGTCACATACGTGAAAATAGCTCTGCGCAGACCTCAGACTACGCGATAACACCGGTAAGCGAGGCATATCCATGTACCTACTGGTATATTCACACTAAGAAATTTATAGATAAGCTCAAACCTAAAAAACTCTAAAACTGAACTGTGAATTCACATGGACTCTTCTGAACATAAATTATCTAGGGGTTTATTTAAAAGTTATCTAGCCTTGCATGTGAGTGCGCTTAAAACGATAATTCAATATTGTTCCAGGAAAATATTACCTGCGGATTTCCTCTGCTTCTACGAATTGTGTCTCCAAAGCAGTAGGTAATGATCAATGAGAATGACTACCCAATAATTACTAATTGGTTAATAAAAGCTTACAAGTATACAAACTTATATATTTATACAGTACTTTTTATGATTTGTGACAATCGTAGACAAATTAGCATAATCTCAAACTAAGCAGAGCTTGTACTATGTAGGTACACTAGGTACAGTCAAATGCACCAATATGTGTACCTATAGTTTTTCACCTTGTTCTAATCAAATAAGGTCCGAAAATGCATACATATTCATGCCCTCGACTGTACATACTATCTCAAACTCAAGGTGACGATAATGAATACTAGCATGTAGGTAGGTAGGTTTAATTAAAGTGGGACCACCAGCATCGTAGGCACGTTAACTACTAGGCTATTCGTTCGTCAGACATTGGCTGTGTTCATATTACTCAACCCGATACGATATCGGTGTCGGCTCCGGCACCGATAAAAATGTATGCTGGGAATGTGACCGATATCGTATTGGATAATGTGACCAATGAGTAAGTAGATTTTCATACATTTTTATCGGTGTCGGAACCGACGCCGATATCGGATCGGATGATTTGAACACCCACATAGCTATCAAAACTTTCACATGATGAGGATTACGCAAATCGTGATACAGAAAAAACCAAATAATTGAATTCAGAAAAAAAATTACACTTGATTACTTACATTTAATCTTTTGTACAAATTGTATCAAATAATTAATTACTACTAAGTCATTTTAATTATGTATTTGTTAATACGATCATTGTGGTGAGCCGTACGACGCAGCAGGTTTATTTTGCGGTAAAAAGCTAAGAGCCGCGTCTGGTTGAGGCGCCGGCGCGGGCGACTGGCTGTTCGCGGTGACCGAGGGCAGGCCGTAGTCCTGTGAGGGCGCCGCGGCCGCTGCTGATGCAGACGACAACTGATGAGATGACTGCTCTATCAAATTTTGTTCAGAACTTTGGCTAGTTTGGAGGGGCGAATTTTGTACGAATGAAGAAATTTCCACACTCGGTCTGGCCTGTTCTAGTGAAACCCCAGAAACGAGGGACAGATATCCGGCGTTTCTTGCCGAAGTGTGCTCATTTTCCTTTATAATATTCTGAACTCGGTCGACAACTGTCGCGTCTAAGGCCTCACCGCGTGGCTGAATACTCGCACTACTATATTGGTTGGAATCCGCCTGGTAACTGGACAAAGCAGGCGTTGCCAGGTTATTGGTGAGAGGCTGCGCTTGAAGAGGCTGCGCCTGAAGAGGAAGCTGCGAAACGTATTGAATGTGGGGTTGCTGGTACGCGTATCCCTGTTGGATTTGAGGCTCACTACCAGCCTGAGCGGGAGGGAGCGGCTGAGCTTGAGGTGCGACGTAAGCGGGCAGAGGCACCGCCACCGGCGCAGGCTGCGGCGCTATGTAAAGGGCAGGAAGTGCATGCGGCCGCGGCGCTGGCGCGGGTTGAGCGTAAGTATAGCTTGGTGGGCTCTGGGGAATAGGCTGTGGTGCAGGTTGCGCATAATTTTGTTGAGGATAAGGTACGATTGGAAGAGGTTGCGGCGGTGGTGGTGGTGGAGGATGGGAGTGTACGTGGTGGAGAGGTTGGGGAGCTGGTTCCACAAACACTGGTGCTATATTAGGTTGTTGATAGTGATATCCGGATCCTTGAATAAACTGTGGAGCAGGTGCAGGTTGCGGAGGATACTGAATAAATTGCGGCTGGGAGTGAGGATGTGGCTGATGGTGGTGATGCGGATGCGAGGGCGGGGGCGGGGGCAGCGCCGGTATCGCGGGATAGCTGAGCGTGGGCGCGCGCGCCGCCGGCCGCGGCAGGTAGTACGGCGCCTCTGCCGCTATTGCGGACACCATTGACAATATTATTACCTATAAAAAAGAAATACACGACTGAAATAACATTCGCATTGCAATTATTTACATACGTAAAATGTCTTAATCAATGCAGGAAAAAAGTAAAAAAAACTACTTTCATTACGAGTACTCGTATGATTATTTTATTTAACAAATTAGGTAATAGGTAGGTATACATACAGCGGCGTTCGTTATTGATGAAAGAGAAAAACTACTTAGTCAAATATGTACGGCCTACATTACCATAGGCTCGAGTAAACACAATATAATTTCACTTGTAATGTAACTTACCGCGCTCCTCATGGTTGTGCTCGTGTGGTGTGTGCCGCTCAAAAGAGCAACTTGGCTTTATACCATCCACCACTACTCCGTGTGGAGTGTCAAACGAAACCTATGGACAGTTTGTTTGCTAAATGATTACCTAAATTTTGTGTCAGCTTGGTACACTCAGCGTCATATAGTATGTAGCAGCCAAAGTAGCCAAATAACTCAGTACACCATATATTTTGTGTGACAGCAGTATTTTCCAAAGTACAGAACGAATAGGTACTGCACCCTATGACCTTATGACACAGGTACTAGTAATTAGCTCACGTTGTATTGCAATGTACCCGTAATTTGTTGTTAGGATATTTAGGTATAGATGTAGTGCAAAATGATTTTCCTTCGTACTTTATCGGAAAAGTTCGTATTTATCGTGCTCTCTCAATTAGCTTCAGTACCTATCTTACTGCCGTAGGGGTAAGTCGCATCAGCAGACCAATATATATATAGAGTGGCTAACACGCAATTCAAATATTCGCTATCGTTTTGATTATATTTACTGTTTACTTATAAAAATGTTGTATTACCATGCCGAAACCACAAAAACGGTTAAAAAATCCAATCAAAGGAATTATATTAAGTATCAGAAAATGGCAAATTCAAAAAGCAATAACTGAGAGTAGGGTCGGTAGGTGGGTTTACGGCCTGTTAATTTGATGCGCCAGTTTGCGGCCCCTTGGATAAGTTGGTGAAATTAAAGGATATTTTCTTGCTTTTTTAATATATCCCCATTCAATAGCTGCTAATTAAAACGCCTACGTCTCACTATGTCTTTAGGGCATGTAAAAATGTGAATATCTTTATTTGAAAAAACTTCGTTCTCAGAAGGCCGCAAACTGACGCAGGCCGCGTAACTGGCCTAGCGACCCTATTTTGGCAAAGTTCAACAGCGAATTTCGAACGCAACGGGCATATATCTAAACCTACAATAACAAAATTTTTGAACCAGGAAGAATATAGAAAAAATAAAAATAGCAACACAAACAATACATATTAAGCTGGGTAGACCACGCAAGAAATTCTATCTAGATCTTGATGATATTGATTACGCAGTGATACGGAGAATGGTTTATAACTTCCATCTGATTTATAAACAAGTTCCAACAATAAGAGCACTAAAGTCCAAATTAATAGGCCAAATGAATTTCAAAGGCTGTGATTTTACGATAAAGAAAATGCTAATAATAGAAAAATGCTGATGGAAAAAGATGATGTTAGACTTAAAAGAGTAAAGTACCTCGATTTAATAAGGAAGTACAGATCTGAAGGCAGAGATATTGTGTATACAGACGAAATTTATGTTCATACATCCCATTTAACAGAGAAGTGCTGGATCTATTCTACGGATAAAGGAGTGAAACAGTTAATCTCAAAAGGTCAACGCCTTATTATAGTACATGCAGGTAGTGCCAAAGGATTTGTACCGCGTGCTCTACTTATGTACAAGTGTACTGATAAGACTGGTGATTATCACGATGCCATGAATAATGTCAATTATGAAAAATGGTTACAGAATCAACTTATAACAATATTCCCCATGATTCATCATTAACTAAAATACAACTATACGAAATTATTTGTCGACATAAAGAAGACTTTCTAGAATATCCATTGACAAAATTATACATCAACATGGACACGATGTGTTAAGGTTACCGCCATACCAACCCGACTTCAACCCTATAGAAAATATATGGTCACAGATAAAAAGGTCACGTATCAAAAAGGAACATAGACATGAATATGGGTACAGTAAAAAAATTGATTGAAGAAAAAATAAATATGATTGGCCCGGATGAATGGAAGAAAGTTTTTAATCATGCCATCAAATGTGAAAATGAATATCGGTCACAGGAACACTCGATGGATGATCACATTGATAGGATTGTAATTAATGTCAATGAAAGCGCTGACGAATCTGAAGAAGATGTCTGACTGTTACACAGATTGTAAAATGGAAAATGTTGAAAATATCGACTCAAATGTGTAGGTAAAATATTAATGTTAAGTACAGTCACCGGCATAAATAAGTTATCATTTAGTAACCTTGTCACTTTAACGTCGTGTTTGAAATGTCATACGAATTTTCAAACGATTAAAAGCGACAAGGTACAGAAATCACCACTTACTTATGACCGTGACTGTACCTAGAAGTATACTAACGGGCCTAGTATGAAAGCCTTCATATCGTTTGCATCCCTCTCACACGCGGGTTATTTACTTAGGTGTGCGATAGGGACGCCAATGACATAATTTTTTTCATACTAGCCCCGTAAGTAGATGCTGTTTTTAAGTAGGCAGGTATTGAGTTTTATTCGTGTAAATATTTCCCAATAAGATTTATAATGTTGTACTTTATGTTTTAAAGTGAAGATAATGTTTCGTTTACTAATGACAATAAAACTGAGTATTTTCAAAGTTATTGAAGGTGGTTGTAACATCTCTATATTATACAATAACATTTTTCACTTTGACATTTGACACTAGACAATTAAGTTCCATAATAATGGATATGAAAACGTCACTAATTTAATACAATCATTGATTGACAGTTCGGGTGCCATCGTATTCCGATTGAGATCCGAGTTTTCCCGAAGGAAAATCATTTTGCAATATATCTTGTAGGTACTTACCCTATTTTAGAGTGACTAAGTTTGCAGGTACAGTCGACTACAGTGAGTTGCATTTTAGGGTTCCATGCATCAAAAGAAAAAAAGGAACCTTTATTAGGATCACTTTGTCGTCCATCTGTTCATCTGTCAGCAGAAGATATGCGGCGAGTAGGTGTCAAGTGTAATTAATTGGTATCACATACTCAGGTCCGCAATCCCACACAGCTGTGAATGATACAAAAGTTAACGCTGTCATAAAGATACGGCAGTCTTTGCCGCTTATTTGGACACGCGCAAGGGAATCAAAACCTATACGTAAGTACTTAACAACCCAAGAGGTAGGTACTTGCCGTTAACTCAAAATCACGAAATTTGACAAGACTAGGGCTTTTTAGATTAGGATTACAGGTAAAATCTGAACACTTTGAGTTTGCAATTATATTAAGTATTAGCCTCACCACGCCGCTGCTCAAAATACGCTGCCGCACCGTAAACACGACACGGTGACGTGACTCATACGTGACGTTTTTAACTCATCGTAAGTCTCATACCTCTCCCTCTAGTATTTTGAGCAGCGGTGTGGCCCCATAACTAGCGTAAAGGGACACCAGGGTACCTAAACGCTTAGCACAGTGACGAAAGATGACGATACACTAGATATTCCCAAAAGCTGCCAATTATGCGATAACGGTGCGGAACCCTCGTGCGCAAGACCGACTGTCACTTTGCCGGTGTTTTTCCTTAATAAGGTGAAAAATGGATATGACTTTTTGTAGTCGACTGTCCTGTGATTCAGCCCGGTTTCGAAACATGAATAGTAAGTTACAAAAAACTTAGGCAAACTCATTGAACGACTGAATGAGAGTCCGACTAACTGCCGCAAAAGGACATCTACCTAACAATAACCGTCTACTTTAGAGGAGAGCCCCAAGTCAAAGTCACGGGTTTGAGCGAGTTAGCGTATTGGCCAATAGGTACCTACACACTTGCCTCTTGTATTGTATGTAGGTACTAAAACATATTTCAGATATCTTACATAATTTTAATCCTTCTCTTCTAGTGCCAAGTTCAACCCGCTTACATTATTTTTCACAATGATATCCTAATGCATTATTTAAACTGACCTGACCGTGTGTTGACTGAGATTGACCTTCAACGAAAATTTCAAATCTTGAATCAATGTTGATTCAGTGATTACCTAATATCTAACATTCAATTGATGAAAGAACGAACTTACTGCAACGGCGCGGCCGGCGTGTCAACAGAGAACCTCGAAAACATTGTTTAAATAGTGTGACGGTGTGAGTATTTAATGTAATGAGCGGACCTCTATATCATAAACACACAAAAATGTGTCCGAGTAAGTATTAGTTTAAGAGCTGACGACACTGACTCCCAGATTCATATATATATCAGTGGTGGAGCGTCCATACAACTCGATTCCCACCGGCCTACCTAATTTTCAGCCAGCCCATTTCTTTTACTACGGCTCATGAAGAATAAGAAAGGCAAATTATTTCCGGCTTCCCTAAAAGTATTTTTGATGTGCCGCCACTGATTATATATATATATATACATATATATATATATAAAGTTACGTTCTCGTCGTTCGTCTAGTTCGATAAGGCTCCCAGGTGATATATATATATCACCTGGGAGCCTTATCGAACTAGGTTCAGTGTGGTCGGCTCTTCTACTACTATGAGTAGGCAGCCCAAATAGAGGTTGAAATTACAAACAATGAGGTAACAGTGAAATTTTCCCGGCAACCGATGTCGCTTGCGGAGGGTCATAATTAGCACCTTCTTCGTTTATCTACAAACGCAACTATTGAATATACCTATTTCGTAACGTAAATTTTGCATATATAATACAAATTTCTCTAAATGTATTTAATACTCTTACTTTAAAACCATTGTGTTATGTCAAGTACGTGTAACCGCGATCACATTTAGGTTTAGAATGTGTTTATATAACATTTATTTAAAAATGGGTAGCAAGACCTAAATAATATTCCTAGAAGTCACCGGAATAAAGGCGTCAATGGCTCAATTGCGTCTTTTGATGATTTAACACAAACACAGCACTTAACTACACTAGCCCCTATACTTCAAAACGTTGGACCAACGGTTTCTTTAATAGAGGACTAATAAGCTTCAAAAAACCCATTTCACACATTTTTACACCTTTGCCCCGGTTGACCTTACTATACTTTCAACACTTACATAAGTATAGTGTGACTTGTGACACACAAATTAAACTGTAGAATTATCTAATATAATATCGAATAATCGTAAACTATGCATATAGTTACGTAGCAGTTATAAGCTAATTAAATTAAAAGTGTTAAAGATACCCCGACACATAACTTTACTAAGAACCATTTCCACCATCAAGACTTTCGATAAAAAAACCGCACCCAAATTGGTTCATCCGTTAGGGATGCCACAGACACATACATATTATACAGATACCTACAGATGTTAACCTTATAACACCCGTGTGTTAATCCCCTAACCTAGGTAGGTTGATATCGCACTGCACGACGTGACGGGTATATCCGTCGTTGGCGTTAACCAATGGTGCACATACGAGTATATAAGTATGTCGTTGGCGTCGAAAAGAGTAATAAAATTACTAACTCAAACGACCACATATTATTGTTAGGTAAACACATTACATTTATTCAAGGTTTTATTGACTTCTATTGTATAATTTCACAAAATTTTAGAAGGACGAGCGTTAAACCCTTATATTAAATGGTCCAGTCGACTGGCACTTATGTTCGAGTCGAAGTTCTGTCGTGTTCATTTCCTGATGGGATAGTCGCGGGCGGGCGGCGGCGGCCGGCCCTGCAGCCCTTGCAGTTCTGCAGCACGCTGTTTTCGCTTGGCCACTATTCGCTCATGAGTCCGCTTCATTTCCAGGATCTCTTTCATCTCCTCTTTGTCTTCATCCTGTAACAAAATATTATTTTCTCAAACATGCAATGAAATATTGAGGTTATGTTCCTTATAATAGGCTGTGAAGTGTCACGTTTCGGGTGCGGCTAAATGAGAACCCTTAAAAGGAATTTCATACAAAGTCTAAAGGCTGTCTAGGCCTGCAAGATGCTCTTTTTTAATTTCCATTCCACATTTGTTTGTGACAGCATCACGGCGTTCAGCCATAAGCAATTATTTGCTTTTCGGGTCGTCATGACATTCAGCCACTACGATTATTAAAAAAATAAAATAAACGATGTTTGCTATATTTTGCTGTGTTATTATATAAAATCGACATGAACATAATAAATAACACATTATTAACACAGTCGAATAATTTTAATTGCAAATTTAACTACAAAAATACACATTTAAAATATTTCATATAAATATTAGTGGTAAAAATGTCTACTCAAACCGTGAAGCAATTTTTTAACCATTTTGGAGGCTTAGTTTTATTTTTACCATTTTGTAATTGGATTTATGCATTGTTGAATTTGTTACCTATTTAAATATGAGTTCCGACGCCGATGACAACAGAGAGACTACCGCGAAACGAAAAAGAACGAAGTTCGAATATCTCCCTCTTTGTCGCATTTGCAAATTCGTGCGATAGAGAGGGAGATATTCGAACTTAGTTCTTTTTCGTTTCGCGGTAGCCCCCTCATCAGATAGTCGATCCTAACGTTTCGTTCAGAAACGTGCTTTCGTACATTTTATTATATTTTTGTAGTAATAGTGTTTTATATTCAATTCGAGTTGAAAATTAAATATCAATATATGCGTTAGTTATATTTTTTGTCTTATTTACTGTTAGTTTCTTTAGAAATTAACAGTAAATAAGAAACAACATTATCAACAAATTTCAAGTTCATAGGTCAATGGGAAGTTAAAAAATAGGGAACTTGGATTATTTCACTGATCTATCTTGAAGATTTAAGGATTACGTAAAGATAACAAGTTAAAATATGCACAAATAATTCATTTAATTCAAATAAATATCGACATTTCATGAACGCGCGTAAACACTCACGGGCTTGGTGTGACGTCACTCCATAATACGTCAAAATTTTCATGGAGCGTGAATATTATTAGCATCACAGAAATAATATATTTTCAGTTTCATTTATATTCTAAATCATTTTTCATGTTACATGTTTTTCAAGATTTTCTGCGTGTTTTAAATTACGTTTCAACCACGACGGCAAGAGGCCCGATCGATGGAACGACCTTACTGCTGCACAATCACATATTTGCGGCCTTCGCAGTCGAGACTTTAGGACCGTGGAATTACCGGATCAGGTTGATTGTAACGTTACATCAGGACCATTTAAATTGACTTCATCATAGTCGCTTCAATATCTTGATTGAAATATCTTAGCGCTAATCATGAAACACTAGAAGTTTTAGATGACCATCCGTGGTCTTCTTCATCAGTTCCCGTTCACGAAATGCCACTTTCTGAATACAAATGCTCGATATGTTACCGAAAATACTAAAATCGCTATATCTTTCCCTTGCATTTTTGAGGACTTCCTTCAATTCCTTAGGGTTTCCATCAGAAGTTTACTTTGACAACAACGAGGCCATGCAAGAAATAATTTTTCAAATATGTTCATAAATGGCGGATCGCGTGAAAAACGTACAAAAAAGAAAATACATACAGTCGAATTGAGAACCTCCTCCTTGATTCTTTTGAAGTCGGTTAAAAATGGTTACAACTTTTTGTAGTCGACTATACTACCTGGTTATCTAACTAATCTTAATTTAAAATGAAACTGCGTACATCAGGCATACCTACTGTAATCACTTATACAAAAAAACCGGTCAAGTGCGGGTCCGTCTCGCGCACCGAGGGTTCCGTTCACAGATGTGTACCGGTTCCAACCCTATTAATTCAGGAAAATCTCAACAACATGGTGTAGAAATTGAACGCCATGGGTACAGCGCCATCTATCGGCGAATTTTGTTACAAATTTGAGCGACTGACTGAGAATAGTTCTTTATCACGTGAACCGATATCAAATATTTTTTCTTTATTTAAAAGAAGGTACTTTCAACATAATGAAGTAGGAATTTATAAAACAGAAATATATGCAAAGGTGATTAAATTACAAACTTAGTATGTTTTTAGATGATAAAAAAAAGAAAACCAGATAGAGCTATACTTATATTTTTCCTGTAAAATATACATTAATATCAATGTTATGTAATAATTTAATATTTTTTCTTTAATAAACTTCGGAGAGAAAGGGCCTGGAAACGGTATATTTTATTACATTTTCCTGCATAAGTCGAAAATCTTACAGACTCAACGAAAAAAAAATGTTTCAGAATGTGAAACCAAGCTCTTTCATATGACACTTGACATATTCACTAGACTTTCAAATTTTGAACCAACTATCTGTCATTATCCACAGAAAAATTAAAAAAAAACTTGTTGTATGCGTCTAGGTCTTCTTTATAATAAAAAAAATTCAATTGCATAAGTAGTTCTTGAGATATTTAGCAACGTGACAGACAGACAGACAAAGTGAAACCATAGGGGTTTCTTTTTTACCATTTTGGTACGGAACCCTAAAAATGGTCATTGGTCACGGTTAAAAGTGCGTCGATCCTCGTCATGCCGCAACTGCAGAATGATTCGACTGTTGTCTGGTGATTGTTATTAGGTACCTTTTGGTTGATCCTTAAGACCAGCGCACGCTTGCCGCTAGCCATGGGCTGCGAATAGGTCATGAGCTGGCGCAGCCGCTGCGCAGGTGGCACGCCGCGCTCCACCACCAGCACGATGCGCGCCCACTGCCGCTGCCACTCGTTCCGAGTCTCCGCGATCTTCTGGTACGTGTTTCCCATCATCGCGATCAGCATGTTCACCAGTAAGATCGCCACTATAATCATATACACTACGAAGAGGAGCTGAAACATAATATTATTATATGTGATAGTCCAAATCAAAATGGACCTTAATGGCGGCAGGCGCTTACGTTGCACCGATTTGCTATTGAATTCGAACAAGGGCAAAAGCGTAGGTGTCGGCCGTCTTAAGGTGCCTTTTGATTTAGACTATCCCATATTTTAAGGATTCTAATCCAGGTTCGCTCCAGCTCTCCTCCCAGTATCAGATTTTAAATAAAATCAGGTTCAAAACAAAACGATTGTAAACAGCACGCACGGCAGGTACAAGGGCGAGGTGGTTCACTAATGTTTCGGAGAAAATTATTTAGCAAATTTTTAACTCGCAAACTTTGTATCCCATATTTTGATTTGGGCGAAGTTTTATTTCCCAACTCAACGTTTATCAACGATATCCCAAATAAATGATAAATTTGATAAATTATTGTTAGGCAAAATATTACCTGGGATTTGTTTAAGATGTCATTTATGTATTCGTCAAATGTATTGATTGACATACCATACTTTTAGCAACATACATACTTTTAGCACTGATATCATTTCCCAACTAAGTAATTATTTGATAAACAATAGGTACCTAGTTCGATAGAATAGATGGTTCAAGTTGCAGTATGATTGTATTTTATTTAAGTGGGTAGGGTGATGCATTTGCACTTATATTCAAAATACCGAAAGCTTAATCATTAGGTATTTAGATTTTAGCGATTTGAGCCTATGTTTATCTTAGTAGTAAATTGCCCAATTGTCATTTGTTGTAAGTGTTAATAACAAGTTTTTCCGCTCTTTTATAAAAAAAATAACCTAACCGCTAACCTATCCGCGCGATCCGAGTCGGTTTTGCCACTAAGTCCCTGTTCAAAGCACAATAGGTAGGTAATCCGATGTCCTGAGGTATTTTTGATTTTAAAGAAAAGTTATTCTTATAAAACACGCTTATTTGATTGTATTATAAAAATGTTGCCTAATAAGAATAGTGCGAAGTAAAGTATCGCAACAGTTGATTTGCCAAATGAAACTTCTGCAATAAAGTTGGGTGCGAAGTGAGATTTGGCGAAACCTATTTCGCCGAAAAGTCATTATACCAATCAAATCATTTGCTTCATAATTTTTTGCCACATAAAAGTTTGTTGAAGTGAAATTTGGCATTATAAAAATGTTGCCAAATAAGAAAAGTGCGAAGTAAAGTTATGCCAACGGTTGGTTTGCCAAATGAAACTTCTGCGAAAAGTTGGTTGCGAAGTGAAATTTGGCGAAACGTTTTTCGCCGAAAAGGCAGTATACCGGGCGAGGTCCATTTCTTTATTGCAGGTGGCACTTGAAGAGTCGATAAGAGATTATATTAAAGGCTAGTTAGATATCAATTCATAGCATTCTTACTAATTGTTATTGGCTCACATGGCACAAAGTAGGTTAACCCATAAACCCAGTAGAAGAAGCAAAACCTCGAAATGCTGTAACTTTCATGAAACGAATGTTCATTGATGGCCTTGTTTTCATCTCCCAAAAGTCCCTAGGCCAGGACCTTCTAGAACGGCCGCTATCTTGGAAAGTGTACTTCATCAGAAAGATATTCACATTTTGCGCAAAATCTTCGTACCCTATTAAAATATAGTCAAGGGTAACATTGAAGTTTAATACTTTCTGCACTAACCCGTAGTACATAACTGTGACGAGAAAACATGTCTTCGTGGAGTAAAATGTATCCATACTCGTATGTGAGATTTTCCGTTAATGTCTTTCCAAAGGAGAATATCTGAATTAGAAGCTTGTAAGAATTTCAAATCTACTTAGATTATATTATTTATACAATAGGATATGAGCTATGTTAATATTAACATTTTACCCAACTACGGCTAAACCAAAAACAAGGGTAATGGTTTAAGACATATCGTTAAGTACTGATATTTTGCAGTCGAGATGCTTGAATGCATTTCAACAATTGAAGAAGTGCTAGATTTATCCTAATTCTGCTTACGTGTTTGTGCATATTGCGTTTAAGAAAATTCAACAGGGCGAGCGTGAGATGGCGTCAAGTCTGAAATCATAACTTTGCTTCTAGCTCTTATATTATCTGGCGGATTTCAATAAACGTGACAAGAGTAGATAGTGCAGGATCACGCCAGAGGTGTATACTATAAAATAAATATAATTGATACAGGACATATTACGAGGACGTCATAATATATCGGGGAATAAATGGGACATAAATGCAACTGGCAGCTGTCAAGTTCACTACACATGCACACAGGAACATCTGTTTACATGTCTTTTAATTTAATTTTAAACTTCGTTTTCGAGTTCTTAACTTAACTTATCTTATCTGGATGAGGGCCCTTGCCCCCCCTTTATGCCTACTCCAAGCTGCTCTCCTCCATTTCCATAAACCGAATGATGAGGCTCAACATTGCCAAAGTCATTCATTCATTATCTGTCTGGACAATGGCGTGACATTCACACAATAAGTTTGTCTCGTCATCCTCGCCACACATTCTACATTCTATGTTGCCCGATAGTCCTATCTTAGCCAAGAGTCCTTTGACCCCGAAGTGAACTGCAAACACCCCAGTTATTCTCCCCTCTGGTTTTTCGGTCTATATTCTCCTGTGCAAAAGCAATTATGGCGTATGTTTCCGCCTGGAAAACAGGTGCAAATTGCCCCATTCTTACGTTAGCACTATAGTCATTGCATAAATGCCTGCTCCTGTACCGGATCCCATTTTGATCCGTCTGTTTACCAGATTTACCCCCTGAGCTTGGTGGTTCAAGATATTCAGCCCATTCCGCCCCTGAGGGAAATTTTGTAGTGAAGTTCCTTTGGAACACATACTTGGGTTGCATCTTGTCGCTTCCCATGTTTGATATGTGTTTAGTCTTAGGCTTGCTGTCGCTCCACTTCGTAATGGCTTGTTTGCTTCAAAAAACGCTCATGACAAGCCTGCTACCTACATCAGCTGCTCTCTATGAACATGCACTGCGTCAGACTGCATGTAGCTTACCAAGCGGGCCACATATTGGGAAACGCTCTTGAATCAGATGTTTCCAAACCATGTCCATTTTCTAAAGGATGGACTAAGGCAAAAGAGAGTTGGACTCCGGACTGGTCGGCAATTACGGCGATTTGATCGCAATTAAGCCTCTTGGACCATTGTGGCTACAATACTATGCGTTGTGGGTGTCGTCGCGTCAGCTTACCATGTACTGCCCAATGTAAATCCCGCAAAGGTGGATGTACAAATCAAAAGTAAGTTAATTTTCAAAGCAGGGTTATTATGTATGCTGACACTGATTTCCACTGGCTGGCACAAAAATTTTAGAACCAATGGTAATCAACTATATACAAAAATATATTTTAACGAACATTGTTTGTTCAGTGTTTTTTTTATGTATTTCAAATACATCAACACATAATAACTATGTGTACATATAAAAATATAATATCTATCATAATATCTATATATAATACAGGTTATTTTATTAATGAAAGCCTAGAAAGACCTGTTAGGGCAAAATCGACTCTAACGCGGATAGGTTAGAAGATTAAGATGGGAGCTGAAGCGAAGCGAAGCTGCCGTCTTAATCTTCAAGGTTATTTTTTTTATAAAAGCCCAGAATACCTGTTGGGGAAAAATCAACTCTAACGCGGATAGGTTAGAAGATTAAGACAGTTATTACTAGATTTTGATAAGTTTCTTAAATAATAAAATTAAATTCAAAATTCAGCAAAATATGTTTCTGTGAAGTGAATAAGCGGTGATACAATCATATTCGAAATAAAAATACAAGAACCAAATATTATTTAATATAAGTTTCTGTAAAACGAAATTCTATGATTTTTCTGTCTGCGAAACAATGAAACACCAAACATAATTCTACGGTTTGATAAGTTCGTTAAATAAAACAATGATATTACAAAATTCATTGAATTGTGTTTCTGTGAAATATGTTTCATTCAAGTAAATAGTCATTGAAACAAAAATAGTCGAAACAAGGACCAAATATTATTTGAAACATTTTCTGCGAAACAAAATTCTATGATATTTCTGTCTGAAAAACAAGGGGATACCCGGTTTTTTTCCTGTTTGACCGATTGATCGGACTAAAATGTTCAATCGAACCATAAAGACATAACTACTTTCCACTGGTGTGAAATATAAACCCGTCTGACCCACCTTTATACGGAACTTTGAAAGTGTGATAGCGTGAAGGTATATTTCTCCATTTCATGGGTGATACAACAGTAAAAAAAAATATTCGTCGTCCGATCAATCGGACAAGCCGAGCGGACCAAGGCCTAAGGAGCCACTGTTGTCAGCATTCAGCCAAATCAAAAATTATTTTGGGAGAGATTTTATGTCCAATGGTACTTTAATTTAGTCATGAAAAACAATTATTTTTAATGTTATACTTAATTTATATTTGATTTATTTTGTAAATAAACAAGCGTTCATTCATCCAGTGTCGCCAGGGCCCTTAGGGCGAAAATTAGGCTTCTTTTCTTGAAAAGTTACATTTTTGATGCAAAAGTTACATTTTTTATATTTTTCATAATTAATTTCATAACGTTCGATTTTAAGAAATGATAGTAGCCACATACAACTATAATTCGGCGAGTTCGGCGACAGAATTACGCCAGTCTGATGGGCGGTATCTCGAATGTCATACATAGTTGCAACAGACGGACAGACTGATACGTACCACGTAGGTTCTTTTGTCACCTTATCTGTATGAAAAACTATAAATTGTCTCACTTGGTCCCGGTTAGATACAGTTGACCTTTCTTTTTAAACAGAGTTTCAGTATTCTCAAAAGTTACAAAAATTTCATTTACAACAGAAGTTACTTACATGTTACGCGAGCCGGTCAAAAGTTACGAAAAATGTAAGAAAGGTAACCATCTGGCAACACTGCATTCATCCGGCGCGGCGCGCGGCATCTGGCATAATACTCTACTAATCGGAGGACACGCACAAGACTCGTTCCTGGTCATTGGTCTACTCAATCAGCCAACTTTTTGAAATCAGTTCAAGATTTTTTAATATTCGATAACACTTTAACTTGTCTAATACACAATTTTATTTTTTTAAATATAACATAAGTATAGTTTTAATGACAAATGCTTTATTAAATAAATACGTAAACTGATTGAACCCAAAACTCTTCGGTTGGATGTATGGCTTGGGCCAACAGTTTTAAAAACATTGGAAAAGTAAAAAGCACTAGTTCGAAAATCCAACTTTGCGCACGATATACAGCTACATAAAGTACCTACCACTTTTTGAGCAACTGTATTAACCCGCGGAGCGATTTAGTATCACACGTGTGTTACTAACGAAATTTGAAATTCGAACCTACCTTTTGTATAGTTATAGGTAGAAATTTAAATACTTTTTTTTTGACATAACGTTCCACGGGTTCAAAAATATTTTTTTATTATTACTTTGAAAGCTCATGCTATGCATATTTTATCTGTGCTAAAAAATTGTAATACGGTAACTGCCATCACGAATGTCAAAGTGTACTCATATCTCATACGACACTAACATACGGGACAACACAATGGGCGATGAGGTCACAACATACATGAAAATATGTCTTCCTCCCTCTTTCTACGTAGCCCATTGTGTGCATCCGACTTAACGGCTCTGTGTTTGACACTTGTGACAGACACCATTAGTGATGAGGCCACTCAAAATCGCTTACAGTTTTTGCGATAATCGATATGGTTTACGAAATAAAGATAATCGACCCGCATCGATCGACAAAAGAAAAAACAGTAATAACGTAGCTACAATCTAACATAAAATAATTGTAAAATATTTAGGTTAACAAAAATACAACTACTCACATGGGCAGATGCAATATTACTCGATAACTGACACGAGTGAGGAATATAACAACTAATCTGTTGAAATGCGATTTTGTCAATCACTATGTACTGTATGACGTCACAGAAATGGCGGCTCGCGTTTTCGAGGGGATATTGAAACTGCTAATTTCAATATTATTCTTTTCACTTCTCATGCTCGAAAAGTGTGTCATATTAGACTTGTCAAGCGGGGCTAAAGTAGTACATTTAACCCCTAGGGAAAATATGAATACATATTTATGATTTACAAAACATTTGAATTTGACCAATAAAAATACTTCACCTATTAAATCCACCAATCACAGAACACTAATTTAACTCTTAAAAAAATATTTGGTATTGGGTATTAACCAACCAGAATACAGCTTTACTAAAATCGACCAATCAGGAAACATAATTATTTTTTCTAAAGAGTCTAAAGATTAAGTTTGTAGTAGTCCCTATTTCACAATAATTAAAAAAGTGGTTAAATCGTTCGAGCAACACTTTGAAGCGCTCAATGGAAGGTCAGTTTAGCTTTTTTCGCGCGTTAATGTTGCGCGCGAACCGCATTGTCTATGTTTTGTGTGTCAAAGGAGTATAGAAAAAAAAACATGCTGCAAAAGTATATATCTTCGCCGTGGAATTTATTGTTAATTTTGGGTGGGTTAACCTTTGTTTATTTATTTTCTCGCAATCGAAGTGAAAAGTAGAGTGTATAACTCTGGTCTAAAAGCCATATTACCCCTCGAACTATTTTCCCTCACTTCGTTCGGGAAAATAACTATCTCGTGGTAGTATGGCTCATTTTAGACCCTTGTCATACAATCTACTATTTAGTATTCATCTATTTCATAAAAAAAAAAATTCCACATGGTAATTGAAAAGTACGGATTAATGTAGGCTACTTTTCAAAAATACGTGTATGATTCTATTGTTAAAACGTTTGTCACTTACTTTGGCTTCTATCTCGTGGTCGGTGCGGTCGAACGCGCCGTAGTAGTCAGAGAAGGAGGTTAGCGACATGAGGAACATCGCCATGATGCTCTCCATGGGCGACGGCATGGGGTTCGATACCGAGTCGTCCACGCCCTCCGGCGTGTTCGGGTTGTCGAAGGACAGGAAGATGATGTAGTACGCTGCCATAGTTAAATATGAGTACAATTGGTACAAGCTCGCGACGCGACACACTGATTAACCTAATAAATCCCAAGCTACGCAAGCCGGTGGCACAGTCGCAATCAGATATGCATATCTGTACGCTTCATGGTGTTCAAAAATATCTGAACGCACTCGAACGCTTTGGCAATATAATCGTGTTCAGATATTTATTGGCATACTAGTGGCCGCCCGCGACTTCGTCTGCATAGATTTTAGATTGTAACAAAGATATAAAGGAGGACTGTTTTTTTCTGTCACTTGTCTGATGCTGTTAATCATCTGTGAAAAATTACTTAAACGAAAAAATATATCCGCCACCTTGGATTTGAAAATGCATGTCATTTTCGTAATCGGCACCCCGAGGAACCACGAAGATGACACCCATATCGATTTTTAAGAAAAAGAAATGTCCGCCGTCTTGGATTTGAAAATGCATGTCGTTTTCGTAATCGGCACCCCGAGGAACCTCGAAGATGACACCCATATCGCGTTTTAAGAAAAGTAAAGATTTGCTCTCCGCACAAATTTGGAACCCCTTTTTCACCCCTTTAGGGAAGCAATTTCGAAAAACGCTGAGACATGTTTTGTTGTATTTAAACAGAGAGTTAGTACGAAGTTTTAAATCTCTCACTTCAAAAAAAATTTGCTCCCCGTACAAACTTTGAACCCCCTCTTCACCGATTTAGGGAGCAATTTAGAAAAAACGCTGAAATACGCCATTAATATATTGAAACTCTGAGTTTATATACAAAGTTTCAAATGTCTCGCTTCAATAAATACGTGTTTTTATACAAACTTTCATCCCTTGTTTTACCCCCTTAGGGGATGAATTTAAAATAGTTTTTTCTTATCCCTAGCCTACGTTATAAATGTAACCGACTGTGCAAAAATCAACTCTCTGGCATTAGCAGTTTCGGCTGTGCGTTGATGAGTCAGTCAGTCAGCCAGTGAGGACTTCTTTTATATGTATAGATAGATTGTTCGCTTCGGAACATCTGACGGCTGTACTGTGGGTACGAGGAAGGTAAAACAGGCGCAGGGTCGCTAGGCCAGTTACGCGGCCTGCGTCAGTTTGCGGCCTTCTGAAGAACTAAGTTTTTTCAATTGAAGATATTTGCATTATAACATGCCCTAAAGAAATAGTGAGTCGTATGCGTTTTAATTAGTAGCAATTTAATGGCAATATATTAAAAAAACAATTAAATATCCTTTCAGTTCGTCAACTCATCTAGGTGGCCGCAAACTGGCGCATCAAATTAACAGGCCGTAAACCCACCTACCTACCCTACTTACCTACTATCAGTTACTTTTTTATTTTAATTCAAGATACGTCCAAGACCTAAGTACATGTTCATACGAGTGCTCATCAACCGGAATTCAAAGCTGGGCGCTCGCTCCAGCTTTGTCCAACCAACAAGGCCAGACAGTCGCCAGAACGAAGTATAAAAATTGTATTTTCACACCTGCTATTCAGAAAAGAGTTATTGTTGCCTTCGAATGAGGGATCAAAGTTGTACTTTTCTTCCCTCATTTGAGGGCAACAATAACTCTTTTCCTCATAGAAGGTGTGAAAAGCAGTATGTGACACTGTAGCAAAATCATTTGTAAGATATTTCATGTTTTTAGCAGCGGGGCTCATAGACGGTGTGAAAAGCAGTATGTGTCACACGGTAGCAAAATTATTTTCGTCTTGGGCGTAAACACTTGAATCCCTCGCTACGCTCAAGATTCTACTTTAGAATCCCTCGCTACCCTCAGGATTCTATTGTAGAATCTTTCGCTTCATTCAGAATTCAATATGCCGCCCTCGCCGTAAATATATCATTTTGCTCCCTTGAGACACAATGTACTATTTTCACTTAAGCTGCATAAAATAGCTTACTTATTATGTTCTTTGCATAAGGTAAAATCCGTCCTCTGCGCCCGCAGCCGGGAGAGCCCGCGCTCCGCCGCCCGAGGTCAATGACCTCATGAGTATAAATATGACGACGTAAGGACATAATCTTAATTATATAAAAAAATATTTAATTTCTTCGCAATCGAAGTGAAAAGCAGAGTGTAAGTGTCGAGCATTAACCCCTTTTAACGTCCACTGACTATCCAGTCTATATGAACGTCTCGGGTAAAATGGTTCGTCTTATACTCTTATCAAACAATCTACTATAATGCTACCGTTAGATATATGTACATATACTTAATATTGTATGCTTTTTAGTTGAGTATTGCATTAAATCTAACTAAGGTACGAGATTTAAAAAGCATACTTTTAGTCAACAGGCTAACCTTTTCGCCGCCACTGACTTGATATAAAGTCAGTAGGTACATTTGGTGCTCCACACGCCATGACTGCATATCAAGTCGATGAAAAGCAACTTAGTACGTGCCATCAAGTAAGGTTCATTTTCAGTTTTTTGCTACAAAGACTGGCATGTGAGACACAACACAACTTACGGAATCTACTGTGGCGGTGAAGAGATTAAACTTACCCTGAGAAAAACCCATGACAAACACTAGATAAATGCAGACAAATCGCAACAAGTCACCCATCACCATTCTGTAAATCATCACCACGAACGGGCCGACAGTCTTGAATCCTCTGTAAGTAACATTAAACATTTTTAATAACATTAAATATCTAATCAAATCACGAGTCACAGTCAATAAAG
The DNA here is from genome assembly GCA_963556455.1 of Epiblema foenella. Taxonomy (NCBI): domain Eukaryota; kingdom Metazoa; phylum Arthropoda; class Insecta; order Lepidoptera; family Tortricidae; genus Epiblema; species Epiblema foenella. Next base: position 18,515,610 of record OY747095.1, read on the forward strand.
ACGATAATTCAATTACTAAGATAATTACAATCTTGGGGCCACATAGTTCGGTACATCATATATTTCGTATGGTGTGTAGATTTCGCGAAAAGGGAACTTGGCTTTCTTTGTGTATGAAAATTATACCTGCAGAAGAAAAGAAAGTAAGGCGCTGTTGTGAGCATTATGATAACGGCAAGGTGGTCCTCGGCCTCGTCCGCGCACCACAGCCGCAGCGTCGGCAACGCTACCATCAACAGGCACGAGAACAGGAACATCACCCTGCACACAACCGAGTTGGCCTTTGAAATGAAACATGTAAACCGGGATACAAATAACTGGGCTATGTGATTAATTCATCCTCTAAAACATCTGGGCGGCCGCCATCAGTAACTATACCCTCCACCATCTACATATCCTTACTACCACCTGCCATATATTACGGATACTGGTTAAAAACATGATTTGAATTGAGATATAATGTTACCTGGACGGCACAGTGCTCAAGTTCTCAACGAACATCTTCAGACCAAGAAATCTTGCTTCTCGTAACGCGGCGCCGATGTAAGCCAGCGCTCCTAACCAAAGCAAAAGCTCTGCAGAAATGCGAACCTGCATTAAAGAAACTGATTAATTATAGGAAGGATTATGTGATTATGAATTATGAATGACTTGTAGGAATGTCCATACTTACTTTCGCTTGCCAAGAATCAAAGTTCATCAACCTGCACTCTTCTGTGAGACCTTCCCACCAGTCTTCCATGTCGGTTTCCTTTGGTGGCTCAGTCGCTGTAAATAATAATTCCTGGATAATGTGTTCAGTGATTAACATTGCTATTTCAGTTTGAATAAGTCAACCTACGTTTGTCCTTTTCTTTGGAATGACTTTTGAAACGAGCACAAGGACCGCTATTGGGTTTGGTTTCATTCAACAACTCAACGGCTCCCGGGTCTATTTCAGTGGGGTTTAGCGTTGAAGTACAATTCTCTGAAAAACAAAACAAAAAAGTCTTCAAATAATAAGTACTTATTAACAATCAAATTACATGAGGTCATTGATGAAGGCTTTAATTCTAACTATTCTGAGTACTAAATGATGGCCTCATTTACCCATATCAATAGCGATTTCGGTATCATTATTAATAGTAGAATTGAATGTGGTTGTGTTGAGCGCGTGTTCGGGTGGTGGACCGGGGCGCAGCGTGAAGCACACGAGGCTGACGAGGAAGTAGCACGAAAACAGGATGAACTGCCGGTAGAACCGGAACTTGACGAACGTGTTCCATTTCGTCTTCAGCAGGTCGATGAGCATGCCTTCGAGCAGCTCCAAGTGCTCGTCTTTCTCCTAATGATCAAGACAGTACAACAATAATTCTTCAAAGAGACCTTTAAATAAACTCAACAATAAAAGGCTTACGAACTGTCTCATTGACAAAGACTTAAAGCAAGCATCAAATTTATGTAGGCTTTGAACAATGAACAGAAGCCTGATCTGCCTGATACATTCTATCAGATAGAGGGCTTGGAAACACGGTGTGCCATGGATGGGCCGTAGAAAATCAATAATAGTTATTTGTTCAACAAGAGAGCAAAGTAGATTTTTGCTGCAAGTGTTGATATTGAGTCCCGAGCAAGCGAAAGATTCTATAATTGAATCACGCGTAGCGAGTGATTCAAAATTAGAATCTTGAGCGTAGCGAGGGACTCAAAGACACGAGATGCAAATATCTTTGCTCTCGTGTGATACATACAACTTTACACATCAGCGGCGAGAACATATAACTCAATGGAATAAAACGCCACATAGAATAAATCAAATCATTTTTATGTAAAAAAATCAAACAACAAATACATGTGAAATAACAAACATTAACTACGATTACTCTTTCCCATAACATTCACTTTACATGACGTTAAGAAAAAGCCCACTGACAACCGTTTTAGAAATGTAACTAGTTTTGGGTACGTTTCAATATGTATATTGTGTTTCGACTTCATCGTCGCTTGAGCATCGGATATTGCTCCACATGGTTTTCGGTTGTTTGTTATGGGATAACCTTACTTACTTATACTTATATTTTTTCCGAGATAATGGTTGCTCCTTTATTCGATCGTCATTTATTGAATATTTCGTGTCCTTTTAAATACTTCTGTCGAGACTTTTCGGGCATAAAACACAGTTCAGCCTCTTTGACGGCATCTCTCAACTCTTGAGGAGTTAAAACATCGGCTTCGTCAATTTTTTCACTCATATTTAGTACAGTTTTTGGTTTAAGTTATGTTTTATATCCAAGAAAACGTAATACGAATAACATTTAAAAAGTTCCAGCGCGCTAACTTTTTAAAGAATATAAAATGCGTTCTGAAACTGTATATGAATTTATATTCGTTCACCGTATGAAAAAACTAAAGACTTATAATAATTAATGTTCGCGATCAATATCGCATTTCTTCATTGTATTTTAAGAATAATGAAATATTAATATGATTATAATAATTAGATTTAATATAGGTTTAATATTTTTATACGACTTTAACACGAGTTCGAATTTTATTTTGTTTCGGAACGAGTTTTTCGTTCCCGCTTTTTAGGGGCCTACTACGAAGTTTCGAAGTCGAATGACGAATCGACATAGTTTGTCTCTCTTTCTTTTTTGTAACGGAGTGAAAGTGACAGAGAATATGAAGTTTAAATGGTCAAGTTTGTATTACACCCCGCAGTATGAAAAGATGACCTGTGACTAACCTACGATATGAAAAATTAAAAAGTTAGTTTTCTTCACGCTCGCAGCAAAATTGCATTTTGCTCACTGGTTTCAAGCAGCAAAACCGCCGTGTTTGAGCCACTGAGGTGAAAAGAATTTTTACCCACTATTTTTATCACTAACTCTAAAGTGAAAAGAAATCGTAAACTGAAACTTACGCCGAAAACAACCAAGTTAAGAGCGGAGTCTTTGTTGATGAGGCCGGTGTCGGTGTCCACGGTGTCGACGCCGTCGAGCGGGTAGGCGGCGCACGTGGTGGCGCCGATCTGCCAGTAGATCTCGCGCTCGATGTTCAGGATATGGAAAAACAACTCCGTGCGGGCCAGCTTCGCGGCCAGCGTCAGCGGCGTCAGGTTCTGTACGTTGCGCAGGTGCAGCGACGCGCCCACCTCGTACGCCATGTCGAAGGTACTCTGTTATACCCAAAACGAATACTTGTTTTGGCTCCCCAGGCACACTACGAATCTTAGTACATAAACCTAAAAAAACCCCGCCTCAAAAAAAAAACAGTAATTAATGGATTTTTTGGAGTTTACTCCTTAAGAATCGATTTTCATATATAAGCCCGGGCTATGAAAATTAATGGGGTATGAAATCAAACGTAATCTGCCGTGATAATTTAAAAACTCGTATCTCAGTAAACGATCGAAGTAAAGTTACGACTTCTTAATTTAGCACTTTACTTTAGTTATGGTGGGAGAGCGCAAGAAGGGATTTCGGGTTTTACTCAAGCGCGTGAGGTTAAAATATGGAAGATAGCTTGTACACTATTGAGTACCTATCCCATTTATAAGCCCTCTATCTAGTGTAGCCTGTCACATTAGTAAAAAACTCGATCTTCGGATTTACTCCAGCGCCTCAGATTGAGATCTCGTCAATCGCATCACAAAAAGATTACATTTACTTAATCTGACGATTTGAGCGTGACGCAAGATAGTGGGAGGGACACAAACTTGCTAAAAGAGTGACCTTGACATTACGATTGATTTTATTTGTATTATGAAGTAAGTAAATCATTCACGAACAACGGGAAATCTTAATCTGACCATTTACACAAGCCAAAGTCACAATGATGTTAGACACAATGGAGAAATTATGTACCATGCGTCCTGCAGGTGTCCTGCAGGTCGGGGTTGGCGCCACGCGCCAGGATCAGCCGGTAGCACTCCTCCTGGCCGAGGCACGCCGCGAAGCTTAGCGGTTACTGACCATCTTCTCGTAGATGACGAGCATGTGCAGCACGGTGTTGCCGTTGGTGTCCTGCAGGTCGGGGTTGGCGCCACGCGCCAGGATCAGCCGGTAGCATTTCTCCTGGCCGAGGCACGCCGCGAAGCTTACCGGTTACTGACCTCCGTCTTGTAGATGACGAGCATGTGCAGCACAGTGTTGCCGTTAGTGTCCTGCAGGTCGGGGTTGGCGCCACGCGCCAGGATCAGCCGGTAGCATTTCTCCTGGCCGAGGCACGCCGCGAAGCTTAGCGGTTACTGACCATCTTCTCGTAGATGACGAGCATGTGCAGCACGGTGTTGCCGTTGGTGTCCTGCAGGTCGGGGTTGGCGCCACGCGCCAGGATCAGCCGGTAGCACTCCTCCTGGCCCAAGCACGCTGCGAAGCTCAACGGGTACTCGCCCCAGTACACGTATCTAAAGCAAGAGAGAAAGCAGATACATTTGACGTAAGCATACAGGCTGATTCAGGAGACTGGTCCGGTGTTGGAGAATTAGAATTTACACCTATAAATACAGTTAATATCAAAAGTGTAAAGTGTCAGCCTTGAGTTTTGAGTTAAAAATAAATAAATCAATACGAACAATAGATCTAATGATTTGAGATAGATTGAAATAAATTGACACATTTTGACCCTACACCCCATGATAATTACACTATACCTATCATTCCTGATACAATTTAATGGCAAAAGTGATCCCAGAGTTTCAGTTATGAGTTAAACAAACCCGGAATATGTAAAACAAATAATGTTAATTTTATTATAAATAGGTACTAAGTAATTGAAATTATGCTCAATTATTGAGCCAGAAAAAGTGATTCATGAAATTCATGATTAGGTGTGGCTCTGAGTATGCGAGTAATACACAGAAACTCACTGCTGAATGAATGTTTTCCTTGCTTATTTGTAGGTAAACGTTCATATGAAATGCGTCAGCTTTGATCATTACAGTCATCATTCCACCTTCGGCCCGGATCCCTAATCGCGCTCGCCTGTGAAGAGCTAAGAGGTTAGCTGATAATCATCTGACTATTATAATTTTTTATATGTGCCATTCGAACCAGTTTTTAGAAACGATCAAATGTTTGTATGGGACCAAATACAATTAGATCAACACAAAAGACGAAAATGAGAGGCAAAGTACAGCATAGCTGACGAGCACTGAAAACGCTCCATATCCATACTGATTGACAGCTAGGTGTGTCGTCACGCCTGCATAGCTTCGTACTATCGTTATTTGGAAAAAAGAGGAATTTGCCGTTTTAGTCGTAAAATATTGCATTTATATACATATAGTTGCCAATTGCTATACAATTTATTTTTTATTTAAACCTAATTTAGGCCTGAAGACGCCATTGATATACTTACCCCTCTGCCAAACGAATAGGAGAAAAATTGGCCACGTTATTAAAAACTACTTCATTAAGCTATTATCCGTTAGTCTCGAAATCGCTCCGGGCGTGTGAAGTACTCCGTCTAAATGCCTTTGTGCTGTTTTGGGGTGCAAAAGACGTTTTAATTTACTTAAGTATCAAATTTATAAAAAGATGAGTCATCATTTCAGTTGCACGTATGTTTTCGCTTTAATTAATTCTCTGTATAATTACTTAAAGTAATTAAATTCGTAAATCGAGCATCGATTACGAAATCGATTTCAAAACATTGGTGCTTGACTAGGGATTGCAGAACCGGTACTGTTTTCAAGAACCGGGATTTTCGGTACCAGCTAGAAATAGAACCGGGATTTCCCGGTATTTTCGGTACTTTCGGGACCGCACTAATCTAAATATATATAAAAAAAATTCCTGATCTACCATCAACGCACAGCCGAAACTACTGGAACTAGAAACTTCAAATTTGGTCCAGAGCTTACTTTTAAGACGTATACAAGGGACAAGACGGGATTTTTGGAAATTCGACCCCTAAAGGGTTCAAATAGGGGTGCAAAGTTTGTATGGGAGAAAAACTTTTTTTTGACCTGAAGACTTAAAAATTCGTAAAAAGGTTACGAACTTAAATCCAAAGAAAGTGTTTTCAGCGTGTTGCAAAATTCTAACCCTAAGAAGGTAGAATAGGGGTGCAAATTTTGTATGGGAGAAACTTCTGTTTTAGAGTCAGAGACTTAAAACTTCGTATATGGACTCTCTGTTTAAATAAAACAAAACTTATTTCAGCGTTTTTCGAAGTAGCTCCCCAAAGTGGTGAAAGGGGTTCCAAGTTTGTAAAGGAGAAAGTCTTTGATGAAGCCAGAGATTTAAAACTTTGTATATAGACTCTTTGTTTGAATACAACAAAACCTATTTCAACGTTTTTCGAAATTGCTCCCCCAAAGGCGTGAAAGTTCGTACGGGGAGCAAATCTTTTTTGAAGTGGGAGATCTAAAACTTTGTGCATATATTCTCTGTTTAAATAAACCAAAACATGTTTCAGCGTTTTTCAAAATTGCTCCCCTAAAGGGGTGAAAAGGGGGTTCCAAGTTTTTGCGGGGAGCAAATCTTTACTTTTCTTAAAGATCGATATAGGTGTCGTTTTCGAGGTTCCTTGAGGCGCTGATTACGAAAATGACACGCAGTTTCAAATCCAAGACGGTGGATTTATGTTTTCTTAAAAATTGATATGTATTTTTGTAGTTTTTCGGGGTGCCGATTATGAAAATGACATCCGTACATATCTACATACGTAGGTGCAACTGAGAATCTCCATTTTTGTAGACGGTTGAAAATTACGCTTACTACGCGGGCGAAGCCGGGGGAAAAAGCTAGTGTTACATATAATCGGTAAACAAACCGGGAAAGGCAATAGTTATGATTCTAAACTTACTTTTAAAAGAAAACAACTGTAGGAATGTCAATGCCTTTGCCTACCTACAGTTACTTACTAAATATATAAACCCCCTTATGCATAAACGTTAATTAAACCTATTTTATTTTAGTTAGCCGTTATTATAGCCGCTGAAATTCGGTTATCCTTATCTGACACTTTGACTCAGAACTGGTTTCAATGGTGAGGAATACATAGTTTTCTTTAAATCGCACTTTTCTCCTCTATGCTTAACGGCTCTTTCGTGTAATTTAACTAGATTTGAGAAAATATAGAGCAAAAATGGATTTCCCGAAAATCCCGAAAGTACCGGGATTTCTATTTTGCAGTCCCGGTTCTTTGCTGGTCTAAAAATTCCGGGAAATCCCGGTATTTTCGGTTCCGGTATTTCCCGGGAGCAAACCCTATGCTTGACCATTACGCTTGGCAACTATTTTGATGTTTTGCGGGTCTCCGTAGTTTATTGTGTATTACGTTACTGCTACTGTTACCTCGTCCCAAGCAACATTTGGCGAAATATTTTGTTCAGAAAGATGCGCTGAAGGCGTCTCCTGTCTTAAATACTCTAAGATTGAAACATGACCACTCTATTTGTAACTTGGAATTTACATTTGGACCATAAAAAAACAGTTTTTTACGAATCTTTATAACCCCATATATATTGTGATAATTTGATGGTTTCCTATCCATATACGATATAGCCATACTATGTTATAAATTGTAACATGAGTCATATACCCTATTCCGTTTCGAGCGTACGTGGGTCATTGTCAGATTTAGGTTCGCGTCTTTTCTGTGGACATATCAAAAGTTAAGGGCCAAAAAGCTTAATTGTGAATTGGTCTTGTAACCCGCATAAACGGTGTTTCCGTAACTATAAATCCATGTAATAAAAACATAACTTACATGTACATAAGCCGTTAACTATTGACCACCGGGTTGACTAGGTACTTTTGTTTTTACAACTGACAATGACCCACGTTGACCTGTGATAGCACTTGTAACACAATATTCTATTGGTACTACATTTACTTCAAGGATTCACTAGCATTATGTTTCATGAAGTAAAAGTATAGATTTCTCCTTAAGTAAGGAGCGAGCATTTGATCTTATTGATAGAAAACAGAAGCCCGGCGGGGTGTTACCCATCGTAGTTGGTGTTGTATTGCACGTTGACCCACTCGTGGTCCTGCGAGTCGGATCGCGACGCCTTCTGGTCCTCGGGGCACATGAAGTTGCCGTAGCAGCGCTCGTGGTAGTCGGCGCCGGCGTCCAGCAGAAACTTCACCATCGTCGGGTCCTCGTTCGTGATTGTCATGTGCAGGACGCTCTCGCCTTTACAACAACAGTAGTTTTACATTAAACATAACCTCCTCTAGTATTTTTACAAATATGATAACATTGACAACTATTGTCAATCCCATAGAGTAAATTATTGTCATCCGACGACTGATAGGAATCGAACGAATCCATCAAGTCGTTTGAATTGAAACTAAAGAGCGTGCCAAAAGATAGAGAAATACTCTTCTTCTGCGCAGGCCACAGTTGGGTAAAGAAAAAACTTACCTACCTACTCGAATTCTTGTACCCACAAAGATAGATACTTCTAATACTTCATTCAAAAGAGGAGCTTCTAAGTCCACCCTTTTATTTAGGGCTCCGTACCTAGTAAACAAGGAACCCTTAAAGTTTGTCCGCCTGTCTGTCTGCCCGCGGCTTAGTAACCGTTAGTAATAGCAATAAAATATATCTATAAACCGACACGCAATGGGGGCTATCGCGTATGAATTCGCCGCTAGAGGCGCTAGTGTAGCGTGGGGTCCTCCGAAACGTCAAATGTCACTCTTTTTGGTTGCGCTACGCGGGTTAATATCTAATTGGAACAATATGGTCACTATTTTGCAATACCTGAGCTTGATTATGGCAAATATGAATTAAGGGTCAATTTGTCTTTCGGAAAATTATTTCCTCCTTTTTTCCGAACAAAACGGGACCACGCTACAATGCGGTATATTCGATATTTTTACGGTACGGTTTTAAGGTATTGAATATGATTTAAACGTAAACTTCGTTCTTATGTCCATAATAACCAATAACAATTTTTGACAGCTGGACCTTAGTCGACAGTGGCGCCAACTGGTGAGCACAAAAACGATAGCCCCCATTGGCTGGGTTTTTTTATGAAGGATGAAAATTAGGTCCATTTTCGCTGTCTCATAGATTTAAGATAAGCTCGAATCGATGCAGAGCCCATTATGGGATATTATAGAGTATCGTGATTGGAAACCTTTCTAGATCGTGGAAGTTATTATTAAAAGTGAATTTAATTTTCTGCGCCATTTATCAGGTGCTCTATCAAATGAGCGGCTTTTAGCACATACGAGTAGAACATATCGCTCGCTGCGGCTCTAATCGCGGCGAAGGGCAAAAATGCCGCAATATTTATTTTAATTACAGGGTTTTTAATTACGTTTATACTTGCTTTGTATTTCATATAAAAATAAAAAGGTAAGGGTATTTTACTTTCACGTACTTCAATATTATAAGGCTCGGTTTTATAAAGATCCGTTAGACCTTATGTCGGTTTGTTATGTCAAAAAATCTATTGAGTTACTGAAATTTGGTCTAACAGATCTTTATAAAACCCGGCCTTATTGAAGTTATTTAAGGTATTGTTTATTAAACCATCGTTCTTCACATGTACAGTCAACTGCAAAACTACTTGCACTTTTAATGCAGGCTTTGTAATGTAATCGATTGTCAAGATATACGTAATTTGAGTTCATTAGGAGTATAATTTTTTTTTCATCTAACTATAGTTTACAAAAGACTGTAGTACGTAGTAGGTACATACATTACATATTACTTAAGTAGGTAAAAAATACACCCGAATAAATTATCATTCATGAATCGATTGTTTATTATTAGGTAGGTATGTATAATTCACATTGTAGGTCATTGATCTAAATATCTACGAAATGCGAGCAGTCAGTGGCGCACCGTAAACTAACCAACGGTCATGTAAAGTTATGTACTTATTTAATATATATGTATGTCGTGAACGAGCTTATTGGGCTAGAAGCACCGCAGCCGCATGACCACAGGTGCAGGATCGTCTCGACCACGAAAATGACAAACAGTGAGAGCAACATTTTTCTTAAATTTGTTTAGGTTTATATGAGTGTGGCCTACCACACTCATATAAACCTAATACCATAACCATAGTAAATACTCATGACACATTTAGATGTTCGTTGATGAGCTAGGGGTAGAAGCGCAGCAGTCGCGTGACCATTGGCCAGGTCGACCAGCAGCGACGTGGCATTCGGCAGGCACAGATGCAGGAAAGTTTCGCCCACGAAATGACAAACAGTGAGTGATGAATCGCATGCTGTGAACATTTATCTCCCGCAGCCCAGATTGATAGATTGATTTATATATGAGCGTGGTAGTAACCATAGTATTCATCACTCATGTAGATGTCGTTGATGAGCTTGGGGTAGAAGCGCAGCAGGCGCTTGGCCAGGTCGGCCAGCAGCGACGTGGCGTTCAGCAGGCACAGATGCAAGATCGTCTCACCTACGGCGCCACGCTCCTGTAATAATCACAATAGATTTAGTTTTCCCCTTGGGTTGAAATTTCAACAACTGTTTTTGCAAAGACTGCATGGCGCTAAGCATAGATTTCAATAATCAGCAGATTGCCGGTTTTTGGGAGCTCGGGCTTGACAGATCTGAGGATGGGACCCAGAACATGGTGTTAGCGTCAAACCTTGAGATCCCAGCAGAGCTCGCGGTATGCAGAAGGATTGGCGTCGTATTCCTCCTGCGTGACGTGCGGCCAGTCTTTCTCCACGTCGAACTCCTCGTCGGGATTCTCCATCCCGCGTAGCGGTGGCAGCTACCAACATCACACAACATACATGTAATTGCTATGAATTGATACCCAGAGAAAAAGATGCAAAAGTTTATATATGAATGTGTTCAACGCCGAAGAAGTCGCTGGGTATTTCTCAATAGTGTATTTAGGATCATTATTTGAGCGTTTGTTCCAAATCACTTTCGTGGTCACTATTTTGTCGAAGTCAGAAATTCTACCAAAATCTACAGCAAATCGCCAAAAATGTTACCACGAAAGTGAGTGCAGTAATATTAAGATTAATATAATTATATCTTGTGATGTGTTTAACAAGTATGCAACCGCACCAGCTTGTGCCGGGGCCGCTCCTTGTTCCTCAGCAGCACGAGGTGCGAGATGGGGATGTAGCGGCCCTTGCCCCTGTTGTACAGGAAGGGCTCCACCTTCGTCTTGATGGCATGGTCGATCTCCGCGTACTGCTTATTCTGCACGGCGCGCTTCATCATGTCCACCAGCAGCCCTCCTCCTGCACACATTTTACCTTCAGCAGTACCTGATTACGTCAATATATACTTCATTACTATGCTCTTCGCTTTTAACACGCTCGAACTATGCAATATATAGTGTAACTATGATACATGTTTGTTAAAGTAATTTAATTTAGGTATACTTATCTGCTGTGTATCGTCAATTCTATGCCTAGAACATTCGGCGCCACAATTCACTCACTCTTGGCTAACTTTATATACAATAAAGTACAGAAAATTACTTCAAGTATAACACTAAAATATACTCTTATGCCATTGGATATTTTACTTTAACAGTTATGTAATATGTAATAAGAAGAACATACCCAATGTCAGTGTCTACCTCAAAGTACCTAATCGTACTGTTTTTCGTTCTATACATTTTTGGCTTTATAATCCAGTACGCCTGAAAGTACGGGGTAGTGTGCATCAAATCCGGTAGTTCTGATTTTTTGTAAACTTTTTTATGATGTTGGCCCAATCAATAATTCAAGTTTGTGCTGACCTCGAGCGCCGAACGCAACTTTGTCAATAAGCGTAAAATCCGTGAAAAATTCGGTTCTTTTTCAGATTTTGGCGATTTTAGCCCTAAAGGTCTAGAACCTAATACATAATGACTATAATAACTCTGAGGAGTATCAGTTGTCTCTAGATGAACTCATGGACCAGATAGAAGGAGAATGACCTCAACGACGAACAGTCAAAAATCGCTAAATTAAATTAACTATGTAATTTCATTCGTTTTTAGGGTTCCGTAGTAAACAAGGAACCCTTATAGTTTCGCCATGTCCGTCCGTCCGTCCCCCGCTTTTCTCAGTAACCGTTAGTACTAGAAAGCTGTAATTTGGCATGAGTATACATATCAATGACGCCGACAAAACGGTAGAATAAAATCATAAAAAAAATTTTTTTAGGGTACCTCCCCTACATGTAAAGTGGTGGTGCAATATATTTTTTTTCCAAACCCCATCGTGTGGGGTATCGTTGGATATCTCTTTCAAAAATATTATAAGGTTTCTAAAAGCATTATTTGATTCAAGAATCGGTTGGCGTGATATTAAGCTTTGAACTGATAATTTTTGCTATGGTCAAGTGTCCTCCCTTCCCCCCTGCAAGCTAAACGGTGCCTACTAGGCATGTGAAAAAAATCATGGTAGTAGTATATACGATGAATTTAAAAGGAAAACTATCACAGCTAAGTAGACATTACCGTAAAGGGCAAAAATATGTATACAACACTACATCTCAAAAAAGTACACCATCAGTACTAAGATCAGTAAAAACCCTTCTTCGGATCCGTAATTCCATATAAGTATGACCGGTGACGTGATGGACGGGCAACTACGGAACCCTACACTGTGCGTGGCCCGACACGCAATTGGCCATTTTTTATTAGTACCTCTTCGGAACGTTTTGAAAGTCCGACCCCAACGACTAATTAAATTAGTGTGCAAAAAATCAGAACTACCGGATTTGACGCAAGCTCTGAATGTATAAAGATACTGAATTATCAAATGTGCTTCAAATATAATAACATACTCACCCTTAACATCAACAAACTTGTATATTTTCTGGGTACACGTGCCAGCCTGCTTCTTAACACCGCTTGTCACGTTGCTTTCTGTATTACCCATGATACTACCCTATTGATGATACTGATTCAGAACATAAATATTTCTGCTATAGAAGACACATAACTAAAGTTTGCCGACTAATATTTATCGACAAAGCTAACTCCGTTACTATAACAATCCCCTACACCCTAGGCCTACAGTATGCGCATGGTTTGTGGTTTCTGCCCGCCGCTCTAATTAATTACCTATTTTCTAATCTCGAACGTTCGCCTATTATAAATATTATAACTTGGGTGTATTTTTATGTTGAAGATAAGTTACCTATCGAATAATCTGTGTGGTAGCTATTTCTTTATTGACAACTTAATGCGCTACTCCTTTAGTGTACACTGTACAGCACTGTGCAGTGCGTTGTGTTGTACGGCAAAAAAGTTACGGATCATGCGCGTATGGTTTGATACTCGTAACGCTGCTGGAGCCAAAACAGATATTTGTTCGCAATTACATTAAATTAAAACTTGCATTGTGGTTCTAAAACCATGGTATTTAGTTATACAAGCTATAGAAACTCATCAGTCATGCAGTACTGTGCGATACCAGTAATTCTGCCAAATCTGACCAATCAAGAATCTGCCGAAAACAGATTCTGCCGTATACCGACCGACGGAGCGATGTGCTGCAGTGTACGTTTACAAAAAATATACATAGATTCGTCGGTAGAGATGGGCATGCGCCTCGGTGCTAAACGTTCATGAACAAATGCACTGCACGGAACTTTGGTGGAATCGCATCTCTTAAGCTGACCCGTCAGTGGGTTACTGGTTAAACAAATACCTATAAATCCTCTAAGTACCTACCCAAAAGAATAACGAACGTCGAGTAAAGACATGATCGTTCTCCTTCTTTCCATTTTAATTTCCTAAATTAATTCTACCATCTGACCTTTCAATTCAGAACCAAAACGTCGTTATCTAATAGGACCAATCCTATGGACCAAACCCAAGTTTTGTCAAACTAGTGAGTTAGCCAAGCTTTTGGGCATAAGCCCGATCGATAATAGTGTACCTTGGCAACCTGTCTAACCACCCGAAAGCCTTTAATCTGCCTTCTATAGCACAGGAGCGCAAACGAACTGCGGGTGTCGCTATGGGGTGGGTGATGTGATTGGATGGACCACCTATGGTCGTGTGCTATCTGTAGGATGCCTAATGTCGACACAAAAAAAACACTTATTATTTAGATAAGCTTTTAATCATTATTTTAGTAGCCGTTTAAAAGTTACGCAGCTACGTTTGATTACTTGGGTATTACAATGCAGATTTTAAAGGACTGATAAAAATTACTTCTACTTAGGTATCATGCTTAAGTATTTAGAATTAATCGGTGTAAATAGTTATGATTAAATTTTTTTAACCACTCATTTGTCTAAATTAATATGGATTCCGAAGGATAAGATAACATACTTCCACCATACTTAATATAGAAGCACCAAAAAACAATCCTATCACACTTCCAATTGATACTGAAAAGGAATTTAAAAGAGTACATAAGAAAAAATGCTAATAAATATAACCAAATAATGCGGATCAACATCCAATAAGTAGGTAATATATAAAACAATATCGAACCAGGACTCGTACTGAAAGATACTTAAATACTAGTGGAGATATAACAAATATGGGTGCATATATCAGAGCGTTTCAACCGCCTAATTTATTTGGCACCATTTGTGATGAAGTGTCTGTAAAGTTTTATGATATTTAAAGTTATTTAGTAGCTACTGAAGGAGGTGCAATACATCCAGAATTCAAATACTTATAGTTAATTGTCGACGGTTTTATAAGGAACTGTTAAACCTGTAAGAGGTGTTGGTGTTAAGTTACCGAAATTTATCTGACATTTGGTGTAACGGATGTTTATAAAACCTGGCCTTGGTTCGGTTGTAGGTCCATTATATCTTATGTTAGTCGGTAAGTTCAATAAATATGTTGAATTACCAAAATTTGATGATATTTTTGGTGTAACGGATCTCTATAAAACCTGATCTTAGTCATTTAGAGGAGCTCACCGACTAGGTCTAAATTAGAGCGAAGTAAGGTCCTCTCGTAGCGTAAATGCGGCAGAGACGACATTCGGATGTTCACCTTAGTTCCAGATTCCCTGTCTTCCACCACCCATTTCCTAATTAGATAAAACGTTTCTAAGTAGATATTATCATTTAACGAATGGACTAAGATATAATAAACGGACCTATAGGAAGGATTAAATCCCTCTTCAAATATTATACGCACACATACGAGTAGTACTGCGTATTAAGTTGTATAAATAAACAGTTAATTCAAAACACTTGTTTTTCACAAATTGGTAGCAGCCGTATACTGGGTCTTCATTCGAGTTTCCTTACTTGGAAATGTGTATTGTGGTGAGTTCACTCTCGCTGCAGGACGGCAAGCAAGGTTCGTGATTATTTCTTTTGTCGATGCCCAATTTATACTTATTAGCTAGAAAAATTAAAAAGTATTAATGTTTAATGAGTCCTTGTAAAGAATTACAAGGAGAACCTTTACTAAATAACAAAACGTCATACCTTCATAAGTCACCAAACAATTAAGGCCCGTGTAATTGCAATAACTTTTCTCGTCTGAAACGAATTTTTCATAGTAGCAATAATATAATTTTGAAAAACAAATATGCCTTATGTTGGTAAAGTAAATACTTATAAATTAGAAATACAGGCATCCTCAACTCATGGCATGCCACTTTTAGGTATTTATTGTCATGGGGATGGACTCACAAGCTGAGTTGCGCGCCGGATGCACGCAGCCGCACTCGCGGAATGAGTCTTCTGTGACCTGAGCCAGCTTACATGATCCGTACGAATACACCTGTAACCCCGGACCCAGAGAAAAGTAAAAACAAACGTCACATTAATCACTGATAGTTAGTACCTCTGCTGTAATTGAAGATTGAAAGTGTCAAGTATGTTATCAGTGCGGCGCTAGAACGTCCACCATACGAGTACCTTGATTTGATGACGATTTGACGATATTACAAAGGAAAAGTTACTTGCCATAGGTAGTGTGAAGCCTATTCAGTGGTTAACTTATTGCATAAGTTTGGAATAATATAGCATAATTTTCATTACGGAAATTCGATTTTCGTAATAGAAAATTATCCTAAAATAAGAAAGCCCGTGCCAGAATAAGAGACCATCTTGTATTCTTGTGCCTTCACGGCTTTTCGGGCTGATTTTTTTTCGGATGATGTGCCTCGTCATTGGTATGTGTTATACTAAATTTCAAAATTCGCCATTTCTTATTTTTAATTATTTCTAAAACAGACACCTCTAATATTTTAATCTTCTAATAATACCCCTTTTAATGAGCTACAACATTACATTACATTTGGAATTTTATGATGATATTCTTAATCAAATGGCGAAATAAGAAACTCCAACGTATAAATATCTACATAATTACGAGTATAAGTCTTCAAAGTTTTAAGTCCCTTTTCTGCAAAATGCACCTTTGTATTGGAACGATCATCATTTACAATGGCGCTCGTGGTCAATGACGTCACTGATCTGTCGCGCTTTCTCTCTCTAACCAGCAACAATAAACCGGTTGTAGCTTCGTTATTTTTTGAGATATTTGAATAGGATTTTCGCCATATGGCATTTTTTTGCCTTGTTTCTTTTGGAGTAGTCAAATTTTGAGTGAACATGCCTATTCAAGTTTTTTTCATTAAGGGGATTATTAGTGAAAAACGATTTCTTTTATTTTTTTATTGCTCAAAAATAAGAAAAAGGTGAAAGCTGAAATAGCAGTTACTAATCACAAAGGCACATCATCAGAAAAAAAATCAGGCTGAAAAGCTATTAAGGCACAAGATGGTCTCTTATCCTGCCACGGCCTTTGCTTTGTTTATATAAGCTTGTACATTAGGTACATACTCGTACCGTCAACGTTTATGATCCGGAGAGGAACCAATAGTGTTGGCAAGGTTCAAGTTTGATAGATATCTGCAATAGGAGGAAAGGAATCACATTGCTTTTACTAAGGGACTCACGAAAGTTTCGAAGTGAGTACGATACTTGCAGCATAAGTATGGAGTGGCTGTGAAGGCACCTCGTCCAGGTAGCGACAACCGCGCACGAGCTGTCCCTCCAACTTCAGGAGAGGCTCGTTCGCCATCTCCACCAGTGAGAAAAGGAACTCGACCCAATTCCCTTCCCGAGTTTTCACTTCAAACTTGAACTTGTTGTCCAAGTTCTTCGTTGACAACTCTTCCGGACTGTGAACGGATATCTGTTGAAACGTACAATTACCCTATTTATTGATATGATATATAGATACCCTATATATAGGTATATTATAAGTAGGTATGTACATATGTGTAAATAACTTAAGGCCACAAACCCGGTCATATATATTAAGGTGTTACCTAATTATGTTCAAATTGTGGATAATATATGTATACAGGTAGAGCAACTATGATTCTTTCCTCTTGCATATATATAGGTACTTATATGTGTACCTTACATTTTCCCAAAGTAAACATGCTAGTTATCACTTACAGCATTTTATGTGCTCCTATAACTAACTATACTTAGGCCGGGTTTTATAAAGATCCGTTAGACCAAATGTCAGATCAAAGTTCCCTAACTCAGTATATTTTTTGACATAACAAACCGACATAAGGTCTCTGTCGTATACATTTGCCTAGGTATCAAATTATTACTTACCTAATGTTGGGTTTAAAATACCTTACTTAGCACTATAAGTATAGGTACTTTAACGTTACACTACTAATATCTTCATAATCATGCAGTGACTCCAATTGACCTGGTTCTAATAACCTGAATGATATGAAATATGACCCTGAGTGTTAATGTAGTTGACAAAGCCTAATGCATTATATTCTGCACGAAAAGTAAACCTACCTACTTGTAGGACACCGAAAACATAGTTAATTGGTTCTACCCGAGTAGGTTTTTCAGCTTATTATTTTCTGTGATTTAAAACTCTATTTTATTTGACTTCCAGGAATGATTAAAGGAGGTCATTATAGATTTTATACCACACTTTTACTATAACACATTTCTAAGACACATATGTGACATTTTATCTAATCTTCTAAATATATAAAACACAGAAGTGCTGATCTACCATCAACGCACAGCCGAAACTACTGGAACTAGACACTTCAAATTTGGTGCAGAGCTTACTTTTATGACGTATGTAAGGGATAAGACGGGATTTTTGGAAATTCTACCCCTAAGGGGATCAAACAGGGGTGCAAAGTTTGTATGGGAGATTGTTTTTTTGAGTTGAAGACTTAAAAATTCGCAAAAGGTTACGAACTTAAATCCAAAGAAAGTGTTTTCAGCGTTTTGCAAAATTCTGCCCTAGGAGGGTAAAATAGGGGTGCAAAATTTGTATGGGGAGCAAATCTATTTTGAAGTGAGAGATTTAAAACTTCGTATATAGACTCTCTGTTTAAATAAAACAAAATATGTTTCAGCGTTTTTTGAAATTGCTTCTCTAAAGGGGTGAAAAGGGGTTTCAACTTTGTACGGGGAGCAATTATTTTTTGAAGTTAGAGATTTGAACTTCGTAAATAGACTCTATGTTTAAATACAACAAAACGTATTTCAGCGTTTTTCAAAATTGCTCCCCTAAAGGGGTGACAAGACGGTTTCAAGTTTGAAAAGGAGCAAATCTTTTTTGAAGTGCGAGATTTAAAACTTCGTAAATAGACTCTGTTTAAATACAACAAAACGTACATCAGTGTTTTCTGAAATTGCTCGTCTAAAGGTGTGAAAAGGGGTTTACAAGTTCGTACGGGGAGCAATTATTTTTCTTAATAAATGACATCCATTTTCAAATCCCAGAGGGGGACATTTATTTTTCTTAAAAAGCGAAATGGGTGTCATCGTC
The DNA here is from genome assembly GCA_963556455.1 of Epiblema foenella. NCBI lineage: Eukaryota > Metazoa > Arthropoda > Insecta > Lepidoptera > Tortricidae > Epiblema > Epiblema foenella. The sequence continues at coordinate 18,534,300 of OY747095.1, forward strand.
GAGTTTCCTCGGGGAGCCGATTACGAAAATGATATGCATTTTCAAATCCAAGATGGCGGACATTTATTTTTCTTAAAAATCGATATGGGGTCATCTTTGTGGTTCCTCGGGGTGCCGATTCCGAAAATTACATCTATTTTTAAATCCAAGATGGCGGACATTAAGTTTTTCTTTCGAGTAATTTTCACAAAAGGTTAATAGCATCAGACAACTGACAGAAACAGATAAACCTCATTTATATCTTTGTTACCATCTAAAATCTACGTGGACGAAGTCGCGGGCGGCCGCTAGATAATTACATACGAGTATAATACTTTTATAACGTGTCACTATGAGTCAGTTAGCTAAAATTAGGTCAAATTATTTAAGGAATGAAGTAAACTATTTTTTTTAAGTTGCTGTCACATTGTTAGACACCTGTGTTATGCCTGTGTTAAGAATATAAGTAGGTATGATGTAGGTATTATTTGTAGAAGAAACTCACGTCAGCGTCGTGGTGAAGACGAAATGACAATAAACCGGGCCCAGTAGTACTATTTACTGTCATTAGCTGTTCTTGCAAAGAATTTCTGAAAAGATCATGTTGCCGATATAGGTATATGATATGTGTACCTATAATACGAGTACATATAAAATTGGCCACGTTATACCTAGTCGGTCGGTAGAGGCCAATTCGATTTTCGTAGTACCGAAAAGGTTTTTACCGACAAGTGGTTTCGTTGGAATCCGATAGGGACTACTTGAAGTGCGAAATCCGAACTTCCTATCGCGCCGTCCCTCTTACTCATATAGTGTATAACACGAAGTGAATGGAACCACACGATACGAATTTCGAAGTTCGGAGTAGGTCCTCAACATGGTCTACTAATTATCAAAATGCATGTTGGCGCTTCCCAAAGTGAAGGTATGTGTTTTTATGACGTCATAAAGATTGCACGGTTGGTCGATTATTGCAAAAACTATTTAGCCGATTTAAGCAAACTAGGTGTCATATCATTTACATGCTTAAAAAACATGTAACGATACCACTTTTCCATATAAACCTTTTCAGTCCTACGAAAGTTGCTAATCTTCAACTTGAATTCTCCACTATTAGTTGTGGAACGCGATTATCATCACTTTTGCCTTCAAATTGTTTGTCTTTGTCTACGTATTAAAGTTATCGCACATTTATCAATCCGGCACCGTTACGGTATCACGTCGGCTCATGCTGGTCCATGCGGCAACCGAATGGAACCACGTGTGACGGCTGGGTATGAGCGGACCAATCCGGCGCCGAATTGTTAAGTACTTTAGGTATGTAAGTGTCATTTTCTAATGTCATATGAAAGAAAAGGACAGAGCTAACATTTATCTGACAAATACTTTATCTAAGCATATTTTTATGTTTGTTATCGGGTGGCAGGAGGACTCACATGTGCTGCAGCGAGTTGAAGGAGTAGCAAGGCCCGTGCTCGGCGTCCACGGCGCGGAAGTGCGCGCAGCACGAGAACGCGACGCCGTTAAACGCGCACGAGCTCAGCAGCTCCTCGCAGCTCACGTGGATCTAATGTGAAACAGTGCTTATCATATTTATCGGAAATAACCCTCTACTAAAAACATTCCAACACTAGCTTACAACTCAAAAGTTAATCTCTTTCATGGTCTAGTCTTACACAACGAGACGACTATGCGTAAGGTAATACAAGAATCCTAAAATAGTTACGTGTTCAATTATTTGCCTCCACGGTACGTCGCAGGACACGGTTGAGCCGCAAGGTACGCAGACCTCTTTTGTGCAAGACCCCAATCCGTACAGCAAGTTCGTCAAATACCTTCGATAGTTGTAGGATAAATTTTTTAACAGGTGCCCTTTAAAAATTAATAATGTTTCATTAGGTGAGAAAATATGATATCGACATAAATCACTTCAAAGTGTATTCACTCTTGCCGTATCTGTGACGAATATGTGTGGTTCACTATTTTTCCATACTTGTACGCATTTGGGAATAAGTAAGTGCCTACCTAGAAACTTTTGCTAGCTTACCATATTGAGTGCTCTCCGTGAATTTCCTTTGTGCCGGCGTAGCATAAAATGTCTCGCAGACGGTGACTGCGGGAAAGGTGGTGGTCCAGGGGAGGTAGCGCAGGTCTGGCGTGTAGCTGAGCGCGACGCCGCCGCGCGCAGCTGGCACAAGCAGCAGGGCCAGGCACCCCGCCGATGCTGCCAGCACCACGACCCATAGCCACCTATTACACAATACCCACCGTGCTCATACTACCTTTAAAATTTTCATGCTAGGTAAAGTGGGTAGCTAAATACTATGCAATACCACTACTTATAAGCATTCGACCACTTTGAGCAGCAAAATGTCAGAAAATATCTGCTGCCAGAAAATAACTTAGTACTTAATTAGATTAGAACTGCGGCTTCGCTGCCTCCATAAAAGTAATAAGTTTAAAAGTTGACGATTGCTTATCAACTATGTAGGCAGTCACTTTGGCTTATCAGGATAATTTAGAGCAGTTCAATGATGCTGACTATTTTTGTAACGTTTGTTAGTCATTAAGTTGCTGATCAATTAGTCATTTTGGTTTATCGAAATGGGACTATTAGTAATCGACCAGGGGCTAATAGAATAAGACTAATAATTATCACTGCCAATTAAGGGATAATAAATAAGTTCGAGTACTATACAGTACCTACTCCATCATATTCGCCACTTGTCGTGCGTGAGATCCCAGCTAAACCCGACAAGTGCGGGTCGGTCTCGACCACCGAGGCCGCGAGGGTTCCGAAGAAATGTGTAGTTATTGATTACATCATTACGTACTTTAAATAAAGACTAAGTACTTATATTTATATATTTAAACTTTATTGCACAAAATACACAAATTGTACAAATGGCGGGCTTAATGCCAAATGGCATTCTCTACCAGCCAACCATTGGGCTAAACAGAGAATAATATTAGATTTTTTAATGATTTAATTACTAATGTTTTGTTTTTAATTTCCACTCGATGCCTGCACGCATTGCCAGATCAGTTCTTGACAGAAAACAGACGAACTATAAAGTGAAGAAAAAAGTAACTTCTAAGTTAGGTAACGTAATTAAAAGATACGGCCGTTTGTGCTGAAAAAAACTGGTATTACGACACTCAAGGGAATCAAAATTCATTGGGTATTTTCAGTTTACCTAGAACTATGAAATTTGCAAGTAATATCGTCTTATACTACAAGTACAGATAGAATCTGAAAACTATACTTTTGTAATTAAATCATAAAAACATATAGTCTTTGCTTAAAGTACGAAATCAATACCTACAAATTTGTACGGAACCCTCGATGAGCGCGTCCGACTCACACTTGTCCGGTTTTATTCTCTTTAATTTAAAAAAAAATTGCATTAGCTGCGTTACTGCTTGATAAAAAATTAAGAAAAAATAAGTACTGTTTAATCTTACTTGATTGGGGTACTCCTGCTCCTCACATGTCTCAGACCGTTAATATTACTGTTCTGTGCTAAAAATAAAAATCTCTGCCTAAGCTCCGCCCACAGCCTCTGGAGATAACAGCTCATCTTCATGGCTTCGAAAAAAGGGTGCCCTCAGTACGATATCAATGATTGGAAACCACTGTTGTTGTAAAGGTAATAACTCCTAGTTTTATTTAGTGTCGGCAATTATAACTATCAATACAATGTAGAGGTTGCAGTGCTGGTAAAGTAATTGCTTCCATGTCACATCTAATAACCTCGTTGTAGGGAATCGAAATTATAAAAACACTTCTTATTTATTTTAACAGACTTAAAAAAAGAAAATCTTCTGTTTGAAATCTAAGTAGACAATTTTATTTTTTCTTGGCGCTGCGAGATGTTAATCTCAAAAGACCGTTACCGAAAAAACGTCATTAGTCAATTTTTTTTGGATAATATACAAATAATTAATAACACAATCAAAGACATTTAGTTATTTCCATTTCAAAATATATCATGTCTTCTTCCACCAAGTGAACCAGCTCCTCTTGGTGGTGAGTGAGTCAGGAAGGTCGCGCGCGCCCGGGTCGGGGTCGGCGTAGTCGGGCGCGCGCGAGGCGGGCGGGCGGCGCGTGCTGAGCCCGGCCAGCTGGAAGCCCTCACGCAAGTCCTTCAGCAGGTGCTGAGATGGCTGCCGCCGCTCCGACTCCGTCGCTGAAACAACGCCACATCATCATACCGTTTACGATAACTCTTTGGAGGACATTTTTCACGTACGGCAGTGCCACAATTGTTGCCGTGGGCCGCCGTACTTGGCTTCACGACATGGCAACACTTACGGCAGTAAGGCACTCTCTCTGTTGTAAGAACAAAGTAAGGGCCTCTTGCTCGCGGTAAATTGGTTCCTCCGATAGCTCTGATGCCCATCTCAGCGCAAGAGCCGGTGAAATCGCACGCCGCTTGCAGACTCGCGGAGACTCTGCAACAGACGAGTTTACGTACTTAGGTAAAATGGCATAACGTTGAGGGGCACGATCAAGTTTGAAATGTGGAAACCATTAACAACTATTCGTATCATTAGATGTATTTTCAAAGTTTAGACATTAGCATTAGCTAATGATGAATAATCCTCCACTTCGAAAGTCCATCTTGATGAAAAAAACTGTATAAGTAAGGTAGTATAACGTAATACACAAGAACGCTGCCTAAAACTACTCGATGGAGGCACGTTGGTGGGTCTACCCACCAATAGATGTCAACATATAGTTTCAGTTAGGCGTCATCTAGTGACTTATTAATCAACTAAATAGTTTCTCTTTTCACCAATAGATGTCAGCACAAATATTAATTAAGCTCCATCTATTGACTTATTAATCAACTAAACAGTTTCTGTTTTCACCATTAGATGTCAGTACATATACTAAGGGGCTCCTAGCTCCCAATGACCTTGAATCTGTAACTCTCAATTTTCTCGTATTTTTCATGGGTTATCGTATCAAAAACAACGAGGTTTACTGAAAGAGTATACCATATTTATTTTGAAACTCATTATCTTCGAGATATATGGCATCAAACTTTGGCAATGTCAGGCCAAATAAACAGTTTTTTTGGACATAACTTTTATGAAGATGAGTTATAAATTACAACCTCTCTTGCGTTGTTACAGACGTCAATAAGGAACAGTTAAATGTACATTTCATAAATATAAGTTCATAAACAACATAGTACTAATATCGAAAATAGAGATTTTTTGACCATGGTTGAAAAAATAAATAGTAGATTGTATGACAAGGGTCTAAAATGAGCCATATTACCACGAGATAGTTATTTTCCCGAACGAAGTGAGGGAAAATAGTTCGAGGGGTAATATGGCTTTTAGACCAGAGTTATACACTCTACTTTTCACTTCGATTGCGAGAAAATAAATAAACAAAGGTTAACCCACCCAAAATTAACAATAAATTCCACGGCGAAGATATATACTTTTGCAGATTGATTTTTTTTTCTATTTGACAGATGATTTTTTTTTCTATACTCCTTTGACACAAAACATAGACACTGCGGTTCGCGCGCAACATTCACGCGCGAAAAAAGCTAACTGACCTTCTATTGAGTGCTTCAAAGTGTTGCTCGAACGATTTAACCACTTTTTTAATTATTGTGAAATAGGGACTACTACAAACTTAATCTTTAGACTCTATAGAAAAAATAATTATATTTCCTGATTGGTCGATTTTAGTAAAGCTGTATTCTGGTTGGTTAATACCCAATACCAAATATTTTTTTAAGAGTTAAATTAGTGTTCTGTGATTGGTGGATTTAATAGGTGAAGTATTTTGATTGGTCAAATTCAAATATTTTGTAAATCATAAATATGTATTCATATTTTCCCTAGGGGTTAAATGTACTACTTTAGCCCCGCTTGACAAGTCTAATATGACACACTTTTCGAGCATGAGAAGTGAAAAAAATAATAAGTAGTCAGTTTTTTCAAAATTTGGTTCTAACATATGTACATAAAGGATTGAAGAGCCGATAGTTACAGTATATAGTCTTGACGAAGCTACATCAACTCAAAACTTGTCAAAAATCGATGAATAGCGCGTGGAGCCTCTTTAAAAAAATTGTACGGTGAGAACCCCGTCCAAACTTTGACCCCTTTTTCACCCTTTTAGGGAAGCAATTTAGAAAAACGCCATAAGATTTTTATTACATCTACACAGAGAGTCTATATAAAAAGTTTCAAATCTCTCACATATATAGATATAATAAACCGACCGGTAGATTAATAAATAAACAACACTGACTAAAGGCGGCAGCTTACCCTTCGTAAGATAAGTTCCAGCGATGAGCCCTGAAAGAGCAATTGGTGTTAAGCAGCGACTCTGTGAAGAGCAGGTAGGCTCGCCCGTGGCTGCAAATGGCTTGCTGTAAATCTGTTCAATATTTACCAATATTTTTATTTACACAAATGGGTATTTGACACATGTTAAAATTTATACCATAGTGTGGCTGGACAGAAGACCTTCAAATTATCACAATAAATAGTAAATTTGACAGATAAATAATATTTTTTTTAATAAAAGCATCGAAATTCAGTCTATTCGGTGTGAATTAGTAATAGTTCATGTCCAAAAATTACAAAAACATGGCTACATTTTATAAATTGTACATTCCGATAAACAATTTGACAGATTATGAAGATTGGCAAAATGATGATTTTTTAAATAGTCCAAATAGTAAATTGGAAGTTGCCAATAGAATTCTCATGTTTCGTCAAAAAAGAAATCGCAACTATATCCATAAAAGCAATATTCCACGACTAAAACGGATAATTACTCATTTTCCCATAAAACGGTAGTACGAGGCTATAGAGCTGTAACGTCACATTTCGCTATCGGTTCCAGTATGTAGCGTTTTCAGTGCTCAAAAACTTTGCTTCTCTTATTCGTCTTATGTGTTGCTCTATTTAATTGTAGTTGGTCCCGTACAAACATTTGATCGTCTCTAAAAACTGGTTCGAATGGCACTATAAAAGCGAATCAAACGCTAATAGCGAATTGAGCTACAACCACAAATAACTGTTGTCAAGCGCATTCGATTTCTACAGTTCCAACGTCTTAAAATTGGGAACTTCAATAAAGGTACGAAGTCATTGAACTAATATATTATTAAAGCATTGCAAATGTTAAATAGGTACCTACTTATCTGACGAATTCAACAACTAATACATACGTGATGGCGTGTATCGGAAAAACTTGGAAAATAGTGATGTTCCGTTGTGGCAACCCGGCTGCTTCATGCCGCCGTTCGGGTAGAAGTCGGCGTGTCCTGCGCAATTCATCTTTACGTGAAGTGATTCGTGGTTTTCATTCTTAATGTAAATATCATCATTTCTATTCAAACTTTTACCCCACCCTTTGTTTTGCGTTTTGAATTTTTATGTTATTTTTACTCGTGTTCTCTCTACTGTTTTTTATAACAAGCGAAGCGATTTTGGTAGTAAAAACACTCAATTTATTTGGTCTATTTGGTTACGTTTATCAATACAAACCTTAAAATATGCCTATAACAAAATAGACAATACGAAAATTCTAGGGGTCGCGATTGAAAAGTTAGGGGTACCTACAAATAAGAGTAGTTAAATAAGAGTGCCCAAGTATAAGAACGTACCTGCGGGCTCAGGCAACCCAAATCCGATCTTTTTCAAAAGTCTCCCATTGGTATGGATAATGTCGACAAAATCAGCATCAGTTTTATCCAAACGCTCGGAGTTATCGGATGTTCGAAAGCAAGGCTGGGCCGGGTCCAAACCTGTAACCCGCAGATAATTATATCAATCATTTTTCAAATATCGAACTCTCTACAGTAGAATCCAGATGTAATACCTATAGTAACAAACTCTATGATAAAAGAATGTCGCCCAAGACGGACTGATGTTCATTCGAAAATACCTAATTTAACGTTAGCTTCTTTCTATGTCTAAATGCGGTAGATTGTTAGCAAAGTTATGAACGGCCTTTACTTGTACTATACAAGTTATTAAACCAACCAGTTATCCTAGCCACGCCTCCCAAGTGCCATGAAACGAACGAACAAATATGAGCGCCCAAACTGTGCCCTACGAAGTGGAAATCCTTTACGCGAGCTCCAGTTTCCGCTATCACTTTCTTCAAGAACCTGTAAAATATACAATGTTTTATATGAAAATATTTGGTTCAGCTGGATATACACTGGTACATATAAACAACACCGGCCCTAGCCCGTGCCGAGCCTACCTAGCACAATATATCGTCACGTTCTATGGCCGAAATGTAGTAAAACGTTACATAAAAGACTCCATCCGCTCTACCCTCGGCTGGGCCCTGTATATATTACAACGACGAAAAGGAGATAAACTCACGCTATGACATCGAAGCCGACCCGACGGGTATACGCCACCGCTCGCCAATACTTCCAAGTGTTGCCTCCACCACTCCAGTCAACGGTAATAACGTTCACATCATCCTACAATAACAAATTTAATAGCCATGTGAAATAGGTACACAGACATAAAGGTACAAAACCTCCTGGATACTCGTATACCTACCCACAACTAAGAAACGAATCCTATCCTATACACTTACTTACTCGTATTAATAACGCTATTACTTTACTCTTATTTGTTGGTTTAAACCAATCTAAAACGGCTTTTACGAGAGCATTTTGAATTTTAATATGTATTGGTTTTAATCTACTTCACTAATATCCATTTGATCCATTATTCTATAGTTTATACTACTAGTTTTACTACAAGTTTTACTGAAAGTTTATATCATACCCATTTTAAAAAGGCTTGTGCCATATCGTTCACCCAGGAAGCGTTGCTGTGGCTCATGAAGCCGTGTACGATCATGACCGTCTTCCGGCTGGGCTTGAAGTCCACCCACTCCAATCCGAACTGCGCCCCCGGCAATACCTAGACTCCACCATAATTAAATATCATCATCAGCCTATACTTCTCATAGACATAGAGAGAGAAATAAATACTGGTAGCTCTATCTACCGAGCCCGGTCATTACCGTCCACATGGTATTGTTGAGTTATTACTTGTTTTATTGCCGGTAAACAACATTCGCGAATATTACCTTCAAAAATGTTAAACTCTTCAAGTAAACAATTCTACGTAACGCAGAACGTAGTGATGTGTCTGGAAATACTTCTAGCGATGTATAACACCATATATGTTACAGAAACATATGTTGTGATGATGGTAACAGTACCTGAGCTCTGAATGGTTGCTGGCGGGAGTAAAAGAAGAAATGGGTATTAACGGCGCCGGATGAGTCTGGCCGCATATTGAAGAGCCATGGCAACTGCTTCGTGAGGGAGCCCAGGCCGAAACAGTCCACGGCCTCTGGCACCGCGTGCGGGGCCTCGTTCTGGAAATACGATGGATCACTAGATCAAGTACTATACTGTCACAAAAATCACAGAAGATGAAAAGAAAAAATAACAAGAAAAAGAAAACATCTCCATATATTTATTTATTTATATTTAAGCTGCGCGAGTCTACAAGATTGCCGTTCAAAGTAGGGTGTCCTTGGGTAATTCCGAAATTAACAAATTCCAGTGTAAATTTTATTGCTTCTCATAATCATCATCATCAAAAAGAAATGTTAAAATTTTTGTTGATGTTTGGTGGGGCAACAAAATCACTTAGACTTACCTACTAGTACATTAAAAACCTATTAGATTGGAAGATTGAATAGATGCATCGTTGCAAATTTACGATTTTGCTGGTATTCTATATGATGATATTCACAGAACTTGATACGATTACTGCCCATGTAGCATGATAGGTTTTATCATAGTTTTATGGTAACACATACATAACTTGACAGTAAATCTTTACTAGTGACTTGAACTTGTCAATATCAGTAATACGGCTTACGTCGATAGAGACATAGACTCGGTCTGGTTCTGCAGGAGCGGACGTAGAGCTTGTGTTACGAAGGTTCAGAAGTTCACGGAGGTCGTCAGGATTTATATGGTTTTCCACTGAAAGAGAAAAGGATACATACTACATGGTACAATGACCCGGCCAATGAAAGGATTCAACATTCAAACCATCAAATGAAAAATCGAACCCTGTCCATAAATGAAGGACTTTTGGACTATCAATTTCAAATGAAAAAAGAAAAATTTTAAAAATTTGGCTTCAAGCAGGATTCGAACCTGCGACATCCTGGCATACGCGGCCAATCGCTCTAGCCAACGAGCTATCTGGACAATTCCCTCTTACAACGCCTTAAGGGACTTAGGTAGGCGTACCTACAAATCGACAGGCGACATCCTCCTATAAAGGACAGTAAAGAGACTCATGTTGTACACCTATAAGTAAGCAGTAACGCCTGATAACGCAAATTATAAATTTCAGTTGCTTTTTTGTGATTTTTTTTACCTAATAGGCCACCAAATAATAATAGATTACGATAGCTAAGTAACCCGATTTTTGAGTGACGAACGCTTCACTCGAAATCTGTCAAAAAACTATGATGATTTTACAGATGTCGGTTGAAAAGTCGAGCGTTCGACACTCAAAAACCGGCCCCAAGGTCCGCATCTCAGATTATAGAAGTTCGGAGGGCCCGATACTGCTGAATCGGTGAATAAGTACAATTAGGTAGGTACAATTAAAGAAGAAATATTGTATTAAGAAACATTGTAATGTAAAAGATTATAACCATGAACCTGAGAATCTGAGATTGCGTGATAGCTATAGATTATCTATCAGCTCCATCAGTTGTTCATTCTGTCGTCAAGACAACCATTATATTCTTGACCTTGGCCCACAGGGAAGTAGGGCACCCTACCACCCCTCACGCGAACACTGACTATTATTATGAGTATAATATACTCAATTATGGGTAAGTTATCAATAAGTATCAGTCTGTTGCGAGTGATGCCGCGTAAAAGCATTTCAAGTTATCCAAAACCGAAAGCTCAAAATGTGAAATACATTTTTTGTAACTACAATTTATAGAAACAAAATTATTGGAAATGTAAAGAAATTAATAATTACAATTACTTATTTAGTGTTATTTATTGTAACAGCTGTGTATGCATGATGCAGAAACAACAATACCTCAATCAACGATACAAGGTAACCTTTCAGATCCAGACTAAAACAATAGCACAATAGGTAGTGAATAATCGATGTATCGGTGAGTGCCCAACTCGTGCTGCACGAGCCGGTGCAAATATATTGCCGTTTAGAAAGAGACAAGTGGTACACTATACGTATAGTATAATATTTACATACATACAAAATAGGCTAAGTACATAGTTTTCCAGCAGACCTAAGCTTTTCCAACTTCCATATTACAAAAGCGTGACATAGTTTAGTAGCTAAGCTTGGTCAATTTGTTTATCAACCTTCTTATTATCTGGGCGCTTTTATGTCGGTAACATTCGTCCTCGTCCCACTTGCAATTAGGTACAGTCAAGTGTAAAAATATGTATCGAATGAATCCCCTCATAAATATGTGCCGAAACCTTAATGCGCTGAAATAAGATCCATGGGACAGTAGCTTGCTTGCACCTATATTTTTGCACTCGATTGTAGATACAGCCTCCATCAGATATATCGGAGCGAACGAGGTGCCCACAAATATCTGAACACGACTCTATTGTCAAGGCGTTAAAGTGCATGTTCAGATATTTTTGAGCACCCTGAAGAGTGCAGATATATTTGATGGCGACTGTACATACTTGCTGGTGTGTGGCGAATGCTAGGCTTCTGGAAAAGCACCCTTATGCTAAAAAACCGGATAACTGCGAGTCAGACACGCCCACCAAGGGTTCCGTACAATTTTGTAGGTATTGATTACGTACCTACTTTCAATACAGATTATATTTTTTATGATTTATTCAAAAATGGTCTAAAAAAGCTCTATTTTCGATATGAATATGTTGTTTATGCACTTATTTATGTGAAATGTAGGTACATGTAACTGGGCGGGTCAACTATTTGCTGCCAAATCGTGTCCTAGATTAAATCGGTTAAAGTAGAAGCTAATTATTTATCCTGAAAAAAAATCCTTGCCGTGTTAATATTGATTATACTTATCAGTCAGAACACATCACCTTACATTAATATCATTTTGTTAAATGTGCGCGCAATTATCTATTTTAGGTACTTATAGAAATGATTTTTTTCATACTTGTCCCTACCTCCACACTAAAAAGACTGTCAGTTTGAATTGTCTCGGTCATCTCGTCCGTGACTCAACAAGTGACAACGTGTCTTAATTATGTGTCAACTGGGTCACATGGGAATCTTTTATATATAATTTTCTAAAGTAATTTAATACTTACTACGCTTACTCTTAGGTCTAAAAATGTCTATGATATAAGTCTTTTTGCAGAAATTTAATATTTTTATAACAAAAAGAACCCAAAACCGTGTAAAGATCCCTTGGCTAACATTTCCTTTAGCAAGGAAATGGTGACCCAACTCCCAAGAGACATTACTGTGACCCCAAGAGTTAAAGGTACTTTCTTAATTAAACAAAATTGCATACATGCAACTTTTTGTTAACGGTCAAGGTTCATCATTTCAAGTTATTATGTGCTTAGAGTTACACGTTTCGTATCCTGGCTGACAGTGGAGTCCCAGCAGAGCAGAATACAATATGTCTGAAGCTACTAATATCGTATTCAATATATTCTCATAATAGCTGCCTCAAGTGCCAATATGTTAACGACGAGACTGGTTTTCTTTATCTTACTAATTTACATTACAGGAGTTCTTTTATGATTATTTGTGGTATTAAAGCTTCATTGTTTTCAATTACATCCTTTTTAGGGTTCCGTACCAAAATGGTAAAGGAACCCTTATGGTTTCAATTTGTCTGCCTATCTGTCACATCGCTAAATATCTCTAGATCTACTTATGCAATCGATTTGACATTTGGAATAGTTATAAAGGACAACCCAGAGGCATAGAGCATGGATGTTTTTAACATATGATTTAATTTTCTGTGAACAATGACAAATAAAAACTGGTTAAAATTTATAAGAATATTTCTGTGCTAAATTTGTAATTTATTGACCTTAGCATGATTTTTAGGGTTCCGTAGCCAAAATGGCAAAAACGGAACCCTTATAGATTCGTCATGTCTGTCCGTCCGTCCGTCCGTCGGTCCGTCCGTCCGTATGTCACAGCCGATTTACTCGGAGACTACAATTATGAAATTTGGCAGGAAGGTTTATTCTATGAACCGCTACATAAACTGATGTGAAATTACAAAATATACTAAATTAGGGGGCACTCCATACACGTAACCGGTGGATGAAAAAAAAAATTTCAACGCACATATAGTCGTGTGAGGTATTGATGGATAGGCCTTTAAAAATGATATGGAGTTTTTTAAAAAACTTGTCCATTTAAGTCAACCGTTGGCGAGATATTAGCTGTCAAAGTCATACAAAATGTGTGTCGTCGTCGTCGTCCCCCCCCCCCCCGCCTCTAATTTCCAAACAATAAAGTTTGTAATTCTGAAAAAAATTGAGGTGGTGTGCATTAGTAAATACTTTCAACGATTTTTGGTTTAAACAATATAGGTTTTACGGTTTTTGAGTTTTCGCTTAAAAACTGTCTTGCCCAAATAAAAAGTGCCGTGAGTTCCCTTTTTTAGATTCAATGTATTATAAATGTGGAGTAGTAGGTGTTGGTACGGAATATTGAAAAGGTTAGGGTATACAAGGATTTATCGTCAATTAAATACTGAATAACGGTTAGATTAATTTCATTTATTTTATTTTTATACTTGGAAGCTAGAACACGTCTATCTACGAGTAAAGTCTTGATCAAAGTGAGTCAAGACGAAGGAGTGACTAAAAGATCTGAACAGAGAATGAATTGAACTAAACATTCACTCAATCAATCGGTCGTTCATTCCTTTAACAAAGTAGTCAAATCAGTTACCTTTTATTCACAGGATATGTTAATTTTTGTATATTAAAATATAATAAAATCAACACGGAACCCTTCATTGTGCGTGGTCCGACACGCACTTGGCCAGTTTTTGTTTTATAAATTCCTACGTGATTCTATCTTTCAAATTTAAGAAAAAAAATGAAATCGGTTCACGAGACAGAATTATCCTTGAAAAACCACCATACAAATTCACCGATAGATGGCGCTGTACCCATGGCGTTCAATTTCTATACCATGTTGTTAAAAAAAATCTGAATTAATTGGATCGGGTCGGGTACGGAACCCTCGGGGGGCGTGTCAGACTCGCACTTGACCGGTTTTTTATAAATGAAATCCAATATCTCTTCAGTAGAGATTTCGCAACACTCACAGTTCAAACATGCGATTTTATTTCGTTTAGATGTACAAACTTTAAATGTTCTCATTATAATTACAAAGAGGAAGGATGCGTATTATTAATTATGATTTTTTTTTTAAACAAGAAGTTGATTCGATACAAATAATAGTTGATCCGTTCAACTTTTAACTCATCTTCACAAAAGGTACGTCCAAAGAACTAGTTTTTTTGCCTAAAATTGCCAAAGTTGATGCCACATTATGATATCTCGAAGACAGTGCGTTTTGAAGTAAATGTGGTATACTATTTCTGTAAACCTCATTGTTCTTAATACGATACGCCATAAAAAATACGAGAAAACGGAGAGTTATAGATCGAAGGTCATTGTGAGCTACAGAGAGTCTATTATACAAAGTTTCAAATCTCTCACTTCATCTTCAATAAATGGAACGACAGTACTTTGGTTGGATGGTTTTAAAAATAAACTTGAAAGTTTCCATAAAAAGTTAGAGTAAGTGACAAAGTTCGGTTCTCGTCAATACTGAGCGGTTGAACAGAGCATTCATAACATAAGTCGTTTGAAGGCTATACATAAACTATGGGATCATCCGCCTTAGTCCATTTTGCACCAACATGTTTTCCCGGGCTTTTATAAAAAAAAAACTTTAAGATGAAATTATAATTGATTTTGCCCTAACAAGTCTTTTTGGGCTTTATCGTATATTTAATACAAATCAGCATGTTTACACTTAATATAATATAAAAAGACCATAAAAAATAGCAAATACAAGCACATAGAAATAATATTGTAATAACTAGACGCAAAAACGCCCCAAACAAAATACATACCTACAAATGTAGGCACGCTAAATTTGACAGGAGCCATGAAACTATGGATTTTCGCAATCTGAGGTTTAGTCTAAACCGCAAACTCCTTATGATGAGTACAATCTATTAAAAGAATATGAGGACTGAACTCGACGGGACATAATCTACAAGCAAGCCCAATAAAAACGTGTTTCCATACTTTCTAAAAATCCTTTCTTATCCCTAGCCTACGTTATAAATGTAATTGATTGTGCAAAAATCAACTCTCTAGCGTTAGCAGTCTCGGCTGTGCGTTGATGAGTCAGTCAGTCAGTTGGGATTTATTCTTTTATATAAGATATAGATTTATAAAGAAGAACAAGAGATCGTCAAAAAGTTTTCCTTACATTCATCCGTAGTCACCCAGAGTCTCTGAGTCCTCCCATCACAACACAACACTGCACATGTCAATACAATCCACAAATACCCTCGCAACATTTTTTCAAACTCAATATACCTGAAATGATTTTCCAAACAATATTACAAATATGCGGTGTATTATAAAATGAATTAGATAAGCTACATAATAGTTTCACATTGAAAAGGAAAAAGTATTCGGTCAGTAATAACGTTGAAATGAATGATTCACAGGCGGCGAGGCTCGCGACCGCGATCAAGGCTCGCTAATGGGGATACATGCGCGGGCGCGGGCGGCAGGATGCGCCGCCGCAGATAAACCTTTATCATTGCACCCACCATCGGAAAAATCTGCTCTTCCTTCGGTTCTTATCTATATAGCAACCTAGCTGGTATGATCGCGTTTAAGGCTGATTTACATTGATACAGTATATGGATCCAGCGTTACTGGATGCAGCGCTGTATTGGCATAAGGTCAGATCAGACCGTTGACATTCGTTTAGTAGTCATACTTGCATTGTTGAGGTGACAACAGGTTTTAACAAAAATAAATGTTTCGGACCTTAAAAACCGAAGGCAACTAAAGATATTAAAAATAGAAATAGAAATATTTATTTATCCAAAAAAACAAATTTACACAGGATACAAGTTTTTTGGGTCCTGAGCTAGGAATCCCTGTTTTACAGGGCCCAGTAGAATAATAAACTTACATTGTTATTGTCAAATAAACTTTTCGCGTTACTACGCGACGAGCTGACTGTGTGTTTTTTTATTGTCGAATAAACTTCGCGTTACTACGCGACGAGCTGACTGGCATGTTTGAGGAAGAACTGTAATTAAAGGACAAACAAATTTGGGTGAGAAATAGGATTAGTGACAGTTCTGGAGGGTCTGTTTTACTTATGAATTGACTACGGACAGAAGATACCGAGGAGAAGATTAGCTTTGAGCATGATATGAATTTTTTTTACGAATTTCGTGGTCGCAGCACGATTACACGGCAGTGAGGGGAGCAGCTACTGGATTGAAAAAATAGGAACGAGCTCTATTCCGATCCAGCGCTGGACAATGGACGCTGTGCAGGATTGAAATATGTTTACATTAATCCAGAGCGTCCAGTAACGCTGGATCCAGCGTTACTGGACGCGTATCGATGTATCTATGTAAATCAGCCTTTATGTCGGACATATAGGAAGCTTTCCTCCCTTGCCCGTTGTCCCTTACTAGCAAATATGTAACTGCGAGAGGGACAAATGCTATATGCCCAAATCGTGCTAGCTAGGACTATAGCACAACTGATGAACTGACACCGCGACTCGACGAGAGACGACAAAAACTGCTTTCCACTCCACATTCTGAGGCTGTGTCCACATTATCCGATATCGGATCCGATACCGATAAAAAATGTTTGGGAACGTCTCCGATATCGGATCTGATAGTGTGAACACTAGGCGGTTTTCCATGCATTTTTATCGGTGTCGGATACTACCCCGATATCGGATCGGATGGTGTGAACACGCACTAAATTTCACAGTGAGAGTGAGACAGTATGGGCGCTTTTATACTGTTCCGTGGAGGTCACGATTTTTCCGTTACCGTCCACGATAATATCGTAGAAGTCTGTGGATGACGCTTTTATAGTTTGACTATTTTACCGTGACGGTAATTTTTTATCATACCTAAATGCCAATGCAAGCTCTCCAAGCAAAGGTAAATATCCAGGGTGGCCACTTTCTGGAAAACCGGGAAAACCGGGAAAAGTCAGGGAATTTCGTTAGTCATGGAAAAGTCAGGGAATTGTCAGGGAAATTTAATGGAGGTCAGGGAAAAAAATTGTCTCTCTATGTAAATGAAATAAATGAACTTTATTCTGCAAGTAGGCCCCAATGGCACTTTTGCAAATCAAAAATTACTAGCGTTTCTCAGGAATCCACTGCTGAGAAGAAATGCCGAAAAAAACTCGACAGTCAGTCATTTTCTCCAAAAATATGCTTAATTATAATGATACTACTTAACCTACTTACGTAAATCCGAGTGATAAACAACGAAAGAGAATTTAAAAAAATTAGGAAAAAAGAACAATAGGTATTTACAATGCGTAGTTCCACAAGAAAACATGTCGTAACTGCATACGTATTACATGGTATTACCAAATACGAGATAAAGATAATAATTCTAAAAGTGCTCAACATTTATTTTGCAAATAGGTCTCAATATTTGCAAAATAAATGTTTTGATTTTGAATAATAATTGAAAATACTTCTCCTAGACATTAAATTAAATCGTTTGATATGCTTTCCTGCAATAACTGTGTCAACTAGATACAATGAAAATATTATACATGAGTCTTTACGCTATTTAGGTATTTGGTTTGGGCCATGCATTTCTGTCTGTTAAATAGTCCTCAACCCTATGATAAGCCTTTGACATCAATGTTGTTTTAAAGTAATTTTTAAGAGCTGGAAAGGGTAAATTCAAAATTGCATCTCGTAACTTATTATAAAACGGACACATTGACCTACTTGTATATTTTACGTACACGAAACTTTTAAGCGGCAATTTTATTTTTATTCCTGGTATTAAAATTATGGATATCAGAATTTTAACAGAATGCGTCTCGGTTCTTTATGACATAAATAATATTCCCATATATGTATTGGGACGCTACAGTTAAAATGTTAATTTCTTTAAAGAGTTCCCTCTGAGATTCCCACTTTCGTATGCTTTGACTAAGGGAATATCTTGTTTCGATCGCGCAATCACAGTCAATGCAGACGACGAGAGAGGCTCGATAAATTGTTGGACATATTTGTCAAAAATAACCGTCTTTCAGGATATGACGCAGATAACGCCATAAGTGCCTTCAATGATGTAAATCACCTGAATTTGAAAAATCAATGAAACAATTTTCCATAAGGATCTAGTCACCGACTGGATGATCTTTGGCTCGGTTTGATATAAAATGAAAATAAAGACTTACAATCTTTAATAAAAATGGTCATGGTGTTATCCCACGGAAACGCATATAGTGAGCGTGGCTTTTCCATCAATAAGGAGATATTAGTGGAAAATCTTTCGCAAGTCTATAATTGCGCAAAGACGCGTTTATGACGCTATATCTTATAAATAATGAAAAAAAATATATCCATGCGGTTCGTAATGCTCACTCCTTATGCACGGGGAGGATCTACACAAAAAGAAGGAAAATTTGCGTTCAGAGGCAAAAATCAGAGCAGAAAAAAGAAAAACTGCGGAAATGGTTAAAGAACTAGAAGCAAAAAGACAAAATTTCTCGAAGGAGCTGCCAAAGAAGCTGCGTTATTGGAAAAACAGATTACCAAGTTGCAATATATTTTTAACCGACTTCAAAAAAAAGGAGGAGGTTCTCAATTCGGTTGTATGTTCTTTTTTTTTAACGTGTGTTACCTCAGATCTCCGTTGTTTATGAACCGATTTGGATTTTTTTCTTTGTTTGAAAGCATATGCTCCTGTTGTCCAGAATCTAGTTTTGATGATGAGATCCATGAGGAATTGAGAGAACTCCTCGAAAATTCATGCGAAGCATATAGCGATTTTCGTATTTTCGGTAATAAATCGAGCATTTGGATTCAGAAAGTAACATTTGGTATACGGGAACTGATGAAAAAGACCACGGATGGTCATCCAAAACTCCTATTGTTTCATGGGTGGCATTAAGATATTTCGACCAAGATACTGAAGCGACTATGACGAAGTCAATTTAAATGGTCCTGATGTAATGTCACCATCAACTTGATCTGGTAATTGAAGCCGGAAGGTAGGCAACGGAACTCCGTAATAAAACATTGTAGCTTAGCCGTGTTTGAGCTTATTGGAATCGTTATGAGATGCACTTTGGTAATGATTCATTAAAAACGTGAAATAATAAAAAAATTTAATAAAAAAATTCATCCGACACCAAAAATTAAAAAAATAATTGCCTTACTTCTAATACGAGACTTTACGCTTCTTATTGCACGATGTAGAAGTATCTACAAGTCGGTTTTTGTTATTATTATTTCAAATTATAATTAACATGATAACTGATAACTAGGTAGTTTTGTTTCAGTTAAACCCAAGATTTTTAACAGAATTCAAAAAATTAGGTTTCTCAATTATTAAATAAAAATAAATAAATAAATAAATAAATATTAGAGGACAATATTATACAAATCGAACTAGCCCCACAGTAAGCTCAAGAAGGCTTGTGTTATGGGTACTAGACGACGATATATTTAATAGATATAAATACTTAAATACATAGAAAACATCCAAGACTCAGAAACAAATATTCATGCTCATCACACAAATATTTGCCCTGACCGGGATTCGAACCCAGGACCGTCAGCTTCACAGGCAGCAGGCAGGTATTCACTTTAATTTGTACCATAATACGCAAAATGTTAAAGTCTAGTACTTGCTAATACGATTAAGGCCCGTATAAAGTGTTCTCTTTAGTATTTCACGCTGGATTATATTATATGATACATTTAATATATCCAATAAATTCAGTAGTCAGATGTACTGTTTCAATTGGTTTTTCCTGTATAGCTTTTAACAAAAATGGTCAAAAATGAAATGAATTATTGGGTAATTGAAATTGTAGAACTGTCTGATAGCAAATTAACACGTTCGCGGACGGACATGCTAAAGCATTCGAATTTAGAGTTCGGTTTATGACACGAATTTTATAGCAGTCTTCTTTTGGGATTCTTTTCTCGACGGGAATGCTAATGAATACGCTTTGCCACAGTAAATACTTGTAGCCCTGTATTCACTGTCACACTCCGTGCAATCAGGGAACGTTTACTGTCACATTACATGGTTTTCGCACACTAACAAACAATCATGTGTCGTCGCCTATCCTATCCCCCCTTTTACGCACACAGATGCTATAGCGGTCGTGGTTGTATGAGATTGTGTTTAGTCGACCGGCGAGTGCGCCGCTGAGTAGTTACCCGAAATTTCAGTGAATTATGCGCGTAAACGCCATTTGGAAGAATTATTTCGATCATTGTAAGTCACATTCATTCCATTACTTTTGATGGATATTATGTTTTATTGTAATATTTGACATATTTGCTAACTGCTTATTGTACTATCATTAATTTTGATAGCTTTAAAGACCTTAAGAACCACACATAAACCTTGTAATGATAATTAGAATTTGTATAAAAGCGAGCACGTTTTGCCGTCGCCAAGGGCTCCTTCGCCGTAGGGAAGCTGCATTTTTGCCATCAAACTAGTCAGAATCTTCGCCGCAACGTGAGCTGACGCCTTCACAACCATTCAAGCCAGTCTCAACGCCGCAAAGTGAGCCCGTTTTGCCGCCGACAAGGGCTCCTTCGCCGCATAGGGTAGCTGCACATTTACCGCCAAACGAGTCAGCATCTTCGCCGCAACGTGAGCCGACGCCTTCACAGCCATTCGAGCCAATCTCTTTGCCGCAAATCGAGCCCGTTTTGCCCTCGTCAAAGGCTCCTTTGCCGCATAGGGTAGCAGCACTCATGCCGTCAGACGAGTCGAAATCTTCGCCGAAACGTGAGCCGACGCGTTCACAGCCATTCGAGCCAGTCTCATTCCTGCAAAGCGAGCCCGTTTGGCCGTCGCAAAGGGCTCCATCGCCACATATGATCTGACGCCTTCACATATACTAGCTATAGCAGGTAACTGTTATAGCATTTGCTGTCATAATTATATCACAACCTACCTAGGCCATGTGACAAAACTGCTATGGCAGTCCAATGCTATAGCATTCATAGTCACATAGCGTCCTATAAAAACGCGTCACATGGACGCCGCTGGTATAGCATTCGACATACATAGCATTCATTGTCATATACTAATCGTACTTGATAGCTCAATTATGACGAAACTGCTATAACAGTTCCAAATATTCCATACAAAATTTTAGTGTCAAACAGGTGTGACTTACTGTCCGCGAACGTGTTAAAATATATAAATACAAGAAAACAGTACAAAAACGTCACCTAACGTAGGATGTGAACCCACGACTTCCGTCTAACAATGCTTTCGCTCTTACCAACTGAGCTATTCAGATACTACTTCTTATTATTTCCGTTTATGTATTAATTTCATTGTATTTATAAATTGTAATTTGCTAGCAGACAATTCTGAAAAAACGTGTTCAAATTACATATTTTTTATTTATTACATTTAAGATTATGGTCAGGGAAAAACTTGAAAAAACGCCTGGAAAACCGGGAAAAGTCAGGGAATTTTGGTTGTAGTAAATAGTGGTCACCCTGATATCCAAGCCAAAAATATGGAGTACAATTTCGTATCTTTACGCACAACACGCGCAATTAGGGAACATACACAAACTACGTGACCAATTTTTTTGCGTTTTTTACCCCCCTCCCCCACCTAGGTGACCAAGCGTAGTATTTGCCAAGACCCCCTCCCTCCCCACCTAGTTTTCACGTAGTATATTTTATAAAAAAAAAAGCGGAAAGTTGAAAAAATAATGGCTTTTCTTTGTATTTTCTTATACGGCACTAGAGAAACTTCGCAAGATACTATTGAAGATGAAACCTCAGGCAGGAATTGAAGATGTCAAAAAAGAAAACAAATGATTTACACTTAAACTATAGATGAGAACTAAAGAAAATAGTTTCGTCGGCATCGTCGCGTCGTTATGAATTAAGAGGGGTTCTAATGGCATTTATTGGCAAGAAAATATATACTAGGATACTTAACAACAATAACTTAAATAATATTAACACTAACAAAATCTAAAACAGGCCCTTGAGGCATTATACCGAGGATCCTGGCAGCATTTCCTCACTGTATTGTAATGCTGATACCTATTTATTTATTTAATTAAGGTTCACCAACAGTTGCTTACATCCTTACATTTAGTAAAACATACAAGCGAACAAACTTGGAGTGATGTAACAACTACTTAAAGGTAAACTCCACATGCAATAATTATAGTGAAGTTAAAGTTAAACTTATAGAAATATAGTGTTATCCTTAGGTCATGACTTGCTTGTTTACATTAGCGAAGGCATATTAATTTAAATAATTGATCAGAAGATACCTATGTTGAAATAATGATTTTAAACCTCGACGTACATCCTTCATATATAATTTTTCCTCAAAACATCCATTTTACTATAATTATTTTATTATTTGTAATTTCACTTCAGCGTCCAAATGGCAACTGACGTACCGACTTTTTTATCAGTCTGGACTGATCGTGTGACCGTGTTTGTGGTACATCATTCTGGTATTAGTCAAGAATCTAGAGAATGATGGACTGAACTGACGCCAGAATGAGGGTGTAACCGACGTCTAATTTTTTTTTTAATATTTTTGATGTAGGATTTTATTTTCATTTATACAATATTGATGCAAGTAATGGGTTAAAGCGGCAGAATAAAGTTATTCATCCCAAATCAACTAAATCTATTATTAAATGATTATTTGTAAGTTTCATACATATATTTTATACCTATGCTTTGTAAAATTAGTTAGGTACACAAGTAGTTTAGTTTGTTATTTATTTAGTGTATATTTTGATCATTTACATGACATTCATTGACAACATCCACTCATACGAATATCATCATAACCAAAATGGGGTCGGTTTTACACTGTTCACAAAGTGTGTTTTGGTAAGTTTTCTCTTTTTACAAGCTCTTCGGGGCTTAAATGGTTAAATAAACATTTAAGCCCCGAACGTCAAAATAGCATTCCACATTTTCTAGTCTAAGTTGAAATAAAATACTTCTTTTAGAAAAACTTCTCACTCATCTATAATTAACACCTTGATGAAGACCTTATTTATTAAAAGCCACCATTAAAAGGTCTATGTGGGTAGGCCAGACGGTCTCCAACACAGATTCATTCTAGCGGCATCTAAACTTCTTAATCAACTTAATAGTTTATAGGTATTTCCACCAAGAGATGCCAGCGCATAGATTAATTACAGATTCACCTAGTGACCTGTTAATCAACTAAATAATTTGTCTTTTCATCAACAGACGTCAGCACGTAGACTAATTTAGGCGTCATCTAATGACTTATTAATCAACTAAAAAGTTTCTCTTTTCACCAGTAGATATCAGCAGAAATATTTATTTTAGCGCCACGTAGTGACTTATTAGTAACTAAATAGTTTCTGTTTTCACCGGTAGATGTCAGTACACAGATTAATTTTAACGCCATCTAATGACTTACTAGTCAACTACATAGTCTCTGTTTTCAGCAGTAGATGTCAGCACATAGAATAATTTTAGCGCCATCTGGTGACTTATTATTCAAGTAAGTAGTTTGGCTATTTCCCAATAGACGGCTGCACATAGATTCATTTTATCGCCATCTAGTGACTTCTTTATCAACTTAATAGTTAGGCTAGGCTATTCAAGAAAAAGATGATTGCACAAGATTCATTTTAGCGCCATCTAGTGACTTCTTAATCAACATTGTAGTTTATCTTTTCACCAATAGATGCCAACAGCACATAGATTTATTAACGCCATCTAGTGACTTACTAGTAAACTAAATATTTTTCTTTTCTCAGCAATAGATGTCAGCACATAGATTAATTTTAGCGCCATCTGGTGATTTATTAGTCAACTAAATAAACTGCCTATTCCCAAATAGATGGCGGCACATAGATTAATTTTAGCGAAATCTAGTGACTTCTTGATCAAATAATTATTTTGTTTCTTAATCAACTGAATATTTTGCCTATGCCCCAATAGATGGCTACGCATATAGTCATTTTAGCGCCATCTAGTGATTTCTTAAACAACTAAATGGACTGGCTAATCCCCAATAGATGGCCGCACGTAGATTTATTTTAGCACCATCTAGTGACTTCTGGATCAATTTACTAGTTTGGCTATTCACCAATAGCTGGCTGCACATAGATTAATTTTAGCACCATCCGGTCATTTATTAGTAAATTAAATAGACTGGCTATTCGCCAATAGATAGCGGCACATAGATTAATTTTAGCCAGTGATCGTCCCGCACAAGTAATCTAACACCGAAATATATTGTCCTAAATATTTTCAAAGCAAATATATATATATATATATATATATATGTGTGTGTTTTGGTATTGTAGCATTGTAATTCTGTGGTATTATGGTACTGTTATTGTATATGTTATTTTATATACATTGTATATTGTTTTGAAAAAATGACACCTCGCCGAGTTTCTTACGCCGGTTCTTCTCGAGGCAGAGGTTTATTTTATGAACCGGTGGTAGTTTTTTGACATAGGTACATAGGTGCATGTAATATGCCTAAATTGAAGAATAAATTTCATTTCATTTCAACTTCCTCGCCGATCTAAAAGTGCGCCAGCAGGAATGGCACTACGCACGGCATTCTGCCTACATAGGAATATTAATAATACTTGCACAAAACTTTTATTTTCTTGAATTGAAAGTTTGGTGTGTTTTCAAAAAGGGGGACAGTTCGGTGACGACCGAAAAGATCGTATGATCTGTCCCACTCTAACTCACCGTAGTGAGCGATAAGGATTACAAGAGACAGCTATATGAAAAATCGTTTGTCTTAATACTGCCGGTCTGCTTTACTCTAATGTCTGTGGTTTGCCTGATTTCTGAGGGGCTACCGCGACCGAAAACGAACGAAGTTCGTATATCTCCCTCTCTGTCGCACGGATTAGTAAATGGGACAGAGAGGGAAATATTCGAACTTCGTTCGTTTTCGTTTCCCGGTAGCCACTCTGATACATCTTTAGTCAGTGGCGCTACCGCGACAGCAAACGAAGTTTTCCCTCTCTGTCGCACTTGCAAGTTTGCATATAAGTAAGACAGAGAGGGAAAACTTCGTTGGTGTTCGCGGTAGCGCCCCAAAGTATCATAGGTCCGTCCCCCTGGGTGATTCGCTAATCTTCTTTCTACGTTTAAAACTCGACCAGAAATTATACCGAATACCGGCTGTACACTTTCGTGCAAGAGCGTACAGAGGGTCTACCGCGAACCAGACAATGAGAGAGGGAAAACTTCGTTTGCGGTTCACTGTAGGTAGGTCTCGTCAGTGATTCCCTTTCTGTACAGAGCGAGGCAGGCCGAGCGCGAGTACTCATGCACGAGAGTGTTCAACCGGATTAAACTCTTTTTGACAAGGGCACAAGAAACAATCTGCAATTCGGACCGTATAAAATTTGGTAGATTAGTAGATTTTTTAATCATTCCTTTTCTTTTGGACCGCCTTTTGGATAAATAACAATATATTGATAAATGTTACAATTTCATGAAGAGGACTTTCTATGTATTGTTGGAATTCGCACTTCACTTTTCATGAAGTTTGTTCAAGCTGAAATCTAGTTATTTTTAGCTTAAATTCTAATACATACAATATTATCAAAAGTTGGATCTATCACTATCATTAATAAAAGCATATTCAATACTTTTGGCATAATTTGGGGCCAAATATTTTACGGTTTATACTAAAAAAAAATAGGGTATCTTGAAAGTTATTTTACACTGGCAATTATATAGTAGAAAATGCATCTTCTATCTGATGGTAGAAAATGAATAACTACGATTGGAGCAATACAAAGCCGTTCAAATTCAAATTTTTATTGCAACAGTCATTATCGGCGCCACAGTCGTTCGCTTTCGTTTTGAACGGACTCTTTGTGTATAATTTAGACTATTCCATTCTTTATTCGTTATTAGTGTATAATTTTTACGCAGTTTAAAATGTCGTCTAATAGTGAAGATGATAAGAAAACCATTCCTGATATTATTGTCGACAAAACTAGAAACTGCAGCTATCAAAGATTACGATTCTTTGGAAAGGTAAGAACTGTATCTAACTTGTTTTTTCTTACTTTTCGCAACTAACTCGTTTTAATTGGCGTGCATTACTTGATAGAATGTGTTAGTTATGTTACGAGTAACTTTATAAATTGTCGCTTATATTCCCTTTTCATACATTTAAACGGCTATCACCTGTCGCCTGTAACGTAACTGTTATGCTTCTAACTTATATAGAACAACAGCCGCTTTTTATCCCCTGCTGCTATTGTATTCTTATATAAACATGGGTTTTCTATCCTTATTTGTGTGTGATCATAAATGTATTGTAAATGGAACCCAGTCTAGTGGAGCTGTAGTAACGTTAGGAGTGCCTCAGAGCTCTATCCTAGGTCCATTTTTATTTTTGGTTTATATAAATGATATGCCATCTATAGTAAGTGATCTTTGTGACAGTATTATTCGCGGATAATACATCATTAATCTTTAAGGTGGACCGAAAAACAATAGAATGTTCTAACATTAATGGCACACTGGTCAAAGTACTTGATTGGTTTACCGTTAACAACCTGCTACTTAATGCTAAGAAAACTAAATGTTCAGATTTTCTTTGCCTAATGTTAGATCGGTGGAAACTAATATTCTTTTAAATAACGAGTGTTTAGAAATTGTAGATAAAGCAATATTCTTAGGTATAACATTAGACAAAAATCTACAATGGAGTCCACATATAGCCATTATGGCACGTAAATTAAGTTCAGCCGCTTATGCTATTAGAAAAATCAGACAACTGACCAATGTAGAAACAGCTCGCTTAGTTTATCACAGCTATTTTCATAATAGGGTGGAAGTCTCAAAGTAAAAGCTCACATTTGGCATGGTGTCCAGCAAAGGGTTAATCTTGTTTGAATCATGATTTGCCTGAAGTTCACACAGCCTGCAAAGTGTTACAATACAATAATAGATTAGGTTTATCCCTAGTGTTTTTGTTAGATAGTTTTAGTATCACTTATGTGAGGGTAGAATATTGATGCACAACTATCACAAAATAAGCAAACATATAGTTGGGCAACTCAATCTTATGTTTCATGAGAGAGATGATTATAACATAACACTCATAAATTTTCAGTGCTATTTAAAAATAATGATAATCATGTCCTATCAGGACTGAAATTTTGGTTAAGAAAACAAACTGAATGAACTTATCTAGAATATCAACATTGTGTTAGAGCATTAGCCATTCAAGACTCCTTGAATTGCTGATTAGTTACAAACAACTCCAGCATGACAAGACATGCATTGTCAAAGTAGTTATTATGCTATCAAGAATTGTAATAAAAAATAGAATGTATAACTGTAACAAAACTTTAAAAAGGCTCTGATTCCTCAAGGGCCATGACTTTGTAGACATTGGGCCCTGAATACTTGTATGATTTATAGTTACTTATAATATATTAAGCCATTGTCTCCCGGCGAGAAAAATAAACAATAGCATTCTTTTGTAATGAGCCCTGGGATCCCAGGGACCGGTAGACGACGGGTTATCAGATGATTCTATGTCATTGTAGAATTGAGTAAGCTTACTTGTAGGCAAATAATTTTACTCCTATTGTTCTTCCACCTGTTAACAAGACTTGGTAAATGATTAAAAAATTTAACTTAAACACATGTACAATTGTAGGGAGGCTTTGCAAAATGTTACGAGATCCAGCACACCGGTACCAAAGAAGTGTTTGCAGGCAAGATTGTGCCCAAATCAATGATGATAAAATCCAGTCACAAAGAGAAAATGGCACAAGAGATATCCATCCACCGCTCACTGTCCCACAAGCATGTGGTTGGATTCCACAGCTTCTTTGAAGATTCTACCAATATTTACATAGTGCTGGAACTGTGTAAGAGGCGGGTGAGTATATTTTATTTCTGCTGAGGCTTTACTATCTTTGTACAAGACTGAGACTTCATACTGTTAGATACAACATCCACCGTAAATATGCATCTTATGTAGAAATAGATAATTACAATATTTAATTTTTTTTAACCTTGTCAAATATGACCACAAATAAAGTACCCAAGTTTATTTTAATACTGTTATTTTGGGCCCTATAAACCAAACATATATGCAAAGTATTGATTAAAAAAAAATATCTTCCCAGTTTTATTTTTATACAAAAATATAAATTATGATAATTATGATATTTCCCTTCAATTTAGAATTTGTAATTTCCGTAAGCAGCTTTACTGCTTAATACAAAGTTAATTTATTTTTATTTATTAACAGTACAATACTTATGCTAGTTATGTATAGCAACTTAGTTTCATACTAGAATGAACTTCATCCAGTCAAGATCCAAGAGAGGAGACCTGTGCCCAGCTGTGGGACATTAACAGGCTGAAGAAGATGATGAGATTTTAGTCCATGTAGTAGTGGAGAGGTGTTAATGGTGTCCAAATTAATAAATTCTAATGCCAATACAACTTATAAAGTAAATAAAAGAAACCCAAAGATCTTGGCTTGCCTTGCTATGGATCTATTTGACACCACCCCACTGTTACATATTAACTTAGGAGAGTTAACATTAAAAATATAAGTGTCCTGCAAAGCAAGAGGTTTTTAATTGCCAGATTCTGCAGAGCGAGTAACAAAAAAGCCAATGCCATTGAACTTATTGATGTTTTAGGTTATCCTATACACC
Organism: Epiblema foenella; assembly: GCA_963556455.1. Lineage (NCBI taxonomy): Eukaryota > Metazoa > Arthropoda > Insecta > Lepidoptera > Tortricidae > Epiblema > Epiblema foenella. The sequence goes on from OY747095.1 coordinate 18,563,282, forward strand.
ATTGGAATTTTTATTAGTAACTGTTTATTTTACCAAACAGGAATAGAGTTTATTCCGAGATAAATCATAATTTGTCCTATTACTTTAAGGGTCAGTCAGGTACTCTCAGTTGGATCCTTGAAGGAAACCATCCAATTGTATATATCATAATCAATACAAAAGGGGTTCAATCAATGATGAACCACTTAAATATGAGGAATGCCCGTTTCACGTTTTTATGGTGATTTCTCCTAAGGCCACTATAGAAAAATATCCACTAAAAATATGAATTTTTTAATAAGTTTGCCAATCGTTTTATGTAATCTTGTGACTAGTATTTTATTCATGACAATTGATTTCTATCCATCTCTGTCTTATAATTAAATATCTAAATGGCAAATATCAGTGAGGATATGCCCCCTTCTGCCAAGATCGAATATTGACCCAAATCACCTTTCTCAAATGGACAAGTTTCAGGTTGTCATAATTTAGTCTTGCTCAATAACATTGTCGTCGCCTACTGAATCTCTGATACGTTTTTGCTCAGCATGGTACTGGTATTCCTATGTAACAACCATTTTTCTAAAAATACCATATTATTACTGTACTGTCCTGACTCCTGACTGAAGTAATGGGATAAAATAATGACAAGAAAAATAATAACTTACTGAAATACATTAAGCACTACAAATATAGAGCAGTTAAAGCATTTTTTTTTTTATTTAGCAGCTTACCGCGAAATGCTTAACAAAGTTTGTCTTAGTAAAAAAATATAAGGCTTAATTCCAATGAAGATGATCCTTTGATCAAAAGTGATGATGCTTTTCTTTCCGTGACTACCTGCCCAGCTAGCATAATTGCATTACTGACATATAGCATTTGTCCCTTACTAGCAATTTTATGTTAGTGCAAGAGGGACAGATGCTAAATATGTCTTATGTTGGACGCGATCATGCTAGCTAGACTGTCTGATAGGTAGGTTTTGTTAGTTGAAGGCACGTCTTCCAAACACTCTAATGAACTTGAGCTAGGTTTAGGCAACAATGAGATCAGCAGTGATATTTATGATAAAATTTAATGTTTGGAGTTAAAGTAATGCAGGCATAGCTTGATTCTTCTTCTACCGCGTCCACATATAGCCATGAACGCATGATTAGATTTCATTTATTACACAATAAAAGACTTATTATAAATTACATTCATGTCAATTTAAAAGAATCTCTATTGTGATTAAATATATTATATTGAATGGAATAACATCATACAATAAAACAAATGAAAAATAACTCTAAATTACTTAAAAATAACATTTCATGTTTTATATTATAGCATTAATTTTCAGTCCATGATGGAACTTCACAAACGGCGAAAAGCGATCACGGAGCCGGAGACGAGGTTCTTCATGCACCAGATCCTCGAGGGCGTGCGGTACCTGCACAGCCACCGCATCATACACCGCGACCTCAAGCTAGGAAACCTCTTCCTCAACGACGAGCTTCACGTCAAGATAGGCGACTTCGGACTCGCTTCCAGAATTGAATTTGATGGTTAATCATTTAAATATTCAAGAAAAATCAAGCATGTACAGTGTACCACATTTTTTTTTAATTTATTAATGCAGTCAGTGTTTACTTTATGAGTTGAATGTTTTTCAGGAGAGAGAAAGCAGACTGTTTGTGGTACACCCAACTACATTGCACCAGAAATATTGACCAAGAAAGGACACTCTTTGGAAGTGGACATTTGGAGCTTGGGTTGTATCATGTACACATTGCTTGTTGGGAAACCGCCTTTTGAGACTTCCTCTCTGAAGGACACCTACAAGAGAATAAAGGAGTGTGAATATAGGTATATATCAAATATGCATATTAAAGAATCCCTATAAAAAGATGTACAGACATATTTGATATCTATTGATGCAAATTTCACTTATTAATTATACTACTTATTTCACTATGATAAACGATATTTAATGACTATCCACTAAAGATGTTATGAATATTACCTATTTTAACAGTAAATAAATTTAATAAACGCAGTGCTGTCTTGTTGACAATAGCGAGAGCGTATACCGCGCCGTGGTCGCGTGCGGCGCGGGGGCGGGAGGGTGGCGCGCGTGCGCCGCGCGCCTGGCGCAGGCGCTGGTCGAGGACAATACGCTCAACCATCGCCTCAGGTGGTACCCGCGGCCCGAGGCCCGTGTCCAAACGAGCCTTCTGTGTCCATGTCGTTATGCGCTAATCATTGTTTCGTCTGGCCACTGTCAACTGCTGCATTATTATGTCGTTATTTATGTTATGTGTAATAGTTACCACGAAATGAAACCACTTTTATATCTTTTATCCGTTTTTTCTTGAGTTGATCATGCTTCTTAATCTGCTCTGCCAAGTAAAAGTGAACATATGATATATTCTTATTTATTGTTTTATAAGAAAAGGTCAAAATTTTAATATCAATGGTAAATAAATAAATTATGAATGACTGGGCCAGCTTAGCGAGTCTAACTCGCTCGCGTGACTGTTGCTGAAATTAAACTTTAGTAGCAAAGCACAGCGGCTTCGGTTTCGAGCACCGACCTACATAATTTTGGTCGTACTCTGACTGAAATATAGAAAAGCCTGCGTAATCTAGTTTCTATCTGGACACGTATTTATTATATTTACGTTCCCACATTATTTAGTGTCAGGAACATGAAAGAAGCGTTGATGAGGCATGTGCATTGTGCGGCGCGGTTTCAGGATCCCGTCGTCGCTGCGCAAGCCGGCGGTGGAGATGATCGTGATGCAGCTGCAGGAGGACCCGGCCAAGCGGCCGCCCGTCGACAAGCTGCTGCAGCACCAGTTCTTCACGTCGGGCATCATGCCCGCCGCGCTGCCGCCCTCCTGCCTCACCACGGCGCCGCGCACCGACCAGCTCGAGAAACTGGCGCTGTTGCGCCGCCCGCTCCATGAAATCAATTCCAATGGTAAACTACCAATATACTACTATGTACGGACTCACTCAGGCTCTGCTTGTACTCAGCTCAGGCTGTACGGGAAACTTGACAGTTCTCCATAGAAAGCTGTCGACGATATAGAACGTTAACCGGTCTGTAAAATGTGTTTTTGATGAAGCCAATTACAGATTGGGAACTAAACTTCTGGGAACCCAATAAGTTGAGTACTGTACAACTGTAACTTCAACTTTTGTTACAGACGACGGCCGTCGAGACGAAAAGATCGCGGTGCCCACTGGAATCACGGAACCACAGTCGTACCGACAGAACTTGACGTCTCTGCGAGACCAGCTCTACAAGTTGTTCGCTAGTAAGGTACTGACTCTGCTTGCATTCGCAAACATTACCATTAATAGGACATTGCATTAGGCATTAATAGGACCATTTGCTCAAATTATAATCGTAGGCGGTCTTTAAGTATATATAATTCTTCTGTATGTGGTGAAGTCCTAAACCGCATGACCAATTTTAAGGGGTTTTTTGTGACAATTGAACCCGGTATTTGGCGCTGCTATTGGGCAGGACATGCTCCGTTAGCTCCGCTAGTATATTCAAAAAGGATAGTGTATATGCGGTTTTGAAGGAGGTTAAAATAGTTAAGTAAGTGACGCTATATGTTGAATGGCTAGGTTAAGAACCGGCGACAAGTGCTTACGGACGAGCTGAGCGATCCGGCGGCTCAGCCGCTCGTGTGGATCAGCAAGTGGGTTGACTACAGCGACAAGTACGGCTTCGGCTACCAGCTCTGCGACGAGTCTGTCGGCGTCATGTTCAACGACACCAGCAAGATCGTCATGCTTGCTAACGGAGTGTGAGTATCCAACATATCAATCTACTAAATGCGTACTGGCTCTCGTCTAGTTATTCTGCCCTATGGGTCACTTATAAATCAAGAGAAATAGAGGAAGACGCTATTTAACTTCCGGTATTTTTCTATTGGACAAGTCGCATTGGTAAGAAGAGAAAGTCATAGTAAAAGTATGAATTTCTGATGATCGGCAAATGTGAAGACAAAATACCTAAAAAAAGGGATAAATTTTATTAAGAAAAAAGAAATGAGTTACGAAGTTAGTTTATAAAAGATATTCAATCGCTGCTGATGAACCACAATTATTTCTGGTCTGCCCTATAATATCGTCATGATGACTGGCTGACCAATGACGCCTAACCCAGTCTTCATGATGTGGTAAGAAAAAAAATATCGTATTGTAGTCATCGAAATATAAAAAGGCCGAGTTTTATAAAGATCCGTTAGACCCAATGTCAGATCAAATTTCACAAACTCAGTACATTTTTTGACATAACAAAGCGACATAAGGTCTAACGGATGTTTATAAAACCGAGCCTTAGTATAGAAGTATAACGCCTAACAAACCTGACGTTAAATTTTGACCCATTTATGACGTCTTTGAAACCAAAACGTCTTATAAGTCGTTATCCAATCAACATTCACTTGAAGTTTGAGTAGACCTAATTTTCGCAGAGGTTTTATGCCATTTCACCTAAATTCACAAATAAGAAAAGTTTTATGTATTGGTGACTGGTTAGAATCTATTTGACACGAAGTTGCTGATTTGTCAATAGTTTGACATATTCGTTCAAGTTGAACTTGATTTAAGTACGCCCCACTTTCAACGTGGGTTATTATTGAGTTTTATTCTATAACAATTCAATTGCGTAATCAACAATTAATACATGAAAATGAAAAATACCTATGTAGTTATTACACGTTTATTGAAATAGCTTTTTACACCAATATAGGTACACATTCGCCTCGCTTTTTCAAAAATAACGAATAATATCCAAATTTTGTGGTACTACTACTATTGTGAACTATATATTGAAAAAGATAAAAAACCGGCCAAATGCGACTCGGACTTGCGCACGAAGAGTTCCGTAACATTATCTATAAAAACGGCAAAAAAATCACGTTTATTGTATGGGAGCCCCATTTAATATTGATTTTATTCTGTTTTGTAGTATATAGTTTTTAGCTAAGTACTTAATAAAAAAAAACTGAAGCAAGTAGGTATATCACAAAGTAACCTCATTGTTTTCGGTTCCTAGTAGATATACTCAATTTTCAAAAACTTATATGATAACTAATATTCTCAGGAGAAGTTTGAGAACTTATGAAGTCGGCTTATCTTATGGCATAGTACGAGACATTGACCTTGGCCTTGAGGAAAAGGAAGTAATGGAGAATATGACTAGTGATGTTGAAATAGTATCGCTTAAGAGGTCGAATAGGAGAAATTCTGAGGAAGCCGGCTGGGTGGAGAGTGAAGTGATGAGGATATGTTTTAAAGGAGCAATAACACCACCATACGTTTACTTGTTTGAATTGCGGGCGAAAATTGAACCATACGTATTTCCGGTATCGTAGTGCTCTAAGGTGTTGGAGGTTTGGCCACACTCAAAAGCTATGCCCGAAAAGAGTTACATGCCCAAAATGTACAGACAATCATGCAAACTATGAAACAACCACGTATAGGTGCCGCAATTGCGCTGGAAAGCATATCGCCTTAGACAAATCATGTCCAGTCTATCAAAAAGAGAAAACATTGCGAGATATCATGTCTAAATCTAACGTGACGTACAAAAAGGCCCTTCAAATGTATGTCCCACCAGTATCCCCTGTCGTCAGTTTACCACTTCGCATAGACTTGCAACCTCGAGCCCCAGGCGCATACTCTCAGGCGTTAAATAAGGACCCTACCCCTAGTGCCGCGGATATTCATGAGCCCCCTACTACATCTTTAATGCCTACTCCAAATCAAGGACCAAAAAAGCAACGTCATATAAAAAGGAGAATCCAACAGAAGCAGGTGCAAATCACAGACACCGAGTGCCTGTCGGATGAGCCGTCCAATTTTTTAGACAATGAGTATTCAGCTGCCCCCGCGCCGGCACCGGAGCCGGACCACGGACATGAGAGGAAGGACGAGACTCACGAAACAGAGGATGAAAGTTCAATATGTGTATTATTAAATAAGTTAAAGACGTTATATTTACGAAGAGAGGTACAGTATCTGATAAGCTAAAAAGTGTATTTCAAGTATGTTGCATATGGTTTATTTCTTGGGCGACGAAGTATGTTTGTGATGTATCATTATTTATATGTACCATTTTAAACGCCCTAGATGGCTCGTAAGCAATATCCCATTAGACTAAATATCATACAATGGAACTCTCAAAGCGTTAGACCCAAGCTCGTTGCACTCGAACAATTACTTATACAGGAAAAAATCCATATAGCCGTTTTAAATGAGACATGGCTGGAACCAGATAGCTGCTTAAAAGTGAGTAATTACAATATTTTTAGATCCGATAGGTTTGATGGTTATGGAGGTGTAGCTATTTTGGCACACAGGTCAGTTAAAACGCAACAAAGTTACCTTAATTGTACCAATACCGGAATTCAAATTATATCTATCAAAGTGTTTAATGGCGATCCAATTGAAAATTTAATTGGGATTTATTGTCCATCTACGGTCATGACGTCGCAAAATGATTGGGACTCGATTTTTTCGGTATTAAATAAAAAAACACTTGTACTCGGTGACTTTCGGTGAATTGGTCATACAAAATAGATAATAGGGGGAACCAGATTTGCGACTCATTATTTGATAATAATTACATATCTCTTAACGATGGTAGCCCGACTCGATCTAGACTCGTAAATGGTAACTTACTACTATCGTCACCTGACTTATCTACAGCGTCCAGCGATGTCGCACTTATGATGAAATGGGTCGTTTTGAACGAATCTCTGGGTAGTGATCATTTAATCATCAAAATCAGCACAGAACTTAGGTCTAACTTGAGTCCGACTTGTCGCAGAAACTATAAGATGGCAAATTGGGAAGGCTGTAGTTTACAGCTCCATAATAACTTAAGATTACCTGAACATCCTCAAGTGGTTTATGACACATTCATCACAACTATTAATAGGGCTGCGGATGATAACATTCCGATATATAAAATTAACAATAACCCCACACATAGCTTTATCCCTAAACCTTATTGGCACCCAGCCTTATCTCGAGCTGTAGCTGAAAGACGCCTAGCGTTGGCCAAGTTCAGACAACCCTACCCCGCAGAACCTTCAGGATCTTCAGGATAAAATACGATTAGCACAAAAACTTATTCGAAATAGTAGAAGTAAGGGTTGGCAAGAATTCTGCAACTCTTTGGGTGAGGTATCGTCTGCGTCTGACATATGGAATGTCATTATGGGTTAATAAAATAGATCTCACAGATACTGTTAAATCTAATATAAACATAATTAATGAACCAAAACGCAGGTATAACGAAACAACTAAATACTTAATTATACAAAGTATAGACAGTAAGTATTCTGATGACTACAAAATATATACCGATGGTTCCAAGGAAGAGGAAACCATGGGTGCCGCATTTTATGACCCGCAATGTGAAACATATGTTCAACTAAAAATATCTTCCGACTTGTCCATTATGCACGTGGAGTTGATAGCCATTGCAGAGGCTCTGTCGTATATAGACTCAATTACACGCGATAGCTTCGTAATTTTAACCGACTCGAAGAGTGTGTTACAACATTTGGCTCGCTGTACCTCGAGTTATCGTGGTCTGCCGATTGCCTACACTATACTTGAATCCATTCACAAACTAACATCCTCGGGAAAAGCTTTATTTCTGCAATGGATACCTTCGCATATAGGCATAGCAGGAAATGAAAAAGTTGATTGTTTAGCTAAAGAAGCTTGTCGGAGTGGAATTCCATGCAACATATTGCCTTTCTTTTCTGAATGTACTAAATTGATCAAAAAACAATGTCGCCAAATGTGGAAGGAATACTTCAATGAAAGGTCGGTGCAAAAAGGAATTTGGTACAAAACGATCCAACCAGAACTCGTAAATGGGTCATTGTCAGATTTAGGTTCGCGTCTTTTCGGTGGACATATCAAAAGTTAAGGGCCACAAAGCTTAATTTTGGATTGGTCTAGTAACCCGTATAAACGGTGTTTCCGTAACTATAAATCAATGTAATAAAAACATAACTTACATGTACGAGTACATAAACCGTTAACTATTGACCACCGGGTGGACAACTTTTGTTTTTACAACTGACAATGACCCAAATACACCATGGATAGATTGTTCACTTAGTCGGCAAGAAATTGTTATCGCATTAAGAATTCGTTCCGGACACATTCCACTAAATAAATTTTGTTTTATAATGCACAAAGTAGCTTCGCCGCTTTGCTCAGAGTGTAATACCGTGGAAGACGTATACCATATATTAATGGAATGTATACGGAACGAGGCATTTAGAAGTCAACTCACGATAGCTTACAATATTTTCTCACATGTTGGCGGCTGCAATAGCGCACTGCCCTTCCCATTATCGGACGAGGCCAGTGCACTATTTAAGCTAGTTAAAATAGGTATCATTAACTATTGGTCTTATAGAGCGCCATAATCGCTAAGCGATAAAACTCTTTAATAAAGATTGAAAAAAAAAAGTTTTTTTTCTAATTTATCATTATTAAAAAAGGGTGATCAATCAATCTATCCTTTAAATATATATAAAAAGGAAGCAATATATACCTATATCTCGGAATCGAAGGTTTGGTAAAAATTGGCTTTGTAAGAAAAAGTCCTGATGAGTGGGGGCTTTTTAACACAAGTGACTGAACTGCAATGCTGCGATATATTTTTAACACAAGTGACTGAACTGTAATGCTGTGATATATTTTTAACACAAGTGACTGAACTGTAATGCTGTGATATATTTTTAACACAAGTGACTGAACTGTAATGCTGTGATATATTTTTAACACAAGTGACTGAACTGTAATGCTGTGATATATTTTTAACACAAGTGACTGAACTGTAATGCTGTGATATATTTTTAACACAAGTGACTGAACTGTAATGCTGTGATATATTTTTAGAACTCGGAAAGAACTCTTTCATTTGATACCACACATCATAGGTTCCAGAACAAAAAACAAAACTTTCCCATACAAAAAAACACGCCATAACTCCACTCCTTCTTTATTAATTTTATATTCTTCTTCTTTGTTATAATATTGGCCTACAGATTAATCGTTCCGATTTTCTTGCTTTTAACACCATTTGCAGCATTGTTTGGCGTACCGCTAGCACTATTGACATGGAATATTTTATTTGGCAGGAATGTTCACTTCATCACTCGCGAAGGCCAAGAAGTTTATTTGACTATGGATGACTACCCGCCGGACCTAGCTAAGAAAATGAAACTCTTGAGTTACTTCAGGAGATACATGAGCGATTACCTCATGAAAGCAGGTAAACTAATTTATTTTCTTTTCAACTATTAGCCATACCATTCCCTTTGAGAACATTTAAAAGCCCACAAATTCTTTAAGAAACTAAGGATCTATCTCTACCCCCAGAGGTTACGAGGATTTAAGGCTAAGAACATTTACCAGAGTACAATACTTACAAAAAAATATTTTTATGTTCTTATTGTTTTCACCTCATTCCCTCAAAATTAAGAAAATAACCTGAATGATAGTTTCGTTTATTCATGTCACTACATTTGAGTTAGCCTTGCTTATAACTATGTATTCCAATTTTTAAATCGATAGCATAAGAAGTTTTTGAGATATTTAAGATAAAAAGAACCCTTATGGACTCATTTGTCCATCTATATGTCATATAGCCATGTGACACACCATATTTTTACCTTTTAGGTACGGTACCCTAAAAAGGCATACTTACTGAGTATATGCTTCCCTTTATTTGTTTATAAAAAGAAGGACCATCAAATCCCATGTTCAGTTTGGTCTGCCTTGTGTATAGTTTGACGCAATGGACAGTAATAGCTACAAAGAAAGTGATCCCTACATAACAATTTCCGCGCCACACGTACATTTTCATATATCCTTTACACTTCACCATATGAACTGCTTTTATATAGTAAAATTGAGGTCGATATCCTATTCTCAACTTTCGGTACCCCATCATCAATTCCGCTGCAAGATCTTGATGTGCTATATATACGTCAACGAAATCTCACCGGAATCTGTGCAGTACCTAGATCATTCATGATTCCATATTGGCATACATAATACAAATGATGATTACTACAGAGACATAATCAAGTCTTCTGAGAAACATTAGTAGTTTTCGACTTGTAAAAGTGCGATTACGGTCTACTTACAGAATAAAGTTAATTTATTTCATCAGGGGTCACTAAATTTGTGGGTTTCGAGACTAATTGCTTGCTTTACTTTAGTGAAAAATACCGAAATCGCCACAAGTATGCATGAACAACAACCTGACAACATTGCAAGGAATTAGCGCTGAACAAATATGAACGAACTGTGATCACTTCCCTCACCCGAATATAGTTATAAGAGCTCGTGTGCGTGTGGTGTGTAATGTTACTGTGTGTGGTCAGGCGCGTCGGCAGTGGTGCGCGAGAGCGACGGGCTGTCGCGACTGCCGCATCTGCACCAGTGGTTCCGGTCCACGCTAGCCGTCATCATGTACCTCACCAACGGTACTTTGCAGGTAACTGGTACCAGACGACTTTATTTACTACTACTCAGCTGACAAAGAAATCAGTATCCAATTAGCACCACCACCAATAAATAGTTGGTTGACAACACAAAATCATTAACAAATCTGTCATTACTTTTAGTAACATGAAACGCAATTAGTTATTGAATTGGAATAGTGCTTTGCTACGCTCGTTAAAATAGACGAGCGACGAGCTTTATTTTCTGTAGGTATTTGTTACTTAGAGGCTGTTGGTTGTCAACCAACGAAATATTAACTGTTAAATATCTTCTAAACTTCTACAAAAGTTGAAACGTTTACGCTATATTTGACTGCATTAATTTGCAATTATTTCAGTGAAATTTACTTTGAAAATCAATAAAAACTGTTTATATAGGCTTTTGCCCTACGAGTTTTTTCTATACGGATTTTTTATCGTTATCTGAAGTAGTACTGGAAGTCTTAACAGTTAACAAATCTATTATTGTCGAGTATATAAATGTATAATAGTGACTGCCGTTTGTATTTCCTCGCACATGTGACGAAACAGAGTGTCACAGGCAGTAAGGGAATTGCAAACTCAATCTTTAAGAGCCTTCTAATAGATTTTCTTCAGTAATCTCATTCTTACATTCATTTTTATTTGACTATGGAGATTTTTTATCGTATATAATTTATAGTAATGGCGAAGATCGATTAAGTTAGTAAGGAAGATTGAGTTTTTGCTGTACTTTATTAGTGATATTGCTTAAGAAACGAGTATATTGGCTGGCAAGACAAAGTCTATACAACTGTTTATTTTTTTAGATAAACTTCCAAGACCACACGAAGATAATCCTGTGCCCGCTTATGCAGGCTGTAACGTATATAGACGTAGACAAGAACTTCCGGACATTCCGGTTTAGCACGCTGGAGAAGTACGGCTGCGACCAGAAGCTGTACAACAACCTGTTGTACGCGTACGAGAAGCTGAACGCGGTGCTCGGCTCGTCGATGGCGGTGGGCTCCTGCAGCTAGGTCGCCGGCGGCGCCGCGCGTCGCCGCCGCGCGCCCGAGCCTGACCTATGTGCCGTGACTGACTAGCGGGCCTTTTCTACCAGGGAACATGTTAGCCATTATTGTAGTGCAACACGACTGTTATATTGGCTTTCGAAAAGTTCGTTAATGATATTGTTTTTTATGCACTTAAAAATATATTCTCATAAAATCAATTTCGCTACCAACAAATTATTGTTTTCTTATGATTGTTGCATGGTATTATTTTTTGTTAGCTATATTTGTTACTTCACTTTCTACCTAGCGTTTTTACCATTAGAATGAATGCTCTCTTGTTTAGTGCCCAGTATTTATAATATATTTAGGCGGTGTTTATTAAGTATTGAACAAAGTAAGGTAGGATCATAGATATTAATTAACAAGTAAATTTAAAAAGTTGTGATTCATTTCTGTCCAGGGTGACCTGCTGGCCTTCCTCTTTTAAGAAAACTAACCCTCTTATAAATTGATGTAGCGTATTGTCAATGACAAGAATAAAATGACCTTATATTAAACCAATTCATGGGTTTGAATCAAATCAATCAACGCACTTTCGATTTAAGTAAGTACCTGAAGAAAATGACATGAAATCTGGTCTTTTAAGCGATGATCAGGCGTCGAAACATATTTAATTGAGTACTTGACATTTTTATATAATCTAGTTAATATGTTAAAAATGTCATACATTAAATGATTCAGCTTTCAAATAAACATATTTTTGCTTACTTATTACGAAATCCATACTTATTAAATTTCATTCATATATTTCGCATTAAAACGCGATCCAGTGCTTATATTATACGTCACACTGCTATAAATTAACTAACCTATTTGCGTGACACTTCGGAGAATTATATATCAACTAGCAAAAACGGGTTTGACAGCTGTTTGTAATGGTATGACGTCACTAGCAACATGGCGTCATTTAGATCAGTTGAGTCACAGATAAGTAAGACTTAAACTTTGATATTGAATTATTTTCATTGAAATGTAACATATACGTCCTATAATCATTAATTTTACATCCGTCAAGTACCCTAGCTATCTCAATAGCAATATAGACAGGGCTATGCCACATGGAGGGAAAGTACCTTGAATATTGTAGATGGAACATTTTACTGAAAGAAGACGTTATTTGAATTTAAAAAACAATAATAATAATAATATGCCTTTAATAATAATAATAATCTAGATACTCTAATCTCTTTCTCTTATAACTTGCAGTCTGTCTCTTACTTACTTATTGTGATTTTGCAGGCGGACATTAATAAACTAGGATCATTTTTGAAGAAGTAGAATGCAAGAAGCAAATCATGTAACAGTTAGGGTGTTTTGACCCTCCTGATTACGGATCTGCCGGTCGCCATTGCGAAATTAGTAAAGGACAATATTAGTCATAGTACCCAAATGTTTCGACCCTCCAGGTCGTTATCTTTCTCCGCCATCTTGGAAAATCTCCGCTCTTTGCCTGTACTGTTGTTAAAGTTCATTCTAGTGCTAAACATGGTTCTGCAGTGTTGTAGAATTTAAAAAATGCTAAAACTTTTGGGTACACATTTTTTCCACGACTATGGGGAGCTAGCACTAGAATGAATTTTAATGACGGTACAGGCAAAAAACTGAAAAAGTGGCAGTTTTTCCAAGATGGCGGAGAAAGATATAGAGATGAAGGGTCGAAATTTTTGGGTTAAGATGAAATATTGTCCTTTACAACATATGAAAAACCATAACATCAGACCTGTTTTAGTTTACCGGTACAACGATTTACTAAATGTACCTACGACGAAATTTTTGTATGCGATGAACCTTTTCTGTTATACCGTACTTCCGGTTCAAATTTCGGAATGGCCACAGGCAGATCCGTATATTTCCCGCTTGCATTGTATAGAGACGCGTTTTCCAGTTTTAGCCTAGTCTATATAAGAATAGGTCATGACGGGGGACATTTTTTTAATACCGGGGATGGTCAGCAAATGAAATGAGACGTTTTGCGAACGGGACACTTCGCAAGTGACTGGCCAAAATCTTCTAATGAAACGACTCTCTATATCTAACTTAACTTTAGAAAAGTTCGTTTGATCATCTATTTCATCGCTTGATCCTCGAAATATAGATTCTAGATGTTTATAGTTGAAAGTTTTGTATTGATTAAATAAAACGAAATAAAACGTAATTGTATTGATTATTTGTTGTTTTGTTTTTATTTAACAATCAATCAGTTTTTAACAAAACATTGTATCTCTTACGTCGCAATGATGAAGAATGTTGATGGTTTTCTATCAAACGTATCTGTCGACGGCGACATCCTGACTAAGTTATTCTATGAGATGTACCTTACCCCCTTATTCATAGAACTTAACAAACCTTTCTTACAATCATAGAATGTCAGTTACAGGCAAAGATCAAACTAATTTTAGGCAATTGAACTAAAATAGGTTTGATGAACGATTGTGAATAAAGGGGTTATACGAACTTATATGTTGACACGAACGAGATCTTCTGTAAAGTGAGTACCTCCAACAATGGGGATGATGAAAACAACTTTTGTGTAATCATGCCTATTACAAGAGAAATCACATTGTGTTATGTTCTACATCTCTACTTCGGTAAATTGTATACGAGAAATAATGTTGAAAGCTAACAAATAAAACTGACATCACTACACACATATCGTTTATTTACTAATTGTCATTTCATTACAATTCCATCATTTTCTGAATAAGATTCGTAGCAAAACCCCTTTATAAAATTGAAAATCAAAATAGAGCACACTATAAACCACAACTTAGTAATAATTATCACATAAACCTTATGTTACCCATGATTTTGGAATGAGTTTGTAATTGGAAAACCATAGGAACTTAATTGTTGTGACAAGTGTTTTGTCTTGGTTGCAATACGCACTGTGCGGTGTGGTAAACCGCACTGTGGCTGCCGTCCAGTTAACCAAATTAATATACGCAGCATATGCGCATGTTATGAATAATGTCCCCTAACAGATGACACCATCGCGACACAGTCTCGCACTGCCTAACTGAAGATCGACGAAGTAGCGATAGTTTCCATATCTGTAGACAATACTGCCTATAGAACTCTTACTCAACAGGTCCCCAACTTAGAAATGTTTAAAAACCAATGAAATATTATACCACATCTCTTGGTACCGAAATTCCACTTAAATAACTAGTTAGTTAACTAAGCGGAAAAAAAGCTGTATTCATTTGTTATGGTGATTTACTATGAGTTAAAGACAAACTGCTTAAGTTTATTTTTAGCAGAGTCTGACCTGATGATACACAAGAGTATATTATTGATTATTAAATAGACTTAATCATTGTGTTATAATAAAATTGTTGCGCAGTCTCTACCATAATAAATTAAGAAGCAATAATTTAGTTATTATTTTCTAGTTTACAGGAGATTGGAGAAATTTATGATTTACGATATCTATTACTCGGCCACACACTCGACGAATGGTAAGCGAAGTAGCGAGCAGCATAGTGTGGCCGTAGTATATAAATTACATTTAATTAAGAATTTATTTAAAAGTGTAATGCAATGTTGACATTTCTCCATAAGCTAAGTATAGGATAGACTTGAAATTATAACTCTGTATGGATTGCATGTTGCACGAGAAGCGGGTCACTTGGGTGAACAAAAAGGCCCTCTTTAGCCTGCCAGTCAGTGTAGGCTCCATACTGTGAAGTGACACCCACTACTTCACCCTGACCACTGATAGGTCGGCCAAAAGTGCGTCCAGAGCCAGCTAAAAACCTGGAACAACCAATTAGTTATCATGAAACAACAACCAAAAGATGACATACAGGCCACAGCATAAACAATTTCCAAAAAAGGTATTGAGGATATCATAATATCCAATGTATCAGTAGTATTAACCCTTAAATTCATGGTTTTTTCTTTTTCAATATAAACATGATATTTGGTAATTTAAGATGTAGTGAAAATGGGGAAAACATTAAAAAATACTTGTAAGTTTTTCATACAAATTTAGTAAATATTACTAAATATTAAAAACCGGCCAAGTGCAAGTCGGTAATTTAAGGTGTAGTGAAAATGGGAAAAATAATAAAAATCTTGAAGTTTTTCATACAAACTTATTAAATATTATTATAGATTAAAAACCGGCCAGGTGCAAAATACATCATCTGTGAAAATTTCAAATGTCTAACTGTCATCGTTAATGAGACAGCCTGGTGACAGACGGATGGACAGCGAAGTCTTAGTAATAGGGTCCCGTTTTACCCT
This sequence comes from Epiblema foenella, assembly GCA_963556455.1. Lineage (NCBI taxonomy): Eukaryota > Metazoa > Arthropoda > Insecta > Lepidoptera > Tortricidae > Epiblema > Epiblema foenella. The sequence goes on from OY747095.1 coordinate 18,579,093, forward strand.
TTGGGTATGAAACCCTAAAATTAGTAAAAATATAAAAATGAATATTTATACATGCATCTTTTAAATAAGAAATATTGTTTATTTTTATTTGGAGTAGTATTTGGTCAACATTTATTTATATACATACATTCTAGGAAATAAATAGTTGCTTAAGCATTCATCTCCCGACGAAAAAAATAAACAATAGCATTCTTTTGTTATGATCCCCGGGATCCCAGGGACTGGTAGATGACGGGTTAACTACAAGACTGCCAAATACACTGATCACAAAACCTCAATAATCAAGTTCATAAGCATATGCTAGGGTATTTTTAAATTACCGGCTTTTCATTTATAAACCAATGTAATTCTTTTTAATAAAGAACCATTAACATTTTAAGAATGAATATGTGAACTTATTAAATTCCCTTGTGCGATCAGTCTCAATATTATTATAAATATTCCTACTTTTAAATAAGTCTTGAATTCTGTTATGTAGGCTGAATACAATCACCATATCATACCATACCATTTAAGGGTAAGGAAAAAGTAGGTACTGTTCATATTCCAAATCATAATTATTGCCCAGTTAGTTGAAAAAATGATGTTCAGTAACTCACACAGCAGTGTCCATATGTCTCAACTTAATTGGGGTGTCTCTCCTCCAGTAGTCATTGTTACAGACTACAGTCCAATGATCTCCACTGTCTCCTTCCCCACCGTCGTCGCCATAGCAGGACACCTCTTGGTTACCAGACAATGGAGATGAGAAATAGTGTGAGTGTAGATTCTTCTTAGTGGACACATGGTGGAGACGTATGTTGGAGTTGCACTTGATAGGCTCTCTGCAAAGATAGTATAATATCATTATACTGGATCAGTGACAGTACTCTTGAAGGAGTATTTAATATTTTCACGCGTATGTCCTTACCCTCTTTTGCATGACTCGCCCATGGGGGCGCGAATGAGCCAGTGGCTGTTGTAGTCGTCCGCCGTTTCGACGGCCGTGACGGATTGCTGACCCGAGCCCGAGCCATACTTCACGTCGTGCGAGTGCAGCCTCAACCGCAAATCAACATTTATTATTTTTAATATAGTGCCGCACGTTACAAATTCTGCTTTAGAACCTGTTTCACAATCATCAACACAAGTTAAAAGTTAGTGAAAAATAAGCTTCGATCCTCCCATAAGACAAGGCCACGTAATTCTGAGTTCGGCCAGCAGAAACTAAGTGATAATCATATCAAGTAACACATTTTACGTACCTTCTGTCACATGAATTATAAGAAGGATCATCATTAATGATAAATATATAACGCTTGAAATCTTGTAAAGAAACATATTGTAGTAATTTTAGTAAAGTAAGGATCTTAAAATATTACTAAACAAGGTAGCGAGACACGACCGATACGCAGTGTTACGGTATGTATGTGGTATGACTGGTATGTGTCGTTGGTCGGATGTGGTATGAAATGACATTGACATCTCATCTATCACGTCACTGTCACTCAGCACAGACTTATAATAAATACAGACGTGACGCGGTAATAATAATACCAGTTGCAAGCGAGAAGGTCATATACAAATCTCGCTAAGTGCGCCAGAGAGATATGTATCATTTGCTGTCTTTGTCATAGTTCCACTTTTTGTTATTGGGCACAATGTCAAAATTAGCATTCGTTGGGCTCAACAAAAGGTAGTCGGAAGTGTCATCTCAAAATATAACTGAATTAATTAATGTTTTTGTGCATAAAATAGTGCTTTGGGCAACAAATGATATAGATCAGGGTTTATGTGGTACAGTTTATATAAAACAATGGTAGTTTGCAGCGTGATCGGCTGTAAAAGCCGCAGAGAAAGATGCGAAGAAAATGTAACCTTTCACAAGTAATTATACTATTTTATACCTTTATCTAAGCGTAATATGTGTTATTTCATTGGTACCATTATGTTTCATTCAAAATCTTGTAAAATAAAGCGATTAATATTGAAATAACAACATTGTTTACATTGGTGATTTTAGGTTAGAAAGTTTTTGTCGACGTTATTATCCGCCTAAATTACGTAGGTTGTTTATTGGAAGCTGTCAGAAATTTTTAAATCTGTTCTGAATTTAGCTTCCCTGCAATCAATTTAGGGATACCAGCTAATACGATTTAACAGTAGCCCAATTATATGGTAATTTAGACTTATTATTTATACTTATAATGCTAGCCTACGGTGAATTTCATTGTATTTAAATTTATGTAGCAACAAAATTGTAGTATTTCTTAGAAATGGACAAGCAATATATAATTTTCTTTTCTAGGTTTCCACTAAACTATTCCACCCGAAATAAGTGGATAGCAGCGACAGGTCGGCAAAACTGGAAGCCGTCTAAAACAGCTGATTGCGTTCAAAGCATTTCGAATTGCATTGCTTCCGCAAAACACTATCAAGAGTTTATGTGATTAAGACCACTACGCCAAACAGAAAAGAAAGTATTAGAAAAGTATGCACAAAATTAATATTATTCAAAGGTCAGTAAGTGCCCCGATCAGGTTCCTGAATCTACCGTCCTCTCTTTAAAAAAATATTATATGTATAATAAATGTATGAATGTATATTTGTTTGTCATTTCGTTCCTTAGTGGAATTATTTTTTCGCCTTACATATATGTAATTGAGTAGTTAAGAAAGTGCATTGATCATCAATTTTAATTAGAGAACTTCCGTGAGTCGGACATATTGAAATATAGTAACTCGCTCACGTCTTTAAGGTTGAATTTCGCTCAACATGTTTCAGACCAATACGTCGTCCGTAGTCAATAAGAACCAGTCGCGATGGCAGCTTGTCTAGTACTGCCTGCTAAATAAATGTTGGCGGCGGTTGTGGCGAGGGTCCGTTTATTATATTTCAATATATCTGAGACTCACGGCAATTTTCTAATTACCGCAAAGAAACACTGGGTGCCGAGCGATTCTCTAACTTACCGGTCATATGTCATTATACATGTAAGTATACTTTTTTCAATTATTTCAAACAAACAACTTACTCTATCGCTCATACCAGATAATTACATAATGCCTATAATGAGTCGAAATATACAAAATAAACAGAAGCCATGGGGTAATTTTAGTAACATGGTCACCCCACGGGAGGTATGTACTCTGTTGTCGTCCCTCGTTGCGGCACGCGTATAGCAGCTCTTTAGAAATATTTATACTCTAAGTCACTCAGTTACTGGTGCTGCCAGAGGGGCTACCGCGAACCGAAAAAGAACGAAGTTCGAATATCTCCCTCTCTGTTGCACTTGCTTATTCGTGCGGCAGAGAGGGAGATATTCGAACTTCGTTCGTTTTCGTTTCCCGGTAGCCCCTCAGCAAACTAAACGACGCGTTCCGTTCTCACTACCGCATAGTCCATAGACACAGACTTACTTACAAATATTTAAGCGTGCCACACACCGTAGCGGCCTACGGTGGCGCCCCAGAGGCGCTACCGCGACCGAAAACGAACGAAGTTCGAATATCTCCCTCTCTGTTGCACTTGCTAATTCGTGCGGCAGAGAGGGAGATATTCGAACTTCGTTCGTTTTCAGTTTGCGGTAGCCCCTCAGAAGTGCTACCGCGACAGCAAACGAAGTTTTCGCTCTCTGTCGCACTTACGTCCGAACGTGCGAGTGCGACAGGAAAAACTTCGTTTGCTGTTCGCGGTAGCGCCGCAGAGGGGCTACCGCGACTGAAAACGAAGTTCGAATATCTTCCTCTCTGTCGCACTTGCTAATACGTTCCACAGAGAGGGAGATATTCGAACTTCGTTCGTTTTCGGTTCGCGGTAGCCCCTCTGAGGGCCTACTCCGAACTTCGAAATCCGAACTTCGTATCGTTTAATCCCTTTCACTCTCGGTTTGTACAGTCGCCATCAGATATATCGGAGCGAACGAGGTGTTCACAAATATCTGAACACGACTCTATTGTCAAAGCGTTAAAGTGCATGTTCAGATATTATTGAGCACCCTGAAGAGTACAGATATATTTGATGGCGACTGTACACTGTATGAGTGAAAGGGACGGCACGTTGCGAAGTTCGGAGTAGGCCCTCAGGCCGCCACCGCAGGCCGCTGCAGTGTGTAATAGGCTTTACTTTAAGTCCATAGACGTGGCTTGCGGGCTACCACCACCACGTCAATTTAATGGGGCCCACCCGTAATTATTATCACAATACTGGGTCTAAAAATTATCGTGTTATTCAAAATCGTTTGGAGTTTGCTTCATTACCATGTGATATGAGTGTATCGCGTGATAATTAATAATCACTGTGTAACCGACCCTCATCAAGGCCGCGTGTGTTTCGATACCGAAACCGTGCATTATCAGGCTGTGCATTCCTGGTGGGCTAGCACAACTTGCTGCCAAGTCGTATCTCGCGCGACTCAGCGATACCTGTCTCACTCGAACTGTACGAATTAGAAAGAGGAGGGTAGATTTTTCTCTACTCGCGTCGCGTCGCAGCGGTAGTTGTGCTAGCCCCGCTGGGGCGCTACCGCGACAGCAAACGAAGTTTTCTCACTCTGTCTCACTTATATGCAAACTTGCAAGTGCGACAGAGAGAGAAAACTTCGTTTGCTGTCGCGGTAGCGCCCCAGTGTTGCCAGATGGTTACATTTTTCGTAACTTTTGACCGGCTCGCGTAAACATGTAAGTAACTTCTGTTGTAAAGGAATTTTTTGTAACTTTTGAGGATAATGAGACTGTATTTAAAAAGAAAGGTAATTTTATCTAACCGGGATCAAGCGACACAATTTATAGGCTTCCATACAGAAAAGGTGACAAAATAACCTACATTGTACGACTCTGTCTGTCCGTCTCTTGCAACTTTGTATGACATTTGAGACACCGCCCATCAGCTCGGCGTAATTCTGTCGCCGAACTCGCCGAATTGTGGTTGTATATGGCGACTCGTTTCTTAGAATCGAATGTTTTGATAAGTAATTATGAACGTTTTGATAAGTAATTATGAAAAATATGAAGCTGGGGTTACCAGTGTAGGTCGGGTGAAGGGTTCCCTATATAGATGCGGTGTAAATGACACAACTGAATATAACTTTAGGTTTATATTGGAACACGAACAATCCCGTCCTTATATTAAATGTTAGAAGGCGCTAGGGCGCTGCACAGGAACAGTCACAGATAGTAAGCACTTGGTAGGTTAGACCAAAGCAGAAATCTTAAATAACAGTAACAATCCACGAGCACAAGCACGAAACGTAAATACGAAGTATTAGTCCATGGTTAATACACAAGCAGAAGGTTTATAACCTATTAACAGTAACAAGCCGCGGGCGCGAAAACGAGGTGCATGGTAACAGCGTGGCGATCAAGTAGCGACTGGTTGTCCGTCCCGCCCGCTCGGCGGCGCGCGCGCTGCTGGCCGGCGGCCATGACGCATGCGCGGGAGCTACGCCGAGAGGCGGTCCGCGTTCGATAAACAATGTCGATGAATCGATGTGTCGATAGTATTATCGACAAATGATAATATTATATATAAAATTTAACTGCGTAATAAATGTGTAATTGAATGTATGTGTGGATCGTGTAATCAAAATATTATAACGATAAATTATAGCAGTGTAGGCCACAAATATATAAAATGTAACTTTTGCATTAGAAATGTAACTTTTCAAGAAAAGAAATGTAACTTTCGTCCCAACGGCCCTGGTAACACTGTACCCGCTACTCATAACTAGTCTGAGGGGCTACTCCGGGCTACCGCGAACCGAAAACGAACGAAGTTCGAATATAATATCACACGAATAAGCAAGTGCGACAGAGAGAGAGATATTCTAGCTTCGTTCGTTTTCGGTTCGCGGTAGCCCCTCTGTGCCGCTACTCCACAGCGTGACCACTTTTAGTAGTTTCCTACTTTTTTGGTAGTTTTTGGGAATTTTTTTCAAGCTTTTAGTAGGAGAAAATAAGTCAGTAGTTTTTAGTAGTTTATAGCAATCCACAATTGACTACTTGACAGTTTTTGAAAATCTGTTACAATATGTTAAAAATGTTGTAAATTAAAACGTTTCAGCTTTTAAGAAAACATATATTTGTTTACTTATTATGAAATCCATACTTTTAGAATTTCATTTAAATTTTCGCGCTAAAACGCGATCCAGTCCATATTTCAATACCACGATAATATTGACACCCCATTATTGTGATAATAATAACCGTGTATCTGACCCCTATGGGAGATCATAGCAATACTGCAAGTTATAAGATTTGCAAGATAGGGATATGATGACCTTGGTTGTCTCACTCTATCTCGAAGCTGTCCCTTTGCATGATTGAGTGTTTTACTAACATTCTTTCCCTTTCGCACTCACTAACTTACTAGCAAAGGACGAATGCTTGTTCCGAACTACGATATACAAGATTTATACACAAATAATTGCGATTTAAACACAATCAAGATTGATTTAGTTAGTCTAGTAGTTTCTAGTAGATTATGAAATTCATTTGGTATTTTTTAGTAGTTTTCTGACCACTCTTTTAGTAGGAACGCCGATTATAAAGTGGTCACGCTGCTACTCCACCATGGTACAATAATATACTTCGCCAGGTATGGCAAACGGATACGTCGCTTAGTAGTGTGGGTGACACGACCTTCGGACTCCCTGCTATCGATGGTTCTCAAACTTTGTATTTTGGGGAAAATAGTTCTCTTACTTAAAAAATAGGATATAAATTATATTAAACGACTGTATAAAAACAAAATTACAACAATGACAAAAAAAGGTATTGCATCTGGCCTTAATTGTCTTGCATGTCGTTCATCGTGATTAAGGAGAATTTGCGGCAGTGGCTTGTAATAGTCAGAAGGTAAAAAGTGCTTTGAACATACTCTCTCTGCAAAATAATAAGAATTCTAATCATCTATACCAAAGTATAGACCCAACTATATTCAATCAGTATAACAACATAACACAACGATTGCGGTTTTTTGCAAATAATCGGTTGATATTCCAATTGTCAAGTATCGGCTTAGCCACATCATTATTTTTATCATTTAGTGTCAAAATTATATTTTGACTGAATAAAAAGGACCCCAACAACATTAAAATGAACAAATTAAGAAAACAAAGAATTTTACGTAGTACAATAGCGAAGCCATTCGTTGGCTACTGACTCGTTTTGTGGAAGTGAAAAAAAACAATAAGGTCCAGCCTTTAACACTTCTACTCTTACAGTTCCAAATAGAACAGCCAACCATTTTAAAATCTGGCCTACATCAAATCTTATTAGCAACGGCACCGCAAAAAAGTTTGGCAATTACTGCTTAAACTGACACCGACCGAGAGCGATATATGCAATTCAGTACATCTGAGCGAGATCGCGGTTAACGTCAAAGCGACTGACATGACGCTCGTATGTGTGAGTAAGCAGTGTTGTCAGTAGTGTATTATGATACTCCCTGACTTCCATGTATTCTGCGAGTATTTTATTAAATTATTAAGTACATTCATGTTCAACTTGACCTATTTTGTGTGCTTAAACAAGTAAATGCCAATTTTAATGCGTAAACAATTTATTTTGCATGATAACGGCAGATTTTGTTTCCTTAATTATCCGTTTTGTTCCTATAAAGTGGCAACTCGACCTCGTGTCACGATCCTTATTGTCAGACCTTGTTTTCTTAGACCATGCTACTCCACCACATCCCTATAGTACTGTTGTTGTACTTGCAATACTTGCATATTCGCTTTCCTTGCTTTCCTTTTGCATTCGCTCTGCTCCTCCTACAGCTCTTATTTACTTATTTTTCACAATTTAATCTTCATTGCTATTAGTCAACATAGGATTGTAACAATGGATGATTCCATGAATAATGGAAGAGGTAAATAAGATTATAGATCAGTGCATTTATCAAATCAGAATCGTTTAATGAATATGTTATCTTTTTTTCTAGTGTCTTTTGATCCTGGGTGGAATGATCCTCCTAAAATATCTTTTGATCCCCAACAAACCCATCCAAATCGTCCACGGAACTTCTTGAACAAAAGGGTCGCCTTTCCGATGTCCGGTGCTAGCACTAGCCCCGCAAGACTACCCCCCGTGGGCTTGCCGCCCATGCCCTCTGGTGGGCCCGTCACTCCCGTACCACCTAGTATGCAGCGGGTGGACGACGTGGCGACCAGCAACTGTGAAATTAGCCTTGACAGTGAAAGTGTTTTAGCAGAAGTCAAAAGTGTCCTATTAGAGTTCTTAGAAAGCAGCAGAGAGTTGGGAGCCAAAGCAAATGACATTAAAAGGAGGCTAGATGCAATGGAACTAATGTGGAAGGATGGCAAGTTGAATGTTGCAGTACAAGCACAAATGAAGGATCTTGCCTATGGTAATAATTATCATTTCAATACCTGAAAGTAACTACAGTGTCCTTGTAAATATTGCATGTGTTAAAGAGGTAAAATTCTAATTTAATGATATATGTGATTTTCATCGTTAAAGTTAATTGATGTCCTTACCGATCCGAACATTAAGTGAAAGTTAAGGAAATCAGTGCAATTTAAACTTATTGTTGACTCCAGTTTACTCTATACCTGGATCCTTAACTGTTAAAATCAGAAATAATCACACAAGAGTTGTTAACAATCTGGGCCCGGTAATCGCCAGCTATTACATAAACCTACCAAGGTTTCTGATAGTGGCTAATAATGTGTACATGTAAATTACTCACGTTGATTTAATAAATTAAAAAAAAAAGGACAAATTAAGAAAATGTTAAATTTTGGAATGAGAATCACCCATACATTCATGTTTTAAAAAAAGTTTCTGCTACCTATTGTCTACTTCGTCATCTCAGTATTGTAGGCATTTCCAGTTTTCCTTAAGTAACATAATCCACACTTGATCTATTGATATATTTAAAGTTAATGACTTACTTTACAGCTCTACGAGATGATGAGCCTAAGAAAGCAGATGACATCCACAGAGCTCTGATGGTGAACGAAGTGAGTTCAGTCGGCACCTGGATGCCAGGAGTCAAGCAGCTGATCCACCACTCTATAGCTCGATCAGAGCTGTTGTCCATAGACAGGGAGTGACATTGCAGTCAAGAACTAAATATAAAAAGTAAAGGTCAGCCCGCACTGATTTAATCTTCAGCTCTCCTATGGCTTAACTTAGCAGGCGAAGGTACGGAAAACCCTTAGTCAAGGTATTTAAAAAAATGTTAGGCTTCAAGCATATGTGGCTGCAGGACAAAGGGAGAAAAAGTATTTGCTAATGACTTAAAAAAGTTTATAGACCCTTGCTCTATAATATACAGCACAAGCAAACAAAGACGATAAATTGGGCGCAGGAACATGTATGCCCACACATGTAGTGTACATACCTATGTAACATGCTGAAGACAATGCACTGTGTGATGTCGCTTCGTCTGGCGTATGGAGCCCTAATCGCCCAATTCAATGACTTAGATGGAATAGTTAATATTAAATCACTTATTAGGAATATAAGAAAAATATACCCTATTATTATTTTAAATGAATAAAGAATTGTTGATACAAATTTCAGTTTATCATTTAAATCCCATTCGCACTTACGTATTTGATACTGAATAAGGAAAACTGGCACAAAGGACTACGGTTTAGGTGATAAATATACGACCCACCCCAAAAAAAAAAACAGAATTGCATAAATTATTTTTTTATTATTGGTACTTTACATCTTACATAAAATAGTTCTTTGCCAGCAGGTAGCACAAGTAACCATAATTCGAAAAATATAAACAAACTTGTTAAACCATACAAATTGCGATAAACAGAACACTACGATTTCATAGCCGTTATTTAAGATCAAGTCAGGTTCCAAGTTCCAATAATATATTTAGCTTTTTTATATAATCACAAGTTAATATAAATAGAACTCACTAATTTCATGTATACACACAATGGTAAATGAAACCCAAGGCAATAGGGATGTTCACACCAAATAAGAACATCAGTTCGAATTTTCTCAAAAAAGGATCAATTTCGTAATCAAATGGCGAAAAAAGTAACTCGAAAGAATAGATAATTACATAATTATAAGTCTTCAAAGTTTTAAGAGGTGGCATACTCTGTCCCTTTTCCGAAAAAAGCACCTTTGTATTGAAACGATCGTCATAAATTTACTATGGCACTCGTGGTCAATGACGTCACAGATCTGTCGTGCTTTCTCTCTAACAACATTAAAACGGTTGTAGCTTCGTTATTTTTAGGGTTCCGTACCCAAAATGGCAAAAACAGAACCCTTATAGATTCGTCATGTCTGTCCGTCCGTCTGTCCGTCCGTCCGTATGTCACAGCCGATTTACTCGGAGACTATAAGCACTACAATTATGAAATTTGGTAGGAAGGTGTATTCTATGAACCGCTACATAAAGTGATGTGAAATTACAAAAAATATTAAATAAGGGGGGGCACTCCATACATATAACCGGTGGATGAAAAAAAAATTCAACACACATAGTCGTGTGAGGTATTGATGGATAGGCCTTTAAAAATGATATGGAGTTTTCTAAAAACTTGTCCATTTAAGTCAACCGTTGGTGAGATATTAGCTGTCAAAGTCATAGAAAATGTGTCCTCCCCCCCTAATTTCCAAACTATAAAGTTTAAAATTCTGAAAAAAATTGAGGTGGTGTGCATTAGTAAATACTTTCAACCATTTTTGGTTTGAACAATATAGGTTTTACGGTTTTTGAGTTTTCGCTTAAAAATTGTCTTGTCCAAACAAAAGGTCGTAAGTGCCGTGAGTTCACTATGAAAATACGACTTTTTTAGATTCAATGTATTGGATAGTGATTTTAAATGTAGACTAGTAGGTGTTGGTACGGAACCCTTCATTGTGCGTCGTCCGACACGCACTTGGCCGGTTTTTTGAGATATTTGAATAGGATTTTCACCATTTGGCATATTTTTGTGCCTTGTTTCTTTTGGAGTAGTCTTATGGGTGGCCAGTCGTGGCAAAAACCTGGGTAAACCTAGGATTAATTAGGTTTTTGCCATCTTTAGGCGTTTTGTCACCCAAAGGTGACACCAGCGGAGCTATACTTTGTGATTTATAACTTCAAATATTTGACATTTATGTATTGATATTTGTAGTGACGAGGCTATGACGTATCGTTTGCCAAATCAAGCGATTATTAACGAATGGTTGATTGTATCGATTTTACACCGATTTTTGTAATGATTTTATCAAGCCCATATCACATAATTGTATCAGTCTCCTCAAACAAAAATTTGATGTATATAACCATTTTATTTCTACACAGCAAAAGTACGTTCACGGTTTGTTCCTTGGTAGTATTATATTTAACAATTTTCACGTCTTATTTCATAATTTAATTTTGTTGACATTTTGTTTTAATTATTAATTTATCATTTATATATACTTAATCGATTTCTATCCATTTACGGAAATGTCATCAGAATCGAAATCACTGACTTGCTCACTACACTGGTTTAAAAAAAAGACAACACATAACTGTTTGGATGTTGAATTATTATCGTAAAATTCTCAACTATAATCTTAAAAAATGTAATTTAAGGTATATTATATTTAATGAAAGCAAAGTATTATTATTATTTACTTTAGAAACCCAAATATTATTACGTGATTTTATTTATAGTTCCGATGAGTCATGCTTGTTTACGTTCTGTGGGTGTTGTGATGTGTCAAATATTTGAAGTTATAAATCACAAAGTATACTCCGAACTTCGTATTGTGCCGTCCCTTTCATACGGTGTATAACATGAGAGTAAAAGGGACGGCACGATACGAAGTTCGAAGTACAGAGCCAGTCATTTAGCTGTTATTCAAGTGCAATATATTAATCTTACAACGTCAAAACATGACATAATTTATACTGGGATGATTGGCTGTCACTGTAGCCAACACACATGCTTACCTAAACCGCAGTGCTATTCACATGCCCTGACTTCGCCTGCCAGATGACATCAATTTGTTGAGGTGTCAAGGCGATCGAATGGTCTGACAGAAAGAGAGTGACACAACTGTCTGAATGAGTGAGACAGATATACATATAACATAAGAGAGATATACAGGACCCCTCATGGTCATTCGATTGAAATCTAGCACTATTAGGTTGAACCCTTATTCCTGATGGTTGAAATCAGCCTACATTTACATTGCTAGTGACAATGTTGATGGTCGGCGCGTTGTACGTGTGTAGGTGGTTTGACCTTACCAAATTTGGTGGCAAACATCTTCTACGCGGTTGTAAACCAGTAAGATCAGCTTGTTGTAAATGTCAGTTTTTAGAGCCGCCACATAACCGCCGGCTGAACTTTGGGACTGATTCCGCCCGTATTTGTACCATATAAAATTCAGCCCGCCTGTCGCGGAACGCAGCCTGCATGTGGGCAGCGTGTATGCTTGTTGTTGTTGTTATACTACGGCCACACTACGCTCCTCGCGCTGCCGCGATGTTTTATCGCTCCGGCCTACTTATGCACTTTATTTACTCGCGCCGAAAAACCAACAATAGAGAGCGGTATGACGAGTAAAGCGGCCACACTCCGTCTCTGCCCATGGTCTAAGAAAGCAAGGTCTGACAATCCGGATTCGTGACACCGTGACGTCACTGTCGACGACACGAACATTTACGTCCGCATACCATCGATAAGCTGATGCCGTAGGTAGTGTCATGTGTCAACCATACTACTATGTGCTGTTTTCGGGTGCAAAAAACACTTTAAAATAACAAATTTATGAAAAGATGAATTATCATTTCATTTGCACGTATGTTTTTGCTTTAATTATAATTTTCTGCGCAGTTAATTTCGTTTTTATTAAAATCGTAAATCGAGCATCGAATACAGTCGATTTAAAAACGTTCGTGCAATAAACACAATATCAACTAACACAATACCATTTCAGTTTAAATAATGAAAAAATACACGTGAGGTTTTGTGGGGGCGGGTCGTCTCAAACCTCACCACAGTTCAGCAAGGGAGAGAGGGGAGTCTAAAAGTGGGCCAAAAAACCACGCGTGATTTGTGGATAAGCCCTAACCAATGTACCGGATTGCCATACCAGGCGCAGTATAGTATTGTATTACGGTCTGCCTCTCTACCTACTTCCCTCGCTACTTCGTCGAGTGCGTAGCCGGGGTATTATATTAAATGCCGCGCTTGATGGGCTTGGGGGCGACGGTGATGCGCACAGGGCGGCACAGGTCGACGAGCGGCGCGGCGTCGCGGCCCGCGCCCTCGTCCACGGCCAGGCACACGGACACGTCCACGCCGCACGACTCCGTCCACACGCCGTGCGAGATCAGCACCTTCGTCAGCAGGCGCACGTTCACCGTGCCGTCGTCGTCTACAACATATCGCATTTCAACAATACGCTATTTTCCTGATAGTCAAATCAGCAACTTACTATTAAACGGCAAAAACGCTTTGTTACGTAGAAAGAGGACCCTATAGAAGGAGAATTAGCTATTTACCCAAAAGGGACGGACTTATGATAACCTGACTAAATTGAGATGTATCAGAAGACTGATTCATTGGCACAATTCTGACATCTCATAATTAGTTGTGCCGTATATACATTGGCGCCAAATTTAAATTAGGCCAATAGACTTGAATACATTGATGACGTTTCGGTGACACAGGCCGGTGACAAATAATAAGTGATGAGGGACAGGAGATGACTCATTGTATCTCGTTCCCACGTATGTTATTGTCTATGCTTACATCTCTTTCACACATCTGTGTATGTGTGTATTGCCGGTTCCAGTCTTATACTTACTTCATGTTTTGTTAGTATGTAGTTTGTTGGGAAGCAATGTCTTACTCCCTTATTCATAAAAATTAACAATCCTCTGCTAACTAAAATGTGTTTTGTCCCTTACCTACAAATACAAATGTCAAAGAGACAGATAAAGACATACGAATATTAACGGCATTTTAGCTAAAGTAGGTTTGATGAACGTTTATGAATAAGGGGGATAGTGACGTCATGATTTACTATGGTCCAACAGCTTCCTTTTTAAAATCTTTATACGTACAAATTCTTTAAAATAGCTAAAATAAATTAAAGATTGATGTTTTTCGAGAATTTTCGTACGAGTTTTTTATTAGTAATGTAAAAAACAATTTATATCTAAAAAAATAAACAATAGCATTCTTTTGTAATGAGCCCTGGGATCCCAGGGACTTGTAGACGACGGGTTACCCTATTCCGCCTTTAGTGAGCATTATATTATTTGCCCTATACCCCATGCCAGGGGCGGTCCACTCCGAGATTGCGTCGCGCCGCGACATGCACATGTGGCGGTTGCGGCTCGCACTCGATAGAAACACATGGCCACGTTTAGGCACGATTCGCATACTTAAACGGGGGATTTGTTAACGGTTGCCCTTCTGTATGTAGTACTATTATTTATTCCGTGCCCATAGTATTAAGACAGCCCAACTGTGAACACAACCAATCACATCCATGAAAAGGCAACGCGCTTGTGATTCTTCTCGAGTCGCAAGCCTTGTTAGGCTATGGTGTCTGCATACGCAGACGGGCTTATTTGCCACCGTCCTTGTATTAAAAAGATTCTTGCTGTGCCGTTATTGCAGGCACAACATAACACTAACGTCTCTGTGACTTTTAGACCTCGTGAGCATTTTTTACGTTTTCAACCATGGTCTAAGAAAACAAGGTCTGACAATAAGGATCGTGACACGAGGTCGAGTTGCCACTTTATAATAACAAAACGGATAATTAAGGAAAAAAAATTTGCCGTTATCATGCAAAATAAATTGTTTACGCATTAAAATTGGCATTTACTTGTTTAAGCATACAAAATAGATCAAGTTGAACATGAATGTACTTAATAATTTAATAAAATACTTATAGAATACATGGAAGTCAGGGAGTATCATAATACACTACTGGCAACAATGCTTACTCACACATACGAGCCTGATGTCAGTCGCTTTGACGTTAACCGCGATCTCGCTCGGATGTACTGAGGGGCTACCGCGATTGAAAACGAACGAAGTTCGAATATCTCCCTCTCTGCCGCACGAATTAGCAAGTGCGACAGAGAGGGAGATATTCGAACTTCGTTCGATTGCTGTTCGCGGTAGCGCCCCTGGAGTACTACCGCGAACAGCAAACGAAGTTTTCCCTCTCTGTCGCACTTGCAAGTTTGCGCATAAGTGAGACGGAGAGGGAAAACTTCGTTTGTGGTTCGCGGTAGCCCCTCTGAATTGCATATATCGCTCTCGGTCGGTGTCAGTTTAAGCAGTAATTGCCAAACTTTTTTGCGGTGCCGTTGCTAATAAGAGTTTATGCAGGCCAGATTTTTAAATGGTAGGCTGTTATATTCGGAACTGTAAGAGTAGAAGTGTTAAAGGCGGAACCTTATTGTTTTTCCACACTTCCACAAAACGAGTCAGTGGCCAACGAATGGCTTCACTATTGTTGAACGAAAACAACGAAAAAAAATGGTACACCGTACTACGTAAAGTTATTTGTTTTCTTAATTTGTGCATTTTAATGTTGTTGGGGTCCTTTTTATTCAGTCAAAATATAATTTTGACACTAAATGATAAGAATAGTGATGTGGCTAAGCCGATACTTGACAATTGGAATATCAACCTATTATTTGCAAAAAACCGCAAACGTTGTGTCATGTTGTTATACTGATTGAATATAGCTGGGTCTATATACTTTGGTATAGATGATTAGAATTCATATTATTTGGCAGGTAGAGTATATTCAAAGCACTTTTTACCTTCTGACTATTACAAGCCACTGTCGCAAATTCTCCTTAATCACAATGGACGACATGCAAAACAATTAAGACCTGATGCCATAACTTTTTTTGTAATGGTTGTAATTTTGTTTTTTATACAGTCGTTTAATATAATTTATATCCTATTTTTTAAGTAAGACAACTATTTTTCCCCAAAATACAAAGTTTGAGAACCATCGATAGCAGGGAGTCCGAAGGTCGTGTCACCCACACTACTAAGCGATGTTTCCGTTTGCCATACCTGGCGAAGTATATTATTGTACCATGTTTTCAACCTACATGTTTCCGCCATTTTGTAAAGTTGAGCGCATATTGTGAGTATTCCTAATATTATTCCTATAGGTCTCCGTAATAAAAGATTTAGGTGTTCTATTGAACAGCCAACTTTCCTTCATCGCTCATATTCTCATATAGACGAGATTATAAAGGCTTACAAAATGCTAGGTTTTCTATGGCGGAATTGCAATTTTTTTAAAGGAAAGACGGCTCTATTTTCTACATATTCTGTGATAGTCAGAAATCTTTTGGAATATTGCTCCAGTGTCTGGAACCCTCAATATAGATGCCACCAAGATAGAATGGAACGGGTCCAAAAAAGATTTCTTTTCTATTTATCAATCCATCAAACGAAAATTCGTTCCCTTACAACCTACAACGATCGACTTTACTTTTTTGGATTATCGTCACTAATCAAACGCCGATGGATTTCTGATCAGGTCTTGCTCCACGATATCTTGGCGGGGGTAATTGATTCTCGCGAACTTTTGGGTAGGGTTAAGTTTTCAGTACCGAGGCAATACTCACGTATATTTAATTTCCGACCTTTTGCCATACAAACTTATCGCACAAATACATAGATACGCAGGGAGCATAACAAGCTATTTAAAGCCACTAAGGTGGACTTGTTGTCTATGTCTCAAATAAGTTTTAAGAAGTTTTTGTATAGTTATAGTAAACTTTAACCACAACAACCGTCCACTAACAATCTCTTTTATTATGTTATTGTTTTCATATACAATGTCCTTTTTTTGTAGTAGGTGGTTGTAACCACCCTTAAATGTTTAGCTTTCGTCTATTTGCATGTTGTGTTTGCCTGTAATTGGATAAACACTCTGTTGTTTTTTGTATACACAATTTACTTTGTAAGTCATATCGTGTTATATCTGTTGGCAAACCTAATAAATTCCGCTCCTTACGCGCGGCGAACACTCCAACAAGCACTTACTGGTGGTGTGATGGTCGAGCGGGCGCAGATGGTCGCGCGGCGGCGCGAGCGCATGCGCCTGCCGGTCGGGGTAGGCGACGCGCACGCGCAGCGCGGCGGGGTCTCGCACGCGGAGCACCTCCGCCTCGAGCGCGGCGCCGCCCGCCAACCCCGCGCTGAATCGCAGCACCGTGTCGCTGTCGCTCGCCGGCTCGATTATCGTCGCCGTGCACATGCGAATCTGAATGCACGCGTCCACTTCAACACTTCTATTCAACATCTTATACACTTGTACAAAATCTTGGAGCATGTAGACAAGTTAAGGGGCGTTTTTTGTATTTTCAGATTAAAGGTGTAGAATTTGTATATTTCAACTTCGTCACCACCACAATAGATTCCGTAAGTTGTGTTTCACAGGCCAAAGTCTTTGTAACAAAAGATGAACTTTAATTGATACACGTAGGTTGCCTTTACATCGACTTGACATGCAGTCATGGCGTGTGGCATTAAATGTAATGACTTTATATCAAGTCAATGGCGGCGAAAAGGTTAGATATCAGATTCAAGAGTATACTTCGTTATGAGCTGGAAAATCAAATATTTTCAATATCTCGGAAATAAGAATCTATTCTTGTTCTTATTCTGAGAAATACCTCACAAGATACAACAATACAATACATATTATATATATAAGAATTTCGACCCGTTAACACGTGTATGGTTTACGAAATATAATTTGCACCGATTCGCCGTACAGGGGCCCTATTGCATAATTAATTGTAACCAATATTACAAGCGGAAGTCTCTTTTTAATCCCTTTCATTCAAAAGAGACTTCCACTGGTAGTATTAGTTACAAGTCGTTATGCAAAAGGCCCCTAGTTAGTCGATATTCTGGGAGCGACCTGGACGCTGGGCGGCGGTATCTGCGGCAGCGGCGCGGCCTGCAGCAGCGGCAGCAGCGCGCGCGCCAGCGCCAGCGGCTTGTTGTCCGCGCCCAGCGACAGCTGCTGGAATACGCCGATCGTGAACGGGTCCGGCTCCACGCCTGCCGACATACAACCACTGTTTTACTTCCAAGGCATACGAGTCACTTTGGATCTAAATAAAACTATATGGAAAACCTCATATGACTTTTAAAAACACATAGTCAAACTTGACGTCATACTGTGCTCTTGCCACTTATGTTAATCTAAGCGCTCACACACCCCCAGGGTGTTTGCGTAATAATTTATGGTAATAATTCACCATGAAAACAGTTACGTACTATATCTTTTATTTATTTTTTAGGTCTAGTGTAGTACGTTTTGATTCATATTTCCGTAAGTTGATGGAAATCATCCAATGAATTTATAACCGTAATAAATTACGTGTTTAAAAAAAAAACAAGTATTACAAGTGTAAACTGCAAACGTGAAGTGTGAAATTACCTTTATCGCAGAATTTGTAAATATAGTCGCATCAATTTCTGCGCGATACAACATTATGCGTAGGTAGAACAAAAAACGTATGACGAAAGTTCCTGCTCTAGATTCGTATCCAATAAAGAAATTTATGGGAACATTAAGAAAAAATGCAATAAAGTCGTTTAGAATAATCATTTACCATTCACTAATAATCGCTAATTAATGACAATCAATTCGTCTTACCCTCATCACTACAAACGCCAATTCATAACTGTCAAAAAGGAACTGGTACAAGAATCCGATAATAGTGGGTGACGGCGTAGTAATATAAAAAATGTAAATAAATAATGTATATATATACTTATACATATATTTGTTGACAATCTTACACAAATCAACTAGTCCCAAACTAAGCAAAGCTTGTACTATGGGTCCTAAGTGACGATATACATACATATATATATAAATAGATATTTAAATACATAGAAAACTTCCAAGACTCAGGAACAAATATTCGTGTTTATCACACAAATAAATGCCCTGACAGGGATTCGAACCCGGGCCCTCCAGCTTCGAAGGCAGAGATCAAATAGTCACTACCAACTAGGCTAAAGCAGTCGCCAATATGAATGAACGAGGCTACCCTAGCTAGATAACAGTACGCGCTGCGCAGTAGAGCGGGAAAGCATGCTTCGGTATTCTCTAGCTGTCAAACATCAATTTTGTTCGATAGAAATAAACCTCGCTTAGACATTTCATAAAGAATAGATAGATATTTTTAATACAGTTGCTCAAAAAGTGGTACTTTCTGTAGCTGTATATCGTGCGCAAAGTTGGATTTATCGCACTAGTGATTTATACTTTTCAATTTTTTTTAAATATACTTTTTTACATCCATTGGAAAAGATTTAGGTTCAATCAGTTTACTTAATTATAAAATAAAGAATTTGACATTAAAACTACACTTCTATTATATTTAAAACATTAAAATTGCATATTAGACAAATTAAAGGGTTATCAAATATTTAAAAATATAAAATAATTAACAAAAGTTGACAGATTGAGTAGACCAATGACCGGAAACGAGTATTATGCGAGACCTCCGATTAATAAATTATTATGCAAGACCGCCGCGCTGGATGAATAAACGCTTATTTTTATTTTTCGTAAGAAATTACATTTATTTAGAAATAAATCAAATATAAAATTAAAAATGATAAATGTTTCAATGTAATTAAACTACCATATGACATAAAACCTCTTCCAAAATAGTTTTTGATTTGGCTGAATGCTGACAATCATGGCATGTTGACAAAAGTCTATCATTAAAAGTTAAACCGACTTTTTAATTCCCGGTTTACTTTTGTAATTACTTGTATTGTTTTAATAATATTTATGTGATATGTGCGATTTGTACGATTGTTACGTAAGATGTATGTAAACTGTAACTAGAAGGATGCTTACAATGAACGCCTTCCTTACTGAATGCTAAAGGAAGATTAATAAAGTAGTCGTAAATAATTCATTAAAAATGAATCTTAGTTATATACACATCTATTAAGAGAAATTAAAAGAGATCAGTACCTAAATCATTATGAAAACAGAACATTACATAATATAGTAAAGGAATTAATACATTCAGGAATTTATTAATAAACGATCACGAAACAAAACCAAATGTGTTCGTATCGAATACTTTACCCGACGTATACAACTCCTTTTACTAAGAGCGTATCTGTTCAAAGCGTGAAGACCGATTCGCGACCGTAAACGCATGCGTGTAAGGTGTAGTTTCGTCAAAACGCGGTCAATTAGGATAATTCGGTCAAACGAGCCAAAGCGGACAGAGCAGCCAACAGTACCAGTTCGGCTGGCGCGGCTAATGCACCTACCGCTGCTAAGCGCGTCAGTTATGATAATTCACGATATAAAAAGGGCGGACATATCGAGGCGAGGTTTCATTCTTGTTCAGACTGTCAGTGACTCTGGTTACTAAACTAAATTATTATCGGTGGGTTTTTTGTCGTTATTCTGTTGGGATTTTGCCGTTATAAGAGAGCATTCTCCATAGCGGGGAAATCCTTTCATACTTTTATTTTCTCATTATTATTTGGGGTTTGAGATTTCAGTTATTTATTTTAAAGAGCCAGATCACTGTCTAGGCATACTGTAAGCCTAACGAAATACATTTAACCTTGCTGGTGTTAACTGAATTTATTTCGGAGTAAATTAGTTTACCAAATTGTATGGAGGATTTGGCGTCCTTTTATATCAAAATGGGACGAACATTACTCCTAGCGATTCTCAATGTCCAGCTGGCAACGTAATCATGGCCTATCTGCTTCTTCTTCAGACCTGGCACAGAGGGTGATCCTCGCTTGATGAAATTGTCCAGTATTTGAGTTTCGGTCTTGTTAAATATATTTATATATTATCTTATATGTTAGGGCGTTTCATGTCACAGATCCCTTTAGACTTCGGTCAGTTGTGATATGGAGCAATACACGGGCTTTAGGTTGCAATTATCAGATTAGCCTCCTGAACTTTATATTAGGGAAACGCTTAGAGTAGCTAAATTAGGGCCCTCACTACATTACACTCACATATAAATACCTCTCGGCTGAGGTTTGCATACACTAGAGTAGGGATTATTTCTATTTGGGGATGCATTTAGAATAGGATTAGAGTTTTACATAGTACTTGGATTTTAGGGAAAGGGTTTAGGTATTTAGGGTTTTTATTAGGTATTTACGTTTGAATAGGTATTTTGATGGGTTTGCTAGGTAACAAATACGCGATCTTTAAATGGTTCATTATTTCCTTTTATGATTAGGATAGCAGAATTGGCTCAGAAAGATGGGCTGGTTCTGAATGTGGCAAGGCGGAGCAGTCACACGGTTTTATCTTGTAATTTCATGAGTGAAGGAATACTCATTGTTTATATTTCATTGTTTCATGATTATGATAGCAATGAAGTTCCGTATTTCGCAGATCATAGATATTCATGTATGGTTAGGAAGTATAGGAATGTGAATAGGTTAGAAGGGTTGTACAGTAGTTAGAGATGATCTTCAATCATCTAAGGCTTATTAATGAGGTTACCTCATTAGTATGTCTAGTTCTGGTGTAGGTTACGACCATTCCCCATCTTGGCGAGTCAGTGGCACTGTATGGAAATAATATAATAAAATACCATACAAATCAAAGTTATTCTTTAGCTTTAGCTTAATACTGGGTTCTTTCAGTACGTAGGATTACATTTCCGCTATGGAAATATTGGTGAATAATTTTGATATAGGAAAGAAGGATGTTCTAGGAAACTTGCCTCCTATAGCGTCCATAGCTGCTGATTTCGTAAAGAGGTCCTTTAGTCCTTGTAGGGGTTAAATCACCAAATAAATATATTTTTTTATATGGTTAGGGAACAAAGGGTTTCTATATGGGTGGATCAACTATTCTTTGTTGCACGTTGCCATGGTTACGTCTCCTGAGTCACTCTTTAAAACTGTGATTTTAAAGGGTTTAAATCAACCACACATGACTTTTAGCAATGAGCATAAATCCATTTGGACATGGGTCATCTCTTGAGCATGCTTGAAGTCCATATTATAAACATTTTTCTAAGAAACTCGGTTACTGTTGTCTCCTCGCTGACGGGACAGAATAACAACAAGAAAAAGTTGATTGACCCATTTACATTAGGAAAACTTGTTATGTTGTTTGGGGAAAATAGTAGAAATTGTAGGAAAGGTTGCGATTGGTAGGAAAATTGGTAGGTTCGGTAGAATAACTAATAGACCTTGTTGGGTTTAGACTGGTTAGTGAAGAGTCCAGGTCAGATTTGTTTCACATTAAAGAACTGGGGTTATTTCGGTACATAACGTAGGTTTAATACTAGACGATCACTTGGCCAAATTAATTATGTTTTACATTTAATTATTTATTATAGAGGGTCTGAGACATGTTTGGGGTAGGAGCGGGGGTAGTTAGTTAGAGAGTGGAGGGATCTAGGGGGCGGAAGTTACAAAACTACGCTAGATATAGACCAAGTATGTACAAAGCCAACAATGACAAGTAAACGCATTTTGTTTTGTCTCTTTTAGTTATTGTTTTATTTTTGTTTCTTTGGTATTTTTTCGCAACTGTATTAAAAAACATCATTTGATATACGTGCGGAAGTATAATTTTCACTCGTCCCGAGTCTTGTCATTCGCCTCACGGCTCGGGTCAAGACAACTCGGGACTCGTGCGAAATGACATACCTTCCGCACTTGCATCAAAATGTACTATTGTTAGTGATACGTTATTATAGAGAGAGAAAACAGCAACCTGCAGTGGCCAGCTGCCGGTCGAGCAGCTCGGCCTGGTGCGTGAGCGCGGCGTGCGCGGAGAGTGCGGCGGCGGAGGGCGCGCCCCCGCCGTTCGCTGATGCCGCCGACGCCGCCGCCGCCGCTGACGCCGCGCACAGCCGCGCCGCCGCCACGCGCAGCGCCAGCTGCCCCACGCACGCGCTCGCCTGCTCCGACACCCCGCTGAACTGGTGCTGTAATCTACGCACACAACACGAGGACCATAACATAACAGACTTCTTTGTTCGCATATTCATAAGACATAAGAAGTTTATTTGTACATAAAAGTTTACAGGTATAGTTGAACATATCATCATTTATACTAATACTAGTGTCTTTTTATAGGGGATTGACGAGAGACATCATCCTGTTGTGGATTCGTTTTTATTATCAGTGACTTAGAGACCATATACATCTCTAACAATATTAAATTAATTTTAATTTTGACGCTCAGAGACCATGTACATCTCTGGGATATTATATTAATTTCATTATACTCCTTGTTTAATCTTGAGACCTTATACATCTCTAACTTTACTGATGTTGTAATATTTGTAATAGATAACTTTGCAAGTTTATCTTCACTGTATGACATTAATTTGTTATAATTGTAAACTCGAAATTATTGTTCCTTCTTGAACTGTAAATTAATATTTTCACATGAAAAATGTATTACTTATTATAGTCGGACTTTCTGAAATTGTAAATTAATATTTTGACATGTAAAAGTGCCCTTGTGGCCTATTTGCAGAATAAATGTTTGTATTTGTATAAGTAATGTACTGAGTGGATTTTTCGTTATGCGGTTCGACTGGCCCCTACATTAGGCTAAGCCTGTCCCGTAGGTAGCCAATTCAAAAATGGATTAGCAATATGTGCGCGAAAAGTCAGAAAAGATGTCAATACAATATAATTATTATTACTAACATATACTAGATATAAAAATGGAAACAAGCATAAAATCTACGGATTGAGAGTAAATATGTGTTTAGTGTGTATGCGTGGGCGTGTAGATAAGTGTGTGTGTGTGTGTGTGTGTGTGTGTGTGTGTGTGTGTGTGTGTGTGTGCGCGCGCGCGTGCGTGCGTGCGTGCGTGCGTGCGTGCGTGCGTGCGTGTATGTGTGTGTGTGTGTGTGTGTGTAGGTATTGATTTATTTAGTCACTCTCAACTTGTTCTCTATATCCTCATAACAAAGGGATTTCAGTCATGTCCGCACTTTAAGTTTTAGTTCTCTGATTGAGTATTCTTGCAAAGGGAGTTTTTTACATATTTTATTATAAATGAATGGATGAAGAAATGTACTAAACCTTTTCGCAAAAACTGACTTTGTAGGAGGAACTGGGATCCGAAATTTGCGCTTTTGCAGAAGTTCTTTATATTTGGGGCATTTCAAAACCTTTGGATGTAACCCGACGACCGCTTGTAGAACAAAAATTCCGCGAACACTCGGACAACCATATCCCTGTAGATTAATAAGGTCGGGTAGCGGATACGTTGCTTAAGTATCACCTTTAAGGCCGCTCGTTGAGCTCTTTCCAAAAGCAGCATGTGTGTCTTCGCAGCTCCACCCCACGCACTAATTCAATAGGCTAATATAGATTGACAAAGGGATACGTAAACTATTTTAAGGAGTTGTTTGTCTGCTGAGTTGCGTAGGTTCTTGAAAACGTAAATTAGCTTACGAACCCGACCTGCCGTAACCAGTAAATGCTGCTTGAAATTGAGCTTTTCATCGAATACAACTCCGAGATACTTAACAGCAGGGGTTCTAGCTATTTGCGGGCAAGAACATGTCGATGCCTGTTGCCCTTGATGGGTGCAGGTGTGGAGGCAGATATTGGGAACATGAGTCGGTGCTGATGCTTTGGTTTTATGAATGCAAACAAATTTTGTTTTGGGCACATTCATTGTCAGCAAGTTAGCCTGTAGCCATTTGGCCATCGCACTTAAACCCAGTTCAGCCTTCAATTCAGTCCATGACTTGCCGTTAAAAATAATAGCGGTGTCGTCTGCGTAACACATGACGTCAGTATTTATGGAATTGAGACCCATAACATCATTTATATAAATAATGAATAGTGTCGGACCTAAAATGCTACCCTGGGGGACACCGAAATCCATTTCTTGGTAGTCGCTGATACCTTGGTCCACTTTAACGCATTGGGTTCGATTAGACAGGTAACTCCTAAACCAGTGCAAGGCACTCCCTCTGACTCCGACCAATTCCAGCTTCCTTCGAAGAATTGGGATAGAAACGGTATCGAATGCCTTGGTCAAGTCAATGAATACGCCCATGCAGGCCCTGTTTGCATCAACATAGCTTGAGATCAACTCGGTCATTAGTTCTATCGCATTTTCTGTCGATTTCTTTGCACGAAACCCAAATTGACGGTCCGAAAGAATGTTATTTTTTTCCACAAAGCCAATCAAACGCTTACTTACAATTTTTTCCAATATTTTTGAGCGTATTCCAAGCAAAGAAATCGGTCTGCAGTTACCCGGATTAGACTTGTCCCCCGCTTTGTATATGGGAGTGACTAAAGCGGCTTTCCAATCATCAGGGAAAATTCCTTCAGCTAAACTTAAGTTGTATATGTGAGTCAGCGGAAGTAAGATTGAATCTTTGAGTGACTTTAGTAAGCGATTCCATCAAAACCTGGAGCGCTATCGTCCCTGAGACTCAGTATTATTGACTCAACCTCATTTAGGCCAGTAGGCTGCAAGAACAAAGAATGTGACGGAGACACTCTTACAGAGACGTTTCTGGCCAGTTCCTCCTGCGACTTGTTCATGAAATTTAAGATATTATTTGCCAGTGTTTTGCCTTTAACTTGAAAAATAGTTGTTGCAGTGGTTTAAGGAATCGGTCACAGTATTCTTAATTTTGGAGAGTTCTAATGGTTTTTGTGATTTTTTGTTAGTATAGGTTACTCGTATGTTTCTTATAGTTTTCCATAACTTCCTAGGTTCATTTTTGTTTTCTTCTAATTCTTTCGACTCGTAATTATATTTTAGTCTCCGTAGGAGATCAATATAGAAGTTTATATCGGGTGTAAACTAGTCTAAGTTTTCATCGTTGGGATTTTTTCGGTATTTTTCATGTAGGATATCTCTGTGTTTAGAGCAGCGGATAAGACCGGGTGTCATCCATGGCTTTATTGCAAATTTCGATCTGCTAACCGGGATTCGGGTAGTATGCTTATGCACAGTATCCAGGAACAGTCGGTTGAAGGCATGCGTAGCATCATTAACACTGGCTAGTGTAACACTACTCCAGTTAACCTCCTTTAATTCTTCCGCTATCAATTTAATGTTGATTTTTGTAGTGTAACGCATTTCTTGCTTAGGATTAGTTCGGCTTGAATTAATACCTGCGATTACAATACCATGGTCCGTAATTCCAGTCTTACAGATTGCAGATTTAGCTTGATGTCTATATGACACATGAACAATTGAATATGATCCAGGCAGGCTCTTTCGCGAGTAGGTTTACCGTTGGTTTGAGACCTACTTCAACAAGCAAACATGTTGCATAAATTTCATTTCCCCGACGATGACACTGGAAACGTTCAGGACTTTTTATAATATCATAGTTAAAGCCCATTAGGTTAGGTGACATTTTTATACTTAACTAAAAGATTATGGTCTCAAAAAGAAGGGTTATGGGAAATAAAACTCTGCAAAATTAATCACTTGGAAAAAAAAAATGCCAAATATCAGTAAATACACTTGCTTATTGCTCCCCGACACACCAGTCACCAGACAAGATGACATGAAAACCTAGCCGGATCTTTTGGAGCTATATCCACATACCATTGAAGGTGAGAATAAGTTCGAGATACCGATAAATTTCCCCACATAAGTGCGATTGGCTACCAATTCAATTCAGCATATTTGACGCCACAAGTTACAGAAGATGCTCGGTGCTTTCCATCAACTTTTAGGGTTCCGTAACCAAAAGGTAAAACGGGACCCTATAACTAAGACTCCGCTACCCGCCAATCTGGCTGTCTGTCTGTCACCAGGCTGTGTGTATATCATAAACCGTGATAGTTAGACAGTTGCAGCTATAACAACAAATATTAAATAATATATGTAATAAAATATATATTTAAGGAGACTCCCATATAACAAACGAGTTTTTTTTTGCCGTTTTTATATATAATTGTACGGAAACCTTCACTTGCCGGGCACTTGGCCGGTTTTTTTATCAAGTGACTTACTTGTCCAGCGCGGTGAAGTGAGGGCTCGTCGTGGTTATATCGCCCCGCTCACTGAACACGGATTTGGAAAGCTGATGTTTGCAAAGAAAAATATCACTACGTTCGAGTAATTGTGTTCATTAGCGACCACCTAATTGACCGAGTCAAACGGAGGTCTCCCTTCAGCTTCGACAAAAAATGCTTTCGTATGTCCGGATTTCTGAATTCCGGTAGTTCTCTTCTAAAAATCGCATCAAAATTTTCTCAACCGATTCTAGTGAAATTTAGTGAGCAGGTTCGATAATTATGTAGAATTTTATGTCAAGCTAACTCTAGTTTAGTGTATTGATTTGCATATAACTCACTATTTGAATGTTTTGTTTTTTATTCACCAGAACATACAGTATACAACAGGTGTTACATAATAATACATTAACATTGCAGTTCCAGTCCAGTACATTCAGCCATTTCAGGCATGTGAAAATTAAGATATGAAAATTAAGATGTGAAGAAATATATCAGATAAGTAATAACGTAAATCCATCCATGTCATAACAAATTCATGCATAAAAAGTCGTATTGAAATAACTGATATTAAAATAAAATAGAATTTAAGATAAAAGTGAATCAGGATAAATTAAAGAACAAATTACGAATATAAAAGTCAAATTGATAATACTACATAATTAGTTATTTACACAGACCAGATAACCTAAAGACGTCGCGTAGTCGGGCGACCCCCTCTGCCACTCATATGGTGAATTCACTCTATGTTTGGGACACGCCCCCGTTGCTAACTTCAGTCTACAGACGGCTTCCGTGCAAGTAAGACTATCACTAAAATAAAGTTTTGACGTGGTTTTAGTGATGCAAAATGCATTATTGTTGTGTTAAATTGTGTGGAAATAACACTAAAACATCTGGTGTGCAAAAAAATGGTATTTCATTTCACAGGTAAGTAGATTTTAATAAAATTACAAATTAATTTAAGCGAAAGCATTGTAGGTACTCGTTGATGTCTTCTCTTTCTGCCATGCTGCGCGGAATAATCGCTCCTTCCTTGTCTATCACCCCTTGCATTGCTTAGTGCGAACTAGTGATGTCCATAATATGTGTTCATTTACTATCGATAAGATAATTCACGGAAGATGCAATACATCGCAAGTAATTTACAAATAATACCTATTATGTTGGCCAAGTATTTGTGTGCCGTATCTAATTATCTATGATCGAATTTTCCGTTGCAACACGGGATGAATAACCTTTATGATCTTTTCAAACTGGTGTTACATTATAAAGCATTCTAAGCATGTTTACTAAAATGTGCATCCTTTGTTTTAGGTTTCCTAAATGTCCAAACATAAAAGAAATGTGGATCAATGCTACAAATCGATCACATGGTTCGTTTCCTTCTCCAAGCAGTGTCATATGTTCTCGGCACTTTAAATACCATACCGTCACATACTTGCAGAGAATTTTAATATTTCTAATCATCGATACTATTGATAATATATTTATTTAACGCGTTCATCTCTAGCGGCCGGCAGCCATTATCGTCTGACGCCCAAGTGACCTTCATTCGACAAATCACGGCACGGTAAGCGCTCGCTGCGTCCCCCGCACCCCTGTATTTTTGGCAGCATCGGTTTTAATGAAATAATTGCGCAAAGCGACGTCTTTAGGTTATCTGGTCTGTGGTTATTTATAACAAAAGTCAAATTGTGTGTCCCAAAAATTCATTTACATTATAAAAACAGTTATCGCATAAAACCTTATAATTTTTTTTCTTAAATTCTTGACTCGATGTCTTCATTGATAGTTTAGTATAGATTTTTACGCACATGTTGTACGTGCTTTTATTCATAAGTACGAGTCTGCTGTTTTTCGGTAGTGCTAGGCGATATTTTCTTTGTGGCACTAGGGTTTCTTCAATGATGGTGAAAAGTTCTGAGTTAGCTTGAACAAAATTGGCTACTTCGAAAATATAAAGGCAAGGTAGAAATAGTAAATTAAGCTTTTTAAATAGTGGTTTGCAGCTTTCTCGACAATTAACGCCGCATAAAGTTCTTATGCATTTTTTTTTGAGCAATGAATGCGCGATGGGCGTCAACGGAATTTCCCCACATAATAATTCCGTATCTTAAGAATGACATTATATATATAGCCATGATAAGTAAGTAGGGCACTTTGTAAGGAAACGGTTTGTTTAAGGCGTCACAGCGCAAAAATAAATTTATTTACTTTCTTACAGACTATTTCTATGTGTTCCTTCCAGTTGCAGTGTGTATCTAATGTCACGCCTAGGAAGACTGTACTTTTTACTTTTACGATTTCGTCAGAGTTATGTTTAATTTTAAGTTGTTTAGGTGAATGGATTGCATGAATTTAGTCTTACCGAGGTTGATTTCGAGGTGGTTAGAGTTAAGCCAGTGGATAACATCTTTTAGTGCCCCGTTAATATCATTTTCAAAGGCGTCTATGTTTCTACCTTCGATTATTATTGTGGTATCATCAGCGAACAGGATGCAGTCATGCTTGATCAAATCTGGTACGTCATTTATGTATAATATAAACAAGAGGGGTCTTATTATACTACCTTGTGGGACGCCTTTTGAGTGAGTGTATTATTTTGTGTATTTCGTGAGGTGTAGTAGGCGACAGGAAAATACTTCGTTGGTAAGTTGGTAACTTGTTTGGATACTTATGAACTGAGTCAGTTGTTTCAGTTCTCCTTTTATTTGTAAAATAATCATTGAATTCATCAGCTATGTCTTGTGGTGAATGTAATTGGTTTTTACATCTATCTGTAATCTAGGTATCTCGTTCACTGCTGGTTGAGTAAAGTTATGTTTTATTACATTCCATGCTGCACGGCACTTGTTACTGGTTTTTTTTGTATAAATGTATTACATATTCGTTGTGAATGTGCGATGCATTTTCTTAATATGCCTGTATAAGTCTACAATTCTTTTTTACTCGTATTATGGTTCTTATGATACTGATAATAAAGTTTTCGCTTTTTTAAACAACATCTCCTTAAAGAGTTTGTTAGCCATTTTTTTTCCTATTTTGATTAGTTGTTAGTTTAAATCTAATCAATGGAAAGCGAAGGTTGTGAAATAGCATCAACAGATCGTGAAATATTTCAAATGATATATCTGGGCTTGTCTTTTCATAAATTTCTGAAAATGATAAATTGATTATACATTCTTTGAATTTTTTGATATTTTCGTCGTAGTAATCCCTCTTTTGTATGTACATGTAGGGTGCCACCTTTTTAAGTTTACAATTAAATGTTAAAGTTTGTGCCGTATCGTGGTCAGATAAGCCTAGTTGGTGGGTTTGACGTTTTTCTCGGGATATATTACTAAGGATGTGATCAATGCAATTATTTTTACGAGGAGGTGTATTAATATGATTGCGCATGTTATAGTTATCAAGCAGGCTTAGGTATTCCTTAGTGATATTACTGTTCGACAAAGTATTTATATTTACGTCTCCACATATAAAAATATTTTTGTTGTGCTTGAGGACTGTCGAGGCAGTGTGGGGTGCTGTAACTCTGTTTCCGGGAGGACATATTATTGACCATTTATATACAAGCGATTATTACGTATGACGACGGGCTTTCCGTGTTTTCGTTTCATATGTGTTCTAATTGACAATGCGGTACTGTCTAGCACCTCTGAGACGGCATATCCGGAGTTATAAAAACAGTGCGCATTTTCCATTAAGTAATTTTGACCTCTTTGAAAATATAATGGAATCCGTGTTATTTAAAATATCGCTCTCTAGCAAAAAAATACTTATATGCGGAGACTTCAATGTAAATATTTTGGAAAATTCAACAATAAGTACTAGATTGTTGAATCTTTTGAAATCATGTAACCTCAACCACATATTTTCGGAGCCTACTAGAGTAACTGCTACTAGCGCCACCTGTATAGATAACATTTTTACAGATATTATTCCTATTACCCAAAGTGTAATCAGCAAATTAGAGTCAGAACACTTAGGCCAATTAATGACATTTGAAACATTAAGAAGGAGTACTTTGAGAAAACAAATAACTTTTGTACCAGTAACCACGCACCGTGTCGAACGAATGAAGCAAAGTCTAGTCCAGGCGCTACCCTTTTTATCTTCCGATATGAGTCCTAACGACATGTACAACTCATTTTTTCACACATTTATGAAACATTATAAAGCAATTTTCACTCCGAAATCGGTCGTGGTTGGTGGTGTATCAGTTTTTGGTGAATGGGCTACTGTGGACTTACATAAACCTAGACAAGCACTGTATGCTTTATATGAGGAACGGCGGTTTAATGCGAGTGATGAATTTAAAGTACATGTTAAACAATATTCGAAAACATTTAAAATAGATTGTCGAATAGCTAAGCGTACTTATTTAAGCCACAAAATAAAAAATAGCTGCGATATTATCAAAACAACATGGAAAGTCATTAATGTGGAAACTGGCAGATCAAAGCACACAATGAATGATCCTAAATTAAAAATAAATGGCAAAATTATAGATTCAAGTTTAGAAGTAGCAACAGAATTCGAAATTTTTTTTAGTGAGATACCAGTATCCACAACACAGTATTTAAATTCATCACCTTCGTCTGCCTTTGTGTTATTAAAAGACAACGCCCCAGAATGTAGTAGAGATTTTCATTTTGTACATGTTAATGCCTCAGACGTAGTAAAGGCATTTAAAACAATTAATGTCAAAAAAACTAGTGACCTCTGGGGAGTGTCTGTCCATTCTGTCAAATTTTTAATAGAAGTCATAGCGCCTGATTTAGTGGTTGTATTTAATAACAGTGTTGATTGTGGTGAGTTTCCTGATCTAATAAAACACAGTAAAATAACTCCTTTATTCAAGTCTGGTAGCACTTTTGACCCCACTAATTTTAGACCATTTGCTAAAGTCATACTTACATGATATAAGTAGAATACAAAGAGTCGACGTGAATGGACAGCGATCGCCGGGTTCATTGGTCTCTATGGGTGTACCGCAGGGATCAATATTGGGACCTTTCCTATTCCTTATCTACATAAATGACTTGCCATACCTCGTAAAGACCCACCATGATATAGTATTGTTTGCTGACGATACCTCACTCATATTCAAAGTCACACGGCAACAACAAGCTTGCAATTATGTAAACAATGCCATTTCTAAAATAGTAAATTGGTTTAATGTCAAGAATTTATTGTTAAATGAGAAAAAGACTAAATGTATTAAGTTCGTCACGAGTAACGTAAATCACACGCAAACTAGTGTCACTGTGAAAGATGAGGAATTGGAACTAGTTGATAGTGCTGTTTTTCTTGGTTTGACATTACATTCAAAACTCCAATGGGGTCCCCATATTGCTAATCTCTCGAATAGACTGAGTTCTGCAGCATTTGCAGTGAGCAAGATCCGTCAATTAACAGACGTGAAGACAGCTCGATTAGTATATTTTAGTTACTTTCATAGTATTATGTCGTATGGTATTTTACTCTGGGGCAGTGCTGCAGAGATAAATACTGTCTTTATTCTGCAGAAGAGGGCCATTCGAGCAATATATAAGATGAAACATAGAGACTCACTTAAAGATAAGTTCAAGGACATTCATATAAGACAATGCATTGTCAATACATCTATGACAATATTGTGTATGTACACAAAAATATTGTAAATTTTAGACAGAACTGTGACATACATAATATTAATACTAGAAACAGATATAAGCTTGCGGTACCCTCCACTCGGCTCCAAAAAATAAGAAAATCATTCATGTGTAATTGTGTAAAGTTTTATAATAAACTACCTGCAAACGTGACTAATTTATCTATTAATAAATTCAAAACTTATGTAAAGCGTAAACTCATATCGAAAGTATATTATAGCACAAAAGACTACATGAATGATAAAACACCGTGGGTATAATTGTGGTTGAAATACTAATTATATTTGAATAATTATGACATTACATCTTAATGACTATTTTCATAACTATGACATTAGATGTTGACGTTAAATTTTCCTCTTGACATTCAGATTTTATTCTAGAAACTGTCTAGATTATACAATTTTTTATGTTTTTATTTTACATATTGACGATTTTTTTGTGAATTTATTATACTCTCTTTTGACATATATATTATAGTAATTCATGTCTTTTTTTAAATTTCATATGCATCAATAAATTGCTCTGAATAATTAGATTCAATTTATGTAATATATAACTGACGATTCAAAAGTTGATATTTACATTTAATAAATCACAGAACATATTATTAATTCGATGGAAAAGATCACTCTGAGTTTTACCATGCGATTATCATCTAATCCATATAGTATTTTTCATTTTGTCTGGTGGTTGGGTTTGGAATTTTTCCAAACTGGGCTTGTAGGTCACGTAATTCCATTTTAATTTTATCATTTTCGTGTTGTAATTCTCTTACCATCATATTTGTTTGTTCAAGTTCCTTTGACAATGATTGCTGTTGAATCAAGAGAGTATTATTTTTTTCCGTCAAGTCTGTTTTGAGCTTGTCAATAGCTGAGCTTATTTTCGATTGGATTAAAGTTTTCATATCATGCATAATTGTGTTGTTATTTTTAGTAACCTTCAAGTTCAACAAAGTTCCGATCCGCTCAATTGTAACTGCTTGTTCATGGCCTGGTTGGGAAATATTGGAGTTATCAAAATATCGCCGGGAGTCATCCTGACTAACTTCGTTCATCGATATGTCCTGCGATGGTGTTGCGTTATATGGTTTTCTTACAGGCGTATTGTCATTTGTGTTTCTTTTCGTGACATTCGAGTACGTCGGACAGTTCCATCTACGCTCAAGTTCCTGTTTATTTTCCGTGTAATAAGTTAGCATCATGTCATGCCTAGACAACCGTAATGATAAACTTCGCTACACGCACACATCTTACTACTTCTAAAAAGTTGCTTATTTTCCCATCGCACCCAATGCATTTCATTTTGCAATCAGTTTTGCCTTCGATAATTAGTAATGAGTACCAATCGTAGGCCTATTTGAACGGCAACGTGTTTAAGATCTGTTGAAATGTTAACATCAGGTGGTCGCTAACTGAAGCCGGTCGCGTAACCAACGTAACGACCCCACACGGCATCGACCGCCACACGGCGTACCTGAGCGTGTCGGCGGCGAGGGAGGCCAGCGCGTGCGCGGGCGGGCCGGCGGGCGCGGCCAGCGCGCTGTGCAGCGCGCGCACGCAGCGCGCGAACAGCGCCGAGAACACCGCCGCGCCCGAGAACAGCGGCTCCATCTCCGCCAGCCTGCGCACACACACTAACACCGTGACAAGGAACAATACAGGTTCCTTCAAACACTGTACTCACCTAATTATTAAACAATAACGACGTTCAGATTATATGGTTATAGCTAAGCTAAAACATTCCTGCATAAAAAAATCTCAATAGAACGGCATGCCAAAGTTGGTCCTACGTTTTTTTACCTCAGCCGACACGAATAATATAACATTAAACGAAACGATCAAGTTAAACGATACCGCAGGAGGAAATATGAATAAAACTCCACAAAGCTAGATATTTATCAATTTTTTTTCAAAAGACCATTGGTTAAGATGATATTGCGTGGTTTCAATGCAACAAGGCATCCTTTCCGCTTCGGCTGATCCCGGCTCTCGCGCACCTTCAACGTGCAATTCACCTGAACGCGGTAAAACAAGGAATAGTACATTTTGATGCAAGTGTGGAAGGTTTGTCATTTTGTACGAGTCCCGAGCTGGACGAGTTAAAATGACACTTCCGCACGTATATCGTTTTCTAATACAGTTGCGAAAAAATATCAAAGAAACAAACAATGTAAATAAAACAGTAATTAAAATAGACAGAACAAAATCTGTATAAGCAGGCTTGCCTTTGTGGGCTTTGCACGTACCTGGTCTACATCTGACGTAGTTTTACATACACTTTATTTAACAATCGTATAAATCGCAGATATCACATAGTAGACCAAGAAAATTAGCGAAACCTGGACATAATTCGATAACCCGTTGTTTTTATTACTTTATCGGATATTAATGTTCAGTATGAAATATTAATTGGATATATTAAGTAAAAAATGCGTGATCGTAACGTATTAAAAAAAAATCGTGAGTTATCGTACACTACCTAACTTTTTTCTACAGGCAAAATAGGTAACCAAATACCATGTTAGTATAATTTTGAGGTGGATTCAAATGCGATCACTGAATGGCAAAATTAACCTGAAACCAAATTCGCAAGCACGTTTTTTTTCACAGATTCCAGCTGATCTCAATATCTAGATAGGCAAAAATGGTAACTATGATGGTTGTATCTGTTTAAGCTATATTGTGTCTGTTTAGACATTTCAGACCAAAATTAAACATTAATTTTTAACTATTTACATGTCAGTTCAAATGATAACATCTTGTAGTGATAGTATGAGTCTAATCTATGTGATTTTTTTTAAATTACCCAAGCATACTCAAATTATCAAGTTGGAATAATAACTATACTGCTGTAGTTCTTGAGTACTTACGAGTATATTACGTGTTTAGTGTTAATTATGAGGTTTACTATTGGGCTGTCATATTATATAAGTCTATGGATCTCAAATCTTTTGCAGTGCCAATCAAAGGAATTACTTAGAATCTTCTAACTTCTCATTGGTTTGATTCACCTGACTGGGCATTCCAAAATAAAACAGCCTCTACAATAAATAACATTTTTATATGAACTTAGTATAAACATAATGCATGAAAGTGGTTGGTGACTATCATATACACTAAATCTCAAAAAACCCTGTTTTTGCTGCTAACAGATACTAAGTATATGTTGGTACCTTACCTCACCTCATTTGAAGTAGGACATTCAGCCACCTCATTTTTGAAAATAAGGTACTCCTTCAAACTCATTTTAATTTCATGTCCTACCCAACACTAAATCATATATCTCATTTTGAACAATTTAGTTGTTACCGATTTAATAAACACAATATTTCAATAAATTTCCGCCCCAGCCGAACCGTGGTGCACCCCACGTGCTTATAAAAGTTTGACAATCATTGACTATAAGCCTATAATAAATGAATGCACGAGCCGACTACCACACGAGAACAGCTCGCGAGTAGCGACAGCACAGCCGTGAGTTGAGAAACAAAGAAATTACGACCTTATACTGCAAGACATAATGTTCATTTTAAAACGCAAGTAAGAGAAGATAACAATTAATTGATAATCGTGAATATTTTTTGTTTAATTTGTTTCTTTTAGTGCTAGTAATATGTTGATGGCATAAATTAAACACTTTTGAAGTAGTTACGTATTTTGCCTTTCCAAAAATTACCAATATTTGTAATTTTAGAGATCCGCAAAGAGAATTTGTTTAATTTCTAATAATTTATCAACACACATAATATACTATTCAGAATAAATTGTTGAATTACAGTTATCTATAATGCCTGATAAGATAAGCGAGAGAATGTGTAACTTACCAAAAGTTCTTTATTAATGATAGTAGCGATTGATTAATTAATTTAATTTTGATTTATGTAACTGGAATGCAAGCGTCATATCATAATAGAGGTACTTTTACGAAGGTTTATTATGCTGTACTTATGAAATCAAAATATGTTTAAAATTTAGTTTTTCGGTTTTTTTACAGTGACGCGCAACCTTAAAATGTTTAATTTCTATTATTTAAAGTATAACTAACAATACTTCATATAATAGAAAAAGAAAATTACAGTTATCTTTTATGTCCAGGTTTCGCTAATTTTCTTGGTCTATAGAATATTATTAAAACAATACGTCATTAAAAATTTAATTCGTGAAATTATGAATGAAAGAGGCGGGAATTAAAAAGTCGGTTTAACTATTAATTGTTTTTTTTTTTAATCATACCATAGTAGTCAGCATTCAGCCAAATTAAACACTATTTTGGGTTAGATTAGATTATATAGAGGTTATATTTGATTTATTTGTAGATAAATGTATGTTTTGGCCACAAAAAAACAAGAGTTCATTCAAACGGCGCGGCGGCCTTGCATAATAATCTATTAACCGCATCTATCATCACGCATAATACTCGTTTCCGGTCATTGGTCAACCAGGCAACTTTTTGAAAACAGATTTTTTTTAAATATTCGATAACCCTTTAACTTGTCTAATATGTCATTTCAATGATTTAAATATAATATAAGTATAGTTTTAATGATAAATGCTTTATTTAATAAACAAGTAAACTGATTGAACCTAAAACTCTTCGGTTTAAAAAAAACCAACAGTTTAAAAAAATTGTAAAAGTAAAAAGCACTAGTGCGCGAAATCTAACTTTGTGCACGATATACAGCTACATAAAATACCACTTTTCGAGCAACTGTATTGAGCAAATCTATTGTTAATTGTGTCATGTACCGTACCGTACTTAACCTTTTGAGAGTCGAAAGGTGGAACAGGACGCCGTGCCGTAGAAGCCACCAACGTCAGTGAGCGTTCAAATTTAACTGCTCAAAAACTATGAAATAGCACTCCTAGAACCCTTTTATGATGTGCATGGCAATATTACTTTATTTTATCCGCTAACATCCTCAGCCGTCCCTGGCTCTCAAAGGGTTAAATATTCGAGTATCGATAATAGAGGCTTGTCGGCGTGAACTCGCCTGTCGAGCTGCTCCTCGGCGGCGCGCAGCATGTCGAGGCGCACGCGCGGCGACAGCGCGGTGTTGTCCGTGTGCCGCAGCACCGTCGCGAAGAAGCGCCGCACCGCGCTGTCGTCCAGCCCCGTCTCGATCTTCACGCTCGCCTGTTGCGCGTCGCCTGCCGAGTACATGGTTAAAGCTCGACCACAAATATATGACCATGCGCCATGTTGCGGAATTTCATTCAAACTAATTTCTTACACTGGCAATAATTATAATGATAGGTTGTCACTTGTCAGTGTCCCAGTTGCGGTTTATTTAAATAATAGTAGTGTTGAAAATTAAATGATAATTGGCAAAGGTGGCCCAATACCATTCATAGTCAAGAGAGAAACCTTACTAATAATGTATTTAATAAACTGCTGAAAAAAACGCTCGTGAAATGAAAATATTTCGCTGGAAAACATTTCATAATTGACATCAGAGCTGACAGACAGGTAAACAAAGTCAAAATGTCATTTAGAGTGGGTTGCACCAAACCGTCTGTAATCGTAAGCGGTGTTCGTCAAAATCTGATTGTATGTAAAGTTTGACAAGTTTCTATGGGGTGACAGCTGCCAGCGCCATATTTGACGATGACCGGCCTGTGATCGTATGTTGATGCAACCGACCCTTAGTCTGTTGCCATATAAGTCAGAATAATAGCGTCCTCTTGACGAGCGTCATTTATTTGTGGTCGGGCTTTACAACAGAAACGAATAATACTTAAGTCGTTACTTTGCCAAACAACATACGTTAGCATAGACGTGCAGTGAAGATTCCGAATAACCTGTCAATATTCTCCACTGTGTTTGATTTTAGTAGAATCCCGGCTGATCTATGTAAATGTATGGCCATGGCGATTACGATGTTAGCACATGACGTTAAAATGTTAACGTTTATACGTTACGACAGTTTGTATGACTGCATATTGTATTATTCCACGTTAAGTTTTTAACTAAATTTGATGGTAAGTGCAAAATATTCGAAATGGAATGGGATAGTGATGGGGAAGGGGGCATCAAATGCCTTGTTGCCCTGGGTGTCTAAGTCCGGGCCCGCGCAGGACCACCCCGAGTGTGTACGCACCTATGGGCAGGTGAGGCACGAGGTGCGGCATGGTGTCGCGCAGGTACGTGTAGTGCTTCACGGTATGCTCCTCGAATAGCGGCAGCATCGTGGTGCACCGCGCCGCCGCGTTCAGCGTCAGGATCAGCACGCACATATCTGACACGAGGCTCAGGAAATATACCGAATACCTAGCTGGCTAATACTAATCTAACTCCAATACATATAATGAAACACTCCTATTCTGGAATACTTAGGAGCGAATGGTAATACATGTTAAACCTTTTCAACGTCATATCAAACAGATGCTGTTGAACCCTATGTAGACATTGTAGATTGATATCACACTGCACACCGTGACACTGACAGACATATCCGTCGTTGGCATTGAACCTACATTGCGGAATTATCCGTCGTTAGCGTCGGAAATTCTCAAGGCTACCGTGTTCTAATTCGGCCTAAAATCGGCTTGACATATGTCAGTATTCTCTCCCTAACAATCACATTAGTACCAGTACCATAACTGATGAAGCCTACGCTCATCCCTTTCCTTTTTTTGCTACATTTTAACTAAAACTTTGCCAAACCAATTAAAAACTCTTAGAAGGAATGAAGCTACCTACATTATAGTAGTTTCATAAAAAAACCC
Organism: Epiblema foenella; assembly: GCA_963556455.1. Classification (NCBI taxonomy): domain Eukaryota; kingdom Metazoa; phylum Arthropoda; class Insecta; order Lepidoptera; family Tortricidae; genus Epiblema; species Epiblema foenella. The sequence continues at coordinate 18,618,443 of OY747095.1, forward strand.
TCAGCTTCTGTAGTTATTATCAACAGGATTTTAGTGAACTCCGAACAAAATTTAAAGAACAAAGTTCCAGGTTTTGAGTACGAATGACGTTGTAAAGCAGGGGTCGGCAGCCTTTTATCAGCCAAGTGCCACATAGTAGCTAACATATGTCGCGGGCCACACGTGTTTATAAATTTGTGAGTCTATCAGACAAAAGGTCCCACATATTCGGTAGTCAATAATGAGGCTCTAGGGCCGCCTGTTGCCCACCGCAGTTGTAAAGGATACAGGCCGGGTCCTCGACGTCGGGCTCCGGCATGTGGAAGAAGGGGTGCACGGCGAGCAGGCGCGCCGTTAGCGGCAGCACTAGCGTCGCGTGCGAGCTGCCCATGCGCTGCATGCACCGGAACGTCGACCGCTTGTCCTGTAATCAACCTCATACTAATTAACAGAGTTGGACGTAATTAATTACGCTTGTAATTACTAATCGAATTACATTTCATTCAATTACATGTAATTAAATTACTGAGTAATTAGTAATTACAAAAAGCAATTCAATTACTTAATTACTTTATTGCAACCTTGTTACAACTCTAAAGAAAAATATTATACAGCATGCTAATATAAGGCGCATGAAATGGAAGTTTTAAAAACAAAATAAAAGTCATACATTATAGGGTAAATATCTAACTTGTTAATTGAAAATGCAATTACTATTTCCTTTTTTTTAAAACTTGTACATAACATTTATTGATTTACAGGCGGTAATAATAGTTACTAACAATAACTTAAATAATATTACAACTAACTTAAATCTAAAACAGGCCCTTGGGGCAATGTACTGTGGATGCTGGCGGCATTTCCTCGCTGTATCGCAATGCTGATACGTTGTGCGAGGAAGTCGCCAGCTCTTCGGTCACCGGTTACGTCAACCAAACGCTTCGCGATTTCAGTAAATAACTTGTGCGCGCTGAGACCCCATAGACCAAGAGATACCAAACCAAAAGAGGTCGACACTAAAAGGTACAAAATTATACTCTCTGCCAAGGCCTATTTCTTTGTAATCGGTGATTGAAATTACATTTTGTAATTGTTTATTTTTAATTTCCTTTACTTTTTGCCCACCACTGCTAATTAATCAATTGTAACCCAAGCCTCTTCAAGGCAAGAGTGAATAGGCTATTACTGAACTAGTGAGCTACATCTTAGGCCTTCTTATGGTTTTCCATCAGGCCAAACTAAAGACAATCGCTGTTCAATCATTCATAAAAAAATTGGCCTTGTTTGACTTGTTTGTTGTTGTCTGTTTGAGTTTTTTGTTGTTTTTGTCATTCGTAAAAATGAGTTATGTAATTTAACTTTATTTTCTATTAGATGCACCACCAACAAATTTTCTGCTTTGCCTTAACAACCTTATTATAAAACTGGTAGAGAACTCCATATGGTATTAAATCCGCCTTTTGTATAATATGGTTTCTTTTATGCATGTGGCTTATTCATATCAGCGGAAAAGCGTACACTACTGAGCAGAGGGCTTGGAAAATGGTTTATCTTATTTAGGTCGTTCTTACTCCTACGCTACGAGCACTTTTTTCAAACGCAAACATGTACATACAATTACACAGATGACAAAGGAAAGAAGCCGAGCCGTGTCGTAAAACAAACCCACTCAACAATACGTGACTTCACAGCCAGCGCTAGTCTTCCGCAGAGTACATTCATTGAAGAAACGGTAGGTTTTATGAAACTAATTACCTGAGGATATCTTTTCAGGTTTTCCAAAATTTTATCGATACACATTTCAAGGCAGGTCTTGGAGGAGACACTGCAAGCGCCGAGCATCCTGTGCAGGCCCTCGCGGACATCCATTGAGAAGTCCTTTAAAGGAATTCAAACAATATTGATTATAAAATCACTTTCACATTGAACATCCGAAATTTTCAGGAGAGTCATAGTAAACAGCAGAGGGACTGAAAATCTTATACAAATCGACCCAAAACCAAGCAAAGCTTGTACTATGGGTACTAAGTGACAATATACATACATACTTATATAGATAAATAGATACTTGGATACATAGAAAACATCCAAGACTCAGGAACAAATAGTCACTACCAACTAGGCTAAAGCGTATGTATATATGTCGCGTGCACTTGCCTCGAGCGCGCCGAGTATCGTCTCGAGCTGGTCCTCGCGCAGCACGATGTGGTGCGCGATGCGCGTGAGGCTGTCGATGGCGCGCAGGCGCACGTCCTCGATCTCGTCGTTGAACATGTCCACGAGGAAGTCCAGCGAAGTCGTCGCGAACACCGCATTCTCCATCGACAGCTGGCACACCGCGTCCACGGCCGCCGTGCGCACCTCTGAAATAACCGGTTTACTTTTAAGGCTTGGTCACACAGAGTGCGCGACGCAAGCGGGGCGCCGCGCAACGCGTTCAAGAATTAGTCCATGTCTATACAAACCCGAAGAATTTCAAAGGCGTATGTGCAGTCCCAACCCGCAATCGGCCAGCATGGATATGACACCTTTCCCCTCAACCATGATCCTATTCCAACTTCTATTCATTTTGTATGGCTGTGCTTAATACAGGGATAGGTAGAGCGACAACTACCTGGTTGACGAATGTGCTGATCGACAAAAACTGATTATAAGCAAAGACTGACAAGTATCTATTTAAATATGGTGCCGGCAGCTGCCATCTCATGGCAGCTCCCGGCGCCATATTTAACGTTGATCGATCGTCTTCGTTGATGAATAGTAAGTTATTTATTTTATTTTATATTAAAAGTTAGCGCAACCCGGTGTAACAAAGCCGACCCCGCCACCAGATCCGGGCCGCGCCCGTGCGCCTATTGCCTGACCCATGAGCTCGTCCTCGAGGCCGTGCACGAAGGCGCCGGCGGCGCCGCCCGGCAGCAGCTGCACGGAGTGCTGCTCCACCAGCTGGCCGGGCGCGTCGTCCGCCCAGCGCCGCCCGCTCGCCCACGCGCCCGACCGCACCAGCTCCGCGCCGCGCTCGTGCGCCGTACGCTTCCTCTGACAACCCGTGCGAAACACATTAAGCACTTTATTTAAAAAAAACCGGCCAAGTGCGGGTCGGACTTCGCACATATAGGGTTCCGAAACAACCGCAAAATTAAGTTGATTTTAATAGGAGAAATAAGGAAATTTCAAATAAAAAAAAAATTATGAATACATTAGTATTTGTCGGTAAAATATACATAATAGTAAACACTATCAAGTAATTTCAAGTTCATAGCTTAATGGGAATTAAATAAAATATTCAGTACAAAATTTTGTAAAAGAGCTGATTTCGTTCAATCCTTCGTTTTCCAATATTGTAATTAAACAAAAAATAAAACCAGTCAAGAATCAAGTGCGAGTCAGACTCGCGCACCGATGGTTCCGTATAAAGATGTGTACCGGTTCCAACCCTATTAATTCAGGAAAATCTCAACATGGCGTAGAAATTGAACGCCATGGGTACAGCGCCATCTATAGGCGACTTTTCTTACAAATTTGAGCGATTGAATAACTTAGTATACGTATGGTGGTTTTTAAAGGATAATTCTTTATCACGTGAATCGATTTGATTTTGTTTTTCTTCATTTGTACTTTCAGCATAATCTCGTAGGTTTATAAAACAAAAATACATGCAAAGGTTTTTTGATGATAAAAAAAGAAAAACTAGATATAGTTAATAATAATAACGAACTGACGTGGAAGCCGCATATAGCGAATCTACAGTCTAAATTGTCATCTCTACGTGGTTGTTTATTTAATACAGTCCAATGTTTACCTCGTCAAGTTCGTTACACCATTTATAACTCTCTTGCTAAATCTCACTTGAACTACCTCATAGAGATATGGGGTAGTGCCACCAAAACGGCACTAAAACAACTGCAAATTACTCAGAACAAATTAATAAAAACTCTATTTCAATATGAATATTTAACAGCCAGCCGAAAAATTTACTCGGATACTAAGATTATGAATATAACTCAACTTTATTTCAATAATACATGCATACTCATTAATAAAATTATTCATAAGAAAATCCACTCTCAATTAAGTTTTAAAACTAAAGCCGAGCATGGAATCCGACCACTACGTAACGCCAACGATCTTTGTTTAAAGTCCATGCGGACTAAAACTGGTAAAAAAAATATTTGTTTTGAAGGGGCACAATTCTACAATAAATTGCCGAAATCTATAAAAGAGTGTAAAAGTTTTAACAAATTTAAAAATAAATTACGAGAGTATGTAATTAAAAACGTTTAAGTTCGGCCCTGGGCTGAGAGTTCTAGCTTGGAGACAATGTTATCGCTAAGCTGGTTACAATTGTGCTGTATTGAAGCGTGTTTTCCAATTTGGACTTAAAGTGTACGGACTTTGGGTTTTAAATGTCTTAACCAATTAATTATTTTTTAGAGTAAACTTGTTCTGTGTTGTGCTTATACACTATTGGACTTTTGTAGTGCTACCTACTAATAATTTTGTAATTTTACAGTGATAGAAAATGTTTACATTTAATTTTTAATTTTTTTTTTTTGTTGTTAGTTCATCTATCTTGTGATGCTCACTGTTTTAACTTTGTTTAGTATAAATTCTCATTAAGTGAAATGTATAATTTCTTTTGAGAAATAAATTTTTTTTAAACAGAATAAGTCTAGTTAGTTAGTCTATTATTAATTTTGTTTTCTAGTATGTACTTGATTTATGCAATAAAGTGTTTACTATTACTACTACTACTATATTTTTCCTGTAAAATATACATTGTTTTCAATGTTATGTAATAATTTCTTATTTTTTCCTTTGTGAACTTCGAAGATAAGGCGGGAACGGTACTATTTTTTAACATTTTCCCTCATAAAATAAAAATCAACCAGAAAAAAAATTGTTTCAGAATGTGCAACTTAAGCCCTTTCATATGTCACCCCGCTTGACATCGTCACTAGACTTTCAATTTTTGAACCACCTATTTATCTGTCATTTTGCCACTTTATTTAGCTGTATGTGATCCTCCGTTAAAACCATTCAAAAATATATTTTGATATTTTGTAAGGCTTTGGGTCAACAAGATGACCCAAATAATTACGATTCATGTATGAGGACCCTTATTTTTTAAAAAATCGAAATGAATTTTTGTTATTAGTTGTTATAGCGGCTACATTAATACATGAGATACAACACGCTGACTTCTTCAGAAATTTGCTATTATTTAATACTAGTGTGAGCCCAGCTCAACTGGATGTTACTTAGTTGATAGGTTAGAGTTGAGAATGAGTGTAAAATGAAGTCCGTATATGACGACTATTAGTGAGGTGGATACCTTCATATTGCTCATGAGCTGCTTGTCGAGCGTCTGCAGCAGGAAGCGGTCGGAGACGGCGCGCGTGGTGCCGAGCAGCGAGCACGCGAGCGCGCGCACCTGCATGCACAGGTCGTTGACCGCCGAGCAGATGCGGATGAACGCGTCATCCACCATGCGCATCGTCGTCTCGCCGTCGGACATCGTGATTGTGCTGCAAACAAAGACCAAGTTCCCACCTGACGGATGTCGGGCCCTTTGGCGACGCTAGCCATAGACAGTCATTTACAATAGGCTACACACCCAGTGTTTTGAGATGATCAAATGTTTTTATGAGACCAACTCAAAAAAGGAAAACGAGCGGCAAAGTACAGCATAACTAACGAGCACTGAAAACGCTACATACAGATTGACAGCTAGCTGTGACCTAGGTGTGACGTCACGCCTGCGTAGCCTCGTATTGCCGTTGTATCGAAAAAAGGGAAATTTGCCGTTTTTGCCGCGAAATATTGTACATTGTTTCCATACAACTTCTTTTTTATTGAAACATGCGAATTCTATTCGTAACTTTCAATTTACATTTATGCCAATAAACGCAAAAGAACATTTTTGCAAATCATTTCTATCAATGCATGGGTCCTTCGATGCCAAGCAACGTTTCGTGTGCTACGCCGTGGCGTTTAGCAGCATTTTCCGCGTTGTAGTGGCAACCACTAGTAGATGCGAGACCAGGCCTGTTTCTCTTGCCACTTCAGCTAAACTCGGCTCTGACACACCTCCGTGGTGTCCAGAACGTGAACAAAAGAGCACGTGCTATGTGACGAGCGCGTGCAAGCGTGAAGCCATGATGTCAAACGTCGGTTTCATTAGAAGAAAACCGTCTGTTTGTAAGTATTATTCATTATTCTGTGATATGTCATAAAATAAAATGTGAGAAGCCTACTTTTCTGGATACTTGTTCCCCAGCAGCCACACGAGCTTGAGGGCCACCTCGCGCACGATCTCGTAGTCGTCGCTGAGCGCCTGGCACGCCTGGTCGTAGTGCGCCGCGCTCAGCACGTGCCCGCGCTCGTGGAACGTCAGCAGTGACTGGAACGCCTCGCACCGCACCCGAGCATCCTACAAATACATATATGTAACGCCTCACACTACACCCGTGCATCCTACAAATACCCATGTGTAGCCTCCTGCTTGCAACCTAACCTACCAGTCTACATAGAAAAAGGTATTATGGACTACATAGAAATAGATATGTTATTTTGCTGTTTTTTGTCATTAATACAAAAGACAAGCCTAAAGTTTGTAACAAAAAACTAAAATTGTAAGCAGTTCACAAAGAACTAAAATTGTAGGTAGTCTATGCCTGCAAATTTTGCGTATTAAGAAAAAATAAAATAAAAATACCATACTTTCTGGACTATAAGATTAGTAATAATTCAAATGTTTATTTAGTAATAAAAAACCTTCTATGATTCATTCAGTAATAAAGGAATGTTACCTCAGCATTAGAATACTCGGCAAGTAATTTGACTACAGCATCAGCCTCTGCTATTGTTTCCAATGTCCTATCCATTTCCGGACACAAAGGGTACAGCTCACTGATGAGCTGCAGACACCGACACTTCACCTGATGGCTTGTGTCCTTCAGGTTCTCCCGGGCCACTGACACCAGACGCATCATGAGAATTTTGTCATCTGATAGTTTACTGCCCAACTTCAGCAAGGTAGCTAACCCCTGAGCTATAACCTGCAAAACATCCCAAAAATCTTGAGCTTGCAAAACATTCTTATACAGAACTTTATGTTCATAATTTATTTATTGATGTTGTTCTATAATTTCATAATATGCTGGAAAATGTTTTCATCATGTATAGATTTATATTTGACTTGATTTGAATTGAAAAGTTTGACTCGGAGATTCCTGTCTCCTGCATTTCGTGTATTAGAAAAAGCATTTTTTTTACTCATTTCATTGTCTTCATTACTAAGTAATTTGATAACGAAAAAGTGTGTTTCTATTAAACTTGTATATAAGTATTGGCAAAACATTCAGTGGAGCTGGGTTCCAAGTGATGGCTGACGGCATCATCTTTTATAATAAGCACATTGGGGAATTACATTTTGATTCATTTGGTAAGCATTTATGTCTTAACCAAATAATTTTGGACAAAATTGTGTTCAACATGAAAGTCCAACATACTCCAGTTAGTAACAGGTAGCTACATATAAACTGGCAGATTTGAGTACACAGTGTGTACACAAATGAGTATAACATGACTATACCTTATGCGATGTTTCATTTTTGATGAGGAGTGTAGTGAGATCAATCAAGTTGTTGAGGTTAGCAACAGGACATTCCAGCCCAATGTCACAGAAAAGCCACAGTATCTTGACCCTTACAACCGAGTCTTCTTCTGATTGGAAGTGCTCTGAGAGTTTCTTGATAGCCTCCTCCACATCCGACTCCTGGAACTGCAGGCAGTCAGAAATGCGAAGCAGCAATTGCAGAGCCTCCTCACTAGATTTGCATTTCTCGAGTAAACCTACAAACGCAGCAGCGGAACTTCCTATAAGCGGCTTCTTCACTATGTGAAGCTTTTTTGAAGATGGTCCATCCTGAAAATAGTCATTATACGTAAGTATATACTGGTTAAGTAGTTTTCTACTTTTTGATAAACCGTAATATATAGCCAATTACCTGAAAGGATTTATTATATTCAGCTAAGGCCCTCTTTTTCAAAAGTGCTGCCATTGCCACTTACAAAATGATCAATGTAAAATATTGGTATTTAGATTGGAAATTGGAAAATAAAAACACGAAAATATAAAGCTAAGTGCGGCATTAAGTGAAAGTGACATGACAACTGACAACCGCCGCTTGACGTCAGTGTTGCCAAGACTGGAAATTGATCCCACCCGATTGAAGCCTTGAAAAGATCCGAAAACTGTCGCGAGGATCCGTCACGTACAATTTCATTATTTTCTCATACATTGGGAAGCGTCAGAGGCCTAAAATATCCGAAATCGGACCAAAAGATGCGCACTTGACGTTGACGTTGAGTTGACGTTAACCAAAGAGAATACAACCACTACGTTCTAAGCATGGTACAATAATATACTTCGCCAGGTATGGCAAACGGAAACATCGCTTAGTAGTGTGGGTGACACGACATTCGGACTCCCTGCTATCGATGGTTCTCAAACTTTGTATTTTGGGGAAAAATAGTTGTCTTACTTAAAAAATAGGATATAAATTATATTAAACGACTGTATAAAAAACAAAATTACAACCATTACAAAAAACGTTATGGCATCAGGTCTTAATTGTTTTGCATGTCGTCCATTGTGATTAAGGAGAATTTTCGACAGTGGCTTGTAATAGTCAGAAGGTAAAAAGTGCTTTGAATATACTCTACCTGCCAAAAAATATGAATTCTAATCATCTATACCAAAGTATATAGACCCAGCTATATTCAATCAGAATAACAACATGACACAACGTTTGCGGTTTTTTGCAAATAATAGGTTGATATTCCAATTGTCAAGTATCGGCTTAGCCACATCACTATTCTTATCATTTAGTGTCAAAATTATATTTTGACTGAATAAAAAGGACCCCAACAACATTAAAATGCACAAATTAAGTCAATCGTTGGCCACTGACTCGTTTTGTGGAAGTGTGGAAAAACAATAAGGTTCCGCCTTTAACACTTCTACTCTTACAGTTCCGAATATAACAGCCTACCATTTAAAAATCTGGCCTACATAAACTCTTATTAGCAACGGCACCGCAAAAAAATTTGGCAATTACTGCTTAAACTGACACCGACCGAGATCGATATATGCAATTCAGAGGGGCTACCGCGAACCACAAACAAAGTTTTCCCTCTCCGTCTCACTTATGCGCAAACTTGCAAGTGCGACAGAGAGGGAAAACTTCGTTTGCTGTTCGCGGTAGCACTCCAGGGGCGCTACAGCGAACAGCAAACGAACGAAGTTCGAATATCTCCCTCTCTGTCGCACTAGCTAATTCGTGCGGCAGAGAGGGAGATATTCAAACTTCGTTCGTTTTCAATCGCGGTAGCCCCTCAGTACATCCGAGCGAGATCGCGGTTAACGTCAAAGCGACTGACATCAGAGGGGCTACCGCGAACTGAAAACGAACGAAGTTCGAATATCTCCCTCTCTGACGCACGAATAAGCAAGTGCGACAGAGAGGGAGATATTCGAACTTCGTTCGTTTTCAGTTCGCGGTAGCCCTTCCGGCTCGTATGCGTGAGTAAGCATTGTTGCCAGTAGTGTATTATGATACTCCCTGACTTCCATGTATTCTATAAGTATTTTATTAAATTATTAAGTACATTCATGTTCAACTTGATCTATTTTGTATGCTTAAACAAGTAAATGCCAATTTTAATGCGTAAACAATTTATTTTGCATGATAACGGCAGATTGTTTTCCCTTAATTATCCATTTTGTTACTATAAAGTGGCAACTCGACCTCGTGTCACGATCCTTATTGTCAGACCTTGTTTTCTTAGACCATGGGCTGCTACCGCGAACGGCATTCGAAGTTTTCCCTCTCTGTCACACTTGCAAGTTTGCACATAAGTGCGGCATAGAGGGAATACTTCGTTTGTGGTCGCGGTAGTACTCATGGTTCTAAGAGACGGGACTTCGAACTATGTATTGGATGACAGTGACATTGTCATTGCATGACATTGACGTAGAGTTTGGCCAAACATTCTGTACCACAATAAAATAAAATAAAATAAAGGGAATAGGTAATGACAACATAACAGCGCGATAGGGATGTAACATTGATGTAGTACGGTTAACGATATCGATAAACGATGACTAGTGACGTCGTGGGTTCCATTTTTATAAAAATCCCAGTTTGAGGGCGTCCATTATTTACGTGAGATGTTTTTGGCGGGAGAGGATCGGATTTTGCCAAAAACACCTCGCATTAATAATGGATGCTCCTTTATTAACAATTGGGGTTTGAATCCATTCTCAACTGGTTAGGTTATGACGACTACACTAAGACGTCCATGCGCTTATTCCGCAGTGGGTAGGCCTAAAAATAAATAAAATAAAAAAAGTATAAAATTGTGTTGCTTTATATTAACTATCTCTTTAGACGACTTTTCTTTCGGTTAAAATCTTTGGGTTGAAAGTGGTTACCACAAACAAATTTTAATTCGTTCTACTTCTCAATCGGAACGTAGGCTAGGTCTTCATTGCCACTTTCACCCACTGTCTGCAACTGAAAAATACTATATGATAAGCTAGTTATCGATATGTTACGGCCAACGCTAGTATGTAAAGTATACGAATAAAACTAAATTGCAAATAACGCTTCTTCTTTTGCATACATGTAACTTGCTGTGGTACATATTAATAGATAATCTCCAATTAATTGCTTACCAGTCGTGATCTAAAGGAAATCTTGCCATTAATTTCCTTTTCTCGTCATCTTTTCGACCGGCACGTAAACCACAAATAACACATACCCTATAGGCTGAAATAGTCCGTAGCATGTTGAAAAACACACTGCCTTCTTAGTACATGCTTTTTCTCTTTAAATTAAGGTTTCTACCATTTATAAATGCCAAAATAACAACACTACGAACTGATCAACAAAGAAACAATATGGCGATCACTCAAGTTGAACGGAAGTGACCAGAGGTGACATTGACATGTGACTGAGATGGATTAACTGAGGGAGCGAGATAGCAGTATCCGCCATTATTTTTTGGCCAAATTCCATACAAAAGTGACATTTTGTAAATTTTGTTCCTAGTTGCGCGAGCCTGACGTTAACCGTTACCGAAGTAAATAAAGCATCGTTAATAAACGTTAACTTGACATTTGCTTAAATACCGTGGCTCGTTTACACGCACTCATGCTCTTGCTGATTAGTGCGACAGGGAAGGAGATATTCGAACTTCGTTCGTTTTCGGTTCGCGGTAGCCCCACAGAGTATAGCAGACCGGCAATATTAAATTAAGTCAAACGATTTTTCATATAGCAGTCTCTTGTAATCCATATGGCACACCAAGATGAGTTAGACTGCGACAGATAGTGCGATCTTTTTCGGCCGTCACCGAGTTGTCCCCAAACACACTAAGGGCCTTGCCACAGATGCACTTCCTGAGGGGCTACCGCGACTGAAAACGAACGAAGTTCGAATATCTCCCTCTCTGCCGCACGGATTAGCTAATGCGACAGAGAGGGAGATATTCGAACTTCGTTCGTTTTCGTTTGCCGGTAGCCCCTCTGATTAGAGTCTGGTTAGTGAAAGCTGAAACTGAAATTGATTTGAAAAAAATTAAATGGCAACTATAATATGTACGTCAAATGTGTCAAACGTCACTTATTTCCGTGTTAATGGAGACAAACATTGCTTGATCCTTTACGGGTCAGAAACAGGATACAGCAAATCGTATCATAGTACATTCCTCATGAATTGCTACTTCCATAACAGACTCGGAATATTTAAATATAATAAATCTATAAATCTTAGAGTATAAATATTTCTAAAAAGATCCTATGACACGGCCGCAATAACCACACACTGTAGCGGCCGCGGTGGCGGCGATCGTCACCATTTTTTCTTCAAACAAACGTAATTTCATTAGTCAACATGGAACAAGAGTTGTTTACTTTTATTTTAGGCGTTTTTATTTACTTACCATCACATTTACCCAATATTTGGGAAATTTTGTCCGAAATCTTATTTTTTACTCTCGAAATGTGCAAACTTGTAAGTGCGACAGAAATGGAAAACCTCGTTTGTGGTTCGCGGTAGCACTACTGGTTCAGGAGTCGGTACAGGAACGGTTCAGCGGCGGCGCGTGTGATTGTCGAATATTTAGATTTTATTTTCTAAGATTTCTAGAAGTCGATATAAAAATCACATCACTAGCCACCAAAATAACCTATTTTTATATTCGGAAATTTTATTCTACTGATGATTATTAACTAAATACTCACCAGAAGAAGTTAATCATATTAATAATAACAAATATTTCAGTGAAAATGGAAACATACACGGGAACCGACAACCAACGACACTGCACTTACGCATTATGTCCTTGACCAGTTTAACCACTGCACAAAATTATAAAGCTGCAATGTCTTGCAAAAACTAATGGCATTTTTTTTAAATCAATTCAAAACACAGTAAACTTTTGACACAGGTTTGACATTTCTGACGTCCCACTAACATGGTTGACCGGCCACAGTAGGTATTGGGTAGGTAAAGGGTAGGTATGTTAAATGAAAATAGTTGCCGTAATAAGATATTGGTTAGGAAGTGACAACATTATTTTTACTCTTTCTGCATCGAAATGCCTCGTATTTGTATAACTGATTGCATGTGTAGAATATTACACCGAGTCCACTCTTTATTGCGTCATTGACGTGATAACAGCTTTTTTTTCTCATTAAGTGAAAACTGCAAAATGCCTAGTATTCAAATAAGATTAACTTATGAATTGCTTATACATGTTAGGAATATCAATATTAAATATCGATGTCGATATTTGGTAGAGAATTATCTTTCTTTGCTCTAACTCTCGCCACAAAGTGATCTAGGGCGCTACCGCGACAGCAAACGAAGTTTTCACTCTCTGTTGCACTTGCACGTTCGGACGTAAGTGCGATAGAGAGGGAAAATTTCGTTTGCTGGTCGCGGTAGCGCCCCTGAGGGGCTACTGCGAGCCGAAAACGAACGTAGTACGAATATCTCCCTCTCTGACGCACGTATTAGCAAGTGCAACCGAGAGAGAGATATTCGAACTTCGTTCGTTTTCGGTTCGCGGTAGCCCCTCAGCACACAAAAAAACGCCACCGATATTGCTCGCCGATCGGAGGGGCTACCGCGATGAAAACGAACGAAGTTCGAATATCTCCCTCTCTGTCGCACTTGCTAATTTGTGTGACAGAGAGGGAGATATTCGAACTTCGTTCGGTTTCGTCGCGGTAGCCCCTCGGTTCCTACACCGATATCGGAACAAATAGTCTGCACACGTCCTAATGCTCATTTCATGATTGGTGTCAAGTCATAATCGTGGTCATATCTCAGTAGCACTTAGTAGTCTGTGATCAGAGCACCTTTGAAGTTGAAATCGAGAGCCTATATTTTAAAATAGTGATACAATACATTATTCTCTGTAGCTAAATATTCTCACACAATATGCTGTCGTACTCAGAATTTGATATATTGACAAACTGAATCAACTAGATTATAATTTGTGCGATGTAAAATATGGCATTGACATCGAAGAATTAGTACTATTTCCTAGTTTACACGTAACGATTTACATAATTAATCATGTTCATTTCTTAGCTTCTATATTTACGTTATCCACAACAGAGTAACTGGCAACAAATGCTTGTGAAGTTGAATTTATGGATTAAGAAAACACTAACATGCAGAACTCTTACGTGAGTACATTTCATTAGGCTATTTATTCCATTTTAACCTCATAATGAAATGTGTCTCTTAAACTTGTATCCGTATGTCGTACAGAGAAGTCGCTGAGACAGAAATATAGCTATGTAAGAATAAGCAAAGCGCAATGACGAAGTTGCAGCCTTTGGAACAAAGATATGACGGTGGAGTGCCGCTGCCCACCGCCGACGCCACGCACTGGAAAGAGTTCGCGTGCGGCGGCGGCGCCGCATTTTGTAACATTATCATCAGCTACCCTCTCAACAAGCTCATATTTAGACAGGTGCACTTTGATATCCTTTCCACTACCATGCTTATTTGTCATTTTTTTGTGTTTTTGTTGTTATATTTAATCGCAATGTCTCTTTATTTGCATAGCAAGACTGAATAAAAAGCCAGTGTGATGAACAAAAGTTCAGTATATACCTACATATGTGACATGTAACTCAATACTAAAAAGATATGGTACTTATATTTTGTTGGAAGTTTCGGTCATAAGTGACTATCAACCATGATGGATATGTTATTTTTTCTTTCAGATGATGCATGGAGTTGAAACAACTTTTGCCTTACATCAATTACAAAAAGAAGGTGCAGCTTTTCTATACCGTGGGATGCTACCGCCACTGTTGCAGCGCTCTTTGTCCATGTCCCTCATGTTTGGAGTGTATAATGAAATTCTGCAACCTCAGCTGAACTACTGTGTCAACCCTTATATTGCCAAATCTATTGCTGGCATGATAGCTGGCTGTGTAGAAGCTACCCTCATGCCATTTGAAAGGATACAAACTTTACTAATCCACCCTAAATACCACAATAAGTTCAAAAATACAGCTCATGCGACCCGTCACATTGCAGGCATGTATGGGATCAAAGAGTTTTACAGAGGACTGACTCCCATATTGATGAGAAATGGACCCTCAAATGCAATGTTTTTCATAATACGTGATGAAGTGCGGCTGCTGTTGCCTCCGCAAGAGCGAATGCTATACAAAAGCCTTCAGGACTTTCTGGCTGGCGCATCCATTGGTGCATTCCTGAGCACTCTATTTTATCCCCTCAATGTCATAAAAATTGCAATGCAATGTGAGTTGGGTGGTCCCCATAGAACTGTAGCATATGAATTTAGATATATCCTGCATAAAAGAGGCTCTAAGTTTGCGAATTTCTACCATGGAGCTCTTCTCAATATTTCTAGAGCATTCCTGAGTTGGGGAATAATAAATGCATCTTATGAGATATTTAGAAAAATGCTTTATGCCTAGTCAGCTGCCTGTATTACACTATAGTGATAACAATTATGTTGACTATTATCACATCACTAAAATATTGTGATGCAAACAAAATGTTTATTATTTAATGTATGTTATTTGGATTCCTTCACTGTAAAAGATTGTAATGAGTACTATACCATGTCGGTTTGTACCGCTTTTTAGCCAAAACCGATATAGCTCTTAGATGAAAATGTGTTGTGATGACAATTGTAATTATCTAAGGACTTGTGCAATTTGGATATTTTCTGGATATTACCCAGCATAATTGGAGTCATTCTAGGGTTTCTTAATTTATTATGTATAATCTAAGCGAGACCTTTTGGTGCTGTTGTGTAAATATTTATAAAAGTGTGTTATTGCACAGTTTATTTTAAGTAGCAATTTTTTTAACTTAAGGCATTTATGTTGATATTTTATTGTTCGTTACTGTCATTCATAGATATGAAATATTTATACCTACCTAAATCGAAAATTATGTAAATTATGAATATGGTAGAGCAATTACCATTGTACAAACTGGGTGACATTTCAGCCGTGAATCTGCCATCAGTTTCTCACAACAATCATCTTTATGCCGGATTCACACAATGGGCTGTGATGGCCGCAGTTATGCATTAAATGGAGAATGACATTTTTATCTCATTCCACCACATAACTACGTCTTGCATCAAAGTCCATTGTGTGGTCCGAATTAAAGTGAATGAATTGAATGATTCTCACAAGTTCCACCTTATAGCTGCATTTTAGGTAGGCGAATTGATAGGTGTCTATCTTATTGACCACTATAACTCGCAAGATGCGGTTGCGGGTTATATAGAGGAAGTGTCTTACAAAAAGGGCTTATTTCCATTTTTTTACTATAAATGCAGTTATGACTAAAACAGAAAATTACGCATTTTCTTTAATATTTAATGTCTCTCCTATCTAAAAAAAAGGTTCATATATCAAAAGGGCCCTATTTCTTCCTAATGTACACTTAAAAGCATAAAACCATGGATTTATTCTTTTCTCGATTTCCCAAAGTATAGTGGAAATAAGCCCTTTTGAAAAGACACTCCTCAGTTACTCGGCAGTATTATGTTCACTATTTGATTTAATTTTCTTATAACTTCCGAATACGTTCCTTTAGGCGATCACGAGCACGTAGAAGAATGTTATGGTAAGTGTGTGTGCAAAATGTTCCTGCTATTGTCTTAATGGGAGGTCTACAGTAGTCATTTTGTATTTGTATGTAACCTGAATTTGATTGATTACTTAATTTGGACTCAATCGAGCGCCGAGCTCAAACTTTTTTAGGACGATCCATCTGTAGAGTCTAACTTTAATGCTTGGAACACCGCCGTCGAATCGCTTGCCTATAAATATTTTATCGGATACATTTTCGAGTGTGCACAGGAATTACACGATTTAATTCCGCCGTCTCCGTTCCATCAGCTGACATCCAGACGGGGGGAGCGTCGAGCGGTGATTCCGTTTATCCGCACGAAGCGGTTTGCTTCCTCTTTTCTAATGCGAACAGCAAAGGACTATAATCCAAGCCTCTTAAGGCAAGAGTGAGTAGGCTAATGCTATTACTGGACCAGCGAGCTACATCTTAGGCCTTGTCATCGCTTTCCATCAGACGAGACTAAGGCAATGTGCAATCATTCATTTAAAAAAATGTCCCCAGTACAAAAAATCTGTTCATTCCAAGTATTTGATCTGGCTAGTGGCCCGCAATAAGTAATTAAAATCAAATTAAGCAATTAAGTAGTGAGAGAAATGTTCTGCAACTTGACCCAAGAGACACATAAGATCATCATATCATGACCCGTATACACGTTAGAAAAGAACCCGTTGAAGTCCACCATTCCTATTACAGAATACCGCACTGCACACGCCACTACCTCCTCCAAAGTATGTAGGTAGGTGAGCTGTTTCTTACGAATTGTATGTGCAATAGTTACAAAATAAATAAAACATGGTTTGAAACGCGTATCATTTAATTCGCTAAAAAAATTAACCCATTGAACCTAAATTCTAATTTTTACGTAACTTTCTTAGTCGATACTTTTTACACTACTGACAGAGTAACATAGGATATGTGCCATAGGATGTGCGAGTTGCAATAAAAAAATATGACTGAGTATGCACCTACTCCATTTTGTAAGTACTGAAGAAAAAAAAACATCTTAGGTATCAAGTGGGATATCAAAATAAACCATTTGAAAAGATGATTTCAAAAATATGTATAATGTATGTATGAAAAACGGCATAAGGTACCTATTTTAAAATTAAAATCAAAAATTGCGGAATTAAATAATTATT
The DNA here is from genome assembly GCA_963556455.1 of Epiblema foenella. Taxonomy (NCBI): domain Eukaryota; kingdom Metazoa; phylum Arthropoda; class Insecta; order Lepidoptera; family Tortricidae; genus Epiblema; species Epiblema foenella. The sequence goes on from OY747095.1 coordinate 18,635,778, forward strand.
AAAAACACAATTGCACTGGATAAAAGTTAACTTTAAAGATAGAAACTAGTTTCAAAATAAATAACTTAAGGAAATCTATATTATGTTTGCAGTCGGGGTGCCTACTACATACCAAAATATAAGGTCGCCCGACTGCGAACAAAATAGATTTCATATATGCCGTTATTCATCCCCCAATGACGGAGATGTCCGACCACAAAAAGAACAGCCTTATGCAGCACTCAATTACATAATTTACATAAATGAGATGTTATATTAGATACCAACATGCAACAAATTTGATTGGTGGAATTAATAGTCTTTAGGAGGTACGAGTGCTTAATTCGTAATTAAATTTAATGTAAAATAATTGGTTAACAGAGTAACAAAATAGGTACTTAGTTATTGACTAAAATTAAGTTTATTTAACAAACGCTATTTGACGTCACTAATGTGTATAACTTATACTACTAAACGGGGTACATTTAAGGAACCCTAAGGCCGTGTTCATATTATTCAATACGCTATCGATGCCCGGACATTTCTTTTTCTAGTTTTTATTAATCATAATCAATAGTATATCCTACTCGTGATTCTGAGTCAGATAACCGAAAATTACCTTAGTTCCGAAACAAAAAGTAAAAGGTCGGTACATCGAAAAATGAAAATGCCCTGTCTATTCGTCCTCATATTTTAGATTATCCTAATACCTATAGGTAGATAATATTCATTATTCCGCTGTTTTAATTTTTGTATAACTGCTTATCCGATTCCTAGCGCGGCACTCCTGTGTTACAACCATACAAATATAAATGTCTATGGAATAATATCGTCAAACAACTTATCTTCTCGTAAATTCAGAGCCGGTATGGTCACCTTCCATAATTCCTCCGCGATAGTGTCGTTTTGAGCATATGTCGACGCGGCCGCTATAGCGCAGTCACTTTAAACATAAAAAAATACTTATGTATAAAAAACCGGCCAACTGCGTGTCGGACCACGCACAATGAAGGGTTCCGTACCAACACCTACTAGTCCACATTTAAAATCACTATCCAATACCTTGTATCTAAGGAACTCACGGCACTTACGACCTTTTGTTTGGGCAAGACAGTTTTTAAGCGAAAACTCAAAAACCGTAAAACCAAACCGTTGTTCAAACCAAAAATCGTTGAAAGTATTTACTAATGCACACCACCTCATTTTTTTTCAGAATTTTAAACTTTATAGTTTGGAAATTAGAGGGGGGGGGACACTTTCCATGACTTTGACAGCTAATATCTCCAACCAACGGTTGACTTGGTTGAACGGTTTTTTAGAAACCTCCATATCATTTTTAAAGGCCTATCCTTCGATATATGTGCGACTATGTGCGTTGAAATTATTATTTTTTTCATCCACCGGTTACATGTATAGTGCCCCCCCTAATTTAATATTATTTTGTAATTTCATATCACTTTTATGTAGCGGCTCATAGAATACACCTTCCTACCAAATTTCATAATTGTAGTGCTTATAGTCTCCGAGTAAATCGGCTGTGACATACGGACGGACGGACGGACAGACATGACGGATCTATAAGGGTTCCGTTTTTGCCATTTTGGCTACGGAACCCTAAAAAATACTATATACGTACCTATGCTCCAGTAACTTGTTATTAATATTATTATTTATTATGCATGTTTTGTGTTAGCGTCTCTACTACCGCTAGTGTTTTGCTAATGACTCCTTTGGCGCACTTCCTGGTAAGGGTAGACATTTTGTACTTACCACGGGCGGTGATAAAGAAAGCCTCTTTGCTTTCGGCTCGGGCGTAAAATACTTGCTGAGTGAGACATTCTTTATTTTAACGCCCTAAGTGAGTAATGTACGGTTAGGTATATATATGTGCCTAGGTGTCGATAGAATACTGTAGGTGCGTCCACGCAATTAGCATGCAAGAATAAGCATTTATCGCTATAGTTGCTCTTTCTAAAACATTATAGTAGGTATGTTGTAGTGGGTGGTACAGTACGTATGGTATATCTATTTAACTACTTATGGTAAGGTATAAGGTCATCAAGCGTCGCTTTTCTTCATACAACACAGTCCTAAATATTACGTTTTCAAGCAATATTGCAATATAGTTGTCTGTAGGTATATAGGTAATTTGTAACTTAATAACCTGTAATAAAGTCCAGATTGCGTGGCGCACTGTTCATCCACGGCGCAGTAGACGGCTGTCTGCGCCCCACAGCGCGGCGACTTCAGGAACCAGCACAAGAGATTGTTAAAGAGCCAGGTGGTTCCGCGGAAGAATGACTCGCTGAAATGCCGGCCGATCTCTGTGCTGATCACCCCGGGGTGCAAGCTATATGTGCTTACGTTGCGTATGTTATGTTCCTGGATGCGGAGTGCACAGAAAATTCTCTGGGTAAGCAAAATAGCTTATGAGAAGTATTCGCTAGTGTCCGACCGAAGTTTCGGTTTCGGCTGGTTTCGGCCTAAATACATGTTTCGGCCGTAGGTTCGGTTTCGGCCAAAAAACTGCCGAACCTTACAACATTGTACTTTTAGATCGCGTTATTGGTCTAATTTCTGCTACCTTTGGATAACTTCGCCCGACTCCGCCAGAAGAATACATTTTATTTTAGTTATTTTATATCTTGTTAACATAGTTGGGCACCGTTAACCAAATAGTTATCTTCATTAATCGCTAATCCGTTAAAAATAAAAATTAACTTCGTTAAACGTTAAAGCGTTACATTTCGGGCCATTTAACGGAAGTTAACGTTAATCGTTAACTCCTAGTAAAAACAGCACCTGGGTATGCAGATATGCGCTATGGAAAGTAGGCAGGGAATGAAAAAAAACCGGTCAAGTGCAAGTCCGAATCGCGTTTCGAGGGTTCCGTACACAGATATGTACCAATTTCAACCCTATTAATTTAGGAAAATGTCAAAAACACGGTGTAGAAATTGAATGCCATGGGTACAGCGCCATCTATCGGCGAATTTTGTTACAAGTTTGAGCGACTGAGTAACGGTATGTATGATGGATTTCAAGGATAATTCCTTATAACGTGAACCGATTCAATTTTTTTTTCTTTATTTGGATGAAGGTACTTTCAGCATAGTCGCGTAGGAATTTATAAAACAAAAATACACGCAAAGGTCATTAAATTACAAACTTAGAATAGAAATGGTTTTTGATATTAAAAAAGAAAAACTAGTTAGAGCTATAGTTATATTTTTCCTGTAAAATATGTATACATTGATATCAATATTATGCAATAATTTCATATTATTTCCTTGGTAAACTTCGGAGATAAGGGGGGTACGGTTTTTTTACATTTTCCCACACAAATCGAAAACGACTCAACGTAAAAAACATTGTTTGAGAATGTGCAACTCAGGCCCTTTCATACGAGTATGACGCTCCACTTAGCATATTTATCCACTAGACATAAAATAAAAAAAATATATTAAACAAACCATAGATTCAGATTCATTTAGGTCTGTCTAGTGAAAGCTGAACCTGACAAAAACCGCCAAAATCAAAAAATCTTCATATGGTATTATCGATCAAAGTAGGAATAAACGATTTTGATACTTTTCGTATTTAATTTCGGTGGGCATGGGGGGGACTAAAGCAAACTCGTACTTTTTTAGAGCTCCGCACCCGAAGGGTCAAAACGGAACCCTATTGCTGTCACTCACGCGTCCGTCCGTCATCTGTCACACGCTTGCAACTATAGTCTTAAAAAATTTCACATTATAAGCAGTTTGGCGGTCTAAAGCCATATGTAAATAGTCATAGAGTTAAAGAAGCGCGAAAACAAACTTAATTTTGCGGTTGGTTCGGAACCATTTGTGAGCTCTTTTAGTAAATAGAAAGTCAGGAAGTAAAATTAAAAAGATTTTATTCTCTTTATTTATTTATCTTCTTAGACTAGGTTTGTATAACATTTCTAAAAAAGTAAAATATAAAAATACACTTACAAAATATAAAAAACATTATAAAAACCTAGCCTAGAGTGCCGCCGGCAGCGAGGCAGGGCCTAAGCTACCGGTGGTTAGGGCGACAGAGAGAGGAACCTCCTGACCATCCGTGCCGTGTCCAGGAGTACCGCCTTCTGAATCTGACCCTTGACCCAGCCATCTAGCGAGAATCTCTTGAGGTGTTGGTTGAGACTCTTCGCTATTAAACCGTTCGCAGAAACGACTATCGGGACAATGGTCATTGAATCAACATCCCACATGGCGGTTACCTCGTGTGCCAAGTCTAGGTACTTGCTGAGTTTGTCCTTCTCGGCCTTCACGAGGTTCTCGTCATGGGGGATGGTGATGTCAAAGAGCACTGCCTGGCGTTTCGATCGATCTATCAGCACGATATCAGGCTTATTGGCTACAATAGTCCTGTCCGTGATGACAGATCGATCCCAATAGAGCGTGGCACGACCATTTTCGAGAACTGGCGCAGGTGTATTTTATTTTATTTATTATTAAGAACTGTATTCAAAATCGGATTCTAGGTACTCCACTTCCATTGACTCATCTGAACTACTGCCAGACTCATCGTCACACACACTTATAATAAATGGTTCGAGTTCTTGAGTTATTCCGTCCCTGGCTTTGTATTGACCTTCAATATTTAGAACATGATCAGTCATCTTCTTCCAATGATCGGGTGTTATACTGTCAAAAGCCTCTTTAATAATTTTTTCAACTTCAGCTGCTGATGTGGCTATATTTTTACTTGCGATTTTTCTCTTTGCCGAACTCCAGATAAGCTCAATTGGGTTAAGGTCACATTGATAGGGTGGAAGTCTTAAGACCTCATGACCATGTTCCCTTAGCATTTCATCTGCTTCATAGGTTGGGTCTGGTTTGTGTTTCTGTACCAAGACAAGAAGTTCTTGAATGGTATAATAATCTTCATAATGAATTTTATTGGAACGAACCCACTGTTGTATTTGTGCTTTCCGGCTGTTGGTATTTGGTGCCTTATTAATTTGCACCGTGTGGTAGCTCGTATTGTCCATCACAATAACACATGGTTCGGTCAGGTTGGGAATAAGCTTCTCACGTAACCACTTATTAAAATTTGTGGCATTCATATCATGGTGGTAATCAGCTTTTATCGATTTTGTGCTAAATGTCAATAAACTATTAGCCACAAAACCATCTTCTGATTCAGCATGCACGATAATAAATCGTTTTCCAGGTGAGATATGGTCAACTACACCTTGGGTGGAAGGCCCCAGCCACGACTTTTTAGCTTTGTAGTCTGATGAACGTAGGTCTCATCCAAATATATAATTTTTTTACCTTCAGCACGTTTTGATGCAATCGTCCTTATTAAAATTTGTGGCATTCATATCATGGGGGTAATCAGCTTTTATCGATTTTGTGCTAAATGTCAATAAACTATTAGGCACAAAACCATCTTCTGATTCAGCATGCACGATAATAAATCGTTTTCCAGGTGAGATATGGTCAACTACACCTTGGGTGGAAGGCCCCAGCCACGACTTTTTAGCTTTGTAGTCTGATGAACGTAGGTCTCATCCAAATATATAATTTTTTTACCTTCAGCACGTTTTGATGCAATCGTCCTTAAGAAGCGGTGACGCCAAGCTGCTATATCAAAACGCTCTATGAGAATTTTCCGTTGATTAACATTCTGTTTAAACTCATATCCATTCGCGACTAGAATTTTCCGTAAAGTTTCTACGCATCCAGTAAAATTGATGCTTTCTCGTAACTCTGCTAAGAGGCACCTGAGTGTAGGCACTTGCTTCTTAACGATATAAAATTCGTTTATTTTATTTCGAATAGCTTGTATGTCAAAGCTATCTAAATTGGATACTGTTGCCTGGCGAGGTCTCTTCTTTCCTGGAGTACTGAAGACACCGTGGTTTACTTTTCCTTCATTGTTTATTCGCTTCAATGTTAAAAAACTGAGATCTGTAAGAAATAATGAAATAAATAGAATACCATTTACAAATACAATTTGATATGCCTTACAGTCCGAGAGCTCTAAAAATATTTGGGTTCAAGTTAAATCGGTGGGGTTAAAAATTTGAATGTTTAAGAAATAGCAAAATAGGTAGAAACTCCAATATTCTTTTAAGAACTCATTGAGTGTAAGTCTTCTTCTTCTTCTTTATGTGCCATCTCCATCCCGGAGGTAGGCGACCATTTGCCTATATGTCGACCTATTTGTAGTCATGCGAATTGTTTATCACATCTTTAACTAATAGATGCGAACAGCCCCCTAGTGTTTTACTGAAACTATGAACGTAGTTGATTGAGGTGTGCAATAAAGAGTATTTGTATTGTATTGTATTGTAGTTATATTATTCATCTGATGAACTTGATATAATCAAAAGTTGGCAGGTACCTATATATAGGAAAAGACAAGTATTCAATTTATAGTATTTACCGGTCATTGAAGATATTTCCTCTAAGTACTTGTTCTGACTGAGCAAATCGTTTTGCTCCAACTCTTTTAGCTTCTCAAGATTTTCCAAAACGATTTGTTTTTCTTCAGACATGTCAAGCTTATCTGAAAGAAATACTCATTTAAAAACCTATATGAACAGGAAAAGGTCGTAAAATGATAGATAGATATGAAACTTGAAGATACAGAAATAAAAAGTATCAAAATTAATATGCTTTACTAACCTATAAATTCGGTCACAGCATCTAAACACTCTTTTTTCTGTTTGATCAAGGCTTCCCTCTCCTCTTGTTTTTGTTTGTATTTACTTATCATGGTAAAAATAAACTGTCGCACGCCACTTTTGATAGTTTTACCCATGTTCAAGTAGTAAATTTCCAAATAACTCTTCTATTTAAACGCTCGGATGTATAACCTCAACAACGAAGACTTGTTTGTCAATGTCAAAATGACATTCGAAAGGGGTTGCCACTCAAATAATAGGTGGGTTCAGCATTCATTAGACAGACTCTATTAACAATATAAGATTACAATATAAATTACATGTAACCTAAGAATCTCTATTGTGATCGTCAACACTATTGAATAAAACAAAATAAATTAAAAATCAATGAATAAAATAGCAGTTAAATAATACAATGAGTATGATAAATTACACCTGAGAGGATCGTCATGAAATAAAGCTCAATACAATGCAATAAAGTCAGAATTAAGATTAAAATTATATTTATGCTGTTATGTCAAAAAATTCGCTTAAAGAATACAGAGGATTTTTCAGTAGAAAGTTTCTCAGCCGACATCTGAATGTTGTTTCCGAGGTCTGTGTGCATATTTCAGCGGGTAGATGTTCATAGTAAGTCGGACCAATGACACGAGGGTTTTTTACTGCAAGTGCCATGCGACGAGGGACTGTTCTTAATTGCCCTGTAGAACGAATTGTCTTACCTGCGACTTCAACATATTCTAGAATCTCGGTTACCCTTCTTTATAAGTGTTCCAAATTTCAAATCAATAGCATAAGTAGTTCTTCAGTGATTTAGCGATGTGACAGACAGGCAGACAGACAAAGTGAAACCATTCGGGTTCGTTTTTTACCATTTTGATAAGGAACCCTAATAAGGAAAGCAAGATGGCTTTAAGAATTTCTTATAATGAACGATTAATTTAATCATCAAAATAAACAGCACGTCACCATACTCCTTGTATTCTCATTCACTAATGCACCGAGCCGACAACACAATATAGTCATTTCACTCGCGCACGCGTCTGACGCGCCTCACTTGCATCGTCTGTCTGACTCAGCGCCTATAGCTCGCGCCCAAAAACGTAAAACGTAGTGATTATATTCTCTTTGCTCGCGCCTACGCGGCCCCGATCGAACGGACTTGTCAGAAGATTGCAATCTGGTCCTTCGGATAGGTACGGTAATCCGGTTGGCTCCAGTATCTCGGTGCCTATGCACCGGATCCGTCAATATTCCGATATAGTTATAATATTCCGATCCGTCAATTAACAGCGCTAAAACACATTACGAAAATTGATTTGCATTAAAAAAAATGTAAGTAAACGTTCCCGCGTATTTTCAGAATTCGTGCGCTGACGAGTGATCGTTACAACGTGGCATTGTTAATATTAAATGAATATATAAATATTTTATTTCACAAAAAGGCAGCAATAGTAAACCGCCAATCACAATCTGCAATTCTTCGTTAGGTGGACATCAATATAAGACTTCAATCAATCATTCAAAAAATTTATGGAATGGCCATGAGTGGTTTTTGCTTCTGTAACTAGTAATAGTTTACTTCGTCAACATTAAACACTAATTATGCCTACCTAGTTAAATGAACTATCTTTGGATCGCGCCATATGACACCTGCAGTCACCACGATAGCCAGCGAAATCTGCTGCACTATATACGATCCCGTCTATCTCTCAGTCGTTGACCCAAATCCATAGCAAAGTCCTTGGCTTCCAAACCCCAGGATCCTGCAGTCTACCACAACAGGGACAAAATCGTACATTGGTTCCAAGGCAGGGAACTTGTCATACTTGTAGTTCAGCTTATCAGCATACTCCAGTGAGTCATATCACCAGATCTGTTGGGCCAAGGTCAGTACGGTGGCCTAACAGATCAGGTGATATGACTCAAATGGGACCGGAAAAACCCTTTTATGCCACCAAAGTTGTCATTTTTTTTAATAGAGGCAATCGTTCAACTCCAATTTGGGTGAAGCGGCTCGATCCACCAGGATATAGTGAAATATAGCCGGATTGAGAATAATACCGGATTGCAATCCCTAGTAACACTGTTTATATGTCTAGAAGAAATGGCCCACTGACACTTTATTTGACGATTTTCACACGCCTATAAAAGTTTCGGTTTCGGTCGAAACTAGAGCCAAAGCCGAACCTCCGGTTTCGGTTTCGGTTTCGGCAAAAAAAACGTGTTTCGGTCGGACACTAGTATTCGCTGAGTAAGCAAAGTAGATAAGACCGCCTGTTGTCTTATCTCTACCTATATGTTGCTGTTTTGATTTTGTGTGTAAATGATTTATTGGTGTGAGGTGTGCAATAAAGAGTATTGTATTGTAGATACATAATTTATGGAATGCCGATGAAGAAATCATGAAGACTGCACCAATAATTAGTAGGTCGATCGCCTAACTGAGACGTCGTGGCTGCCGCCTAGCAGTTAAACTGTAGACCCAGAGTAGCGTTACTCTGTAAGTATTTAATGCCTAATAAGTACCTATACCTCACATGGGTGGTAAGGTTACCAGAGCTTTCGAGGATGCGCTGTGATGACAGTCCGGGATTGACATTTGTCTTATGCAATTTGCAGTCATCAAGCCAATTTCCAAATCAATAAAAGGTCGGCTACGCACATGAGACTGGATTTGTAAGCATCCATTATGCTTAGGGGTCTTTTTAACACGGGCTATACTATATAGACATCAACGTACTATAAAACCCTGGATCACTCCGGGTATTCTCCGCTGTATAACTAATAGAAATAGGATGCAATTAAAACTTAGATCAAACCCTGAAAATGAGGTACTGAAAGTCACATTCCGGAGGTATCGCAACTTTACAAATAACCTAATAAAGAAAATGAAACGCAAACACGATAAGGAGAACTTGGAAAAAAACTCAAAAAATTCAAAGGCATTATGGACCACAATAAAATCCATAACCAACTACAAGGCGAGTAAGTCCGTTAATACTGAACTTCTTAAATTTAAATCAACTCCACAGGAATCTGTTAATTGTATTAACACTTTCTTCACTAATATGGGAAAGAAACTTGCACAAGACATATACACAAAGCACACTCATATAGTAACTAATCCAAACACTAGTAACTCAAATATAGCTCAATCATCCTTTGTTCTGCTGGATACGGATCCTTATGAAGTAGCCAGCATCATCGCGTCGTTAAAATCGGATAGCGCACCTGGAGTTGACAGAATACCCACAAAATTTATTCAAATGTGCAAAACCTTTATAGCTCCCATAGTTAGTCATCTTGCGAACTTGTGCTTTGCCCAAGGAATTTTTCCCATCTTACTTAAAAAGTCGCTTGTGACACCTGTTTACAAGAGCGGAGTTAAAACTGAACCCAATAACTACAGACCGATATCAGTCTTGACAGCCATCTCTAAAATCATAGAAAAGCTTATTAACAAAAAACTAGCTAGTTACCTTAATAAATTTAACCTAATATCACCGTCACAATATGGTTTTAGACAAGATAGATCTACGGAGGACGCGGTGCTGGAGCTAACATCTCTAATCACTAAAGAAGTAGATAAAAACAATAAGGTTCTTGCCGTGTTCCTCGACCTAAAAAAGGCTTTCGACACTGTCTCAGTTCCCACTCTTGTAAACAGGCTGGAAGGTATGGGAATCAGGGGCAAACCACTGGCTTTACTTGATGACTACCTAAGGGATCGTACCCAAAGAGTTAAAATAGGGGACCACGTGAGCGCGGACTCCGAAGTGACTTTTGGAGTACCCCAAGGAAGTGTACTGGGTCCCACCCTATTTCTAGTTTACATAAATAGTCTCACAAACATGCGTATCCAACAGGGACATGTTATTTCATTTGCCGATGATACTGTTATAGTTTTCGTGGGTAGAAGCTGGGACTTGGTATTCACCAGTGCTAGGAGAGGGCTTAAGATGATAAGCTCATGGCTAATTTCTAATCTATTAACGTTAAACACCAACAAAACGAACTACATCTGCTTTACGAAAAACAGCAGCACTCAACCACCCGATAACCTTAGACTAACGATGCATAACTGTAACCTAAATAAAAATGTACGGTGTGATTGCCAATGCTTGACAAAAGTAAGCACAACTAAATACTTAGGTATTATTATCGACCAAAATCTTACCTGGCATCATCACATTGAGTACATAAATAACAGGATTCGTAATCTCATTTGGATTTTCAAAATATTAAGACACATTACAAATATCAAACTACGCTACCAAATTTACTCAGCACTTGCTCAAACAGTTATGACTTACTGTATTCCAGTTTGGGGAGGAGCAACGAAAACAAAGTACTTGGAAGTCGAGAGAGGGCAGAGGTGCTTATTAAAAACTATGCTCTTCAAACCCTATAGACACCCTACATCTGAACTTTACAATGAATGTAAGCTCCTAAGCATGCGGAAGCTATATGTGTTGTCGGTTTTGCTGAGAGTGCATAAACATCTTGCCTATAAACCGCCGCTTACAAATCGAAGAAGAGTAAATGTAGTAGTAGCTGTACCTTTCAGTAAATCTGTCTATGCAAAAAGACAATTCGATGTTCAATCTGCCCATTTGTACAATAAAATTAACAATGTAATAAACATTTACCCCCTCAATTCCTATACGTATAAGTGTAAAGAGACTTTGTTAAAGTGGCTGACAGGTCTTAGTTATTGTGAAACTGAAGAATTACTAAAATAGTATATTTAATTTAATTTAAAACTGATGTATTAACGATAAGCCCATAAGTAAAAAAAATATATATATACATACATATATATATTAAAATTCCTAAATTGTAAATAACATAACATACATACATAACATACAGACAAAGACACACACACACACACACACACACACACACACACACACACACACACACACACACACACACACACACACACACACACACACACACACACACACACACACACACACACACACACACACACACACACACACACACACACACACACACAACACACATACACGCGCATTCACAACAAATAAGTACCTATAGTAAAAGTTTCTAAAGCATTGAGCTCTAGTTATAAAATTAAATAATAAAAATATATATATTAAGTTAAAATTATTATTTTTGTAGTTTTGTATAATCGTTTATAAATATATCCTAAAAACAGTCTAAACATCACTAAAATGTATTACTTAATGGAAGAGCGAGACCTCCTGATACAGGTGCATGAAAACCTACTAGGAGGCCTCAACCACTATTGTAAAACTATTTTCAGTTATCCAAATAAACGATGATTATTATTATTATTATATTATTATTATAAGCACGCTTAAATTGTTTGCCACTACCTTGGTTTTAAATTATATTTTTAATGTTTTAAAGACGCTGAATGGAGTACCTAGACACTAACTATTATACTGAAGTATTTATTCAATATCTCTATGCTATGCCATCGACTGCACGTAGGTAAAATACAGTAAGTACTATGTACTCGCTGATTTATAAAGCCGGTCTCATTACGATTTGCACACACGACCCTAGTCTCAACTGTCTCTAGTCGCTGCGGAGTATCACACATAATGTGCCGGACGTAGTATAAGTTTATACCTAAGATACATTGTAATTGTATAGATTATTAGCAACATAATATTAAATAGATATCGGACGTAGTATAAGTTTATGCCTAGGATACATTATAATTGTATAAATTATCAGTAGCATAATATTAAATAATTCCCCCTTTGCCTACATTTATTGACCTACTTAGGTGAAACGCCCTTCAGGCGCAATAAAATAAATAGGAAGGTAAAACGCCCTTCAGGCATAATATGCGAAATAAGCCGATACTAGGAACATTTAAATAAATATAATATGTAACCGGCTACACCATCGCATACTTAACAATGTACAGCACGTGTTCGTCCCGCACGCTGATTGGCCCACACTTCGCCCACACACCGCGATCACATACGATCGAAGTACGGTCAATATAATAACGGCGCTCACAGCGCCGATTCATTCTCTCACTCATCGAATCATCGCTTACTGCTTCGGGACGCCGGAACGACCACGTGCTACTGTGAAGAAGTTTTAATAGTGAAAGTCTGTTTAAATTAGTATTTTTAAAAGTTATTCCATTTAATTTAATTCTAGTGTCAAATATAGTTTTATTTAGAGTCAGTGTTTTCTCTTCAAGACGTCAATCCCTCTCATTCTCTCGAGCTATCGAACGTGCCGACTGCCCCTACAGTCCCGGTCCGGCACACATAAGTTTAGGTTTAAAGATATTTATTCTCATACTACCGGGCACCCGCGACTTCGTCCGCGTAGATTTTAGATGGTAACAAAGATATGAGGTTTATTTGTTTCTGTCAGTTGTCTGATGCTATTAATCTTTTGTGAAAAATTACTCAAAAGAAAAAATAAATGTCCGCTATCTTGGATTTAAAAATGCATGTCATTTTTGTAATCCGCACCCCGAGGAACCTCGACGATGACACCCATATCGATTTTTAAGAAAAGTAAAGATTTGCTCCCGACACAAACTTGTAACCCCTTTTTACCCCTTTTAAGGGAACAATTTCGAAAAACGCCGAAACATGTTTTGTTGTATTAAAACAGTGAGTCTGTATAGGAAAATTAAATCTCGCACGGGGACAAAACAGATTTGGTCCCCGTACGAACTTGTAATCCCCTTTTCACCCCTTTAGGGGACGAATTTAGATAATCGCTGAATTTAGTTTTGTTATATTTAAACAGAGAGTCTATATACAAAATTTCAAGTTTCTAAGTCCAAAAATGAAACGTTTCCCATACAAATTTTCATCCCTTGTTTTACCCCCTTAGGGGATGAATTTCGACAAATCCTTTCTTATCCCTAGCCTACGTTATAAATGTAACCGACTGTGTAAAAATAAACTCTCTAGCGTTAGTAGTTTCGGCTGTGCGTTGATGAGTCAGTCTGACGAGGGCCTACTCCGAACCTCGTATCGTGCCGTCCCTCTCACTCTCGTGTTATATATTATATGAGTGAAAGGGACGGCACGATACTAAGTTCGGATTTACGTATGTGCCCCTCAGGACTTCTACTTTTATATATATAGACTAGCGGCCGCCCGCGACTTCGTCCGCGTGGATTTTAGATGGTAACAATGATATAAATGAGGTTTATTTGTTTCTGTCAGTTGTCTGATGCTATTAATCTTTTGTGAAAATTACTCGAAAGAAAAAATTAATGTCCGCCATCTTGGATTTGAAAATGGATTTAATTTTCGGAATCGGCACCCCGAGGAACCACAAAGATGAACCCCATATCGATTTTTAAGAAAAATAAATGTCCGCCATCTTGGATTTGAAAATGCACATCATTTTCGTAATCGGCACCCCGAGGAACCTCGACGATGACACCCATATTGATTTGTAAGAAAAATAAATGTCCGCCATCTTGGATTTGAAAATGCATGTCATTTGCGTATTCGGCACCCCGAGGAACCTCGAAGCTCCTCGCACAAACTTGAAACCCCTTTTTACCCCATTAGGGGAACAAATTAGAAAGACGCTGGAACACGTTTTGTTGTATTTAAACTGAGAGTCTATATACGAAGTTTTAAATCCCGCACTTCAAAAAAGATTTGCTCCGCCTACGAACTTGTAAACCCCTTTTCACGCCTTTAGGTGAGCAATTGCAAAAAACGCTGAAGTATTTTTTGTTGTATTTAAACAGAGAGTCTATTTACGAAGTTTGAAATCTCTCACTTCAAAAAAGGTTTGCTCCCGTACAAACTTAGAAACCCCTTTTCATCCCTTTAGAGGAGCAATTTCAAACAAGCGCTGAAATACGTTTTGTTGTATTTAAACAGAGAGTCTATATACGAAGTTTTAAATTTCTCACTTCAAAAAAGATTTGCTCCTTTACAAACTTGGAACCCTCTTTTCACCCCTTTAGGGGAGCACTTTTGAAAAACGCTGAAATACGTTTTGTTATATTTAAACAGAGAGTCTATTTACGAAGTTTTAAATCTCTCACTTCAAAAAAGATTTGCTCCTTTACAAACTTGGAACCCTTTTTTCACCCCTTTAGGGAAGCATTTTTGAAAAACGCTGAATTCTTTTTTGTTGTATTTAAACATTGAGTCAATTTACGAAGTTTGAAATCTCTCACTTCAAAAAAAGATTTGCTCCCCATACAAACATTGTACCCCTATTTGATCCCCTTAGGGGTGGAATTTCCAAAAATCCCGTCTTATCCCTTGCATACGTCATTAAAGTAAGTTCTGGACCAAATTTGAAGTTTCTTTTTCCAGTAGTTTCGGCTGTGCGTTGATGGTAGATCAGGACTTTTTCTTTTATATATTTAGAAGAAGATAGAAGAAGAAGATTTAGATTACGACCCGGAATGCCAAATTAATGGTTTGCTAGGATATATTCAGCGAGTGCCTTTTTGAATGCGCTCAATGAGTTTACCGTTTTAATTTCAGACGTTATTTTATTGTACAGTAGCGTACCTACAAACGTAACCATTTTTTTTACCATAATTTGTACGTATTTTGGACAAAGCAAGGTAGTTAGCACGGCGATTACGAATGCAGAGGTTGAAATAGTTTTTCGTTTGGTAAATAGTAAGTTTGTGTGAATGTCCTTAGTTTTTGCTTTTCTAATAAAAATGCAAGTATTGTATATGTATAGCTGTTTGATATTCATCAATTTCATTTCCGAGTAAATCTGGTTAGTTGGTGTTAGATAATGAATATAATGATAGTTAAAAATCATTTTGATAATTTTGTTTTGCAAAACCTATAATTATTTTATTTTTGTTTTAACACATAAATACAATTATTGAAATTTCACGTCAGAGGTACAAAGAACTGATTTAATGCCTAGCAGCATTCTCTTTCAATATTCGCATTCAAGAGCAGGGTTAAACAGAATTTCCAAAGTAGGTAAAGATCAGAAAATATCTTAGCTGATAATATCTCACTGAGTTAAGGATTTAGGATAGCAGCAATAACTTACTAGTAGTTTTTGTGAAAGGCCTCGTGCGAACAATATATTTGCGACCTTGCTGCGGCAATACGCTTGTAAAGGATCGTAAGGCACCGATTCAAAATTTATATCACCGAAGTCAAGCTCTGCGCCTGAAATAAAAGCACACTACAAATAATGCAATTTGCAAGGTGTGTATATTTTGAAACAAGGTCTAAGAAAATAAGGTCTGACAATCCGGATCGTGATACGACCATACGTCACTGTCGACGACACACTCGCACTTAGAACGTAGTGGTTATATTCTCTTTGCTTACGTCGTCGTCATACCGTCGATAGGCTCATGCAAGGCTGATGACGTAGGTCGTGTCACACACGCTACTAACCCATGTACCAGATTGCCATAGCTGGCGCAGTATATTATTGTATTTTGTTCTGAAAGTCGTGTGACTAAGGGTGCCTATTTCCATCAGAACTATGTAGCTATGCTGCGAGGATGTGATAGCTTTCCATTTCCACCAGTCCTACGCTATGTGAACAAATGAATATATGGTGGATATCAACGCATCCCTAGCAACGTAGCATAGCATAGCTCTGATGGAAAGGCACCTTTAAGCAGGTATTATAGTGTCCTGAATTGAAATAGAATGAGTAAATCGCAATCGCATTCAGCAAATGAGGTTCCTAAAAAGTAACCTTATTAAGGTAAAACGTGAGGATTGTTCCGGAAGTTTATGTAATTATGATATACTTGTAAAAGTTCATTTCTTTAATAGGTAATCTGAATATATAATATAACACTGACAATAAAGCAGAAACTTACGTTGATGCAGCATCGAGGAGACGAACACTATTCGGGCATGGCTGCTTTTGGCAAGCTTAGGAAGCAAAAGGAGCGTCAGGAGGGCATGTCCAAAGTGGTTCGTAGCCATATGCGTCTCGAAGCCATCGTCTGTCACTCCCTGTGGACTCATCATTACCCCAGCATTATTCACTAAAATGTCAATGTCAGCCTTCTCTTCTACCATTAAGGACGCAAACTCGCGTACAGAACTCAGGCTGGAAAGGTCCAATTTTTTGACCACTAGACTCCCTCTTCCATTTGCGTTTTCGTGTAATGATTCAACTTCTGCTTTGGCCGTATTTGCTTTATTAAGGTCCCGACACGCCATTATTACACGGCAACCTATAACAAAATTGAAATGGGGTAATTCTAACTGTTACCAAAACAAAACCTACAGTTATTGACATGGTTTTCAATTTAGCTTTTTAATGCTATAGATGTTATGTTGGTTAGATTCTGTCTTTGTGAAGTAAATGACATTGTACCTATTTATTACGCTATTAAATACAGATTTCAATTAATTCAATTTAGATAGGTAACCAAACGTTACTAAACTTGAGAGTATAAGATGTAATTGCTCGATCACAGAACTCTCATCGCAGAGTTCCCAACTAACCTAATCCTGAATGACGTAAATTCATACAAAAGGTGTACATAGGTAGGTACCTAACATTACTTACTCTTTCACATAAAGAATTAATTTATGTCCAGATCAAAGAGTGACTGAGGTGAAGGATACCTTTATCCTTCCGTTCCTATAATTGGTTAAAAAATGCATGCATGCAATTATAGGAACGGATGTTGTAGGTAAGTTATCGTACTACATAGATATATTTCCATTTCCGTAATAAATAAAATACAGTACTTGTACTAGGATCATTGTAGCCCTTTAAGCCCTTGTCGCACTAAGTACCTACTCGATTCCCCATAAAGTGTAGTATTCAACATACAGTATTCATACAGTGACACCATGGGTCTCTGTCTCTACCCAATGACACTCCCCTGCATCAAAAGACGAACACCCCCCCAAAAGATCAAAATTTGATCGAAATATCTTTATACAAAAATCGTGGCATTATTAACTTGGTCGGCATTTTTTTTGCCTAACGCTGTAATAAACGCCCCTCCCACCCTTATTTATTAAAGAAACTAAAACCTTAACCACGCTGAGAAATTTATTTGGCCAATGTGAATCGTCAGTGGTAGGACCCTGTATTGTTGTGTACCGTAGAAACCCATGCTCTTTAATGTGAATGCTTGTCAGACCTTGGACTCCCCAACTACCTAGAAACCTTGCCATGCCTAATTTTGTTCTACTAAATCTACTATTTCTTTCCTACCAAATGCAATTTTTCTACCATTTCTACTAAAATTCTCCAACCTTCACAATAGCTACCCTAATGCATTTTACCTACATTTTTGCTCCTTAATCTTATAATAATATTAATGATGATGGTACTAAATCTCCTCACGACAAACTTTAAAATTGAAATACTTTAGTTCTAGGATTTTATTGAGATAAATTAATGGGATTTAAATTGGGTTTAAATAAGTTGTAATGATATTTAGCCTAAGTAGGTATGTCAAGTCGAACGTACGTATGTTTCGAACCTAGTATACAGAGATGCTAACCCTTATCATATTAGGATCATTTTGCAGCATTGTAGGTATTAAGAATAATTTTGTTATTGGTATAAGGCCGGGCCCCTCCGTCCGCCCGAGAGATTGCTATCTCTCTCCGTTATTAAACAGAGACCAGTGGCTCTCGACCCTGACTTGGACAAGCCCCCTCCAATATTTTTCTAACACTGTTCGGAGTGTAAAGACAAATGTTAAAATGACAAATTACTAATATTATGGAGAACTATGCCAGGTTTATTCGACCGCATTGTCCCAGGACGCAACGAGCAAACAACCTTTTGTAGCTCTCGGAATTAAAATTTGTTTTAGAAAAAGATGACCATACAATTATAGCAATTGAGTCTACTAGTACTTCGAAATTCGCGCTGAAAGATAAGGTGAAATACTGCAAGGCCTTATCTTTGGACATAAGAGTAGTGGACCGCTCAGCCTGCCACTAAACCAGAACAATCCCATATTTCTGGAAAGTCTTGCTATCCCATTGATTACAAACAATATTATACCTTGCTAAAACATCTATCCTATACTTAGTAAATTGTATGACTTAACTGCTTGATAAACCTCCTAACCACGTGAATTAACCTGATAATCGAAAACCAGATCAATCCCATATTTCTGGAAAGTCCTGCTATCCCATTGATTACAACCAATATTATACCTTGCTAAAACATCTATCCTATACTTAGTAAATTGTATGACTTAACCGCTTGATAAACCTCCTATCCACTAATCGAAAACCAGATACCTAGATTGTACCTAGTAACCACTACATAACCCAAAGTGCTCGATAGCTATTTAACCACGTGAACCATTCTAAAAGTTAAACCCTAGACTTCTAGATCGCCCTTAATATCCGAACTATCAGTTACCTGGATAAAATAAACCCTTAAATTCCAAACCTGTTACCCCTAATTCAGTGTATGAAGTTAAATCTAACATTAACCCCCAGGAGATCTAAACTAGAAACTAAATTCCTTACCAGATTTAGTTTCTGAGAATGCGTATTCCCTAACTAAGCTCTAAAGAGTTCAGTCGGCTAAACTGAGGATTGCAATTATAAAGCCTGTGTAAGTTGTTCCCCCCCTTGCGCCCGAAGGCATGGTGGCAAGAGTAGAACGCCCTATTGTGTATATAATAGAAATATATAAGTATATTTAACAAGACCGTTCCTCAAATACTGTGAACTTCTGTGAGCGGAGTATACACTCCTGTTCTGACCCAAACTATGGCAGATCTCACTTTCATTCAGCAGCTGGACATTGAGACACGGGAGGGGTGAGATCGTCGCCTATGTCGGTATAAAGGCAGACGCCAGACAACACCCTCAATCTGGTAGCTAAAGACTCTGAGTCATGCCCATTAACACCGCAAGGCGGGAATGACCCCTCAGGTATACTGTAAACCTGGACAAAGTTCTGGCTTTTAAATTTATTGAAAATATACAAAAACCCACTAATTTTACTAGTAATAATGCCAAAAAGTGATCCCTCATGATGGGGAGAAAATCCCTCATAATGACGAACCACCCTTATGCCAATAAATTCACCCACCAAGAGTTTTTACTGAGCAAGCCAGAGACCTTGACAGTCTGAACGACGAATTCTAAGTGAACTACCTACCGCCCCGCACGTCCTTTTATACCCTCATATCTGCGACAAGTGCGATAAGTGTGACAAGTGTGACAAGTGTGACAAGTGCGACAAGTGTGACAAGTGCGACAAGTGTGACAAGTGCGACAAGTGTGACAAGTGCGACAAGTGTGACAAGTGCGACAAGTGCGACAAGTGCGACAAGTGGGACAAGTGCGACAAGTGCGACAAGTGCGACAAGTGCGACAAGTGCGACAAGTGCGACAAGTGCGACAAGTGGGACAAGTGCGACAAGTGCGACAAGTGCGACAAGTGCGACAAGTGCGACAAGTGCGACAAGTGTGACAAGTGTGACAAGTGTGACAAGTGTGACAAGTGCGACAAGTGCGACAAGTGTGACAAGTGCGACAAGTGTGACTCCTATACCCTCAGATCTGCGACAAGTGTGACAAGTGTGACAAATGTGACAAGTGCGACAAGTGCGACAAGTGTGACAAGTGCGACAAGTGTGACAAGTGCGACAAGTGTGACAAGTGGGACAAGTGCGACAAGTGTGACAAGTGTGACAAGTGGGACAAGTGGGACAAGTGTGACAAGTGTGACAAGTGCGACAAGTGCGACAAGTGCGACAAGTGGGACAAGTGCGACAAGTGGGACAAGTGCGACAAGTGGGACAAGTGGGACAAGTGTGACAAGTGGGACAAGTGTGACAAGTGTGACAAGTGCGACAAGTGGGACAAGTGTGACAAGTGTGACAAGTGCGACAAGTGCGACAAGTGGGACAAGTGCGACAAGTGCGACAAGTGGGACAAGTGCGACAAGTGCGACAAGTGTGACAAGTGTGACAAGTGGGACAAGTGCGACAAGTGCGACAAGTGCGACAAGTGCGACAAATGCGACAAGTGGGACAAGTGTGACAAGTGCGACAAGTGCGACAAGTGGGACAAGTGGGACAAGTGGGACAAGTGTGACAAGTGCGACAAGTGTGACAAGTGTGACAAGTGCGACAAGTGTGACAAGTGCGACAAGTGCGACAAGTGTGACAAGTGTGACAAGTGTGACAAGTGGGACAAGTGCGACAAGTGTGACAAATGTACCTGCCTACCGACCGCCCGAATCCCGGTCGACCCTTTACATAACAGAGTCGCATCGGCCATATCTTGAACCTACTTTATGCTTTCATTAATAAGGTTGAATTTTGAATGTCGAGTGTTTTATATTAGCTGGACGTGCGGCAAACGGAAAACAAAAGCGCGGCGCGCATCAAAGGCAACGCGGCAAGTGTAAAAGGGATTGGGTTGTAGTTATTAATGTTAGATTGATTGATATTTCAGGGTTCCTTTTTCTTAATTAATTTAATATATTAAGCTGGCATTATTACAGGTACTCAGGAATATTTTCTTATTCCCTTTACTTTAAACATTTTATTTGATGTAATTTCTAATTAGCCAAGACAAAGAATCATTTAAAATTTACGTAAGGTGCACAATAGTGTCTCCGCCAAGGCCTCTAAATACTTATAATTACTTAATAAATGATTCAAAGATATAAAGGTGAATTCAACCCACTATCCCTTGGAAAGTTATTTTAATAAGAAAGTGACAGGACCAGCTAGCTGCATTCTGTTACAACGCGACATCTCTTTGCCGAGGTAGGAATTTATACGGTAACACGCTACGCATGGGGTGTGGCCGATCGCGAGTCTAAGCTTCGCACCAAAAATTTGTAGGTATGCAGATCTACATAAGATTCGCACTTCCAAGTTTAAGTGTTCTTGTATAGCTTTTTTGATTCTACTATATTCTATACTTATATTAGGATTTCTATATTTTATATTAATCTTAGAGATATTTTCTGTTCAAGTTATGGTTCAAATTTAATGTACCTAACCGAATAGTTGAACGGCGTTCAACTTTCGGGCAAGGTATAGTTTTTCAAATGCTCATATAAATTCTTCTAGTACAGATAAATAGAACTTTGATAGCTTAAATTAATCTTTTCTTTGCCGGTGATTTTTCTACCAAAAGTTGAACGTAGCTTTTGATTTTCAACATGATTATTTCTGGGTTTTTCTAGTATGAAAAATCACCAATGTTCAACAAAAAAAATGTGTTACAGAGTTACATTTTATAGACAACGGGGTCCAAAACCTGAACTAATATAATGTAGCTGAGGGCCTACTCCGAACTTCGTAACGTGCCGTCCCTTCCACTCATCTATATATATAAAAGAAGTCCTGAGTCCTGAGTCCTGACTGACTGACTCATCAACGCACAGCCGAAACTATTAACGCTAGAGAGTTTATTTTTACACAGTCGGTTACATTTATAACGTAGGCTAGGGATAATAGAAGGCTTTTTACGAAATTCATCCCCTGAGGGTAAAACAAGAGATGAATGTTTGTAGGTATGGGAAACGTAGTTTTTTTTGGACTTAGAAACTTGAAATTTTGTATATAGACTCTGCTATATAATATTATAACAAAACTAAATTCAGGGATTTACGGTGAAAAGGGGGTTCAAAATTTGTACGGGTAGCAAATCTTTTTTGAAGTTAGAGATTTGAAACTTCGTTTACAGACTCTCTGTTTAAATACAACAAAACATGTTTCAGCGTTTTTCTAAATTGTTCCCGTAATGGGGTAAAAAGGGGGTTCCAACTTTGTGCGGGGAGCAAATCTTTACTTTTTAGTAAAAATCGATATAGGTGTCATCTTCGAGGTTCCTCGGGGTGCCGATTACGAAAATGACATGCACTTGCAAATCCAAGATGGCGTACAATTATTTTTCTTAAAAATCAATATGGGTGTTATCTTCGAGGTTCCCCGAGGTGCCGATTACGAAAATGACATCCCTTTTCAAATCCAAGATGGCGGACATTTTTTTTTCTTTTGAGTAATTTTTCACAAAAGATTAATAGCACCAGACAACCGACAGAAACAAATAAACCTCATTTGTATCTTTGTTACCATCTAAAATCTACGCGGACGAAGTCGCGGGCGGCCACTAGTATAGTATATAACACGAGAGTGAAAGGGACGGCGCGATACGATGTTCGGATTCCGATTTCGAAATTCGTAGTAGCCCCTCTGTTTATATTGGTTCAACTATCGGTGTCATTAGGGCATACTGTTCAACATCTGGACAAATTGGCCTATTGTGGCATAAAATCATTTTTAAAAATAAAAAAAACTGTATTGTGATTAGAAGATTTCCAAAAATTCGAATCCAACCTCAATATATTTAATGTTATAGAAAATAATATTAGAACACACTATGTTACAAGGCTCAGAAAAAAAATGTTCATCTTTTGTTGACTTGACCCTATAAATTTGGTCATGTAGGACCTAATTCGGAATGAAAATGTATAACTGCTTTACTTTAATGCAAACATTTCTTCTTTTCTCACAGTTTTTGAATGTGTGTCTAAAAAGTATACATATTTAACAACCTCACTAACGCCCTTTCAATTTGTTTTTGTTTATTCTATACATTAATTTAAAAAAATAAAAGGATATACTGCAATAATAACTTCACTTCAGCTTGCAATATATTTGGCATATTTTCGTTATTTTTTGTATCGAACACCGGAACTACATTTTACATCGTAAATTAATTTCCCGTGTTTGTTTTAGTCGATAATACCCCACATGTCTTAGCAAAAACAGATTATAGTGTGTTGCCCTCTCTCATGGATGGGGTTTATATAACTGGTTTCAATATGTGCCAATGCCAATACCAATGACGTAATTTTTTTATTGGCGAATAGTATTCGCCTAATACTCATTTAAGAAACAACCTTAAGATCGTATAAATTTGATGCTTTTAATTCGAATGGCAAATTTTGACGCGAGACACTCCAGTACTTAATTACGAGAGACTTTTGAAAAATACCTCTTTTTCCACCACTCGAAACATTTTTTAACCGACTTGAAAAAGGAGGGATTTTCAATTAGGTTGTATGTTCTTTTTTTAATGTGTAATAAATTCTTTCTTTGGTTGAAACCATATGCTTCATGGTTGGTCCCGTTGTTACCAGAATCCAGTTCTGATGATGCGATCCATAAGAAATTTAGAGCGCTCCTCAAGAATTCCAGGGAAACATATACCGATTTTAGTATTTTTGGTAACAATTCCAGCGTTTGCATTCAGAAAGCAGCATTTGGTGAACGGGAACTGATGAAGAAGACCACGGGTGGTCATCTAAGACTCCTTGTGTTCCACGGTTAGAACTAAGATATTACGATCAACATACTGCAGCGACTACGACGAAGCCAATTTAAATGGTCGTGATGTAATGTTGGAAGCCGGAAGGCAGGCAACGGTACCCCGTAATAAAACGGTGTAGCTTAGTCGTGTTTCGTATTTGAGCTTATTGGAATTTTCATGAGGTGCACTCTGGTAATGATTCACTAAAAAGTGTAAATAAAGAAATAAACCGGTGAAGTGCGAGTCCGACTCGCCCACCGAGAGTTCCGTACACAGATGTGTACCGGTTCCAACCCTATTAATTCAGAAAAATCTCAACAACATGGTGTAAAAATTGAACGCCATGAGTACAGCGCCATCTATCGGCGAATTTTGTTACAAATTTGAGCGACTGAATAACTTACCTAGTATGTATGTATGGTGGTTTTTCAAGACTCACGTGAACCGATTTCAATTCTTTTTTCTTTATTTGAAAGAAGGTACTTTCAGCATAATCTCGTAGGAATTTATAAAACAAAAATACATGAAAAGGTGATTTATTTGGTTACAAACTTAGTATAGAAATAATTTTAGATGATAAAAATCCAACTACAACTGTTGCAAATTTCAAATCGATGGCATAAGTAGTTCTTGAGATATTTATTTAGCGATGTGACAGACAGACAGACAGACAATGTGAAACCATAAGGGTTCCTTTTTTACCATTTTGGTACGGAACCCTAAAAATAAATCCGACACATTTCATCAACTTTAAGCAATTTTTTTGTATGGCACCGACTTCAAAAATTACAATACGACTCTACATTGTTCAATAAGAAGCGTATTAGTCTCATATTGAGCTTCTAATAGAGAAGCAATTATTTTATGTATTTTTCAGTGTTTTTTGCTGGTTGCACGACAGCCTATCAACGATAAAAACTAGTATGGCGCCGACAGCTATCACCCCAATCAGGTTTTTAACGAACCCACATTGATTCCGGACGTTTAGGCGCAACCCACCCATACTTATTATAATAAGTGAACAGTTCTAAAAACTTTCAGGTGCGACACTCGTAAGCTATCTAACTTGACAAGTATACGGCACGAGCTGCAGCGAAACCTCTAGTTTAGCAAATAATCTTCAAAATTGCTAAGAATCCCTTTGAGATGTAAATGAGTAAATTTAACAGAAATAAACAGCGGTGTGGTGCAACGAAAGTGTATATTAATCGCTGACTGCACCACAATAAGGCGACCACCTTAACATACCTCTCAAATACAAGTCCATTGCGGTTTCCCTGCCGAGGCCTGTGTTACTCCCAGTCACGATGGCTGTCCTCCCGTCCAGCCTCCTCTTGCTTTTACACCACCCGCTAATGTAATCCATTGCTATAATCGCTCTGTTTGTCACTTGTTCCTAACGTAAGCAGATAGAACTACGCAGCAAATATTGATTTGTGGTCCTACGATTAATTAGATTAACTATGACTGGCTGGACTACGACTCAGAACGCTTACCTCACCTAACTCATGCGAGCTAGTAGTATAGGAGTAAACACGACCTTTGATTTCACATGGTTGACTCAATCCGTTGATCCCAATTACTTAACAGACTTGTTTTTAGGCAGAATAGTGGACATGTCGGAATATTTAATACTAATTAATACAACATTCACTTGTATAAAGCCGGCCGTCCGTGGCACATGTGGCTTTATATTTATGCAGTGGCCAGTCAGTGCGTGGCGGGCCATACTTACGCAGTGGAAAGAAAATACAGCACACCTAGTTTTTAGGGTTCCATACCCAAAATGGCGAAAACGGAACCCTTATAGTTTCGTCGTGTCTGTCCTTTCGTCCGTCCGTCTCTCCGCCCGTATGTCACTGCCAATTAACTCTGACACTATAAAAAGTAAGCTGTAAAGTTGTAATAAATGCGTACCCAGAGAAAGAGAAAATACAATTTAAATAAATTAAAACTAGTTGAGTACTTAGTACGTTACTTGGCCAATGTGAATCGTCTGTGGTTGAACCCTGTAGTATTGTGAATGTGAACCGCAGAAAACCTTTAATATGAATCTTGTCAGATCCTTGAACTACCTACTCGACTACCTAGAAATCTTGCTATGCCTTATTTTTTCCTACTAAAACTAGTTTTTCCTACCGAACGTAACTTTTCTTACTATTTCTACTAGTTATTTCCCAAATTTCATAGTAGTTTTCCCTAACATAATTTTACCCACTCATTGCAAACGAGGGCAAGTCTCCTTTGGAAAATTATTCAATACCATTTTCATAGTAAAAAATAGTAGATTGTATGACAAGGGTCTAAAATGAGCCATATTACCACGAGATAGTTTTTTTCCCGAACAAAGTGAGGGAAAATAGTTCGAGGGGTAATATGGCTTTTAGACCAGAGTTATACACTCTACTTTTCACTTCGATTGCGAGAAAATAAATAAACAAAGGTTAGCCATCCAAAATTAACAATTAATTCCACGGCGAACTTATTTAATTTGGCAGCATGTTTTTTTTTCTAAACTGCTTTTATTTTATGCTTTGACACACAAAATAGATACCACGATTCGCGCGCAACATTCACGAGCAAAAAAGCTAACTCACCTTCCATTGAGCGCTTTAAAGCGTTGCTCGAACGAACTAATCACTTTTTTAATTATTGTGAAATAGGGACTACTCAAACTTAATCTTTAGACTCTTTAGAGAAATGAATTCTGTTTTCTGACTGGTCGATTTTAGTAAAGCTGTATTCTGGTTTGTTAATACCCAATACCAAATATTTTTTAAAGAGTTAAATTAGTGTTTTGTGATTGGTGGATTTAATAGGTGAAGTATTATGATTGGTCTAAATTGAATGTTTTGTAAATCATAAATATGTATTCATATTTTCCCTAGGGGTTAAATGTACTACTTTAGCCCCGCTTGACAAGTCTAATATGACACGCTTTTCGAGCATAAGAAGTGAAAAATATCATGTCAGGGGGTGAGGTAACCAGCCGCGCGGGGAGCGCCCCGCTCACCGGCACACTCGCCCGCTTACAGTGAGAATACACAGTAAACTCACTAAGCAGTACTGCAACGAAGTGGGAAATAAATTGACTAACGCAGGCTGGCGATTCTGGGAGTTAATGCAAAAATATAGTATTACTGTCATACCTTTTATGGAATAATGCCTTATGACATTCGAATTACATGAATAAATACCCTGTCCCTCTAGGAATGAGAAAATACTATCAATTGCATTTGAATATTTTTAAACAACTTCAAGTTAGTAAAATAAAAGAAATACATTTACCCGATTACACTCATCGGGATATCAGTTTGAGAGTAAATAAAATATTGACACTATTGTTTCCCTATAAAAAAGAGATTTCCCTATAGAGAAATATACATAAATTATACGCCAAAACCATCCCGAAGAATCAAGCTACATGCCGTTTTCGAGTTCTTTTTATTGGCCAAAAAAAGTAACTCAAAAAAATAAATAATTACATAATTATAAGTCTTCAAAGTTTTAACTATGAAGTTTAAAATTTTGAATAAAATTGAGGTGGTGTGCATTAATTAATACTTTCAACGATTTTTGGTTTGGACAAGACAGGTTTTACGATTTTTGAGTTTTCGCTGAAAAATTGTCTTGCCCAAACAAAAGGTCGTAAGTGCAGTGAGTTCCATGAAGATATGACCTTTTTAGATTCAATGTATTGGATAGTGATTTTAAATGTGGACTAGTAGGTGTTGGTACGGAACCCTTCATTGTGCGTGATCCGACACGCATTTGGCCGGTTTTATTTTATTGCGCTCAAGCGCGCTGGGTATTATCAGTCGCCGGGCGCTGTTGGTACGGAACACTTCATTGTGCGTGGTCCGACACGCACTAGGCCGGTTTTTTTTTTTTGAGATTTCAATGGAATTTTCACCATTTGAAATATTTTTCTTTTTTTGGTTTGTTTCTTTTGGAGTAGTCAAATTTTGAGTCAATAACAAAATACTGTAGAGTGGGGAGTAAATTGAACAGTCCAGCTTAAATTTTATGACGGCGGCAAACAAGCATACCTACGACCTGCCTGATGGTAAGCAGACACCGTAACCTATGGTATTAAGCAAATTTATGTTTGGACTATGATTGACCTATAATATTTATCAAACACTTACTTAAAAAATATGTATGTATGTTTATACTGTAGCATTTGAATTCTGTAGTATTATGATAGTGTCATTTTATATACATTGTATATTGTTTTGAAAAAATGACACCTGGCCGAGTTTCTTACGCCGGTTCTTCTCGAGGTTTATTTTATGAACCGGTGGTAGTTTTTTGACATTTATAAGTGCATGTAACATGCCTAAATTGAAGAATAAATGATTTCATTTCATTTCACTCATTTGACGGTTGATTTCATTACTACCTTCGTAATTTTCTTTGTCGTGGTTCGAGTGACTAAAAAATAAAACAAAGTCACAAATAAACATTAAAGGAGATTATATAAATTTAAACCGAATTTTAACCATATTATTTTAGAGGATTTAATTTGATTTCCATGATTTGTTACCCTATAACTCAACTTCATAAAAATTGTCAAATACTTACTCATTTGAGAACTCGGAACTAAGTAATTCAAGTTCACTCTCTTAACTTTCATTGCAATTATTAGACCAACTAAAAAAATAAACGAAATGTCTATTTATGCTTATCGAATTAAATATTCAAGTGTCAACTATCAATCAAATCTGAAAGCCAATCTCGCTCTACCCTGATCAGAGGCTAGGACCGACATTAGGTATGAATAGGTACTACGTACGATAAGCAGTTAATAACTTATATAAAAATTGATTTATACAACAACCGGTATTTGGAGCCAGGACCGTCAGCTTTGTAGGCAGAGACACTTCGTTAAACTTGAAGTAAAATAAGTTTCTGTGAGAAAATTCATTTTTGGTACAAGCTTTTATTGCCAACTGTACTTTTTTTTCATAGTCATCATTACTCGTAGAGACGGTTTCAATGAGCCCAAACACGACGAGTTTATCTTGTGCAGTTTAGGAGTTGCTATGGCCACCTTCTGTCTCCTGTCTGTGTTGTTAGTGAATTTACATAAGTATGCCAAATTTAGGCTCAATCGGATACCGGCAAGTGGTTGAAAAAGAATTCCAAATTTTTTACATAGTTACTAACAGTGCAAATTAAACAAATACTTGTAATATATAAATTTATCGATTCATACTAGTCTCACTTTTATATTATAACTAGCAGCCGCCCGCGACTTCGTCCGCGTAGATTTTAGATGGTAACAAAGATATAAATGAGGTTTATTTGTTTCTGTCAGTTGTCTGATGCTATTAATCTTTTGTGAAAATTACTCGAATGAAAAACTTAATGTCCGCCATCTTGGATTTGAAAATGGATGTAATTTTCGTAATCGGCACCCCGAGGAACCTCGACGATGACACCCATATCGATTTTTAAGAAAAATAAATGTCCCTCTCTTCAAAGTCAAAGTCAAAGTCAAAGTCAAAAACATTTATTCCATTGACATACAATATGCACTAGAATACGTCTTAAGTCTAGGTTTATACATTATGTCAATTCAGGTTAAACAAATTTTGAAATTATTATAAATAGAGAATATACATAATTTAGCCTATTTTGAATTCAATGTCATAAAACTCTTTTATATTATACAGTGCATTATTCGTTAAAATATTCTTAAGGTATAATTTATATTTGATGTCATTTAATTTGGTTACAGAGCTAGGTAAATGGTTATAAAGTTTAATACTTTGGTAAATAAAACTTTTCTTAGATTTGGCTAAACGTACTTTTGGAACGCAGAGCTTATGTCTATTTCGAGTGGGGTACTTATGAATGTCGGATATTTTCTTGCTGCCCTGTAGGTGTTTGCGAGCATATAATAGGTTCTTGAATACAAATACTGAGTAAAAAGTCATTATACCAGCTTGTTTAAAAATATTTCGACAGGTCTCTCTCGCAGGTAGACTGAAAATGTTACGGAGAGCTCTTTTTTGCAATCTAAAAACTCTCGAGGCCGTCGAAGCATGTCCCCATGTTAGTAATGCGTAGGACATAAGGGAGTGAAAATAGGCGTAATAGACACATTTACTAGCCTGAATACCACACAACTCTTTAATTTTCCTTACAGCGAATGCCGCTTTTGTAAGTTTTTTACACAGATTATCTATATGCTTGTCCCACTTCAAAGAGCTGTCTATTGTTAACCCTAAAAATTTGATCTCTTTTGTATTTAATAACCTATTTCCTTCATACTCTACAAGATGGTTCTCTCTTGTAGGTCTGAGACTATAATGCATAATTTGTGTCTTATTTGCATTTAGTCTCAATTTGTTCGCTGAAAACCAAATTTTAATTAAATTAAGAACATTTTTTACATTAACGAGCGCGCATTCCATTTTGTTATCCGACGTTATAAGAGATGTATCGTCGGCATATTCTACAATGTTACAATTTAGGTTGCGGGGAATAGCGTATGGGAGATCATTTGTATAAATTATAAATAACAATGGTCCTAAAATCGACCCCTGGGGCACGCCTCTCGATATTGCTTGACTTTGTGATCTAGCTTCATTCACTTGCACGGTTTGATCCCTATCGCATAAATATGTGCGAATCAAATTTAGCTCGATATCTTTAATACCATAAAAAGACAATTTCTGTAACAATATATTATGGTCTACCATGTCAAACGCGTCTTCGATTTGAAAATAGATGTCATTATCGTAATCGGCACCCCGAGGAACCTCGATGATTACACCCATATCAATTTTTAAGAAAAATAAATGTCCCCCTCTGGGATTTGAAATTGGATGTCATTTACATAATCATCACCCCGAGGCACCTCGAAGATGACACCCATGTCGATTTTTAAGAAAAATAATTGTCCGCCATCTTGGATTTGCAACAGGCGCGGATCCAGGATTTTGTTCAGGCGGGGGCAATTTCGAACTTTTCGAAAATAAAACTGACTTTTCATAACTGTTAATATTGTCCGAACATATTTCCTACGGCAGGACATAGGCAATTGCCCTCCCCTGACACAGGCTTCAGGGGGGGGCAATTGCCCCTGTTGCCCCCCCCCCCCCTGTATCCGCGTCTGATTTGCAAATGCATGTCATTTTCGTAATCGGCACCACGAGGAAGCTCGAAGATTACACCTATATCGATTTTTACGAAAAGTAAAGATTTGCTCCCCGCACAAACTTGGAACCCATTAGGGGAACAATTTAGAAAAACGCTGGAACACGTTTTGTTGTATTTAAACAGAGAGTCTATATACGAAGTTTTAAAACCCACACTTCAAAAAAGATTTGCTCCTCTTACGAACCTGTAAACCCCTTTTCACCCCTTCAGGGGAGCAATTTCAAAAAACGCTGATGAACTTTTTGTTGTATTTAAACAGAGAGTCTATATACGAAGTTTTAAATCTCTCACTGCAAAAAAGATTTGCTCCTTTACAAACTTGGAACCCTATTTTCACCCCTTTAGGGAAGAAATATTGAAAAACACTGAAATACGTTTTGCTGTATTTAAACATAGAGTCTATTTACGAAGTTTCAAATCTCTAACTTCAAAACAGAGTTGCTCCCCGTACAAAGTTGAAACCAACTTTTCACCCCTTTAGAGGAGTAATTTCAAAAAACGCTGAAATATGTTTTGTTGTATTTAAACAGAAAGTCCGTATACGAAGTTTTTAATCCCGCAGTTCAAAAAATATTTGCTCCCCGTACGAACGTTTAAACCACTTTTCACCCCTTTAGCGAAGCAATTTCAGAAAACGCTGATGAACGTTTTTTTGTATTTAAACAGTCTATTTATGTAGTTTGAAATCTCTCACTTCAAAAAAGATTTGCTCCCCGTACAAACTTGGAACCCCTTTTCACCCCTTTAGAGGAGCAATTTTGGAAAACGCTGAAATACGTTTTGTTGTATTTAAACAGAGAATCTATATACGAAGTTTTAAATCTCTCACTTCAAAAAAGATTTGCTCCTTTACAAACTGGGAACCCTCTTTATGGGAGCAATTTTGAAAAAAGCTGAAATACGTTTTGTTGTATTTAAACATAGAGTCTATTTACATAGTTTCAAATCTCTAACTTCAAAAAAGAATTGCTCCCCGTACAAACTTGGAACTCCCTTTTCACCCCTTTAGAGGAGCAATTTCAAAAAACGCTGAAATATGTTTTGTTTTATTTAAACAGAGTCTATATACGAAGTTCTAAATCTCTCACTGCAATAATCTGAGAGTGAAGGACCAAATAAACTTTCAACCCCTATTTCACCCCTTCATATGGTGATTTTTCAAAAACGCTGAAAACAGTTTTCTTCTATTTTAATATCAAGTCTATTAGGAAAGTTTAAAGTTTCTTTCTTAAAAATAATTTTGTTTCCCATACAACTTTTAACCCCCTTTTTACCCCTTCAGAGGGTGATTTTTCAAAAACGCTGAAAATGGTTTTCTTCTATTTTAATATCAAGTCTATTATGGCAGTTTCAAGTTTCTTTCTTAAAAATAAATTTGTGTCCCATACAAACTTTTAACCCCTTTTCACCCCTTCAGAGGGCGAATTTTCAAAAACCCTGAAATTAGTTTTCTTATATATTCATGCTTGGTCTCTACACGAAGTTTCAAGTTTCTTGTTCAAAAAAAGAATTGCTCCCCATACAAACTTTGCACCCCTATTTAACCCCTTTAGGGGTGGAGTTTCCAAAAATCCCTTCTTATCCCTTGCTTACGTTATAAATGTAACCGACTGTGCAATAACCAATTGTCTAGCATTAGTACTTTGGGCTGTGCGTTGATGAGTGAGTGAGTCAGTCAGTCAGGACAAAGGCATTTATATATATAGATTGTACTTCTACTAGGCCTGGGTTGGGCGGTTGCCCAGCGTACAACGCGCCTTCTAAAGAGTGAAAAGGTATACTACTGTATGTAAGAATTTCTACTGTGGGTACACGTATTTAGTACTTACCGTATTGCATTCGTTGTTCTAGCATTCGCTCTGCATGTAATTAAACGCTTAAGCCGGCTACGTTTTATTTTATTCCTCTTGTTACACATATTTATGCGAAAATTGTAGTTAGTGGCGCGGAGTTGGAGCAGAGTTGAAATAAATGGCACAAGTCCGACCTCGAACGCGGCTCGCTGAGTACTGAGCGGGCGTCCGGGTCAGCCGCGCACGAGCGGCTTCGCGGAAAATAGTATATTTGAATCATTATTTTTCATTGTTTTTTATGCAAGAAAAAGTAATCGCTTAATGCCATGAAGTACAACATTACGAATTTATTGATATAATTTTGTAAATAGCTAATATGCAAAAATAGTTACAAATTTTTAAAGGTTTGCTTTAGACGCAAGTTTACGATTTTTTTCTATCGAGCGAAAGTTGGTTAATCATGTTTTGAATCGCTTTTGGCAATACAGAAAGGTCTCAAAATTATTGTGCATATTTTTGGGAAACCATATCATCATTTATGAACGCGTTATGATTTTTCAAAATCTCAATTGCGTGAACTCACGGCGCCTTAAATATTACTTTTAGTAATTTTTGTTTTACAAAATAGTTAGGTATTTGTTATACAAGGGTGCAAAGTTTTATTTTAACCGCGAGTGTGTAACCTTCAAGTAGTAGATGAGGTTGACCCATCACCGAATTTACATTTTTGTTGAATTCTGTAAATTTGACTGCACTAAATTCACTTATCGAACTATTATAGTTATCGTATCATGAATTAATTAGTGTGTGTGTTTACACTAATTAACTCATGATACGATAACACCATATTTTGAAACATAAAGGCACTTTTAAACGCGTTTATGACCTTACGAAGTACCTTCAGTTTCTTAACCATTTTCGTAAGGAGTCCCGTACAACGCGGCGATCGACCTGCTCAATCGATTGCCCCGTGACAACTGGGGAACAAAATGGCTTTGTTTGCCTCGTAGTGGTAGGAATATGTATCCGAAAAAAATAACACAACGCAATATTAGCCGCAATAACTCGACTTATGGCTTAAAATAGAAAAAATCCGGTGATAGGGCAGATCCAGTGAAGGGTACATCTACCTTAACTACTGTATGACCTAACCGCTCGAAAAATATCTAATACCGCGATCCAACCTAATAACCGAATCCTAGGCACCTAGGTTAACCGCTTTATGAATGACCTTATAACTAGAAGGATGCTTACAATGAACGCCTTCCTTACTGAATGCTAAAGAAAGACTAATAAAGTAGTCGTAAGTAATTCATTAAAAATGAATCTGTTAAGAGAAATTACTAGAGAGGGTACCTAATTTATTATCAAAACAGAACATTACATAATATAGTAAAGGAATTAATACATTCAGGAATTTATTAATTAATAAACACGAAACAAAACCAAATATATTCGTATCGAATACTTTACCCGACAAGTACAACTCCTTTTCATAAAAGCGTATCTCTCAGTGCGTAAGAAAAGCGATTCGCGACCGTAAACGCATACACGTGAGGTGTAGTTACGTTTGAGCGATGCTCTCAATGCCTGCGAGTCTGGCGATGCTATCGATGCCTGCGAGTCTAGCGATGCTGGCAATGCTATCGATGCCTGCGCACGTCAGTCTTGCTCAGCCTGTCAGTGATTCTGGTTACGAAATTATTATCGGTGGGGTTTTAGTTGTTATTTTGTTGGGATTTTACCGTTATAAGAGAGAATTCTCCATAGCGGGGAAGTCCTTTCTTACTTTAATTTTCTTTTTATTGTTTGGGGTTTGAATATTATAGTTATTTTTTTTTAAAAGACCCAGATCACTTATTTATGACAGAAATTGTATGGAGGATTTGGCGTCCTTTTATATCTAAATGGGACGAACATTACTCCTAGCGAATCTCAATGTCCAGCTGGCAACGTAATTATGACCTGCTTCTTCTTCAGACCTGGCACAGAGGGAGCTCCTTGCTTGATGAGATTGTCCAGCATTTGAGATTCGGTCTTATTAAATATACTTATATATTTTCTTATATGCTAGGGCGTTTCATATCACAGATCTCTTTAGATTTCGGTCAGTTGTGATATGTAGCAATACACACGCTTTAGGTTGCAATTATCAGGTTAGCCTCTTGAACTTTATATTAGGGAATCGCTTAGGTGTAGGTAAAATAGGGCCCTCACTACAATGCACTTACATAATAAATACCTCACGACTGAGGATTGCGTACACTAGAGTACGGACTATTTCTATTTGGGGTTATATTTAGCATATAGGATTAGAGTTTTGCATAATATTTGAATGTCAGGGGAAGGGTTGGATTTGGATTTTTATTAGGTATTAACGTATAAATAGATATTTTGATAGGTTTGCTAGGTAAAAAATGGGCGATCTTTAAATGGTTCAGCATGGTGGTGCTACTTCCTCAAATACTGCGAACTTCTGTGAGTAATATACACCCCTGTTCTGACCCAAACTATGGAAGACCCCACTTCCATTCAGAAGCTGGGCATTGAGACACGGGAAGAGTGAGATCGTCGCCTATGTTGATATAAAGGTCTACACCATCAGACAACACCCTCAATGGCCTCAATCTTGTAGCAAAAATACTGAATTATTGTGTCCATTGGCACCGTTAGGTGGGAATGACTCCTCAGGTATACTGTAAACTACACTAAGTTCTATCTTACTGAAAATTCTATCTGACTCAAATTTACTGAAAATATATTAAAACCCCTTAATTGATTAATTATAATGTCAAAAATAGTTCCTCATGATGAAGAGAAACTCCTCAAGGTGACGAACCACCCTTATGCCAATAAATCCACCCACCAAGAGTTTATATTAAACAAGCCAGAGACCTTGACAGTCTGAATGACGATTTCTAAGTTTTCTCCGAACAGCTTCGCCCGTCCTTTTATACCTTTACAATGACGACAATGGCTACAATGGGGACAAGAGCGACAAAAATACGTACTACATGGGTGGCAAACAAGAGGGACATTAGCGACAATTTCGACATCAGTGAAAAGAGCATCATTCAGACATCAGTGCATCGGCAACAATGGCGACAACGATGACATCGGTGACAAGAGTGACATCAGCGACATCCGCAACAATGGCGACAACGGCGATATCAGGGAAAATGGCAACATCGGCGACAACAGCTACACTGGCGACATCGGGGACAAGAGCGACATCAGCGACAATAGCGACATCGGCGACAAGAGCGACAACGACGACCTCGATGACAAGAGCGACAATGACGAAATCGGGGTCAATAGCGACATCAGCGACAACGGCGACGTCGGCGACAAGTGCAGCATAAGAATCTGAGGGCCTACCGCGAACCGTAAACGAAGTTTTTCCTCTCTGTCGCACTTGGAAGTCTGTACGCAAGTGGGAAAACTTCGTTTATGGCTCGCGGTAGCCCCTCTGCCTACTAGCCAACCAAATCTTAGCCTACTCTTTTGTATGACAGAAGGTCGTAACGTTCTTTTCTTAATTCTATATTATGATTTTTTCGATAAGTTCGAGTTTCGAATGTCGAGTGTTTTATATTAGTTGGACGCGCGGCACAAAAGCGTGGCGCGCGGCAAAGGCAAAAGTAAGGGGGTAGTAGCTATTATTGTTAGGTTTATTGCTATTTTTGGATCCCTTTTTTACCCTACTAATATTATAAATGAGAAGGTTTAGATGTTTACTCCGGTTGTAATCTATGACTATCCTAACATTCCATCAGACACACGCGGCCTGGACGCGGTGGTAGCGGCTCAAGCCGCGCCCCTTCCGCCGCCGCACGCCGCACGTATCCCAAATATTAGTTGAATGTGATAGTGAGTAAATAAAAGTTCGTTCTACAAATTACGGTTAATAACAAGATCTAAATCTCTTTTTTAACAGGCACCTTTCCTGACGCTCTAAAGATATCCATAGTGAAGCCACTACTATTTAAAAAGGGTAAAAAGGACGACGCTAATAACTATCGTCCGATAACTTTAATACCCGTTTTCACAAAAATCTTTGAGAAATGCATGCATAAAAG
Organism: Epiblema foenella; assembly: GCA_963556455.1. Taxonomy (NCBI): domain Eukaryota; kingdom Metazoa; phylum Arthropoda; class Insecta; order Lepidoptera; family Tortricidae; genus Epiblema; species Epiblema foenella. The sequence goes on from OY747095.1 coordinate 18,672,751, forward strand.
ACTTCTTGATTTTTGTACAAAACATAATGTAGTAAAAAAGAGCAATTTGGTTTTCTGAAAAACAAATCAACAACATTGGCCGTGTTTTCTTTACTAAAGTTAATATTATCTAATCTTAATGATAATTATATAACGACAGGATTATTCTTTGACCTGTCAAAGGCCTTCGACTTCGTTTCTCATGATCTGCTACTGCAAAAACTTGAATTACTTGGAATCAGAGAGCCAACACTTCAATGAATATCATCCTATTTAAAAATCGACAACAATGTGCCACAATATGTAAAATTGAAGACAGTAACGAGATGAAGAAATACTCTTCTGCATTCAGACACAACAAATACGGAGTCCCACAAGGAAGTGTTCTGGGTCCGATTTTGTTCCTACTCTTCTATATAAATGACATATCTGATATAATACACCATCACTGTATTTTATATGCCGATGATACTTCCATAATAGTAACATCCAATAAAGAGACGAGTACAGTTAAAGACCATGAGCAATATTATCCAGACAATAAAGGATTATCTCTATTCTAAAACTTAGTAATTAACCTCCAAAAATCAAAATATCTACAATTTAATCAAAGTAATCATTCCAACTATAATCTTAATATTCCTAAACTTCCACGAGGGCGGCGGCCGCAGCAGAGGCGGCCGAACATGCTAAAATCGCCAAATATAGCGGTCTCGGCGCCGAATACTTGTTCACGCCTTTCGGCGTCGAGACACTGGGTCCGTGGGGTCCTGGCGCTCTAAGCCTCTTCAAGGGACTATCGAAGAGGCTTATTGATGCCACAGGTGACCGAAGAGCTGGCAGCTACCTCGGCCAACGAATAAGTTTGGCTATTCAAAGAGGAAATGCTGCCAGTATCTTCGGCACCATGCCGCGGGGGCCATTTTTAGATTTAATTTAGTTTTATATTTAGATTTTAATTTAGTTGTAATTAGATTTATTTTTGTTAGTTAATATGTTTTTATTTAGTTTTTTGATTTCATAAGTGCATGTAAACTTAAGATATTAAATATTCCTAGTATAGAAAAGGTGTCGTTTTCTAAATTTCTAGGAGTAATTATCGATGAAAAACTCGTCTGGAAGTCGCATTTAGATAATATAAATAACCGTATTAATAAATATGTATATGCTCTCAAGTAAGTCAGCAGTCACCAACCGCAATATCATGTTATCATGCATATGTGGCATCAATTTTACGTTACGGACTAATACTATGGGGCTATAGCACAGACAGTAAACGAGCATTTATCGCACAAAAAAAGTGTCTATGAGCAATTTATAGACTGCGGCCAGACGAATCCTGCAGGCCACTTTTTTAAAAGCTCGGTTTATTACCATTTCCGGCGCTTTATGTCTTTGAAGTGTGTATGTTTGTCCAAAAACATAAATGGATATTCAAAAAAGCATGTGATACTTATCCTCGTGCCTGTCGAGATCCAGACAGACTTTAACCGAATGACCATACACGCTTAGCGAAACATAAAAAAAGTCGTTTAGTTATGTGTGAAGGTCTATAATAAAATATCTGCCGATTTGCGGTCGTTGCATATTATGTCATTTAAAAAGTATCTGTACCGATGGCTAGATGAAAAAAAACTTCTATAGCTTAAATGAATTCTTTTACACGTAATGGCAGGCGATATGATTTATTTTTCTACTCCTGTACTTTTTTTCGCGACTTACGCAATCGTGAACTCTAATATAAATACATACTTTATTATTCTGTAAAAAATCTATCTAGTCTATTGCCCAAAAACACTCCTTACCCTATAGGTTACACGTCCGTAAGGACTATTTTAAAAATGACCTTGAATTTACGTTCGGAAGGAAAGAACATAACTTGGTATTAAGTAGTGAATGTTACTAAAACATGAATCTAATATTAAGCATGTGTTTCCGTTTTAAAGACAATAAAAAAATCGTTTTTTACTTGTAAAGACAAATTTTCGCTACTCTCTTATGTTTTTAGGTGGTTTTTAGTTTCCGAAAATAGAAGTTAAGAAGTTAATGACCTTTGCAGGTAGTTAGTTTGACAGCTGTCAAAGTACCGTTAAGTTCATGGTCTAAGAAAACAAGTTTTTCTACGAATTTGACTTCAGTATACACTTATCTACGTGTACAAAGTATTTACTGCCTCACATAGTTACTTGTTTATGTTGTAAGTAAATAGTGTATTAAATGGTGGTAAAAAACCCTAGTTTGAACTGAAGTAAACACCCTTTTTCTAGAACTTGGTAATGCATTACTTATATTTTAAATTACTCGTTTGATATCAAGGATATCGCTAGCAATCATTGAATTGCACTCAATTTTTCATTGGCATAACTATAGCATAACACGTTCAGTTATCATATTCCTCATTTCACTTATTCACCAATTTAATTTTAGGTTGACAAAATCGTTAGCCATTTTCCTGATTTTCTTTCTGAGTTTCCTGTGTCGCTAGTTTTTTTGCTAAACTGTCAGTTTCGTAAATTTGCCAGTTTCTCAATCCACTAGTTATGTTATTTTTCAGCTTCCCTAATGGAGCTGTTTACCTATTTGTCATTTACACTAGGTAGTAAATTTTTCTAGTTTGCTCTATCCTTCAGTTTTTGTATTGAAACATATATATACCGTAATGAAAAGTATTTATACGCGATTTTTTAAGTCCATCTCCTGTAAAAAATACTTGCTCCCCATATAAGCATTCAACCCCCTTTTTAATGTATCTGAAGAAGTAAAGCCGTAAGTTATAATACAACGAAACTTGTGAACAAGGAAAGTAGCAAACCTGACAACCTAAACTAACTGATAAATAAAGAAGTTTGAGAACCAGGTAACTTAATAAAGGCATTGACAACTTAGTGATCTAATGAATAAACTGGTGAATGAGTGAAATTGATGAATAATTGAACTAACCAGCGATACACTAACTCATTCTGTAAGTCATTACTGATTTTGCTTTTTTCTTCCAGTTAAATTATCTTGTGTGAAATCAAGCAAAATGCCTTTCTTTAGCGGGCGCTGTTTGAGCACCGCTAAGTTGGTTGGTAAAACTGCTGTCATCACAGGATGTAATACAGGAATTGGCAAAGAGACTGCTATGGACTTCTATAAAAGAGGTTGGTTACAAAACCTACTTTTTTTTACTAGCCTGTAAAGGTGACACACCACAGTGGCGCACCAGGCGCCCAGACTCCTGTATATTCATATATACGCTTGTCAAAGTCATCCCGCCATCTCCATCTAGGCCTGCCCTGCCTGCTTTGCCCTAGCAGCAGTCAGTTGGTGACTATATATAATCCGGGATTACTACCATTTCCTTTTGGACAGCTATGAATAGGCGTTTGTAGTGATGAAGTTAAGACAATTGTTTTTCATATTTATATATTATTTCAGGAAAGAGTGAGACCTCCTGATACAGGTGCTTAAAAACCTACTCTAGGAGGCCCCACCACTATTGTAAAAACTAATTTAAGTTATCCAAATAAACGATTATTATTATTTTTTGCGATTATTAATGAATGGTGAATTTGTTTTTATTGCAATTATCACGACTATGGATTTTAACGACTTGCAGATTAGCCTTGCAGATAAATGTGGCCGGTTAGGCGGCTTTCCCGACTAGTCGGTACATTTCTTAATTTATAATTTACTGGAATACTTTTTTTCCTAATACATATTTATTTCAGCTCAACAATAATATATTACGTGAGAAAAATAATAATATATATACATAGGTATATACCGGCTTTGTCTTGGGTGCCTCAGGTGAGTGAAGTGAGCAGGAAGGTGTTTGCTGCAGTGGGATCTCTAAGGCGGCTTCGAAATTTTCTTCCCATCGCCACTAAGATTGTGCTCGCTCAAACATTACTTCTTCCTATTTTAGATTATGCCGTTATCTCCTACCTTAACCTTTCAGAGGAGCAACTTAATAAGCTTGAGCGTCTTCAAAATGTCTGCATTCGCTTCATATTTGGGTTACGCAAATATGACCATGTTTCTATTTCCGTACTAAACTCAAGTGGCTCCCTATCCGTTATCGTCGTAACTCTCACATTCTTTCTCTTTTATATAGTGTCCTTTTCAACCCTGCGACCCCTCGCTGTCTCAAGGAGCGTTTAGCTATTTTAATTCAATTTGATCCTCGAATAATTTGCTTTTAACCGTGCCATCCTCCTATTCAAAATTGTATAATTGTTCATTTACTTTTAAAGCTATTCGACTGTGGAACTCTCTTCCTCTTGACATAAGACGGGCAAAATCTAGTAATATTTTCAAATCCCTACTTAAAGAACATTAATTGTCACTCCCTTAATATCGACTATATATAGGTATATTTTGTTGCTTTTTTGGCTGATGTATATATGTATTTTATATATATATATGATTGTGTATAAATGTTTATATAATATATATGTATCTAAGCTTGTATATTTTATAAATCTGTTTCATAAGAATTTCTGCACCAATTTCGTCTACCTCTACCTTTATAGTTATACTGTTGTTGTTTTGATTCTGTGTGTAGCTGATTCATTTGTGTGAGGTGTGCAATAAAGGGTATTTGTATTGTATTGTATTGTATATTCCGGCTTCATTAATTGTTTCTACTGTCTGACTTATTAATAAATAATAATTATTATAAAAACTTCTAGCTACTCATGAAGCTCTAATATCTCCTATATACTTGATTTTATTTGTTGTTTAGATGTGTAATGCGCATTTACATTGGGTGTTGTGATGAGTTAAAAAGGAAATGGTAAAAATCCCGGAAAATATTCGTAGTCACCAGATATGTGTCAGCCGTCCCACTGAGCTATGAAATTATGTGTTTCAGGGGCAAGAGTGATAATGGCGTGTCGGGATTTGGAAAAGGCAGCTGCTACCAAATCTGAAATAGAAGAAAAATGCAAGAACATTGCAGATACAGGCAAGCTGATACTAGTCAAATGTGATCTGGCTTCTTTAAAATCTGTCCGGGAATGTGCACAAACAATATTGGACACCGAAGCACAGATCAAAATCCTAGTGAACAATGCAGGTGTCATGATGTGTCCTAAGAGTTACACCGAGGATGGGTTTGAAATGCAATTTGGGACTAACCACTTGGCCCACTTCCTGCTGACCCTGATGCTGCTGCCGCGCATGAGGAGCAGCACCCCAGCCAGGATTGTCACTGTTTCGTCGACAGCCCACGCCCGTGAGTGTATTGATTGGCATTTGAATCTTCATAATTAAATCCAATCAAACATACCTTCAGTACTTGAGAAGTTACTTAAAATCTGTAATGATAAATATTTAATATATTGCTGTCACAATAGCCATTGAAGACTGAGTCTATGAGCTTAGTCATGGTTTTTATATTATTTTTTTATGAAAAATCTATGCATGACTTATTTACAGGATATGGTATCAACTTTGATGACTTGAATTACAAAAACAGGTCATACAGTCCAGCGGAAGCATATTCTCAAAGCAAACTTGCAAATGTTTTATTTTCCAAGGAACTGGCGTCTAAACTGAAGGTATATCTAACTCTTTATTTATTACTGCCAGCAACACACAACTTGATGCAGTCGCCATGCGCGCGTCTCATCTTTGAGTGTAAACTATGATGCAGAGGGTAGACCATCTAGTCTCGAGTCACGTTGCTCCGGCTTGTGTGCCTTTATTAATATTAATTTATGTCTATTTTCCAGGAAAATAATATTGATGGTATTCATACCTACAGTTTACACCCGGGCGTGATCAAAACGGAACTGGGTAGACATTTGGACGACAGCTTGTTCTGGGGAGCTCGCCGACTAATTGGCACGATCTTTCTGCCGTTCATGAAATCCCCAGAACTTGGGGCTCAAACAAGCATCTATTGTTCAATTGACGAAAAATGTGAAGCGGAAACTGGACTATATTACAGGTAGGTTATAGGTTTTCGCGGGCTAGTTTTCCGCAACTTGACGTCTTATGCGTCTATTTGGCGTGATAGGATGTCGACGCTACTCATGCCAACCCGATTCTACCAGCACGGCTAGCACTATTTTTTTTTCCGCGTTAGTAAATTTAATAATCACTGATACCGAGATAGCCCACGCGCCATCATGTGCTAGCCATGCAGAAAGCCTAGCGGACCCTTGACGTTGCCGTCGACTTCTGATAGTGACCTCGGTGCTCCGAGATGTTTTGCCCGGTAAGCCTGACATAACCGGTTCTAACCGTAACCTAAGAAGCCTAAAACCTAGGTCCTTAGAAATTAAAAAAAAACCGTTTCGGTTACTTTCGGTTAAACTTTTCCTAATATAAACTATTAAATATGAATTCAATTTCCTGTATTATTTAGGCACTGTGAACTTTACTAATATGTGAAGTTATAATGTAGAATTAAGGGGTGATAAAAAAGGAGGCAATAGTGCGCTTGTGTTCATTAGTTGTCGTTTGATTCTAAAGATGCCTATGTGTTAAACTCAAACTTGAATGTGATTTATATTATTTATGAATGGGGGGGTGTAGTGGATAGCCACATGGGGTGGTTTCATTGTATTTCCTGATGATTAAATTTTATTTTCCATGTTTTACATTAAATAACGTTAACCGGTTAAAGTAATTTTACGTCATAACCGAAACCATAACCGGTTAGGAGATATGACCGGTTATTGCATTTCCTATTGTCTGTCGCAGTGTAATACGCAGCCATGCAGGAGGTAGAGTTATGATAAGTTCTGGCCAGTTCACTCTTGAGTCTGCGTTATTTGCTGTGGTTTTTGATCCACTGCAGGGTTATGCAGTTATCGCTACATACCCTGATGTTGTTGTGTGGTTTTGTAGGGCTTGTAGCACTAATCGACTGTCAGATAGTATGCGGATGGGGTATCCTTTTACCTCCCTAGAGACGATTACGTGAGCAGCCCTTATTATGCCCATACGCTCCGCCTGGAAGACTGTGCTTCTTATGGTGTCGAGATGCGTATGTTCAGGTCCTCCGAGAATACTCTCGATTCAGTGTCTGGCCTTGCCTTAGACCCGTGCGTAAAGATTTCAACTCCCTGGGGTTAAGGCCTTCTCGAGGGGATTCGTGCAGTTGATTTCTTTGGTAAAGACGATTTGCCTGGATTCTCGTATAATGTTGTTCGTCGCCTCTATGAGAGGTTCCTTGCCGTATAGTATTTCGGTGTGAGTTACTCTAGGAAACCTCCTGAGTTGTTATATTTAAGCCTTATGGCGGAAGCTAGAGCCTCCTGCCTGATGAAGAGGTGTAGCGACTCGGCGGTAGGCCCCCCAATGGCTTCCAGGGCTGCAGTTGGTGCCATGCAGCCCTTGGCCGCCATGCATGCCGATTTCTGGAGATGCTGTAGTTTATCTTTTACTGTGGCTGGAGTGGTGCGACACCACCACACTACGGTGCCGTAGCTTATCATTGGTCGAGTTACTGCCTGATAGGAGCAATAGAGTGATTTTGGGGATGATGCTCTAGTTACCATTCTATGGCACTGCCAGAAGCTTAGCTTATCTTTTTCACTTTTGTTGCTTAAGTGGCTGCTCCAATTCAACCTGCTGTCAATGATTACAAAAAAAATGAAATAAAATTATTCAAATCAAACTTTGCAATACTAAGGTATTGCACTGTTACTGTTTATAGTACCTCACCTATTATGAAACTGTAATAGTGCTAAGCAAGAATAAACAATAAACACAGCTGTATTACACCTAGACACAGAGTGACCTTTGGAGCTCTGTATTGAACAGCCTGGGCAGTCGGTAGTTTTCCAGATTCCGTTTTCCAGTATTACAGGTTTATTAAAGGAAAAGGAAACACACGGATAGGCGAGGAATAAAAACCGTTCACCGATTTTAGACTATTTGAATTACGTTAAGGTCCAAGGTGACGACCATTTCATTCCGCGACTGTAAACGTACATTCGATATTGGAAACTATCGGATATGGATATTTATAAAATTTGACGCTAATGTTCATTGGAGGCCCTGTTTTCATCTACCAAGTCCCTGCGCTATGAGTGTTACGACCTTGAGAAGTTGAGAAATCGCTGCTTGAAAAAGGCTTCCCAAATCTATATACATATAAAGCCCGACCAGAAATATATGATCCTGCGTCATGTTGCAGAATTTCATGGGAATTAATTTCTTACACTGGCATTCATTTTAATGATAGTTTGTTAGACTTGTTAGTGTCACAGTTGCTGTTTATTTAAATAATAGTAGTGTAGAAAATTAAATGATAAATGACAAAAAAATGCATAATACTATTCATTCAAGAGCGGAACATAATTAATAATGTATACGTATTATAATAAACTGATGAAAAAACGCTCGGGAAATGAAACTATTTTGCTGCAAAACATTTCCAAATTCATATATTTGTGGTCGATCGAGCTTTACCATAATATGTATCTGCGATAACATGTGTTGTTCTAGTGACTGCGCCGTCAAGACTCCCGGCAGCAAGGCTCAAAACGACGAGTACGCTAAGAAGCTTTGGGAAGTCTCTGTGGATCTAGTGGGGTTGAAGGATTACAACCCGTTTACGGCTGAGGACTCTGCACCTAAACATAATTACAATAATAATTAAAAATTATAGTCTCTCCACCAATCGCGTCCGTAGAAAAGTAGCTGAACATACTCTTTCTTTTGGGTAACTGTGTGAGAATGAGATAGTTTCTAAGCTACTCTTCTGTGATGCGAATGATTTCATTGGTTGGTCATTTAGAGTTCTAAACTAGAAATAAGTGTGGTTGTGGGTGTTTGATCCGGATTGGCGGTATCGGATCAAACTTAACAGTATTTTTTTACTTTATGTCCACTTAGGGGTGTTTAATTAACAGTACTTAGAGTTCTGCTCCTGCTACACGGTTGGCAACACGCCCTTTCCAGAACCGTTGTAACTGGTGGTTGTGCCGAAATTCAGCGACATTTAGCACCAACCACCAACTCAGCACACAGTTGTAAACGGCAAGTTCACCTTTGTGTCGCGTGTTGCCAACTAAGTAGCACGGCCACTAGTACCGTCGCAGTATCTTAAGAGCCTTTGGTCCTAGTGTTAGCGAAATTAACTTTGCAGGAAATTGCCCCAGACGAGGCCAGGGCCACGTTCGCGATAAGTAATTGTTTTATATTGATGAAGTTCTAAAGACTATAAATATGTAACGATATGTTTAATTTTACTACTTTATATTTCATTAAGCATCGTAAACAAAAATGTATACTGAATCGAAAATACTACAGGTGAAATGAAATTGTAACAAAAAGTATCTGAAATTCTTCGTCATAGCGTTTATTGACTCAATAAAGTTGTTTGAGTGTACTCTCTGAAGACGACATCTCTTAGTGGCTCAACTTGAATGGTAAGAAGTGCTAGGGCTCTTATACACTTGACGTTTAGAGCCCGCGATATACAGGCGGGCCACTCGTTTTATCTTGTTTTCGCCATTAAGAAGACTAGGATATCATCATAAGCTTGCCGCTTGCCGGGTGCGGGGTCTAACAATCAGGGAAAGAGAGCCCGTAAGCGTATGTAATACTGTTATACTGTTTTGTCACCGAATTGACGTACAATTATTATAAGTTACGTGAACAATGTCTCCTTTATGGCGCTACCTCACCTCCAGAACTTCTAAGGCCTGGTGTCTCGTGAGGTTTTGTAAATGGAACTATAATTTAACTATAATTACCCATAGTTAACATTTTCGACTATTATTTTACCAAGTCAGAGTTTTCTGATTACCGAAAATGCTACTAGGTTTATGATGTATTCTCATTTTATCGTACAATACTCAAACTAACTGCCTTACGTATGTGATACTAGTTACAGTACGACAAGGTTATGAAATAATCCTATTTTTTTCGTATTATACTTATATATATTACATATGCATATTATGCTTATTTTTTTAAAATTATTGTACTACGAATAATACTCGGGTGTTTTTGTCATTGAAGCTAGAGACTGTGGAATAGCCAAAGTACAGTTAATTGCAACGTTTTTGTTGCATTGCTAATTTAGTTCCGGTATTTTCGAAACAACTACTCAAATACCGCTAAAGTGATGTTACCTAATATTTTATAAAATAAGAGCATCTTTTTGTATCTCGGTTAATGGCTACGTAGCACAACGACATAATTTATGTGTGTTGATTTCATTAATATATATGAAATCGACACACTGGATTCCTTTATAATAAGATCCAAAAATGCGTACCTACATATTTATGAACGTTATTGTATAATAAAATAGACTATACTTTTACATTATATTAAGCAAGTGCAAACTGTTAAGAAATAAACTAGAATTTAATAAAATTAACATTACAACTTTTCATTGGTGGAGTGAATGCAATAAAGCAGGTTGTGGCTGAAACTGAAAATACCATGATCCCTATCCTCCTCATAACCATTTATCTATTACCGATTGTACCTTTTTTCTACAATCATCAACTACATGTTGAGACGGTTCCAATGAGGCGAAACAGGAAGGGTATATCTAGTGTAGTTTAAAGTTGCCGTGACCACCTTCTGTCTCCATTGGCAGATCAGCTCGGTGGTACAATAAAGTTGCATTTAGGTAAGTACATAAGTATACGAAAATTCAGCTGAATCTGATACCGGCAAATGGCTGAAAGAGGATTGCAAATCTTGAACAGTGCATGTAAAATATAAGCTTACTAGCGGCCGCCCGCGACTTCGTCCGCGTAGATTTTAGATGGTAACAAAGATATAAATGAGGTTTATTTGTTTCTGTCAGGTGATGCTATTAATCTTTTGTGAAAATTACTCGAAAGAAAAAATTAATGTCCGCCATCTTGGATTTGAAAATGGATTTAATTTTCGGAATCGGCACCCCAAGGAACCACAAAGATGACCCCATATCGATTTTTAAGAAAAATAAATGTCCGCCGTCTTGGATTTGAAAATGCACATCATTTTCGTAATCGGCACCCCAAGGAACCTCGACGATGACACCCATATCGATTTTTAAGAAAAATAATTTTCCTCCATCTTGGATTTGAAAATGCATATTATTTTCGTAATTGGCACCCCGAGGAACCTCGACGATGATACCCATATCGATTTATAAGAAAAATAAATGTCCCCCTCTAGGATTTGAAAATGGATGTCATTTTCGTAATCGGCACCCCGAGGAACCTCGACGATGACACCCATATCGATTTTTAAGAAAAATTAATGTCCACCATCTTGGATTTAAAAATGCATATCAATTTCGTAATCGGCAACCCGAGGAACCTCAACGATGACACCCATATCGATTTTTAAGAAAAATAAATGTCCCCCTCTGGGATTTGAAAATGGATGTCATTTTCGTAATCGGCACCCCGAGGAACCTCGACGATGACACCCATATCGATTTTTAAGAAAAATAATTTTCCTCCATCTTGGATTTGAAAATGCATATTATTTTCGTAATTGGCATCCCGAGGAACCTCGACGATGATACCCATATCGATTTATAAGAAAAATAAATGTCCCCCTCAAGGATTTGAAAATGGATGTCATTTTCGTAATCGGCACCCCGAGGAACCTCGACGATGACACCCATATCGATTTTTAAGAAAAATTAATGTCCACCATCTTGGATTTAAAAATGCATATCAATTTCGTAATCGGCAACCCGAGGAACCTCAACGATGACACCCATATCGATTTTTAAGAAAAATAAATGTCCCCCTCTGGGATTTGAAAATGGATGTCATTTTCGTAATCGGCACCCCGAGGAACCTCGACGATGACCACCCATGTCGATTTTTAAGAAAAAGAAATGTCCACCATCTTGGATTTAAAAATGCATATCAATTTCGTAATCGGCAACCCGAGGAACCTCAACGATGACACCCATATCGATTTTTAAGAAAAATAAATGTCCCCCTCTGGGATTTGAAAATGGATGTCATTTTCGTAATCATCACACCGAGGAACCTCGAAGGTGACACCCATGTCGATTTTTAAGAAAAATAATTATCCACCATGTTGGATTTGCAAATGCATATCATTTTCGTAATCGGCACCCCGAGGAATCTCGAAGCTCCTCGCACAAACTTGGAACCCCTTTTTACTCCATTAGGGGAACAATTTAGAAAAACACTGGAACACGTTTTGTTGTATTTAAACTGAGAGTCTATATACGAAGTTTTAAATCTCGCACTTCAAAAAAGATTTGCTCCGCCTACGAACTTGTAAACCCCTTTTCACGCCTTTAGGGGAGCAATTGAAAAAAACGCTGAAGTATTTTTTGTTGTATTTAAACAGAGTCTATTTACGAAGTTTGAAATCTCTCACTTCAAAATAGATTTGCTCCCGTACAAACTTAGAACCCCCTTTTCATCCCATTAGAGGAGCAATTTCAAACAAACGCTGAAATACATTTTGTTGTATTTAAACATAGTCTATTTACGAAGTACGAAATCTCTCACTTCAAAAAAAGATTTGCTCCCCGTACAAACTTAGAACCCCTTTTCATCCCTTTAGAGGAGCAATTTCAAAAAACGCTGAAATAATTTTTGTTGTATTTAAACAGAGAGTCTATATACGAAATTTAAATCTCTAACTTCAAAAAGAATTGCCCCCCGTACAAAGTTAGAACCCTCTTTTCACCCCTTTAGAGAAGCAATTTCAAAAAACGCTGAAATACGTTTTATTGTATTTAAACAGAGAGTCCGTATACGAAGTTTTAAATCCCGCACTTCAATAAATACTTGCTCCCCGTACGAAATTTAAACCCCTTTTCATCCCTTTAGAGGAGCAATTTCAAAAAACGCTGAAATACTTTTTGTTGTATTTAAACAGAGAGTCTATATACGAAATTTAAAACTCTAACTTCAAAAAGAATTGCTCCCCGTACAAAGTTAGAACCCTCTTTTCACCCCTTTAGAGAAGCAATTTCAAAAAACGCTGAAATACGTTTTATTGTATTTAAACAGAGAGTCCGTATACGAAGTTTTAAATCCCACACTTCAGTAAATACTTGCTCCCCGTACGAAATTTAAACCCCTTTTCATCCCTTTAGAGGAGCAATTTCAAAAAACGCTGAAATACTTTTTGTTGTATTTAAACAGAGAGTCTATATACGAAATTTAAAACTCTAACTTCAAAAAGAATTGCTCCCCGTACAAAGTTAGAACCCTCTTTTCACCCCTTTAGAGAAGCAATTTCAAAAAACGCTGAAATACGTTTTATTGTATTTAAACAGAGAGTCCGTATACGAAGTTTTAAATCCCGCACTTCAATAAATACTTGCTCCTCGTACGAACTTTTAAACCCCTTTTCACCGTTTAGAGGAGCTATTTCAAAAAACGGTGAAATACGTTTTGTTGTATATAAACAGAGAGGCTATATTCGAAGTTTTAAATCTCTCACTTCAAAAAAGATTTGCTCCTTTACAAACTTGGAACCCTCTTTTCACCCCTTTAGGGGAGTAATTTTGAAAGACGTTGAAATATGTTTTGTTGTATTTAAACATAGGGTCTATTTACGAAGTTTCAAATCTCTAACTTCGAAAAAGAATTTTTCCTCGTACAAAGTTGGAACCCCTTTTCACCCCTTTAGAGGAGCAATTTCAAAAAACCCTGAAACATATTTTGTTTTATTTAAACAGAGAGTCTATATACGAAGTTTTAAATCTCTCACTTCTAAAAAGATTTGCTCCCCATACAAACTTTGTACCCCTATTTTACCCTCTTTGGGTTAGAATTTTTCAAAACGCTGAGAATACTTTCTTTGGATTTAAGTTCGTAACCTTTTTACGAATTTTTAAGTTTTCAGCTCAAAAAAATAATTTTCTCCCATACAAACTTTGCACCCCTATTTGATCCCCTTATGGGTGGAATTTCCGAAAATCCCGTCTTATCCCTTGCATACGTCATAAAATTAGCTCTGGACCAAATTTGAAGTTTCTAGTTCCAGTAGTTTCGGCTATGCGTTGATGGCAGATCAGGACTTCTTCTTTTATATATTTAGATAGAAGATAGATAAAAATAATCCATTATTTATGAATCTATGCCATTGCGTGTAGACCTAAACATAATATTTATTTGCGCCTTACAACGGAAATAAGAGGGGAAAAGGTAGAATGCAGCATTGTCTAAGAAAACAAGGTCTGACAATAAGGATCGTGACACGAGGTCGAGTTGCCGCTTTATAGTAACAAAAAAGATAATTAAGGAAAAAAAATCTGCCGTTTACATGCAAAATAAATTGTTTACGCATCAAAATTGGCATTTACTTGTTTAAGCACACAAAATAAGTCAAGTTGAACATGAATGTACCTAATAATTTAATAAAATACTCACAGAATACATGAAAGTCAGGGAGTATCATAATACACTACTGGCAACACTGCTTACTCACACATACAAGCGTTATGTCAGTCTCTTTGACGTTAACCGCGATCTCGCTCGGATCTACTGATTTGCATATATCGCTCTCGGTCGGTGTCAGTTTAAGCAGTAATTGCCAAACTTTTTTGCCGTGCGGTTGCTAATAAGAGTTGGTGTAGGCCAGATTTTAAAATGGTTGGCTGTTCTATTCGGAACAGTAAGAGTAGAAGTGTTAAAGGCGGAACCTTATTGTTTTTCTACACTTCCACAAAACGAGTCAGTAGCCAACGAATGGCTTCACTATTGTGGAACGAAAACAACGAAAAAAAATGGTACACCGTACTACGTAAAGTTATTTGTTTTCTTAATTTGTGCATTTTAATGTTGTTGGGGTCCTTTTTATTCAGTCAAAATATAATTTTGACACTAAATGATAAGAATAGTGATGTGACTAAGCCGATACTTGACAATTGGAATATCAACCTATTATTTGCAAAAAACCGCAATCGTTGTGTCATGTTGTTATACTGATTGAATATAGCTGGGTCTATACTTTGGAATAGATGATTAGAATTCATATTATTTGGCAGGGAGACATGTAAGTAAAACAATTAAGGCCAGATGCCATACCTTTTTTTGTAACGGTTGTAATTTTGTTTTTTATACAGTCGTTTAATATAATTTATATCCTATTTTTTAAGTAAGACAACTATTTTTCCCCAAAATACAAAGTTTGAGAACCATCGATAGCAGGGAGTCTGAAGGTTGTGTCACCTACACTACTAACCGATGTGTTCGTTTGCCATACCTGAGGGGCTACCGTGAACCGAAAACGAACGAAGTTCGAATAGCTCCCTCTCTGTCGCACTTGCGAATTCGTGCGTGAGAGAGGGAGATATTCGAACTTCGTTCGATTTCGTTTCACGGTAGCCCCTCTGGGGTGCTACCGCGATTGAAAACGAACGAAGTTCGAATATCTCCCTCTCTGCCGCACGGATTAGCAAGTGCGACAGAGAGGGAGATATTCTAACTTCGTTCGTTTTCGTTTCCCGGTAGCCCTTCTGGCGAAGTATATTATTGTACCATGATTCTCACAACCAAGTGGAGTGAAGCGTTCTACACACCTATAAATTTGTCGAGACATAATGGGGGGTATCGTTTTTAGGGTTCCGTAGCCAAAATGGCAAAAACGGAACCCTTATAGTTTCGTCATGTCCGTCTGTCCGTCTGTCCGTCTGTCCGTCTGTCCGTCTGTCACAGCCGATTTACTCGGAAACTATAAGTACTACAGTGATGAAATTTGATGGGAATATGTGTTGTATGAACCGCTACAAAATTATGACACTAAATAGTAAAAAAAAGAATTGGGGGTGGGGCCCCCCATACATGTAACTGAGGGATGAAAATTTTTTTTTCGATGTACATACCCGTGTGGGGTATCAATGGAAAGGTCTTTTAAAATGATATAAAGTTTTCTAAAAAACATTTTTCTTAAAGTGAACGGTTTTTGAGATATCAGCTCTCAAAGTCGTAAAAAGTATGTCCCCCCCCCTCTATTTTTATAACTACGGGGTATAAAATTCTAAAAAAAATAGAGGTGATGCATGCTAATTAACTCTTTCAACGATTTTTGGTTTGATCAAAGTATCTCTTATAGTTTTTGAGATAGGTTGATTTAACTGTAATTTTGGTTAAGTTATTTTTGCTGTTTTATAGATACTAGTACGGAACCCTTCGTGCGCGAGTCCAACTCGCCCTTGGCCGGTTTTGTGCTCACGAGTTGGCGCCACTGTCGAGTAAGGTCCAGCTGTCAAAAGTTGTTATTGGTTATTATGGGCATGAGAACGAAGTTTACAACATTTAAATATATTCAATACCTTAAAACCGTACCGTAAAAATATCGAACATAACGCATTATAGCGCGGTCCCGTTTTGTTCGGAAAAAAGGAGGAAATAAGTTTCCGAGAGACAAAACTGTCTCAAAGCCCTGAAAGTCATTGACCCTTAACTCATATTTGCCATAATTAGACCCCGTTATCTTGTCGCACAGAAATTGTGTTTTAGTAGAGCGTGAATGCTCGACTATCTAAATGTCGATACTGTATATCATTGATAATTTCAAAGAAGTGTCGCTAGGTACTACTTATTACTTTTGTATAAAAATATATATAATAATAAACGAAGACATAAAAGTCTAGGTTGTTCGTTAGGATTTATCATAGTTTATTCACAATAATAATTACAATAAACTTTACACAATTATACAACGTCAGTGTAGCTATGGGTTATATAAGGATTTTCGTGATGACAAGTTCCACATTGGGCAGCAACTGTAAATCCTGGTGCACATACATGCGAAGGACACACTGACCAGCCCCACACAATTTCAAATAACAATTGCCTTTTAAAAGCTGCTGGTGATCAACTGGTGATGGTAATACAAAAAGTTTTAATTAAAATTGAGCACAGACTTAAAAGGCGAAAATTCAATTGCATTATATGAACATCGATATCAAGAAGGTCGATAAAAAAAACATTCACGTTCTACTGAAAAACAATTTCAGTGCGACAAGATAACGGGGTCTAGCCATAATCAAGCTCAGGTATTGCAAAATAGTCACCATATTGTTCCAATATTCCAATTAGATATTAACCCGCGTAGCGCAACCACAGAGTGACATTTGACGTTTCGAAGACCCCACGCTACACTAGCGCCTCTAGCGGCGAATTCATACGCGATAGCCCTCATTCCGTTGTTCGTTGATAGTGACTAGTGACAAATCGAAACTATCGAAAGGACTGTGGAGCGCTTAAGAAGACCAGCGTGACCACTTTTAGTAGTTTCCTACTTTTTTGGTAGTTTTGTAGGAATTTTTTCAAGCTTTCAGTAGTAGAAAATAAGTCAGTAGTTTTTAGTAGTTTATAGCAATCTACAATTGGCTACTTGACAATTTTTGAAAATCTGTTTCAATATGTTAAAAATGTTGTAAATTAAACGTTTCAGCTTTTAATGAAACATATATTTGTTTACTTATTATGAATTTCATACTTTTAGAATTTAATTTAAATTTTCGCGCTAAAACGCGATCCAGTTCATATTTCAATACCACGATAATATTGTGATAATAATAACCGTGTATCTGACCCCTATGGGAGATCATAGCAATACTGCAAGTTATAAGATTTGCAAGATAGGGATATGATGACCTTGGTTGTCTCGCTCTATCTTGAAGTTGTCCCTTTGCATGATTGAGTGTTTTACTGACATTCTTTCCCTTTCGCACTCACTAACTTACTAGCAAAGGGCGAATGCTTGTTCCGAACTATTATATAGAAGATTTATACACAAATAATTGCGATTTAAACACAATCAAGCTCAATTTAGTTAGTCTAGTAGTTTCTACTAGATTATGAAATTCATTTGGTATTATTTAGTAGTTTTCTGACCACTCTTTTAGTAGGAACCCCGATTATAAAGTGGTCACACTGGAGAAGACTGGCTGTCATATCTAGATTGAGAAACGTTCTAATTTGACCCATTGTGACATTAAGTAAAGCTTTTTTTAATACAAAAATACCATTCAATATAATTCTACGTTAAATTTTAAGTAATTAAGAAAGCACTTGACTCACATTTTATAACATATGTAGCTTCTAAGCTTTTGCTCGAAGAATAGTTTACTTATAAATTCCGATCGGTACAGTGTAGAATCTGTATACATGTCAATATCCAAACGGTCCTTCGTAGGTCAATATCAATCTCATAAACATAGAAACAGAGCAAGCAGAGTACTTTTCTATATCTCATAAATAACAATTCGCTGTTTCATTAAATTGTGAAGCGGAAAAGGCAGCGTTTTTGTTAGTACATCATGTCTCTCCACTGTCTCTAAATGCTTTCATCATCGGTTTTATATAATTATATTTATGTACCGATTCATGTGTTCTTAGCTTGGGAGCTCGCGAACTTTTTACACAATGGAGTACGACAACGACGAGAATACCTGGCGCCGACCGTCTGTGCCCAAAGTAGACCGGTCCACGTGCAACCAGATCCCTAAGCGGTCAACCACTGTGGCCGTGGTGGTGCTCGGCTTGGCCGTCATGAGCTGCCTGCTTGGGTACTGCGTGCTCAGCGAGACGCTGCCTTACGAGTCGAGAACTCTACGACTGGTTATTATAGTAAGAGAATTTTCTACTTATTCAATGATCAGCCACAACATAGATTCTATAAACATTGTAGCAGTATTATGATCTTGCTGCCTACATCACAATGAACCTATTTATTCGAAAGTGATTACAATTGACACAACAAAGTGCATCCTATTTCCACATTCTATTGTAGGAGTTATAGTACTACTTACAGGTATCTATCCGGTTATATTATTGTATTGATTTTATTTTGTAGTTTTTTCGCCATGGAGCTAGAACCCCAGTTACAACTTATAAAAGTGACCCCTTCAAAGCGTACCAATGGCCAGAAGGCTTGGGAGGTCTAACTAATGTGAGTATTAAAGCTTTACCTATTTGAATAATAGTATAATTGTGTTGTGTATGGTCCCTGTCCAACAATTTAATATTGTATGTCATTGTCATTGCTAAAATGTAGTTTCTTAGTATTAATAAGGCAGCAAGGCAGGCACAGTATTGGGCATCTCCTTGCAGGCAGTGCCTAGCTAGCACTAGCCCCTGATCAGGGGGGAACAATTTTCATGTCACTTAAATGGAGCCTTCAAAATTTTATTTTTCCCATGTCTTTTAGGGTTCCATCCCTCAAAAGGAAAAAACTGAATTATAGGATCACTGTTGTCCATCCGTCTGTCTGTCCCTTTCTTCCCCCTTTATTTCGGGGACATGTGGAGATATTGAGTTGAAATTGACACTGTATAATCAGGTATCCTTTCCCTCTTGGTTTTCCCTTGAAACTGTCAAAAAATTAAACTTGTTACTAAGTGTTAGTAAGAACTAAGTTGAAAAGACATGAGCATTGCATGCTGCAAGAAATGTATATTTAGGCACTCAAGAGAATCAAAATTTATATTCTATTCACCTAGAACTATGAAACCTGGCAAGAATATCATCTTATACTACAAATACAGGGAAAAACTTTACATTTGAAATTAAATCATAAAAAATATGTGCCTACAAATTTGTATGGAACCCTCAGTGGGTGCACTTGTCCGGTTTTCTTCATTCAGGCCCTAGGCAAAAGGTGCCTAGAGAGGCTGTTCTGCTTTCTAGCCCTTTTATTATGAGCAGTTTTAACTAAGTATAGGAGCGCTCATGACCCAGAGCAGATATGATAGCAGTTGTTAAGCCAAGTAGAGCCAAGAACTTGTAAAAGCCAAGTTGCCCACTCACGTGACATGGGGGATCAAAGTTGCACCACGTACGTAGCAAGTCCCCACCGGTGACCCACAGGTAACCCTACACGTAATCCCCAGGTGGTGCTAATAGTTTAAAAAAACTGGCAACCGTACTGTCTTCTCGAAAATCTCACGGTTCGAAATAAATATTAAAATCCTGATAGCAACAATTAAAATGTTAGAAATAACACATACACATACATAAACTCACGCTTATGTTCCCAAAAGGGGTAGGCACAGCATATGAAATTGAATTACATGCCACATTTAGCAATTGTAGATTTAAAATCAAAATCAAAACATTTATTCTGCAAATAGGCCTCAAGGGCACTTTTACTAGTCAAAATCTATCTAGGTACATTAAATAAAAATAATACAATAATCAAAGTATCATTAATTAAATGTAGTGTTACATGTCAAAAATAAGACTAAGAAACTAATAACAATCGAGATTTGTTAGAGATGTAAAAGGTCTCTAAGCGTCAAGATAAAAGGTAATAAACTAGGTACACTAATCATAATAAAATATTTTGAGCTATATCTATAACACGTCAACATGAAAATAATAAAATCTAATAAATGAATATCCTCAGAGATGTATAAGGTCTCTGAGCGTCAGTCTAAAAATAAAATCTAATGAGAACAGAGCGAAGTCTCTCATCATGTCAATTCCACTGAACACTAAGTACGAAGTTACTAGTCCTTGCAAACATGAACAGACCGGACCCCACAAACAGCACCCGTTCACGAGTATGACGTATCTCAGCCATCGCCTCCCTCGACCATATGTTAGGGAAGGTTATATATAGGTTATAGGTAATCGCGGGCTTGGTTTCCGCAACTCGACGTCAAATCATGCGCCTATTTTGCGTGATGGGTCAGTGGCACTACTCGTGCCAACCCAGTTCCACCAGAAAGCCTAGCAGACCCTTGATGTTGCCGACGACTTCAAGTAGAGACCTCGGTGATCCGAGGTGTTTGGTCCGGTAAGCTGCCACCCCAGGGCATGTCAAGATGATGTGGGCGGCTGTCTCTTCGTCCTCCATGCAGGCTCTGCGGAGAGGGCTGTCTGTAACACCTAGGGTGAAAAGGTGCTTGTTTAGTAGGGCATGACCAGTGATGGCCCCCGTTAGGAGGCGGAGTGTAGGCCTTTTCAGCTGCATCAGCCTCCTTGACAATCCGGGGTTGATTGTCGGGAGGGCCTCCTTGGTTTGCCTGCAGGTACCTAAGTTGTGCCAATATTTTTGGTGTTCTACCTTGGTGTTTTGTCGCAGTGTACTACGCAGCCATGCAGAAGGCAGAGGTATTATAGGTTCTGGTCCCTCCACACTCGAGTCCGACCCTTCTCTGGCTAGTGCATCCGCTGCGTCATTACCGCGTGAATTGCTGTGGCCTTTGATCCATTGCAGGGTTATGTCGTTATCGGTACATACCTCCGTCAGGATCTTGTGGCACTCATGTATCAGCCCTGATGTTGTTGTGTGGTTCTGTAGGGCTTGTAGCACTGATCGACTATCAGAAAGTATGCGGATGGGGTATCCTCTTACCTCCCTGGAGACGATTGCGTGGGCAGCCATTATTATGCCCATACACTCCGCCTGAAAGACCGTGCTGTGGGCTCCTAATGGTGTCGAGATGTGTATGTTCAGGTCCTCCGAGAATACTCCCGATCCAGTGCCTGACCTTGTCTTGGACCCGTCCGTGAAGATTCTCAACTCCCTGGGGTTAAGACCTTCTCGAGGGGATTCGTGCAGTTGTATTTTGTACTTTTTGTCGAAGACAAATTGCCTGGGTATCGTGTCGTTCGTCGCCTCTATGAGAGGTTCCTTGCCTATTGCCTCGTATAGTATTTCGGTGTGAGGTACCCTTGGCAACCTCCAGAGTTTCTGTTTTTTAAGCCGTATGGCGGAAGCTAGAGCCTCCTGCCTAATAAAGAGGTGTAGCGGCGGTAGGCCCACTATGGCTTCCAGGGCTGCAGTCAGTGTGGTCCTCATGCAGCCCGTGGTCGCCATGCATGCCAGTCTCTGGAGACGCTGTAGTTTAGCTTCGACCGTAGTTAGAGTGGTGCGAGGCCACCACACTACGGCGCCGTAGCTTACCATTGGTCGAATTACTGCCTGATAGAGCCATAGAGTAATTTTGGGGTTGAGCCCCCATGTTCTACCTACCATTCTACGGCACTGCCAGAAGAAGTTAGGGAAGGTTGCGACCCGATCAACGACGCCACCGTAAGCAAAGACTTTTAGGCGAGCATGACATATTCAAGCTGCAGGACATTATAATCAAAGTGGTACTTAATAATAAAATATCGAATACAATGAGATACCTCATGATGTGCTCAAATGTACATGAAATGATTTTAGAACAGTAAAAGTCCAGACTAAAATTGTAGTTATACATGTCTACATTATAAACCATTACTAATTCTAGTAAATTAGACAATTGGCAAAAGCTTCTTGATCGTTTAAAAAATCATTGACGGGATAATACGCCTTGCTTACCAAGTGACTTTTAACGTGACACTTAAATCTGTTGAAGGGCAAATTCACTACATCCATGGGTATTTGATTATAAAAGCGTATACAGTTCCCCACGAAGGACGTGCTAACTTTACGGAGACGACAGGCTGCCACTGCAAGCTTGTTTTTACTTCTCGTGTTGTAGTCGTGGATTTCGCTGTTAAGTTTGAGTTCATGGAGATTTTTCCGCACATACATAATGTTCTCAAAAATGTATTGAGAAGCTACAGTGAGAATGTTTGCCTCTCTGAATTTTTCTCTTAAGGAGGCACGAGCTCCTAGTTCATAAATAGAACGCACTGCTCGTTTTTGTAGTACGAAGATAGTCTGGATATCCGCCGCTTTCCCCCACAGCAGGATTCCATAGGACATAATACTGTGGAAGTAACTGTAGTACACCAATTTTGCTGTCTCGATGTTTGTCAGGTGCCTGATTCGCCTCACTGCATAGGCTGCGGAGCTAAGTTTTCCTGATTGTTCGCGACGCAAAACTCGTTATCTGTGCTGAAGAGATGTAAGGGGGCAGGAGAGGTGCGGGGTGACCGGGGGTGCATCTAGGCGCTTCCGAACGGGCCCGATTGGTGCCGATATACATGTCGCGACCGCCGCACGTCTCTTGCGCTCATTTTTTTATGTGTGTACCTACCTTTTATTTTAAAACTCACTAAATACAAAATTGTGCATTTCTCGGGCTTTCACTGGTGCTTTTAACTCCCAGCTGTGACACTGATAATGTGGCTATATGTGCATGCCATTGAAGTTTTGAATCTAAGGTTATTCCCAAAAATACAGTCTTGTCTTCGAATTCTAGAATTTCGCCCTTCAATTTAATTTTTGAGTTATTTATGTGCTTAACATTGGGCAAAATAAATTTTATGCACTTCGTCTTCTTTGCATTAAAAAGCAGGTTATTGGCTGTAAACCAATTTATTATAGTGGATAATACATCATTAATGCAGTCGAAGCTTTTCTCTTTTCTATCCACTTTGAAAATTAGAGACGTGTCATCTCCAAATAAAACTATATCATGTGTACCCTGCACAAGCTCTCGTAAGTCATTTATGTAGACTAAAAATAAGAACGGTCCTAGGATGGATCCTTGCGGTATTCCAAGAGCAACGTTTGACCCTGTTGACGAGGTCCCATTGATGACTACTCGCTGTGTTCTGTTCGATAGATATGATGAAAGTTTATCCCATAGTGCCTAAGCTTTCTGGTCAAATTTTCGTGATCAACGCAATCAAATGCTTTTGATAAATCACAGACAACTCCAACAGCATCTTGAGCCTTTTCCCAGGCATCAAAAATATGTTTAATGAGTACCACACCGGCATCCGTGGTGGAACAGCCTCTAGTAAATCCGAATTGCTTACTGTTCAGCAGTTTATTACGATTGAAATCGGATAGAAGCTGATTAAGGATAAGTTTCTCAAAAATTTTGCTTAATGCCGGTAGTATTGAGATAGGTCCGAAGTTTGTGGGGTCTGATTTCGTTCCTGATTTGAACAACGGGATAATTTTACTATGTTTCATCAAGTCAGGAAAAACTCCAGTATCAATACTTCTATTAAAGATATCAGCTATCTTCTACAATGTCGTCTGCCCATCGGTTTTTTGGTCTTCCAACCCTTCTTTTACCCAGTGGCCCAAGCCACTTTGTAGACTGTGAGGTCCATCTTTTGTCCGTGTACCTTGTAATGTGACCTGCCCAATGTTGCCATTTGAATTTCAATGCGTGTTTGAGACCATCTGTTAATTTCGTCTTCTTCCTTATTTCTTCACTTCGAACTTTCTCTATTTTTCTAAGTTTCAGGATGCTTCTTTCCATTGCACGTTGAGTTATGATTATTTTATTTCTTATTTTGTTTGTAAATACCCAGGTTTGACAACCATATGTTAAACTAGGTAAGGTGCAGGTTTCTATGACAGTCTTTTTTAGTGTCATGCTATAGCTTCCCTTTATAATTTCTTTTTGGGCCCAAAAACTTTTCCAGCAGTTGACTCATCTCTCCACTTCCTTTTCATTGCTACCCTGGCTGAAGGAAACTTGTTTGCCAAGGTATTTATAGTTGTTAATATATTCGATTTGGTTGTTATCTACTTGGATAATTTTTTGTTTGCCATTAGTCATCACTTTGGTTTTATCAATGTTCATAAGTAGTCCTACTTTTTTGCTCTCGCTGCTAAGAGTCTGAATCATTTGTTGCAGTTCTGTGGCTGACTTAGCAAAGATAGCGATGTCATCTGCGAATCTTAAATGGCTTAGATGTTTATCAATTATCCAAATACCGTTTTTGTCCCAATTGATGTTTTGAAATATATTCTCCAGTACAGCAATGAAACCTCTTTGTATTGTGATTTCTTCTCCTTTTGTTTCTAGCCTTATTTTGCTCGAGTTGTTTTTGTAGATGTTTTTTAGAATGTTTATATAGTTTACTTCTATGTTGCTCGATTGTAGTGCCTTCCATATGGAGGTGTGAGAGATGCTGTCAAATGATTTTTGATAGTCTATAAAGCCAAAATAGAGGGGCTGGTTGTGTTCCTTGAATTTTTCAATTATTTGTTCCAGAGTATGTATATGATCTATTGTACTATAGCCTGAACGGAAGCCTGCTTGTTCTACTGGCTGTTTATTGTCTATCTTTTCCGTTATTCGTGATAGTATGATTGAAGAGAACAACTTGTACATGCTGGGAAGTAGGCTTATCGGGCGGTAGTTTCTAATATCGAATGGGCTACCTTTCTTGTATAGGAGTACTATTTCTGACTTGCACCATTGGTGTGGTACTGTTCCTTTTGCTAGAACCATGTTGAAAAGTTTTGTTATGAATGTGAGTAAAATAGTGGCTCCTATCTTTAAGGCTTCACTACTGACACCGTCTGGGCCGGCGCTTTTTTCAGATTTTAGTTTCTATATATGATTTAGGGGTTCGACTGACGAGCGACCCCGGGGCGCGCGAGCGTTAGGTATCTAGGTACAGCTTCGCGCGCCGCCCATTGCAAGCCCCCTGACGAGTGCGACATGAAGTACTCACCTCAATGCTCATGCGTTGACAAAAATGTCGTAAGCGCCGCAGGATTTCATACATCTTACGCGTTTACGTCACACAGTCAAATTTTTGTAACGAACGGAACGTTTACGAATCTTGTTACTTAATTTAATTTGGAACTCACAATATGACAATAACGATTTCAAATTCAAATTCCAACTGCTGCCGTGTGTGATATATCTAAATACATAAAGAAAAAACTGACTGACTGATTGACATATCAACACACAGCCCAAACCGCTAGTTCAAGAGATTCCAAATTTGGCACGTAGGTTCCTTATAAGGCCTAGAGGTGACACTAAGAAAGGATTTTCCAAATTTCACCCCCTAAAGGGGTGAAACGGGGGTCCAAAGTTTGTATGTAAAACCGTATTTATTGAAGTGAGAGACATGAAACTTTGTACATAGACTCTGTGTTTAAATATATTAATGGCGTATTTCAGCGTTTTTCTACATTTCTCCACTAAAGGGGTGAAAAGGGGGTTCAAAGTTTGTACGGGAAGCAAATCTTTTTTGAAGTGAGATATTTGAAACTTCGTATATAGACTCTATGTTTAAATACAACAAAATATATTTAGCGCTTTTTCGAAATTGCTCCCCTAAAAGGGTGAAAAGGGGTTTTCAAGTTTATACGGAGAGCAAATCTTTTTTGAAGTGAGAGATTTAAAACTTCGTATATAGACTCTCTGTTAAAATACAACAAATAATGTTTCAGCGTTTTTTGAAATTACTCCCCAAAGGGGTGAAAAGTGGATTTCAAGTATGTACGGCGAGCAAATCTTTTTTGAAATGAGAGATTTAAAACTTAGTATATAGACTCTCTGTTTAAATACAACAAAACATATTTAAGCGTTTTTCGAAATTGCTCCCCTAAAAGGGTGGAAAGGGGGTTTCAAGTTTGTACGGGGAGCAAATCTTTTTTGAAGTGAGATATTTAAAACTTCGTATATAGACAGTTTAAATACAACAAAACACGTTTCAGCGTTTTTCGAAATTGCCCTTTAAGGGGCGAAAAAAGGGTTCCAAGTTTATGCGGGGAGCAAATTAACTCTTTTCTTAAAAATCGATATGGGTGTCATTTTCGAGATTCCTCGGGGTGCCGATTACGAAAATGACATGCATTTTCAAATAAAAGATGGCGGACATTTATGTTTCTTAAAAATCGATATGGGTGTTACCTTTGTGGTTCCTCGGGGTGCCGATTACGAAAATAACATCCATTTTCAAATCCAAGATGGCGGGGCGGACATTTATTTTTCATAAAAATCGATATGGGTGTCATTTTTGTGGTTTATCGGGGTGCCGATTACGAAAATGACATACATTTTGAAATCGAAGATGGCGGACATTTATTTTCCTTAATTATCGATATGGGTGTCATTCTCGAGGTTCCTCGAGGTTCCTCGAGGTGCCGATTACTAAAACGACACGAATTTTCAAATCCAAGATGGCGGATATTTATTTTTCTTAAAAATCGATATGGATGTCATCTTCGAGGTTCCTCGGGGTGCCGATTACGGAAATGACATCCATTTTCAAATCCAAGATGGCGGACATTTATTTTTCTTAAAAATCAATATGGGTCTCTTCTTCGAGGTTCCTCGAGGTGCAGATTACAAAAATGACATGCATTTTCAAATCAAAGATGGCGGATATTTATTTTTATATAAATCGATATGGGTGTAGTCTTCGAGGTTCCTCGTGGTGCCGATTACGAAAATGGCATCCAATACATATCTACATGCAGGTCAAACAGAGAACCTCCTTTTTTGTAGACGGTTAAAAATTACTCTTAGTACGCGGGCGAAGCCGCGGGAAAAAACATGTATATATATGTTATGTGGTTATTATTTAATAAATAATAGAATAAAATGTATATAATCGTTACCAAAAATTAATTGGCTGTTGATTTATTAAAATAAAAACCGGCCAAGTGCGGGTCGAATCACACACAATGAAGGGTTCCGTACCAACACCTACTAGTCTACATTTAAAACCACTATCCAATACAGTGAATCTAAAAAAGTGGTATCTTCATAGGGAACTCACGTCACTTACGACCTTTTGTTAAGGCAAGACACTTTTTCCGCGAAAACACAAAAACCGGAAAATCTATCTTGTTCAAAACAAAAATCGTTGAAAGTATTTATTAATGCACACCACCCCAATTGTTTCAGAATTTTAAACTTCATAGTTTGGAAATTAGAGAAGGGGGGGGGGTGTATCAAATCGGAATAATAACTATACTGCTGTAGTTCTTGAGTACTTACGAGTATATTACGTGTTTAGTGTTAATTATGAGGTTTACTACTGGGTTGTCATATTATATAAGTCTATGGATCTCAAATCTTTTGCAGTGCCAATCAAAGGAATTACTTAGAATCTTATAACTTCTTATTGGTTTGATTCACCTGACTGGGCATTCCAAAATAAAACAGCCTCTACAATAAATACCATTTTTATATGAACTTAAGTATAAATATGATGCATGAAAGTGGTTGGTGACTATCATATACACTACATCTCAAAAAAACCCCTCTTTTGCTGCTAACAGATACTAAGTATATGTTGGTACCTTACCTCACCTCATTTGAAGTAGGACATTCAACCACCTAATTTTTGGAAGTAAGGTACTCTTTCAAACTTTCTTGAGAAACAAAGAAATTACGACCTTATTCTACGAGACATACCGTTCATATTAAAACGCAAGTAGGAGAATATATCAATTAATTGATAATCGTGGATATTCTTTGTTTCATTTGTTTCTTTTAGTGCTAATAATATGTTGATGGCATGAAGTAGTTATGTATTTTGCTTTTCCAAAAGTTACCAATATTTGTGACTTTAGAGATCCGCAAGATAATCACACATAATACACCACACAACTCACATAATATATCAATACACATAATATACTATTCAGAATATATTGTTGAATTACAGTCATCTATAATGCCTGATAAGATAAGCCAGAAAATGTATAACTTACCGAACCTTCTTTATTAATGATGGTACCGATTGATTAATTAGTTTAATTTTGATTTATTTAACTGAAATGCAAGCGTCGTATCATAATAGAGGTACTTTTACGAAGTTATTTATTATGCTATCATATTACTTATAAAATCAAAATGTGTTTAAAATTTTGTATTTCGGTTTTTTACATTGACGTGGAACTTTAAAATGTTTTATTTTTATTATTTTAACTATAACTAACAATACTTCATATCATAGAAAAAGAAAATTACAGTTATCTAATTATGTCCAGGTTTCGCTAATTTTCTTGGTCTATTGTGTGTTACTGTTACCTCGCCCCAAGCAACATTTGGCGAAATATTTTGTTCGGAAATAAGTTGATGAATGCATGTATATTGTAATTATTAACATGAAATTACCTAATACAGACAGGAAAACTTCAACTGTATGAGTTAGGCAAGAAATATCGCAGCTATTACGCAAATTTTATTGATGAAGAATACTATGAGAAAGATGTACAAGTGCGCAGTAGTGACAAGTCTAGGTGCCTGATGAGTGCTGCCACATTCCTTGCTGGGCTGTACCCACCAGCAGAGCGCCAGGTCTGGAACCCAGAGCTGCTTTGGCAACCTATACCAATTCACTCCTTACCAAAAGATTTAGACAATGTAAGTAAATAAATTTCAATACACATTACAGTTACGTATGCTAATCAGAAAACTTACTTTTTTACATTATATTTTACATTGACAGCCTAGCTGGATTCTCTGTTAGTTTCTGCCATAGCACTATGGCAAGGTTAGGTTGGCCGTGAATGTGTTACATCATCTTTCCTCAGATTGTTGCCAGTACAAAACCATGTAAAGTTTGGAAGGCTATGTATGAAGAGTTACTAGAAGAATCCAATGCAGATCCCAAATACACGGAACTATTTGATTATTTGAGCAAATACACGAATCAGAGCATGCGCAGCGTCCTGGAGGTGGACTTCCTCTACAGCACGTTTCTGGCGCAGCAGGACGCCGGCCTCAAGCTACCGGAATGGACAAAAAATGTCTTCCCCAACAAGATGAGGGCACCCTTCATGCACAGTCTGGCCTTACTCTCCTACAACCAAACTCTACAAAGATTCAAAGTAGGTAAGAAGTCAACCTTGATTTTATATTGGGGTTATCAAGCGGTTGATAATTGAACAGTTAATTTCTTGGTTGCATATTTCACTGGTTCTATTTGAATAGGTACTTGAACACATGGACAGATTATAAACTACTATTAGCTAGTTAACCATGCCAGTAGTAATGCAACTAAGGGCATTCATCCATATTTAATGCAATTGCATTACCCCAAACTAGGGAGTCTTGATTGAATAGTAGATTGTGTCTCAAGGGAGCAAAATGGTATATGTATTTAAGGCAAGAACGGTATATTGAATCCCGAGCGAATCGACCATTCCATTCTAAAGTAGATTTTTGAGCTGTTACGGATTAAAGTATTTATGCCCAAGATGAAAATATTTTTGCTACCGATTGGCGCATTATGCTTTTCACACCAGGTGGGCTAGCACAACTTGCTGCCAAGTCGTATCTCGCGCGACTCAGCGATTCCTGTCTCACTCGAACTGTGCGAATTGGAAAGAGGAGGGTAGATTTATCTCTACTCGCGTCGCGTCGCAGCGGCAGTTATGCTAGCCCCACAGTTGTTCAGAAGTGTCATTGTTGCCCTCAAATGAATGAAAGAAAGTACAACTTTGATCGCTCATTTGAGGCAACAATGACTTCTTTGATTAGCAGATAATTAAAATAATACTACCGCGCGCCATACATGACACCTTCCGCTTCAAGCGATCACCGGTCACGCCGCTTCAGTGTTAAAATGGTTGATAGATTTCCTTGAATCTTACGTTACGATGGCATTTTGCGAGTGTCTAAAGAAAGCGGCCACACCTACATTAGATTTTATTGACGGTCTACTTTTCTCACAGACGTACGACTTTCAATTGACTGGGTATCGTCCAGTGCTCACACACAGGATAGATAAACTGAAAAAAGTTTTTGACGTGGCCTGTAGAAACGTTTTGTACCTCTAGTATTTATTTTTACGAAACGTAAACACAAACGAACGCGTTTGCGTTTAGTCTCAATTTGTATGGCAACAAATAGTTACCACCAAAGGCTATCAGAGGCGCTATTCGCATTAAAAGCATCGCATACAAACGTTTCTGTTTATGTTTTGAAAAATATATCAGAGGTACGGTATAAGGTTGTGTCGCAGGTCCGCTGCTGAGCGAGATGCGGGCGAGCCTGGAGCAGAGCGCGGGGTACAGCGGCGAGGGCGCCGCGCCGCGCTCGCTGCTGGTGTACTCGGGGCACGACGTGAACGTGGTGGCGCTGTGGCGCGCGCTCGGCTACCAATACCTGGAGCCCGACTACGGCGCTAGCCTCGTCTTCGAGCTGCACGAGGAACTAGAGCAGGGCTTCTTTGTCAAGGTCACTGTTTATATAACATATCGTGTGTTTATGTCACACCTGGCCATATAGTGACAATTATTGAACCTCCCACTTCCTGGCCAGGGGGCGACATACAATTTTGTACTTACAACGGGTGAAGATTGTCTTGCCTTCAGTTCGAGCGTCAAATGCCTGCGATCTGAGTCATTCTTTGTTTTATCGCTCTGGTCATCTACTAATGTAGCCACGCCGTAGTTGCAGTCACACGCAGGTCGGAGCAGAGCGTAACTTATTCAAAAGGTGGCAGTCAAGTAGTGTGACATGCAATGCAACACACCCTCGCGTTCAAGTTTCAACGCAGGAGGATTTATTTATATCTATAAATCTTCGACATAATAATAATTTGTCAGTAATAATGCATATGAAATTGAAGTTCTTTTATGCTACATCTAACTCACCGGCCAAGTGCGTGTCGGGCCACGCACAGCGTAGGGTTCCGTAGTTGCCCGTCCATCACGTCACTGGTCATATGCGAAATTACGGACGGAGTAGAAGGGTTTTTACTGATCTTAGTACTGATGATGTACTTTTTTTGAGATGTTGTGGTCACTTATCAAAAAGGAACATAGACATGAATATGATATGTCTGACTGTTACTCAGATTGTGAAATGGAAAATGTTGAAAATATCGATCCAAATGTGTAGGTAAAATATTAATGTTAAGTACAGTCACCGGCATAAATAAGTTATCATTTAGTAACCTTGTCACACTTTAACGTCGTGTTTAAAATGTCATACGAAATTGTCAAACGATTAAAAGCGACAAGGTACAAAAATCACCACTTATTTATGACGATGACTATACCTAGAAGTTACGAACGGATCTAGTATGAAAGCCTTCATGTTGTTTGTATCCCTCTCACACGCGGGTTATTTACTTAGGTGCGATAGGGACGCCAATGATATAACATTTTCCATACTAGCCCCGTAAGTAGATGCTGTTTTTAAGTAGGCAGGTATTGAGTTTTATTCGTGTAAATATTTCCCAATAAGATTTATTTTGTTGTACTTTATGTTTTAAAGTGAAGATAATGTTTCATTTACTAATGACAATAAAACTGAGTATTTTCAAAGTTATTGAAGGTGGTTGTAACATCTCTATATTATACAATAATATTTTTCACTTGGACATTTGACACTAAAAAATAAAGTTCCATAATAATGGATATGAAAACGTCACTCATTTAATACAACCATTGATTGACAGTTCGGGTGCCATCGTATTCCGATTGAGATCCGAGTTTTCTCGAAGGAAAATCATTTTGCAATAGATCTGTAATTGGATGTAATGTTTTTGGTCAGGTGTTTTACCGCAACAACACGAAGATCGAAGTGCCGATGGAGCTGAAGCTGCCGTTCTGCGAGGAGCCGTGCCCCTACAGCCAGTTCCTGCAGCACGTAGACAAGCTCGTCCCCAAGGACTGGGAAGCCGAGTGCCAGAACATCCCGCACTGAAACGGTACTTCCCACTTCTTGTACACAACTCACAAATTTTGAACCTTTTGCTTAAGGATTACATGGTACATCCAAAACAATTAGGAATTATCCCATTGCACCGTGTTTATTTCACACGCCATAGTGGTTATCAGCCCAATAAATTGAAGAATTGTACGGGGAGTGTTAAACCGGGGCTACATTACACGCGGCTTTATTAAGTAAGTAGGATAGGTATACTATACTACTGTTATGAAACTTACTAACTACGCCGGCTTTATTCATGTCATATATTTGATTTTTATATATTTTTATTAATTTGCTAATTCTGTCTTGTGCGGAGGCGGGCAGAGGCCTGAAAGGGACATAGTTATCTGGCAAAACGAGATATCACCACTACAGCAAAACCCTTTAAAATCTTTAATAAATCCTTTTATTATTTTCATAAAACTTAAAATCAACCCACACATTTTTATTTCTTATTACCTACTTTTAAAAGTTAGCTTTAGTCGTTATTAATTATCCCTTGTTAAATGTTTATGAGCTTCAATACATCTGGGCGGCGTCTGCAAGTACGAATAGCACGATAGGTTGTATAGTCACGTTTCGCAGCCGAAATCGCCTAAAGCGCATCTAAAGCGTCATATGCGACTTGACAAAAAAACCTATCGCGCTAGAAGCTAGGGCTGGTTTTCTCGTTCCGGATTGTGATAAGGCTCACTTCTCATATCTTGCTCATCATCTTGCCATACTTGCCGTAATCTGGTTTGAAGTAAGTCGGAAATCCATATATAGACTACTTAATATAAGTGTATTTTATAAAAAAATGTGCCAAGAGGCGGGTCTGTTACATTAGGATTAGTTTTAAGGGCTTGCGCATGTTTAGACGGGCGTATAATATGAAATATAGAAGTTTATTGTTAAATATAAAATAATTTATTGTAAATGTATGTCGTCGGCACAGAATACATAATGGATTCCACTACTCTATTCTATTTTAGTAGTTGCGTACAGAAAGTAGAAAAGTCCGATGTTTGGTGGCGCAAACAACCTGAATGATGACTTTTTTTTGCATTTTCATCGCGTTAGGCCGAATGTCGAATGATTTGCTCGTAATACACGGCAGCAATTACTGTTTTTGTATACCCTACTCTGGCACGCGACCCAGTTCCAACCACGGTCGGATAGTCTGCTTAGAGCAGCCCGAGAGTCCGAAGTAGCAAGCGGAACTGGCGTGCTATTTGTAGGCTGACATGCGTTGAATTCGTCGCCGAATACAACCTGTATATGGCGAGGCTTAGAGGTCACGCTTCTCTGCAGCGGGTTGTAATCTTATCAGAGTAGTGTCAATATACAAAGAATTAAGAAACACACGTTCCTCTTCAATCCGCGTAGATCTAAATTTACTGGTTATTATTGAATAACTCGCCAATCTATCTTTCTAAATTCGGCCATTCCTGAACTTTATTGCAACGAGATAAGGTTTACAAGTAATGAAGCGCAGAGTATCGGTTGTACAATCAATACAAACTGTATAGATACTGTTTACGTCAACTGTATCTAAGCTCTATAATTTTATAGAATTGTATTCCTATTTTTAGGTGAACATCAGAATAGCTGGACCACGTTTGGGTTAGCTCAAACTTGCAAAATGTCACGTGGACCAGCCGTGCTGATGTTTACATTTTTAATCTTTGAATTGGTTACATTCCATGTATAACAACACCTACTTGTCTTAGTCATTTTATACTCTTGTTATAATATCTTGCCATCTTCTTTGGTCAAATATTTGTATTCATATACTCGTAGTACCTAGCTAGTAAATAAAGGCCAATCTCAGGCTACATTGTTGTTTTTATATTGTGATTGTTATAAATATATGTTTATATTTTATGTGGAACACGTGGCATTCATTTCTCCCCTGCCCTTATACTCGTACACTATTGTAGCCGCGTTTTATGATAAAGTGTGTACAACTACGACAGTACTTGTGAACTTTAACCTGTAGGTATGCCTACAAGATAGGTTTATTATCATCATCATCATATCTGCCGAAAGACGTGCATTGCTGGATCTCCCCCAGTAATAAATAGGCGGTCCTTTGCCACTCGTGTCCAGCGGACTCCTCTACAAGATGCGTCAGCATCATATTGGACTGAAATAACAGGGATATAGTTACGTGTTTTTCACAGCAGACAGTAAAGATCCCCGAAATCCATACTACTATTATAAATCTATCTGTCCGATACCTCTTTACGCTTAAACCGCATAACGGATTTAGATATAAATAATCAGTATCCCGAGGAAGGACATAAGATAGTTTCTATCGCGGAATTCATACCTTAAGGGAATAATGGGAACGAAAGTTTGCATGGAGATACGAACGACTTCCACACGGACGAAGTCGTGGGCAACAGCTAGTAAATAAATATATATACCTTGCAATTTTAACAATTGCTCGATTGTA
Organism: Epiblema foenella; assembly: GCA_963556455.1. Lineage (NCBI taxonomy): Eukaryota > Metazoa > Arthropoda > Insecta > Lepidoptera > Tortricidae > Epiblema > Epiblema foenella. The sequence goes on from OY747095.1 coordinate 18,707,406, forward strand.
ATAAAAAAAATTACACCGTGGGCGTCAATAACCCGAACAAACGATTTTAGAGCCTAATTAGAGTATACAAAGTTAAATAACATGTAGTCCAAAAACCCATAATTTAAGGGATATTCATTATTTAAAACAAATCACAAGTTAAAAAATCTCAATTGTAAGACACCCTAAAGGCGTGATGTAGTCACCTACCAGTTTTACACGCAGAGGCACTACCTACATGGTTGTTAGCCCGTTTCACTTAATTAAGTTTCGTATCTATCTTACAATAAGGTTTCACTACCGAAAGTTTTGTTCTGTTCTCAATCGCGAGAGCGCAAACTATTTACCTTTACTGATAACTGATGACTGGCTGATAATAACTGGAGAATAATTAAACTTGCTCACTCTCTGAAGTAAAGGTTTGTTCAAAATAAGCGGTCGATTAATACGATTTAATTTGTACTGAAATAGTAATTTCATTAAGACAAATAATTGCATCCATGTTGATACAGCTCGTACTGTCGTCAAAAATACGTGGTTTAAATTTTTCGGGTTATTGACGCCCACTGTGTATATAGATTAACATAAGTGTAACAAACAAAAACCCACCATATTCTATGCTAATTTCTGAATCAAATTAGTTATAGTGCGGGTCATTCACGATACTATAAAATGTTTTAAGTTACGTAAAAGCGCAGAGCGCACATATAGCCTGGATTCTAGGTTGTTTGGTAGCTAAGATGACTTTCAGGGATAATAGAGGTCATTTTAGTCCACACTTACTTTAGTCTAAATAATAAGTCTTCTATACGTAGTTTCTAAAATATTTTATTTTTATAATTTGTACTTTTTCCTTACGATCATACAAAAAGAAGAATCCGGTCAAGTGCGAGTACGACTCGCGCACCGAGGGTTCCGTATGATATTCCGTACAGATGTGTACCGGTTCCAACACTTTTAATTCAGGAAAATCTCAACAACATGGTGTAGAAATTGAACGCCATGGGTACAGCGCCATGTATCGGCGAATTTTGTTACAATTTTCAGCAACTGAATAATTTAGTATGTATGGTGGTTTTTCAAGGATAATTCTTTATCACGTGAACTGATTTCAATTTGTTTTCTTTAGTTTAAAGAAGGTACTTTCAGCATAAACGCATAGGAATTTAGACAACAAAAATACACGCAAAGTTGATTAAATTATAAAATAGTATAAAAATGTTTTTCGATGATAATTGATAAAAAAAGAAAAACTTGGATAGAGCTAGTTATATTTTTTCTGTAAAATAAAAAATTGTTTCAGAATGTGCAACTCAAGCCCTTTCATATGAGACCCCACATATAGCGATGTGACAGACAGACAAAGTGAAACCATAAGGGTTCCTTTTTATCATTTTGGTACGGAACCCTAAAAACATGGAAAACTGTTACTTATTAACATGTTTTTTTTTTCGATTGAAGGAAGGCATAGTGTGAGAACACTAAGTAATCAAAATGCGGTTGGTAGTATATATTAATTATTATTAAATACGTGTACATATAATAAACAACGATACACAAAAAATGGTACAAATTTGCATTAATATTAGTTATTATGTGTATATATGAAATATTGTATAAAATTATTTGTGTGTAACTTATATCTACTGGACGGCACAAGAATATGGAATGTTAACTTAATACTAAACATACACTTACATTTCTAAGAGTACAATTCCTATCGGTGGTTTTAAGTAATTTTACGCATTGGTCCATTGCTGCCTAGCTTAGCTAACAATGATAGCGTTTACGTCGGACATAAAGCATTAGTTCCTTACTACTTCATTAATTTATTTTCCATTACTTGAAAGTATGTAAGTTGGAGAACGGGGGGAATGCTATATGTCCGACATAATCACGATCATGCTAGCTAGACGACGTAAACAAGGTGTTGGAGTAGGCAGTAGACCGCAGCCATGTGTTCGTGCGCGCTTGTCGCCCTTGCGACTTGTTGAAACTAATTCGATAAGTAGGTACTGCTCGAACCATCTCTCGATCCTCGAACCAGTTTCACGCTGGGCTGAGCGCAGCTGAGGCTGAGCTGCGTTTGCAGACGCATGTTACAATTTGAAGCGCACATTTTTTATTTAAAATATAAAAATATATGATTTTATTGTACAGTCAGCTGCAATAGCTACTAAGAAAAAAAACCTACAAACGTACAAACATTCTACATGACTGCTAAAATCATTAAAAAAAATGTAAAATTGCTGGACACTCATTTTATTGCAGTGTTGAGCGCAATAATATTTGTATGAGGCACAAGGTAGGTAACGGGTGATATTATGAATATTCATTCGTGTAGGCGTCTTCGTGATTAATATTTATTAGGTACAAATATTTGTTCGAATGTTAGGGGAAGACCGGGTAATGGGAGTCAGCGGGTAATGGTGGTCACCCACACATCTCCAAAACTACAAACACTAGAAATAAGTTTACAGGCGTTCCCGGCCCGCTCTGGCCCCGCGCTAGTGCTGCGACTGCGCCGCGCCAGTATGGCGACGGCATCGGGATTAAGAGGTGTGTTTTGTTTTTGCGGCTCGCCGATGTAAATTTTCACGGACGCAAAATAGACGGAAAGTACTATAATTATTGATTTACTTATATGTGACTTTTTATGTCTTTACTAATGCACATTAAGTGTAACGATTTCATACTTAAATCACGCGTGCTGTTAACACGTATCATGTGTTTATTTTTTTTTCTTCATAAAATACTTGTGGGTAATGAGGATCAGGTGACCCCCATTGCCCGCTAGTGACAATAATGAGGTTTGGTACAGGTGTACCTCATGTGGTTTATGGGCTCACGCAGATTGTACTGGGTGGGAGTCTGCCAAGGGCTATGTTTGCGATTTGTGTTAGATTTTTGTATGATCCTCATTACCCGCAAAGGTGACCACAATAACCCATACCTCTGTGCAATGGGAGTCAAAACAGTTAATTTTTGTAACTTTCATATTTGCCAAAGATGATTAGTAATGTGATGATATTTGATCTCAAATAATAGTTAATTAAGTAGATTTTGTTATGAGGCGGTTGCAATAAAGATTTCGTTTCATTTTATTTTTTTATTTTAATTCTTGCTTAAGTGATCCCCATTACCCCTTTCTACCCTACTATATAATAACAAATACTATAATTCCTAGTCTATAAATTTAGATTTACCTAGCTACGTCTAGTTCGATGTTATGTCTTAGTAATTAGTAAGTGTCAAATGACTAAAATACGTGGCAGATACAGTCAACAACAATCAGAGATGTATCCAGTTAGTTTTCAAACTCAAATTACTTTATCGTATCTTTTCATTTTTGGATGCAGTATGTTTGTAAAGTATAATACTAACTTATTTCCGATAAAAAACAATAGTAAGGCTTTTAACTTCCGGCAATGGAAACAATACAGTCAAATTGAATGTTGGGAACACCGTACTTATACATGAAAGAAGCTTTACATCTATGACTCCCAATTATTTAATAGACTTCCCGACACAATTAAAATATGAAGAAAACTTAGAAACCGCAAATAGTTTTAAACATTTGTCTAAATACTTAATAAGGAAATGTAATTATAATTATTTATAATGTTAAGGATTATTTAAATGATTTTGACATTGAAACTCATCCGTAGCTTTTATGACTTTTTTTCATGTCAGCAATAAAATAAAAATATTATTTTGATGCTGACATTATTTTAATTTGTATATTTTTAGCCCCTTATTTGGAATTTTGATATGACGACTTTCATTTTATTATGTCAAATATGACATTGCCATTTTTTGTCTTGTATCAGATGATATGACATTGTATTTGTTATTATTATTCGTTTTGTTGAATTTTAATTAAGTGACATTGCAACCCCACGTGGTTGCCGGGTAAGAATTGCGCCACCCCATCTCTTCCCGTGGGTTTCGTAGGAGGCGAATAAGGGAAAATCGGAGGGTGGGCAGCAGCATCCTTCGATCATTACCACCATCAAACTGCGGTCGCCAACCCGCCTGCCAAGCGTGGCGACTATGGCAAATCCCCCCCAAGGGAAAAATAAAAAACATGCCCGACAAAATCAAACCTAGACCCCTAGTCCCCGGCGGCCCCGCTATTCCTGGCTCCGGTAGCGGCCATGGTAACGGTGGGGCAGGGGGTGCTACAGTGAATCCCCGGCAGAGACCCGGCTACCAAAACCGACGACCCTTGGCCCTGGCAACATTTAACTGCCGAACACTGCGGACCGACGAGAAACTGCTGGAACTGGAGGAAGAATTGAGCAAGATACGTTGGGGAATCGTAGGGTTATCAGAAATCCGTAGAGAGGGGGAGGATACGATAACCCTGAAGTCCGGTAACTTGCTTTATTTCCGGGAGGGCGACCAACAGTCCCAGGGAGGTGTCGGGTTTATCGTCCACAAGTCCCTCGTAAACAGCGTGGTGAAAATCGAGAGTGTGTCGACCAGGGTAGCGTGCCTTGTACTAAGAATGACCCAACGGTATTCGTTGAAGGTCATACAGGTTTACGCACCGACCTCGACGCACTCCGACGATGAGGTGGAAGCTATGTACGAGGATATTTCCAGAGCCATTCATAGCTCCAAAACTCACTTCACAGTTGTTATGGGGGACTTCAACGCTAAACTGGGCAAACGGGACGGTGAAGAGCTGAGAGTGGGGCAATTTGGAGTGGGGCGAAGGAATCACCGGGGACATCTACTGGCTGGTTTCATGGAGAAGGAGGGACTCTACATGATGAACTCCTTCTTCAGGAAACGTGAGCATAGGAAATGGACCTGGATGAGCCCGGATGGTGCAACGAGGAATGAGATAGACTTTATCATGTCGACGAAAAAGCATATATTTAATGATGTCTCTGTGATCAACGCGGTCAAGACGGGCAGTGATCACCGTATGGTACGAGGCACATTAAATATTCAGTTTAAGCTAGAGAGAAGTCGATTGATAAAGTCTACGCTCCGCCCGGCACCAGCCCAACTACAAAACCCCGAGAGCTTTCAACTCGAATTGCAAAACCGTTTCGAAGGCCTAGGGAGCGACGTGGACGAAAACAACGATGGGTTTGTGGAAGCTGTCCATACGGTCGGGTCCAAGTTCTTCAAGACCCGTCGTAAAAAGGTCCAGAAGATCTCTGACTTCACTCTGAGGCTCATGGATGTAAGACGTGAGATGATCCTGCAGTCTTCAGATGATGCGTCTCGCTTTCGGCGGCTCAACAGACAGATCTCGAAGTGCCTGAGGCGCGATTTACGCCGATTTAACACTAACTGTGTTGAAGAGGCTATTGAGCGCAACAGAGGCTCTAAGGTTTTCGCTAGAGATCTGTCTATTGGTCAGAGCCAGATGACTAAGCTGAAGACCGACGATGGCAGAATCATTTCTTCCAAACCTGAGCTTCTGCGTGAAGTTGAGAGGTTCTATGGGCAGCTATACACAACCACCCGAAGACCCGCCGTTGATCTAGCCAAAGACCCTAGAGCTAGATTAACCCGACACTATACCGAAGATATCCCGGACGTCAGCCTGTATGAGATTAGTATGGCTCTCAAACAGTTGAAGAACGGCAAAGCCCCGGGTGACGACGGAATTACAGCAGAAATCCTGAAGGCGGGCGGTAAACCTGTCCTCAGAGCCCTTCAGACGCTGTTTAATTCTGTAATTCACGAGGGGAAAACGCCGCAAGCATGGAACAGAAGTGTGGTGGTGCTTTTCTTCAAAAAAGGCGATAACACTTTGCTGAAGAATTACAGACCCATCTCACTTCTGAGCCATGTTTACAAACTGTTTTCGAGAGTCATCACGAACCGTCTCGCGCGCAGGTTTGACGACTTCCAGCCTCCCGAACAAGCCGGATTCCGAAAAGGCTACAGTACCGTAGACCACATACATGCCTTGCGACAGGTTATACAGAAGACCGAAGAGTATAACTTGCCACTTTGTTTAGCATTTGTGGACTACGAGAAAGCCTTCGATTCGATCGAGACTTGGGCTGTACTGCAGTCTCTCCAGAGGTGCCAAGTTGACTACCGGTATATCGAAGTCCTGAAGTGCTTGTACGAAAACGCCACCATGTCCGTCCGACTACAGGACCAGGAAACAAAGCCTGTTCCACTGCAGAGGGGAGTCAGACAAGGAGATGTGATCTCTCCGAAGCTCTTCACCGCTGCACTGGAGGATGCTTTTAAATTTCTGGACTGGGAAGGACGAGGCATCAACGTAAATGGCGAGTACATCACTCACCTTCGATTTGCTGACGACATTGTAGTCATGGCTGAGACCATGGAGGACCTCAGTACAATGCTCGTTGATCTCAGCAGAGTTTCCGATCGAGTTGGTCTGAAAATGAACATGGACAAGACGAAGGTCATGTCTAATGCCCATGTTGTACCAACTCCCGTAATAATCGGCGGCTCTGCGCTCGAAGTTGTTGACGAGTACGTATACCTGGGACAAACAGTCCAGTTGGGTAGGTCCAACTTCGAGAAAGAGATCACTCGTCGAATCCGACTCGGCTGGGCAGCGTTCGGGAAGCTTCGCAGTGTATTCTCGTCCAATTTACCGCAGTGCCTCAAGTCAAAAGTCTTTGACCAGTGTGTGTTGCCAGTGATGACATATGGATCCGAAACATGGGCGCTAACGATGGGCCTCATAAGAAAGCTCAAGGTCACCCAAAGAGCAATGGAACGAGCTATGCTCGGGGTTTCTCTGCGTGATAGAATTAGGAATGATGCTATCCGTAGTAGAACTGGGGTCACCGACATAGCCTTCAAAATTGCGAGACTTAAGTGGCAGTGGGCAGGGCACATTGCTCGCAGGACTGACGGTCGATGGGGTCAGAAACTGCTTGAGTGGCGTCCACGCACCGGAAGACGAGCTGTCGGTAGGCCTCCGACAAGGTGGAGTGATGACCTGGTGAAGGTCGCGGGAATCCGGTGGAAACGAACGGCACAGGACCGGTCTAAATGGCGAGCCTTGGGGGAGGCCTATGTTCAGCAGTGGACGTCTTTTGGCTGAAATGATGATGATGATGATGATGATGATGCAACCCCACGTTCGTACGCCGTAAGGCACAACATAGCTGTACCACTTTTATAACCTAGCTTTGTTGACGAAAAATAAATTTCATATCATTTCACCCAGGACCCCGTAAGGGCACATAGACTTATTACAATGGCGTAAGGTAATAAAGTAGATACATCTCTTTGGTTTCGACTGTACATGTATGTGAATGTTTTATCCACCGGCAGTAAACGTCTTGGAAGGAAGCATTTACGTGTTTGTTATCTGCATTGGACGGATTGTATTATAATACTATTTACTGCAAACTAACTAGCCTAGTTTAAGAGGTCAGCTACAAAATTGTCCCGGACGACGACTCTTTTCCATTAGCAATGACAATAGAACCGACGTTAAGATATTTTTGAGTGCGCTAGTAATAAATTTGTGCTCCTGACTGAAGTATTCAAACATAAGTACGATTAAGTATATATAGTATACGGTGCTTTTTAAATAACTTTGGTGCGCTGTAATTTAGCATCCCAGTGCAACGCATATTAAAACATCAAAAATGTAATTATTCCGTTATTAGACAGCTGTCACTGTACCCAAGCTATTTTAAAAGCGTTATAGTTTTACTGACGTTAGCCGGGGTCATGGACTCGATCAGTCTCATGTGGAATACATTCACTAAGAGTGGATATATCAAATTATTACCTATTATTAAACTACAGACCCAATACAATAGAACACATATAAAACTAGTCTTATAAATGAACACAATTTACATTATTTGATACGAAATAATTACACGCACTAATTGACTAGATTGGGAAACAATCTGGATCGTGCGGACTCGAGTTGCCAATTTTTCTTTTCAATAAGATCTGTACCTCCCAGTAAGATTCTTATAAAAGTTTATTATGAATCTTTAATTATAATGCCAAATACGCTAAAGTAGTGAATGTTTGCATAAGATTAATTGTAGACACTTGTGTACGTAAGTATTACTTGAATGTTTTTTTTTGTAATATGTCAAAAATCACGTTATTTGTAAATTTCAGTAAATATTTACTTTTTACGTTTTCTTTACGAATTATGTATCGTAATTGCATAGGATATATTTTTATTTTAGCAATCTGTTCTAGAAAGTACCTATTTTCAAATTTGACTTAAAGTTGTGTAGCTCCTTAATATTTAAACAAATAAAATCGATATCTTGATTGAAACTTAATCCTCACTTCCAATTTGATGACCAATCTAGGCGTAACATTGTGTCGTATTCCTATGGAATATTGTATTCGCCGTTCTTACTAGTAGTTCTCGACAACAATTAGGCAGCGCAACAGGCACTCGAGGGCTTTTGTTATAAACTTATAATGGAGTTCCTTACAGTTACCTAAGTACTTAGTGTACTCATCAGAAACTAAAATATAGCTTATCTTAAAAGTTAAAGTATAACCCAAATAGGGTAGAAAATGGTTGAACTTACACCATTTAAACATTAAAGCAGGTACTTGAACAATAATGTCGTAATGTACGAGTATGACTTTAAAAAATAACGACACTCAACCATAAAAACTTAAGGGCTTAAACTGAACCCTCCATTATAGTAAGATCCACCATAAAATAATGATTGCATAGAAAGTTTGACATGTTACTAAGGCATTTACATCTCCCTACGCCACTCCGGCCTTTATGTATCCCGGCGTCATGTATAGCTTCACTTGTTTTGACACTTGTTTGAATCAAAGTCCATGCCGCACATAGCAATTAAAGTGTTCAATCAAGTAAAGCGCTACCTGGGGCCGGCATTACAGATACTACCCAAAATAAGGAAGTATAGTTACTGACCGCAACAGGTGAGCACGTGGCGCTCCTTGTAAGCGCGCATGGATGTGTACACGACCACCGCCGCCCATATGGCGACGGACACCCATGACGCTATGATGGCCAACTGCAGGAGCAAGCCCGTATTTATGTAATACTCCCCTTGAGTTACTATACCGTTAGGATTTTTCTGTATGTAGTCCATGTAATCATAAATGGCTTGGCAGCTGAGACGGAAGTGAATAGCGGTGGTTTGGTCTCCAGCAGCACGAAGTTCCTGGAACATATTAAATTACGTCTGAATATAACGCAGATTACGTATGAATAAGAATTCAGGGCCGTGCTTGCGTTGTGCGATACCGCTAAGTTTTAAATTACCCATTTCTATCAGACGCACGTGCCTCATTCGAGAGATAAATAAAAAAGCCTTTATTTCCAAATTCCCATTTTGCATTAGAATTCTTTTGTTTAATCGTTAGTAAGTTTCTTATATCTAATAGTTAGTGTTAAGTTTATGTATATTATTTACTAATTATTTATTTAATTTGGACCCCTCTTCGAGTGTAGGCCTCCTCCAACTCTCTCCATTTTTGTCTTTCTTCCGCTTTGTTTAGCCAGTCTTTCCCTGCAGTTTCTTTTATATCATCTATCCATCGTTTATATGGCTTTCCCACTTTCCTTTTGCCAATAGGGCCTCTCCATTTCGTTGCCAATATTATCCATCTATTGTCTTTATACCTTGCGATATGTCCTTGACCATCGCCATTTTAGTTTGAGGGCTTGAGTTAGTGCGTCTTGTAACTTTGTTTTTTCTCTTATAGACGTACTTTTTATTTTTTGGATCTGTTTTATATTGAGCATGCTCCTTTCCATGGCTCTTTGGGTGGTTCTTATCTTTTTCTTTATTTTATCTGTAAAAGTCCATGTTTGGCACCCATAGAGCAAGCTCGGTAGAAGGCATGTATCTGCCACTATCTTTTTTAGGTTTTTTAAGCTGTATTTGCCTTTTAGGATTTCTTGCAGTGACCAGAATTTTCTCCAGGTTATGTTAGCTCTCCTTTGTACCTCTTCCTCGTTGTTTGTTTTTGTGATGGACAGTTGCTTTCCTAGATATATATATTTGTCTACATAGTCTATGTTATTGCCTTTGATATTTATTTGTATTTGTTTACTGTTTGTCATTATTTTGGTTTTGTTTTTGTTCATTTGTAAGCCTGCTCTGGTGCTTTCTTCATCTAGTTGATTTATGAGCTCTTTTAGTTCTGTTGCAGTTTCGGCTACTATGACTATGTCGTCTGCAAATCTCAAATGGTTTATAAACTGGCCCTCCAAGTTAATACCTTTTGATTCCCATTTGAGATTCTGAAATATGATTTCCAGTACAGCAATAAAGATTTTGGGTGATAAAGGATCTTCTCCTTGTCGGACCCCCCTCTCTATCCTTATTTGTTTTCCTCTTGTCTCCAGCTTGACTCGGCTAGTGCTTTTCGCGTATATATTCTTTATAATATTGATGTACTTTTGGTCCACACTAAGCTGTTTTAATGCATTCCAGATTGCGCTGTGGTTGATGCTATTAAATGCCTTGCTATAGTCTATGAAGGCGACATATAGGTCTCTATTGAACTCTTTATACTTCTCTATTATCTGTTCTAGTGCTTGTATATGGTCTGTGGTGCTGAAGCCTGCCCTGAAGCCAGCCTGCTCTCTTGGTTGTGAGTCGTCAATTGTTCTGGATATCCGCCTTAGTATTATCGAGGAGAACAGTTTGTAGCTGCTCGCTAGTTAGCTGATTGGCCTATAGTTGCCGATGTCTAAGGGATTGCCTTTCTTGTACAGCAGTATTATATCTGATGTACACCATTGCTCTGGTATGGTTTCAGAATTAAGTACCATATTGAATAGATGTGTTAGATGTTGAAGCAGAATTGGTGCACCATATTTTAAAGCTTCGTTTGTTATTCCATCTGGGCCGGGGCTTTTTTCGGTTTTCAGCTGTTTTATATGTTCATACACTTCTTTTTCTTCGATCTGCTTTACTGACAAGTTTTCGTTATTCGAAACGGGTGTTTCTTCTTCTATGTGATTGTAGTCTTTCATTCTGTAGAGTTCTTCATAAAAGTTTGTAGCATGTTTTATTACGTCTTTCCTTGTTCTTGTTTCTTTTTTGTCTTGTCCAAGTTTTTGTATCCAAGATTTGTTTAGATTAAGTTCTTTTAAAGCTCTCTTTGTACTTCTGTGTTTCTTTAGATTCCTTGTTATTACTTCCTTCCTGTGATTCCTGTAGTCTTTTCTTATGGATTTTTTTGTTTCCTTGAATAGCCAGGTAAGTTCTTTCTTCATGTCTTGATTTTTATCTTTCTTAAACATTAGTTCTGTGCGTTGTTTTATTAGTTGTTTTGTATTGTCGCTAAAGATGTTGTTTATTTTTGTGTGGTCAGTCTTAGTCTTCTCTGTTACACTGTCTATTATTGACTTCTCTATCTTATTGTAGTAATCTTGAACACTCGTTTCTTCTGTTTTGTTTCCTAGTTTTGTCTTCGAGAGATAACGACGGATAATTTACAAGTTTGTGTGTTGGTGTGATTCGAGCAAGCTCCTTGGTTCAATATAATGCCGTCACCAGACATAGCTTCACTTGTTTGAACACTTTGTTTGATTGCTATGTATGGCAGGAACTTTCAAATCTGAGGCCGTAATACTCATAATATGTGGGTACGTAAAACGAACTGGGGGTATACCACCAGTTAGGTTGCATGTCATAGAAGCAAGCACACTTACATTTTAGTGATGTTTGAGAATGAATATAATTTGAACATATATACAAACATACAGGTTAACCCATCGTCCACCAGCGCCTGGGATCCCAGGCGTCATCACAAAAGAATGCTATTGTTTATTTTCTTCACCAGGAGATGACGGCTTAAAGGGTTTAAATGTTCAAAAATGGTTTTCTGAACAGAACTGATTCTACTTTATGAGTAAGAAAATCAGAATGTTCTACTTCATGGAATCTGCTTGAAATAAAAAATTGAAACTGTACATTATAGTATGGCCTATAACTTAGCTAGTGACTTTTAATGAAGGTCATTGCGCCTTAGGTGTCATTAATTTAGTGTGCCAGTTTGCAATCACTAAGACAATGGAAAGGATAATTTCTCGTTTTTTAACAGATTCCTTTAATATACTGTTATAACAATTATAAATACGGCTAGCTGTCAGCGCAGTAAGCCTACTTATAGTAGTGTTTCTACTTATATTACAACAGATATCATATTAATTAGCTTTAATCTCTAAAACTCTTAACAACGGTCGGCCAGTCTCAATTACTTGCGGGTGCAAGGTTAGAGCTAAATTATGTCCAATTAAAACTGTCCCATTGTAATAGGGGCCAACAGACCACATGACAAAATGTATGGTCGACTATAGCATAGGAAATCTCATTCTATTCCATTCCAAAATGACACAAACATCCACATAGGCTAACTTGTGATTATTGATTCAAATAGTGCTATTTGACCATTATTCTCAATGAATCCTGAAGATTTCTTATAAACAGAAAAAAAAAATATCTACAGAAAAACATTTGTTTATGATGGATTTGATTTTAGCATGATATCAAAACTTGAGAGGTATTATAGACATATAAGTATGGATATGGATATTATTCTTAAAGTGATAAATCTATAGCTACCTACCATGTATATAGATTTATCAATTCAAGAAAAGCAGGATAAACTGGGGGTAGTAAATTATATTTGAAATAAATACCGTGACAAGATAGCTTCGATACTGGTTACAAGTTTTAATAAAACCATCCGTAATGATTGCTGCATGGACCAGATTGTAGATACAAAAAATGGCACCAATAGTAGCAGATGGAACCCAGCAGTAGATCACTGAGTCATTGCGCTGAGCTACTCTGGCCCTTGAGGTCACTACTATTGATTGGCCCTCTCTGAAATTAAACAAGCACTTGTTTTAGTAAAAATGTTAATTTTGGGTTTCATATAAACTTAGTGAAGAATGTTTTCAAAACAGTGAATATATAATATTACTAGCCCTCAATTTTACAATTGCATAAAATAATCAAGTATTACTTACATTTCCTGCATCGAAATAGATTTTTCATCCGCATATCTGCCAACATTGTTTATACATACCCTATACATGTGGAACAGAGCCATGATTATGGAATATATTAGTATGGGTATTGGAGCCAAAGTGGCATACATGCACCTAGAATGGTGGCCCCCGTTAAAGTTTCTGTATGTAGTGATCCCATAGAATATACAACCGCAGTTGGTGTTTTCGAAATAATTGCCCGGACATACGTTGAGTGTCGTGCGCCAGTGGTTGAAGGGGATGGCCACGAACACCACCGCCACCGTAAGCAGCAGCGACAGCGCGCCGTAGCAATAACACAACCGTCTCTCTATTACGAACTGATTCATTCTGCTGCTCTGAAATAAATCGAATTGGATTAAGAAGATAAGCAGCAATGACTAATTGGAAGAGATAAGAATTCACTATTAAAATAGGTGTGTTCTTAGGAATTTTTGTGCACCTAGTATATAATTATGTTAAATAAGAATCTACATATATTGGAACTTCATACAACTCACTCTCACTAAGATAATCCTTCAAAACGAATACTATCGAAATTAGGACAACAAATATTGACTTTCTTAGCAAGTTTCGCAACTTTACTGACAAATTGCTTGACAAATGTTTACGTACAAGGGGCACAGATAATACGTGCCCAATACAAACACAATAAAACTTTATAAAACATCAATAAAATAAAAAAAATATCATACACACCCAAAAATACCACAGATATCATAATAATGGGGCACCTCGTGTGAGAGTTTCCAACAGCTGAGCTGAGGGGCTACCGCTAATCGAAAACGAACGAATCTCGAATATCTCCCTCTCTGTCGCACTTGCTGATTCGTGCGACAGAGACGTAGAGTAGATATTCGACCTTCGTTTTTGGTTGCGGTAGCCCCTTAGGTGTGCTACCGCGAATCGCAATCGAAATTTTCCCTCTCTGTCGCACTTGCCAGTTTGCACATAAGTGAGACAGAGAGGAAAAACTTCGTTTGTGGTTCGTGGTAGCCCCTCGGGCAGGCATGTTTTAATTATCATTTTACAATGGGAAAATTAATACGTTTAATCAGGGCCTCTACCCCAAACTTCGTATTGTGCTGTTCCCTTCACTCTCGTGTTAAACACTATATGAGTGAAAGAGATGGCATGATACAGAGTTCGGATTTCGAAGTTCGTAGTAGCCCCTCAGGTTATCCAACCTATAGAAGCAGTTTAAAATCTTAGCACATGCAGTCATCACAACATAACAACAACATCACAACTACTGACTATTTTCTTATCTATACTCTGTGAGTTTTGCCACCTTCACTATCAATGTTATTACCACAGATTATTAATTGTTACAACATACCTCCTTTAGTGAGTATCAAAGAATATAATACTCACTAAAGGTGATTATTAATAAAATATTATAACCATGATACAATAATATACTTCGCCAGGTATGGCAAACGCCCAACGGGTACATCGGTTAGTGGTGTGCAAAAAGAATATAATCACTACGTTCTAGAAGTGTGGGTGACACGACCTTGCTATCGATGGTTCTCAAACTTTGTATTTTGGGGAAAATAGTTGCGTTACTTAAAAAATCGGATATAAATTATATTAAACAACAGTATAAAAGAACAAAATTACAATAATGACAAAAAAAAAACATAAAAATTGCCTTTTTTACCCTCAACTCCAATTCTATTTTAGCAGACTAATAATATTGTATACGACACCTAGTATATTTTACCTGAATGAACAAACACCAACACGGTTAAAAACTGACCATTCGTGACCCTTATTCACCTATAGAAACATATTATTTCGGTGTAGTGGTTGATGCCAACAGGCTTGCGCAACTAGGAACAAGATTTACAAAATGTCACTTTTGTATGGAATTTGACCAAAAAATAATGGCGGATACTGCTATCTCGCTCCCTCAGTTAATCCATCTCAGTCACATGTCAATGTCACCTCTGAGGGGCTACCGCGAACCGAAGACGAACGAAGTTCGAATATCTCCCTCTCTGTGGAACGCATTAGCAAGTGCGACAGAGAGGGAGATATTCGAACTTCGTTCGTTTTCGGTTCGCGGTAGCCCCTCTGGTCACTTCCGTTCAACTTTAGTAATCGCCATATTGTTTCTTTGTTGATCAGTTCGTAGTGTGGTTTGTAGTTTGTTATTTTGGTATTTATAAATGTTAGAAACCTTAATTTAAAGTGAAAAAGCATGTAGTAAGTAAGAAGGCAGTGTGTTTTTCAACATGCCACGAACTATTTCAGCCTATAGGATATGTGTTATTTGTGGTTTTCGTGCCGGTCGAAAAGATGACGAGAAAAGGAAATTAATGGCAAGATTTCCTTTGGATCACGACCGGTAAGCAATTAATTGGAGATTATCTATTAATATACATGTATCACAGCAAGTTACATGTAAGCAAAATAAGAAGCGTTATTTGCAATTTAGTTTTATTCGTATACTATACATACTAGTGTTGGCCGTAACATATCGATAACTAGCTTATCATATAGAACTCTGGTATTTTATTTTTCAGTTGCAGACAGTGGGTGAAAGTGATTGGCAATGAAGACCTAGCCTACGTTCCGATTGAGAAGTTGAACGAATTAAAATTTGTTTGTGGTGACCACTTTCAACCCAATGAAAAGTCGTCTAAAGAGATGGTTAATATATTTAAAGCAACAAAACTTTTTTTTTTTTTCTAGCCCTACCCACAGCGGAATAAGCGTTACGTCGTAGTGTAGTCGTCATAACCTAACCAGTTGAGAATGGATTGAAACCCCAATGTTAATAAAGGAGCATCCATTATTAATGTGAGGTGTTTTTGGCAAAGTCGATCCCCTCCCGCCAAAACCATCTCACGTAAATAATGGGCGCCCTCTAACTGGGATTTTTATAAAAATTGAACCCACGACGTCACTAGTCATCGTTTATCGATATCGTTAACCGTACTACATCAAAGTTACATCCCTATCGCGCTGTTATGTTGGCATTACCTATTTCCTTTTTTATTTTATTGTGGTACAGAATGTTTGGCCAAACTCTACGTCAATGTCATGCAATGACAATCTCACTGGCACCCAAAACCTAGTTCGAAGTCCCGTCTCTTAGAACGTAGTGGTTATATTCTCTTTGGATGCCAATACATAAACAAATATTTCAGTAAAACAATGAATTCATCATCACCGTGAGTTTTTATTTACAAATCATTTTTACTATGTGCAATGTTCAGCAATGGGTGTTTGACACTTTATATAATTTTCTGTTACTCTTCTTGGTTCAAATTAAAAAATAAATAAAGAATTTTATTTATGGAGTTACGTACCTTTTTTTGTTGTTTTCGATCCACAATAGCGACGCCATTCGTTCGCTACCGTTTCTTTTTGTGGAAGTGAAAAAAACAATATAGTCCCGCCTTTAACACTTCTACTCTTACAGTTACATCAACTCTTATTAGTAACGGCACCGGCAAAAAGTTTGGCAATTATTGCTTACACTGACACCGACCGAGAGCGAAATATGAAATTCAGAGGGGCTACCGCGACCCACAAACGAAGTTTTCCCTCTCTGTCTCACTTATATGCAAACTTGCAAGTGCGACAGAGAGGGAAGACTTCGTTTGCTGTTAGCCCCCCAGTACAACATGTGTGAGTAAGCATTGTTGCCAGTTGTGTATTATGATACTCCCTGAATTCCGTGTATTCTATGTGTTTTATTAAATTATTGAGTACACTCATGTTTAATTTGACCTATTGTATGCTTAAACAAATAAATGCCAATTGTAATAAGTAAACAATTTATATTGCATGATAACAGCAGAATTTTTGTCCTTAATTATCTGTTTTGTTACTATAAAGTGGCAACTCGACCTCGTGTCACGATCCTTAATTCCTTATTGTCAGACCTTGTTTTCTTAGACCATGGTTGTAACGTTGTATAATTTGGAACTATGCTAAGTTCTATTTCTTTAAGGTCGATACTAAATTACGTCTTTATTTCATTTGTATAAACAGCAGAAAATGAAGTTAAATTCTAATATTAAAATAGTTGGACAGAATATCGTGTTGGTTCCTTACAGAGAGCTTCATGTAGAAAAGTAAGTATATTGCCAGGTAACAGAATTAAGTAGTTCAAAATGAATCTACTTATCATAAAGTTTCCTTGTGTGTATTTATATATATACTTATACTAACAAATTACAGATACCATTTATGGATGAAATCTGTGGAGCTTCAAATGCTTACAGCTTCAGAGCCATTGACACTAGAGCAAGAGTATGAAATGCAGAAATCTTGGAGAGAAGATGAAGACAGTATGGGAATCATATTATTGAGAAAATTTTGTTTTGATGCATCTTGAACAATATGCTATTAATCTGGTGATTTTACATCCGCAGAATGCACATTCATTATCTTGGACAAGGCCAAGTTTGTCAAGAATGGTGATGAGATAGGTATGTTTCTTTACTAAACCACATCATTTTATGTACAGTATCATTTTCATTAGTAAACCAAACTATCATATCCACACATGCATATTATCTGATGATCTTTAGTGAACTTGCTTTTACTAAAACATGTAAAGTTGTAACACAATATGTGTTTTCTTTCAGATGCAATGATAGGAGATACCAATATATTTGTAAAGGATACACAGACATCAACAGGAGAAATAGAAATAATGATAGCAGAGAAATCAGCCCAGGGTAGAAAAATGGGATGGGAGGCTGTAACACTCATGTTATTATATGGGATCAAAGAAATAGGCCTCAAACACTTTGAAGCAAAAATATCTATGGAGAATGCAATTAGTCTAGCAATGTTTCATAAGTTAGGTTTTGAAGAGATGTCTAGGAGTGAAGTGTTTAAAGAAATAACCCTACAGAAGGCTGCAGGTGAGCAGTGGACTGCATGGTTACATGACCAGTATCTATATCAATTACAACCACATTAACTGGCTCTCTTGTGTTTTCCTTGCACTTTTGTTTTTATATTATTTTTAAATAAAGTTAAATTACATATACTGAGTAAGCGTGGAGCCAGCTTTTGAATATTTAAAGAGGCTTGCATGGAAGTTGGTTAATCTGACACCAGGATTACTTAGGCATATCTATACATAAAAAATAATTGTGATAGAGGACAGATTAATCAAGTTATCAAGCATAGGGACAATTTCTAAGAGTATTTGTATATCTACCTTCTTATTTCATGGGTATTAGCACTGGCAGCATGATGGTGTGTATTTCGGACATAAAACATAATTGAGGAGTCTCTTTTCAAAAAGGCTTATTTCCATTTTCTTTTTTTATTTTAACTATAAATGCAGCTCTGCTTAAAACCAGGGATAGTTACCAGTATTCTTACTACAGGTTTTAAATAAGTTATAATTGCATATAAGTTAAGGCTCTGATTAGTGGTATAATCATAACCGGTATTCAAATATATTAGATATTCCGCCAATTGACAACAATACCCATAAAAACCATTACTGGTAATAGCTGTCAGTGTCAATATACTCGATTATTTGTTTCTGCAAACTGGCATTTTGTAAAAAGAAAGTGTAAATATTTCGGAATTGGTATTTTTGTGATTTTTGAGTTCATCATAATAAAAGAAAGGGACCCAATACTTACTTATAAAATATACTTATAAAAGTACAGAATTATTAATTTACTATGTACTACCAATTTGTTGAATGGTCGTTACACTATTACACGTATTTGTTGCGTTTTAATAGTAATGTTTAATTGACATCTTACCTTTCAAGTGCAATGAATAGTGGTATTGAATGTAGGTACATATTTAATATCGTAAATAGTCTATACATAGAAGTGGAGATAAAAGCGGAATGACAACAATACCTCTAATTAGAATATAGGTATTCTTTCATTAGCGGTAATAGTTTGTCAATTTCTATACAGGTATTAAATAAAACCGGTTTTACAATCCTTCCCTGCTTATTGGAACAGAAAATTACATATTGGCTTTGAGATTAAAGTTCTGAAAGTCTCTCCTTGTTTGCTCAAAATAGTTTCAAATATTAAAGTTCAGATCAAAAGGATCTTATTTCTTCCTTCTGTACACTTTTTCCCGATTTCCCGAAAACGTATGTAGCAAAATATGCCTTTTCGAAAAGACACTGTATTCTACAACTAGATACTTACATTTAAGGAACAGCATACAAGGTGTAATAGTTATTGAAATGAAATAAATGCAAAGCTTATAATTGTATTTGTGTTGTACCGATGTTTATACCTTCATATTAATTGGTTGAACCAAAATTAACTATACTGTATACTGAATTAAGGATTCTTGGCTATTTCAAAAAGTAGTACATACTTAGTTGAAATCTTAATTCTTCAATGTACTTAATATCGCAACGTAACCAGAGTTACTTATACACATATAAATTGACTAGTTTTCGTTCGTAATGGAATCCATTGAGTGTAGAACAAGTATGTTCTTATCATACCCATCATTTAATGGATCACGCTACGCACGCATCTACTGCTCTAGAATTAGTTAGCCACTATTTGATGTCTATTAGTATATTATTTGATGTAAGTATATATTTTTATATTCATGTTGTCTGTGCGAATGTTGGTGTTGGAATTAAGCTAACAGCGATTTGCGAATTGAAGAATAATACCATTTCTGTTTTTAATGTGCTCTTATATATTCATAGTTTATGTATTTGTCCAGTATGCTGTAGCGAATTTAAACAATTTTTACATGACCATACTTAATTTGCCATGCAATACCGAGCTGCAGGTCCCGAGACGTTTGTTGGTAAAATTGAACATCACATACTAATTCTGTGGGGCTACTCCGAACTTCGTACCGTGCCATCCCTTTCACTCATATAGTGTATAACACGAGAGTGAAAGGGCCGGCACGATACGAAGTTTGGAGTACAGGCTCTGCACCGTTCGTCCATATTCCCCGTTCCTCTAGTTGGACTCGTTCGTCCTTTTCCCAGTTCGTCAATATTCTAATTTAAAAGAGAGGGTTGTGGCGCTCTTGGTAAATTAATCAATTCGAACCTAAAACTAGTCTTGTATTTAAATGAGTATAATTCGTGGGTGACAGACTTAAGCGAATTTCCTTAACATTCAGCAGCTCATAGTCAATAACATGCAAAAACCAATATATAGAAAAAACCGCCCACATGCAGAGCGCCCATTTATTTTTTATAAGTATTTAAAATTATTCTAGAACTAGCTGCTGCCTGCGACTTCTCACCGTATCATTTGTCCTATTATGTTGCCAATCTACATTCCTAGAAATTTACGATACTTAAAATCCGTTCAGCCGTTTTTGAGATTAACAATAAAGTACATCAGCAAGTGGACCCGACATATCTTGTACTACCCAAAAGCAGCGCCACCTATCGGGACCAATAGTAAATGTAAAACATTTAGAAACCCACCAAAAACACAAAAAAATATCAACATCGAATCAGCAGGAGTTCAGTGACGTATAGTCGTATTAGTTTAAGAGCCGACGATACTGAACCTAGTTCGATAAGACTCCCAGATGATATATATAATAATTAGTAATTGCCATTGCGAGGCTGCAATGCAAAAGACCTGGTGGCGCTAGTATTTTTTCTTTAAAGAATTAAGAATCCGGTTTCTATTTGACAAATCCCCCAAGTTTCGTAAGTTACTCGAAACTGGGGAGTGGTAGGACTATACGATAATGCAGTGCTGCAAGCCCCCCTGACTGGCCTTATCAGTGGCAGCCAGCAGCATGATAAGCGATGCTTCGTACTTAGGTATCTATGATCGATCTTCTCAAAAACCATAGGTCACCTGAAAGATCTTCAATTTCTGTGCAAGCATTACTGCATTTTCCTAACATTTTTTGAGATGGATCACACTAGAACGAGGAACAAACGAAACTTGGGAGACATATCACCAGAAACCGGATTTAACTTTTTAGTATATCTGTAAGAAATTCTCCCTTTATCGTAGGTATTTTTCTAGTGAAAGTTCTACTTCCAAAACGTACAATCGAACCTGTGACATCCTGACATACGCAGCCAATCGCTTTAACTGAGCTGTCTAACAACAAATAATTAAACTCGGTTACCAAGTTTTTCAACCAATTCTCTCTTACAAAGCCTGGGGAGTAGGGTTTGCAATATTCGTCCAATTTTAATATTCGAATAATACGAATACATAAATTTCCAATATTCGAATATTTCGAATAAAACTAATATTTTTGAAAATAAAACAAAATAATCATTGTAAAGTATGTAATGTAAAATGTAATGACCTTGCAATTAAAAACATCTACATTTACAGTATCTTCTTAAAATTAAACAATAGTACCCGCTCCACGATGCGCGTCCGGTAAGGAGGGACTCCATGATATTGGAGTGACATTGGGGCTCGTATTTTCTTATTGCTTCCCGATCCGGGAAGCGGGGATTCTTTCCAACTTATTCCCGGTCTCGTCAAACAATATCATGGGCCATGGGTTTCCACCCGGAAGGGGAGTCCGCTGGGCGATTTGCTATACCGAGGATAGAAAAGTCTTCTAAAGGCTAAATCGCCAATAGGAATTGTACTCCTACCGGCGCGCAAGGTACTGTTAAGGTTAATAAAGATGCCAAGAGACTATAACAGAGATATATACGACAATGAATGCATGGCTTAAACCTAGAGGTTTTCTCTCAAAATTTTGAATATGCGAAGAGTTTGCATAATTATAATTTTTATTGAAATAAAAAGGTCATGACAATTTAATACTGGCATACAAGAAAAAAATATTAAATGTTGACGTTGAATTTTTAAATAACGATACAATACGTCTGTCATTCATGTAAATTGTAAACAGTCTGTGTTGTAAACATTGCAAAAAGATCGTTTATTTAGTATTTTGTTAATTTTCTTGCGGTTGTGGATATATGTCGCCGAATCAAAACGTATATTTTCTCATGCTGAAGAACTTACTACAGGTTTGAGTTCAGATATTGTTAATTTTTTACTGTGTTATGTCAATTTTAAAACAGGAGCCACGTCGCGTGACGTCACGCGGCCAAAGTCACGTGGTCAGCGCACAGTAGTTTTTTTAAATCAATTTTTTAGTCCTTTTCCCTAAAAAAATATGAAAAAATAAAAGTTTTATGCAACTCTCCAGTATGAGTCGAATCTTATGACATCATTTATTAAAATCGGATCATAACTGTAGATCTTATGGGTGTACAAAAATCGGCCTCGCGTAATATATATATAGATTAGAAAGTTTGTTTTTGGCAAGGGAAAAGAACAATAATATGCTATTTGTCTTTGATTAAAACTACTTTTCTAATATTTAAGATTATTTCTACGGAGTTGTTAATGTAGAGGATAATTGATCTTGGCATTTTATTATAGTTTTTCGCGAAGGTAAATAATTTCAGTCAAATTTCTGCACTATTCGAAATATTCGTTTTATTCGAATAATGGATGTCATCGAATTCGAATAATATATGTGGCGAATAATTCGAATATTCGAATTGCAAATCCTACTGGGGAGGCGTACGCATTCCTTAACTTCAATTTATAATTTTCGTTAGCAGATGTTAATGCTTAAAACAATAGTAATATTCTTAAGTGCAGATACTTAACAGTGCACATTTTAGTTTTACAATTATATTAAAATAAAATTGTAAGCCAGAAGACTGAGAGGTAGAATGCTGCCTGAAGTTACTTTTCTCCTTGTAAGTAGCCACTTTCTACAATATCAAGCTAGGACAATCTACTTTTATTTTCTTTTCTAAGAACCTAAAAATTGAAATCCCTCAATATCTCCCATGTACCTCCTAATTCCAATAGATTCGAAACAAAGCCTGATAAAACCGGCGGACCGCTGAAGACCGAATTTAGGTGGACACTGGACGACCATAGGACAAAACCTGTTCATATACCTACTACTTGTACCTCCCAGTGATTTGATTGTTTATAACTAATCAGCTAGGTAATCACTGTTTTCATGTTACCCACAAGTATTTTGGATAAACTTACCTAAAGTAACCAAAAAGATTTGTAATAGTTTCTATGGGTCCGTAGGACAGACACAAAATTACCACGCCGGCGAGGACGTCCACCGCACGATCGCGACAACACGGACACATATAATCCCTATTAGTCCTGATTCCGCTGCATACCGAATAGAGTCGGGCCTAGCTGAGTTCCTTGCTGGACTCTTCTCAGCTAGGCTAGGTTCAGTGAACCAGCGACAAAACTCCCAGTAGTTCGATTCCACCTACATACACTTCAGATTTGGTTGAAGCCGCTCAACCAATCTCACTGGAGCGCACACTCTTAGGCTCGGTTTTATAAAGATTCGTTAGACCTTATGTCGGTTTGTTATGTCAAAAAATGTACTGAGTTACTGAAATTTGATCTGACATTTGGTCTAACGGATCTTTATAAAACCCGGCCTTAGAGTATTAAACCGCCCGCATGGTCGTGTCGGAGGTTTCCCCTGGATTGTCCCCAGGCCACTCTCCAAGCGCGCACTCCTATTACTTTATTGGTCCCGGCCTATAAAGCCACAGTCAGGTTCAAAAAAATATTCTCATCATAATCAATTGGTAGCGACATTACTGTTGGTAACTACGATGATAAAAAACTTTACATGCAAATACGTACTTTATCGTAGCCACTATAAGACTCAAATTATTAAATTGTGCAAGTACGAAATAATCTTCATTAGTTTCGATTTGACTTTGCCGAATGTCATCTGTGCAATGCAATGAATTGGTGTAATGGCACGTCTCTGACACGCCAAACGTCAAATATCGTGATATTTACATCCGTCTAGACTCGCCTCACGATACTTTTCCTTATTTTATCTTGACCCTACGATTCGTGACAACTATGTGCATATTTGGAGCTCAGACTTACACTGGTTCATCTGAGACGAATGTTCGTACGTCAGCGGGCATCGTAAATATCTACAGGACTCTGAGAGGCTACCGCGAAGCTGGAACATAGATTCAAATTCCGAATCCGAATTTATAAATTTGAGGGAATTTGAGGGAAAAATTATCCTATATGTTTATTCAGTCTATAAACTCATTACATACCAAGTTTCATCATAATCTGTTTAGCCGTAACAAACATCTAGACTATTAAAGTAGAGTAGCTGAGTTGGAAGCTTTCTGGATACACGTGAACGAATATGTATACAAATAATAGAGAATAAGATTTTAAAACAGGCTAGGAAAATATATTGCGACTTTCAGACAGCGAAAATTCAAAGTGACAAATAAAAATAAACAATACAAAAACATTGGTTGCTATGAAACCACATAGAACACAAGGGAGGTTTTAACACTTTCCCTCAACTAAGTTTTTGTTACTGTTCAGCACTATTGCTTTCCCTCTTTGGAGACATTAAGAAGTTTTTATTAGTCCAATAAGAGTTCTTAGCTGAAGAAGCCTTGGTCTAGGCATTGCTTTAGTCAACATGTCTGCCAACTGACTAGTTGTGCTAGTTCGCTCCACAGTGATATCTCCTTGAAGAACTTTTTCTCTGACAAAAAAATGTCTAATTCTAATGTGTTTTGTCCTCTTGTGGAATTCTGGATTATGAGCGAGACGAATTGCTGCTTCATTATCGACTAAAAGTATTGGAATTTCTTTGAGCTCTGTGAGATCATTGAATATTCTTTGTAGCCAAACAAGTTCTTTTGTAGCTTCGCTGGCTGCAACGATCTCGGCTTCTGTTGTCGAAATTGCCACTGTCGCTTGTCTTTGGCTCAGCCATGATACTGCTCCTCCAGCATACAAGCATAGGACGCCTGTGGTTGACCGCCCTGTTTGCTGATCTCCTCCGTGGTCAGCGTCGCTATAACCAACAATGAAGTCTTTGGTTGACTTGTCTGACTTGTACTTTATGCCAAAGTTACTTGTTCCTTTCAGGTACCTTAAGATCTTCTTGACCATTGACCAATCAGATTCCTCAGGATTTTCAAGTTTTCTGGATGCCACGCTAACTGCATATGCTATGTCCGGTCGAGTTCCAACCATAAGGTATGACAAAGCACCCACTGCTTCGCGATATGGAAAATCTTTCCTTCGTTCCACAACTTTCCCTGTCTCAGTGTTCGATATTGCTGATTCTTTCTGAATAGGAGTTGAAAGTGCATTGCAGTCCGCCATATGGAATCGCTCCAGAATTTTCTTTATGTAACATTCCTGTTTAATGGTAATAGATCCGTCTCTATCTTGCTCAATCTCTAAACCAAGGTAATAAGATGCAGGTTTCGTAGTTATTTTCAACTTTTTTCTCAAGTCTTTTAGAAATGCGTCTGTTACTTCTGCATCTGTACCAGCTACTAGCCCATCATCCACGTACAACGTTATGAGCAATTTCTTTCCATTAACGTTCTTGACAAACAGACAGCTGTCGGCTTCACATTGTTTGAAATCTAGATCCAATAGTATTTCAGCGAAACATGAGTTCCAGCAACGAGGGGCTTGCTTAAGACCATACAAACTTCGTTTCAGTTTCCAAACTTTCTTTGATCCATCATTAAAGCCATCTGGTTGTTGCATGTAGATCTCTTCCTGAAGTTTACCATACAGGAATGCCGTTGAGACATCAAACTGTGTTAGGACCAATCGTTCCTTTGCTGCAACACTTATTAGCGCTCTTATGGTTCCCATTCTGGCAACTGGACTGAAGGTTTGGTCGTAGTCAACACCTTTTCGCTGCTTGAAGCCCTTCACCACCAGGCGGGCCTTATACTTATCTATTGAGCCATCCGGATTTCTTTTAATCCTGAAAACCCACTTTGAGGAGAGCGCCTTTCTCTTGGGTGGTAGGTCACTTAGCGTCCACACATCATTTTCTTTCAATGACGCTAGCTCTTTCTCCATCGCGTCCGTCCATTTTTCTTTCTGAGGACCCTCAATAGCCTCTCTGTAAGACTGTGGCTCTGCGGAGTTGTCAACAATACACACATAGTCGTCGAATTTTGCCGGAGTTCGAAGTGTCGATCTTTGTCTTAAGTTATAACTGTGAGGCAGGGTGTCAAAGAATTCTTCTTGTTCAGTAGTGTCAGAAGATTGTATTGATGCTGGACGGGATTCTTCAGCTGTAACCGATTCTTCTGATCTTTCGTTACTAATAAAGGACTCTTCTTCTGCGCAGATCGAATCTTCTGTTGGATTGAACTCTTCAGCTATAACCAATTCTTCTAATGGTTCGTTATTAGGGAACGATTCTTCTATCGAACTCATCGAAATTTCTGCTGGGTTGATCAAATCTTCGACTGTACTTTCCCCCCTAAATTCGAACGTTGTTGTGTCATCGTTTTGGTGGGTTGAATCGTTTGGTACCGGTTGGCCAAAAATGATTGTTGGACGACTTTCTGGTGATACTATTTTTATCTCCAGTGCATTTGGTTCTGTGTTCCGAGTTGTCTTGGGTACATCAGTCTCAGGATTTACTCTGTAAAGTGGTTTTTCATCAAATATGACATCGCGAGATCGTATTAGTCTATATTTGTTATTCTCCACTGCTGCCCATATGCGATAGCCGTCATCATTATCGTAACCAACGAGTCTTCCTTTATAAGATTTCTTGGAGAGTTTCTTTCTCTTTTGCTTGGGAATGTGGGCGTAGCACGTGCTTCCAATTATTTTTAGACATCCGAACTTTCACATTTATAAGATTAGTGGGAATAGCGGGAATTACTGGGATTTTGTAGGGCCTCAGATAAGACCGTTATCAATCACACTCGACCACTCTGACAACGTTCTAGGTGACCACTGAAGACATATCAATTTTAGGTAGACGGAGGCAGGTAGGCAATGTTGACAGCGACTGATTAACATAATTAAATCTCTCATTTCAGACAGTTACTATGGGTTGAGGGATTTTTGGTTAATGTCGCTAATCTTCTAAGCACTTTTCCACCCTCCATTTTTTCACATATTATCTGATGTTTATTGTACAATTTTTGAACGGGATTCTTTTTAGTTTGCCTCCAATTATATGCTTACTAATTTTCAAGCCTTTAAGTCACGAATTGAAGGACTTCTCATACAAACTTCACGCTCTGTTTTCACCCCCTTTCATCCCCAATCTGTATGATTTTTATAGCCTAATAAGCCTATAACCTGGCCGAAGGTCCATTAAACTTATTAGTGAGAGTTGTACTAAAATCTATTGGCTAGTTTTCGCGTGATTCTTAGACAAATAAACAGACAGACACAAATTCTACAAACTGTTGAAATGTGTTCTGTTATTGATTTTAAGACCCCTCAATCGATTTTTTTGCTAATCTCTTCAATGCACTGATTTTTGAACCTCTGTAGCTTTATTATATCTATAGATAGCTTAGCGGCCGCCCACGACTTCGTCCGCGTAGATTTTAGATGGTAACAAAGATATAAATGAGGTTTATTTGTTTCTGTCAGTTGTCTGATGCTATTAATCCTTTGTGAAAAATTACTCAAAAGAAAAAATAAATGCCCACCATCTTGGATTTAAATAAATGAAATAATGAAATAAATGAACTTTATTCTGCAAGTAGGCCGCATAGGCACTTTTACAAGTCAAAAACTACTAGCGTTTCTCATGAGACCACTGCCGACAAGAAACGCCGAAAGAAACTCGACAGTCGGTCATTTTCTCCAAAATATGCTTATTACAATGATACTACTTAACCTACTTAAGTAAATGTAAGTGGTAAACAACAAAAGAGAATTGAAAGAAAAACGAGGAAAAAATAACAATAATATATTATATATAAACTATGCACCCCTATTTTAAGAGGGCTTAGGGTTAGACTTTGCAAAAAGCTGAAAACAATTTCTTTGGATTTAAGTTCGTAACCTTTTTACGAATTTTTAAGTCTTCAGCTCAAAAAAAAATTTTTCTCCCATACAAACTTTGCATCCCTATTTGATCCCCTTAGGGGTGGAATTTCCAAAAATCCCGTCTTATCCCTTGCATACGTCATAAAAGTAAGCTCTGGATCAAATTTGAAGTTTCTAGTTCCAGTAGTTTCGGCTGTGCGTTGATGGTAGATCACCCCTTTTTCTTTTATATATATAGATTTTATATCTTTAGATTAGAAGATTAGATGAAAATATCTAAAAATATTTATTTAATAAAATGGAAAATACCTATGTAGTTATGAAACGTTTATTGAAATCGCTTTATACAAATATATAGGTAGTTAGGTACACATTGGCCTCGCTCTCGCTTTTTCAAAAATAACGAATAATATGCAAATTTTGTGGTACTACTACTATTGTGAACTATGTATAATTGGTTTACCAGTTTACTATTTACCTCCAACTCACTTTTTTAACAGTAAGATGTATAATTTTATTTACTCCGTTTTGGATACATTAAGCATTCTATCATTCATACGTAATTGTAAATACATGAATGAAGATCCACATTATAAGTACTTATGTATATTACTCGTATCATTACGAGTGTCATAAGGAAAAAAAGTCCGCTTCCATACATTATTTTACTTTAACTAAGACCGAACCTACATCGGTTACACACAACACACAACGCTTGAAAAAGATAAAAAACCGGCCAAGTGCGAGTCGGACTCGCGCATGAAGAGTTCCGTAACATTATCTATAAAAACGGCAAAAAAATCGTTTCTTGTATGGGAGCCTCCTTAAATATTTATTTTATTCTGTTTTGTAGTAAGGTGTCCTCGGGTAATGCCTGGCAATTCCGAAAATAACAAATTCCTGTCTAACTAACCGCTTTAATTGCATCTCATCATCATCATCATCAAAAAGAAATGTTAGATTTTTTTGTCGATGTTTGGTAGTGCAACGAAATCGCTTAGTTAAACTAGAATTTGTTATTTTCGGAATTATCCAACATTCGGAATTACCCGAGGACACCTTATACAGTTTTTAATAAGTACTTAACAAAAAAAACTGAAGCAAGTAGATATATTACAAAGTAACCTCATTGTTTTCGGTTCGTAGTAGATATACTCAATTTTCAAAAACTTATATTGCATAACATCAACCACGGCAGTAAAGTATGGCAATATATTAATTGGTTTTACTTACTAATGAAAGGAAATGTCATCCCTTTTCCATCTGTATGGCTTCTACAGCAATTTACGGTGCAGGCCGGCATTATTATCGTAATATTTTTAACCACTAACCATTTTATTTGAATTATTTCCTTTTGAGAAATTGTCAACCGATTGAGTCAATGTCGGATAGCCGACCACAGACTACTTGGAAGATACTACGTATTAGCCGACTGAGAAGCGATGCGGCACTGAAACGTCACTGAAAGTATAAGCTCCGCCTTCGGCACTAGATTTGGTGGCACCAGTTTTGAGCGACAGTTATGCTTATTATATTTCGATGTATGGTAGCCTTATTCGAACTGTACAGGAGTTATAACTTTATATATAAAGATTAGGATATCAGGATTTTCGTCATGCAATATACTGCGAATATGATGGATTTTTTCACATTTACCTATCTATACATATAATAACGCTGTAGAGGTTCGAAAATCTGTACATTGAAGATCAAAAAAAAATCGATTGAGGGATCTTAGAATCGATAACAGAACACATTTCAACAGTTTTTAGAATTTGTGTCTGTTTGTCTGTCTGTTTATTTGTCTAGGCATCACGCGAAAAATAGCTAATAGATTTCAGTACAACCTTCACTAATAAGTGTAATGGATCTTCGGCCAGGTTATAGGCTATAAAAATCATATGTCATTTTTTCAAAACAATATACAATGTATATAAAATAACAGTATCATAATACCACAGAATTACAATGCTACAATAGAAAACATATATATTTTTTGCTTTGAAAATATTTAGGACAAAATATTTCTGTGTTAGATTACTTGTGCGGGACGATCACTCGCCAAACATCCCTATCCATGATGTAATTAGGGTTTGCAATTCGAATTATTCGCCTCATATATTATTCGAATTCGATGACATCCATTATTCGAATAAAACGAATATTTCGAATAGTACAGAAATGTGACTGAAATTATTTACCTTCGCGAAAAACTATAATAAAATGCCAAGATCAATTATCCTCTACATTAACAACTCTGTAGAAATAATCTTAAATATTAAAAATAAGTTTTAATCAAAGACAAATAGCATATTATTTTTCTTTTCCCTTGCTAAAAAACAAACTTTCTAATCTATATATATATATCACGCGAGGCCGATGTTTGTACACCCCATTAAATCTACAGTTATGGTCCGATTTTAATAAATGATATGTCATAAGATTCGTCTCATGCTGGAGAGTTGCATAAAACTTTTATTTTTTCATATTTTTTAGGAAAAAGGACTAAAAAATTGATTTTAAAAAACTACTGTGCGCTGACCACGTGACTTTGGCCGCGTGACGTCACGCGACGTGGCTCCTGTTTTGAATTGACATAACACAGTAAAAAATAAACAATAAGTGAACTCAAACCTGTAGTAAGTTCTTCAGCATGAGAAAATATACGTTTTGAGTCGGCGACATATATCCACAACCCCAAGAAAATTAACAAAATACTAAATAAACGATCTTTTTGCAATGTTTACAACACAGACTGTTTACAATTTACATGAATGACAGACGTATTGTGTCGTTATTTAAAAATTCAACGTCAACATTTAATATTTTTTTCTTGTATGCCAGTATTAAATTGTCAATTTCAATAAAAAATATAATTATGCAAACTCTTCGCATATCGCATATTCAAAATTTTGAGAGAAAACTCTAGGTTTAAGCCATGCATTCATTTTTGTGGATCCATCTCTGTTATAGTCTCTTGGCATCTTTGTTGACCTTAACAGTACCTTGCGCGCCGATAGGAGTACAATTCCTATTGGCGATTTAGCCTTTAGAAGACTTTTCTATCCTCGGTATAGCAAATCGCTCAGCGGACTCCCCTTCCGGGTGGAAACCCATGGCCCATGATATTGCTTGACGAATCCTCGCTTCCCGGATTGGGAAGCAATAAGAAAATGCGGGCCCCAATGTCACTCCAATATCATGGAGTCCCTCCTTACCTGAGGCGCATCGTGGAGCAGGTTTTGAATTGTAAGGTCATTACATTTTACATTACATACTTTACAATGATTATTTTGTTTTATTTTCAAAAATATACGTTTTATTCGAAAATTTATGTATCCGTATTATTCGAATACTAAAATTGGACGAATATTGCAAACCCTAGACACGACCACGCGGGCGGTTTAAACAATTCAAATACTAGTGTGCGCTCCAGTGAGCAATCTCACGTTGAGCGGCTTCAACCAAATCTGAGGTGTGGGTGGAATCGAGCTACTGGGAGATTCGTCGCTGGTTCACTAGTCCAAGCCTAGCTGAGAAGAGTCCAGCTAGGAACTCAGCTAGGCCCGACCTGGATTGGACTGACTCTATCCGGTATCCAGCGGTATCGGGACGAATAGGGACTATATGTGTCTGCGATATGGCGATCGTGCGTTAGACGTCCCCGCCGGTGGGGTAATTTTGTGTGTCCTAAGGCCTCATAGAAACTGTTACAAATCTTTTTGGTTATTATAGGCCTGTTTCTCCAAAATACTAATTCAATGTCGGTAACATGAAAACAATGATTACCTAGCTGGTTAGTTATAAACAATCAAATCACTGGGAGGTACAGGTAGTAGGTATATGAAGAGGGTTTGTCCTATAGTCGTCCAGCGTCGACCTAAATTCGGTCTTCAGCTGATGTCCGCCGCTTTTATCAGGCTTTGTTTCCAATTTCTCGGAATTAGGAGGTACATGGGAGATATGGAGGGATTTCAAATTTTAGATTCTTCGAAAAGAAAATAAAAGTCAGTCGTCCTAGCTTCAAATTGTAGAAAGTGGCTACTTAGAAGGAGAAAAGTAACTTTAGGCAGCATTCTACCTCTCATTCTTCGGGCTTACAAAAAATCTTTTATATATAATTGTAAAACGACAATATGCGCGTAGGTACTTAAAAATATCACTACTGTTTTAAGCAGTAACATCTGCTAACGAAAATTACAAATTTAATTTAAGGAAGCGCGAGTCTTTTTGGTGGATGCCACTCTGCGTACGCATCCCCAAGGACCAGCTTTGTAAGAAAGAACTGGTTGAAGGATTTGGTAATCGAGTGTGATTACTGATTGTTCAGACAGCTCAGTTAAAGTGATTGGCTGCGTATGTCAGGATGTCACAGGTTCGATTGTACGTTTTGGAAAGTGTTTCTTCACTAGAAAAATACCTATGATATAGGGAGAATTTCTTACAGATATTTTGAGACGGTGCTTAAAACTTTTGTAAATATGTTTGTCTTAGTAAACTACTAAGATTTTCTTATTAAACTACAAGTATTAAATTAATTTTCATACGTACAGAGGGATATTGCATAGACATGTGCCCAAGGTTTTCACTGCAAGTAGAGCGTGTCATATTGTTGTAGGTCATTACAGATCTTGGGTTATAATGTAGGACTCCTAACACGTTGCAATTCGAGAAACATCGAAGTTTTTGTTCGATTCGAGCATAATATGTTTTCCCCTGTAGTCGCTACATCGAGCATGTCAGTACTAAGGCTGGGAAAGTAAATTTGTTGTTGCTAATATATTTATATAAATAAGAAACTTTGTAAGGTTGTAACTTTGAGACGTAAAAATTAAAAACGTTTCAGTACATTTTGAGTGAGTCACTCAAAGTTAAGTAGTACCTAACCTGCAGAATATATGTATATCCTGCCAAGGAGCCTTCCCCTAACTTCTACTGTCTATTCCTTAATAGACAGTAGAAGTTCACGCGAACGAAGTCGCGGGCAAAAGCTAGATTCATAAATAAAATTGCGGCGCGAATATAATTGTAGATACTATTTTACGTGGGCCTGTAGCCTGTAGCCAGTGCGTACATATGTGCGAGAATTGATTGTTTCTTTTAAAGAATGGCCTTACCACCGAGGACGGTGGTAAGGCCATTCTTTAAAAACAAACAAATCTCAAGTAGGAGTAGGAACTCCTACTTGAGATTTGTTTGCGCGTTCTGCGAATGCAAAGTTATGCCTCGCATAATACATGAATACGAATCCAAACTAATATTATAAATGCGAAAGTGTGTCTGTCTGTTACCTCTTCACGCTTAAACCGCTGAACCGATTGAAATGGAATTTAGTATGGAGATATTTAGAGTCCCAAGGAAGGACATAGGATACTTTTTATACCGCAAATCTTTTTTTAAGGGAGTGGAGGTTTGTATCCAAGCGTGATAACTGGGGTAAAAGAATAGTAATAAAATGTTCTACGCGGACGAAGTCGCGGGCAAAAGGTGTACGTACATAATTTAAAGACTAGCTATTGCGACTGTAACTATGTCTGCTTATATAGTTATTCATATTCATTACGTTGATTTAGATTGTTTGTTATTGATTTACAAAGTTCCAATGGTCATCTTGTTCGGACCCCATGGTCAGAAATACTGAATAAACATTATACTTACGGACCTTAATTAATTACTGAACCATTTAGGTTTTGCTAGTTTAATAGTTAAGCTATGTCCAGTGTGAGCTTAGGCTTGCCAGAAGAACAAATTGAAATCCTGATACAATTTCCTGACATTTAACGTACTTTAAAAAATACATTAGTCACGTCACGCTTAAAGCATCAAACGTGCTTTAAGGCTTTTTTTGTTGTAAGTGAGGAAAAAGCGTTTTTGAACGTTTTAATTCTAAGAAACAGAAAAGTTATACTGTATTATGATTACTTTTTGACTTAAATCAATTCCATATTTTGAGTCACAGCTTCAAATTTGCGTAGCACTAAATAATATTTGAACTAAATTTACCACCCGATAACCGACAGTAGTTTTCTCAAGAGCGCGCGGCGTCTTAATTGTCGTCGTAATTTGAGCGACACCTCCATATTAAGTACCTGTACCTTATTCCAAGCCTAACAAATTGAGATGGCGACATCCGTTTCCACTGGCAACATTGCCATGTTCCAAGTGACAGGTGCAATCATATCGGTTTATCCCCACCTTTGAACCAGCTGCCGTTATGGGCTGCGCGCCCAGCGGCCATCATTGGCGTTCTGTTTCTTGCAGAGGCAACACGTTAAGTATTTGCTCCGGCGGTACTTAAACCTATTTGTGTAACGGAAAATGATTCGTAATTTTCTGATCAAGTTCCATGATAGTGACAAGATAGATAGTTAGGATTCTGATAGTCGAGGATATAAGGTGCAGGCAGGGTGATGGTGCTCCGCCCCAATATGGAGAGCGAGGATTCGTCAGAGCTGGCCACGGACGATGGACTATGAAATAAGCGTGAGTAGGTCTCACGACGAGGTAAGGTCTTTACAAGACGTGTTTTTCCTCACACATATATGATCTTTTTGCCCAATTTGCGTACCCGATGATGCCCCTTTCGGCACTCCGCCAGTCCCGGTCTACCCGTGCTGGTGTTCTCGTGAAGAACATGAATTTCGAAACTACCCTCAAATCATCTGGTATCGCAATTGTGGAGCACACTAATATTTACCATATTCCGGTCTTAGTATTGCTCTTTCCAGTGGTTACAATGCATGCTAATGGAACCGAACCTTACGAATTTAGTTTATGGGTGTTGCTCAATAGCTAGCTGCCATGGGTAAAGACAAAATTAGATTCTTATTACTTTCTGTTTTTACCGTGTACTTAAGCGCAAATGCGCTTCTTACTACAAGACTTATACTAATAGTTATGTTATGTATCCCTCCTGCGCAAGGATTTGCTGTCATGTGGGTGTGAATCAAGGTTATAAAATCATGCGAGTCGACTATTCCCCACTTACATTCATCGTTTCGAGTATACATTTTGGCAAATATAATATAATATAGCTTTTGGTACCATTAAAGTTGCCTGAAGATGATCGGGCTGTGCAAATAGTACCCAATGTAACAATGTTAGAGTCTGGCGCTTCGCCGGCCGCTACCGCGGCACGCTCGCTTCGCTCGCTCGGCTCGCGCGCTGTAAGGTCATAGTTCTACCTAACACTCCTCCTCGCTTCGCTCGTCGTCGTACCTAACGGAGACCTTCCCTGGATAAAATGGATAAGTAACCCTACCCTTTGCTACACCATAACCCCTAACCGATCAACCTTATTTTGAAATATAGTTCGAATATCTAAATAGATTTATATATACATATCTTATTTATTTTTATAATTTATACGTAGTTGCGCAAACTAAAAGTACGGTGGTTAAGATAGAGGTATCAGCAATGTTTTATACCGAATATGTGTAGCTTATTATAAAAATATTTAGTCAGATTGTGTGGTTTTGCCCGTTGCGCGGTCGGAGAGAGTGGAGCAACTGCATATACATGAATAAGCCTGTTAACTGCAGACATGAAGCATTTTATTTACGAAAAGTGGTATCTTGTAGCAATGTATATAGTTACGCAGCGAATGCGGGTTTGACTTCCGACACTATTCATATTTTAGGAAGTCAAAAACGTATAGGGTATTTCTCAGCCCCCGCACTCTTGCGGAAGGAGTTGCTACCAACCGCATAGCAAGTCACCCCCGTGCAAGGAGTTGTTACCAATCGTTCATCAAAGTCACTCCTACGCAAGGAGTTGTTACCAACCGTTCATCAAAGTCACTCCTACGCAAGGAGAAGCTACTAAGGAAACGTTACAATCGAAGCAGTATCAGAAGACTTGGTTTAGCTTAACCTCTTCACAGCTTCTGGGCAATACACACACACGCTTATGTGTACGAATATGGTTAACTATGTCATCGAGTTGGAGGTACACAGGATGAAAACTGCTAGCTACAGAGGCAGACAGTTTAAGTGTTCCTTGGATTTACGACTACAGTGATATCTCGTGTCTAGAGAAGGCTGCATAATGACTATGTACTGGATATGGATTATATTCATCGGTGCACCTTTCCCAGGATGACGAAAGGATGTTGAGTTAAAAGGTTTTTCAGTTCGAGACGACTCTTTATTTTCGTGTACCCACCTTTCTATCTGTAAGTTACACGACTTTTATAAGGTACACGACTTGTTACTTCACATGATTAGTTTGAGAAATTGGGCAATCTTTCCTTGCGACGTTTCCTGTTGTGTCGCCGGTTTTTCAGCAGTTGTTATTACCTATCTACCTTTGCTTAGCTTATCATCCAGCTGAGCTAGCACAACTTGCTGCCAAGTTGTGTCTACTGCTACTCAACGATTCCTGTCGCACTTGAATAGCGAATTGGATGGAAAGAGGGTAGATTTTTCTCTACTCGCGTCGCGGCGCAGCAATTATGCTAGTCCCGCAGGTAGAGGTTAGAGGTTTGTTAGTTCTGGTCCAGATAGAATAACCATTTTGTTATCTATGTACGCTAGAGTTAAGGATGCATTAACAAAGTAAGTTTCTCTAGTTGACTCTTTTAAGCTTGACGATAAATTATATTAAAATTAACACTTCCTCTACCAACAAATCGACTCCGTAGGCTGCTAAGAGAGTAGGTACCTGTGGTCACTAACACAAGAGCATTATTTTCTCTTCATGTTTCCCAGCTTCGATGTTCCAGAGATTGATACTAATAATATTTATACTACGCTCCAAATAAGGCAAACCTGCTTGCGGTTTTAAGTCCCGAGCAAGAAGGTATTGGTATAACCGTTCTTGTGAATTAAATGGCTTCATTATTACCATTTGTACTGTTCACCTCCATCGTTACAATTTTTATTATATGCCTAATGTCTCAGACTCGTTGCTCAGGTGGATTCTATTCGACAAGAAAGCGCAAATCATAGTGAAAGTTTTTGTTGATACTCTAATCTTTCTTTTCTAAATGATATCAGATACCTACGACGGGTAAACCAGAGGAGCACATATTCAGCGATTTTAATACTACCTATATTGCAGTCCATACAAGACCTGGGTCAAACGACTATAGAATTTTCGCAGTCGGACGGTATGGCATTTGCTATCTCCTACAAGGTGTGTTCTATATTGGAAGGCTTGGGTACCTAATCATTCAGATCTCCTCGCAACTTGGAAAGTTTACGCAGTTTCAGTATGTATATCGCAGATGATCCAGCTGCAGTATTTTTTGTTAGTAAGTTCAGCCACTACTAGTTGAATGGTATTAGTACCATCCATGTGTCAATATTATTTTTCTTAGCTCAGTGCGGACGTGAGTGTCGATATTATTTTTCTTAGCTCAGTGCGTTCATGCCCCTCTATAGGATACAGGAGGGCTCATGTTTGTTGAACTATAACTGTGGATCTACTAGATTTTACCTAGTGCCCCTTTCGATAAGGCAAGAATTTAGCGTTACAATTCAGCGGTCAGGGGAATGAGGCCCCATCCCTTCACATCGAAATTTTATATTTGTCTTGGTTAGTGACAAATCTCTTATTAATGTCTAGTGGGTATCTGTAGTTGTCTAACTGATGAGTGACCCACGTAAAAGTTTATTTATTAGCAGTAGTGGAAGGTCTTCTATGGCGTACTTATTGTTGTAATCAATCTAACTAAGATTACAAGTATGTTCCGAATTGGGCGTAATTCATTTCGTGTAGATCATTCCTCACATATAGAATGTTTTTGAATAGATCTTTGGTTTGTATACAGCTTGGTTCACTCTTTGTTGTCAGCCAGGCTTACAAAGTTCCGAGATGCTAAGCATTTAGATTGACGTGGCTGAATATTTGACAATTTCACGTAAAATTACTTAATTATA
This sequence comes from Epiblema foenella, assembly GCA_963556455.1. Classification (NCBI taxonomy): domain Eukaryota; kingdom Metazoa; phylum Arthropoda; class Insecta; order Lepidoptera; family Tortricidae; genus Epiblema; species Epiblema foenella. The sequence continues at coordinate 18,745,079 of OY747095.1, forward strand.
CGATTGTTACACCAAGTTTGTTTGAAATGTTGGAATGCTTCTAATATTGAAGCTAGTTAAATTAAAATTTGGCCAGATATCGCCTTATAATGAACATATTAATATTGTCTGACTTATACTTCAAATCCAAATATTGATCCACCGACTAAAGACGCTCACTTAACTAAATTTCATTAGTTTGTTTTTGAACCAAGAAGGTATGGGCAACTATTGGTGTGAAATCAGTTCTAAGATTTCGTTGCATACATAGTCTGAACAACGTCCACAATTTCCAAGCTGGCTTAACAGTCTACTTATATTAATATTAATAAGTAAGTATTAATATTAGTAAGTGGAGTTTGATATTTTGTGAAGGAGTGATTATTATATTTTAATTACTTGTAAGCACGTATATGTATTAGTATGAAATTTTCACTGCTCCACAATTTTTCGTATTAAAAATCTAATCTCTTTTTCACATTGGCGTTCTAACTAAACTATACAGTTTGATTAATCCTTATGAACCAGCAGCCGATAACAAACACTTCTCAATTTGTTAGGCTTGGAATAAGGTACAGGTACTTAATAGACAAATTTTACCTAAAAATAAAATTTATATTAAGTTACTTACCTTATTCCAAGCCTAATTTCATTGCTGTCTGCTGGTGTGTGCTAAATACTTTTTCATGTTCAATTAATTACATTCAAATATATATTTTAGTATCTAAGCTTATTTTTCAGATACAAAACTTAGTTTTAAGCTTGCACTTCAGGAACTCTTTAGTATTTAAGCTCTTTTTCAGCTGTACCAGTTAATCATCAGAATTTATTTACCTCATAAACAAACCAACTACCTTCACTTAGTTCAGCGTTTGTTTACGTAACGCCACCGGTCGACCCACCACGGTTGCATCGCCACCTGTCTACCTGCAGTGGCTATCTACCGTCCACTTATATCATATTGGACGGTAGATCAAATTGAGATTCCAATGATGGCCGCTGGGCGCGCAGCCCATAACGGCAGCTGGTTCAAAGGTGGGGATAAACCGGTATGATTGCACCTGTCACTTGGAACATGGCAATGTTGCCAGTGGAAACGGATGTCGCCATCTCAATTTGTTAGGCTTGGAATAAGGTAAGTAACTTAATATAAATTTTATTTTCAGGTAAAATTTGTCTATTATGAATCCGATCTATCTTTTCTAAAAACATTAAACGAATTTAAATTAACTACGTAACTGCTATCGAACCATGTCTCACTAACAAGTGCTATGTGAATTTTCTCTCTGTTCATTAATAGTTCAAACTCGACAAGCTTTGGCCTAACACTTTGTGAATTCCACTGTACTAAATTCAGCCTACTAGATTTAAAGTTGGATCTACCCATTTACGTTAGAAAAAATAAATAAAAATATCTACTTCTTTAAAAAAAGACTTAAACCACTCCAAACATTCTTCCGCAACTAACTTGAATATGAGACTTAACTTCTCAGCCCAATTCGCACTTGACAGAAGAATGCCCTTGACCTTCTCAATAACCTTTTCAATTCCTACACTTCTCTTCTTGTTCTTCTTACGTAGACGCTCCTCAGTGTATACATTATTACTCGTCTGCACGACCACTGGGCTGCAGCTGTTTTCTTCCAGAGTAGGTACTCGCTTCGCCTTCTTTCTCTTTCAAACCTCCTGCTCCATCTTACTTCCTTGGTTAGCCTGGATGCGAGGCGATTGGCTCACGTGCTGACTAACACACTCGGACTCCTTACTCAGGTCTACACTGGATAAGACAGCATCCTGGTACGTGTTACTTATAGTGACAACTCCCCTAGAAGACGAAGGTTCTTCCTGGACCCAGAAATCAGGCACTCTTCCTGCCTTCAAGGTATATCCACAAGGCTTTCTTATAAATGCAACCTTCGACCGCCATAATTCGACGTATCTCCTTCTCTTTTAAGAAAGCAGGACAAGACTTATTCAAAGCCATGTGGGCCCCTTTACAATTTAAACATTTAAAAACCGTTGTTTGACAGTTATCGTGCTCGCCTCCACATTTTGGACATAGAATTTTCGTGCATGGACAGAATCTACTTAAATGTCCAAACTTCCAGGGAAATTATAGGGGATAACCTTAGACCGACATCCGTAAGCATAAATGTAAGGAGGAAGTGTTGGCCCTTTAAAGCACAAACGGATCACTTCGGATTTAACCCAATGACCTTCATCGTCTAAGCGGTTCAACCTACGTACTGCAAGAATGTCTTGCGGAACTTCGACGTTTTTCTGAAACTCATCTTCATCCATCTCCAATTCTACTCCTCTCACAGTACCATATGAACAACAAGCTAAGTTAGACCAATAAGAATGCCAATCTTCATTATTAAATTCTTTATCAGCAAGAAGTTTCTCCGCCTCATCTCTTAAATTGAACTGTATAAGCACCTTGCATGGGCCCATGTACTTAATCCTCATTATATTCCTTATTCCCTTCTGCTGCAGTAGTTTGGCCAATCCAAATTGTTTTGCAATCTCTTTTTTTGAAACTACATACACCTCAAATGACGTATCAGAAACCTCATTCATCCTGGGCACTTAAGGAACTGTCACAACCCGTGACCGCTTGGGTCTTTTTCCAACCGTGATGAAACTGTCACCCGAAGAACAAGCATCACTGGGGTTGTCATCTCCAAACCGCTTATCGGCAAATCGCCGTACGTCCGACATGTCCTCGTGGTCGTGTGGCCCAGGTTCGGCTCCGCCCGGCACCAACATGCTCTCACTACCCCATGATGTCAAATCGTTTACTCGCTGGCCACACTCAATACTACTAGACGTGCCCCTACTATCTGCACTCGAATCACGAGGAATTTTTCCTCTACTTTTCTCACTCATCCCGCAGGTAAAAAGCAGAAATTATCTATTAAATTTGAAATTAAAACATTTTAAAACTTCTAAGGCCTCTTAACGTTCCGGCCGGTAACGACATCAATTAACTTTAACGATGATAATCTGGATGAAATGTAAGACTGAAAATAACCACAAATAAAAAATAAATTGCCTGAGTGAGTATACCAATGACCAGAAACGAGTATTATGCGATTTATGCGAGATCTCCAATTAATAGAGTGTTATGTAAGACCGCCGCCCCGTGTGAATGAACGCTTGTTTTTTCTTTGTCAAAACATACTTTTATTTACAAAGTAGTCAAATATAAATTAATTTTAAAATTTAACACATATGTTTTGTCATGTTTAAATGTAATGAAACTACCATGTGACATAAAACCTCTCCCAAAATAGTTTTTGATTTGGTTGAATGCTGACAACCATACATAGCATGTTGAAGAATTCAATCATCAATTCGAAGATAGCATTTTTCATTCATAATTTCACGAATTAATATTGTAATGACGTGTTGTTTTAATAATATTTATGTGATAATGTGCGACTTATACGATTGTTAAATGAAATGTCTGTAAACTACGCCAGATGTAGACCAGGTACGTGCAAAGCCCACAATGGCAATCTCTTTTGATTACTATTATACTTAGTTTTGTTTCTTTGATATTTTTTCGCATCGGTATTAAACGAGTCGGACTCGCGCACCGAGGGTTCCGTATACAGATGTGTACCGGTTCCAACCCTATTAATTCAGGAACATCTCAACAACATGATGTAGAAATTGAACGCCATGGGTACAGCGCCATTTATCGGCGAAATTTGTTACATTTTTGAGCGACTGAATAACTTAGTATGAGTGGTGCTTTTTTCAAGGATAATTCTTTATCACGTGAACCGATTTCATTTCTTTTTTCTTTAGTTTAAAGAAGGTACTTTCAGCATAATCGCGTAAGAATTTATACAACTAAAATACACGCAAAAGTGTTTAAATTAGAAAATAGTTTTTTGATAAAAAAAGAAACTAGATAGAGCTAGTTATATTTTTCCAATAAAATATACATTGATGTCAATGTTATGTAATAATTTCATATTTTTTCCTTGGTAAACTTCGTTCGGAGATAAGTATTTTTTTAACATTTTCCCTCATAAAACTAAAATGACTCAACTGAATAAAAAGTAAAAAAATGTTTCAAAATTTGCAACCCAAGCCCTTTCATATGACACCCCACTCGACATATTTATTATCTGTCATTTTTCACAGAAAAATAAACAAATATACATAAAAAATATATTTGGGCCACAATAATATAGGCGTCTTACCTTACAATAAAATGTAACTTATTATAGTATTTTATGCAATAGTTGTATAAGAGGGTTCAAAAAAGGCGAGTGGCGTGTGTAACAATTTGAGGCGAAACCGAAAATTGTTAATAAAAACGCCAATTTTTGACCTACTTACACAACGTTGCATACATTAATTTTTCTACGACTAGGGATTAAATAATAAAACACAAAATTAAACAGGAATACAGCATAAGAAAGAGCGGTAAGTTGGATAGTGACAGATGACAGTCCACAGACCGTAATCATAGACACGGTAATTTTTTTCAACTGTCATTTACTGACTTGCGTTTTTCCTTATGTTGGCAGTAATTATTTTATTTTCGTTGTAAATTTAGTGTTGTTTTTTTTTACTTGTTGGGTTCACAGGGCACCTCTGTTAGCAGTTGCATTATATCACATAATAACTCTAGGGTCTTTATGAAGAATAGACAAAAAATTGTTTTATTATGTGTTTATATTATAAATTGAGGTGTTTAAATAAAGAATAGACTAGATAATTTTTTTGAAATTCCGTAAGACGTGCTTTTATATTCGTTTGCGGGACCATATATATATAAATTTTAATTAAGAATCTTCAAGATTGATCTCCAATGGGGCCAGTTTCTTTTTTCGGAGACACACTCGACCCGGCCTTTGGGCCGAGACGAGGCCAAGAAGAAGAAGAAATAGAATAGAAGGACAACACCAAAAGTATAGAAAAAGAGAAAGTGAAAGGAGTAGGAAAGAGAAGAGAAGAGAAGGAGCAGTATAAGAATTGTTATAAATAAAACTAAGACCATTTAGGATTTCCTAATTCTGAATTATTCTTATTATTATTTTTGGTGTAAATCATAACAAGCCTTCGCCACAGTACACAGTTTTAGCGCAGTACTACAAAGCTTTGTGGGAGACAAAGATTATATAATCGCTCAGGGGAGATCTGGCGGATCCCGGATTATGATGTAATGCCTGTCGCCGAATCTTACGTCTCTAATTGCCTGCAATCTGGCATCCCAGTGAGTCCGATTGTTGTGGAAGTTTGCTGGACGTCTAATTTTGGGTCTATATCTAATTCGGGCATTGGGAGTGTTTCGGCGGGTTTCAGCTTGGCGCCTGTGGTAAATTAATGCAAGGAGCTCACGTTGCTCAATGTGGGCAACGGTAATTGGATCGTTGGGATCTGTTAAGACATGCCTTGGACGACGCACCCCCTTCCTGGGCGGAAGCTCTGGGGCGTAGTCCGAGGCATACCTTATCAGATGGTTTGGACTGTTGATGGCAAATGAGAAGAAATTTTGGCTCAAGTCTTTAAAATGTTTTGAAGGGATGCCCAGGTCCCTGTGAATGTCCAGGTTTCTCACATACCACGGAGCCCCCACCACTTTGCGTAAGAACTTATTTTGAAGCACCTGAAGGCGCTTCAGAGTGTAGGGGTGGCTTGGGCGAAGGCTACCGAGGCATATGAGAAAACTGGAAGTTTGTTTTTTTGGGACATTTTACTCCTCCTGTTTGTGAGATAGTGTAATCGTGACATATAAAAAGAAGCCCTATCAGCAACAATTTTTATGTCTTTTGAAATTTTAAGCGCTTATCCAAAGTGACGCCAAGGTACTTGGCGTCACTTTTCCAGGGGATGGGGATCTGATTGAGGGAGATGCGCGGGCCGTGCGAAGAACCGTGCCTCGGATCCCGCTACCCTCCGCGTCCAGGTACCCGATGACTTGCAGCCCAAAAACCGATTATTGCAACAGTGAAACAACTATTCCGACCCAACTTCCCCGAACGGCGTCACTGGACTACGCGCCGGAACATGGCTGAGCCATTTGGCGGCACGACTTAGCTTCACGTCTTAGGTCACTACGTCACTAGCCCCGGCCGAAACCTACCACCAGTATTTAAATGTTACTCATTTGGCACCACCCAGGGGTCACGTGTAGGGTCTCAAGGGTACACTCCTACGGACGCGAGTAACTTCGACCCCCAAACCTGTACCTTCGAGGTTTTTAGCGGCTTTTTCTTTTAGATATTCCCTGATAATCTCTGGCCGCCGGATAGTCATCCAGCGGTATAGTTGGAGGTCATCGGAGCTGGAACCTAGGGGCAGGTCGCTTGAGTTTGCCATGATGCACACTTTGTGTAGACACTTCTAAACTAGAAACGTTTCATTTGGACGTGCACTGATAATGAGATATCGCTGAATAAAATATTAGTCACTGTCTATATAAATATGAACACTATAAAATCACATTTACACTGTAGGTACACGGAGCGAGGCTCACGTGTGGTTAACGGTTGTTCCACGCGGAGCAAAGCTCAACGCGGGAGGCTTTAATAGAGAAACAAGTGTGAATAATAAGAATAAGCTAGTATGTTTTAAATAAACAGTTTAGTTAGTACAATTTCAAAAACAAGTGATGTTATACCGGAGTATATTGTTGTCACAACCGGTCACGAAATTACTAAGTAGATTATGTCGACATCGTATCGACACATAACTTAAAGTAGTAACAGATTACCAAAATACCAAAATGGTGGCATGTACTTTTTTCTTTACAGACATTCTCAAACTTCGAAAAATATAAATGAATACTAAGTACGAAATGCCGTTTGAACGTTAGTTACTTTTGACACAGGAAGGTTCCGGTTACATGATTACCCTTGTGCCAAATACATGGGTCAAGGAAGATATTTTAAATTGGCCAGAAACGCGCATAACCAGCGAATTGGAATACTTAAGAAGGAACCCAAACAGTAAAATCTCCTGTATCAAAAAGACCTTCCAATTTCTCTTTAATTGACACAAATGTTAACTCACTATAGCCTTGAGCCCAATTAAAAAATTCACGAATGTTGTTCTCAATTGTTTCTTTTTGCGTTAACAGTGCATAAGTAAGTGCAGCGTACGATCGCTCCGTATATGATAAAGATTTAGATGTATCATAAGCTAATACTTCATCATTGGTTTCTAGCTCCCCAAAACCGGGGGAATGGGTATATAACTTTAGAAACATCTAAATAGCGGACATCGCTCCATGTTTTGCTAGTAAACCTATTCAATTTTTGCAAAGCTTCTAGATAATTGACAGATGTTTTCGGAAAAACGGGCTCCTTTAGGCTGGTTTCCAAATTTATGGAAAACATCGACTGTGCAGGCGCCGGAGCATCCGCGGCAACAGGTTGTTCGACCACCACATTATGACATTATTAATATCCGGCGATACAGTTTCTTATAATTCGCCACTTACATCATGTTCGACATAATTTAAATTATCATGTGGCGGGTAGTTTGGCGTACTACTATTAGTACCATGAAATAATTTTCGTAACTCGCTTACCTCTTTTGCCAGTTTCTTTACACTCCGATTAGACCTCTGATTACGTTTCTTGTGACGACGTCTTGTAATAAACGCCCCTCCTAACCCTATTTACTTAAGAAATAAAAACCTAAACAACGCTGAGACATTTATTTGGCCAATGTGAATCGTCAGTGGTAGGACCCTGTATTGTTGTGTACCGTAGAAACCCTTGATCTTTAATGTGAATGCTTGTCAGACCTTGGACTCCCCAACTACCTAGAAACCTTGCTATGCCTAATTTTGGTCTACTAAATCTTTTACTTTTTTCTACCAAATGCAGCATTTCTACTATTATCCCCAAACAACATAAAAAGTTTTCCTAATGTAAAATACAAACCCTTTGTTCCCTAACCATATAAAATAGTAATATTTATTTGGTGATTTAACCCCTACAAGGACTAAAGGACCTCTTTACGAAATCAGTAGCTATGGACGTTATAGGAGGGCAAGTTTCCCAGAGCATCCTTCTTTCCTATATCAAAATTATTCACCAATATTTTCATAGCAGAGAATATAATCCTACGTAATGAAGGAACTCAGTATTAAGCTAAAGCTAAAAAATAATTTTGATTTGTATGGTATTTTGTTATATTATTTCCATACAGTGCCACTGACTCGCCAAGATGGAGAATGGTCGTAACCTACACCAGAACTAGACATACTAATGAGGTAAGCTCATTAATAAGCCTTAGATGATTGAAGATCATCTCTAACTACTCAACCCTTCTAGCCTATTCACAACCCATAAGTACCTATTTTCCATAGAACATAAATCTGAAAATCATTACTATCATAATCATGAAACAATGAAATCTAAACCATAGAATTCTTTTATTCATGAAAAATACATAAAAGTAGTGGACCGCTCAGCCTGCCACTAAACCAGAGCAATCCCATATTTCTGGGAAAAGTCCTGCTATCCTATTTATTACAGATAATATTATACCTTGCTAAACCATCTACCCAGCATCTAGGCTATACCTAGTAATGTTTGACTTAAACGCTTGATAAACCTCCTAACCACGTGAATTAACATGATAATCGAAACCCAGATACCTAGGCTGTACCTAGTAACCACTACATAACCCAATGTGCTCGATAGCTATTTAACCACGTGAACCATTCTAAAAGTTAAATCCTAGACTTCTAGATCGCCCTTAATAACCGAACTATCAATTACCTGGATAAAATAAACCCTCAAATTTTAAACCTGTTACCCCTAATTCAGTGTATGAAGTTAAATCTATCATTAACCCCAGGAGATCTAAACTAGAAACTAAAATCCCTTACCAGATTTAGTTTCTGAGAATGCGTATTCCCTGACTAAGCTCTAAAGAGTTCAGTCGGCTAAACTGATGTTTGCAACCCTATAGCCTGTGTACTTGTTTCCCCCCACACGTCCGAGGACAAGGTGGTGTGAGTAAGACGCCCTATTATGTATATAAAGGTAATATATAAATATATTTCACAAGACCGTCCCTTAAATACTGTGAACTTCTGTGAGTGGAGTATACACTGCCGTTCTGACCCAAACTATGGCCGATCTCACTTCCATTCAGCAGCTGGACATTGAGACACGGGAGGGGTGAGATCGTCGCCTATGTCGGTATAAAGGCAGACGCCAGACAACACCCTCAATCTGGTAGCAAAAGACTGAATCATGCCCATTTGAACACTGTTAGGCGGGAATGACTCCTCAGGTATACTGTAAACCTGGACAAAGTTCTGGCTTTAAATTTATTGAAAATATATGAAAAACCCCTTAATTTACTAGTTATAACGCCAAAAGTGATCCCTCATGATGGGGTGAAACCCCTCATAATGACGAACCACCCTTATGCCAATAAATTCACCCACCAAGAGTTTTTACTGAGCAAGCCAGAGACCTTGACAGTCTGAGCGACGAATTCTGAGTGATCTCTCGACCGTTTTGTTCGCCCTTTTATACCCTTATATCTGTGACAAGTGCGATAAGTGTGACAAGTGTGACAAGTGGGACAAGAGCGAAAGGGCGACAAGTGCGACAAGTGTGAAATATGCGAAGGTGCGACAAGTGTGACAAGTGGAATAAGTGTGACAAGTGTCACAAGTGCGACATGTGTGACAAGTGCGACAACCGCGTCAAGTGTGACAAGTGGGATAAGTGTGACATGTGTGACAAGTGCGGCAACTGCGACAAGTGCGCAGCCTATAGACGCCCGCAACTCCAAAGAAGTCACGTACCTACGCATTGCCGACCCTTGTAAAATTTGAGTATGCACTGTGTTAACAGCAGAAGGGACAAATTTAGGTCCCTCGCTCTCAACACAGTGTATCCTCGGGAGCTCTGGCAACCTTGCTCACCTCAAGTAACACAACACTACATACTTGTATAGTAGATAATGTTATTATGGCTGTGGTCTTCTGCAAGGCGGAGGCACTTCTCCAGTTGGGCCGCTCCAAATTAGAACAAGATGACATTTTGCTGTCTCCTCTCCTCCTCTGTCACCTCTCTTAGGTCAAATTGCATGCAGGCCAATCAATATCATCGGGAACTACAGAACCAAGCGAAAGGAGGGGGGAAGGGAGAAGAATAGCAACAAGAAACTAACGTTTTGCTTCGTCAACGCCGAGTATGTTATACGGTGAACCTTTTGTAAGTTTGCGTAACTACTATTGAAGGTTATAAATAGGGATGTTACTCCATATGAATACTCTAAAAGAAACAAAGCAAAAAATAAGCCAAATGTGAAAATCCTATTCAAATATCTCAAAAAATAACGAAGCTACAACCGTTTTAATGTTGCTGGTTAGAAACAAAGAGAATATAACTACATTCTAAGAGACGGGACTTCGAACTAGGTTTTGGATGACAGTGACATTGTCATTGCATGACATTGACGTAGAGTTTGGCCAAACATTCTGTACCACAATAAAATAAAAAAAGGAAATAGGTAATGCCAACATAACAGCGCGATAGGGATGTAACTTTGATGTAGTACGGTTAACGATATCGATAAACGATGACTAGTGACGTCGTGGGTTCCATTTTTATAAAAATCCCAGTTAGAGGGCGTCCATTATTTACGTGAGATGTTTTTGGCGGGAGGGGATCGAATTTTGCCAAAAACACCTCACATTAATAATGGATGCTCCTTTATTAACATTGGGGTTTGAATCCATTCTCAACTGGTTAGGTTATGACGACTACACTACGACGTCCATGCGCTTATTCCGCAGTGGGTAGGACTAGAAATAAATAAAATAAAAAAAGTATAAAGTTTTGTTACTTTAAATATATTAACCATCTCTTTAGACGACTTTTATTTCGGTTAAAATCTTTGGGTTGAAAGTGGTCACCACAAACAAATTTTAATTCGTTCAACTTCTCAATCGGAACGTAAGCTAGGTCTTCATTGCCAATCACTTTCACCCACTGTCTGCAACTGAAAAATACCAGAGTTCTATATGATACGCTAGTTATCGATATGTTACGGCCAACACTAGTATGTATAGTATACGAATAAAACTAAATTGCAAATGACGCTTCTTATTTTGCTTACATGTAACTTGCTGTGGTACATATTAATAGATAATCTCCAATTAATTGCTTACCGGTCGTGATCCAAAGGAAATCTTGCCATTAATTTCCTTTTCTCGTCATCTTTTCGACCGGCACGAAAACCACAAATAACACATACCCTATAGGCTAAAATAGTGCGTGGCATGTTGAAAAACACACTGCCTTCTTACTACGTGCTTTTTCACTTTAAATTAAGGTTTCTACCATTTATAAATACCAAAATAACAAACTACAAACCACACAAGAAACAATATGGCGATCACTCAAGTTGAAGGGAAGTGACCAGAGGTGACATTGACATGTGACTGAGATAGATTAACTGAGGGAGCGAGATAGCAGTATCCGCCATTATTTTTTGTTCAAATTCCATACAAAAGTGACCTTTTGTAAATTTTGTTCCTAGTTGCGAGCAAGTTGCGAGCCTGGTTAGAAAGAGAAAGCGCATCAGATCAGTGACATCATCGATGTCGGGCGCCATGGCACCATATTAAATGACGATCGTTCCAATACAATGGTGCGTTTTTCGGAAAAGGGACAGAATATGCCCCGTCTTAAAACTTTTTTTTTTCGCCATTTTAGTAAGAATTTGATCCTTTTCTGATAAGAACCGAACTTAGTGATTTTCTTATTTGATGTCAACATCCCTATTGTACTACTCCCACTTTGAAATGATCGCTAATTTAAAAAACCTTGCTGTTTAAATCATGGATTAGATTAGCGCTCCAATCCATGTCAAAGGACCTCTGGTATCGGGGGGGGATACCGCGACTGAAAACGAACGAAGTTCGAATATCTCTCTCTCTGCCGCACGAATCAGCAAGTGCGACAGAGAGGGAGATATTCGAACTTCGTTCGTTTTCGAATCGCGGTAGCCCCTCTGACGTATTGCTAACTTAAAGCAGTGTACGCACTACCCATTGCGACAGAGTCATACATTAAAGTTGCGGCACATCTGACCCTACTTGAACAACTCTGCGTGTAGTCCCATTATTTTTAGTGTAACAACATGTAAGTTCGTCAAATCGAACACTTGCCTTGTGTCAATTTGTTTTAATTTTAGCTACACATAGATGGTTTTGATGCGTATAAGGCTTTAAAATAACGGCCTATCAAACTTCTCCACGTCATTATTTTTATTTGGCAACACTATTTAGCTGTCACGCAGACAGCTGTCAGTCGGCTGGCTAAGCTGGCTTTGGCTTTATACAATCTCTTTGATAATCCTACGTAGTGATTATCAAAGAGATTGTATAAAGCCAATTTTATATTATGTTGCATAAATATTATTATGTTGCTTGCTTATGCTTGCCAACTTATTAATAGGTTTGTTGCTTGCCGTTACAACGAACTGAGCTGATAATGATTTTTAAAGTAACTTCCTCTTTCTTAGTACTATTACTAGCGTCTAACATTAGCTGTAGCAATGATGTTGAAGTACGTTCGGAAGAAGATGTTGGTGTTAAATATGCAAACAGATGCGAAGTGTGTAAGATTCTAGCCGCCGAACTACAAGCAAGACTTGACGAAACCGGCAAAGTTCACGATGTTATCGAAATCGGTTATTCACTAGACGATGTTGAACCAAAGAAAAGAACAAAATACGAGAAGTCTGAGCTGCGGTTGATAGAATCTCTGGAAGGAGTCTGAGCGGATTCTGGAATATAATGTGCACAAAGAACGCCAAGATAGCACTAGATTCGCTAAAGGTATGAGCCAGACGTTCAAAACCCTTCATGGTCTAATGGATAAGGGTGTTAAAGTAGACCTTGGTATTCCACTTGAGCTATGGGACAAGCCTTCTGCTGAAATCACTCACATGAAGACCCAATGTGAGAGTCTTTTGGAAGACAACAAAGGAGCAATAGAGGAGTGGTACTGGAACCATCAAGGAACTATGGACCTCATTCACCACCTCTGTACCAAACATGCGCTGCAAGGGTCTGATGACTCTTGCCTCTATGAAAAGTTGTCTGACCAAAACACTAAAGGAGATAAATCAGAACTTTAAGTAGGTACAGTATCTGTGGGTGACTTTAATAAATAGTTATATAATACTGTCTACACATCTAGAATATTTTATTGATTAGTATTTTTTGTCCATTGAAATTGTGTCAGTAAAAGCCTGAATTTTTTATGGTATTGATAAATAATTGTTTAAGTGGTTGCAGACTGCATAATATTTATCCCTTGTTAGTTAGTAGGGTTGCGTAGCGGAAATGGCGAAAACAAAACCCTTATAATTTCGTCATGTCTGTCCATTTGTACGGACAAATGGACAGACATGACGAAATTATTACATACAGATGAATTATACATACGGATGTAACAGCCAACTTATTAATAGGTTTGTTGCTTGCCGTTACAACGAACTGAGCTGATAATGATTTTTAAAGTAACTTCCTCTTTCTTAGTACTATTACTAGCGTCTAACATTAGCTGTAGCAATGATGTTGAAGTACGTTCGGAAGAAGATGTTGGTGTTAAATATGCAAACAGATGCGAAGTGTGTAAGATTCTAGCCGCCGAACTACAAGCAAGACTTGACGAAACCGGCAAAGTTCACGATGTTATCGAAATCGGTTATTCACTAGACGATGTTGAACCAAAGAAAAGAACAAAATACGAGAAGTCTGAGCTGCGGTTGATAGAATCTCTGGAAGGAGTCTGAGCGGATTCTGGAATATAATGTGCACAAAGAACGCCAAGATAGCACTAGATTCGCTAAAGGTATGAGCCAGACGTTCAAAACCCTTCATGGTCTAATGGATAAGGGTGTTAAAGTAGACCTTGGTATTCCACTTGAGCTATGGGACAAGCCTTCTGCTGAAATCACTCACATGAAGACCCAATGTGAGAGTCTTTTGGAAGACAACAAAGGAGCAATAGAGGAGTGGTACTGGAACCATCAAGGAACTATGGACCTCATTCACCACCTCTGTACCAAACATGCGCTGCAAGGGTCTGATGACTCTTGCCTCTATGAAAAGTTGTCTGACCAAAACACTAAAGGAGATAAATCAGAACTTTAAGTAGGTACAGTATCTGTGGGTGACTTTAATAAATAGTTATATAATACTGTCTACACATCTAGAATATTTTATTGATTAGTATTTTTTGTCCATTGAAATTGTGTCAGTAAAAGCCTGAATTTTTTATGGTATTGATAAATAATTGTTTAAGTGGTTGCAGACTGCATAATATTTATCCCTTGTTAGTTAGTAGGGTTGCGTAGCGGAAATGGCGAAAACAAAACCCTTATAATTTCGTCATGTCTGTCCATTTGTACGGACAAATGGACAGACATGACGAAATTATTACATACAGATGAATTATACATACGGATGTAACAGCCGATTTACTCAGATACTATAAGCACTACAATTATGAAATTTGGTAGGAAAATGTATTCTACAAAACGCTACAAATGATGCACTATTACAAAAAAATATTAAATTATGGGGGCACTCTATACATGTGACCAGAGGTTGATAAAAAAATTCAATGCACATAGGATAGACCCTAAAAAAAGATATCGAGGTTTCTAAAATACTTTTCCATTTATGTCAATTTGGTGAGATATTATTAGCTGTCAAAGTCATAAAATGTGTCCCTCCCCCCTCTAATTTTCAAACTATGAAGTTTAAAATTCCGAAAATAATTAAGGTGGTGGTTTTTGGTTTGGACATGATAGGTCCAAAGGTCGATTTAGACGAAGACTAAAGACTTAGCCGCCTAAAAAAGGCACCATATAAACACTTTCGGTGCCATTTTTTCGCGGCATGCCAGCGCTGATGCTGAATAGAACACGCGGCTATTTTTTGGCGTCAGCGACCTCCGCCCGCGTCTCTCGCTGCCCCCGCCTATTTGTACTGAAATGGCACCGTGTAAACGACTAGTGTCGGTTTGCTGGTCACTGGTGGCGAGATTTAGGCAGCTTAAAATATTCATTGTCTAAACGGTCTGAAGATGTGCTGACGGTAGACACTAGCGTCGTAATTTAGGCGCTGAAAATAGTCTTCGTCTAAATCGACCTTAACAGTTTTTGAGTAATCTCTGAAAAACGTTCGTACCCAAACAAAGGATGTAAGTGCCGTGAGTTTCCTATAAAGATACGACCTTTATTGATTCAATGTATTGGATAGTGGTTTTGGATATGGGCTAGTAGGTCTCGGTACGGAACCCTTCATTGTGCGTGATCCGACACGCACTTGGTCGTTTTTTTTTAACCGATACTAGTTTTGCCTCTAATGATGCTGGTGGCTGTTTGGGGTAGAATTAAATTTTAAAAATATTGCATAGAACAGGAAAGGGAAATACTTAGTATTATTTTTAAGGGAATGATAAGGAGTGAATTAGATTCAATGAAAATGTACTTTAATACAGGTACCCACTTAGAGAAATACATGTACATAATATGTATTCCCATAGTCGCACCACTGTAATGTTTTGTTGAATATTGACAGTTTAGGTTCCATTCTAATATTATGTTGCTTGTTTATGTCAGTCACATTATAAATAAGCAGTACACTCACCATTCCAACCTCAAGCACAATTTGGAATGAAGAAGGACCTTACATAACATAATACATTAGTTACATGTAGTTGTAGTAGTGAACAATTAATGATATCTGGTAGCTATGTATATGTGGTAGCTACTAAGTTACATAATAGGCTCATAGGCTGGAGAATGTATGAACAAACTTACATGTGTTACACAAATAGTTGATCATCTTTTCATTGTAAAAAGTGTTAGTCATGTAGCTGTACCTATTAAATAAATAGGAAATAAGTGAAATTTGTATTTGTTTATGCAGTTTTGTGTTACATGCTGTTTGCTGCCAGTCCTGCCATGTTGATAGCAAAGCAGCTCAGAGCATGCACTTTGTTAATATGGTAAAAAGAGTGATGTGTGTTTTAACTAGTTTTAGACTGACTCAGTTGCCTGCTCAGACAGCAGATATATTCAGAAGCAGTACTTTGAAATTTTTGTATGCACATTATAATTATTAATTACATTTATTACGATTTCCAAACTTTTTCTTTATTTTAATCACTACAGTCCAGCCCAGGGTACAGTCAGCTTTATTGGGACATGATGCAGTTGACTGTATATTTATGAATATCATCAGAATATGGTGCAGATATGATTTATGGTCAACCCTGACCTGAGAATTCATACCCAGTCTGTCACGATAAATGTTATTAAAACTGTCATTATTTTCTATATGTTAAGTTAGGCAAAAACGTTAAATACCTTCCCATTACGCGTGTTACCGCTTTTCAGTGTCATGAATTTCGCAGCCATGCCCATTTTCTTTTAACCATCTTCATGAGTCAAGAAAATCTGAAGAATGTCACTTCAGACCAAAAACATACATAGCTCAGATTTGTCAACTACGAAATGGAAGGCGAACAGAGAGTTTGGCTATCGTTATGGAGCTTTGAACAAGCGTCGATCGACGTCCGCATCGCGTATTCTAATCTTTAAAGTGTCGTTTATTGAAGGCATGAAAATAAGCAAACTTATACATAAACGGTCCCATACTTCATGTTATTATGCGTTTTTGTTTGACATTATGTTGCCGTTATCCACTAAAGGGTAAAAACCTAACGAGGTAACATCAATAAAACAATTGTTTCTTAATAATAAGCACCTTTTTATTAACTGACAAAATAGATACAATTAATATTTTATGGTGCTATAAAAACTACAGGTGCCCTGGGTTGTAAAGAGATTTTTATTAAAGAAACATAAATTAATAGGATTAAATACATTCACTCAATTGTACTCAAACAGTATTCATACAAAATTTCGAGATGTAACATATCTATAAAATAATTTAAATAACAGCTCGAAAAAAGTTCTTATTACTCGTCAATTCGCACAACTCTCGCACGTGCGGCAGCGATGTACATTGTTTAAAAAGTACACACACACGAAAACCTACAGAACTCATCTCCATTTTACTAAAAAAAATCTATTTTATTTTAAACCATTTTATCTAAAATAGGTATGTTTATTGTCTCCACAGGCCAACTTAGCTAAACATTTTGTAAGTGAATATGTTTCTAAAAGTGCTCTGGATGAAATTAGTAGACTAGGAAACTTTGAATCGATGCAATATAAGTCAACCAAAACCTTGTATTTTGGCAGAATAACCAAATCAACAGACGGCAAACTTATGGAGAAGTTCACGCCGTGTAACTTATGCGAATGTGAGTAACTGAGTAAAGTCCGATGAAATATTTTAGGACAAATACCGATACATACACGGCGTAGCATTCGGTATAGGGCCTCGGGCGGTAAGATTGTAATTTTAGAGCACACAAAACATTTAAGAGTTTTCTAAAAAAGCGTTCTTTCGGAGTACGCATCACAATTTGTTTAAATTTATCTCGTAATCTTTTACGAATGGTGTTATATAATCCGACCCTCGCAAGTCTTACATTAGTAGGTTTGATAATTTGTGCTTTGAGTATTTCGACTGTGGATCACACCTGCGGTTTTCCCGAGTTACATATCGTTCTACTATACTTTGTTCCCACCCGCGTGACGCGTGACGTACATACGAAGTAGTTATCACTACTACGACGTGCGGAAGTGTAATACATACACGTTTAATATCAGTCGTGAGCTGTGTGGTGTGAGCTGTTAAATGTTGCTTGAACCACCTATATTTTCTAAGAAATAGTATCACGAATTGCGCCTTCATATCTCTGTCACACCTAGCAGTAAAATAACCACTTTATGTGGCCTGACGAGGAATTAGGGCATAGCCATGCCACGATTCTAGGAATGCTTAAAAAAATGATAGGTGATGCCTCGTCGCTGCTAGATATTGTTAGGAGTCAGATTGGGGCGACGGTCGAGACGATGGGGTCCGTTTTATACAATGTACATCAGTAGCGGCAGCGGGCCTAGAGGTAGGCGCTGGTGTCCTGGTAGTCGTCGTCGCTGTCCGACCCGTCGTCGGTCAGCTGGCGCAGTGCGGCCGCTTCCGCCTCCCCCACCCCTTCAGAGCTCGACGCATCTGCTCACACATAAACACACTTTAATGACACTGCACTCTTGGGATGACTCGATTGGGTAGATGACTCATTGTACAAATTTATAACACAGTGTGGCTATATGGATAGAAAACCATCAAATTATCACAATAAATAGAAAATTAGACAAATTAATTAAAGTATATAATTATGGGACTATAACGACTTTCAAAAATTTTATTTATTGGCCAATTGTAAATTGAAAGTTACCAATAGAATTCTCATGTCAAAAAGAAATTGTATGGCAACTATGTACATAAACGCAATATTTCACGACAAAAACGGCAAATTTCCCTTTTTTCCATACAACGGTAGTACGAGGCTATGAAGGCGTGACGACGCACCTAGCTGTCAATCAGTATGGATATGGAGCGTGTTCAGTGCTCGTCAGCTGTGCTGTACTTTACCTCTCATTCTCGTCCTTTGTGTTGCTCTAATTGTAGTTGGTCCAATACAAACATTTGATCGTCTCTAAAAACTGGTTCGAATGGCATGAATTTTTTTGTCATCACGCCTATTGCCTGACTCATGACAAGTGGAACGTTAGAAGAGGTGATAGCTATATGACTTAGGACCATCTCGTCATACACATAAAAACCGAATAATATCAATAATTGCAATTCTGCGCTAATTTTTTTAAATTGCTGATTATGAAACATAAGGAAAGAAAGAAAAAATCTATCTGTCAGGGGAAAATAATTACACTGAGCATAAAGAAAAACAAGTCGTCTGACAGCGTGCAACCATCAACATCTGTCACGAACAGGGTATACAATCATAGTACTTTGCAACTGGCAACGACAAGCGGTATAATGATATGATATTAAGGAGTATCATAGTTTCGAACCGTAACATCGAAATAGGCGAGTTTCAATTTGAAAGTATCATACTCTCAAATGTAAAAAACACCACCAGGGATGGAGTTAGTCTGGCTTTAAGCTTGTGCAATCGCTACGTCATTTATTAAAAATACGCAAGATAGCGCAGTAACTAATAAACGTGATCCGTGTTACCAACTAGATACTATTTTACCATTACTAACAACCTTTATGTCATTTATAAGTAAATAATCAATCCAAATAATTTTATTAACGCTTATTAATTAAAATCAGATAAATATTAGCATCATAAACACCTTACACATTTGTATATCACTTATTTAGCATTTGGTAGCCTACTTTTAAATAGTTAAGTGAGCAACACTGATATCCGGCATTGCCCATAATTATGTAATATACAAATAAATATTTATGATTTACAAAACTTTTGGAGATACTTTACTTATTTATTATATATGCAAGAATAATTAACAAAACGAAAGAATATCAAAACGAACTTAAATCTTCTTCTTAATTTGACTTATCACAATACACTAACTTTTTTGTGTTAATACAGTTTAAAAAAATAAACATGCCGCCATTGCCGCCAAATGCAAATTTTCGCCGCGGCTATGAATTCATTTTTGGTGAACATTTTTACTTTATGTATTTCTTTAAAAAATAAGTGATAAGTACCAGCGTGGATAAGTGGTGAATTGCCGTATATTGCGATAGTTCAAAGTTTTGGTTTTATCGTGCTCGATAAAAGATGTCGAACACAAAATGCTGTGTTCCAGGGTGCATAAAGGCTTCTAAAAGTAAGTTATAATATTTAACTATTTATAGCGTGTGTGTCCAATGTACACTAGTACAGTATTTGTCTAGATTCAAACTCAAAACTCAAACTCAAAATATTCTTTATTCAAATAGGCCTAGCAACAAGCACTTTTGAATCGTCAGTTATGTATTACATAAATTGAATCTAATTAGGTATTCAGAGCAATTTATTGATGCATATGAAATTATAAAAAAGACATGAATTACTATAATGTATGTCAAAAGAGAGTATAAATAAATTCACAAAAAGATCGTCAATATGTAAAATAAAAACATAAAAATTTGTATAATCTAGACAGTTTCTAGAATAAAATCTGAATGTCAAGAGGAAAATTTAACGTCAACATCTAATGTCATAGTTATGAAAATAGTCATTAAGATGTAATGTCATAATTATTAAAATATAATTAGTATTTCAACCACAATTATACCCACGGTGTTTTATCATTCATGTAGTCTTTTGTGCTATAATATGCTTTCGATATGAGTTTATGCTTTACATAAGTCTTGAATTTATTAATAGATAAATTAGTCACGTTTGTAGGTAGTTTATTATAAAACTTTACACAATTACACATGAATGATTTTCTTATTTTTTGGAGCCGAGTGGAGGGTACCGCAAGCTTATATTTGTTTCTAGTATTAATATTATGTATGTCACAGTTCTGTCTAAAATTTACAATATTTTTGTGTACATACACAATATTGTCATAGATGTATTGACAATGCATTGTCATTATATTAATGTCCTTGAACTTATCTCTAAGTGAGTCTCTATGTTTCATCTTATATATTGCTCGAATAGCCCTCTTCTGCAGAATAAAGACAGTATTTATCTCTGCAGCACTGCCCCAGAGTAAAATACCATACGACATAATACTATGAAAGTAATTAAAATATACTAATCGAGCTGTCTTCACTTCTGTTAATTGACGGATCTTGCTCACTGCAAATGCTGCAGAGCTCAGTCTATTCGAGAGATTACCAATATGGGGACCCCATTGGAGTTTTGAATCTAATGTCAAACCAAGAAAAACAGCACTATCAACTAGTTCCAATTCCTCATCTTTCACAGTGACACTAGTTTGCGTGTGATTTAGGTTACTCGTGACGAACTTAATACATTTAGTCTTTTTCTCATTTAACAATAAATTGTTGACATTAAACCAATTAACTATTTTAGAAATGGCATTAGATACATAGTTACAAGCTTGTTGTTGCCGTGTGACTTTGAATATGAGTGAGGTATCGTCAGCAAACAATACTATATCATGGTGGGTCTTTACGAGGTATGGCAAGTCATTTATGTAGATAAGGAATAGGAAAGGTCCCAATATTGATCCCTGCGGTACACCCATAGAGACCAATGAACCCGGTGATCGCTGTCCATTCACGTCGACCCTTTGTATTCTATCACGTAAGTAAGACTTTAGCAAATTCAGTGCCGATCCTCGAACGCCATAGTAGTGTAGTTTCCTGATCAAAGTTTCGTGACATACGCAGTCGAAGGCCTTGGACAAATCACAGAAGATACCTAAGGCATCATGTGACTCCTCCCAGGCATCGAATATATGTTTTGTTAGCTCGACAGCAGCGTCAGTTGTCGAGCGACCCCGCGTAAAACCGAACTGCTTATGATGCATTAAATTGTTAGCATTAAAATGTTTTATTAATTGGGACAAAACTAGTTTTTCAAAAATTTTGCTAAATGTAGGTAGCACAGATATTGGTCTAAAATTAGTGGGGTCAAAAGTGCTACCAGACTTGAATAAAGGAGTTATTTTACTGTGTTTCATTAGATCAGGAAACTCACCACAATCAACACTGTTATTAAATACAACCACTAAATCAGGCGCTATGACTTCTATTAGAAATTTGACAGAATGGACAGAGACTCCCCAGAGGTCACTAGTTTTTTTGACATTAATTGTTTTAAATGCCTTTACTACGTCTGAGGCATTAACATGTACAAAATGAAAATCTCTACTACATTCTGGGGCGTTGTCTTTTAATAACACAACGGCAGACGAAGGTGATGAATTTAAATACTGTGTTGTGGATACTGGTATCTCACTAAAAAAATTTTCGAATACTGTTGCTACTTCTAAACTTGAATCTATAATTTTGCCATTTATTTTTAATTTAGGGTCATTCATTGTGTGCTTTGATCTGCCAGTTTCCACATTAATGACTTTCCATGTTGTTTTGATAATATCGGAGCTATTTTATATTTTCTGGCTTAAATAAGTACGCTTAGCTATTCGACAATCTATTTTAAATTTTTTCGAATATTGTTTAACATGTTCTTTAAATTCATCACTCGCATTAAACCGCCGTTCCTCATATAAAGCATACAGTGCTTGTCTACGTTTATGTAAGTCCACAGTAGCCCATTCACTAAAAACTGATACACCACCAACCACGACCGATTTAGGAGTGAAAATTGCTTTATAATGTTTCATAAATGTGTGAAAAAATGAGTTGTACATGTCGTTAGGACTCATATCGGAAGATAAAAAGGGTAGCGCCTGGACTAAACTTTGCTTCATTCGTTCGACACGGTGCGTGGTTACTGGTACAAAAGTTATTTGTTTTCTCAAAGTACTCCTTCTTAATGTCTCAAATGTCATTAATTGGCCTAAGTGATCTGACTCTAATTTGCTGATTACACTTTGGGTAATAGGAATAATATCCGTAAAAATGTTATCTATACAGGTGACGCTAGTAGCAGTTACTCTAGTAGGCTCCGAAAATATGTGGTTGAGGTTACATGATTTGAAAAGATTCAACAATCTAGTACTTATTGTTGAATTTTCCAAAATATTTACATTGAAGTCTCCGCATATAAGTAATTTTTTGCTAGAGAGCGATATTTTAAATAACACGGATTCCATTATATTTTCAAAGAGGTCAAAATTACTTAATGGCGGCCTATACACACAAACAACAATAAATTGCTCTAATTCTACTGCACTTAGTTCTATGGTCCGTTCAACAGACAAGGATACAACATCCTTACGTTCCTTAAATTTTAATTGATTATTTAATATAATTAATGAGCCACCATGTATGGAACCAAGTCTGGTGAACGAACTACCCACATGATGATTATTAAATTGAGGCATTATTTCATTATTTTTTAACCAATGTTCAGTTACACATAGAATATCAATATTATAAGTATTCAAAAAGAGTTCAATCTGTAAGTCTTTACCTCTGATACACTGAATGTTTTGATGAACAAGATGCATATAATTTCCATTTTTCAAGCATTTTTCATTCAATTTATTAAATACTAAATTGCCAGAGTAAGAGTACTCCTTTGTCTGAACATCTAATTTAAATGATTGGTTATAACAGGAACCAATTCGAGGTCCACAACGGACTGCTCAATAGGAGCAGAGTTAAGTACTCCCAAATTCTTGGCAGAAATGTCAATTAAATATGATAGCGACAAGGCTATTTGTTTTTTATAATAATTAGAAAGGTAAAACTTACCTTTAGTTAAAAAATAGTGTTTACCAACATAATTGTTGGTGTCAATTATGCTAAACTTATTACTATATGTACAAAAATTATACAGGGCTATATTCAAATTATATCTAGTGTCATTTTCTGCCTTTGCCATTTGAGGACAATAGGGAAATGTGAACATAATAATTTCTTTCACAGTAAGTGTGTTCAATTTTTTAATAAATTTAATGAAATTATTTTTGTTTACACTTCCTCTGTTACCCATAAGTATAAGCAGTGTTGTCTGCGAAGTAATACTTGTATCGCTCAAAATTTGTTTTGATACATTGTCAATGTCACTATAAGGCAGACAGTTGCTAATTACTGTTAGTCCTGTTAAATAATCATTTAGGAATATGCCCATACTACTTCCAATCTCATCACAGTACATAATTACATTGGGTTTTGTTGTGTTCTTTTCTATAGTGTGGAAGGAGCTATTATTATTTTGTTCTTGTGGTGGTAAACTGGCACACAGGTTACGGTTTATTTCATCATTGGACAAATGACCACTCACTTGCTTACATACACATGACTGGCCATTGGTCAGTGACTCAAACCGCTCTGAATTATAATTAATTTGTGCAATTAAATCATCCATAGCTAATGAATATTCACTAATAACTTTTTTTGAATTCTCATTAATTTTATCTAATGATTTGAGTTGGTCCTCCAAACTCTGAATTTTAAATTTCAATTTCTGTGTGTCAGTCTCACATTTTGATGTACTATTTTGCAACAAAGTAGAATACATATCCAACTTATCCACTAAATTTACATTGATTTTGCTGAATCTAAGTTTCTTGAAAAATAATTTGTTCTGATTTGATAACTTTTGTGTTCTTTTTATGAATTTGTTCAATCGAATATATTTCTTTAGTTTTTTACCGCTGCACTTTACTAGCCCTGATGTGGTGTAATCATTGGTTAAATCGATAGTAACCACAGGATTTTCAATTGGAGCGGTAACCAACTGTTGGTCGGGCCCAACCAGTTCCTCGATTAAGCTCTGAGACTGAGCCTCTGCAGCATTAGTTTTGGCCTCCTGTAGCTCGTAAATTTGTTCGTGGGCATCATGTAACGCTTTCTCCAATGAGTTAATGTCCTTCAAGGCCTCCTCATATGCAGCAGCACACTCAGTAAACCGGTCTACCGTCTCCTGTAGCCGGGCCCGCTCGGAATTTACATCATTATAAGCACTTTCTAAAGAACATAGTTCCTTTAATTTTGCTTGCAAGCTTTTTGATTGCAAGAGATACTAAATTACTAAGTCCCGGCACTTCTACATACTCAATGTTTGCACTCGAAGTCGAGCCTAATATACAAACGGGTGTTCAAAGATATCTGAACATGCACTCCTGGGCAACAAAGTCATGTTCAGATATTTGTTAGCACCTGTTTGGTGCGATATGTCTAAAGGCAATGGCTACTGAAGACGTACGGTAGCAAGAGCAAGAGCAAGAGCTCGGGGGTTTGAGGAAACAATGGCTTAACTGTCTGAAGTCGCTTTGTAATATGGTAATTAGTTGTAATTGTAAGTTTTAGCTAGCACTCACTGTGTCGTCGAATCTTATTTCAGGATCCAAGGATACATTGCACACTTTTCCTGATCCAGCAAAAGATAAACAACGCTTTAATTCGTGGGTGTATGCTGTCGGTGGCGGTATTCTGGGCCTCACCAATGACCACATATTCAAATACCGACGTGTATGTCACATACACTTCGAGGAGAAGTATGTGTGCTCGTAAATAAGTAAGATTAACACATTTATTTGAACAAATACGATAAATGTAGGTCGCTAATTCGTTATTCAGTAAAAGGATAATTTGCGTTGTTGTGAAAAAACCATTTAAAACACTGCATTTTCATAATTTCATTTTCTGTCTCTTTTCGTTGTCCTCGAACCTATAATCCAAATGTAGGTACCTATTTGTAACGATAAGTAATTTGTACTACTAGTCAAGTCAAGGTTTATGTTATAAAGTCGTGTTTTACAATCAAAATGCTACTTATGTATCGGTAGCATAGGCCTCCTGCTCCGCTGCCAGCGTTTCATTCATTCCAGCCGTTAACGTTATACGATATTTATTTACGTAGCTACTTTAACAAGATGTACCCACACTACTATTTGTATTGTATATTAGTATAAATAAATAGTATAAGACTGTAAGGTTAGTTTTATTTCGTAGATCTGTTCTTCAAATCAGAAAAGGTTAGGAACTTGGGAAACTGATAATATTCACTATAATATACGTGGGAAAATATGCCGAAATATTTGCAAACTTTGCTGCACACAGAACTATAATAAAATGTATTATAGTTCTGCATGCAGCATGGTCTGCAAATATTTCGGCCCAACTGTGCCAGCTGAATGCGAAGCACTGCCATTCAGAAATATGTATACAGCGTCATAGTTACAAAACTACTCGCAAGAGGCGCCACTTCGTGGGCCATAACCCATTTTGGCAGCCGAGATAGGTCTCTATTACATATATCGACGCTGGAAAGGCAAAATCTGCCGATTTCAACGGTGTGTATAACTCAATATCGCCAAAAATGTCGGTTATCCCATTTTGCCTTTCCAGCGTCGATATATAGAAAAGTACTCTGTGGTCACGAAGCACACGTGACCTTTGTGGTTACGTGACAGCAGTCGAAAAAAATCTTTGATCAATACTACAATAAAACTACAAAGTACAGACTATAGATAATAACATGCATATGTAAAGCGTCATTTTCATTATACTATGTGCCTGCTTCATACACAAAAACTGCAACGTGCAAGTACTCGTCGTTTTTTAGAGAGACGGACATTTAACAGCCAACATAATCGCAAATATATGTATATGTTAATAATTATTTTGGCATAAAAATCCAATATATTTAAAAAACAAAGAGTACGAATACGAAGATTGCGCAAAATTGCATACTTATGACCTTCCTCGTACAGTAACCAGCCAATATTTAATAGATAAATCATGCGCGTATCCGAATTCCACAACAAGCGACTTGACGTTCTAATGAGAAAATATTTAATTATATGAATATTTAAAAGGTCGGTTAAACAAACCGTGAAGGTGATAATTATATTATTGACCGGTGGTGCTTAGTGGTGTGGCGTGCTTGCAGGTGGAGTGTACTAGGGCTAGGATAGCTAATCAAGCAGAGTGTATTACCCAGTTACCTGCGTGTGGCTCCCACAGCGTCTCGTAGCGGCGCGACTTGGGCGGCGGCGGCGATGCTGAGCTTCTGTGAAACAAAGTCGAGCTCAACATTTAATTCGATCCTTTCGAAACTTACATCTATTTGGATGAGGCTCACCAACAGTTGCTACATCTTAACATTAGAGATTCAGTACATTCAGTAGCTGTTAACTTAAGGCACAACCAATTGCAAGATAATCTTAGATATATACCTACGCTAACTTAGAGTAATACAAGCAAAGTAAAGTAAATTTTGAAAGGTAAGTAACTTTGTTCAAAACAACGTTACTTATAAATTACATAACAAAAGTGGTGCTAAATTACTGTATAACAAACCGAATAATGTTTACACTAATCAATAGTTTTCAAAAATGTAGCGAGACGTAAGGACTATTTATTATTAATTTATTATCGACTTGCGAAATTGAGTAGTGAGTCAGCATGCATATCTACTGACCAACTACAGGAGTTTATTGGTTTACAGGCGCGCGATATAGGCGAGTTCGACCCGAGCATGGTTCGACTAAATGGCGGGCATCCTGTGATGGGTTTCCGAGGAGTTCTACTGGGCGCTCTGAATTTCATAAGTTGTAGATGTAGAAGTTGTTGGCAGTCTATATTTTGAAGTAATAACTTAAACGATTCGAAATTCGAATTCGAAACGTTAAGTATGAGACCTCACGGCGCACCGAATGAGAGCACATTTTAAAATGTGTAAGGCCGGATTTTATAAAGATCTGTTAGACCAAATGTTAGATCAAATTTCAGTAACTCGGTACATTTTTGACATAAGAAACCGACATAACGTCTAACGGATCTTTATAAAACCGAGCCTTAATCGGCTATTATAACAAAAGCTACCCTTGGCAGCAAGATGCCAAAGAACCCTATTTTGAAAACGTTCAATTCTAAGGATGTGTTATATAACTTATATACATACAAGTTGTATGTAAAAACAAGTGAAATACTTAATGAAATTGAAAGATAATTATCAAACTAAATCACTAAACACATGCCCCCACTTCTAGACGGCGGAATAGGTCAATGTTAATTTGCAATATTGTTCTTATTGTCATTAGTGAAAAATTGCATAAGCGTTGAAAGGTAAATCCTTTCAGGTTTCTTTTTCGAAAGGCTTCTTTAAGCGCTTAGAAAAGGTATTTGTTATTCGTTTCGTGAACGAGTTTTGAGGAGCAACGAGCCTCGAGAGAGATATATCGCTGGTCGCTGCATTTGTCCGTTTATACACGGTATAAGCACTTTAATGTCACGAACGCGGGTGAGCCATGGTTGTGGGTTGAGATATACATGCACATTGCCTATGTGTGCATCAGCGCAGGTGAGGCTATTAGTTTACATCGTATACGTGTTCGTATGAACACAACTACAACTATGGGTAACTCGCGTTAGTGTTTTTTTTTAACCTGACTGTGGCTTTATAGGCCGGGACCAATAAAGCTATAGGAGTGCGCGGTTGGAGAGTAGCCTGGGGAAAATCCAGGGGAAACGCGTTCGTGAGATAAAAGTACCGTACTTAAGGTTTGAGTTGACCTCGTCATGGCAAATTAATCCAAACAAAAAGCGACTTAATTGCACAGTATAAGGTTCAAAATGGAACAACAGTGTTATAAAATAGCGGGCAAGTATACCTGTGCGCGCGGGCGTGCGCGAGCGCGCGGGCGAGCGCGGGCGCGGGCGCGGGCGCGGCGGAGGGGTGGTCGCAGTCGCCGTTCTCGCTGGGCGGCGGCGAGGCGCGCGGCGACGGCGGCTGGCTCAGCGCCTGCATGAGCCGCCCCTTCGACTCGTTCCAGATGCTCGACAGCCGCCCGTCCGGACCGAACAGTAGGAGGAACGCGTCGATCAGCTCGCGGGATTTCTCCTCCCATTTCGTCAGGATGTCCACGCGCTTCTCGCCGATATTTGTCATTACCTACCGCGACAGTAATATTGTTAACAGGTCAACACACAGATCAAAGAACTTTACGTCTAGTATAAGCGAGTTTAGTCTCGCGTTATTTGTATGGCAACGCGAGCAGCGCCTCTGGTAGCCTTAGGAGGTAACCATACAAATTGAAAAATACTAAAGCGTTCGTTTGTTTTGTTTCGAAAAACCTTATACCAGAGGTACAGAAGTCGTTTATCCTGTGATCAATAATTACGGCTTGTGTGCATCTATAAACATTAACTTTGGCAATGTCCTTAGAAGGACGCGAATCTAAGGCTATCCTCTGTAGTAAATGACATTTGGTTCGGATAGTTTAAATTTCCGAGTTTCGAAAAAGAATCATTTTTTTTATACCAGAATTAATGCCCTAATTTTTAACACGTTCACAGTCCAGTGCCCCATACATGGGTCACGATGAACTATCTTCACAAGTCCGTGTCCCGTACATGGGTCACTATAGCCGACCAGGTACGTACTCAAATCACTATAATTCTATTTTTGTTTAGATTGTTCTATTTTGTTATATTCTTTTGCCTGACGATCATGATGCGAATTATTGTGTACTGAACTGATCATTGCAGTGCTAGTCGAAGATATGATACACTTCCTACTGCATTCGATAAAAGGCTTATAAAGACAATTCTGATTTATTAATTCATATTTTAGTTAGATATGAAATAGCTAGCATTCTATAATATACAAGGTGATTTTCAAGTCATGATCTGAAGTGCCAGGGGGTGATGGGGGTGATCACACTGAGCAACTTTCACTATGGGGCCAATGACGAAATCATTAAAAAAAATAGTTGTTCCATACATTTAGGATAGTTAGCGATCAATTAGCTATCAATTACGTAACTCTTAATTTAGTGTTTTTTTTATACGATTTCATGGTTGGCCCCATAGTAAAAGTTGCTATGTGACCCTCCCCAATTCCCCATCACCCCTGGCACTTCAGATCACGACTTAAAAATCACCTTGTACATTGTAATAATCCGAATGCGTACCTGGTCTTTTCATAGTGACCCAATCGTGGAGCACGGATGTGTGATGGAAGTAATTTGCTTGGATGTCCAAGAAAATTGAAGTATTTTGTATGGGAACTGCGAACGTGTTAAATCGGGAGCGCATTTAGCGAGTCCTACGAGGACTCAGGTAGTACATTTTAATCATAGGAATGCATGAACTTCAAGGATAATTAGCGCAACTTACCACGCAATTGTTTGCCACAGTGCGAGAAAAAGAGACAACAACGAGCCACGCGATGTACGAAAGCCCCTCACAGAAAGAGTGCAGGTTTCATCTTCTGTACGTAAATGTTTCGAGTGTGTGGGTGCATGAGTGCTACCTTCTTGCCCTTGTCCTTGAGCTCGTCCATCTTGTTCTGCAGCCGGAACTTCTTCTCGTTGAGGAAGGACACGTTGAGCTCCTTGGCGGAGTATCCGCGCGCCAGGTTGCGCCGCACGTAGATGTCGTAGTCGCGCACGATGCGCGCCACTATGTCCGACGTAGACACGCCTGCGGCACAACACTACCTTTATACTTCCCACCCAACAGTATCGATGACTTACCATAAATACAACATATAGCCTAGTTCCTTAACGGCTCGGATGAGACACTCACTATAATTGGTATATACTATATAGCGTGACGACACGTTTATTTTTATCATATTTTAAATCAACGGGTGTATATAATATCTATAAAGCAAGGGCCTATCCCTTTAAACTAAGGATTACTTACATCACATTGAAAATTGTTATATAATCTGTACCAGGTCTATGTAATTAATATTCACAATATATACCTTGTGTACATCACTTTCCTTTCCTTGCGGTATATGTTCTCTTACGCAGTTATGAACTACGTACTTGATGATTGGTTTAATACTATAGGTACCGTTTAATGTTACTATTTCATATTGACATTCACATACTATTTATCTGGTAGGTAGGTACTTATAGTGCTATAACTTCTTATGAAACCCCAAAAACACACTTGTTTGAACTTTGTAGGAGAGCAACTAATAACGTCACCTCTTTTTTTGGGAGAAGAACAACCATTTTTTGGATCTTTAAATATAAAAAAAAACTGATTGTTTATTAGTAATGTAAGAATAATATACTGGTCAAAGCCAAAGGATTGGAAATAATGGCAATTACTTTATATATAGCTACACACTATGTACCTAACACAAATGATCATACAATATCAAATGAGTCCAAAATAAAAGCGGAGGCGGGTACGATAAGGGCGTATTATCTATATCCGTTCGGGGAAGCCCATTCGGAGCAGGAAGAAGGTCCGAAGGGCGAGCACGAGCAGGCTGACGCAATCGGCAAGTCGCGCCTGCGAGGACACCATCTCGCACAACACACGCTGCAGCTGCATGCGTCAATCCGAATTCAATGTCATTTGCCTAATTAATTCTAACGAATATTTTAACCACCTGAATAATTAACTAGATCGCTTAAGACTCATTTCGTAAAAGTTACTTAGAATTAGACCATTATAACAAAAATGGACGGGTACGGTAAACAAAGAGCCATTAAGTAATTAGATTATTGGGAGGAGAGGGGGAGTTGATTCGTCATCGCCGCATGCCTGCGGAATGAGTCGGCCGCCCGGGGCGAACTGCGACGGCCCGACGAGGATGCTTCCTTGTCACACACCGCGATAAGCAAACTGCCACACTACTAATAATTCTTAGACACATAGTAAACACTGCAAGGTGCCTTTCGTGGACAACGGACGGTACTGGCAACTATATATTGAACCATGTCGTCATGCAATTTTTGATCAGCCTAAGAACCGTTTCAGATTTTACGTATACCAATGATATGAATAATGTAAATTCCTAAATTCGACAGTTTCATGTGAATTGACAAATAAACCTTTTACATACCACAGACAACGTCGAAATATCAGATTAAGTAATTATTTCACCTGAGGCACCGCGTGTAAGGGACGGAATATCAACAACACGGTATTTGTATGATTTAAAAAACCTTCACGGTTTGACTAGACATTTTTACCACTAATATTTAGATGAAATATTTTAAGTGTGTATTTTTGTAGTTAAATTAGCAATTAAAATTATTCGACTGTGTTAATAATGTGTTATTTATTATGATCATGTTTATTTTATATAAATAAAACAGCAAAATATAGCAAACACCGTTTATTTCTTTTTTTTAATACCTAATCGTAGTGGCAGAATGTCATGACGAACCAAAAAGCAAATAATTGCTTATGGCTGAACGCCGTGATGCTGTGTCACAAATAAATGTGGAATGGAAATTAAAAAAGAGCATCTTGCAGTCCTCCGACTTTGTATAAAATTCCTTTAAAGGCCTCTCGTCTAGCCGCACCCGAAACGTGACACTTCGCAGCCTATTGTAAGGAATATAACCTCAATATTTCATTGCATGTATGAGAAAAATAGTTTTTTTTCCTATTAGCCATAAAATAACTAATAAAAATACTCAGACAACATTATTAAAATGAATGTCGCCCCTATCCTAATCTTCTAGGAGAGGGGAATTGTTTCAATGTGCGTGTTTTTGTGCATTGCACTTATATGCTTATACCAGTTGTGCGTTCAGTTTACTAGCGACTAGCTTTAGTGTACACAGAATGCAGGGTGTGTCTGACCTTCGGTGCGCTCGGTGGCGACGAACATGTCCTTGGCCTTGATCATGGCGTACGTGTCCTCGCAGTCCTCGGTGGTGTACGGGATGTCGTCGTGCGCCACGAAGTCGATCTTGTGCTTCTCCAGGAAAACCTCGTCGTACTCCCACGGCGCGTCCCGCACCACCTGCCGAACACGCACACACTGTACCAAGGTTATGAGTGCAGCCCATATAGAGTTTTACCCCGGGGACAACTGCCTGATGGAAGCTAAACATTCCATCAGGCAGTTGTCCCTCCTACTCTATTGTAATCTAATCAGCGAACATAAATTAAAATAAGAGTCGAACGAATCATATAATACTTCGAAGGATAAAACGGTGAAGCCATTGCTATTAATCATGAATAATAGTCATAATGCTACACTTGTGATGATTAGCATACCGCACTCTCTACCAACAATCGAAGAAAAATATTAAGATCCACACACACACATACACAGACATTTTAAACTAAATATAACAATTATTCACATAAGATTTCGGCACGAGATTGTATAAGTCATAGTTCTTATTCAAATTATGCTATCTACTTTCGATTCAGACGAAAATTCGAGAACAAGTTGTTTGAGCGGGGTTTTTAATAGATAGGTATTTTATTTAAAATGTATACATAAAATGTATAGTCATTCATTTTCTTTAACGTTTATGATGTATATGTAAAAAACACAATAACCAACTGTGTAATGTTGACGCGTGTCGAGCCGAGCATGCATGCTCCTGGGCCAAGTTTATTATGTTGAGGCTCGTAGGAGCGACGTTACCTCATCGACGTAGCGGCAGTGGCGGACGGCCTCGTACCTCTCGTCCTCCGTCATCACCGTGCGGCCCTTGCGGCTGTGCGTCAGCTGGTCGTTGCATACTGCAACCACAACACACCCATGTCATCCGCGCGATCGCGTTTACTGTTCACACTATTATATAAATGACCTTCGCGGCGCCAGCAGACCGTAGGCATCATTACTTCATTAAATTCAATAGATCAAGGTAAACACGAGCTATCGTTCGTATCGTACTCGTGAGCGATGGCAGATAAGCTACAACGAAGGTAAATTGCGTATACACACTACGTGAATGTTATCTCCATACGTGTGTCGATTAAATCGTGCGATATTTTCCAACCAATGAGTTATTGTAATTCTAAATTAGTCACGCCAATCTGTTAAGCTAACAGGCGTTGTGATAATGTATTTATCGCAATACCGGTGTACGGTGTGGAGTATGCACATCGATAAGGAGAAATAAATGCTCGTAGGAGTTCATTCGCGCAGCAAAAATAGTACTTGTTTACTCAAAACATAGTTATGTTGGCACTATTTGTATTTGACTAATATTTTCCTAGCAACAGCGCGAATTTTGGGTAGTAGCACTGTAGCAAAAATCCATACAAGAGCTTTAGGGAAAGACGTTTAGTGAAAAAGACCATTAAAGAACCTTTTAGACCTTTTAAGTCCATCACTGGCAAGTCAAATAAGACTAATGCATTTATAGAACTAGCATTAGTATTTAGGTTGTACCATAATATGCGGAACGTCCCACCCCACCCACACTCGACAAACTCAATGGCAAAGAAGCGAGCGGGGATTCCAATCGAATACCTTTATCATCTTAACACACTACAATTTTATAACTTTGTACACATTAGATAAGTTAAGTTAATTATAACATTGCTAGGTTTACGGACTAAAAACGGGGGGCAATCAGCGGGCCGGAGCTCGCGTCGATAAATGCGTTAACCCAAAGCAAAGTACGGAAGTACAGGAAAGTTATGATTTAGGATGATGATGATTATTACAGATTGGGAACATCACTAATAAGCAGGAACAACACTGCGTCGCGCACCGCGTATGACAACGGCAGAAGATATAAACCCAATAACAAGAAACAACGCCTGCCAAAAATGTGTTTTCAAGTTTATTGTATCTAAAGTATTAATAAATATATTGATTCCAAAGTTTGCTGAATTTAATACTAAGCTACAGCTACATCGCAGTTCAGCTAAGACATATATTTGACATCTTGTTGTCGAGCTTCCAGGATTCGCACATCTCTGATCGATAGCCCTGTGACATGAAATGATATAAAATAAAATAAATACAGGCCCCTATTTCACCAACTTGTCAATTATAGGTACATTCTTAGGTTTACAAATACGAACGGTTCCTAGCAGTTATTGAATGCTTGTCGACTCAGAAATATAGATGAATGTCAAGTTGGTAAAAGGGCAAGTCTCCGGTTTCTAACTTTACTGTTGCGTACACCATTATCTACATACAGGATAGAAAAAACCGCGAAAAAAGAGAATCTACGACGTTTTGAAACGCTCGTTTCTAACGTCACCTTCAGGTACACGATTAATACGAATTATCTACATACAGGATAGGACAAACCGCGAGAACTTTGAGCAACTAAGATTCAGAGCCGCTATTGATTTACGTTTTTAATAAAAGTTGACTCTATCACCATATTTGAGCAATATTAAATGAGACGACCATGACGAAAAAACGCAATATTCGCCCAGCTGCGCT
The DNA here is from genome assembly GCA_963556455.1 of Epiblema foenella. Lineage (NCBI taxonomy): Eukaryota > Metazoa > Arthropoda > Insecta > Lepidoptera > Tortricidae > Epiblema > Epiblema foenella. The sequence continues at coordinate 18,779,776 of OY747095.1, forward strand.
AGCATGTGTAGGAAGTTTAAGTTTCAATGAATATAATAATAAGCTGACCTCCGACGATGAGGTAGACGTTAGGGAAGACGGTCTTGGCCTGCTGCAGCTGACGCGCGTGGCCCTGGTGGAACATGTCGTAGATGCCGTCCGAGTAGACGCGCACCCGGCGCGGCGCCGAGCCGGCCGCCGCCGCCGCGCGCGACACGCGCCCGTACACGCAGCGCTCGCGCTCCGCCACCGCCATCGGCTCTGTGCTGAACGGCGCCGCCAGCCGCAGAGACTGCAACCGCAATACACAACAGCTATTAAACTCCACAGTGAACAAACAATTCATTCTCCAACAACAAACCAAATATTAATCTTTTCAGCGCTCTGTCAAATACAAACACTGTCACGCACACGCCATCATGGCAATGTCAAACGTGAAGTTGAACCCTATGGGAAATGCATGTAGGTTGATATCGTATTGGACGCCGTGACGAATATATGCATCGTTGGCGTCGAACCGATGGTGCGCATATATACAATTAAAAAGTTAAAATAACTTTCAACACGACCCGACCGAGACCACGGCTCACGAGTTTACTATAATAGCTATTGCTACACACACATTGAACTTGTGAGCCGAGTTTAATATTATATCTAGAAGGCTATAGATTACTTCAGCGCGTAACTGAAGACTCGGCCTGCTCATTTTCTATAATATTCTTCACTAAGCCTAAAGAGTAATTCGGGCTGATGCGTAAGGTTTTGATTCAGGTATGGAAGATAAAAACATGCTGCGCCGACCCCAAGTAAATGGGAAAAGGGCAAGCGAATGATGATAAGGTTTTGATTTGGGTTGCTTCAGAAGCCGTGTTATCTGCTGAGCTCGTCATTTTCAAAAGAAGTGAACATAATTAAGAGTCCGTATAACTTATTTTTACGATTTTATTAAAACTGATGGCGTGATTTCTCATAATCTATTCATTTTATTACAGACTAGCGGCCGCCCACGACTTCGTCCGCGTAGATTTTAGATGGTAACAAAGATACAAATGAGGTTTATTTGTTTCTGTCAGTTGTCTGATTCTATTAATCTTTTGTGAAAAATTACTAAAAAGGAAAAATTAAAGTCCGCCATCTTGGATTCGAAAATGGATGTCATTTTCGTAATCGGCACCCCGAGGAACCCTTATGATGACACCCCTATCGATTTTCAAGAAAAAATGAATGTCCACCCATCTTGGATTTGAAAATGGATGTCATTTTTGTAATCCGCACTCCGAGGAACCTCGACGATAACACCCATATCGATTTTTAAGAAAAATAAATGTCTCCATCTTGGATTTGAAAATGGATGTCATTTTCGTAATCATCACCCCGAGGAACCTCGAAGATGACACCCCTATCGATTTTTAAGAAAAATAATTGTCCGCAATCTTCGATTTGCGAATGCATGTCATTTTCGTAATCGGCACCCCGAAGAACCTCGAAGATGACCTATATCGATTTTTACGAAAAGTAAAAAATTGCTCCCCGCATAAACTTGGAACCGCCTTTTTGCCCCATCAGGGGAACAATTTAGAAAAACGCTGAAACATGTTTTGTTGTATTTAAACAGAGTCTGTATACGAAGTTTTAAATATCGCACTTCGAAAAAGATTTGCTCCCCGTACAAACTTGGTACCCCCCTTTTCACCCCTTTAGAGGAGCAATATCAAAAAATCCTGAATAGTTTTGTTGTATTTAAACAGAGAGTCTATTAACGAAGTTTCAAATCTCTAACTTGAAAAAAGATTTGCACCCCGTACAAACTTGGAACCCCCTTTTCATCCCTTTAGAGGAGCAATTTCAAAAAACGCTGAAACGCGTTTTGTTGTTTTTAAACAGAGAGTCTATTTACGAAGTTTTAAATCTCTCACTTCAAAAAAGATTTGCTCCCCGTACAAACTTGAAACCCCCTTTTCATCCCTTTAGGGGACGAATTTTGAAAATCGCTTAATTTCGTTTTGTTGTATTTAAACAGATATTCTAAACACGAAATCTCAAGTTTCTAAGTCCATAAAAATTACGTTTCCCATACAAACTTTGCACCCCTATTTGATCCCCTTAGGGGTGTAATTTCCAAAATCCCGTCTTATCCCTTGCATATGTCATAAAAGTAAGCTCTGGGCCAAATTTGAAGTTTCTAGTTCCAGTAGTTTCGGCTGTGCGTTGATGGTAGATCAGCACTTCTTCTTTTATATATTTATAAGATAAGATAAGATAAGAAGAAGATTTTGAAAGATCATTTCATTCTGAACTGAATATGTGTGTGTTTTTAGGGTTCCGTACCAAAATGGTAAAAAAGGAACCCTTATGGTTTCACTTTGTCTGTCTGTCACATCGCTAAATATCTCAAGAACTATTTATTATGCTATCGATTTGAAATTTGGAATAGTTATAAAGGGCTTACCTACATATATAGAACATGACTTTTTTAAAAAAAAAATATCATCTGCGAAAAATGCCATATAATAGGTGGTTCAAAATTTGAAAGTCTAGTTAATATGTCGAGTGGGGTGTTATATGAAAGGGCTTCGGTTGCACATTCTGAAACAATTTTTTTTAAGTTGAGTTATTTTTGTTTTATGAGGGAAAATGTAAAAAAAAATACCGTTCCCCCCCCCTTGTCTCCTAAGTTTACCAAGGAAAAAATATAAAATTATTACATAACATTGATATCAATGTTTTTTTTTACAGGATAAATATAACTGTAGCTCTATCTAGTTTTTCTTTTTTTTTATTGTCAAATAATATTTCTATTCTAAGTTTGTAATTTAATCACCTTTGCATGTATTTTTGTTTTATAAATTCCTACGAGATTATGTTGAAAGTACCTTATTTCAAATAAAGACAAAAAAATTGGAAACGGTTTACGTGATAAAGAATTATCCTTGATAAACCACCATACATACTATAAGTTATTCAGTCGCTCAAATTTGTAACAAAAGTCGCCTATAGATGTCGCTGTACCCATGGCGTCCAATTTCCACACCATGTTGTTGAGATTTTCCTGATTTAATAGGGTTGGAACCGGTGCACTGTATACGGAACCCTTGGTGCGCGAGTACGACTCGCACTTGACCGGTTTTTATTTAATTTTATGTTTCTATTTCGAATAATCTCGCTAAACCTTACTGTTCCCTAAATTTTCGCGCGAAGAGGCTTTAAAACCGACCTATTTAAGGTTTGTTTTGGCGTCTAACCGGCTTGTAAAAATGATGTACATATCCAATAGATACTCCTCTAGGGAATAAGTGGCTTATTACACGTTTCATATAAAAATGTAAAAAGCCAGTCAGGTTCAAAAAAAAGTTCAAAGGCCATACATTTGTATAATAATTTTCTTTAGCATGGAATTTCTTATTCCGTCACTTATTCTAGAGAACTTTCCATACCACTCAGCGAAATAGTTTAAGAGCCCACGACACTGAACCTAGTTCGATAAGACTCCCAGATGATATATATATTATAAGATACGTCATTCCTAGGGGGAACACGAAACGGCTATGCTGCCATGCAAAAAACCTGGTGGCCATAGTAAAAAAAAAAACCGGTTTCTAGTATGAAAAGTCTCCTAAATTTCGTTTGTTCCTCAATACAGGGGAGGGGTAAGACTAAACGATAATGCAGTGCTGCAAGCCCCCCCTGACTGGCCTTGTCAGTGGCAGCAGCATGATAAGTGACGCCAATACTGAGAAATCTAGTATGATCGGTCTCCTAAAAAAACCAAGGCTCATCTGAAAGATCATCAATTTCTGTGTAAGAAAAACCACTGCTGCCTTTTCCTAATAGTGGAGAAGGTGGTGCTGCAGCGATTGAAGGAGCTCAGTACACTGAACCTAATTCGATAAGACTCCCAGATGATATGTATATTATAAGATACGTCATTCCTGGGGGAACACGAAACGGCTATGCTGCAATGCAAAAACCTGGTGGCCATAGTAAAAAAAAAAGATTTGTACTGATTGAATACGCATGTCGCGTGAGTAGGGACGAAATCGAAGTTAAAACCTCAATAAAAGTTTATTTTTATATAAAACACATTGATTCATGTACAAAAAAAATGGATGGATGTATGAATTTTAGTTTGTCACCGATAATTAGTTGTTTTATTTCATAGTTTCGACGAGAAACACATAATAGTAGGCAATCCCAGCTCACCCCGTAGTTGGGGTTAGAAGGTATAGCAATGGAGTGAGATAGGAAAATTCGGATTAAGGCAATAGCTTGACTTGTCAAGAGAATATTTTATTTATGTAGCAGAATTATGTTTTAATTATGTTACTACATAAACGATTTAATGTTTTCTGTAAGTTGTGATCTTTATTTTTTTGTGGTAGGTATAGTTTTTAGATATATTTTTTTAAATTACTTTGATACTAATAGTGCGAATAGGGTCGCGGGGGAGTTTAAACGGTCGGCTTTTCAAATATTCTATGTAAACTCACTAGTATTTTTATTTAAGGAACAATGAATATAAAAAAACAAGAACATACTAAACCAAGGATAAAAACCTACTTACAAATTAAAAATGGGCTCTAATTCAGAGCCCAGCGGTAGGGTGCCCAGAAGGTTGGCGGCATTGCCACGCTGCACAGCAAGACCGATGCGCTGAGCAAGGTACGCGCCAGCCTTTTGGTCACTCACTAGTTGAATATTACTGTATAAAATAAATAAAAAGCACATTTTAATATAACATGCTTCTTTAATTAGCAATTTCTTCAACTCCTCCGATGCTTCAATATTTTTTAAAATAATATTTGCCATTTTATCGTAATGTAAGTCACTTTTGACTACTCATGTAAATCGACAACCCTGAACTGCAAACACCAAGAGAACTCCCCTTTCTATCAACCCGGTGCGCCCATTCGTAACACCAACTCTCCCCATTCATAACCCAACTGTCCCCGTTGTCGTCTCAACTCACCCCTCAATACATTACTAACCCCATAAAAATCCTCAAATGTGATTGAATCGTTTTCTATGTCAAAACCATTATAAATAAGGAAAATATAACTTGTTTTTCTGTTTTTAATAAGCCTCGTAAGTTACTTTGATAAATTTCACATAAAAACGAAGCTAAATTTATACAAAAATTCGTCGCTTTTGAGCATCAAATTGAATGATTTGGCAACTTAGAGTTGACAAAAGAAGAAACATATATCTAATTGTGCCAGAAAATTAAAGTAGCTATTGAAAAAAGAAATTCTGTATTGGCGTCCCTAATCCCCCCCAATCCCTACTCACCCCATTTTACGGTATATACCATTATATCGAAGTAAGCTCTATAATCGAAATCATTATCTTCAATCGCTGCTGCAGTGGCTTTCTTACACAGAAATTGATGATCTTTCAGATGAGCCTTGGTTTTTTTAGGAGCCCGATCATACTAGATACCTCAGTACCGGCGTCACTCATCATGCTGCTGCCACTGATAAGGCCAGTCAGTTTTCGTATAGTCCTCAATAATACAAAATATTGTACCATTGCCTAATATTACGGGTGCTTTTCCTTCCCTTCGCTTAGCCTTGTATATAATACCTATAAAAACCGCCCACTAAAATCCTAGAATTTGGTGTCAATTACGTCTTATTTAGTAATAGTGCCTTGTATTATCTATAAACTCGTATCGACGTCAGTTGCTGATATTTCGTGTCTTCTAAATAATATCACCCGGGATTATTGATTGTCAGGAATTACTTTTTAAAATTTAATTTAATACGTCTATTTGTTCTGAAAGATATCTTTCCCCTATCGCTCTTAAATGTATATAGGTCTCATTTAAATACAGGCAAAATAGTTTCCCGAGTCGCGCTAGTCGTATTCTGAACAGTTGTCCAGAGAAATTAACCAATTGCTCAATTGGATATCTCACAAGAGTGAAATAAGTGCAATTTCTTGTTAAACACCTTTATTTCCTTGTTTTGTGTTACGAAAATTTGGCCTACATTTATGAACCAATTAAAAAGTCGACAAATTAGTACATTACATACAAGACATACATTGACTAGGTATGTAATATTTTTTTAAACTACTTGATACATGTTATTGAATAACTTTTTTGTGAGAATGTTAAGCTGACAGTTCGAAGGGCATCTATATATTGTTACACCTCGAATCACTTGGTCTTAACCTGTAAACGGTAATTTTAAATAAACTCGCTCACTGACATCGATGTTTCGAAGGCGAAGATTATATACGTATAACACAGGTAAGTTACCGGAGGAAGAATGAAAAATATTTACCAAGTCTTATTCGATCATCATCATCCGTTGTTTCAAAACGGCTGCAAGCATTTGCGTTTTGGGTTCGCATTTAGAGCTTTCGATGAATTTCTACAAGAGCATGTTTACGGATAAAAGTGCACATGAAACACTCGGGGACCGCCTGATAAACGTATCTAAAATACCCGGACGTGATCGTCAGCACGAGCCGGGCGTGAAGTTCCTGGTCGACTCGTTGTGGTAATTAGCGAAGCGGTATTGTCCTTTAGCATCTCATCATCTCATGTAGGTATGGGTTCTGGCGATTTCACAATCCTGATAATGATGATAAGCAAAGTCCAATCACCCGGCGAGTTGAAAAACGTGTAACATTAAAACAAGTGGAACTGTAAAGCGATGTGTCAAGGTTCATGCGCTATGATTACCGCCGTGTGCGATAATGAAGTGGCGCGATGTGACGTAATGCTCCGCTCGCTTGTCTTACTCATAACTATGCACAATCGACATTGCCGTATACCGTCTGTTCGTACGTTTTAATATTTATAAGGAGTATGCGATTAAGGTTTAAGGTACCTAACACGGTAACATAAAACCCACTCAAAGGTAAACAACTCAAGGTTATGTTTCGTGGTGACAACCTTTTTTATTAATTTCTAACTCAACGAGTAAAAGTTAGACAGCTTATACCCGACACCGAATGTAGTACAGCTTTTAGAACAGCTTAATAAGTGTTGGTATATTGTGATTTCGCGTCGGTGGGTCTGTGAGTAGGTATAGTCGTAGTTGGCCATAGCAAACCAAGTGTCAATTAAATAATGTGTTTCATAGTTTCCTGCAATAGCAAATGGTACCCGAGTAATGAACGCGGCCAGTTAAAGAATTTGTTCTACCGTAATTAGCGGACTCATTACTAAAACTACCTTTACGGTTTTGTAATAATTTAAAACAGTATTGTACTAAAAACAATTACATAGAAACATATTAGCCAAATACTATGTTAACAGTCTATCGGTACATACTTGGCGTGTTCCAATGACTAACCCTACGAGCTAAGCGAAGGGTTCCAGAATAAAATCCCGAGAGTAGCGAACTATTTTAACATGGAATCCTAAATGGAGGGAGGTGAGGGCCGACCGTTAGAAATAATTTTGCTTCAAAGGTGCCAAATTGAAGCTTTTAGAGTTTCTAAAATAAAACGCTAATATAGTTCTAAAGTACTCGTACTGTGTTTGTGTTAAATCATCATCAATAGATGCATTTCACCCATTGACGTATTTGTCCCGGTTGACTTTAATCATTTTTTTTTCTGATAAACCTACTGCTAGGGCCATCGCACTATTGAACGTGTTTCTTGAGTAATCCAAGATGCCGAAAAAGAAACAAAGAAACGAAATAACCAAACAAAATATTGAAAAATGACTTAGTAACTCTGTCAAAAAATCCTAAATATCATCGTAAAAATAAACTTTCATGTTGCAAATTTCGTGATTAACAACGACAGTGATATGTTCTTTTTTTTGCAAGAAGAATAGTTTATTTTGCTCTAATGCAATAACCGGACACGGACAGGCTTTTCTTAAGTGACCTAGTGTTCAAAAAATCAAATGAAATGTACTAAATATTAACGAACTTACGCGCAGAGCTTCCGTAGAGAGCGGGATGGTTAAAATTGCAAACTCACGTGTTAAAGCGGGACATTTGCAGTGGAATGGCCTTGCCTTACAATTGTTCGTTTCGTAAATAGACTTACCTTTCTGTAATATGCATGTATGTACATAATAATTATTAGTCAATATAGTAACTAGTGGTTTGCTTAGTGCCTGAGAAAACATATAAAATAATTATCTTGTGGACGCGTTGGGTAACAGTCAGTCCTATTATAAATGAATAAATGAATTTCTGAAGAATTTCAGACTGATATGACAAAACTATACTTTTTTGCCATAGTAGCTACGGAACACTAAAAATGGCTGGGATGGGTCCTGCGGCTTAGTGACACTGGCACGATTTCTGAAGAACATAGTTAAGAATAATATGCATGCTGCATGTGTAATCAATATGCTTTTCAGTTTGTTGATTGTTTGTTTACGATGGGACCTTTAGGATTTGTTTGTTTCGCACTTTACATTCAATTGTTTATGCTAACATGACTATATAATGATTTGTTTTTCGTTTGACAGCAGGATGTTTGGGCCTTCCTTTTGAATCACAAAACACATAGACAAACACATAAACAAAAATCTAACAGTTTTTAACCAATAAATAGACTAGCGTGTCTGTGTCCGAGCTAACCTTCAGATTCGATTGCACTATTATTATCTACTCTTTGCTTAGTAGACAAGTTAGTTTGAGATTTCAGAAACAAAAAGCAATTCTGATAAGCACAGAAATCAGACACCGCGCCGGGGCAGGCACTTCGTAGACCTCCCCTGTACAGAGTCAAAGCGGTGTCCTTGGCAATAAATTATGGTCGTTGGTTGTACGAAGTGTTACGGCTAGTATCGCCTCTCTTCGCCGGTGTTACAAGAGCTTTACATCTACCCCAATACCTAACCATTATCGCTAGGTAAAGATGTTCATGAATTAGTAATTACTAGGCTGTCAAGAATAACTACGAGCCCGCCTGAGTTCGGGTGTGATCACAGCCGACCGGCGTCGGCTCCGTGACCTCGTCAACGTTTCACTAATTGATGGTCGCCGTTATTGTCTTTGTGTTTGCTAAGTTTACTCTTAATACGAAACGAGAATCTTCATAATATTATTCAATAAAAAACCTTAGCTCCAAACAAACCCTTTCGAAAATGTAACAAGTTTATGCCCTTAACACTTTGTATGTATAATATTGATGCCATGGTCTATATAATTAATGTGAATATTATATGAAACGAACCTATGACACGTTGAGAAGGCGTGGCCAACAATCTGTCAAGATTGCGTTTCAGTAGGATGTTCTTACATAAAATGATAATTAAATTATTCCACGAAATCTTACTGAAACAATCTGTTGAATAGAAATTTATTTACATGTTTTATCATTATTTAATGCTGCAAAGTAAAAGAATACGTCAATGATGCTTAGTGACGTCAACATGAAAAAACTTGACGAACGCGCTTCCGCAAACAACCTATCTCCGACTTCTTGTACGTGAGATATGATTGCAATAACAGCAAGGTAGTAAGTACAGAGCTATCGATGCATCAAAACAATTAAACCAAATGCAGAGGCATTCACGAGAATGTCACTTACGTGATGATTTTCTTATACTACTTCTGACAGCCGCTAGGTAGCCGATTTTTGGTCAGATCATATTTGAATGTGATCAATTTTATAAACCTTAAGATTGACATTATATTCTCCATCACTATTCATTTTACAAAGGTAGCTGCCATGCAATGGATACGAAGCGACATTCTCGTGGAGTGTACCTGTACATTATCAAAGAAACAATTTCTGCAATATTACAGAAAAATAATTATTAGGTATAGCTACAGATTTTAGTTAAAGAATGTGTCATTGTCAATTCTCAAGCAAAATGTATATTTTCGTGGATGTAAATACGGACGATCTGTTAATACGCCGGGAAGGAAACAGTGCCTTATGACGGCGACACAAACCCCGTAGCTTGAGAATGACACAAATATTGACATAAGGTTTTCGTGAGTGTTCGGAATTAGTGTTGAATTGGAATCAATTACAGTCGCGACGTTTCCGATTGTTGAAGTGATTAGTTTATATTTAAGTTGCAGTGCTAATATTAATCTTTCAAATACATGTTCAAAGAAATGGCAGTGTACGGAACTTTCCGAGCAGTCGGTCAATTTATGTGTACCAACTTCACTATGTTAGCAGCCACACTTTCACTTGGACAAGCTCTATCTAGCTCTCAAGACTAATTGACACTAGACAGTCGTGTCCATGTCAAGATACATTTCTGGTTAGTATTACAACAAACCCACATTTAATAATAACTACCTACAATACGTACGACGTACCTATGAGGAAATAAAGTAATAGTGATTTATTTATAAAAGAGCAAATATGTCTACCTCAATCCTAGTATTTTATAAAAATATGAGTTATGTTGATTTTAATCAAGTACACTACGTGGAAATAGGGAGCCATTGATGTCGGTAGTCAACGCCGGAAGGGTAACTCACGGGAACTTCTGCGGGAGGCTGCGGGTGCTTGAGCCGGCCGTTGACGCGGGGCCTAGCGCTCTCCAGGCCGCCGGCGCGCCGCGCGGGCACTGTGGTCGTGGTTGTGGTCGTCATCGACATCTCGCACCGTTTCTTCTACTTCGAATCTTACTAAATTCACCGATAACACTAATTCGTGTCAAAATACTGTTAATAATTTCATTTCTTTGCAAACTGGTGGCGTCTGTATTACACGCACTCTACAAAATTCAATATTTTTCCCACATTTCAGTACCTATAAACTAGTTTTTTTTGTATTGAGAATAAGTCCGTAAATGTTAACGTTTTATATTAATTACAAATTTTATCTAAAGTTTTGCCGTTTGTCACTGGTCAAATTAACCGTACAATATGTTAATATTGAGCTAAGTGCCTGCAGAAGGGCCGTGATATTGATAACAACGCGCGTACTCTGGCTTCGATATCCCCGAGTGGAGAGGCGTGAAGTCAGTCGGTTCTTTGAGCGTGGAATGATAAATATAACGCACGTAGATTGTAAGGTTAGCGCGAGCAAGCGGCAGCGGGGAGCTGGGGGCCGCGGGGCGCTCGGCGGTGGCGCGACGCCGACGTGGAGGCTCGTCAGACACGCGGGGCGCCACGACTCGCTCCGAAGGGAACTCGACCAGCAGCCGATCGCGTGCACTCATTCCCTCGCACTCGTCACTCGTCGCACAACCATGCCGGCCGCATGCAGTCTCCGCCTCTTTATAAATAATCTACGGGACTACGAAATATGACCCATCTGTCTTAAACATGAGCGTTATGTTATGAGAACAACTAATGGTATTGTACGCAACTGAAAGTAAGTCTTAGAAGACTGTTTAGTAATGCGACATTTTTAGTGGTGAGGTGATATTTTCAGCTTACTTCTTAAAATAAGCAATGTCTCTATGCAACTGTTATGAATACCTGCGCTCTGTAGCATACTTAAAAATTATTAAGTAGTCATTAAAATCATACTGGTTATTCCAATAAAAAATAGTTGGAATCATTAGGACGGAGTGTGACGTCAGTTTTAGTATATAAAAAGTTCGAGGATGACGTTATGATGAGTAACTTTTTCTATCGTTATCACTCTGCCACTCGAAATCGTATTTTTAACTAAAGCCTAGTTTAGCATGCTCGCGCTTATTAGGTATGTCAAACATAGCATTCGTCCCTCTCTTACACCATTTCTTACAAGGGACGAATGCTTATGTCCGTCCAACAAACGTGATCATGCTAGATAGGATAGGCAGGTCCGCATCCGAATACACATTCTCAATTCTGTAAACCACTCCCCCGTGTATGAAACTCTTATGTTATTTTATTTCTTCCACGCACGAGAAAACGAGATGCGTCACACTTCGGAAATGGTTATTATGGACATATTTCGATAAATATCTGACTTTCACATTACCTCTTATGAGATTTTAGATAAGGTAATATACCATCCATTATTTTAACTTGGTTGTGTCGTTACTAGTTAATATACTGTTTGAGTGGGCTGAGGAAAAAAAAGGAAAAAACCGGTCAAGTGCGAGTTGGACTCGCGCACCGAGGGTTCCGTATATAGATGTGCACCGGTTCCAACCTTATTAAATCAGGAAAATCTCAACAACATGGTGTGGAAATTGGACGCCATGGGTACAGCGCCATCTATAGGCGACTTTTGTTACAAATTTGAGCGACTGAATAACTTATAGTATGTTTGGTGGTTTTTCAAGGATAATTCTTTATCACGTAAACCGTTTCCAATTTTTTTGTCTTTATTTGAAATAAGGTACTTTCAACATAATCTCGTAGGAATTTATAAATCAAAAATACATGCAAAGGTGATTAAATTACAAACTTAGAATAGAAATATTATTTGACAATAAAAAAAAAGAAAAACTAGATAGAGCTACAGTTATATTTATCCTGTAAAAAAAAACATTGATATCAATGTTATGTAATAATTTTATATTTTTTCCTTGGTAAACTTCGGAGATAAGGGGGGGAACGGTATTTTTTTTTACTTTTTCCCTCATAAAACAAAAATAACTCAACGTAAAAAAATAATTGTTTCAGAATGTGCAACCCAAGCCCTTTCATATGACACCCCACTCGACATATTAACTAGACTTTCAAATTTTGAACCACCTATATTACCTGTCAGTTTTCACAGAGAATAAAAGAATATTTAAAAAAGTCATGTTCTATGTATGTAGGTAAGCCTTCTTTATAACTATTCCAAATTTCAAATCGGTAGCATAAGTAGTTCTTGAGATATTTAGCGACGTGACAGACAGACAAAGTGAAACCATAAGGGTTCCTTTTTTACAATTTGGACTACGAATGGGAACATGAAAAAACATAAATTTCCCAATATTCATATATTTGACAAATAAGAGTCACTTTAGAAAACACAGCTTTTAGCCCTGTGTTTTAGCCTATGTAGTTGGGACCTCAGGCAGCACTCAGTACGCCACAGGCGACGAAGTAACTAACGTTGGAATGGAACGTACCGCGTGACGCAGGAGCCACCGTGACACATTCATCATTTCCGTAGACACCTACTTGTGAACCCCTCCCGTCGCAGAACCTAACATAAATACTATAAAAAGGTAGCTAATATGGAGTTTTATTTTTGGAATATTTGGAAAGGTAATTTACGCGGATGCAACCGCAGGAGCGAGGTGTTACATGTAATTGGGTTATTTACATCCTAAGGAACACGTGTGTACAAGAATACCAGTAAAATTATGTTTTTTTAGTATATTTCTCCGACTATAAAGTTTAGTAGTCAGGGTACCTTGTCACGCCATGTTTTAAAAGCCTTTAAATTTTGAATAATTTTGTCAATATTTCCATCGCGGGTAGTCAAATACCTCTTTCTAAGATATCGGGTCGGTCTATAGCAAAATGATTTTTTGAACAAAAAAAAATACTTAATGTTTTTTTATAAGAAAACATTCAACTTGCATGACTCTTGAAAATTAGGTAACGGTAAATTATATACTAATTATTTTAAGGAAGATTGAAATAAATTAGGTTTGGTGGAATTCTCTGAGAATTTGCGATATATTTAAAAAATCCAATAATTCTATCATTACAGACCTATGGTATATCATTACATTTACTTATATTATTTTGTTGTGTACTAAAACAAAGTATTTTGATTTAAATAACCATTCCCGGAATATTTCACCAAGCCTATTTCATCGATATCGATACAGAATTGCACCTTCACTATACCACACCAAGGTCGCGTCACGAGGTGTTTCTGTATTAATAATAATTTGTTGATCTCGAATTTAACCAATGAAAAATTGAGCTGTGATTTTAGTTGTTTGACGTATATAATTAGTATTATAATATTGATTGAAAAACTGATAAATCATAAATTAGGTGCAGTTATGTACACAATTGAGTTATTAATTTTTCTAGTTTTACTCCATTTATGTAAGATAATGACTTAGCGTGACAAGGTACCCAGTTTAGTAAAATGCTAAACTTCATGTCTTACACGACTAAAACAGAAGTTTTTGTAAATAAGAACACATTGATTTCCGCTATAATTATCATAAATAACATTTTGTTACAGATATTTCTTGCATTATAGGTTCTAAAATAGTGATCTTTGAGTTTAAGTTACTAAACTTTAGTAAATGTCGTGACAAGGTACCCTAGTTACGTTTCCATACAAAAGTTTCGACCGAGTCACTAAAATTTTTGTTAAAAAAAACTGCTTTATCACCATTTCTATTATACCATTGTGGTACACCACGCTAAATACCATTTGATCTTGTGATATAGCATGAATATACAAATTATTTGTTGATTTTTAATATTATAAGTGATCTTTTTTGTAATTGTTAAAAATGCGGTAATTATTAAATTTCTTTATGATGATGGAGTTTTCTTTCATTCAATTGTCCCAAAATGCCATAGAATATGTAACTATGATGAGAAACTAACAGTTTTAATCTCATTATTTTATGAATTGGGTATAATTAACACTTTCGTGTTTCTTCCACCCTGGCATGTTCAACCTAAGAAATCAGAATAATTAACATGTATTTTTAGACAATTCACCTTTATTATAATTCTTTAACATCCAAAGATTAGGATTATACCCTTCACTATGTAACTTCGAAGTAGAAGTGTGTTTTTGCCACTATAAACTTTAAATGCAAGTTTTCTCAACTTGTGCATTTCGGAAGTCGAAAATTCAAACCAATTCAAAGGTTCCACCTACAGTCATTATTCTTTTTTGTATTGATAGAAAATTTAATCTACTTTTTGGAACTATGCATAACTCAATACCTGCAACAAGGTACTTTTCCATGTGCACTCACACATATTTAGTTACAAGTAGAACTTTAAATGGGCCGAACAACATTATATAATAGAAACCCAACCTAAAACCCAAATGTATCTAAGAGGTAGTATAAACGTCCACAAAAAATATAAATAAGTAAATAAATATTTTTGGACAATCTTACACAATGGATCAGTAACATTATCTCAATTACAAAATGCGATCAGCGAACATATTTTAAAACAACGGGTTTAAATAATAATGCACAACTAAACCGCTTACACAATATGTATTTAGCAAGTTGGGCTTCGAAGGCTTTTCATAATGCATGCAACATGCTTTTGCACTCTTTTAAAAGTTCGGCTCTTCTTTTTCACGTCTTCAGACTAGCTAGAAGACGGTAGAGGAGTTCTATGGGTAACGTGTAGTGCTAATTAGTTCCACCTCCTTAATGGAAACCTCATCCTTTTGAAATCGGTTAAAATGGCATCGAGGACATGCGCATCTCATGTAAATTCATATAGAATTATGCTTAATGTTATTAATTTGTCTTGAGGGCTTTTAGATATATTATGGACGATTTTTAGAAAACTTGTTCCTTTTATGAGACTTGTTCCTTGTTTTTTTACATTAATGGCATGCGTCCATGTATACATCGATTAGAGGCGACTGTAGGTCAATTGTAGGCCACCGGGCACCCGACTGGGCCAAACGACACCTACTCCGGCAGAAGAAAGGCAACGACCGGCCCACTAAGCCGCTGACCGATATTCGGCGACGAAACCGAGTGCAGCGCCAGCTACCTCGCCTCGGCCAACTGGCACGAGCCTACCCGTGACGACTGCATATCTACCTACAACCCACGATAGCTTTACACTAGCGCGACTAACGACGAGTTTTAGAAACATGTGCATCGAGACATGCTGCTTGAAGGTGTCGCTAGAGAATGTTAAACAAAGATACGTCAACACGATTTCACCCGAAGCGGGGAATGCATAGACATTTCATTAATAGATTATATTTACTTAAAACCAACTATTAATTGCTAAAGAGTACATTAGTCAAATGCTTCTTTCTAAATTATCCAAGTGTTCATTTTTAGCTTCTCCGTTCCCAGTTACAAATGCGTACCTACGTAATCCCGAGTCGGGATTCCCGACCAAGATATGCTTCGGTATATAACTTGACACAATTTTACGTGCGGGGGGAGATTATATATCTCAATTAGCTAACATGCTAATGTTGCCTAGTGCCTACTTCGTTCTTCAATCGCAATGTAAGATTAGTGCTCAAACGCATAGATATGATAACCCAATATTCGTTTCAGATCATTTATGAGGAGATTCAGAACAATTTGTCAATGTTCGCCATAGGCATTGTTAAATTTTAAGTGAGGTCTTAAGTCTTACCCTACATCATTTTATAACCATCAAATCGTCGTGGTTAACATTTTAACGTCATGACTTTAAAATTCGGATATATGACAGTTGCATGGCAGTTTATTCCATAATAAACGTATATTTTTAATGAATTTGACGCTAAAATGTGACCATAAAAGTTATCATTCTGCTATTTTACTCGCTGCGCTGATGTGGCCTACATTGAAATCTCGATGCTGATCGGACAAATAGTACATGGGAAAATGTATGCATGTTATACAATAAGTACTAATCTAGACACTTCTCTGGATCGTTTGTGAATCAGCATCAGTTATAGTGATCAGATGAGGACCAGTTTGTTGACATAAATAATTCTAATTTGGTTTTTGTATCATCAATCCATCAATTTTTGTAAGTCAATATAAAACGAAATACCCGAAAATAGAGCAAGTGTATCCACTAGTGGAGTAACGTGTTTATGCAGAAGCATGGCCGGTGATCACGCCATCGCCACATAGTTGGACGCGAGCCCAACTATTGATTCATTTGGCTTTCGTTTTCATAATAAGCCGGAAAAGCAGTATCGGTCAACGAAATCTTATTCCGTATCAATCATTGAGAGCTAATGGTTTAGCCAATCGGACCACGTGGCCTAATGGCTTGTACCGCGCCATACTCGCATCGACACCTAAGTACAGCAGTAGGTTTATCTATGTACTTGCTTCTGCCCGCGACTTCGTCCGCGTGGAACTCGTTTCATGCTGTTATGTCGTAAGGTATTCTGGCTTGGGGTAAAGCAGCTGATATACAGACAATCTTTGTGTTAGAAAAAAAGAGCCGTTCGCTCCATTTATACCCTAGTCTCACGTGAATCTATCTCTAAGAGAACTCTTTAAAGAAATTAACATTTTAACTGTAGCGTGATAAGCGTCCAAATACATCTATGAGAATATTGAATGTCATAAAAAGCCTACTCATTCTCAATCTGATGTCCATAATTTTAATACCATAGTAGGAATTAATATAATATTGCCACAAAAAAGATTCGAGTCCGTAAAGTATACAAGTCTTTTGTAGGTCACTGTGTCCGTTTTTATAATACTAACTGATGAAATTTTGAATTTACACTTTCCAACTTACAAAAACATTGAAGTTCAAGGCTTATTATAGGGTTGATGACTATCTAACAGACAGAAATGCATGGCCCAAACCAAATACATGTAAAATTTCATTGTATCTAGTTAACACAGTTCTTGCATGAAAGCATATCAAACGAGTTAATTTAATATCTAATTATGTAGGGCAAATATTTTCCAACATTATTATTTTCAATATCTCGTATTTGGTAATATGTATACCAGGCTCGCGCAACTAGGAACAAAATTAACAAAATGTCACTTTTGTATGGAATTTGGCCAAAAAAACAATGGCGGATACTGCTATCTCGCTCCGTCAGTTAATCCACCTCAGTCACATGTCAATGTCACCTCTGGTCACTTCCGTTCAACTTGAGTGATCGCCATATTGTTTCTTTGTGTGGTTTGTAGTTTGTTATTTTGGTATTTATAAATGGTAGAAACCTTAATTTAAAGTGAAAAAGCATGTAGTAAGAAAGACGGCAGTGTGTTTTTCAACATGCCACTGACTATTTCAGCCTATAGGGTATGTGTTATTTGTGGTTTTCGTGCCGGTCGAAAAGATGACGAGAAAAGGAAATTAATGGCAAGATTTCCTTTAGATCACGACCGGTAAGCAATTAATTGGAGATTATCTATTAATATGTACCACAGCAAGTTACATGTAAGCAGAATAAGAAGCATTATTTGCAATCTAGTTTTAATCGTATACTATACATACTAGTGTTGGCCGTAATATATCGATAACTAGCTTATCATATAGAACTCTGGTATTTTTTTTCAGTTGCAGACAGTGGGTGAAAGTGATTGGCAGTGAAGAGCTACACGGAGAAAAAAATATTTTACAATATTACCAGATTGTATAGTAGTTATGATTATGGTGTAGGAAAAAAGATTTCAGCTATGGTTAACAGATTATTTTTTTATTACAACATGTCATATTTTTGTCAATACTAGAATATTCTAGTTAAAATATTCTAGTACACGAAAACTCTGATATCGTTTTGGTAACCATCTAATTATTACAGATTAAATATGCATTTATCTTACAACGCGTTTCAATAATTGCGGTGTTTACAATATTTATTTATTCTGTTCGCCATCATCTAGTTATCACACCAATTATAAAATTATGTTTACAAAATTATTTAATTCATTTATAGGTACGAGGTAATCTAGTGCAGTTTAGCTGATTTTTAATACCCATTACTTACTCAAAATTTCTTGATTACTAGGAATATTTTTACTCGTTAGTAGATACGTTCGCTGTTGTTTAACATGCTCTTTTTAATGATAACAATAAAGAATTGTACCAGCAACAATAAAAAACGTTGACATTACAATATTATTGCACACTAAACAAAACGTTAGTTACGTGTAACGAAAAACTGTTCTGTCCAATATTACCAATATTAATATTTACAATATTACCAGACTGTATTGTAGTTATGATTTTGGTGTAGGCAAAAAAGATTTCAGCTACGGTTAACAGATTTTTTATAGCAACTAGTCATATTTTTGTTAATACTAGAATATTCTAGTACCCGAAAACTCTGATATCGTTTTGGTAACCATCTAATAGTTACAGAGTAAAATATGCATTTATCTTACAACGCTTTTCAATAATTGCGATGTTTACAATATTTATTTATCCTGTTTACCATCATCTAGTTTAACACACCAATAATAAAATTCTGTTTACTAAATCTTTGTGTAAAATCCACATTATTTAATTCATTTATAGGTGCTAATTTTTCTGGTACATTTTAGCGAATTTTTAGTACCCATAACTTACTCATAATTTCTTGATTACTAGGAATATCAATAACTTATAACTAGGTACGTTCTCTGTTTTCTAACATGCTCTTTTAATGATAACAATAAAGAGTAGTACTAGTACCCATAACTTACTCATAATTTCTTGATTACTAGGAATATCAATAACTCATAACTAGGTACGTTCTCTGTTTTCTAACATGCTCTTTTAATGATAACAATAAAGAGTAGTACCAGTAACAACAAAAAAAATTGGCATTACAATATTATTGCACACTAAACAAAACATTATTTATGTGTAACGAAAAACTGTTCTGTCCACAAATAATACGATTACGGCCCCCGCGCCCCTCCGCCGCCCAACTCCCAGCGCCCCAGCGCACAGTCTTTCATTGTCACCGAACCGACTTCATCGCCAGTGTCGCTAATCTAAATATTTAAAAGAAGAAACTGACTGACTGACTGACTGACATATCAACGCACAGCCCAAACCGCTGGTTCTAGAGATTCCAAATTTGGCAAGTAGGTTCCTTATAAGGTCTAGGGATGCACTAAGAAAGGATTTTTCAAAATTTACCTCCTAAAGGGGTGAAACGGGGGTCCAAAGTTTGTATGAAAAACCGTATTTATTAAAGTGAGAGACAGAAACTTTGTATATAGAGTCTGTGTTTAAATATATTAATGGCATATTTCAGTGTTTTTCTAAATTGCTCCACTAAGGGGTGAAAAGGGGGTTGAAAGTTTGTACGTGGAGAAAATCTTTTTTAAAGTGTGATATTTGAAACTTCGTACCTATATAGACTCTCTGTTTAAATACAACAAAACATATATAAGCGTCTTTCGAAGTTGCTCCCCTAAAAGGGTGAAAAGGGGGTTTCAAGTATGTACGGGGAGCAAATCTTTTTTGAAGTGAGAGATTTAAAACTTCGTACATAGATTCTATGTTTAAATACAACAAAACATAATTAAGCGTTTTTCGAAATTCCTCACCTAAAGGGTTCAAAAGGGGGATCCAAGTTTGTACGCAGAGCAAAACTTTTTTGAAGTGAGAGATTTAAAACTTCGTACATAGACTCTATGTTTAAATACAACAAAACATATTTAAGAGTTTTTTGAAATTGCTCCCCTAAAGGGTTCAAAAGGGGGTTCCAAGTTTGTACGGAGAGCAAATCTTTTTTGAAGTGAGAGATTTAAAACTTCGTATATAGACTCTTTGTTTAAATACAACAAAACATGTCAGCGTTTTTCGAAATTGCTCCCTTTAAGGGGTGAAAAGAGGGTTCCAAGTTTGAGCGGGGAGAAAATTTTTCCTTTTCTTAAAAATAGATATGGGTGTCATTTTCGAGATTCCTCGGGGTGCTGATTACGAAAATGACATTCATTTTCAAATTAAAGATGGCGGACATTTATTTTTCTTAAAAATCAATATGGGTGTCATCTTCGAGGTTCCTCGGGGTGCAAATTACAAAAATGACATCCATTTTAAAATCCAAGATGGCGGACATTTATTTTTCTTAAAATATGGGTGTCATTTTCGAGGTTCCTCTGGGTGCCGATTACGAAAATTACACTCATTTTCAGATCAAAGATGGCGGATACTTATTTTTATAAAAATCGATATGGGTGTCATCTTCGAGGTTCCTCGTGGTGCCGATTACGAAAATGGCATGCATTTTCAAATCAAAGATGGCGGAGATTTATTTTTCTTAAAAATCAATATGGGTGTCATCTTCGAGGTTCCTCGGGGTGCAGATTACAAAAATGACATCCATTTTCAAATCCAAGATGGCGGACATTTATTTTTCTTAAAAACCGATATGGGTGTCGTCTTCGAGGTTCCTCGTGGTGCCGATTACGAAAATGGCATGCATTTTCAAATCAAAGATGGCGGAGATTTATTTTTCTTAAAAATCAATATGGGTGTCATCTTCGAGGTTCCTCGGGGTGCAGATTTCAAAAATGACATCCATTTTCAAATCCAAGATGGCGGACATTTATTTTTCTTAAAAATCGATATGGGTGTCGTCTTCGAGGTTCCTCGTGGTGCCGATTACGAAAATCGCATGCATTTTCAAATCATAGATGGCGGAGATTTATTTTTCTTAATTATCAATTTGGGTGTCATCTTCGAGGTTGCTCTGGGTGCCGATTACGAAAATGACATCCAGTTTCAAATCAAAGATGGCAGACATTTATTTTTCTTAAAAATCGATATGGGTTTCATCTTTGTGGTTCCTCGGGGTGCCGATTACGAAAATGACATCCAATACATATCTGCATGCAGGTCAAACTGAAAACCTTCTTTTTTGTAGACGGTTAAAAATTACTCTTAGTACGCGGGCGAAGCCGCGGGAAAAAGGTAGTAATTCCAATAAATGAATCAGGTTATTCAGGTTGCATTTCTGTGTAGAAAACACAATACAAAAGTGTGTGTGTACATTGCACAAAGATTGACGAAGACATAAACACATTATTGAAGTCATGGGATTTGGAGGAGTACGTGGTTAGTTTCGCCGGTAAGTCTTCCTATCTCTCTCTCTCTCTATATATAATATATATTATTTTATTTTTCGAATATAGCAAGTACTACTACGAAATGTCTTCCGCATCTGAAACCCAAGCTAACGCTTTACTTTGTGCTAACATTAGTAAATGTAATGTAACGTTTAATTTTAGTCAAGTAGATTCAATCGAAGTTATTCAAACTTTTAAATCGCTCAATTTAAAGAAAACGGAGGATTTATGGGGAACATCAGTAAAAGTTATAAATCATATCATAGATGTCATTGCGCCCCACTTAGCTTTGGTTTACAATAACTGCATATCAGAGGGTATTGTTCCGGATCTTATGAAATTTAGTAAAGTCGTACCTTTATTTAAATCGGGTGATTTGAACGACCTAACCAACTTCCGTCCTGTATCGATACTACCTGTGTTAAGTAAGGTTTTTGAGAAATTAATGTTAAACGATATGCTAATGTACTTCAATAGAAATAAACTTCTTACAAGTAATCAGTTCGGTTTCACAAAAGGGCGCTCCACGACTGGCGCTGCATCTGTGCTTATTAAGTATATTTACAATATTTGGGAGAATTCTTGTGATGCGATTGGTATTTTATGTAACCTTTCTAAAGCATTCGATTGCGTGGATCATGGAACGCTCATTTTGAAACTTAAACATTATGGTCTGTCTGATAATGCGTTAAGCCTTATGTCCTCATATCTTAGCAATAGAACTCAAACAGTTGTTGTAAGTGGAACCCAGTCTAGTGGAGCTGTAGTAACGTTAGGAGTGGCTCAGGGCTCTATCCTAGGTCCATTTTTTTTATTTTTGGTTTATATAAATGACTTGCCGTCTATAGTAAGTAATCTTTGTGACATAGTATTATTCGCGGATAATACATCAATAATCTTTAAGGTTGACCGAAAAACAATAGAATGTTCTAACGTTAATGGCACACTGGTCAAAGTACTTGATTGGTTTACCGTTAACAACCTGCTACTTAATGCTAAGAAAACTAAATGTGTCAGATTTTCTTTGCCTAATGTTAGACCGGTGGAAACTAATATACTTTTAAATAACGAGTGTTTAGAAATTGTAGACAAAGCAATATTCTTAGGTATAACATTAGACAAAAATCTACAATGGAGTCCCCATATAGCCATTATGGCACATTAATTAAGTTCAGCTGCTTATGCTATTAGAAAAATCAGACAACTGACCAATGTAGAAACAGCTCGCTTAGTTTATTACAGCTATTTTCATAGTGTTATGTCGTATGGTATTCTGGTTTGGAGTAAAGAAGCTGACATACAGACAATTTTTGTGTTACAAAAAAGAGCCATTCGCTCCTTATATAACCTGGGCTCACGTGAAACTCTAAGAGAACTCTAAAGAAATTAACATTTTAACGGTAGCGTCCCAATACATCTATGAGAATATTATTTATGTCATAAAGAATCGAGAATCATTCTGTAAAAAATCTGATATCCATAATTTTAATACCAGGAATATAAATAAAATTGCCACTAACAAGTTTCGTGTCCGTAAAGTTTACAAGTCTTTTGTAGGTCAATGTGTCCGTTTTTAAAATAAGTTACCCGATGAAAATTTGAATTTACCCTTTCCAGCTCTTAAAAATTACCTAAAAAAAACATTGATGTCAAGGGTCATTACAGGGTTGAGGACTATCTAACAGACAGAAATGCATGGCCCAAACCAAATACCTAAATAGCGTAAAGAGTCTAATATTTTCATTGTATCTAGTTGACACATTTCTTGCAGGAAAGCATATCAAACGATTCGACATGTTTTGTTTTCTTGTATAATGTAAATACACATTGTAAATACCTATTGTTATTTTTTCCTCGTTTTTCTTTCAATTCCCTTTTGTTTTTTACCACTTCACATTTACTTAAGTAGGTTAAGTAGTATCATTGTAATAAGCATATTTTGGAGAAAATGACTGACTGTCGAGTTTCTTTCGGCGTTTCTTCTCGGCAGTGGTCTCATGAGAAACGCTAGTAGTTTTTGACTTGTAAAAGTGCCTTTGCGGCCTACTTGCAGAATAAAGTTCATTTATTTCATTTATTTATCTAAATTCCTAAACCTTTCATTGAATGCTGCGAATAACGTGTTTTATTATTATGATATTTAACAGTTTTTTTCTATTACAGGAAGAAAGATGTAGCACCAGCAGTAGATATTCTTAATGAGTGCCATGAAGTCACTAAAAGCGCGGCTGATAATTTATGTTAACATAACATTAAAGCGCTAATTTATAAAATTAAAAGATTTAAAAAAAGTTTGAACTTCTTCATTCAGATTTTTCTGTCTATGTTTCAGGCTACCTCACCACCTATACCTTTGTGGTATAATTGTTCCGGACTACTGACTACTACTTAATAATTTGTATTTACTATATGTGGTACAGAGGACACAGAATTTTTGTTTTCGTTAAAAATAATTACTGTGCCATGAAATAAGCAGTATGTTCTGTTTGTTATTTTTAACAAAAACAAAAATTCTGTGTTCTCTATACCACATACAGTAAATACAAATTATTAATTATTTTAGTCCGCAATAATAACACTACAACAAAATCTGGTATCCTCTATACTGCACATAGTAAACTGCAATTATTGATCGTTTCAGAACGCAATAACGATATTTAACACAAATATAAAACCCGATATCCTCAACAAAATACATAGTAAACAGAACATACTCTTTATAACAATTATTTTCAACTTCAATTATTTTTAACACAAACAAAAATCTGGTATCCTAAAATACTGCATATAATAAACAAAAATGGTTGATTATTTCAGTCCGCTAAAATGATATTTAAGACTAATAAAAAAATCAGGTGTTCTTAATACTACACATGATATTGAACACTACCTGAATTATCTGATAAACTCTACCCTGTCTGTCTAATGATGACTACAGATAGGTTTTGTGTACTACACAACATTTGTTTTATACGACACTAGGTAAGTGGGTAGTAGAACTAGAATTTTCTATTAATGTGTAAACAAAGTATAGTTGCCACATATACTACAATAAAATCAAGTCGAATTTAAAATATTCTGTTAAGGGAAACGACTTTTTTCTCCGTGTAGCCTACGTTCCGATTGAGAAGTTGAACGAATTAAAATTTGTTTGTGGTGACCACTTTCAACCCAAAGATTTTAACCGAAAGAAAAGTCGTCTAAAGAGATGGTTAATATATTTAAAGCAACACAACTTTATACTTTTTTTATTTTATTTATTTCTAGCCCTACCCACTGCGGAATAAGCGCATGGATGTCGTAGTGTAGTCGCCATAACCTAACCAGTTGAGAATGGATTCAAACCCCAATTGTTAATAAAGGAGCATCCATTATTAATGTGAGGTGTATTTGGCAAAATTCGATCCCCTCCCGTCAAAAACATCTCACGTAAATAATGGACGCCCTCTAACTGGGATTTTTATAAAAATGGAACCCACGCGTCACTAGTCATCGTTTATCGATATCGATATCGTTAACCGTACTACATCAAAGTTACATCCCTATCGCGCTGTTATGTTGGCATTACCTATTTCCTTTTTTTTATTTTATTGTGGTACAGAATGTTTGCCAAACTCTATGTCAATGTCATGCAATGACATTGTCACTGTCATCCAAAACCTAGTTCGAAGTCCCGTCTCTTAGAACGTAGTGGTTATATTCTCTTTGATGTATACAGTTTCTTGTGGAACAGCCATGGAACAACACATTGTAAATACCTATTGTTATTTTACCTCGTTTTTTTGTTGTTTACCACTCAGATTTACTTAAGTAGGTTAAGTAGTATCATTGTAATAATAAAAATAATGCAAAAAACAGGTTAATGAACTTAATGTTATTCTATAACTTTCATCAAAGAGTCAAAGAACCCACTCAGGTCTCACCAACTTCCTCAAAATGCATAGACTTAATATTTACCAACTTTAAAACCAACCAAACAAAATTAAAAGTTCTAGACTTCGGATTTTCTGACCACAAAGGCATCACAGTTTATCCACCCATACCTATTCCACAGCTACAGGACTTTAAAGTTTACAAAAGAATATACGATGAAGACAATATTAATAAGTTTGCAAACGAACTCGAGAACATAAATTGGGATGACATAATAATAGCAAATAAAAACATAAATGATAACTACAACGCATTCGAAAAACAAAAACAATAAGCACAGTCCTAAATAAATGCATTCCTAAAAAAGAAACAAGAATAAAATTAAAATCAAGAATACCTTACCTAACATTAGGGTTAAAAACATCATGCTTAAACAAGAGACGATTAAAACCTTAGTATCACAGTCAAAAAATGAAATTCTACGAAAGCACTATAAACAATACAGTAAAATACTCAAAAAAGCTATTTATAAATCAAAGAAACTCAGTAATAAGCAGAAGTTCATGAATTCACAAAACAAAGTTAAATCTATGTGGCACATACTAAAACAAGAAACAAATAAAAACCCACCCCAAACAAGGACAAAAATTCAAATTAAAACAATTGGCAATAAATTATTACAAGACCCTAAAATCACTTCAACGATTTTTTCTCTTCCATAGGAAACTCAGACTCTACGAAACCTAATATCAAACCGCCCCTACAAAATCCAATAAGTAACTCATTTTTTCTGTACCCTGTTGAACCGGCAGAAATAAATATAATATTGAAAAACCTTAAAAATAAGACATCCTTCGGAATAGACGAAATACCACCCGCCTTAATCAAGTTGTTTCAACAATTTAACCATCCCATACACAAGGTTAATAAATCAATCCTTCTCGGAGGGTTCTTTTCCAGAAGCTCTAAAAATCTCCCTAATAAAACCGATTCATAAGAAAGGCGATAAGTCAGATGTAAACAATTACCGTCCAATAGCACTGCTCCCTACTTCCGCAAAAATCTTCGAAACCACTATGATAAATCGCCTCTACACTTTTTACGAGAAACATAAAATTCTACACGACAACCAAAATGACTTCAGAAAACATCGCTCCTAAACGCTGGCAATCTATATTTACGTGCAAAGCATAATAAGTGAAATTAATAACAAAAAATACGCTCTGGGACTCTTGCTCGATATGAGCAAAACCTATGACAGAGTCCGCCACGACACTATATTGGACAAATTGTATAACACCGGAATCCGAGGAATAGCTCACCAATGGTTTGAGTCATACTTTTGCAACCGCACACAATACGTAGAAATAGAAACCACAAACTTTGAGACAGGCAAGATACAACATATTAGATCCGATAGAGTTCTACAAACCGGCTCTATCCCACAAGGAAGCGTCTTAGGATGTATTTTATTTCTTATATACATAAACGACTTGCCAAATGTATTAGACGATCACAACGTCCTCTTTGCAGATGACGTTTCCGTACTACTTTCCTGTTCTAACGCTGACGAAGCAGAAATAAAATTAAATTCAACAATGGAAAAGATCTTAAACTGGCTAGATACTCATAACCTTAAACTTAACCTAAAAAAACCAAAATAATTCAGTTTAAACCTTACCAAAAACGTCCATTAGCGACCACTTACACTTATAAAAATAACACTCTTGAAACCGTGAAGACAGCTACCGTACTAGGAATAGATCTTGACACCAATATGAGCTGGAAACCACAAATTGAAAAGTTATCAAAAAAATTGTCCTCTTTTATTTACGCACTTTACCACCTCAAACGAGTAACCGACCTCCAAACTGCGACAGCGGCGTACTACGCATACGTTCATTCAAGAATAACTTACGGCCTCTTATTGTGGGGAAATAGTAGCGACGTAGACAAAATCTTCATCCTCCAGAAAAAATGTATCCGCATCTTAGCAAACATAGATCGAATGGAATCCTGCAAGCCCCATTTCATCAAACTCCAAATACTCACCCTTACTTCCTTATACATCCTGGAATCGTATAAATTTGTTAGGGAACATAAACATTTATTACTTTTACGCTTAAATAAACTCAAACTACCATTCTCCACATTAAAAATAGTAACATCAAGCCGCCATTTCACGATAATCAAAATATATAACCACATTCCGAACTCTATAAAAAACATTGAAAAAAATTCACAATTCAACAAAGAATTGAAAAGATACCTTATTGACAGATGTTTCTATAGTTTAACCGAATTCTTTAATGACAAATAATTAACAGCACTTCGATAGCTCTTCATTTCTACATCCGTGCCATTCTATGGAACTCAAAAAGGGGACTCAATTAAATTTAAAGTACAAAACTGGTTATATGGTATTGTCAGTAGTAGTAATGGTATAAGTAGAATTATGTAACAAATTAGTCCTCTTAAGTATGTTGCTGTGCCCTAGCAGGGCGTCACATGCATACCTACTCTCAATTCCATCTTTTAACTGTAATGTGACTTGCAATAAATGATTTTGACTTTGACTTTATTTTGGCAGAAAATGAGTGACTGTCGAGTTTCTTTCTGTGTTTCTTCTCAGTAGTTGTTTCTTGAGAAACAAAAGTAGTTTTTGACTTGCAAAAGTTCCATTGCGAGCTACTTGGAGAATAAAGTTCATTTATATTATAGATCTCGAGAATAGCATGCATGTAAAATTTTTTGTGTTTATCTGTAACTTGATATATCATATTATAATACTCAAAATTTGACTACTCCAAAAGAAACAAGGCAAAAACATATGCCAAATGGTGAAAATCCTATTCAAATATCACAAAAAATAACGAAGCTACAACCGCTTTAATGTTGCTGGTTATAGAGAAAAAGCGTGACAGATCAGAGACGTCACTGACCTCGTGTGCCAATACAAAGTTGCGTTTCTTAAAACTTTGAAGACTTATAATAATGTAAATGTAAATGTTTTTTAGTTACTTTGTTCACCATTTGACTAAAAATTTGATCCTAATTTAAGAAATTTTAACTTATTAATTTAGTTATTTGGTGTCAACATCCCTGAAATCTCAAATGACTAATATCGATTGTATGCCTAGTGCCTAGGGCGGCAGTGCCGAAGCGCAGTGGCACTAACCTGCGGCGGATCGAGCGCCTGGCTGGTGCTGCAGAAGCTGGTCTCGCTGCCGTTCTGGCCCAGTAGATCGCGCGTGCGCGCCGTCCCCTCACCGCCGCCACTTGTCACTGACTCTGCCATCTTCAATGTTGAATGCTCTTCACCTCTGCACCTCTTTCTCGACATTATATGCTGACGTACTGTGAGACTTCAGTTGCCACCTGAATTAAACATACAAATAATATTGTTGGAAATCAATAATATGAACAAGAGCAGCCGCAATGACCGCAAATGTATTGGATTCATGTTTTATGACTGGAAATGGGGATTTTTAATAAGAATCTACTTTAAAATATAACTGACATCATGAAGCTGTTGCTGCTTTAAAATATTTGTCTGTATATTTTTCATTTCTCACTGGACCCATGTAGATCTCCCCTATGTATTTAAAGTATCATGAAGAATGTAATATAAAGAAGTAAGTTTGTGGTTTGTGAGTATTTTTGGATCTCACACATTATGCATCAATTTTTTTTAGGTTTTAAATTTTGACAATAAATAGGTGAAAGAATCATTGTAATCACATGAAGTTTCAAAGATTACCCAAAATGTACAAACTAACAAACATTACATCTATTATATTTATTTATTATATGGGAATTATTATGAATTGTGAGATCTTTGAGAAGAGAGTATGGTTGCCAGTTTATGCATTTTTAGCACCACAATGGAGTCATGTGTAGGGTAGCGGTAGGTATTCCCTATGGATGTGGTGCAACTTCGACCTCCCCTGTCAAGTGAGTGGGCAACTTGACTGATGGAAGCTCTTAAGCCGCCCGAAGGCCTCTAACTTGGCTTAACAACCGCTGTAATAGACTGCAGCCGGGATGCTTCCGGGCTTAACATGCCTTCCAAAGCACGGGCACACATCATATGTAATCACATACCATGTAACATTAATTATCTACCTAACGTGGGCAAAAAACTTCCCCAGTATAAAGAGATGCAACGTAGGAAATATCACAACAGCTAAGAGCTAAGAACGAGAAAACACTGATATGTCACTTACCGAATTAGATAGAATACCTACCACCATTACTATAATTAACAACTATGGCACAACAATGTACTGTTACCAAATCTTTTAGAGCTGATATGCATTAGTTTACAGGAAACCAAAAAATACATTAACACCGAAAGAAAATTCATCAAGGCAAAATGATAATGTTTATGTTTTCAATAGACAGAGTACAATGACACGCTGTAACAAAAATGTTAACATGTAAAGTATCACGCACCATGGTCAATATCTCGTAGTGTATTTGCAATTTGAATTCTGGAGATGATGAGAATTGAGCGAAGTCACAAACGTTGCAATATTATAGGTGTGTGTGTGTTGCTGTTGAAACGTCAACTAAACGTAGAAGAAAAAACTCTTCACTGTCATTATCAAACGATTAGCGAATGCCCAAAAAAGACGGACTTATGATAAGCTGAGGGGCTACCGCGACTGAAAACGAACGAAGTTCGAATATCCTCTCTGCCGCACGAATTAGCAAGTGCGACAGAGAGGGAGATATTCGAACTTCGTTCGTTTTCGGTTCGCGGTAGCCCCTCTGACTACATTGAGATGTGTATCAGAAGACATACATCCATTATCACGATTCAGACATCTTATAATTAGCCGTGCTGTAATATACATTGGCGAGAAAATTAAGTTAACTTTATTCATCGATGACGTTTCGGTGACACAGGTCGGTGACAAATGACACGTGATGAAGGGCAGAGGGACTAGCGCGAACCACAAACGAAGTTTTCCCTGTCTTACTTATATGCAAACTTGCAAGTGCGACAGAGAGGGAAAACTTCGTTTGTGGTCGCGGTAGCCCATCAGGAGATGACACATTGTATCTCGTTCCCATGAATGTTATTACTATACTAGAATCTCTTTCGAAGATCTTTGTATGTGTGAGTTACTGGCTCCAGCCTTATCCTTACTTCATGGCAACCGCGCATATAAAAAAATTTGAATCAAGTGACAGCCAGAGGGGCTACCGCGACCCACAAACGAAGTTTTCCCTCTCTGTCTCACTTATGTGCAAACTTGCAAGTGCAACAGAGAGGGAAAACTTCGTTTGCTGTCGCGGTAGCGCCCCAGAGGGGCTACCGCGACCGAAAACGAACGAAGTTCGAATATCTCCCTCTCTGTCGCACTTGCTGATTCGTGCGGCAGAGAGGGAGATATTCGAACTTCGTTCGTTTTTATTCCCGGTAGCCCCTCAGGAGCGCTACCGCGTCCCACAAACGCAGTTTTTCCTCTCTGTCGCACTTACGTACAATAGTGCAAGTGCGACAGAGAGGGAAAATTTCGAGTGCCGTTCGCGGTAGCAGCCGAAGATAGGATAGTTATCACACGATACACTCATATCCCAATACCCGTCACGTGGATATTGATGGATATTGAAGCAAAGCGATTGTGCCTCGCTTAGTCGTCTTCTAAATATATAAAAGAAGAAACTGACTGACTGACTGACTGACATATCAACGCACAGCCCAAACCGCTGGTTCTAGAGATTCCAAATTTGGCACGTAGGTTCCTTATAAGGTCTAGGGGTGCACTAAGAAAGGATTTTTCAAAATTCAACCTCTAAAGGGGTGAAACGGGGGTCCAAAGTTTGTATGAAAAACCGTATTTATTAAAGTGAGAGACATGAAACTTTGTAAATAGAGTCTGTGTTTAAATATATTAATGGCGTATTTCAGCGTTTTTCTGAATTGCTCCACTAAAGGGGTGAAAAGGGGGTTCAAAGTTTGTACGGGGAGAAAATCTTTTTTAAAGTGAGATATTTGAAACTTCGTACATAGACTCTATGTTTAAATACAACAAAACATATTTAAGCGTTTTTTGAAATTGCTCCCCTAAAGGGTTCAAAAAGGAGTTCCAAGTTTGTACGGAGAGCAAATCTTTTTTGAAGTGAGAGATTTAAAACTTCGTATATAGACTCTTTGTTTACATACAATAAAACATGTTTCAGCGTTTTTCGAAATTGCTCCCTTAAAGGGTTCAAAAGGGGGTTCCAAGTTTGTACGGAGAGCAAATCTTTTTTGAAGTGAGAGATTTAAAACTTCGTATATAGACTCTTTGTTTAAATACAACAAAACATGTTTCAGTGTTTTTCGAAATTGTTCCCTTTAAGGGATGAAAAAACGGTTCCAAGTTTGAGCGGGGAGCAAATTTTTCCTTTTCTTAAAAATCGATATGGGTGTCATTTTCGAGATTCCTCGGGGTGCCGATTACGAAAATGACATTCATTTTCAAATTAAAGATGGCGGACATTTATTTTTCTTAAAAATCAATATGGGTGTCATTTTCGAGGTTCCTCTGGGTGCCGATTACGAAAATGACACTCATTTTCAGATCAAAGATGGCGGATATTTATTTTTCTTAAAAATCGATATGGGTGTCGTCTTCGAGGTTCCTCGTGGTGCCGATTACGAAAATGGCATGCATTTTCAAATCAAAGATGGCGGATATTTATTTTTATAAAAATCGATATGGGTGTCGTCTTCGAGGTTCCTCGTCGTGCCGATTACGAAAATGGCATGCATTTTCAAATCAAAGATGGCGGAAATTTATTTTTCTTAAAAATCAATATGGGTGTCATCTTCGTGGTTCCTCCGGGTGCAGATTACAAAAATGACATCCATTTTCAAATCCAGGATGGCGGACATTTATTTTTCTTAAAAATCGATATGGGTGCCGTCTTCGAGGTTCCTCGTGGTGCCGATTACGAAAATGGCATGCATTTTCAAATCAAAGATGGCGGATATTTATTTTTCTTAAAAATCAATACGGGTGTCATCTTCGAGGTTCCTCGGGGTGCAAATTACAAAAATGACATCCATTTTCAAATCCAAGATGGCGGACATTTATTTTTCTTAAAAATCAATATGGGTGTCATTTTCGAGGTTCCTCTGGGTGCCGATTACGAAAATGGCACTCATTTTCAGATCAAAGATGGCGGATATTTATTTTTATAAAAATCGATATGGGTGTCGTCTTCGAGGTTCCTCGTCGTGCCGATTACGAAAATGGCATGCATTTTCAAATCAAAGATGGCGGAGACTTATTTTTCTTAAAAATCGATATGGGTGTCGTCTTCGAGGTTCCTCGTGGTGCCGATTACGAAAATGGCATGCATTTTCAAATCAAAGATGGCGGAGATTTATTTTTCTTAATTATCAATTTGGGTGTCATCTTCGAGGTTGCTCTGGGTGCCGATTGCGAAAATGACATCCAGTTTCAAATCAAAGATGGCAGACATTTATGTTTCTTAAAAATCGATATGGGTTTCATCTTTGTGGTTCCTCGGGGTGCCGATTACCAAAAATGACATCCAATACATATCTGCATGCAGGTCAAACTGAGAACCTCCTTTTTTGTAGATGGTTAAAAATTACTCTTAGTACGCGGGCGAAGCCGCGGGAAAAAGCGTTGAAACTTTGTATAAAGACTCTCTGTTTAAATACTGTCTTATCTTGTGGTATTGGTGGGCGTGATGGCAGGCGGCTTAGAAGGATTCAATCTAATATTAATTACGGGAGCACAAATCATACGCAGCCATGTCTTGAGCAAAAGTCTTTTATTTTTTAAATCCACAGACACACATTACTTTCTTTTACCATAGACAATTAATAATTTAGCATGCCCCTTTTTAAAAATAAAAAATAAATTTCTGACAGCAGATTTGACGTTGTTGACAATTGAAATGAGTGACAGCTAAACTTACATTTGTTTAACAAACATGCTTTGAGCTTATAAGTTAGTTTACATTTAAACAATAATATATATTGAAGTCATAAGTTTTTTAAAATAACATCGGCTAGTGTGTCTATACAATAATTACCAACTACTTTGAATTCAGCTATGTCATTTGTGAAAATATATTAATTATTACATTATAACAGTATTATGTGCTCGTCAACTTACTTAAAATTATTTGTGTACAATGTCAATATTCTAAATAAAATTAAACATTTTACAAATCCAGTTTATTTGTTTTTTTCAACAACCTTCCCCTAGAACTATAGCGTGCCTCTGGGATGTTTTCATTCACTGTCGGCATTTCTACTTCGACAGGTATGTGTTCACTATTTATCATAGGAGAAGACTGCTTACTGGAATGACTACTTGTGTTTAGAACAGGACTCAACGACTTATTAGACATATTACTAGACACATTGTTTTCATTAGACAACACTGACTGAAAGCTTTCATTAAATGAATTTGTCTTATCACTACTCATGCTGACCCTTGACATGTTATTTGAATTATTACACTTTTTTAAATACTCAGGTATGAAATAATAACTATGATTATCCTCCCTTTCAAATTCTTCGCACTGACCTGCCTTTGACTTGTCATTGTAATTGTTAAATGTATAACTAGGCTGTGTTGACAGGGTACCGCCAAGAGGATTGCTTTTTTGACCGTTTATACTTGGAGACTTATCCCCGACAGTACCTTTAGGTATAGACTTTGACATGCACGACCTGAATAATTTTATGTGCTGTGAACTTCGCCTATAGGTTACACCATCTGTGTTTTGGACTATATAAGACCTAGGATATTTTGTTTTTGACACAATTTTACCTTTTGTCCAAGTAATATCATTTGGATTTTTTAAAAAAAATATCAGATCATCTGGCTGGAATTCATAAGACGGCTTGGCATTCCTATCATAGTATGCCTTTCTTTTATGAATTATTTCTGTTTTCTGTTTTGAATGTTCTGAAAATTTGACTACTTTAGGCTTTAAATTGTCCTTATGAGTAGGTAACCTAGTCCTTAATTTTCTAGACATGAGTAACTCAGCTGGTGATTTCAAATTACCTCTAGGAGTTGTTCTATATTGAAGCAAACCTAAATGGAAATCTGTACCTGATTCGAGACTCTTTCTTAAAATGTTTTTTATTATTTTTACAGATGTTTCTGCGAGACCATTCGACCTTGGTAAATGAGGGCTTGACATTATATGTTCAATATCCCATTGTTTTAGAAAGTTCTTGAAATCATGGGAATTGTAAGGAGGTCCTCCATCACTGACTAGCTGTAATGGAATCCCGTGCCTAGCAAATATTGCTTTTAAGTTTTGTATTACCGTCTGACTTCTGTGGTCTGTGTTTAAATGTGCGATTTCAATGTAATTAGAATAATAGTCTGTGACCAGTAGGTATTTTTTGTTATTGTGATCGAATAAATCTGTGGCTACTTTCTGCCATGGCAATATTGGTTGTTCATGAGATAACATAGTTTCTTTAGGCTTATTTGAGCTATAAATCATACATGCTTCGCATTGTCTGACTTTCATTTCTATATCATTATTTATATTGGGCCAATAAACTAATCCCCGGGCTAAATTTTTTGTTTTTTCAATGCCCATGTGGCCTTCATGCAAAATATCTAAAATCTCTGTCCGCAATGACTTTGGTATTATTACTGACTGGTTTTTGAAGATAATATTATCAATGACATGAATTTCCTCACGGATATTCCAATATGGTAAAGTTAACGGATCACAATGATTTTTACTGTTAGGCCATCCATTCTTATAATATTCTTGCAACTTTATTAATGCCATATCAGATTTATTGTGTTCTTTAATTTGCTGTAATTTACTTTGTGTAATTGCCAGATTAGAAGTTAATAACCTCACATGACATGCAATATCAGAATCTAATTCTTTAAAGTCATATTTTTCTACAGTTGTTTTCTCTATAGGAGCTCTTGACAGTGTGTCTGACACATACATTTCACTGCCTTTGGTGTATGTAACATTTAACTCGTAGGCTTGCAAAGCTATCATCATCCTTTGCAGACGAGCTGGGACATCAGACAAAGGCTTTTTAAATAATGTCACTAAAGGCTGGTGGTCTGTTTCTACTTGAATATTTTTACCATAAATATACTGATGAAATTTTTTACATCCAAATAAAATAGCAAATAGCTCACGTTCAATTTGAGCGTAGTTCTGTTGAGAATCAGTCAACGATTTTGATGAAAATGCTATTGGATTTTTACCATGAAATATAACTGCCCCAACCGCATCCTTGCTTGCATCTGTCGACATCCTTATTGGCTTGTCGACATCATAGTGGACTAAAACAGGTGCCTGACTGATAAGGGCTTTCAATCTATCAAATTCTTTTTTGTGACCATCTGTCCATTGCCAAATGTTTTGCTTTTTTAGAAGTGATCTTAATAAATTTGTTTCTTGAGCTAAATTTGGTATGTAAGATCCCAAGTAGTTCACCATACCTAAAAATCTCTGTAAATCTTTAACATTTACTGGTTGTGGCATGTCTGTAATTGCCTCTATTTTTGATGGATCAGCTGAAATCCCTTTTTTGTTAAAAATGTGACCTACATATGTTATCTCAGTCCTGTTAAATGAACATTTTGATTTATTAAACCTTAGGTTGACTTCCCGCGCTTTTTTCAGCACATTTTCTAACCTTGCATCATGTTCATCTTGGTTTGAACCATACACTAAAATATCATCAACAAAAATTAGTACACCGGGCAAATCCCCCAGTATATCAGTCATGACTTGGGTAAAAATTTCACCACTGCTTTTTATACCATAAGGAAGTCTTAGAAACCTGTATCTACCAAATTGAGTGTTGAATGTACACAGTTCACTACTTTCCTTGTCTAATGGAATCATCCAGTACCCTGAGTTGGCATCTAGTTTAGAAAAAACAGATGCTCCTGCTACCTTGGAACGTAAGTCATCAAGTGTTGGATATGGAAAGTGAGGTCTTTTTATGGCCTTGTTAAGGTTTCTAGGATCTAAGCAAATGCGTAACTGTCCATTCGGTTTTTCTATAGGTACAATTGCATTTACCCAGTCGGATGGAGTAGAGACTTTTTCAATTACCTGTAGTTTTTCCATTCGATCTAGTTCCGTTTTTTAATTTTGGGTGTAATGAATAAGGTATTCTCCTGACAGGACATACTTTTGGCGTGACACTAGTATCTAGGTGTAAATGAGCCTTGTGAGGTAGACAGCCTAAACCATTAAAGGTATCTGAGTAAACATCTAACAAAGAATTTACTGACCTTTGACCTTGGTTAGTCACCTCAAACAATCTCTTGACGATCCCACAGTCTTCACAGGTTTTCCACCCCAGTATAGTGGAACAATCACACTTAACAACCATAAATGTTATGTCAGTTTTGAAGCCATTGTCAAAAATACAGTTCAGCATGACAGTACCTAAATTATTTATCAATTGACCTGAAAATGCAAATATTTTGTTATGTGATTCATTGATAGGTATTTTTATGTCAAATTTACTTTCTATGTATTTAATAGTCTTGATAGAAATAACATTGCAGTCAGCACCCGTGTCTATTTGACAGGGTATTATTTGATTATAACATTTAACATTAATTTTCCAATTATTATGACTAGATTTGTTACTTAGCGACTGTATCACAAAATCTGTTTGTTCAGATAAATCTTTTGGACTTTTATAGACATGGTTTGACATCTCGGAGCTACTTTGTGTCTCAGCTTCACAACTATTACTGTAAATATTGACGGAACTTACTTGTTTGTTTCTGAAAAAGCAACATTGAGAGAAATGGTTCGGTTTTTTGCAGATAACACATATTTTTCCTATAGCTGGACATCTGACTCGATGTATCTGATTGCATTTACTGCATACCTTGCCGGACTCCGGGTTTTGTTGTTTGAAGTTGTAGTTATGAGGCATTGAAGTCCTCGAAGAACTTCTGGTATGACTGTTTGACGATCTTCGTTTTTGAGGTGTATTTCGAAATCTTGCTCTTGACGTGTGTCTATCTTGAGTCTGGTTGTATTTAAGTCTTGACACTGTTTGGACTTGTACTTTCTGTACTGTATTTTCCTCATTGAGCTGTTTTGATCTTCTGTGTGACAAATTTATGGTTTTCGCCTTTTGTACTGCCTCGTTGACGTCTTTTATATTCGTATCTTGTAAAAGTTTTTCTTTAATTGATGCGTCCTTTATTCCAATTATGAACATATCTTTAACAAGTGAGTTTTTTAGAGTATCGAACTCACAGCTGCTTGCCAAATTATTTAAGATGGTGACATATTCGTCGAAATTTTCTTCGCGCTGGTGTCTCGTAAAGAAATTGTATCTTTCTACTGTTGTGTTTTTACATGCATTGAATTTAGCGTCGAACTTTTCTATTATACTCACAAGTGTTTCAGTGCTTCTATCTAGATTAAATGAGTTGTAAATTTCTAATCCTTCATCTCCTATCGCATTTAGAAAAATAGCAATTTGCTTACGTTGTGTTATGTTCTCCAGGTCATTAGCTTCTACGTAGATCTCAAATTTCTGTTTCCATCTTTTCCATGCTTCCGAATTTGCAACTTCACCTCCGCCATTTTGTGCGAGTCTTAACGGTTTCAAGCCGTTGGCCAGAATCACGTTTTGAGTTTTACCGTTTTCTTCACCCATTTTCTTTTTTCTTCTATTTTTCTTGCTTCTTTTCTTCTGACACCATGTCTTATCTTGTGGTATTGGTGGGCGTGATGGCAGGCGGCTTAGAAGGATTCAATCTAATATTAATTACGGGAGCACAAATCATACGCAGCCATGTCTTGAGCAAAAGTCTTTTATTTTTTAAATCCACAGACACACATTACTTTCTTTTACCATAGACAATTAATAATTTAGCAAATACATTAATGGCGTAGTTCAGCGTTTTTCTAAATTGCTCCCCTGAAGGGATGAAAAGGGGGTTAAAAGTTTGTACGGGGAGCGAATCTGTTTTGAAGTGAAAGATTTGAAACTTCGTAAATAGAATCTTTGTTTGAATACAACAGAACATATTTCAGCGTGTTTCTAAATTGCTCCCCTAAAGGGGTGAAAAGGGGGTTCCAAGTTTGTACGGGGAGCAAATATTTTTGAAGTAAGAGATTTAAAACTTCGTATATAGACTTTCTGTTTAAATACAACAAAAAATTACGTGGAATTTTTCGAAATTACTCCCTTAAAGGTATGAAAAGGTGGTTCCATGTGGTGTTTGTACGGGGAGCACATCTTTTTTGAAGTGAGAGATTTAAAACTTCGTATATATTATAGACTCTGTTAAAATACAACATCATATTACAGCGTTTTTTGAAATTTCTTCCCTAAAGGGGTGAAAAGGGGGTCTAAATTTGTACGGGAAGCAAATCTTTTTGAAATGAGAGATTTAAAACTTCGTATATGGACTCTGTTTAAATACAACAAAACACGATTCAGCGTTTTTCGGAATTGCTCCCCTAAAGGGGTGAAAAGGGGGTTTCAGGTTTGTGCGGGGAGCAGTAATATGGGTGTCATATTCGAGGTTCTTCGGGGTGCCGATTACGAAAATGGCATGCATTTTCAAATCCAAGATGGCGGACATTTCTTTTTCTTAAAAATCGATATGGGTGTCATTTTTGTTGTTCCTCGAGGTGCCGATTACGAAAATGACAACCATTTTCAAATATGATGACATTTCATGATGGATATACGGTCATTTTTTTTCCTAAAAATCGATATGGGTGTCATCTCCGAGGTTCCTCGGGGTGCGGATTACGAAAATGACGTGCATTTTCAAATCCAAGATGGCGGACATTTATTTTTCTTATAAATCGATATGGTTGTCATCTTCGAGGTTCCTCGGGGTGCCAACTATGAAAATGACATCCATTTTCAAATCCAAGATGGCGGAAATTAATTTATCTTAAAAAATTATATAGGTGTCGTCTTTATGGTTCCACTGGGTGCCGATTACGGAAATGACATCCATACGTATCTACATACATACATACAAACATACGGATCAAACTGAGAACCTCCTTTTTTGTAGACGGTTAAAAATTACTTTTATTACGCGGGCGAAGCCGCGGGTAAAAGCTAGTTATAATAATATTTGCATAGTCATATCGCATTTCCAAAATGTATATAGTAATAATAAAAATAGGAATACCATTTTGTACCTGTGTATGGCTGCGAAATATGGTGAATTTATCGGATATGATGAAATATACTATCTACACGGACATAAGGCTTGTGATAAAATGTCTTCACACCTGCTACTCAACATAAAAGGGTCATTGTTTCTCCCAAATGAGGGATCTAAGTTGTACTTGGAACGGATCCACTTAAGAATATTATGATTATAATAGTATTTTGATCATTTTTTTATTTCATACTAACAAAAGCCAACAACAAGCAAACACAAGGTAAGTACGGTGTACCTATTTGAGTTTTTTTTACCCAGAAAACTGGTTATTGATTCTATGAATCACCCCTCCCTAGGATGTTGACGAAAACTGGGCAACGTGGTGACGAAAACTGGGCAAAAGTGACGACAAACCTTTTAGAAAGATAAGTATATATTTATTATTCAATTGTGTGTGGGTTCTGAAACAAATAGTCTAAAGTGTATTTTTAATTTACTGAGATCACAGGGTAGGTAGCTACATTACATTATCCATTGTTCTTAATTATGTACCCAACGAAGACCAGTAACTGTCAATTGGCCAAAATAATTAGAATACTAAGCGAATTTTGCCACAGTTGTAGGTAAAGATGTTAAACAACATACTGTACCCGCGGATGTACTGGTGGATGGGGAGTGGAGGATAGGGGTAGGGGGGTGTAAAAGTCCCTTTTTTGATTTGTTTGTAAAAATCTCGTAAACGGTGGTTCGTAGCAAAAAATGTTCTGAGGCATAAGTGATATACATAAAGTTCTGTACAAAAAAGGTTCATCAATATTTAATGAGATATTAAATGCGAAAAAGCTTCAATCTTCAAAGTTTC
This sequence comes from Epiblema foenella, assembly GCA_963556455.1. Classification (NCBI taxonomy): domain Eukaryota; kingdom Metazoa; phylum Arthropoda; class Insecta; order Lepidoptera; family Tortricidae; genus Epiblema; species Epiblema foenella. The sequence continues at coordinate 18,820,187 of OY747095.1, forward strand.
ATAGTATGAGCATCTTGTTGATCCAAATACAGCTAACAACAGGGCGCGAAAACAAAATTTTGAGCTACCCCATCTAGAGTTAATTGAGTAGTTTTAAAAACATTGGATAGCAATGGAATGAGAAGCCAGTCATACGATATTAAAATAATATTGAGGCCGGAAAATCAGTTTCCAACCTCTGCCCCACGGCAAGTCCGGAAATGACGGGCTTGTCTTGGTCCAAGTAGACGGGCTTTCCATCTAATGATTTATTGTTTCTAAAAATTGCCATTAACATAACTACTAGACCAAGGCAGAAAATATTTTTTTATAAAATGATTTTGCAGGATTGTTGCACTAACTCATCGAGTTCAAAATACGAAATGACGGGTTGGCTTTCTAATTGGGGCGCAGGATTTAAAGGTGCCTAAGGGTTGAATTATGTAAGGGTTGATGTTCTCTTTCTAAAAATACAACCCCCAGCCCGCGGAGACGCGTAGTTTTTTTTAACGACATTTAAGTGTAGGTACGTGAAACGGATCGCAAGTATATATGTTTTTTTTATTCCTCAGAATCGTGAAACGGGACGTAATCTGGAACCTTTTTTTAATTGTAAAAGCTATAAAGTATGTGTATAAGCCTAAATAAATGTTTTAGACTTTTAGTACTCTGTTGCTTAATTTTATTTATATGCCATGGTAACCGAACTGAATCTCTTCCTAACCTAACCGAACTTTAATTTTTTTACGTACTTGTATATAACTTGAGAATTAAACCATATTAGGTACAGTTATAATAAATAAGTGTTACCAAAAACACCAAAAACCCACAACCAAAAGATATTATTTTGAAAAAATGTCAAACGTTTATTCTGCCGTCTCAAGGAGAAAAACCATAAGTGACAAAAAGTAAGTTTCGAGATAAAGCCAAAAAACTTTAGATTTCTTGTAAATTATGCACTTGTGGTTGTCTAAATCGTGATCTACAAAAGATATAGTACTATATCTCCTAGAGAGAAAGATCACATTTTTTTTCCTGATTACAAGGCTGGTAATAAGTCCATTTTGCAAAAATTGACACTTATGGGTTTTCTTCTTGAGACGGCAGTATTATAATCAAATTAATAACGCAGTAAATTGTAAATGTCCAACTATCAAAACGGCGGAATACATTCCGTTTCACCATACTGAGTATCAAATAATTTTTTTTTTCATAAATTTGCGTTTCGTTTCTGTTAGCAAAGCCGTCTGGGCAGTGGGACCGCGTGACATGAGTAGCACAACTATAAAGTAAACGCCAACAACTTTCAGTATAATCACTTATATTACATTTAAATAATACAGCGATTATTGCATTAAATTCTTAATATGTGTATATAGGTTGTAAAGTTAAAATTGTATAACATATAAAATAAATGGGACGAGCACACCTTATACCTAGGACGACAGGGATCAAAGAGAGTGTAGACAGCATGCCACAGATTATACATCAATGTACGGCATAGACAAATAATTGAATATAATTCTAACACCCCGCCTTATGCTGTACATTAGATAAATCTATAACCTGACACTATGATGGAATCTGGAATTACACAGAATTACATAAGCACTGAATGAAAAACAAAAAAGTTATATGTAAGAGACTACCTATATGGTTGTTCACATAATAACATTTATAAGCTATTTGGAGTCTACAGTTACAATACATTTCATATTGAGACTTTTTACAAACTTAGAATGCTTCTGTGCACATAATGGTTTTGTGAGAACATCAGCAATCATTTCATCAGTACATAGATATTTTACATTTATTTTCCCTTCATGTATCAAGTCTTTTACGAAGTGGTACCGCAAGTCTATATGTTTAGTTTTTCTATGGGAATATTCTTTCACTAATAACAATTTCTGTGCACTCTGATTATCGTTAAATACAGTGACATTAAATTGTTTATCAATTATTTCTGATAAGAAATTCCTGATAAAGCAAATGTCCTTGCATACATCGCCAATACAAAGAAATTCACTTTCTGTCGAAGAAAGTGCGACACATCGTTGCTTTCTTGCTTCCCAGTTGATGACATTATTACCGAGTTTAACTACAAAGCCAGTATATGACTTGCGGTCAGTTACGTCATTAGCCCAGTCTGCATCTGAGAAAGCGTTTATTTCGAAGTTCTTATCCTTCTCGAAATAAAGGCCATAATTGATTGTTCCGGCTAGATACCTCAATACTCTTTTTGCAGTGCGCCAATGACTTTCATCAAAACATGTACTGTACTGACTTAATTGACTACAGGCATAGGCAATATCTGGGCGGCTACATACACTAAGAAATGATAATGAACCCAGAAGCTGCCGATATTGATAGGTATTGTCATCTAAAGGCTTGCCAGACTTTACAAGTTTGCAATTTAAAGGTAACGGGGTTGAAACAGGCTTACAATCTGTCATGTTGTATTTAGCCAATAGCCGCTTAATATAATCATGCTGGTCTAGAACAGTTACGTCATTGTACTTGGTAACGTTTATCCCAAGACAATTCTTTAATGTACCGAGATGACGTATATCAAAGTGCTGTTTTAGCAATGATGTAACTGTTTCTATACAATTACTATGAAACACATAAAAGTCGTCAACAAATAAGGCAATAATTACATATTTAGATTGATTTTTCTTAATATACACACATGGCTCACATTTACTTTGTTTATATCCATTTTGAGATAGCAATGTATGAATTTTATTGTTCCACATTCGGCTAGCTTGCTTTAAGCCGTATATACTTTTTCTCAATAAACAGATTTTATTATCATCAGTTTGAAAACCGGTTGGCTGCTCCATGTAGATTTTTTCGTCTAACTCGCCATTTAAAAATGCTGTTGTGACGTCAATATGGTCCATGGAGAGATCCAACTGATTTGCAATAGCAAACAAAATGCGTAAAGTGGAATGCCTAACCACAGGCGAATAGGTATCCGAATAATCGATTCCTTCTTTTTGACTGTAACCACAAGCGACAAGTCTAGCTTTAAACCTTGTGAAGTTACCAGTTGCATCATATTTCTTTTTGAAAACCCATTTGTTTTTGACAACATTAACATTTTGTGGGCGATCAACTAACTCCCATACATTGTTTTTGATCATGGAATTTAACTCACTTTCCATGGCACCGTACCATTCATCCTTTTCAGGAGAATTCATGGCGTCGCGGAAGGTAAGTGGTTCATGTGATGGACTCGCTGCAGCCACCAGAGACGTTAAATGATAATCATTATACCTTTCAGGATAAATGCCTCTTGTATTCCGCATAGGCCGAGAGATAGACGAGACGGTAGGTTCCTCCGTCATCATCGGCACGTGTTCTGCAGATGAAGTGGGCGGCAGAGAGGTGTTAGGGCTGGACAGCACCACATCCTCATCACCAGCCTCGATGTCATCTTCAGTAGTGCGGTACAGATCAGACAGAGGTGACAGCACCGGTGAACTTGTCGCCTCCTCTGAAATCGTCGAAGAGTTCTGATTAGAATTTACATCATTAACATCATCATTATGGCTATTATTGATATTGAGACTATTATCACAGTCATTATTACTACTAATATCACAGTTATTAGATTTATTATTGCAGCTAGAATCCTCGTTATTATTATTTATTGAATTATTATCAATATTAATTAAATTATCAAAAATAATAAAATTTGCTCTTTGCCCGTCAGTCCCAGGGTATAATAAATCCTTTCCTATAAATTTGTCCTCAAGAAAAGCAACGCTTCTAGAATAAATAACCCTCTTAGGATTAGCGGGATCTATTAAGCGATAACCTTTGCATGTTTCACCATATCCTACAAATATATACTGTTTTGCTTTAGCATCCAGTTTTCGCCTCTTCTGATTAGGTACATGTGAGTATGCTACACAGCCAAAAACGCGCAGATGACGAAGATCTATATTAGATCCTGTCCATTCACACTCAGGAATTCTATCTGATAAAGCAGTACTTGGCACGTGATTTTTAATAAAAATGGCCGTCATAACAGCCTCGCCCCAGTAGCGATCAGGTAACTGTGACTCCTGTAACATGGCTCTAGCTTTCTCAAAGATAGTACGGTTCGCTCTTTCGCTAACACCGTTCTGCGAAGGGCTGTAAGGACAAGTGGTTTGGTGAATAATGCCTTCCTTTTTAAGATAATTGGACAATTGATGATTGCAATATTCAGTTCCTTGATCAGTTCTTAAAACTTTAATATGCAAACCAGTTTGTTTTTCAACTAAATTTTTAAACTCAACAAATTTGGAACTTACTTCTGATTTGTTCTTGAGAAGATATCCAAAAGTCTTCCTTGTTCTGTCATCAGTAAACGTCAGCAAATAGCGGTGTCCGCCCCAGCTGGGTACATGAACTGGTCCGGCGATGTCGCTGTGTACCAGGTCCAAGGTTTGAGCTGCACGCCCCGCACTTGACCGAGGAAACGATGTTTCACACATCTTCCCAGTAAGGCAGGCGATACAACGAGTGGGCACGCCGTCTTCAGGCTGAAAAACGACACCACACTGATTCCCTCCACCTAGTATAGACATACCTCGTTTGTTCAGATGACCTAAGCGCTTGTGCCATGTAGAAAAAGGCACAGCAGCTGCAGCATTGGCACTCATGGATCCTTGCCTAGATTGCAGGGACATAGAGTCGCCTAATTGGGAGTCAGGTCGCTTTTGCTCATTTACTTTGACTTTATAAAGACCATTATGTTTGTTAATAGTTAAAACCTGTTTGCCTGTGATTTGACAAGAACTGTAAATATTACATTTATCATTGGAAAAGATCACAACATAACCTTTTTTTGTAAGCTCACTAACAGACAACAAATTTTTTGATAGATTAGGCACATACAGTGCATTATCAAATGAAAGTTCAGAAGAAATAACAATCTTACCACTTAATTCACTATGTAAATTCTGTCCATTTGCTGTAGATATTACACAGTTCCTATGTTTGGCATCCTGCAGCAGAGACTTGTCACAAGTCATACAAGTAGAAGCGCCCGAATCAATAATAAATTCACTTGAATATGATGCGGAGAATGCCGAAGCATACATTGTGTGTTCGCCTCCATTCTTGGCTTCTTCCTTCTTCTTTTTAAAGCAGCGACTAGCAACATGTCCAACCTTTTGACAGTATGTGCAGGTGACTTTGTTTTTCTTCACTTTCTTCTTAGCTACAAACGCTAGTGTGTCTGAAGTGGTACTGGAATTGTTTCGCCTATGCTCCTCTTGAAGTAATCGAGTGCGGACAACTTCACTCGATAGGCTTCCGCTAAGGTTAGCTGTCTCTAGGCCCGATACAAGGATGTTAAATTCTTCTGGTAGTCCGGACAGAAGAATTTCTGCTATTTCTTCGTCGTCTATCTTCTTACCAATGTCAGACAATTGTGTGACGAGCTTCAGGACTCCTTCGATATATGCTGACATGTTGGAAAAATGACTATATTCCACTCGATGAAGTTGACGTAGCAGGAGAACTCTCCTGTACAGCCCCTTATCCTCAAAAGTATCAGACAATTGTTTCCAGGCGTCCTTCGCTTTCTTTGCGTCACGAACGATCTGATAAAGGTTAGGTTGGATTGACAAACAGATTCTAGCTAACGCACGTGCATCCTTCGTTTCATCTGTGGCATCCGGGTCCGTGCCTTCCACATATTGCCAAAGACCTTCCAGAGTAAGTAGCATTTTGATGGCGAATTTCCAATTAATCCAGTTATCGAGACCGGTTAACTTCTCGATACCATTTGAGGTTATGCATGCGGTCGGTCCCTGAGGCGTAGTTGGCTGACTCATGTTATATTGTTATATATATTGTTACTCACGCTTTTTAATCGTCTTCTTCGTAAGCTTCTTGAAGTCTTGGCCCTGAACCTGTTAGCAAAGCCGTCTGGGCAGTGGGACCGCGTGACATGAGTAGCACAACTATAAAGTAAACGCCAACAACTTTCAGTATAATCACTTATATTACATTTAAATAATACAGCGATTATTGCATTAAATTCTTAATATGTGTATATAGGTTGTAAAGTTAAAATTGTATAACATATAAAATAAATGGGACGAGCACACCTTATACCTAGGACGACAGGGATCAAAGAGAGTGTAGACAGCATGCCACAGATTATACATCAATGTACGGCATAGACAAATAATTGAATATAATTCTAACAGTTTCACGTACACTTAAATGTCGTTAAAAAAATAACTACGCGTCTCCGCGGGCTGGGGGTTGTATTTTTAGAAAGATAACAACTAACCCTACATAATTCAACCCTTGGGCACCCTTAACTCCTGCACCCCAATTGTAAATTTTTCCCGAAATGACTTATCCAGTAATCCGCTCTGCAGTTAGCCGTCACAGCGACATCTTTTTTAGTGCGTTGGAACTAGAATGAAAAACTGCTTTATCGACCGGACGATACAGGGGATACGGATTCAAATTCAAAAGTTATGACCAGTAGACGGACTTGCCCTGTAGATGGACTTCGCCACAGTGACCACATATCGTTCTATATTCTGCTAAGGTTCTGACCTTGATACGATTCATTCAAGTTGTTGGATCATGCAAAAATTATCTGTAGGTTTGTCGGAAGTAGGTAAGTTGTACGGCTACCTATAATTTATTTATTCAGAGATGGCAGATTTCAGAATCAGAATCTTGCAATAACAGCAGTTTGTAGCCTTGTTGGAAGCAAGTCTAGATACTTAATATTGACCATTTCTTATTTGGGGAGGCGACGTTCGTCGCCTCGGTGTAGAAGTGTTCAGGTCAGCCGGCAGGAGATGAAGTAAAGATTCCAATATTCAGTCCAAAAATATATTAAATATTTTACAATTCTCGTTTAACATGAGTTATATCTCTCCGGACAAAAAATAGCCTTGATGGCTGTTGTCAATCTGTCACCAAATCGAACATGCTAAATACAAAAATATTTACTAAGAAGTTTATATACAACCGCCACACTTATATTTATATCTTGTAATAACACTCCTTTTTACAGCGAAATAAATTAAAACCGAATACAATGATAATCAATCTTTTTATTCAGTACTTATACACTACTTGCCGTGGTGGCCGCAAACCAGCTCACAGGCGGCCGTAAACCGACGTAAGTGGCCGCTATCTGCCGTATTGGCTGTTTTGGAACATTTTGTACTTTTTTCCCAAATTTATTCATGAAAGTACTAGATTTTATTATTAGTTTATATTAACAATACTCAGGACCCAAATATGCGACTGCCATCCAATATGTAGGGTCGTTTCGCCGGTTCCCGACAGTGCGCCGGTTTTCGTCATTTTGGATGACTTCTTCCGTACAAATGCTTATAATAAAAAAAGAATATATAAACAATTACCCGCGCATGTTTAGGCTCGTTGCGTTCCTTAATACCTAACCTAGAACACTAACTATATTCAAATATTATTTAACTACATGTGACCAAGATATAATTAACGAAAGTTTGAGCCACGTTTTTGAAACGTGAAAACCGTGCCAAACTAAAAAAAATTAGTGGTACAGGAAATTTTCTAAGTAAGTTTTATTAATGTTTTCACCTTGTTGAAGTGATATTTTTGATCCATATGACTACTAATATACATAACGAAGACAATATTAAGTATTTTTTAGACTGATTTTGCCTACAATCTGCATAAATTTAGGTGACGGAGAACCGGAACATCAATATTGCTATTGTGCCAGTTTTCGTCAACGTCATTTTGCGGGTTTTTCACGTTGGTCCGGTTTTCGTCGAATCGGCGTTTCTATGAAATCACATCAAGATTCAAGGTAATCAAAGCCCAGAGTAATTAGTAATCGGCTCTCGTAGGTGACACCAACACGATTTTAAAACCGCGGTTTCAGCAGCGGCGTACGTAGCAGTTTTAAAAAAGTTCACGAACTTTTTTGAAAACTGCTACGTCGATGGATGACACATGTCACTCGAAGAGATCATGGCGAGAGTCAGGGATCTAAGTTGTACTTGGAACGGATCAGCCTTTAAGAAGACTTATGATTATATATAATAGTATTTTGATTATTTCTTTATTTCATACTAATAAAAACCAACAAGAAGCAAACACAAGGTAGTACGGAGTACCTATTTAAGGATTTTTACCCAAAAAACTGGACTTCACTCTATTGACGAAAAGCAAAAGTGATCTTTTCTAAGCGTAACGGTGTATTTAAGTGTTTTAATCCTAATCTTGGCCAAAAATAGACTATATAGGCATTAAAAAGAAATATTAGTCGTATAAATTACTATAGTTCAACATATTCTTTTCCCCTCACAATATTGGCAACTCCACTAATGTGACGAGAACCGGCGCAACGACCCTATGTAGGTTTCATATTTTTTTACTTATCTAAAGTGCGCAACTCCGCTAAGGGGCCGCAAACCGGCCTAGCGACCCTATTGGTTTGTTCACAGTGCGGATATTTATGAGCTCTGCATGTTTACATATTTTTGCCCTCTTCTTAGGCATATGTTATCGTGTTTGTAATTTGTCTAGATATTTATGAAAAAAGTTCGTTTAAAGAAACTTTCTATTTGCTGTCTATATGAGATATTTTATACTCCTGCTTTGTTCACATGTATATGAAAAAATGTGCATAGATACTTTTGTCTACATATATTTGACTGTCATTGTACGCATATGTATGAACGTATTAGCGTACGCAATTTAATGACTCGATTTATGTTCGCATAATTCTGATCGAAATTGTATAGGTATTTTTGGCTAACAGATTGTACAGATATTTTTGTCGCTTTGGGAACGTATATATATTTATGTCCTTGACTGTACAGCGGGCATACCAGCAAAGCCTGAGGGGCTACCACGAACTTCGAAATTCGTATCACGCCATCTCTCTCAATCTCGTGTTATATCAACATAGTATGCATAGTATGTAAACAAAGTCGCTTTCTCTGTCCCTATATATGCTTAAATCTTTAAAACTACGCAACGGATTTTGATGCGGTTTTTTTTAATTGTGATTGAAAGGGAAGGTTTATATGTATAATAACATCCATTAAATAGTACACCCGTGCGAAGCCGGGGCGGGCCGCTAGTACTATATAAGTGAAAGGGACTGCACGTTCCGAAGTTCGGAGTAGGCCGTCTTGACTACACTCGACAGGGTGATTTAGAGCGCATGGGTAATTGGGTACTTACTGCCTACCAAGGATGGGTAATTTTCAATGCATGAAATAATTAAAACAATTGTTAAATGTCAATTACTTTAATTTTAGTCAAACAAATGCGTAATATATGCAGGGTTACCATTTAACAGAGACGTTTCATGGGATAGCTCGCGGGACATGAAGACACGCCATATGATAAATATAGTCAAAAACTAACTGAAGCGACTTCAATTGCCCACGCGCGCAGTCATGGATACGCCTCAGTTAACTAGTGGACCTGTAGTAGGTACAGTAGAAAGCCGATAGCTACTAAAGTATACAGTAGGTACTAATAAATTTCGTAATCAGTAAAATGTTTTGGGAAATTTATGCTGAGATAATACTCTGTAAGTATTCATCTATAATGATAGCATTACAATCTCAACAACAAAGATAAGTATCATAATTGCAAAAATTATCACAGCCTGTTATACTACCTAATACAAAAATATCAATTGGCAGTTGATACACATTATATCAATTAACCGTCAGTATTTATCTCAGCAAGTCGAGCTAGCGATGTTCTACTGTACCTTGGTGTATATAAATATTGTTTTTATAAACAAGACATTGATGTCAAAGTTAATACACAACAAAGAATCCATCGCCAGAAACAGCTACCTCATGGTAGCTAAATGTGTGCTTGTCAATGAAAATAGCCTTTTCTTGCATTAAAAAAGTCGTTACAAAATACATTACATACGAAACATATAAAAAGTAACTCTTAACAAAACAAGTCTAGGTCGAATGTAATGTCAGATGTTAGAAGTATGGCTGCAAATCGAAATTATAAGTAGTATATATTATAAAAATATATCACAGTTTTTTGCCAGCCCAAGTGATAATGTTCATAATTGTGAGATCGAAGTAATTTAGGAAAACAGGTATTATTAATATCTGTGATTGTATTATCCGCAAATTTTATCGTCTTTGTAGTTTGCACAAGAATTACTTAAGTATTGTCATGCATAATTTGTGTTTCGTTTAATGCAAGGAACAGATAAATAAATGTTTATGGATAATGACAAAAGACAGGCGTAAAGGTAGCGGCACAGGCAACGGAAAACTGCGATAAGGCGGAGTGCTCTACAAGTAGTGGGCGGTCGAAATTCGAGGCGCGGTGTGCACAGGGCCGCGCATTACGCCACTTTAGCAAGTGCCATCTGCAGCGCCTCCTTATGCTCGTTGCTGAGTTGCATCAGGCACGAGTTGAACAGATCAGCATTGCTCTGTAAATAAACGAACCATTTAAATGTCGGGCAACCAAAGAAAAGATTATTTTTTTTTAACCTGACTGTGGCTTTATAGGCCGGGCCCAATAAAGCGATAGGAGTGCGCGGTTGGAGTGTAGCCTGGGGAAAATCCAGGGGAAAACCTCCGGCACGACCACGCGTGTGGTTTTGAACACTGGAATACTCTAATAGTTTGCGCTCCAGTGAGATTGGTTGAGCGGTTTCAACCGAATCTGAGGTGTGAGTGGAATCGAGCTACTGGGAGTTTTGTCGCTGCTTCACTAAACCTAGCCTAGCTGAGAAGAGTCCAGCAAGAAACTCAGCTAGGCCCGACCTGGGTCAGACTGACCAAAGAAAAAAGAAAAAATACTATAAAAGACAGCACGTTTATTAGCCTGAGCTACAAACATACATATGTATGTTATATGTTTGTAGCTCAGGCATCAGAATAACACAGGGGGTTGAAAGAAATTTTGTATAGGCTACAAAATTATTCTTAAGGTGAAACCCATTTGGGGTAGCTGAGCTTTTGAGGGGGTGAAGCAGGGCGGGGGCGGTGCAGGCGCGGGGGGCCTGCGCAGCGCGCCCGCTGCTTCCGCGACACTATAGGTGTAATAGTCCTACTTTAATAGTTGCTACTTTAAAAACTGCTTTAAAGGAAGAACAACAAAGGAACAAAATGTAAGGAGCCGCTATTAGCTCCATTTTAAGAGTTCAATACCAGAATGGTAAAAAAGGAACCCTTATGGTTTCACTTTGTCTGTCTGTCACAACGCTAAATATCTCAAGAACTACTTATGCTATCGATTTGAAATTTGGAACAGTTATAAAGAAGGCTTACCTATATACATAGAACATGACATTTAAATATTTTTTTTTATTTTCTGTGAAAAATGACAGATAATAGGTGGTTCAAAATTTGAAAGTCTGGTTAATATGTCGAGTGGGGTGTCATATGAAAGGGCTTGGGTTGCACATTCTGAAACAATTTTTTTTTTACTTTGAGTCATTTTTGTTTAATGATGGAAAATGTAAAATAAATACCGTTCCCCGCCTCTTATCTCCGAAGTTTACCAAGGAAAAAATATAAAATTATTACATAACATTGATATCAATGTATATTTTACAGGAAAAATATAACTGTAGCTCTATCTAGTTTTTCTTTTTTTTATCGTCAAAAAACATTTCTATACTAATTTTGTAATTTAATCACCTTTGCATGTATTTTTGTTTTATAAATTCCTACGAGATTATGCTGAAAGTACCTTCTTTCAAATAAAGAAAAAAAATTGAAATCGGTTTACGTGATAAAGAACTATCCTTGAAAAACTACCATACATACAAAGTTATTCAGTCGCTCAAAATTGTAACAAAATCGCTGATAGATGGTGCTGTACCCATGGCGTCCTATTTCCACACCATGTTGTTGAGATTTTCCTGATTTAATAGGGTTAGAACCGCTACACATCTGAATACGGATTACGGAACCCTCGGTACGCGAGTTCGACTCGCACTTGACCGGTTTTTTTTAGTATGGAATTGGTAAGCATTCATATTATGACACTTATGTTTCAGTTTAAGATTTCCACAACTTCCTCAGTGACTTTCAGATTGAAGCGTTATTAAAGCGCGTGATAGACGAAATCCGTACAAAAAAATCCACCGCGCGAAGGGATAGTGTTCGTTCGGATCCACAATAACGATTTGAATGTTTTTTTTTTCTTTCAGTAAGCAAGACAAACCGATTGAGGAAGAATCATTAAAATCGACCAACGCGTTTGGTCTTTACAGTGCCATAAGGGAAGACATGTACATACCTACATATATACATCCTAATGAACATATTACCCTCCTTTGCGTCGCGCAATCGAGTTAAAAGAAATAAAACTTGCAATTTGGTAAGTTTGGTGCTATAAAATTATTCTACTTTTTTCCCCCAATTTGATGTTTTTGTAAGTTACATAGCATCGGTTACACGGTGATTATTACTCACAATACTGGGGGGTGTCAATATGATTGCGGTATGCAAAAATGGTATGGATTTTCCTTCAATATTCATTAATACCCTCATGATACGTATTGTGACATGAGTGTATCGCGTGATAACGCTGCCCATGTCTTCTGCCTTTTTCAAATTCGGGTCTGGCAATACTGGTCGGCTGCTAAGTCTTATCATAAGCGCACACGTACTACTTTTTGTCCGGTATTTTTGGGATTCAAGAGGAAGAAGAATGCCGAGTAAACGAAAAAAAGTCACTTTTGAAGCGTAACTTTAAAAAACAAATCTTAACTTCAAAGGGTAAGTAAATTGTATCGTTAATGAGCAACCGCCGAACTTAAGAAATGTACTTTGAAAAGCAAGCTTTCGTACAATTTCCATTGATTACTTTAATAATGTTGGTAGTTGTGTCAAAGATATAGTAAATATAAGTTATCAAACTTTTAGGCCTATATAATGCAGCGATTCAACCGAGGAGTCAAAACAGGTTTATGATATGGTTAGTGGTGACGAGTCTTAGATATATGCTTGCTACCCAGATCCCAAGCAGCGGTCAACTGTCTGGGTCTTCCAAGATAAGCCAAAACCGACCAAAGTCATACGCTCATGGAGCACTTAAAAAAAATGATTGCCTCGTTTGTGGCAAAGGGTGGTCACATCGCCACTATTGTACTAGAAGAGCGCAAGATGGTTAACGCTGATTGGTATACCACTGTTTGTTTGCCACGAGTCATCACAGAGTTTCTAAAAAACAACTCAAGACGTCGTATGATACTGCACCATGACACTGTAAGCTCACACACCGCCGGCCAAACAAAAACGTTTTTGAGCAAAATGTCGAAATTTTAGATCACCCGCCTTAAGCTTGACTTTCGTGGGTAGCGGCCGATGCGACAGTCGCGCGCGGCTGACGCTCAGCGACAGTCGCCCGGCCTCGCGTCAGTAATAATAACTATGGAACTATATGGCGCCACTTTCGAGGCTAGCGACTCGAGCCGCGCGCGGCTCGCGTCAGTAGCGACAGTCGCGAGCGACGCGCGGCCGTGTTCGGTTGGTCATTGACTGACGCGTGACGCGCGGTAAAAAATGGCAAATTTCGTATCATTTTCTGAGCAAGAAGAAGAAATTCTTATTAATTTGGTTGCGCAGCGTCCTTTTTTATATGATCTTAGTTTACCGGACTATAGAAATTCTTATAAGAGGGACAAAGCTGGTAATAATATATTTGTAGTTATAATAATATAAATAAATTGCTTGTAATAATATAGCAATAGCAAATCGTCATCCTCTTCTTCTAGCATTGCTAGCAAAATATCTTTTTTAGAAGCCATCAGAGGTCACACGCAACTGCACTGGACGGACACTAACATCAATATGGCGTGCCAGCGGCCGCGCGCGAATGTCGCATCGGCGGCGACCCACGAAAGTTAAACCTCCGCATCAGCCGCGCGCGTTAGTCGCCCGCGACTGTCGCTGAGCGTCAGCCGCGCGCGACTGTCGCATCAGCCGCTACCCACGAAAGTCAAGCTTTACAGCCCTGACTTGAGCCCTAACGATTTTACGTTCCCCAAAATTAAGCAAAATCTTGGTGGTCAACGTTTCAGCACACCAGAAGGAGCCGTTGACGCATACAAATCGGCCATTTTGATTACCCCCACTTCGGAGTGGAATAAATGTTTAGAATTCTTTGAAAAACAACAAATGATAATAATCTAATAGATAATCTATACGTATTTCAAACGGCACAAATTAAAAGGCAGCCCTCGTATATGTTAATATTTATAAGAATGAGGCCATTGATTCATCACATATATAATGAATAATAAGAGGACACAAACAAAAAAAGGAAATATTGGGTAAGAATGAAACGGGTTTTTAGTTTATGAAAGATGCCTAAAAACGCAAAATTAGACCTTACTTTACGATGATTTTCTATCAAGGAAATTTAATCCAAACGTGTTTTGGGCCTCAAGAACTTATAGAGAACATCTCGAAGTAATACTGAAAGAAGAAATCATCTCGTATTTTGTTTTCCAATAATAAAGTAGAAAATTCCGAACGCTATCCCACCTTCACGCGGTGGATTTTGGGACGGATTTCGCCTTAAGGCGACGCCATTCTATTGCAAATGTCCCGCTTTAACACGTGAGTTTGGAATTAACCATCCTCCTCTCTACGGAAGCTCTGCGCGTAGTTTCGTAAATATGTAGTACAATTTTTGGAATACTGGATCACTTATGAAAAATCTATCCGGTCATTCTACTAGAACAATAAAAAATCTATCCTTATTGTAAAAAAAACATCTGTCGTTGACAATTACGAAATCGGCAGCATTTATGTTAATGTTAACGATTATTTTTCATTCAGTAGTTTGTACGGTTATTGTGTTTCTTTTTCAGTCTACAGTATTTTTTGTGTAGTGTGATTCTACATTCTTTCTTCATACTGGAAGCTCAAACTTCAATATTTTCGTCAGTTCTCTGAATTGGCCTGGCCTTAAGCGACTTGATATTTCCCTAATAGAGTAAGCATTAAAATAGAAGAAAACTATTCAGCGTTTTTCAACGTTCGCCGCCTGAAGGTGTGAAGATAGTGGGGTTGACAATTAGGTAAGTAAGTAAATATATTTTTTTAAATATAAACTTGAAACTTCGTTTATAAACCTAGCATTAAAGTACCAGATAAAGTGCAGTATTTATTTGATATGACACGTCAATTAATAATTAAGATGATTGATGGACGTTCGCCAACATTAGGAAATTGTTGTAAACAGCCAATTTATTCTTTCCTACCGGCGTGCAATATTTATCGATATTATTTTTATATCTTTTAAATCGTTACTAAAGAATTTTTAGTACATCAATGTGTTCCGATCTTTAGATATGACGTGGAGAAAGGTCCCACTACTTCCCAAGTGGGAGAACCAAGATATTCCGCAAGATCATGGAACGTAAAGCTATGAACATTAAATTTTGAATACATTTTAATTTAACCTCTTCGCCGCCATTGACTTGATATAAAGTCAGTACATGCCATGACTTCATATTAAGTCGATGTAAAGCAACCTACGTGCTGTCAAGTAAGGCTCATTTTCGGTATTTGCTCTGTGACTGGCGTGTGGGACACAACTTGCGAAATCTACTGTGGCGGTGAAGAGGTTAAAAATGAATATAAGCACTAAGGGAGAATTGTTAGAATTTCTATCCCCTGGGGGTGAAAAGGAGGGGTTTCGTATCTCACCGCTTTAGGTCGTGCGTCGTACAATACATCGGCGATCGTTTAAGAATCTACTAAGCAGAAGATAACTTTAACCTCTAAGGGGGAGAAAGTTTGCTAATCATCATCATCATCATCATCATTTCAGCCGAAAGACGTCCACTGCTGAACATAGGCCTCCCCCAAGGCTCGCCATTTAGACAGTAACCGATCACGTGATAACAAAAATTTAGAAATTTAATTTAACGGTTCGCAGTGTTCCTGTTATTTTTATGGCTGAAGTTAAGATTTTGATAGGGAGCATCTATAGTTTTTTTCGCGACTTACCCAATGATGTACTAACGCGTTAATTCCGCGTAGCAGAGTTTCCAGTCGCATTTTTGCCCACTCGGGTTTGTTTTGGTTAGATCGGTTCCCCAAACGCGTTAGTTCCGCGTAGCAGAGTTTCTAGTCGCATTTTTGCCCACTCGAATTTGTTTTGTTCCCCAAACGCGTTAGTTCCGCGTAGCAGAGTTTCTAGTCGCATTTTTGCCCACTCGAATTTGTTTTGGTTAGATCAGTTCCCCAAACGCGTTAATTCCGCGTAGCAGTTTCCAGTCGCATTTTTGCCCACTCGAGTTTGTTTTGATTAGATCAGTTCCCCAAACGCGTTAGTTCCGCGTAGCAGAGTGTCCAGTCGCATTTTTGCCCACTCGAGTTTGTTTTGGTTAGAACAGTTCCCCAAACGCGTTAGTTCCGCGTAGCAATTTCCAGTCGCATTTTTGCCCACTCGAGTTTGTTTTGGTTAGATCAGTTCCCCAAACGCGTTAATTCCGCATAGAAGTTTCCAGTCGCATTTTTGCCCACTCGAGTTTGTTTTGGTTAAATCAGTTCCCCAAATGCGTTAGTTCCGCGCGTATGATCTAACCTCTCTATTCCGATATTGATTTTGAAACACCCAAAAAAGGATCACAGCCTTAGTTGTCCGATTTAACTTAAGAAAAAAAAACTCAAAATGCCGATATTTGTCCAGGTTAACCTGTTGCATTTAATGAAGTAGATAAATAATAGTTGTTTTCTCAAACATGCAATGAAATATTGGGGTTATGTTCCTTATAATAGGAGTCACGTTTCGGGTGTGGCTAAATGAGAGCCCTTAAAAGGAATTTCATACAGTCTAAAGGCCTAGGCCTGCAAGATGCTCTTTTATTTGTGATACAGCATCACGGCGTTCAGCCATAAGCAATTATTTGCTTTTTGGATCGTCATGACATTCTGCCATTAAGATTAGGCATTAAAAAAATAAAATAAGCGATGTTTGCTATATTTTGCCGTTATATTTATATAAACTCGACATGAACATAATATGTAACACATTATTAACGCAGAAAATACAGATTTAACATATTTGTGTCAGTGCATCTGGAAAGGTACCTAGTCACGACATTTAGTTACCGAGTTACATGAGTTTTTGTGGAAGCTGGTGAAAAAGTGCCAAAATGGGTTTGTGTTATAATTGGGTTATTTACATCCTAAGGAACACGTGTGTAAAAAGAATATCAGTAAAATTATGTTTTTTTAGTATATTTCTCCGACTATAAAGTTTAGTAGTCAGGGTACCTTGTCACGCCATGTCTTAAAAGCCTTTAAATTTTGAATAATTTTGTCAATATTTTCATCGCGGGTAGTCAAATACCTCTTTCTAAGATAGGGTATAGGATCGGTCTATAGCAAAATGATTTTTTGAACAAGGTCGCGCCATAGGTGTTTCTGTATTAATAATAATTTGTTGATCTCGAATTTAGTCAATGAAAAATTGAGCTGTGATTTTAGTTGTTTGACATATATAATTAGTATTATAATATTGACTGAAAGACTGATAAATCATAAATTAGGTGCAGTTATGTACACAATTGAGTTATTAATTTTTCTAGTTTTACTCCATTTATGTAGAGATAATAACTTAGGGTGACAAGGTACCCAGTTTAGTAAAATGATAAACTTTATGTCTTACACGACTAAAACAGAAATTTTTATAAATAAGAATACATTGATTTCCGCTATAATTATCCTAAATAACATTTTGTTACAGATATTTCTTGCATTATAGGTAGGGTCAACTGTCGAACAATGACACAAAGGTACACAGTGAAACTTTGCAATATCTCGAAAACGCGACGTTGCCAACTAGTGCAGAGTATCTTGTAAGAACAAGCTCAAGGGCCCTCCCTGCTCGCCCAGTACGGGAACGCGCCGCGTCGAGTCAACACACCTTCACGAGCGATTGTGTGATTTGGCTACGACAAAGTAACTTTTGTTTTTCATATTTGGTGATTTTTTAGCAAATTACTGATAATGATTTCGTACTGTTGAATATTATTGTGCATTCTGTATATTTTAAAGTATATTTGGACCTAAATATTATTGGGAATCGTTCACTCTAAGTCACTTTTTTTTTAACAGAAATAAAAAATGGCCCGGTTGTCTCCCGTTGAAACAATCGAGCGTGGTGTTCAAAGACACGTTTTATTGTTACACTATATAGGATTCATTTTCAGTAGGTGTTAAAACCTGTAAGACGGGTCCTTTTGTTAAATTTATTGTGTATTCTAGTAAAAATAAATCATTTTTCATTTTTAACAACTTTATTTTGCTTTCATACCCATCTAATTGGTATATACCCAATATATCCAATGTGAAAACCTCATTTCATTGTGCCATCCACACCTGTTTCATTGTAAAAAATCATGGTTTAATGTCATCTTTTTTTTTTAAATCTGATAATAACTCAGATATCTTTAAAGTGAAGTTATGATTTGCAATACCATGCGATAGCAGATTAAATTGTCTATCATGGTGCAAAATATCAGACTCCTAATTGGTAATAACCCAATGGGAAGCCCTCAGTTTCATTGTGCCATCCACCCGTGTTTCAGTATTAAAAAATCAGGGTTTGATTATATGGATACAATGAAACATAGGTAGTTTTTTTTATTTAAAGTTAATAACTCAGACATCGTAAAACTGAAGCTATGATTTGCAATACCACGCGATTACTAAATTAATTGTCTATCATGGTGCAAAATATCAGACTCGTATTTGTAGAAATTGCAGAGATAGGATGCTTTGAAATTTGGGTGTTTCATTGATAGACAGTTAAAAACCAAAGTACTTCTAACACTGTTTCAATGTGAAACCCTCTGTTTCATTGTAAAAAATCAGTTGTTTTAATGAATACATATACATGGACACAATGAAAAAAATCTCATCTTTTGGAAAAATGATATTAACTCTGAAATTATAAAAGTAAAGCCGTGATTTGAAATACCATGCGATAGCTAGATAAATTGTCTATCATGGTGCAAAATATCAGACTTGTATCTTTAGCAACTGCTCAGATAGGGAGGCTTAAAATTTAGGTGTTCCATTGTTCGACATGTTACCCTACTAAAATAGTGATCTTCGAGTTTAAGTTACTAAAGTTCAGTAAATGTCGTGACAAGGTACCCTAGTTACGTTTCCATACAAAAGTTTCGACCGAGTCACTAAACTTTATTGTTAAAAAAAAACTGCTTTATCACCATTTCTATTATACCATTGTGGTACACCACGCTAAATACCATTTGATCTTGTGATATAGCATGAATATACAAATTATTTTGTTGATTTTTAATATTATAAGTGATCTTTTTTGTAATTGTTAAAAATGCGGTAATTATTAAATTTCTTTATGATTATGGAGTTTTCTTTCATTCAATTGTCCCAAAATGCCATAGAATATGTAACTATGATGAGAAACTAACAGTTTTAATCTCATTATTTTATGAATTGGGTATAATTAACACTTTCGTGTTTCTTCCACCCTGGCATGTTCAACCTAAGAAATCAGAATAATTAACATGTATTTTTAGACAATTCACCTTTATTATAATTCTTTAACATCCAAAGATTATGATTATACCCTTCACTATGTAACTTCGAAGTAGAAGTGTGTTTTTTTGCCACTATAAACTTTAAATGCAAATTTCTCAACTTGTGCATTTCGGAAGTCGAAAATTCAAAAATTTATATAAAAATAGTGGTTCCACCTACAGTCATTATTCTTTTTTGTATTGATAGCAAATTTAATCTACTTTTTGGAACTATGCATAACTCAATACCTGCAACAAGGTACCTTTCCAAATGCACTGACACATTTCATCTAAATATTAGCGGTTAAAATATTAACAATCTACGAGTGTTTGTTATGACTTGGATAATCATCCGTTTTTTATTTCGTGACGATCGAAAACGTTGAAAAACTTCAATTTTCGTTATTAATCGTAGAAATAGACTAAATGGTTGATTATCAAGCTTGACGCTCGTAGATTGTGCAAGTTGATTTTCAAACAATTTGAGACCTGAGCATGTCAATTATGATTTCTCGGCGCCCGGAGAAACCTCTACCGTACCGTCCTAGTGTTAAAGCTCAACAACAAGCAATAAAGAGTATACTTCATTTCGCCTTATGCCTTTTTGAACCGGTGTACATCTCCATCTGAGCGACGCTCAAATGGGGACCTCCGACTAGGAAACGCGCAGGTTTCATAGTTTATATAATTATTATGGACTTTATAAAGCAATCATGGACTGGTTTGGACCAATAATTTTAATTGCAAATTTAACTACAAAAATACAGATTTAACATATTTCATCTAAATATTAGCGGTTAAAATATGTACTCAAACCGTGAAGGTATTTTTTAAATCATTTTGGAGGCAAAATTGAATTATTTCCATTCTTTAATTGGATTTATGTGTTGTTGAATTTGATACCTATTTAAATATGAGAACAGCGATGACAACAGCGATGAAGAAATAGTAATATATGTATTAGTTATATTTTTTGACTGAATTATTTTAGTTTCTTTAGAAATTAAACTTATGTCTGGGAGTTTTTTTTATTTATTTCATTGTATGTTTCAGAAAAGTACTATACATACCTCGACGAGAAAAGGGGTTGCCAACCTCGTACCTATCGTGAGCTTTGCGAGGGTTTCAAGGCACGAGGGTCAAACAAACTTTGCCACCGAATGAAATTTTTTCACACACCAACTCAAGAAAAATTCCAACTATAGTACATTACACATCGTCACTTAAAAGTCAATTCGATCAGGGAAAATGAGGAAACAACTCAAAATTTGCATCTAATTACTTTGCCACTTGTGGATAAAACGCAACTTTTTAATCACTTTTTGTACGAAAAAAGTCTGCGATGGCTGCCATTAAAGATGCTTGCTCAAATCAATGATGAAATCCTCCATGTTCACTAGACCTCCCTCTAGCTAGCGATTTCTATCTATTTCCGAGGCTAAAGGTTCAGGATAATGATTTTTTTAGAAAGAAAATTTTATATTTAGATAAACGATATTGTAAGTATATACTCCTAAAAGATGACTATAATGAAAAATAAAATAGATTTTAATAAAAGATACCTGCATCATTATCATTCTCATTACTTATTGAACACCCCTCGTACTTCTAGGGTCAAATGAAAAAAATCTTGAACTATATAAATTGGAAAAGGTAGCAAATTTCGACTGCACCACTCCATAGTGCACTCGTGAAAAGAATATTTTCATACAGTTGTAGAAAATTTCATTATCTACAATATTGCCAAACTATACTTCGCGCTAAAATGTACTTAAAATGTAAATATGGGAGGAAAACTAAAAAAAGTAACAATTATTAACTTTAGTAGCTCTCCATAGACAATGGCATATCTTCGTCCCTAAGGGTCATGGAAAATATCTTTGTTATCTTTGTACCCCACAAGCTTTAGCAAATTTTGTATTCTACAATATTGTAGACCCACGTTTAACACTAGAATGAATTTTAACGACAGTACAAGCAAAAAACCGAAAAAAGAGAAATTGTTTCCAAGATGGCGGGTGGTGTAGGCCGAAAAATTTGGTATACTACATTATCACTAATATTGTTCTTTACAACATGTCAAAAAATCATAACAATCGGATTTCTTTTAAAGTACCGGAGCAACGATTTACTAAATGTACGACGAAGTTATTTTTTCTATGGGCGCCACCATTTCCGGGAAATTTCTCTCACCAGGCAACTAGTGGGAATTTATTTCAATAAAAATTTGTCTAATTTATTGTGATGATTTATTCTATTCCTTAGAGTCACACTTTGTTATAATTGTTCTAAGTCATCATCCCTATAGCATAGAGTGTAATAAGTAGTAGTGTGTAGCTAATATTATCAGTACTGTTGTAATACTATATAAACGAGTTTTGAGTTAATGCAGAAAACATTAGGATTTCCGCTTACGGTATATAGTTTTCGAAATCACAAATCCAAACCTGAATTTGCCTGAGAAGAGCCACCATTTGCGCGTAAACGGGGTTGTCATCGGGCACAGCATCCCGCAGGAAGGCCTCCGCAAGCAGGGCGATGACACGCTGTGGTGCGTCGGGCGCCGTGAGCGCCGGGTGCCCGCCGGCCGCCAGCTCGCACAGCAGCGAGTATACGTGCGGCGCTTCCTCGATGTCCTCTACCACTGGGAGCCAAGTTAACCTGTAAGAAAACATTGCGAAGTTAACATTCTCCATGTCATTATTTTAAAGAATTTCAGACAATAAATAAACAGTACTTTATGCCTACCAATGCCTTATGATTTCATCCCTGTTGATTTTCGAATGATTGTATTTGATTATTTTGGTGACTGCAGATATGGCGTTTTCGGTTGCGTTCACTTTTTCGACCGAGCGCGCGTCGGGTTCGGCGACAAGAGCTGCGAGCTGGGGCACGGCGCGCGCGCACGCGTCCGCGAACTGCGGTCCGCCGAACTGCGCCAGCACCCCGCAACCGTACGCGGCCGCCTGCCGCACCTCAGCCTCCGGGGAGCACAGGCTGTTCAGCATCGGCTCGAGGAATATGTCCTGGTATTTCACGCATGCCGGACCTGACAAACATGGATTAAGACACTGTAAAGACCGCAACACGTGTTTAGCCAAATACGGGTCTATGATGAACAATGCGTCATACCTCCGAACTCGATGACATCGTCGAATATACAAATAGCCCACTGGCGGTCGGAGTAGGGGCGGCCGGGCGCCATGAGGCCGACGAGGTGCGGCAGCAGTGTGTCGAGATGCGGGAAGAAGGACTCGCGGTAGGCGGACAGCAGCGAGTGCAACACATCGGCCACGCGCGATAGCCCGTACACGTCGTCGTTGTCCTCGTCTGCGAGACGCTCTTCCACCACCTGCGGGCAATATCCCATTTACAGAACCCGCCCAACACAATATTTTTATTTTAGTTCAACTATAACTTTTCAAGATTAATATGGGTACTAAGTATTTTTAATATTACGTAAGAACTAATATAATTTCATTGGATTGTTATTGGATATAATTATACTGGTGGTTTTATATTTGCGGAGGAACAGAACAACCAACACAAAAACTTGAATTACCTCGTCGTAATCCTCATCCGCGCGCTTTTGACGGCGCTCTGTGGCGCGCTCAAAATGCTCGGTGAGCAGTTTGTTGAGGATGCGGAGAACTTCCGCCATCGTCTCCTCACTGAGACATCCTGTGCCCAGAAGTTCTATGCACTGTAAAACATATGGGGATTTTCAGTACAATAACGCTTTCAGGATACTTATGGGGCTGCCTCGACACTGCAGTGCATCGGGGATGTTTGCGGAGGCACAGGTTGATGGTTTTGCGGCTATCATGCGAAAGCGGTGTGCCTCACTACTAAACCGCTGGCGGGGTAGCGCCAACAGCATCCTGATAGCGTTAGCTGATAGATGGGATTCCCCCCTTATGCATAGATGGACTAAGCTCCATACATGTATAAAATAATTAGTAGATTATGTAATAGTATACGTGTAGTAAGGTAATTAACTAACACTAGTGTATAAGTCTGTAACTAACTTATATGGATTCTTGGAAATAAAATTATTATTATTATTCAAATGTTAATACTGTCGCTGTGAACTAGCAGTTATATTACATCAGAGTTAATAGAATTAGATAAGTGAGAGCACCAACCTTGGCTAAACTGTTAAGAAGCTCAACCTGTACTTCTTGCTCTGGTTCGGAATCGATAGCTTTGAGCAGTTCCGGCAGGATATAAGCCCACATGCCCTCGATGTACTGGTGCCCCCTGATGCGCGCGCACTCCAGGAGGTAGGGCAGGGACTCGGCGGCCGCACTGCGCACTCCATCGTGGAAGTAAAACTTCAACATTGGCACCATTAGCTTCACCACGTCCTCTGCGTACTCCGCAAAAGCTTCTTTTAGCTCGCGAGCGTAGCACACAAGCATTTCGCATGCAGATGCTTTGTCTTCAAGACCTGAGAAAATACGCGAAATGAGTAATACAGCGCACTGTTCACGTCGTATGGCGGCACATAATTATGCTTGATTTCATTCCACTGTATCGAGGGCTACTATCTGACTTCCATCCTATGAAGGTTGGCGTTAGCGAAATCCTCTAATTAATGTTGCACATCTTGGCAGTAACACATCTCGCATAACTGTGCACGTAGGAAGAAAATGTGCATTCCTGAAAAAGTGCTGTTGGAATACCTGCAGTTTTGATGCCGAAGTTTTGTTGTTCGCCAAGTGATATGAAGTGCCAATCAACATTGCCCTCGATGGTCTCGAGGTCGTCGTTGTCCAGCAGCGCGACCTCCGGCTTCATTGCGGCCGTGCGCATCACTGGTTCCATCACCATAGGCAAGTATTGAGCGAAATTTTTGCCTACAATTAATAACAACATAAAACACATGTTTTTATCAAAATATACTAATCCAAATAAGTTATATTAGTTGAACATACCCATAATCCTACAAATGCGGGACCAAGCCGAAATAAGGAAGGAGGTCTGCGGGTCGTCAGCGGGCAGTTGCTCGCCTTCAGTGTGCGTCTTCAGTAGAAGGTCCATCACAGCTGAAGCATCGGCTAAGAATTTCTCTTCACCTACAGCCAAACCTGTGATGCGAAGAAAACTCGTCAATACCTACTGTATACAAAGATTTAATATTAATTGTGTTGAATTTGATATACAAATAACAATAGTTCAAAATAGTCAATACAAACAAAGATCTTACCAATAAGGCTAACACACTCAATAGTTTTTCCTCGAAGCATCTTAAGTTCTGCCGTATTGGCATTAGCGATAATATATTTAAGGCACGGCATAAAACGGTCATAGTATGGTACGAAATCTTTTTCTACTGTGTCGGCAATAGAAGCAATTGTAGTCACAATTTGTTCTAGCACAAGTTTTCTGCCATGCTCGATCAGCTAAAACAGAACAGTTAAGTTATTGTTTAGCTTTCAGATAATTTCGATATAGGATATCTTAAAAGAACATACATTATTATATGTTGTGAGCAGAAACACCTGGATTCTCTACAGAGAGAATTAAAGTGGAAATGTCACTGTTAATCTACCAGTGCTATGGAAGTGATGCACTCAAAGATCAAATGTATCACTAACGAACACTGGCGCTGTCCAAATAAATAAATACTTATTTAAATATACCTCTTTTAATTTAGCAGTTAAAATGGCTTCCAACTTGTTCATTAGTGGATCCAGATACAGAGTCAAAATTGGCTTTGGGCAATCTTCACTGAAGTTGACTAGCGCAGCAGCCGCATGAGCCTGTTTGGAAACGAATAGATCATTATTCAACACAGCTGTGGAATTATCACTTGTTTCATCAAAAAGTAATTTATCAACAGTACCTGAACGCGCGGGTTCGCATTATCATCGAGAACGGGGAATAATCCAGGAACAACCTTGTCATGGAATTTCTTCTCAAATACTGGTGCAAAATCTGTTGACATCTGCCCCACAGCATTACAAGCTGCATAACGCACACGGGGATGCTACACAAAAATCCTCGATCAATATACAAGCAAGTAATTAAATTTCAACTTCATATATTATGAGTCTTAAAGCTTACAGGATCAGTCAGGTAGTTGAGTACTGCTGATACAACTTGGTCAAGCATCTGTTCCATTTGTTTATGGCAGCCTTCGCCGGCGGACGAGACCGCCATCAGCGCCGCGTGTCGCCGCCGCCAGTCCTCGGATTGTAGCATCACCGGCACCGCGCTCACGATTAGCCCCAGCATGATCTTTCCGCCGAGACCGCAACACATGCGATCTAGAGCAGACTCCGCTACTACATTGTTGCTGAAATAACAATTACAATGTTACAATCGAAGCTTCCACATATACATTATGTGAATCCATACTAATATTATAAATGCGAAAGTGAACCTGTCTGTTACCTCTTCCCGCTTAAACTGCTGATTCGATTAATATGAAATTTGGTGTGCAGATAGTTTGAGCCCCGGGGAAGGAAATGGGCTACTTTACTAAAACTCAATCGCGATGACGCGGATGATGACGCGGGCAAAAACTTGTTACATTATAAAAATGTTAGCAAGGGACTGACATCCAAATAAATAAAAATCATTAGGATGCTAATTATCTTGTTTTTTTTAGTTTTTGTAAGATTTTTGCGATTGCACTAAAAAGTTTTGTGCAGCCAAAAAATAAATCTTACACAAGTTTGAAGGCCTAATAATATACTAACTTCTCATTGTCATCATCAACAACTTCGTCCTCCATGACCCACTCGGGCTCGTCCTCGATCTCGCACATCATCTCGAGCACAAGCGGCGTGAGCATGCGCACGGCCATCGGCACCTGCTTGCGGACCATCGCCGGCGCCGTCTCGCAAAGAGTCACCATCACCTCTAGAGCAAGCTGCCTCCATGTATCCTCTTGATCCTTGTCTCCGACCATCTATTAACACAAAATACCTCTTGTTCGTATAGTTTTAAATCTCATACTTGTAGGGTAAACCAGGGCGCACTTAAGATTGAAAAAATAAGTAACAACAACATCTAACTAAAAAAAAAACTGTAAAATAATTAACATAGGTAGGCATACAACACAAACCTTTATAGCCACTTGAGATATGTTATCGAGCTGTGGTCGTAAAAATTTTGGCGCAGACTCTGCCAATTCAATCAGCACTTTTATAGCTGAATCATCTTCAGCTTTTTCCATAGATTGAACGACAACCTATAAGTATAAATGGTTATAGATAAATCACTTCAAAACTGGCATGAAAATAACAATGTACGACATAATCTGATCAATAAAAGTACCTGCATCATGGGTTCCAGTAAATCACTCAAATGTTTTTGGATAGCAGGTTCCTTGTCATGTAATAAGATGAAGGCTCCGACGGCTTTCACAGCTTGCACTCTAAGAGCTTCTGATTCTGTTGGTTGCAAGGCTGTGAAAAGCATCCTCTTGATTGCATCCAAGTTTTGATTTTGCAAATTTCCAAATACCCCAGGCACTGACCTGCGATGAGAAAAGCAATTAGCTAAGCAACATAACTTTGGTCAAGAGACAGCATGTTGAGGAGAATGAGACACTGGCACAATTTGTAGAACTCTAAACAACTTGTATTTATTACAGGAAGAGGCCAGTATAGTGACATAACATACAAATACCAACGAAAAGTCGCGAGACTATGTAGTTTTTCTAGTAGAGCAACTTACGTGAACATCCTTATGCCGGCCTCCTTCATGTTGGGGTCTTGTGCATTAGCACATGTGAACATAAATTGCAGAAATTCAGGCCATTGATTGGCGCCATCATCATCAAGGTGGCTTCTGGCTAATTCAGATACTACATCGCAAATCTGTAGGAAAATACATATTATGAAAGCTTCTGTTGCGTAAAATTAAAAATTAGTCATCAAGTCATCACTTGACTAGCCAATTTAAACTCGTATCAGTATGATTCACTGGTATGACTCAGTGGCCATGTTTGGAACAAAGGTATTTAATAGGGGCGAGATAGAATAAATATCCATACTAGTATAATGCAAAAGTGTGTCCGTCTGTCTGTTACCTCTTGAAGCTTAAACTGCTGAACCGATTTAGATGGAATTTGGTATGAAGATAGTTTGAGTTCCAGGGAAGGATATAGGCTACTTTTATCCCGGAAATCATTCATTAAGGGGGTGGAAGTTTGTATGGAATAGTGATGACTAGGGAAGCGCCTGACATATGTTCTTCAGTTGGTCACTTTTGTCAAAGTGGTCGTGGTTTCACAGTACACGGAGCGATGTTCGGTGGGTTGTAAACTTTTTCGAGGAGACAGCTCTCTTGGCGATAAGCTATATATATATAAGATTTTAATAAATTACAACCCCTAAGTGAAGCGTTATAAACCCCAAATAAAGTTACTCACTTTTCGACGTAATTGTTGGCTGAGATCCATCTGTATGGTGAGCAGGAGCTGTTCTCGGAGTAGTGTTTGTTGTTCAAATGGCAGCTTTGGGAAGAAGTCGAAGAAGTCTGCGCTGAATAAACGTCGCAGCAGCACAGCTGCCGTTTGACGTGCTTCTTCACTGACATCGCCATTTTGTATAGCACCGACTAGATAAACTACTTTTGTTTCAGTTGCAATATTGTTGTATGCTTCCTAAAGGACAAATGATTCCGTATAAAGCGAGGTTGAGACTAGCAAGAACTTGCGGGTAATTTTCAGTGAATTTTCATTACATTGCAGGGTTGATCATATTCATCTTGCCTCGGCAGCCCGCAGCTCCGCAATGTAATGAAAGATACATGCAAGTCTTGCTAATGTAAATCGGCCTTTAGATCGTATATTATTTTCTCCGTTCATTCGAGACTGCTATAATAAAGGAAATTGTCCTAATCAAAAAAAATATATAGGCTGGACCACAGACCATCAATTTAACTAGACGTCGCCTGTGTACGTACTTCGCGTGCCAAAACGTAGTCAAAACGTCAAACTTCTACGCAGTCCCGCTCAGTCCGCCTTGAACGGTCGAAATATGTAAAAATGACTCGTTGTTCAGTATTGAATTGTAGAAACTGTTCAGAAAATGCTGACCCAAATAATGGACATGTTTCCTACCACAAGTAAGAAAATTCCTTCTAAAATTGTTTAATTCCATTTTAAAATCATTTATTTTAGATTAGTCTTGGTTGTAATACGAAAAATAATCTATTTGCGACAGATGTACAATTACTTCATGTTCATGATACATTACCTACTTTAGTAACAAAGTTATAGGGCCTGCCTATATTAAACGCGCAATGGAAATAAAACGATCGATCTTTAGCTTGTGTCGCTCGGCTTCTTGGTAAGGGGAAATTCTCATTCATCTGTCCAATGAAGCGAATAGTGATGTTCACCTTTCGATTCGTCACAGTTCTTATCGATTGTTGACATCGAGGTATGGTAATGTTCACTTGGGTATTTTGTGACACATTATAATTATAAATTACAGGTTTCCAAGTAATCCATACATAAAAGAGAAATGGATGGAAGCAACCGGGCAAAAAAACTGGTTTCCAACAAAACATAGTACAATTTGCTCCATACATTTCGATGATAGCAGCTTTAAACAAACAAAAAAATATCGTCGACTGATTCCTGAAGCAATACCAACCATTGATGTACTGAAAAAATCAACAAGTGAAGCAGTTAGTAGATTGACATTGTAATCGATAGTATTGATTCCCTGGAAACTTAATGTTTATTATTTCACAGTAAAGCTTAGACGTTCTAATTGTTGATTAGAACTAAAGATTCGATTTTTACAAAAAGAAGCCTTTTCATTAAAAAAGCCAGACAAGTATCGTTTTTCCTTTTATTGGTCGTCATGGTATTATTTTTCGTGACCGATTTATCCGAGTCCGATTTATCGACTCGAGCTGCATGGCGCGGGCGATATATCGCCTTTGTATCGATTTCACGGGGACAACGGAGATTCCACATCACTAATATGCTCTCGTGACGTCACAGTAGGCAGCAAAAAAGTGACACGGTCGGTTCTCATACAGATTGAGGTGCTTAGGGTCTCTAGTTAAATTGATGCTCTGTGGGCTGGACCCAACCCAATAAAGCGATAGGAGTGCGCGTTGGAGGGTAGCCTGGGGAAAATCCAGGACAAAACCTCCGACACGACCACGCGGGTGGTTTTGAACACTGGAATATGTACTCTAGTTTGTGCTTCAGTGAGTTTGGTTGAGCTGTTTCAACCGAATCTGAGGTGCGAGAGGAATCGAGCTACTGTGAGTTTTGTTACTGGTTCACTAACCTAGCCTAGCTGAGAGGAGTCCAGTAAGAAACTCACCTAGGCCCAACCTGGGTCGGACTGACTACCCGGTCGATCGTCGTATACACATGGACTGGAAATACCTATGAAATGAGCGTGTATACCTAACCCAGAACTAACTAATAATGGCGACGTACGAATCTGACAGTAGTAGAGTTGTAATCCAAGCAGATAATCGATATTTTTCAAATTCGTACTTTATTGATTGAAATTGGCCCCGACTAATATGTAAGTAATATTACCGTTACCAGTTTATTAATAAGCAATTATTGCTACGTTACAGTTTAATGCTAGAATCGATAAAACACGCCCATTCATTGCGCTTAGTACATTTTCGATACTAATACAATATAAAAAAGCACATGTTCTTTTTTTTGGAGACATGAAAAATTAGAAGATTAATTTAATAATCAAAATAAACAGGTATCGACAATACTTGAGCGCAGCACCACCGCAACACTAAAAAATTCGGAAATAATCGCGGCCATCACGGCGACACGGCACGCGTCAGTTACCAGCTGTTTAATGTTTCAAACAGTATCGGATGTAAGAGAAACGAAACATCATGCTACCTCTTTCACGATATGCAATTGAATATTGGAAAAAGATAAGGTTTAAGATATTTTATTTTCTCATAAGAATTATACATTCACTTACCATGAGAAATATATCGAATTTAGGTAAATTACATGCAAATAGATATTCGAGAGTTATGTAGAGATTTAATCGTGGATTGATATTGATACAAGAATTTCGAGGGTAGATTTCGATTCGGCCGCTCAACCGGCAACTCGGTAAGTAGAAGTACGCGTAACGAGTATACAGTGCAAAACATGTTTGCGATAAAACACAGATCAAGCGCATATCTGAATGTGTCATACCTGTGCCTATACCATGAATTTACATGACCGTACTCGCTAGCGACTGCGTAAAAATGTTTATGGGCAAAAGTACAGCGCCTCTGGCGGTTACGCAATAGAACTAAGAATCGGCATACTAAATCGTTTACGCAGTCGCTAGCGAGTACGGTCATGCAAACTCATGCTAAAGGTCAGTGCCTAATCTTCATTACTCAACATACCAGTGTATGTTGAGCGTATAATGAAGATTTTTAAGTTTTGACGTGACAACGTCTTATAAATTGGTTTGCCGGGTGACACTTCAAGAAACTGCGTTACGCTCCGCTCACGTTATGCGCTCACAATGAGAGCGAGTGAGAGGCATGGTTAGCCCGCCTAAGAGCGAGAGAGACAGACATAAAAAGTGAAAGGCACGCGTCCCTTCCACTCGAGCAAA
The DNA here is from genome assembly GCA_963556455.1 of Epiblema foenella. Taxonomy (NCBI): domain Eukaryota; kingdom Metazoa; phylum Arthropoda; class Insecta; order Lepidoptera; family Tortricidae; genus Epiblema; species Epiblema foenella. The sequence continues at coordinate 18,851,306 of OY747095.1, forward strand.
ATTATTTTACCACTCAAAGTCGTTGTCACGTAAAACTTTCGCCCGTATACCGACTTTACAGGCAACCAATTTTTTTTTTTGAACCTGACTGTGGCTTTATAGGCCGGGCCCAATAAAGCGATAGGAGTGCGCGGTTGGAAAGTAGCCTGGGGAAAACCTCCGGCACGACCACGCGTGTGGTTTGGAACATGTAGTTCCTTATATTTTAGATTATGACCTATTTGTTGTACCATGTTTTAGCAAATAAACGACTGATTACTGATTACTGATTACACTGGAATACTCTAAGAGTTTGCGCTCCAGTGAGATTGGTTGAGCGGTTTCAACCGAATCTGAGGTGTGAGTGGAATCGAGCTACTGGGAGTTTTGTCGCTGGTTCACTAAACCTAGCCTAGCTGAGAAGAGTCCAGCAAGAAACTCAGCTAGGCCCGACCTGGGTCGGACTGACTCTACCTGGTGTGCGGCGGTACCGGGACGAATAGGGACTATATGTGTCACTGTTGTCGCGATCGCGTGGTGGACGTCCCCGCCGGCGGGAATGCCTAAGTGTACGCGTCGTGTCAGACTTGGACGCCGCAAGCGCACCGTTCCATCTTTCGATAGACGCTGTGATTACGTCGTCCGGGTCCGTAAGTGTGTGCCTAGGACGCCGGACAGTGCCGCCCCTAATCAGTGATCGCCGAGTAACGATAGAGGGGGGAGGGATGGGAACGTAGTCGACAGCCTTCCTAACTAACGGATTCCTATGATGGGGAGCGTTGTCAAAATAACGTCTGGCAGTCTGCTTAAAGAAACCATACATAGTGCTCCCCATGTCATGAGGCAGACTGAGGTCCGACTGGTACCACGGAGCACCAGTCGCCCTACGGAGAAAACGATTCTGAATGACCTGAAGCGGCTTGAACGATGTCATAAGCACGTGAGCAAAAGCTACACTTGCATAAGACATGATTGGACGAACACAAGTTTTGTAGAGTGTCAGCTTATTTCTAAGTGACATTTTACTAAACTTATTAATCATCGGCCCAAGCCTTCCTAGCACGAACAACGCACGGTTGCGTACCCTACTGATGTGGCTACGGAAAGTCAGTTTTCTGTCGATGGTCACTCCAAGATATTTGACTTCGTTGCCCCAGGGGATGGGCCGGTCAAACATCTGGATCGGAGCCACACGCCTTTCCGTGCTAACGCGGTCAGACGGGTGGAAGACTATCGCAGTGTTTTTTTCCGGATTGACTTCGATACGCCAAAGATTAAACCAATGACCTAGGTCAGTGATTGCCTCCTGGAGGTATCGCCGGATAAAAATATACTTACAATGAGTCGTAAAGAGCGCGGTATCGTCCGCGAACAAACCCAGTTGCACTTTAGGGTGCCTGAAGTAAGTTTGTTAGTTATCTTATGTTTATAGTAATATGTGAATTAATTAGAATAGGTTTTAATTTTGAAATTATTATTATTTGACTTTAGTGTTATGTAATTAGTTTACGTGATTTTTATGTTTCTTATTGTATTTATGTTCTGATTTACTTAAATATGTTTTTTTTTATTATATTACAGTTTTGAATAGTTAAATCAAATTTATTTTTACTAACAATAGAAACAAAAATAAAATATATTAATTAGCTATTGTGTTTATGAACGTACTATTTATTGGCATATAAATTGTAGTTCATATAATACTGTTTGTATTTATATTTTGATAAAAATAAAAGTATTTTGGTATTTTAAAAATATATTTAATATTTTTGAATAGACAAAACAAATAAATATGAAATTAAAATGTTTTATAATTATTTTATTGTTGTCCATTAATAATGGCTAGTTCACATTTACATGTGTTATTATTTATTTATTGGCGCCATTGATTATTATTAACTTATATGATTATTAATAATGTAAAAATTTAGCAATTTTTTGAATAAGTAAGTCACAGACTTACCAGACGCGACACGCAAATAATAATACCACAACCGAGCGAGATAGTCATATACATTTTTTTATAAGAGCGACAGAGAGTTACATATCATTTGTTGTCCCTGTCACAGTTTCACTTTTTTTTGTAGAGTACAACTTATTTTATATGACAGTTGTGCCCAAATACGTCACACAAGCGATTACCTGCCCAAGTTAAGGGAGTAATTTATGGTAAACCGGCAGCCATTTTAAACCAATTCTCAATTTATCTTCATAAGACTTTTTCCGTCACTCTTGGTGGCCCGCGTATAGGATCAGATAAGAAGTAAGTAGATTTTGCTACTTTTATATCTTCTGGTAGTTTATTGTATAATTTCAATTTTGCGCCTTCATGCATTACTGATCTTTTACCATAATTTGACCTCGATATATATAAATTTATTCCAGTATGTCTTAGTCTAAGTTTCTGAATTTGTTGTTTTTTACTGAATGAAATTTTAGTTTGCATATCTTTATTTAGTATCTTTCGTATTAATAAACAAGTATTATAGATATAAGTTTGTGTAATGTTCAATATTTTTGTCTCTGTAAATTTTTACGGTCGGTGTGTGAAGTCGTAGTGGAATGGATGCATCACCTTTATGAGCTTATTTTGTGCTCTTTGTATGCTATTTAAATTTGTTTTCGCTGCTGCACCCCATAGTTCAATTAAGTATTCAATATGCGGTTTTATTAATAAGTTGTAGATACGTAGTAGTCGTAGTGTATCGGATATACTTAGGAATACATTTCACACTACCCCGCAGCGCCTCGGTTAAAGGTATTAGTTTGTTTTTAATTTTTGTTATATGTGGTTTCCAACTGACATATCTATCTAGTATCAAGCCCAAATATTTTTCTTGTTCTACGTGTTTTAATAATTGGTCATTTATTGTTTATTTGTTTATTTATTATCTAGGATCACCAACAGTGGCAACAACAGTCATTAGCACTATACACAGAAAAGTACATGGTTTACATTTAATTGCGCCACCAATTACAGGTGAACACAGCATGCATTACAGGAAGCGTCGACTTTAGTTTTTTTTTTATAAAACATCTACATAATGAAAATTAGTTAATACGTTAATAGTACGTAATATGTTTAAAAATAAACTAGGAACAAGAGGGTCCAAACTCTAATGACGAATGGCTATGGTTATTGAGGCACTTCAACCGATAATCGACAGAAGTTTCGCTTTAAATCGTTTAAACTGTCATGATGTATGTCCAGCTGATGGTCTGAATTGTTGCTCAGTTTATTGTACAGGCGCGACAGACGGGGTACTGGCGAGTGGGAGCCTAGTTTGGTTCGGCAGAGGCGTATGCTAAATAAGGCACAAGGGTAACGTGGAGCGCGGATGGGCACTTTGAACGCAAACATTCTGAGTAGATTCGGGCAATCTATCATGTTATTTAGTATTTTATACAGAAATTTTAAATCCAGCATATCTCTCCTGCTTTTAAGAGAAGTCATATAGAAGCGCTTAAGTCTGTCTTCATACGACTCATCTCGATAGGATATACGGCCTCGATATGCCAAATGTTTGGTTAAACGTTTCTGTACACGTTCAATCCTGTCGACATGGATCTTATACGACGGCGTCCAGATAACACTACCATATTCGAGCTTACTTCGGACGAAGCAGTTGAAGAGCGTATAAGCGTTGAGTGTTTTTTAAAGGCTTTTCCACACCTAAGTACAAACCCTTAATCCCAAGTTGTTAATCTAAATATATAAAAAAAGAAGTCCTGACTGACTCATCAACGCAAAGCCGTAACTACCTATTAACGCTAGAGAGTGGATTTTTACACAGTCGGTTACATTTATAACGTAGGCTAGGGATGAGAGAGGATTTTTCGAAATTCACCCCCTAAGAGGGTAAAATAAGGGATGAAATTTTTTTTGGGCTTAGAAACTTGAAATTGACTCTCTGTTTAAATATAAAAAAACGAAATTCAGCGATTTTCTAAATTCATCCCCTAAAGGGGTGAAAAGGGAATTCAAAGTTTGTACGGGGAGCAAATATTTTTTGAAGTTAGAGATTTGAAACTTGTTAAATAGACTATGTTTAAATACAACAAAACATATTTCAGTGTTTTTCGAAATTGCCCCCCTAAAGGGGTGAAAAGGGTGTTCTAAGTTTGTACGAGGAGAAAATCTTTTTTGATGTGAGAGATTTCAGACTTCGACAATAGACTCTCTGTTTAAATACAACAAAAAGCATTTCAGGGTTTTTTGAAATAGCTTCTCTAAAGGGGTGAAAAGGGGGTTCCAAGTTAGTAAGGGGAGCAAACTGTTTTGAAGTGCGAGAATGCAAGCGCAGCGAGCGCGAAATTTTTCAAACATTATGATGCAGTGCGGAAAATACTTCATACTTTTCGGTCTCTGGTCATAAAGCCATATCATATCTAGATGAAAACGCGAGCACAGCGAGCGCGAAATTTTTCAAACCTTATGATGCAGTGCGGAAAATACTTCATACTTTTCGGTCTCCGGTTATAAAGCCATATCATATCTAGATGAAAACACGAGCACGAGCCTGATATAAAAATAGCAACAAATTCTATCGCGATGAACAAGTTCTATGCAGCCTAACCCCCTTATTCATAAACGTCTATCAAGCCTATATTAGTTCGTTTGTCCTTATTTGTCACTTTGACATTTACGTTTGTGAGAAAGGGACAACGAACATTTTTAGTTAGTAGAGGTTAGGGAATGCAATCTCGAACCGAGATTGGCAATTCGAATCTCGTGCGAGATATCCAATGCCGCGATTGGGGGATTAGAGATCTCATCAGTCAAACCGACGAGATCGAGATTTGACAAAATAAATTAAAAATGCGGTATTTTGATGGACCTTAATTTTGAATAATTAGGTTACTCCCTATAATAGGTTTGTCGCAAATAAAACACGTACAACTTAATGAAGAAACAAAAAATCAAACTTTTATCCAAAAATAATACCGCAGGTAACAATCCGTCTACGTTAATGTGGTAATGTTTTGTAATAACGTGGAAAATCAACATAACGCTCGCTTAATTTTTCTATGACAAAATAACACTACTTTATTATATCCCGTCATTTTGAAAATAATTTAGAAGAAAACACAATGTGCTCAAGGTGTTGTCGGCCATGCGGCATCTAATGTTAGTTGCCAAGCGACCAGCAGCTGAGAATGCCCGGTCAGCTTCGACGTGTTATACACTACACCATAAGAGTGAAAGGGACGGCACGATACGAAGTTCGGAGTAGGCCCTCTGGTTGGCACTACAGTGAGTAGGTATTTGTAGGCAAACATTGGCTTACTGTGTGGCCGCCGCACTCAAAGGTTCATCTCCTTTTTAAAAGGCTATCCAACCTGTCGGTTGCTATAGCTCTAGGTTGTGTCTTTACATATCCTTAAAGCTTCTTCTGATTCTTGTAAAAATTATTGTGGGTATCTTCCCGCAAATATCGCGCCATTGCTCTATAATCTCGTTCGAGATCTCGAAAATTTTGGGCGAGATCTCGACCGAGATTTTCCACCGACGAGATTGAATCTCGAAAAATCGGTCAAGATCTTGCGAGATCGAGATTGCATTCCCTAGTGGAGGTTTGTTAAGTTTTACGAATAAAAGTTACGGGGGTAAAGTTGAGGGCAAAAGAAAAGCTACTTCTCTCTATGGTCGCTCCCTCATGGCTGAGGATTGTGGTCATTACTGGATGATTTACAGCGTATATGATCTGCTTCCATCGACTTCTGTTCATCGCCTCTTTCACGATAGAGTAAAACTTCGAGGAAGATGAGTCTTTCAGTTGATCTGTTCATCTGCTAGGAGACCGGCCTGGAGCTCATTTGGCCTCTCACCTCTGTGTTCCCAACCGCTATCAACTTTTCCATGCTTTCATCTCCTCTTTGCACTATGTGGCCAAAATATGGAAGAATATGCTAATGGCAAATTTATTTACTCTTTATTGCACAAAAATAAATATTAACCTACAATAGGCGGACCTAATGCCATGAGGCATATTGTGGACAAACAAGCTTTTAATAGTGATTCCCCTATTCTTCCACATATTGCTTAGGCGAGGCGATGTTACCCTTCTATACTTATTACTAGCTTTTGCCCGCGACTTTGTCTGCGTAGAACTCGTTTCACGATAGAATTTTATTGATTTTTTTAATATCAGGCGCTTACCTAGTCACCCCCTTAAGGGATAATTTCCGGGATAAAAAATCGCCTATGTCCTTCTCCGGGACCCAAACTATCTCTATACCAAATTTCATCTAAATCGGTTCAGTGGTTTAAGTGTGAAGAGGTAACAGACAGATAGGCAGCCATACACACGTTCGCATTTATAAAATAAGGGCCTTAATAAGGCGCTCCGACTTGCGAGCGAGTTTTGTATCCATCACGCAGCGAGCTCGCCGTGACTGATATTTGTATTTGCAGGGCTACGTAAAAACATGTTTCATTATTGTTAAAATGAGTAAACGGGCATTGGTCCCTTTGATACTTTCTATGTTATACTTTTATTTTTATACCGCATGGTTTCATGCATAATTAGTCTCAAGTCTATAGTATAGTTGTGTGATACAGTATGGTCTATTTATGAATGAAACCATAGAATTTATCGTGAACGTGCACGTCCATTAAATACAATAAACCCACAATTTCTACATCCCAAGAACGAATCATCAAGTAGGTACAGCTTACGCCATCTAGTGATGAATCGATGCTTAAGTCTCACATATCTATTCTAACGCTGTATAGAGACGAATAAAAAAAAACTGAATTACATTTTAACTATTAACTATTTAAACAAACAGTCGCCATATCAGAAAAAAATAGCTTTTTTTTAAATATCGTAAAATATAAATAAAACGCTCTAACGACCAATTAGTAGGTACAGGTTACGACATCTAGTGACGAATAGATTCTAACCTCATTCTATACTGTATATTCTTCGTAAGTTTTTCGCCAGCAGAACCGAATATTCCTAATGTTTCTGTTTAATAGTCTCGTCTGTATATATTAGGATAATAAGCTTTTGCCCGCGACTTCGCCTGCGTAGAACTCGGTCATTGTGTTAGAATGTTATTGCTATTATTTTATGTTAGGCGCTGAAACCTAGTTACATTTCTTCCATACAAAGTTCCATCCCCTTATAGGGATTGATTTCCGGGATAAAAAGTATCCTATGTTCATCCCAAATTTCATCTAAATCGGTTCAGTGATTCAAAAGTAAGTGGTAACAGACAGACAGACATACTTTAACATTTGTAACTCGCCACGATTTTGCACGGGTAGGGCAGTTTTTTAATCTATTTTATTAACTGAAAGTCTACTCGCCAAGTATAAAGTACAACGTTTCAACCTCCTTTTGACCCCTTCAGAGGGTGAATTTCAAAAAACGCTGAAATTAGTTTTCTTAGTATTTAATGCTAGGTCTGGTCTACAAACGAAGTTTCAAGCTCCTCGTTAAAAAAAAATGCTCCCCATACAAACTTTCAACCCCCGTTTCACCCCTTTAGAGGGCGAATTTCGAAAAACGCTGAAAACTATTTTCTTTAGTTTTAATGGTTAAATCTATTAAGGGGGTTTGATGTCACTATCTTAAAGAAAATTTTATTTTCCATACAAAAATGCCACCCTCTTTTTACCCCCTCAGGGGATGAATTTTGAAATAAATTGTAGCCTATGTCCTATTCTGATGTCTAAGCTACAATACTGGAAAATTTCATAGAGATCCATTCAGTAGTTTTTGAGATTAAGCGAAACGTACATCCATCCGCACAAACTTTCACGTTTATAATATTATTAAGATTAGGATAGGATATGTCGATGGTTTCAAAGGACATGTACGTGACGTCACATAATGTGCCCCGTACTAACATTGTATGAAAAAACGAGTAATTTGTTGTATTGGTCGTCAAATATTGCGTTTAGGTACATAGGTGTCATACAATTTTTGTTATTTAAAACATAAGAATCCTGAGTGGTTTTTAATTTACATTTATAGTCAATAAAATAAAAATACATAATTTTTCAAAACTTTTAAGTGTCATATCATGTGTTTTTAAGATTTTGAGCATAATATTCATTAATTTACCATTTATTCTGCATACATATTAGGGTGGGTCGAAAATCACGAATTTCGGAGTACCGTAATATAATAGGGCTCAAAAGTTGCTGTGTATTCTGTAGATTACAGGGAAAATAATTAAAAAATTCTAGATTTAGTCTTTTAACCCCCGCATAGCCGCTAAAGATCGATGATAAGGCCTAGATTATATAAGTACTTAAATAAAGTACATGACAATTATGTTAATAATTTATCACTTAATAAAGTAAATTAAACTATAATAAAGCTGAATTATACTGAGACTTATTTGTTATTTTCAAAATAGTGGACATTATAGCTTTTTGAAGTTTGATAACTTAAAATATTATGGCATAAATAAAGCAAAATGCTATATTTATATAAATTTATGCTTCTATTTTTTAAATACAAGCTTGAATGTAAGAACTAATCTAAATATTACAGGAAAGATTTGTTTTCTTCAAAAACATGTATTTATATGTTTATAAAATGGTACCCAATAGTACCAAATACTCCAAATAGCCTTAAAATTGTGTTTTTCGAGTATGGTTTCTCGCCTCGTGTTGCTTTAATCTTTATATTTTTTGTTTCTGTTGTCTGTGTTTAGACCACTGATGATCCGTTAACAGCTTCAAATCATAATTTTGCCGGTTTAAGCATATCAAAATACATAAAAGGCAAATCTCTAGTTTGGCTACATGATGACAAAATATGATACATGGATAAAATATAATAAAAAATAAATAATTTTGAAATACAATAGAGTTATATAATGATTTAAATAGTTTGTATTTATATATTTAATATGGAGTGAAAATAAAAAATATAAATATTTTTTTATACTTAACAGCCATGGTTAAAAGTCTAAATCTAGATTTTTAAATTATTTTTCCTGTAATTTACAGAATACACAGCAACTTTTGAGCCCTATTACATTACGATACTCCAAAATTTGTGAATTTCGACCCACCCTAATACATATATTCTCATGTTACATGACTCATGTTACAATTTATAAAATAGTGTGGCTCTATGGATAGAATAAATCATCACAATTAATATCATACAAAGATATAGGACTATAAAAACTCGCAGAAACGTTGTTTTTTGTTTATTGGCCAAATGTAAATTTAAAGTTACCAATGCTTAAAAATTTCTTTGGTTTCTCTTAAGGTTCAATAAAAAAGAAATTGTATGGCAACTATGTACATAAACGCATTATTTTACGACAAAAACGGCAATTTTCCCTTTTTTACCATACAACGGTAGTAATGAGTTCACTCGGGCGTGACGTCACGCCCATAGAACTTGGCACTCATATAGATATCTCAATCCTTTTGTCGGCGAAGTCAACAACGCATATTCTTAATATTGAACTTGCTATCATTTCACATTTATGTTTTTGATGGGACATAAATTAAATTTATAACCTGCGCATGGTTGTGTACTCTTGTAATTAAATTAGTAATTGAAATACTCAATGTATTACAATTACTATTAATTGAATTATGTGTAATTGCAAATCACTAAATTGAAATTACTAAGTAGTTAGTTAAGTCAGTTAGTTTTACTGGGCATTTTCCGCAAGTCGACATCCAGCATGCCTATTTTTGTAAGTAATTTGTAATTGAAATTAAATTAATTAATTCAATTCCTTTATGTTAACCTTTTTTTTATTAGACAAAGGGGAGTCAATTTACTTGCGAGTGATTCTAAGGAAAAATATGCAGCATGCTAGTTAGTATAAGACGAAATAAATTGAATTATCAAGTTTTCAAAACAAAATAAAAAGCAGACTGCTACAACACATAATTTGGGTTTATTAATATAAATTATAGTAAGTCCTATGATAATTTCGGTATATTTTGCGTACTAGTTGCCAGAGTCCACACACACAGCTATATATTATAGCTACGCCAGTGGACTCTGGCAACTAGTAGGCAAAATATATCGTAAGATAAATAAATATTTAATAAATAAAATATTTCTCAAACTGATTTGGGTAATAAAAATGATCAAGTATATTTTATTAAATAAAAGTAATTTGTAATTGAATTAAGTAATTAATTATATATTATAAATACAAAATGCAATTATTAATTCAATTACTAATTACATTTTGTAGTTTTAATTGTTAATTGAAAGTGCAATCACTATTTCCTTGTGATAGTTATTGAAATTACATTTTGTAATTGTAAATCAATTATTTTTTGTCCAACTCTGCTCAGCATCATACAGAACCACAAGCTTCACTGGGTTGTTTGAAATGTGCTGTCTATCCTTTTTTCTAGGCCCGAGGGTGTCAGTTATGTTATGAGTACCTATGTTATAGATTTCATGTTACCAATTTGTCATTTTTAAATTAGCCTTTTTTATTGTCATGTGAGTCAGCTGGTTAGCTTCCAGATTTTTTTTTTGAATTTGTCTTTATTGACCTTCCAAATAACATTTAAATTCATAAAAAATAAATAAACCCTATATTTTCTTCACATGTAGGAAACTAGTTTAAACTCCACATAGCCCCTTATATATGATTGTCACCTTTTTATAAATATTGATTAGCTCACATACATTCAGCAACATTAAATTCAAATATTAATGTGACGGTTAAAAACATCAACAACTACTATGTTAGACTATGCTGGCATTCAATTAGACCGATTTTGAACATGTTAACATCAATTATTTACAACTAGCTTTATCCCCGGCATAGGGATGTTTACAGTAATGTATGAAGGTTATGGCTCTGCAACAGACTTGTCATAAAGATGCACTTGATACATATCCTGTCGGAATTAAGATAAATAGAAGACTTCACGCTTAACAGAAAGCTAAAATGACAATGAAGGCCAGTCATGTCGTAGGTACACACTGAATTCGCTGCATAAATAAAAAGGAACAGTGTGTGCCTAGTGCTTTCTTCAGCGATTATACAAATTATAACACGATTTATTTTCCATGTTTACAGAGAATCACTGAAGATGATAAGCAGAAAGACTCACTGAAAATGATAAGTTTGGTTAGGCTATGAGAACGTGCATACTACGAGATCCTCCATGACCACGTTTTGACACGAGGCTGTGACTGCCAATTGACCAGCAATTTTACAGTAATCATAATGACGTTACAAATGCATTTATGTGTAAAATTAATGCTTAAACTTACCTCTGCTTGCGATCGAATATCATTATCTGTAGAAAGTAATGTATTTAATAACTGGTAAAATTGCGCTTGATCTCCAGCCATGTTGCGCCTCAATCAAAAGAAAAGGCCCGTTCTTTTTTCTTAAAAAAATATGTGGCCCACCACACTAGCTACAGAATGTGTTGCCAGTACCTTAAAATAGAGCGTACAGACTATAGGCATCAGTTACACGGTGACTATTACTCACAATAGGGATGTTGACACTAAGTAAGAAACTCAACTACTTCAAATTTTCTCGAAAAAGGATCAAATTCTCAACCAAATAGCGAAAAAAGTAACTCAAAAAAATAAATAATTACATAATTACAAGTCATCAAAGTTTTAAGTGGGGGCATGTTCTGTCCCTTTTTCGCAAAACGCACCTCTGTATGGAACGATCTTCATTTACTATGGCGCTTTAAGTCAGTGACGTCACTACAAATTAGTGCTTTCTCACTCTTATTAACAACATTCTAACGGTTGTAGCTTCGTTATTTTTTGAGATATTTTAATGGGATTTTCACCATTTGGCATAGTTTTATGTCTTCTTTCTTTTGGATATAATTTAGATACCAATAAATTTTGAGTCAACATCCCTATACTGGAGTTTCAATATTACAGTGCTAAAGTTTTACGGATTTTGCTTCAATATTTATAAATACACGAGTGATACGTATAGTGATATGAGTGTATCGCGTATTAATAATTACCGTGTAACTGATGCCTATCAAACGGTCCAGCGACTTTTCCTTCGTAATGTGTCACATAGTGAAAATAATATTCTCTTTGGTCTGACAGACTAGTGGCGCTACCGCGACAGCAAACGAAGTTTTCCCTCTCTGTCGCACTTGCAAGTTTGCATAAAGTGAGTCAGAGAGGGAAAACTTCGTTTGTGGTTCGCGGTAGCCCCTTAGACTGTGCCACGAATGTGCTACTGTTAGCATCAGAGGGGCTACCGCGAACCACAAACGAAGTTTTCCCTCTCTGTTTCACTTATAAGCAAACTTGCAAGTGCGACAGAGAGGGAAAACTTCGTTTGCTGTCGCGGTAGCGCCCCCGGTATGTTTATCTCAAAGACTTACTAGACGCGACACGCAAATGATAACACCACAACCGGGCGAGACAGTCGTATACATTTTTGTATAAGAGCGACTGAGAGTTACATATCATTTGTTATCCTTGTCACAGTTTCACTTTTTTTTGTCGAGCACAACCACTGAGGGGCTACCGCGAACCACAAACGAAGTTATCCCTCTCTGTTTCACTTATGTGCAAACTTGTAAGTGCGACAGAGAGGGAAAATTTCGAATGCCGCCGCGGTAGCACTCCAGAGGGGCTACCGCGATCCGAAAACGAACGAAGTTCGAATATCTCCCTCTCTGCCGCACGAATTAGCAAGTGCGACAGAGAGGGAGATATTCGAACTTCGTTCGTTTTCGGTTCGCAGTAGTCCCTCAGAGGCGCTATCGGGAAACGAAAACGAACAAAGTTCGAATATCTCCCTCTCTGTCGCACTTGCTAACCCGTGCAATAGAGAGGGAGATATTCGAACTTCGTTCGTTTTCGGTTCGCGGTAGCCCTCAGAGCACAAAATGTTTTACATGACAGTTGTGCCCAAATACGTCACACAAGCGATTACCCGCCCAAGTTAAGGAAGTAATTTATGGTAAACCGGCAGCCATTTTAAACCAATTCTCAATTTATCTGCATAAAACCTTTTCCGTGGTTCTGTTGATCATATATTTTTTAACTGCCCGCGTAACTCCGCCTCCTTTAATCTCTATGCCATACTGCCTAAATTAAAAATTCCCCTTCCTACTAATGTGACTTCCCTAATTTGCTTAACTGATAATAAGAAACTATTTCGCCTTCTTGCCAAGTTTGTGGAGAAGAATAACATTAGACTCTAACCTTAAATCGTCTTTAATATTGATTTGTGACGTTTAGCGCTGCACTTACCGTAGACGTTAGGACTGCGTGTATTTGTATATTTTAACCGAGGTGTCAGGGTGTAGTTGTATGTTTGTGTTGTCCGTTTGTTCGCAGATCGTGAGCAGCTTTCGATCTACTTGATACTGGCAAATTTGTGCCAACCCTGTTGGCCAGAACGCTATAAATAAAAGAGAAGAAGAAGAAGAACCTTTCCCGTCAGTCTTGGTGGCCCGCGTATAGGATCTCTAGAAATATTTATACTTTAAGGTTTATCCCAATGTGCCCGTGCCTTGTGACGACCGTATGGATGGTGGTAAGCGACGAAATTTCGCAACGTCAAACTTCGTAAGTACTATTAATTCTGTGGTCAAACGAAACTTGGTCGCATTTCACCAGCCGGATTCGGTTGTCAACCAGCAAAATACCACCTTGGTAGAAGCCTCGCTCGATTGCTAATACCGGCTGTAGACTCTTGTACGAGATCACTCGGAAGAGAGTGTACAGGCGGGGTCTCTCGAGTCTCGCTGGCTGTCACGTCAAAAATACATCGATGAAAAATGTTCTAACTCACCTGTTACTTCACATAATTGTACATAACGCCATGAATAAAACAGCACCGCCACAACTCTTGACATTTTAATTCGTAAGTAAGAATAGTTCATAAAGCAAGCCTTTTTAGGGTTCCGTAGCTACTTTTATAGAAATTTGTTTTGAACAGCGTATATAGCTTTAAGTCTTTGGCATTAAGTCCGCCATTTGTACACTGTATTTTTGTGCAATAAAGTTTAAATTAATGAAATAAAAAGTTCAAAAGATTACGTTATCACCGGAAAACGGCGGCGGCGGAACTTGAGACGACATGCATGTGCTCACTCGCGCGGCGACCGCCCTCGACAGACGAGCGACCCAGGGGCGCGCGAGCGTTAGGTATTTAAAGCTTCGCGCGCCGCCCATTGCAAGTCCCCTGACCAGATTTTAAAATGGTAGGCTGTTCTATTCGGAACTCTAAGAGTAGAAGTGTTAAAGGCGGGACTATATTGTTTTTTGCACTTCCACAAAAGGAAGCTGTAGCCAACGGATGGCTTCGTTATTGTGGATCGAAAACAACAAAAAAAAGGTACGTAACTCCATATGTAAAATTCTTTATTTATTTTTTAATTTGAGTAAACAATAGTAAAAGAAAATTATGTAAAGTGTCAAACACGGATTACTAAACATTGCACATAGTAAAAATGATTTTTAAATAAAAACTCACGGTAATGATGAATTCATTGATTTACTGTAATATTTGGTTATGTATTGGTATCAACCACTACACCGAAACAATACGTTTGTATAGATGAATAAGGGTCACGAATGGTCAGTTTTTAACTGTGTTGGTGTTTGTTAATTCAGGTAAAATATACTAGGTGTCGTATACAATATTATTAGTCTGCGAAAATAGAATTGGAGTTGAGGGTAAAACAGGCATTTTTTAAAATGTTTTTTTGTCATTATTGTAATTTTGTTTTTATACTGTTGTTTAATATAATTTATATCCGATTTTTTAAGTAAGACAACTATTTTCCCCAAAATACAAAGTTTGTGAACCATCGATAGCATGGTCGTGTCATCCACACTACTAACCGATATACCCGTTTGCCATACCTGGCGAAGAATATTATTGTATCATGAGAATTGCGATCCTACATGGCGCCACCCCGAGCGAGCGAAGCGAGCGTACCACGGCAGCGGCCGGCGAGCACAAGAACCGAACATTGGGAAAAAAACCTCACTAGTTCCAACACGGACCTTCTTCCAGGGGATTACTGAGTGTAAACGGGGGCGAGTACTATCGGACAATGTGGTTGTGGGCTGTATTGGTATATTTTTGTTTGTGGTGTGCGCGATCGATGTGTAGCAAACTTACAGCAACTAGCAACAAAATGGCAGTACCGAACCGGCATTAACGTGGTATATCAACAGTCCTAAATTATAGCTAACGTTGTCGTCGCCTGCAACGATATCGTACCGTGCAATGTGAACACGCAACCTGCGTGGCGTGTCGGAAGAAGTATTTTTTACAGTAAGTACAATATGAACACCCATATGTCCGCTCAGAAATCTAATACCAGCTTTACACTCTCGTTCGAGGGCACTCGGGCGAGAGTTTACAGGCGGTGTCTCGCCAAAATCTCACCGCCGGATTCCCCTCCGTCCGACAGCGAGACAAGCCGAGAGCGAGTGGTCTCGTACGAGAGTGTACAGGCGGTATTAGAAACTCCAAGGCGATTCCATTGTTTGAAGGCTCCATACTACTAACTACGAGAGGGGCGAATGATGTACGACAGCAATTATAAATTGCACTCCGATTTCGCCAGACCGTCAATTTATAATTATGCGAACAAAGTTAGAAATAGCGAGTTCAGAAAGAAGTTTTATGCGAATATCAGACGCAGGCATCATCAGGCAAGGCTGTTAAATTAAGTAAATAAAATAAATAGTAATACTTTTGCGACATAGGTCATTATAATCTTTTGTGACATCGATCGGTCTTCTCGTTTCGATCTTCATTAGTTGGCAATTGTAACTTGTTTCTTGTACATTATTACCAGTATCATATCAGCTATGAAGGCACAGGCCGCGGCAGTGCTGAGAAAAATTTTAGCCAGCATCTACACAAACACAATTTTATGTCATATAAGCAAATATTTCAATTGGATGCAAATAATAAACAATGCAAAATCTTTCTGAGTTTTATCATATATTTATTTGGCATATAGGAGTAGGGGTGATTATTAGTGGTTTATCAGAGTATCAGTGGCGGAAGACACTTAGCTTCCCCTCTTTTGCCTCTGCTACTGATAAGAGGGCCTACTGTGAACCAAAATACTCCGGTCTCCCTCTCTGAATTCTCGCCACAGAACTTAATTGCCATTTGCCGCTAGATTTTTTAAATAGATACGTAAGCGTAACTGCCTCAATTTGGCATTATTCAAATTATTAACGATTATGATTAAGTATTATGAACTACATTTCTATGTTTATGATTATGACGTTGATGACAATAATATAGGGTAGGTATAGGTTAAGAAAATAATATGAATATGTTTTCTTGAAACCTGTTTTCTAACTGGCACGCCAAGGGCAGAAAGTAAGTCTGCTACAGCTTGAGTGAGATCCCCAGATCTGCGCCAACGAGCCCACAATGTTATAGCATTCAGAATGAGTAAAATAGCACCCGTGCCGCACAAGTAGCACTGGACGACAATGCCTGTGATTTTACGGTCAGCAGAGCCTGCACAAAGAGCAAGTCCCGCCGCCACGATAAGGTATGTGACGAGCACACCACCAGACACAGATTGTTCCCAGCGAAATACCCGCACTGAGCGCAGATGCAATGTTAGTAATGCTACCAGAAGGGCCATAACAGTTAAACGGAGCATAAGTAACGCAAAACGTATATCTTCCATGTGCTTTACATCATCTACTGCATTTACTAGCATTTTAAAATCTTAAAAATAGTGTCTTTGACAGAATTAAAATTATACCCGAATCATAAGAAAGATAAACGAGACTGTTTATAACGATTTTACATGGGTTTTACTAAATATCGGGTTTCGACAGGAGGTGCTCTTAAAATGAAACTAATACACCGTTTTTTTAAAGCTAATATCGTATGCTCTGCGTATGACTTTCATTTTGAGACTTGACTGAGGACATGACGGACATTTGACGGACATGACTATTGATGACTATTATTTGTCTGTCATTTTGATTAGTAAATATTTTTACTCTTTGCCACTCATCAAGCGGCTCAAAGAGAATATAAAATAAAGTATGTTATGCCGTAAAATTATGTTTTAAATACATGAATTATATATTTTATAAAGGGTCAGCAACGCGTATGTACGTCCTTTGGAGTTGCGGGCGTCTATAGGCTGCGGTGTCCGCTTACCATCAGAGGGACAGTACGCTTGTTTGCCACTTCTGTTGTATAAAAAAATCGTCTTTTCGAATGCTTCATTTTGATACCCCACTTCATAATATCGATATTTTTTTTCAGAACACAAAATGGAGTATATAGTCCACCATATTATTTTTATTGCAACGTCACATATCCTATGTTACCCGGGATGACGTAAGCATTCCAACGATATCTCACACGTCTAAATCGGTTAATAAGGCGTTGAGAAGTTCTGAGAAACAAAGAATCCCACCTCAACTCAACATACCTGAAAACATTACGCTCCTTTTTTGGGCAGTCGTGTAAAAAGACAGTGTAATGTATTTTTTACACGACTAGCCAAAAAAAGCGTTTTTAATGTCTTTAGTGTTCATGTATTTTTTGGGCAGTCGTCTCAAAAACATTACACTCCTTTTTTATTAATTAAATAAAAACGTAATGGGTGGGCGTTCGGTTCGCGGTAGGCCCTCAGGACTCCCGAAGACCTACCGCGACCGAAAACGAACGAAGTTTGAATATCTTCCTCTCTGTCGCACGAATAAGCAACAGAGAAGGAGATATTCGAACTTCGTTAGTTTCCGGTTCGCGGTAGGTCCTCAGATGAATATTGAAGCAAAATCTACAGAGAACTACCGCGAATTGAAAACGAAGTTCGAATATCTCCCTCTCTGCCGCACGAATTGACAAGTGCGACAGAGAGGGACATATTCGAACTTCGTTCGTTTTCGGATCGCGGTAGCCCCTCAGAGGTTCTACTCCGAATTTCGTATCGTGCCGTCCCTTTCACTTATGATGTGCAAGTGCGATAGAAATGGAAAACTTGCTTTGCGGTTCGCGGTAGACCCTCAGGATGATATTTATGTACTCTACTCACCATTAACCCCCATGTATCAGTATTGTGATACCGTTACGATTACCATTTATTGTTTATGGGGTGAAAAATAAACTATGTTACATCAGTTACAAACTATGTTGCATCACTTACACGGTGATTATTATCACGCGATATCACAATACGTATCACTCGCGTATTCTTAAATATTAGCTAAAATACATGCGAATTTCAATACCACGATAATATTGACCTCCATTATAGTGTGTAACCATCACTACATAGTATAAAACAAAGTTGCTTTCTCTGTCCCTATATCCCTATTGTATGCTTAAATCTTTAAAACTACGCAACGGATTTTGATGCGATTTTTTTTAATAGTTAGAGTGGCTCAAGGGGAAGGTTTATATGTATAATACATGCATCAGCATTGCACCCGTGCGGGGCGGGTCGCTAGTGAGTAATAATCCAGAGAGGCTACCGCGAACCGAAAACGAACGAAGTTCGAATATCTCTCTCTCTGTGGCACGTATTCGCAAGTGCGGCAGAGAGGGAGATATTCGAACTTTGTTCGTTTTCAGTTCGCGGTAGCCCCTCAGAGGGGCTACCGCGAACCACAAACGAAGTTTTTTCTCTCTGTCTCACTTATGTGCAAACTTGGAAGTGTGACAGAGAGGGAAAACTTCGTTTGCTGTTCGCGGTAGCCGTTCAGTGTAACTGATGCCTGTCAATGTCAAGATTAAGCAAGAAGTCGCAAAGTCAAATCTGTCAAATCAATAGAGGATAGGGTAGGATAGGAATAGGTGAAGTGATACGTAGTATCTCCTAAGTAGTCTGCAGTGTTGCCATATATACAGATTTATCTGTATCTATACAGAGTTTAGGGTGCCGTTACAGATAACAGATTTTACTGTGGTTATATACAGATTTTTTTAAATTAATAAATACGTGTTGATTTATTTTTATATTAAATCGAAATATTAGTTATAATTCATTATATCAGAAATACAGACTTCTTCCACTTCTTCGGCCCGTATTTACACTGCATCATATGTAGGAATCTATCTGATGTGCGAGCGGGACACCGCTATATACGGTCTACAGCGGTATCCCGCTCGCACACCGGATGGGATAACGAGGAGCCTAAGGCTGGACGCAGACGTACGGTGAAATTTATGTATTTCAGTTATGTATAACATATTTATAATTATCTACTTGCCACCATACCGACTAATAACTAGTAACATTATGCTGATATCCCTATCAATACCGCCATACAAAACATTCAAAATTTGGTAAAGTAATGACATAATTCGAGATTTCATCAGGTTTTGGATTATCTGGTCTCGTACAGATTTTTATACAGATTATTTAAACTATGCCATCCAGATTTCTTTTTCTAAAATATGGCAACACTGAGTCTGTGGTGAAGTGGAGCAAAGAGTATAATAAGTATGTTGGGAAGTATTGTTGAAGTGGAGTAAGTAGATGAAAATCCTTATGAAATCGAACTTTTAGATTATCCAGGCGTTATTAAATTCTTGCAATGTGTATTAAATCAACTAAACAAATATTGTGAAATCTAGATAGTTATCAAATATTCTACAGACGGTTTTTGAAGTAAAATGGTGCGTAATGCGTTTAACCTCAATTATTTCGTAGTATGTACATCATTGTGCTAATTTTAATTAAATGGTGGTTACAGGCGAGCTCGATTATACTTGCTGGTCTTGGCATGGCTGCAGTTGGTTTCGTTGGTCGTTACGTCCTGAAGCAAATACCGAACGCTTCTGTAAAATTTGCAGAAGCTGTTAAAAACTTGCCAAAATTTGATGCTGAATCTTTAGCAACATCTAAGTACTACAAAGGTGGATTCGAACAAAAAATGACGAAACGAGAAGCTTCTTTAATTTTAGGTGTAAGTCCTACTGCAAATAAAGCCAAGGTTGGTGGCAATATTGCAATAAAATATTAATTTTCCTTTATCAATTATTAGCTCACTATATTAGTTCAGAAACACCTTTATCCTAAAAGTGGTTGTAATAATGTTGTTCGAAATTCGTAATTGACATCAACAACATATTTTCTTGAGAATGTTCAAAGACAGAATTAACTAAGTTAATTTTTTAAAGTAAAATTAGAAATATACGAGCCCCGAGGCAATGGAGTATGTCCACTATGAAACAATTTTCACATTTATATTAATATTTATTCTCATCATGTTTAGATCTAACAACTGGTTAATAAAGTTTCCACAAGACCATTGTTCAAATCATATTGTGATCTCTTATTGTACTTCTGCACACATGAACTTGAAGCAGAATTGTTGGAACATTGCTGTACCATGTTGTTTTACTTACTAATGGCTTGTCTTACACCTTGTGAATTTGTAGCACAAATAATATAATAATAAAAAAAAATGTATCAGTTATGCTTTAATTTTGTGTGTAGAATTATTTTAGGCCAAATCAAACTATTATAGCAGAAGTACCTATTAAACAGTATTTAATTTTTTTCTATAGCAAATGATCTGTGGAAATTGTAGGACTTAAGTAAATGCTCTGATTAGACGAGAACATATGTATTGGGGCTTGTATGAGTTTATATACCTAGATCAAAATCCTATCAGGACTTTTAATGAAAAACATACTATCTAATTATTATTTTCAGATAAGAGACGCTCATCGAAAAATTATGTCTCTCAACCACCCAGATCGTGGAGGATCCCCACTCATTGCTGCCAAGATCAATGAAGCCAAAGATGTTCTAGAGAGTGGAAAATCATGATCAGATTCAGACATTGTAGAGAATCATCCACTTAGCTACAGTTTGGATCATTTAATGAAGGATTATGTAAGCAACCCCTTATAACATATTTATTGCCAGCATAAGGCATTATTAATCTTTCTACCTATAAGATACAATGGAACTGGGAATAACCATAATATATCTGACACTAATCCATGTGACTGTTCCCCCATGTTCACTGATGTTTGTGGGTAGTGGAGTGGGACTTAAACTCAGATGCATTTGGTTGTTGACTTGAAGTTCTTGTCAAGAAGAGACAAATGTAGTGTGACAGTGATAACTGTTACTTTATTTCTATAGAATAAAATGATTAAACTTGTTATAAAGAATAGCTGAAATAGCTTAAATGTACAGTAGCAAACCCTGTTACATTAAATATCTAATAACAGACTATTCATAATTTGATGCTTCGTTTTATATCCATTAAATGTCCATGTTAGTAATTGTTTTAGTTTCAATTCCCAGATAGTGTTCTATTATATTACTTTTAAGGCTATACCTTGAGGATAAACGGACCCTTATAGGATCACTGTAGTCTGTCTGTGTCCAGCAAGATCCTTTTTTTCAAATATCCTATTACCCTTTTGAATGTTATTTTTCATGTATGCCAGTGACACCACCTGACAATTAATTTTCCATAAGAGTTTTCTACGAAGCTTTGCGAGTCACAATGTTCGCCTAGTCTCCTGCACACTGACGAAGCTCATATTAGACGGGGGATGGAGTTTCGCAAAGGTGCCGAGGTGGACAGAAGATCGCGTTTCCCCATAATTTCACCCGTTTTACCAGTGTCGGTTAAGAAACTCGGTGACCTTGTTAGGCGTGTTAGGAAGGCTCCGGGTGCGGATGGTGTATCCAATCGTGTCCTGGGACTTCTCCCTGAAACCCGCCTCCTCATTTTGGTCGGCATCTTCAATGCCGTGCTGACGCGCGCGACGGGCTTCATACCATTATCTATAAAAACGGCAAAAAAACACGTTTTGTTGTCTGGGAGCCCCCTTAAATATTTATTTTATTCTGTTTTTTAGTATTTGTTGTTATAATGGCAACAAAAATACATCATATGTGTAAATGTCAACTGTCTAACTCTCATGGTTCATGAGATATAGCCTCGTGACAGACAGACGGACGGACAGCGAAGTCTTAGTAATAGAGTCCCGTTTTACCCTTTGGGTATGGAACCCTAAAAACATTTAGTTAAAATATATCCTGAGAATATGCCAAATATCAGGACAAAATATTATACTAGAGTACCATAGCGGCGTTGAAACGCCGCAATAATACGGAAATATGTATAGTTGTTCCTTTTCTGAATAACTATCGGACACATTTTTGTAATTTGTACCTCTTTTAGGAACACCAAAAACATGTAAAAAAAGTGTCTTTTAAAATCGACAGTTCCTTTTCACTGTCACATTATGGCGGACCAAAACTAAGCCTATTAGTAGACTGCTAGCTAAGTTATCCTGACAACGTGGATGCGGCACATCATTATCATCATCATTAGTCGTTCCCTCAATGCTGAGGTCCATGATAGTTGACGACTTATACGTAGCTCTTCCAAGATGGACTGGTTTGTTCGCCTTGCAGTCCATGGTATCCTCAGAAGTCGACGCCAGCACCACATCTCAAATGCATCGATGCGGCTTTTCATTTTAGCCCGAATAGTCCACGTCTCCGAGTCAGAAAGACAGATCTTTAACACCAGGATGCGCATAAGTCTGATCTTTGTTTGTCTGTATAGCGCGAACCCTCCAAATCTTAGTCTTAATAAACATACATACCGGTCCAATATTTAAATATGCACAAGATACCGAAAAAAAAAATGTATTATTAGATTGTCTTATTTTCATTACCCCTTTAAACATGTGATGCTCCCTAAATATATTCTTATTATAAGCATTTGTAAGGAAGAAGTCATCCAAAATGACGAGAACCGGCGCACTGTCTTATTATTCATTCATTTATTTCAACTAGGTATATGATATTAGTATTCTAAAAGATCATAAATATTACGTTTCGTATTTTACTCGATCGTTCTATGCCAGAACTTATATGGTTAAAAAATGTAGGAGAATAACTCATAGCGATAGATTAGATTTTTATTTCATAACATGAATTGCAGTACCTACATATCAGCCTTAGTTAAAATCACATCGCATTCCAGTACAGTTGTATGAGGGATGCCCGGGGTCCGCTAACTAATCCCAAGATGCCAAATCTCGGCTCTCGCTCGGATGTACTGAATTGTATATATCGCTCTCGGTCGGTGTCAGTTTAAGCAGTAATTGCCAAACTTTTTTGCGGTGCCGTTGCTAATAAGAGTTGATGTAGGCCAGATTTTAAAATGGTAGGCTGTTCTATTCGGAACTGTAAGAGTAGAAGTGTTAAAGGCGGGAACTTATTGTTCTTTTTTTCACTTCCACAAAAGGAGTCAGTAAACAACGAATGGCTTCGCTATTGTGGATCGAACAACGAAAAAAAATGGTACAGCGTACTAAGTAAAATTCTTTGTTTTCTTAAGTTGTGCATTTTAATGTTGTTGGAGTCCTTTTTATTCAGTCAAAATACAATTTTGACACTAAATAATAAAAATAGTGATGTGGCTAAGCCGATACTTGACAATTGGAATATCAACCGATTATTTGCAAATAACCGCAATCATTGTGTTATGTTGTTATACTGATTGAATACAGCTGGGTCTATACTTTGGTATAAATGATTAGAATTCTTATTATTTTGCAGGGAGAGTATGTTCAACGCACTTTTTATCTTCTGAGTATTACAAGCCACTGCCGCAAATTCTCCTTAATCACAATGGACGATATGCAAGACAAATAAGGCCAGATGCAATACCTTTTTTTGTTGTTGTTGTAATTTTGTTTTTTTTATACAGTCGTTTAATATAAATTATATCCTATTTTTTAAGTAAGAAAACTATTTTCCCCAAAATACAAAGTTTGAGAACCATCGATAGCAGGGAGGCCGACGGTCGTGTCACCCACACTACTAACCGATGTAACCGTTTGCCATACCTGGCGAAGTATATTATTGTACCATGGGTGGGGCCATATGCTACTTACTTAACCCTATAAATCTGGCCTACGCCCCAAGGCAAAGGTTAGAAAAAAACTTTAATTAAAAATTAGATTTTCATTACTTAAACTTTAATAACTTATATCAAAATACGGATATAACCATCAAAATGTTTTATTGCTCTTATCTTGTGTTGTTGTGCAAAGAGTTGTTGTGTTAAAATTGACATTTAGGGTGGGTTGCACCCAGGGACCGGACCCGCTTACCCTAACCCGTTCAAAAACCCGGGTTTTTATAATGCTGATTATTAAAAACCCTTTCATTACGATAAGCTTTTCATTGGCTTACCGGTTAACAAACTAATCCTTACGTTAGAATTAATTCGGGTTTCCGCTTACCCGTATCAAAAACCCACGAAGCGGTAAGCGTTTGAAGCGCTGATTGGATACGAGCAAGCTATTTTCGCTTTTACGTAACCTACATATGATCTATTATCACAGTGCCCAATGCGAAACTTAGCGGCATGCGCGCGCGCGCGTTCCCCTCGCACGGCGGTATTTGTCAAAGGTTTTGTGATTCGCCGACGTATAATTGCTAATTTAATGGAAATTAAACGTTAAGTTAATAACATAGACTTCATAACAGATTTATGAGCAGCGTCGGCGCGGGTGTTGGGGTGATTTCGGCAAATTGCTGTTTACCTATTTGTTCGTCACTTTCTTTTTCTTTATCGCTGACTGTGCGCATCTCTCGTATAAAAACCGGCCAAGTGCGTGTCGGAGCACGCACAATGAAGGGTTCCGTACCAACACCTACTAGTCTACATTTAAAATCACTATCCAATACATTGAATCTAAAAAAGTCGTATCTTCATAGGGAACTCACGGCACTTATGACCTTTTGTTTGGGCAAGACAGTTTTTAAGCGAAGACTCAAAAACCGTTAAATCTATATTGTTTAAACCCAAACTCGTTGAAAGTATTTACTTAATGCACACCACCCCTATATTTTTCAGAATTTTAAACTTTATAGTTTGGAAATTAGAGGGACACTTTCTGACTGACAGCTAATATCTCACCAACAGTTGACTGAAATAGAGAAGTTTTTTAGAAACCTCTATATCATTATAAAGGCCTATCCATCGATACCCCACACGCCTACGTGCGTTTAAATTTTTTTTTCATCCACCGGTTACATGTATGGAGTACCCCCCCTAATTTAATATTTTTTTGTAACTTCACATCACTTTTGTGTAGCGGTTCATATAATACACCTTTCTACCAAATTTCATAATTGTAGTCCTTACGAGTATAGTCTCCGAGTAAATCGGCTGTGACATACGGACGGACGGGCGGGCAGACATGACTAATATATAAGGGTCCCGTTTTTGCCATTTTGGCTGCGGAACCCGAAAAAGTACATTGTTTTAATAAGTGTTCATATTCAATAATTGTTATACTTAGCGGTTTAGTGTTTTATAATAAATAATTCACGAGAAGTTGATGCTTACAAGAAGTAATAGTAATAGGTATGCCTCAGTCAAAATGGGACGCTGCTCATCGACACTTCAAGTATGAACAGGCCTCCAATAAAAAAGTACATATCTGCTCTGCAAAAACAAGCTAAAAGTAAGCACTACAGAAACCAATGTACTGTCTATAGTACTTCGATTAAATAGTCACTTTATACGTTACCGTACCTAAATTAGAAGGGTGTAGTATGCTACACTGCACATGACTGCAAGGGTTTGATGGTGAAATCGGAAGGTGCGAGTGGAACTCTTCAGTGATTACCGGTAACCCCCTCGAGTTTGGGCTCATTTTAAATGTCTCAGTAAGCCCGCTACACTGCAGATGACTGCGAGGGTCTGATGGTGGAATCGGAAGGTGTGAGTGGAACTCTTCAGTGATTACCAGACCACCTCGAGTTTGGGTTCATTTTAAATGTCTCGGTAAGCCCGCTACATTGCACATGACTGCGAGGGTCTGATGGTGGAATCGAAAGGTGCGAGTGGAATTCTTCAGTGATTACCAGTAACCCCCTCGAGTTTGGGCTCATTTTAAATGTCTCAGTAAGCCCGCTACACTGCACATGACTGCGAGGGTCTGATGGTGGAATACCGGTATAATACCTGTATTTAAAGGTACCCTTCGTTTCGGTTCCAGAAAACCGGTATAGATAAAATACCGGTTCTTTATAAAGGCTCCTACACGTGTATGCGACGTTGTGGTTTCGTGCGAGTGCGGGCGATGTAAGGCTCACGCGGCGTCGCCGTTTCCCACGCCACACAGCCGAGCCGAGCCGAGCCGGCGGCACGCGAAAAGTGATTAAGTTCCGCGAGTAGCTTAGTCATGATATCCTGTTCATGAGCTGGTGATGGAAGGTAGAACTTCTTAACTGTTAGGAACTGAAGGATATTTTTTTAAATATTATAGGTATTTATAGACCCTATCGGTCTATATTGCATTGCAAGTACTCAGTATAACAAAACAAACAAGCCCAATCTCGACTACCTGAGCACCTTTCGTTAGGCAGTTCCAGTGCCTCTCTTCCGGCTGCATCATCAGACCCTTGACATCAAATGTAGTTGTAAGTACTTAAGGCAACAAAACAAACAAGCCCAATCTCGACTAGCTTAGCATTTTCCGTTAGGCAGTTCCAGTGCCTCTTTCGGCTGCATCATCAGACCCTCGACATCAGGTGTAGTTGTAACTACTCAAGACAACAAGACAAAGAAGTCCAATCTCGACTACCTTAGCATTTTCCGTTAGGCAGTTCCAGTGCCTCTCTTCTGGCTGCGTCATCAGACCCTCGAAACCAGGTGTAGTTGTAAGTACTCAAGACAACAAAACAAACAAGCCCAATCTCGACTACCTTAGCATTTTCCGTTAGACAGTTCCAGTGCCTCTCTTCCGGCTGCATCATCAGACCCTCGAAACCAGGTGTAGTGGTTAGTACACAAGACATCAAAACGAACAAGCCCAAACTCGACTACCTTAGCACCTTTCGTTAGGCAGTTCCAGTGCCTCTCTTCCGGCTGCATCATCAGACCCTCGACATCAGGTGTAGTTGTAAGTACTCAAGACAACAAAACAAAGAAGCCCAATCTCGACTACCTTAGCATTTTCCGTTAGGCAATTCCAGTGCCTCTCTTCTGGCTGCGTCATCAGACCCTCGAAACCAGGTGTAGTGGTAAGTACTCAAGAAAACAAAACGAATAAGTCCAAACTCGACTGCCTTAGCACTTTCCGCTAGGCATTTCCAGTGCTTCTCTTCCGGCTGCATCATCAGACCCTCGAAACCAGGTGTAGTGGTAAGTGCTCAAGACATCAAAACGAACAAGCCCAAACTCGACTGCCTTAGCACTTTTCGATAGGCAGTTCCAGTGCATCTCTTCCGGCTGCATCATCAGACCCTCGAAACCAGGTGTAGTGGTACATAAGACATCAAAAAGAACATGCCCCAATCCGACACAATCGGTACGTCATTATTAATTCCAATTAAGATTGGATGAGTATTAGTTGTTACGTCGAAGAAATTAAAAACGTGTCTTGTTTGAACCCGTGCCCGCCCGAACGAAAGCAAAGCCAAATGAAAAGTACAAACATTAAGTACGGCCGGCCACGCACCGCGTGTCACATGAAGCGACGATGGCCTTGGGCCAAGGAAAAGGGAGAGGGAATAAGGATATCCCTAAGCCGAAAGGTAAGCGGTTAGTACACGAAAAACCTAAACCAAATAAGTTGAGATAAGCGGTAACCTCTTGTTACGATTAGGTTAACCCGAATAATAAGTAGAAGAGCCGACGACACTGAACCTAGTTCGATAAGACTCCCAGATGAGATATATATTATAAGATTCGTCATTCCTGGGGGAACACGAAACGGCTATGCTGCCATGCAAAAAACCTGGTGGCCATAGTAAAAAAAAATTAAAAAAAAAAAAAATCCCGGTTTCTAGTACGATAAGTCTCCCAGGTTTCGTTTGTTCCTCGATACAGGGGAGGGGTAGGACTATACGATAATGCAGTGCTGCAAGCCCCCCTGACTGGCCTTGTCAGTGGCAGCAGCATGATAAGTGACGCCAATATTGAGGTATCTAGTATGATCGGTCTCCTGAAAAAAACAAGGCTCATCTGAAAGATCATCAATTTCTGTGTAAGAAAAACCACTGCTGCCTTTTCCTAATAGTGGAGAAGGTGGTGCTGCAGCGATTGAATGAGCTCAGTACACTGAACCTAATTCGATAAGACTCCCAGGTGATATGTATATTATAAGATGCGTCATTCCTGGGGGAACACGAAACGGCTATGCTGCCATGCAAAAAACCTGGTGGCCATAGTAAAAAAAAAAAATTCAAAAAAAATTAAATTCCCGGTTTCTAGTACGATAAGTCTCCCAGGTTTCGTTTGTTCCTCGATACAGGGGAGGGGTAGGTCTATACGATAATGCAGTGCTGCAAGCCCCCCTGACTGGCCTTGTCAGTGGCAGCAGCACGATAAGTGACGCCAAATCTGAGGTATCTAGTATGATCGGTCTCCTGAAAAAACCAAGGCTCATCTGAAAGATCATCAATTTCTGTATAAGAAAAACCACTGCTGCCTTTTCCCAATAGTGGAGAAGGTGGTTGCTGCTGTGATTGAAGATCGCCTTCAGCGCAGCTGGATTCGGTTTTTCAATTCAGTTTTGTCAGCAATCACCCGGTTCCTTTCGATTTGTACTGATTTAATACGCGTGCCACGTACACTTAAGAATAATTTTGCTTGTCGTTGATTGCATAAACAAATGATTTTGAAAAGTTATTCTCCATTATACCGAAATAAGAGCTCCATAGAGAATCCACAAAACACTTTTTATACACTAGCTGAGTAATTGATAAAATGTACAACCTTATGTGATTTGAAGACGAGATAAAAGCGGTAACTCAAAATGAAGCTTTTTAAATAAAAATCAAGTACACCTATTCAGTTTCCATCTGTGTTAATTAACTGTAAAATATAACTATTTCCATTATATCGAAATAAACTCTATAAAGAACCCAGGAAAAACTTTTATACAGTAGCTGAATAACTGATTCATTTTGATTAACCGCTTTTATCTCGTCTTCAAATCACACAAGGTTGATGTACATTTTATCAATTATTCAGCTAGTGTATAAATAGTGTTTTGTGGATTCTCTATGGAGCTCTTATTTCGGTATAATGGAGAATAACTTTTCAAAATCATTTGTTTATGCAATCAACGACAAGCAAAATTATTCTTAAGTGTACGTGGCACGCGTATTAAATCAGTACAAATCGAAAGGAACCGGGTGATTGCTGACAAAACTGAATTGAAAAACCTAATTCAGCTGCGCTGAAGGCTATCTTCAATCACAGCAGCAACCACCTTCTCCACTATTGGGAAAAGGCAGCAGTGGTTTTTCTTACACAGAAATTGATGATCTTTCAGATGAGCCTTTTTTTTTTCAGGAGACCGATCATACTAGATACCTCAATATTGGCGTCACTTATCATGCTGCTGCCACTGACAAGGCCAGTCAGGGGGGCTTGCAGCACTGCATTATCGTATAATCCT
Source organism: Epiblema foenella (assembly GCA_963556455.1). Classification (NCBI taxonomy): domain Eukaryota; kingdom Metazoa; phylum Arthropoda; class Insecta; order Lepidoptera; family Tortricidae; genus Epiblema; species Epiblema foenella. Next base: position 18,880,664 of record OY747095.1, read on the forward strand.
ACCCCTCCCCTGTATCGAGGAACAAACGAAACCTGGGAGACTTATCGTACTAGAAACCGGGAATTTTATTTTTTTTGAAAAATTTTTTTTACTATGGCCACCAGGTTTTTTGCATGGCAGCATAGCCGTTTCGTGTTCCCCCAGGAATGACGCATCTTATAATATACATATCACCTGGGAGTCTTATCGAATTAGGTTCAGTGTACTGAGCTCCTTCAATCGCTGCAGCACCACCTTCTCCACTATTAGGAAAAGGCAGCAGTGGTTTTTCTTACACAGAAATTGATGATCTTTCAGATGAGCCTTGTTTTTTTCAGGAGACCGATCATACTAGATACCTCAATATTGGCGTCACTTAACATGCTGCTGCCACTGACAAGGCCAGTCAGGGGGGCTTGCAGCACTGCATTATCGTATAGTCCTACCCCTCCCCTGTATCGAGGAACAAACGAAACCTGGGAGACTTATCGTACTAGAAACCGGGAATTTTATTTTTTTTGAAAAATTTTTTTTACTATGGCCACCAGGTTTTTTGCATGGCAGCATAGCCGTTTCGTGTTCCCCCAGGAATGACGCATCTTATAATATATATCTCATCTGGGAGTCTTATCGAACTAGGTTCAGTGTCGTCGGCTCTTAAACTATAAGCGGTGTTTGTTAAAATCTGATTGTATGGAAAGTTTGACAAGTTTCTATGGGGTGACAGCTGCCGGCGCCATATTTGACGATGACCGGCCTGTGATCGTATGTTGGTGCAGCTGATGACCCTTGAGTGTAGATAGATAATTGTAAAACAAAAAACTACGACCCTTTAAAGTTTGTGAAATAGGTAAAAGAAATATGTAATGTCCAACTGGGAATTGTATTGAAAAAAAAAACTAATAGAGATCGAGGTTTTAATTCCAGGAAAGCATTCCCGTTTGTGCCCTTTCCAACGATATGTTACATGCATACATTATTATTCAATAACTAGATTTATTTGCTATTTGGCAAACCGAACACATGCAAAACACCTACATTAACCACTTAAACTTTTTTAAAGTTAACTTAAAACAGGTAATAGTTATTTGTTATACAAGGGTGCAAAGTTGTATTTTAACCGCGAGTGTGGAATTGAAACACGAGCTAGGGAATGGATTCTAGGATAGATATGTCTCAAAGTTTTCAGCTGTACTTATGAGGTACAGTCGGTACTGTACAGTCGAGAGCATAAATTATTGATGCCCTTTATTGTCCCTTTCGTATCCTCTGCATAACTCATACATTCTTCCATCTTAATATTATTCGGTCCCCGGCTGAAGCAGGAAACAGAAACGACTTTGTACTGACATTGGCGGTCGGATTGATAGGTGGAATTAGAAACATTACGAGTATATGTATAAAATGGTTACATAAGTAACACGAATAGGTAATAAATGTTTTGTATTTATAGTTGAGTTCATAAATACATGTATGTTCCCAAGCGTTCATGAATATCTGAATCTGTACAGCGCCTCTGGCGGTTACGCAATAGAACTAAGAATTGGCATATTAAATCATTTACGCAGTCGCTAGCGAGTACGGTCATGCAAACTCATGGTAAAGGCACTCGCCCTGCAGCCAGCTCTAGCACGACATGCTATACCTGACGGTATTGGACCAGTTTACGCTCTGTTGACGTTTTAGTATATTTTGGTTATAAAATTGGACCGTAAAACCCAGCCTGATAGCTGGGATGATGTTTAGTGTACAAAAAATAAAATAAAAAAACAACATAAGGACATAGTAGAAGTAAAGCTATTTCGATTCGGCGTAAAAAATAGGGGGCTACCGCGGCTTGAAAACAAACCTGTTTAGAAGAAAACTATAGCTTGGTTTATCGTTTCGTTTGACTGTTAATGCGAGGTATTTATCTAAGTAGAATGCAAAGAGTACAATATTATACTAAGTAGAATGGTAATTTTAATAGTTTTTTTTTCATACTATATAAATGAAATAGTTTACTGGAAACAATATCCATAAATTGATTAAAACTATTTAATACACTCATAATATAGTAAATTATTAGCAAATAAATAAATTAATAACAACAACCGGAATCGACTTTCTTATGTGAACCTGCTAGCCAGCATGATCGCTCTTAGGTCGGGCGTATAGTATTAATTCTTCACTGACGAGTAAGTAAGTGCGAGAGGGACCGATTCTTCAATTCGGACGTAATGGCGATCATGCTACCACCGCTGATTAATGTCCTAGGTCACACTAATTTGTAACGCGTTCTGCACGTCTAAACCTAGACACGAAGCTATCTATAACATGGCAAATCAGTCTCTTCCTAGGTGGTTGTTTTGACAAACTGGTAGGTGTGTAGAACGTTCTACTTAAACAATTAAAATAATATTTGTAAAATTCTTTCCAAACTGCGATGATTACGACAAATTTATATATAAGTATATATATATATATATATGTCGGTGAATTAAGGTCACCCAGTCGTACGCTACAGCTAGGTGCAGTGGATAAATAAATATCCCCGCAATCAAAAAGTATGTTTTTAATAACAGTTTTGAGTGGTCATTTCCCGGGCCTGGAGGTTTCCGGGAACATAACAACAATGTTATTGTTTGTTTTTTTCACCGGGAAGCAACAGGGAGGCATGGGACATAAAATATTAAAACTCTTCTGTTGTAGCAATTTGTCACAACAACCTAGAGACGCAGGCAACGTAAAAGGCTTGGTAACACAGCGTGCTTGACCGCTGCTTACGCTGCTGCGGCTGCGCAAGGCGGGCGGGTATCGCGTGAATATTCAGGGTTTTAACGGAGGTTTCTTTTCGTCATTGTTGTCTCATTAAATATTATCAAAGGAGGCAATGATCAATCATCTTTTGTAAAAAGCTTAAACCAATATCGGGTCTAAATCTTATTTAATCATTGTTCTCGCCGGCTGTCCTCACTTTGTGTAGATTATTGAGTTGACAATGATTTTAGAAACGTCCGGAGAATCGCCCTATAGTACATAGCGACGCGCAGCGGTCGCGTTGCGTGGCGTCCCGGTTGCGCCACGCACGCTCGCTGTGTGATCAAGACTTAACTTAAGACGGAAAGTGACTGCAAGTAAGTGTAGAACGCTATACCCTCTATGTTGACCAGTGCCTTTACCATGAGTTTACACGACCGTACTAGTTAGCTAGCGACTGCGTAAAAAAGTAAAGATGTATATGGGCAAAAGTACACCGCCTCTGGCGGTTACCCAATAGAACAAAGAATCGGCATACTAAATCGTTCGCGCAGTCGCTAGCGAGTACAGTCATGCAAACTCATGGTAAAGGCACAGATGCAAAATTTCCCTATAGGGACACTAAATATCTGGAAATTCGCTTGGATTATTATGTATATCACTGCATACACCATTTCAAGCTCTAAGCTATTTACAGAGGGGGAGCGATATTGTGCTGTGGCCGGGATGTAGATGACCTAAATTCCTGCTCTTTGGTTTCGTAAACTACTACGAAGCCCTAAAACGTCAAAAATTACTCTTAACAAGGCTACATATACAGAAAAAGCAATAAATATAGGTCAGTATAGCAGGTCTAACCAAAATCTGGGTTATTAGGGCATACTCTACCTACAGACATTTCATGAACACAAAGGGTTAGGATTTTGGCGAGTAATGTACCCCGGACTCAGGCTAAGGCTACTTACTTACTATTTGTAATATATATGTATCTGTCACCGAGGTTTCTAACCATTTATCTTACAAAAACGATTTCAATGATGATTCTACATCCCATTCCGTAACTGTTTGCTTAGCTGCGTAATAACAGATACACAGGTAAATTATGAGAACTCTGTAAAAAGTATTTTCGTGGATGTTCACTGTAGAATACAAATATCTGGTGTTTAAATTAAATACAGTGTGTGGTGACGATGCGCCACTACAAGCTCGTAGTCGTCGTGTAGTTATTCATTGCTTAAAATGCAGCTAGGCTACATTAGTAAGCAAATAGTCTACCGGGCATCCCTCACTTAACTATTAGTTACACACTTGTTATTTTATAAGTTTGGTTATATTGTATCAAAAAAGTGAGATCAACATTTGTGGAAGACAGGTGGCACAAGTTTACCGCTGCTCCTTCTGAAGCTGTTCCCGCCGCTGCCTCGCAAACCGAGCTCGGAGCTTCGTTATAGTAGAGTTTGATAAAGTACCAGGTACTTTAAATATCGCCTGCAATTTAATAAAAAACGTATTACACAGATTGGTTAGTTGGTTCTAAAAACAAAATATATTACAACTTCCCAAGTATTGCAATATTATTCCCATGCTTAAATTAGTATTAGGTAGTAATTTTAAATGAAGCCTGGTAAAGGTATCCTGACTGAACTCACCTGCATAAATTCGTGGCAGTGCAGAGCACTTGCGTTTTTCACAATGGCTTTAAAACATTCTGCTAGTGATGTGAAGTCATTACAACACATTATCGCTGTTCGGTTGGATTTTATTAGTGTCAGACAAACTCTGAATAGAATTTTAGAACCTTCATAAAATAAACAGTCCCAAATCCGTAGCACAGTCTCTATGGGCAGGACTTCAGCAAACAGACAGACAAACCATTTGGTGGTGATTACAGCCCAGGGGAGTCCTGCAATTTGATCGCATATTATGGATGTAGAGTGATTGTGGTTTTCATTAAGGACTACATTAGGGTTTGAAGTGATTAGACTGTAATTGTTTATAATCTTATATTTCTGCCCAGTATTTACCATGCTCTGGATGATACCAAACAGTTTCATCAACAAACATGGTCAGGATAAGCTGCAAAAGTTTACTAGATACCATGTATATTTTCATATGAATCTAAGTTAATAAAATCACTGTTATGATTTTTGAAACACATTTTCTCTCAAAAAGCCTATAACTTTGAACCAATATTATGTTAAAAGGCCAGATAATAAAATCTAACTATTAAACTTTAGACAGAGACAAAAATATTTTCGAGCAATGTACTTTGTAACTCCCGACGGGCAACGCAAAAGAGGCGTGTTACAAGTTTAACATGTGTGTATGTGTGTCTGTCTGTGGCATCGTAGCTCTTAATGGCATAAGTCTTGATGGCGGAGATGGTTCTTAGCTGTTTTGTGTCTATGGTTATTTAATTTATTGATATTATGAAGTTATAAAAACCAATTTGTTTAAGGACTAAGGATTATTATAATTTATATCATACCTACATACAAATTTTCGTTCCCATTATCCCTTAGGGGAACATTTCCGGAATAAAAACTATACTATATCCTTCCTTGAGATATTAACTATCTCTTTGCCAAATTACATTCTATATCTGTTAAGCGGTTTAAGTGTGAAGAGATAACGTACAGACAGAGTTACTATCGTATTTATAATATTAGTATGGTTATATTGTCAGGAAATACTTTGATTTCAAGGGCATAGATCATGCAAGGTTAGCAGCAGTTATATCACAGGTGTGTCCATACATACGCAATAAAAATTGCAGTAAATATAGTTTTTCAGTCCCACATTTTCTCATGTAGGTGTAGAATACGGTGAAAATATTTGTTTTATCAGATAATAAACAAACCAACTTTATTAGAACAAAATATTGAATAAGTCATATAAGCTCCAGATTGGTAATATAGTCAGATAGTCACCAGTGGCGGCGTGTCAAAAATTTTCTTAGGGAAGCCGGAAATAATTTGCCTTTCTTATTCTTCATGAGCCGTAGTGAAAGAACTGGACTGGCTGAATATTAGGCAAGCCGGTGGGAATCGAGTTGTATGGACGCTTCGCCACTGATAGTCACAATAGTTACTGTTGCTATCAATATCATAATATAGTTGATATCAATATCATAATGTTTTAGCACTCAACTAAGACAAATGAAAATTATCATGTTTTTGTTATCTATTGTTGATAATATTACGAAATTTGTAGATGCCTACCCAGGTTTATCACATGTTGATGAACATCTGGCACTTTAGATTTGACAAGTTCTGATAATACTTCTATATCTACTATCAAGCCATCCATAGTCTTGGTGTAGTAGTCAGGGAGAATCTTTTCAACTAGGACTTTCAGCAGCCAGAATGATATCTCCTCGCTTTTTGTTGATAACAGTAATAAACCTGAAATTAATAAAATTGTAATTAGTTTAGTATACCTATGTACAAAAACATTATTCCTTTTTGTGTATGACTAAAGGGTGGGTTGCACCAAATTGTAACATTCATTAAAATCTTGATTGCATGGCATCTTTATCAATTTTGTATGAGATGACAGCTGCCAGTGCAATATTTAAGGATCCTTATCAGTTAAAGAACGCTCATCTATTTACGCCATTTTCTGTTTGATTTGACACGCATCTTGACATATTCTCAATGTTACTATCTAGAACAGGACTATTGCGACCTTATGCCATAAACTTTGTACATAGTTTTTGTATTTTTCATTAAGCAATGTCCTTTCAAATATCACTCCAAATCAACCATTTTAAAGCTAAAAACTTGTTTTTTCTGCTTAAATTTTACTACACACAATAAAATCAAAAAATGGCTATGTTACTACAGTGGAATCCGGATAAAGCGACAGTCAAGGGACCGGTGACATTACGTCGTACTAACAGGACGTCGCACAAAATGGACAGCTTTACTTTGAAAATGTTTGGTATCAAATCAAATGTATGGTGATTTCGAAGTTGTTAAAAGTGGTAAAATGTTATAATCGGAGTTGTTATAAGCGGATTCTACTGTATTTAAAACTAATAAAATTATGGCAGCCTTTAATAACCTTATTGGTATTATAAATACTTTTGTCATAATTTGTAATCAAAACATTTTAAAACTTATAAGGCCTCTTAATGTTGATTGGTCTGTAATTGTAACTTGGTGCAACTCACCCTAATCTTTAAGCTGAATACTACTTGTAAAAATACCTGCAATGTAATTGAGACCCTGGCAGTAGCCAACTGCCCGGTTGTTGTGAGCATAGGCAATGAGTACATGGAACAGGTGTGTCTGGTGATTAGCTTCCTTTGTGAAATAAATATTATCTGGAAATGTCCTGGGTAAATCTGTCTTCACTAAATCTACTAATTCCTTTTCAAATGTTGTGTCTAGTATTTTGTGGTAAAGGTCAGGGCTTTGGTCTTTCATTTTTTCTGCTTCTGATATTGCCATCCATACCGCAGGCCTGTGTTCACCTATAAAGATATTGAATGATAAATATTCACACTACAATGATAATGGTACAGTATTGCCTTAATATGAACAATTGAACAACTATAAATATTTACTTGGAATTCCTTTGCGAACATATCTTTTGACGGTGGTAGTGCGTTTGACCGACTTTCCTTCGCCTAGAAGTGTGGACCATTTCTGAGCTCGGGTTGCCAGCACTCGCAAGTACACGGACATAAACTGTTCATAACTCTTGAAATCAAAATCCTCATGCCTCTCAAATCCATATTCGTCGACTTTGCTGAAATATAGTTGGGATCTGAGTCAGTAGGTCGTTGAGAGTCGTAAATATAAACCTTTATTAAACGTATAATTACCTGAAGTTGGACTCTGCCATGTTTCAGCTAGATTCGCTACAAATTTATCATTATTTAATATTGACAAGAAACATTTTGTTCACAGAAAATTTTATTACGCCCCTAAAATATAAGAAATTCTTGTAGAAGCTTTTTTTTAGCACATGACATTCAGACAATCTGAATTTCAGATAATGGTCTTATACACACTCTTATCTAGGATGGTCTTATTTTTTTTTTTTTTTTTTTTAAGGCATCGCGCTTCTGGCGCATTCAGCCAAAAAACGAGGAAACGGAATATTTTCAGGAATATAGGTCGGAACGGAAATTTAGAAAGGAAAAGGTCAGGAAAGGGCAAAATTATAAATATATGTATTAGAATTTGATGTCATTGAAAGATAAAAATGAATACAAGGCTTTAAATATATACAAGGATTTGTCATGGATATACAGGAGTGATGGAATAGATACAAGGATGGTCTTATTAATAATGTCAAAAATGGTACAGGTACTTAGTATAAGTCTGGGGCGCTACCGCGAGCAAACGAAGTTTTTGCTCTCTGTCGCACTTACACGTTCGGACGAAAGTGCGACAGAAAGGGAAACTTCGTTTGCTGATCGCGGTAGCGCCCCTGTGTACAGAATACGTTCTAAAACAAGCAAGAGAGCTGTGCAAGAAAGTACTTACCTCATATTTACTAAGAATTAAAAAGAAATTGCTACAAAAATTTATTGATATTTAATATGTCAAGATTAGGTGTATAATACTCATCGTTCTCCTAACAGTTTCCGGTTGTATCCTAAAGAAGTAAAAGTAAGGTCTCAAGTTTTGAGTCGTGTTTTGGAACGTAAGTAGACCGTTTAGTTAAGGCGCAATTAAATTTAAATCATGATAGATGAGTTAAGGCCAGCAACATACATTCGGAATGCCATTTCGGAAAAAAAAATTAAAATTCCGAAACTCAGTAAATCTATACAAACTATGAAACTAACCTAATAGTGGTGTAGTGGTTATATTTTCTTTGATAGTGGTGTTCTGAGGGGCTACCGCGAACCACAAACGAAGTTTTCTCGCTCTGTCTCACTTATGTGCAAACTTGCAAGTGCGACAGAGAGGGAAAACTTCGTTTGCTATCACGGTAGCGCCCCTGTTTGATTTATTCCTATTCCAAATGTATGTGGAATATGTGACCGACCTCTATGTATTTGTGGCATTAAGGGTCGGTTGCACCAACATGCGATCAAAGTTTTCACTCTCTGTCGCACTTGCACATTCGGACGTAAGTGCGACAGAGAGGGAAAGCTACCGCGACAGCAAACGAAGTTTTCCCTCTCTGTCGCACTTGCAAGTTTGCATATAAGTAAGACAGAGAGGGAAAACTTCGTTTGCTGTCGCGGTAGCGCCCCCGGCTGGTCATCGTCAAATATGGCGCCAGCAGCTGTCATCTCATAGAAACTTGTCAAACTTTCCATACAATCGGATTTTAAGGCTACACTCCCTACTTACTGTCTAGGGTCGCCAACTTTGGGGTTATACCCTAAATTTAGGGGGAAATAAGGAGCACTTAGGGTTTTTATTTTATTTTAGAGTCCGACCACGCGAACTCTGCAAGCAGTTGCTGTCTCAGATAAACTGCAGATGCTTATTACTATACAATAAGTAGCTTTTGTCTCATTCCAAGTTGATTTTAGAGAGTTATTGTTAAAAATAAACTGTGATTAGGTTAGGCTAGTGTTGTAATTAAATGAAAAACAAAACATGTCGATATTTTATCGATGTCAATTATGTATAGGCATTTATATAAACTATTATTACATTACTATTTACATAGTAAAATGACAATTTCAGATTTCCGGAAAAAATATTTACATTAATAATGGATTGACTTGGCGTAGTACAGGGAGCAATAATTGGCATCAGTGAACAAGCAAATGTCAAAAGGGGAAAGCTTCATGTTCGTGTCCATTTAAATACACAACTGTTATATTCATGAACCAGTTTTATTTATTCTTATATTTGCCTGTGCCTGTCTCTCCTGTAGACAGGTATAAAACATGAACATAGACGAATGTTCGGTATGTTATTTACTCTGTTTTAATTGTCTACACTATTTGGTATATCGTTTATTAAGAATTGCCGATGGTAACCTCTTTTCTAGTCATGAGAAATTATATTCAATTCAATTCAATCATTTATTTATAAAATTTTACATGTCAAATAAATATATGTGATTACATTTAGTGTTACATTCATTAGGTACATTATCATAATAAAGGTTAAAGGTTATACGAGCCCCAATGCAAATGAGTACGTCTGGTAGGAAAAAAATGTACTAAACTAACGTTAACCTAAAAATTCTGGGGGACGAAGGTGTTTGGAAGAATTAGCAATATAAAAACAGTATAAGTTATAAATCGTATTTTATTTATTCAATGAAAAAAAAAACGAACTTTCCTTGGTAATAAAAAAAACATTGTTTCACCAATTGTACTAAAATGCAAAAAAGTTCGTCTTTAGTGTTACCGACGCAGATTAGAACGTCTACCACTTGGTGGCGTCTCCTTTTGCATCTAAAACGGCTTTAATTCTGAGCGGCATTGTATCTACCAGCTGTCGACACTCTTCCGGGGTTGTTTCATTCCAAACACAGGTAAGTTTCTCTTTAAGATCAGCTTTTGATCTGGACGGGTCCTTTCGCAACTTCTTCTTCATTTTCCACCACAACGTTTCTATGGGAGACAAGTCCGGGCTGCTGGATGGCCACGACATGGTAGGTATTTTTTTCTTTTTCAGCCACGCCATCGTTGCTTTAGCGGTATGGCATGAGGCACCATCTTGTTGAAAAGTATACGCATTTTTATACTTTAACTTACGTATAGACGGCAGCAAACTCTCTTGTAAGATGCTTTTGTATTTTTCGGCATTGACGGTTCCATCTATAAATTGCAGACAGCCGACACCCTGTGCCGACATGCAGCCCCAAATCATTAAGGAAGCTGGAAACTTTACCTTACGCTTAAGACAATCTTTTTGAAATGCCTCTCCTTTTTCGCGAATGACTTTACTTCGTTCATCGCCTACTGTGACTTCAAATTTAGATTCGTCACTCCATATAATTTTACGCCACTGATCGACGGTCCAATTTCTGTACTTTTTGGCGAATTTCAACCTGTTAGTTTTCTGCCGTTGTGTAAGTAACGGTTTCTCTTTAGCAGTGTAAAAACCGTAGCCCATCCTCTTCATCACTCTCTTGCAAGTATCCACTGAAATGTTTTTTTTAATTGCGTCACGCCATAGTACCGTAAGTTCTCCAGCTCTTGCACGACGATTTTTCTTGATGATCTTCCTCAGAATCCTGTTTTCTGCTTTAGTAGTAATTCGTGGGCGGCCGGATTTCTTTAAACAAGAAATTTTGTCGTGTTTTCGATGATGCTCGATGATAGTTTGGATTGTAGACCTTGGCATAGAAAGGTCCTTGGCAATTTGGTACGTAGATTTGCCTTTATTGTTACTGGAGATTATAATTTTCCGCACTTCTTCAGTCACTGGCTTACCTCGTGCCATCTCGATAGAAAAACGATTTGGAGTAATAAAAAATTAGGCTGAATTTGCCCTTTTATATAGTGGTTTGTCATTTTACATGACAGAGAATATTCCGTATTCAATTTGAAAATAATATTTTATATTACGAACCCTGGTAAACAGGTTTTATTTTAAATAGACGACCTATTTTGCCTTAAATATGAAGCAGACGTAATTATTTGCGTGTGAGATGTAATATTTATAATTAAATTATTTTAAAATAAATAACGAGATGTACACTTTGTACAACTCAAAACTAAGCTAGCTTTAGTGACATTGCGTCTAGTGTATTCCATTAATCATCAAAGTCGATTCGGGTAGAAATACTAGTTTTTGAAAAAAAATACGCATGCAGAATTGCGACTAGACGAGCTATTTTGCATTGGGGCTCGTAGTGCAAGGCTGGGCAAGCGAACCGATTTCATTTTGAAATAAACCTACTTAGCGCAGGTGTTAGTTCTCGAAAAAGGCATCGAGTGTGTAGTAGGCTTTGGATGCCAGTTTCATTTTAAGTTTTTTTACTGAATGATCCATAACTAGTAGCTTGTCTTATTTCTAGCGGGATTTTATTATATACCTTGGGTCCTACCGTGTGTATACAGTTTCTGGATTTGGCAAGTCGTGTTTTTGGTGGATAAAGTTCACCGTACCTTCTTGAATTCGCATTATTGCCGGTCGGAAATTGTTTTAAATTGCGTCTTACTTATTTTGCTACTTCGAAGATGTATAGACTGGGTAGGGTTAGAATTCCCGTTTTTTTTAACAGTTCCTGAGCTGGGTTGTCCCATGGGACCCCAGATATGCAGCGGATCGCTCGTTTTTGGATTCTGAATGGCCTTAGTCGGTCCGCAGCGTCACCCCATAGGTCGATCCCATGTGTAAGTATGGACTGAAAATAGCCGTAATAGGCTTTCATGATGTTATTAAAATTGAGGCTGGGGCGAAGCAAGCGGATGACAGGCGGTCACACAGTTGATCTATATGTGGACTCCATAATAATCAGACATGATGATTTAAGAATAATAATTATATTCAGGTACGGAACCCTAATAAGTATGGCTTATGATACAATTATTTCTTAAGTTCGTGGTTGGGGGGATGACTAAAGTTATTAATCGTTTTCACGTAAATTGCGATTACCTACTACAGTATTTATATGTATATATGTAGGGAATATTATAATCTTGAGTGCAGTTTATAATTGTCTTGTTACATAAACATAACAGCTTATGTATTTAATTAAGTGAAAACTTCATCATGTCTAGTATTAAAATAAAATTAACTTACAAAAATCGAATAAATACATGTTAATTAAATATCGATGTCGGTATTTTGTAGAGAATTATCTTCCGTTGCACTAACTCGCCATGAAGTGATCAAAAGTGGGGACAGTGACAGATAAGACGTGTTAGATAGCATGGTAACTATCTCCTTCTTACTTATTGAGAAGTGCGTTAGGTGAGAATAAATCGGAAGTATGGAAAACGTGCAACTTAATAGCGCTCATCTGCTTTACTCCGAGTCTGATATCTGTGAATCTAGGGGTAAAAAAATATTGCAGTTGGTAACCATCTAATACTGTCACTGTCACTGTCACTGGTTGCTTTGGGCTGGCTAACTTTTAGCTTTGAAATTATTGTTTTAGGATTAGCTTAGCGTTTCATTCATTTAAGATATACTCATTGGTTCTGAATTCCAAGAGTTGTACCACTGTCGACCAGAATTGGCTGCAGTTACATGTTCGGTACAAAACCCTTAAGTCGCTTAAACTACAGCAATGGGTCCACCGCCCGTCGTTACAGGAATTTCTCCTAAAGAAGGACCTCCTGGCACCAGAGTCACTATTCGGGGCGAATTTCTCGGAACGAGCGCAACGGATTTAATAGGCAAGTCATAATATCGCAGAGGTTTTTAAATTTTCATGTATTCTATTTGCAGGGGCGGAACATCCATTTAACATCATTCAGTACTATATTTGTACTTTGTGGCTCATATAATATATAATGTAACTGATATGGTTTCGGTATACATTAGAATCTGGATACAGTGATAATCAAGGGATCCGTGATATTATGTAGCACTATCAGAATGTCGCAACATACATTTTGTATGATGAGGGGATTTTCGATGTTATTACAAGCGGTAAATCGTTATATGCAGAGTCGTGATAAGGGGACTCTCCTAGTTACACATTCTGGATTGATAATTATGTAACATATATTTGGCAAGGCAAAAACATTAAGAAGAATCATATAGCTTTAAGAAATGCAGTTATAGCGCATGTTTCTCTACATAAGTATTTTATAAATGATGGATGCTATTATAAGATTATAAAATATACAATGTAAATACTTTATATTTATTCAATATTACTTTATTCTTTATTAACAATGATGTGTATAATGTATAGCCAAGGTAATTGATTGCAATGTATCTTTTTATAACTAGTTTTGTTTACAAAAATTTATATTATTCTTATTTGCATTGATTAGATCCATTTTATAAAATAAATATTTGAGGACAAATCCAGCTAGTCCCAAACTAAGCATAGCTTGTACTATGGGTACTAAGCAACAATATACTTACTTATATAGACAAACAGGTACTTAAATACATAGAAAACATCCAAAACTCAGGACATTAAAAAATGTACAAGGCAAAAGTCCTTCCAAGCAGCTCTAACTGCATATAATGGTTATATTGCATCAAGTCTTAGATATGGTGTTCTAATCTAGCAACTCAGTAGACAAGGGCAAACTATTTTTAATCCACAAACACTGTTAAGGGCCATGATCGGCTTACGGCAAACTGACTCTTGTCACCTTACTTTATCAAAATCTAACTCTGAGATGTTTAATATATTTATGAAACTAGTGTGTTTGTGCACCAACATAAAGATATGTTCCAACTTAAACAAGAATCAGTAACCCATAAAGTAATATCTCAGTACAGACATAAGTAAAACAGCCCACCTGCAAGGTTGTAACTCATCTCCAAAATGTTTACATGATGTGTATATAGAGAGATATACAACAAATTACCGGACTCCTTTAAAGACCTGAACCTCAACAGATTTTAGGCAAATGTTTTTATTGCTTAACTAGCGACACGCCCCGGCTTCGCACGGGTGCACTATTTAATAGATGTTATTATACATATAAACCTTCCTCTTCAATCACTCTATCTATTAAAAAAACCGCATCAAAATCCGTTGCGTAGTTTTAAAGATTTAAGCATACATAGGGATACAGGGACAGAGAAAGCGACTTTGTTTTATACTATGTAGTGAAGGATTATTTTCTGGACATGCCTTAATTGCTAAATAATAATGTATTAATTAATAATAATAATAGTATTTAATATGATTTGATTATATTCTATTTTGTTTAGTTTTGTGATATGTAATATGTGTACATCTGTAATGGTAATATTTAACCTGTTGTCTAGTCCCTGGGATCCCAGGAATCATTACAAAAAAAATGCTATTGTTTATTTTTTTCGCCGGGAGACGACGGCTTAATGGAACCAGCTGTGTAACAATGTTAGCAATAAGACCAGCAAAATTAGAAACCTAAATATGTCACACAAGAAATTTCATTTCATTTGAACAAAGAAACTTGGCAGTTTAGAGCCATTTTCAAGAAATATTAAATACTAGCGACCCGCCCCGGCTTCGCACGGGTGCACTATTTAATGGATGTTATTATACATATAAACCTTCCTCTTCTATCACTCTATCTATTAAAAAAAACCGCATCAATATCCGTTGCGTAGTTTTTAAGATTTAAGCATACATAGGGATTTAGGGACAGAGAAAGCGACTGTTTTATACTATGTAGTGATATTCATTCATATTACTTTATGTCACGCGTGACCATAAAGTGGCAATTACCATGCCGAATTTCCCATTTCTTGGCCGGGCGGATACATAAAGTTTTGTACTTACGATGGGCGGTAATAAAGAAAGTCTCAGTTCGCATGTTTATCGTCAAATATGTGCAATCTGACACATTCTTCGTTTTACCGCCCTAGGTGAGTAATGTACTATTGTGATTAGGTATTACTTAAATTTTCAGGTTTGATCATATGTGGGTGTGATTGTCTACTGTCTGCCGAATGGAAGAGTAAGAACAAAATAGTGGCGCGTTCCGGAGCGTGTAAGGGGCGAGGGGACATCATCGTCACCACGAGGTCGGGTGGAGAAGGCACCTCCACTGTACAATTTAGAGGTTGTGTATACACTTCAGCACACTCAAATAGCTGTGATTATAATATTGTTTATGATTATGACAGTTATACAGTAATCTGTCAGTAGTTATCATAATTGATGATAATGTAAGACCAGTCTGGTACAGATTAATATGTATTAACATAATAATATACATGGTAGTATTCGAATACTCATAGTTTCCTTTTATGATAAATATCTTAGTGGCAAAATCATTACTTGTGTTCCCACATGTGAGGACCTTTATTATTTAGTTTCCTCTGATTTTCTGTGGTTATTTAAATTTGGTGCATTTGCTGGTTATATAAATAAAATCAGAGTAGGTACAGTCGAGGGCATAAATATATACACATTTTTGGACCTTATTTCAATGGGATAAGGTGAAAAAATGTACACGTATTGGTGCCCTTGACTGTACGTAAGTAGGTAGACATTTCAATATTGTGTTAATGAATGCAAACTAAGCTTGATGACACAGCTTGGATGTTAGATGCAAACATGAAGAAACACTATAGCGCTACTACTTATATTTCTGTTGTAGGGTACCACGAGTCAATAGGGCCAGTGAAGGAGAGCGCGGTGTGGGTGGAGGAGGCGGCGCCGCCCTCGCTGCCGTGGGGCCGGCGGCCTATGTCTCCCGCCGCCTACACGCCACCCGACCCGCTGGGGCTCTCCACTGAGGGAGACGACTGCAAGTTCCCTGAGGAAGAACTGCTTGAATTATTCCCCGATGGGTAATTGTTCTTCAAGTTTCATTTACATGACGTAATATTGATTACATTAACCATTTATCACTTCAAATATGAGAATCAATTGTCAGTTTTATCCATCCCAAAAAAATTACGATTTGAGATGAACGGATATATGATGACATGAAACTTAATTATCGTCTGTATTACTTCAGGTCCGGAAAACTTTCAGATGAAAACTTTCAGCCGGGTTGGTATCTACTGGAACACCACAGCAATACTTCTTTCGAAGATCTTAGAGCTGGCATGGTGTTTTTACAAAGAAAGGTAAATACAATTTAACTTATTTATTTAAACATAACATTGTGGTTGAACATCAAATATGGTTTGGTGAGCAACTTTTTTTATAAATTTCATAGTACTTGAAGGGAAATATTGAAAGACTTAGGCTCCCAGCAGGATTCGAACTGCGACATTCTGGTATTCGCGGCCGCCGGCCAGTCTCTCTAGCTACTGAGCTAACGGAGCAACCAAGCTCGGCCCCCAAATTCGGTGCCTAAATTTTTCAAATTTCTCTTTACTTTGGAATTAGTAATTTGCGTTAGCAGCGTTATTGGGTAATGCAAAATTAGTTTTTTATAAATTATTAGGTTGAAAGTCAAAAGGAGGGTCAGTTAAGCTTTCTAAAAGCAAACACTGGAGCAGTTATGGACCAGCTAGATCGTTTGGTACTGCTGAAGAACATGTATGAAGAGGATCAAAGAAAGAGTGGAAAGGAACCGCTACCTAGTTTGCAGGCAGCAATAGAAGGTTTGCATATAAAGCCCGACCAGAAATATATGACTACTATCAAGAGGGTGCTATTATTCTCATTTGTATGGCAACAGGTCAGTAATGTCAGTATAGCCGGAATAATGACATTTTGACTTTTTTACCTGTCAGTTCTGATGTTAATTTTGCAATGTTTTGTAGCAAAATAGTTTTATTTCCTGAGCGTTTTTTTTTCAGAATATTGACTGAATCATGTTAGGCTATTTTGTCATTTATTATTTAATATTGAACATTTTACTATTGTTCAAATGAACTACCACAACACTAACAACAGTGAAAGCCCATCATTAAAATTATTGCCAGTGTAAAAAATTTGTTCCAATGAAATTCTGTAACATGGCTCATGGTCAAATATTTCTGGTCGGGCTTTATATTATTTTTTTACTACTTTTCTGTAAAACTTGTATGTACACAGAAAAGTATGACAGTGTAGCAAGTAAACAAGTATAAAATCTTACTGTGAAGAGTGTCATGAAAATGAATTATATCTGACTTCCGGGGCATTAGTAACAAGTTACAACTATCTACGCTCTCTGAATCTCCTGAGTAAAGAATGGTTCATTGGTCTATTTTTCAGCTCTTGTTGCATATACTGGGTGAAATAAGTCATGATAAAAAAACTGACTTATATATCCTATCGTTCAGATATCTTTTATTATGGGACCAAACTTGTTCACGCGAGGAACTGTTACGTACATTTTGATCAGTCGATCGTAGACGATTCTGTTGACGACGAAAAACTGTTGTTTCATAAAACAGTTTTTCGTTCGGAGAATCACAGTCATCGACAGATTCACATTTTATTATTTTGTATTTATAAAGTAACTTTAATTCCATCCTGTATGTACATAATTACACTGCCTAAAATTAGTTAGGCTCTTTAAGAACTTCATAAACTTTCCAAAAGAGGTATATAAAGTAATTTTTCGGTACACCAACTAACTCATCAAAGCTCATCAAAGTCATCAATCAAAATTGATAAACTAATCAATGTTGATTGATGAGCTTTAGATATCATAACAAAAATAATATTTTAATTTTTATAAAGAGATTGTAAAAACCTAGCCTGAGAAGGAAAATAAATAAAGAGAATAATAATAATAAGACGTTTATTTAATGACTGTGTACATGGCAATTTACTTATTTGCCTTGGCTTTGCTTAGTTTGGGATTAGGTTGATTTGTGTAAGATTGTCCACAAATATTAGTATTAGTATTAATTTACAGGTACTAACACAATAAAACAAACTATACAAAATAATTGAAAAGGTAGGTGGCTCAGCTAACATACATGGGTAACATGGGTAATTAAATTAGTATATACATTAAGGAGCTTGTCACACAGGTGATCATGTTGCTCCATTATGATAAACATATATATTTTTCACACCTGCTATTCAGAAAAGAGTTATTGTTGCCTTCGAATGAGGGATCAAAGTTGTACTTTTCTTCCGTCATTTGAGGGCAACAATGGCTCTTTTCCTTATAGAAGGTGTGAAAAGCAGTATGTGACACTTTGTAGTA
Organism: Epiblema foenella; assembly: GCA_963556455.1. Taxonomy (NCBI): domain Eukaryota; kingdom Metazoa; phylum Arthropoda; class Insecta; order Lepidoptera; family Tortricidae; genus Epiblema; species Epiblema foenella. The sequence goes on from OY747095.1 coordinate 18,899,046, forward strand.
AAATCATTTCTAAGATATTTCATGTTTTTAGCAGCGGGCCTCACAGACGGTATGAAAAGTAGTATGTGTCACACGGTAGCAAAATTATTTCCGTCTTGGGCGTGAACACTTGAATCCCTCGCTACGCTCAAGATTCTACCTTAGAATCCCTCGCTACGCTCAGGATTCTATTGTAGAATCTTTCGCTTCACTCAGAATTCAATATACCGCCCTCGCCGTAAATATATCATTTTGCTCCCTTGAGACACAATCTACTATTTCATTTATTTATTTTATATGACGGTTTATAGGTAATTACGAGAGTCCCGTAGCGACGTCCGACGCCGCTAAAATACGGAAATTCCGATAGGTATTCAGAAAAGGAACAACTATAGGTATAGATAGATCTGCAATTTGTGCCTCTTTTAGGAACACCAAAAATATTTGAGAAAGGGGTCATAAAAATCGACAGTTCCTTTTCAGTGTCACATTATGCCGGATCAAAGCAAAGCCTAAAGTAGACTGTTAGTTAAGTTATCCGGACAGCGTGGATGCGACACATCATCATCATCAGTCGTTCCCTCGACGCTGAGGACATAATGTCCAATTATTACTGACCAGACTCCTCCATAGGGACCTTATGGATGGCCTCATGCAGATATAGTTGCAGGGCACCAGTGATTTGGGTGATCTAGCGGGTAGTCTGCCCCGGCACCTGTGGCCCTCAACTTTTCCCGTCATAATATTATTACACTGGCTATCCGAAGAACATCGTGAGAACTCCCCTTTCTTCACAGTACCCGTTTCACGATGCGCCTCAGGTAAGGAGGGACTCCATGATATTGGAGTGACATTGGGGCCCGCATTTTCTTATTGCTGCCTGATCCGGGAAGCGAGGATTCTTTCCAACATATTCCCGGTCTCGTCCAGTATTACAATGGGCCTTCACCCGGAAGGGGAGTCCGGTGGGCGATAATTTTCTTGGGGTTGTGGATATATGTTGCCGACTCAAACCGTATATTTTTTCATACGGAAGAACATACTACAGGTTTGAGTTCAGTTATTGTTTATTTTTATACTGTGTTATGTCGATTCAAAACAGGAGCCACATCGCGTGACGTCACGCGGCCAAAGTCACGCGGTCAGCGCACAGTAGTTTTTTAAAATCAATTTTTTAGTCCTTTTTCTTAAAAAATAAGAGATATGTTTTATGCAACTTTCCAGCATGAGACGAATCTTATGATATATCATCAAAATCGGACCATAACTGTAGATCTGATGGGGTGTACAAAAATCGGCCTCGCGTAATATATACATATATATATATATATATATATAGATATATGGCGGTTTGTGCAGAGTCGATAGTGCTCGCGGACTCCCTGTTCGCGGAGATCCTGGCGCGCAAGGAGAACGCGGACCGCACCCGCGAGGCGCTGCTGCTGCTCACACGGCACAAGTTCCTGTTCCAGCTGCCCGCCTCCATCGACAACAACATCCGCCGCAAGGAGTACGACCTCGTCGTTAACGACTACACGCGCGTCAACAACTTGTTCGGCAACACCGACGTGAAGGTGCGCTACACCTGTCTTTATTGTTTTTTTAAACGACCATTGTGGCAAACAAGCATACGGCCCGATAGCGCAGACACTGTGGCTTTTGGACGCTTTAGACTCGGGCGCGATATTGATTTGTTGACAGCTAGGCAAATTTGGGTCTCTCTACTTTCAACAAATCGAAATTTACCACCAAAAACAACACTAAGTAGATATGCACATCGTCTATAGCACCGATGTCGGGACGGCCATTGCGTGCTACATAATGTTTTGTCCATAGCTCGCTTAGGTGTGGGCTGCGTCCTCGTAGGTCACAGAGTAAAGATTTTATGGAGACCCTATACGCGTGCCACCGACGTACGGAAAAGAGATTATGCAGATAAATTGAGAACTTGTTTAATTTATAATGGTTGACTGCTTACCATAAATAACCTCCAACCTCTTAATATACAGTAGGAAGTGAATCATATCTTCGACTAGCGCTGCAATGATCAGTACTCAACAATTCGCATCATGATCGTTAGGCAAAAGAATATAACAAAATAGAACAATCTGAACAAAAATTTAATTACAGTGATTTGAGTTCGTACCTGGTAACTGGACTTGTGAAGATAGTTCGTCGTGAGCCATGTATGGGGCACTGGACTGTGAACGTATTAATCACCATTGAAATATTAACTGCTTAGTAAACCTGTGGCACCCCGGCTGTTCACGTGTTTTTGATTAGCAGTGCGTATATGTAGACGTCGGTGATGCTTAGATACCACTGACATTGTAGTTGTTATTATTTTTTCGATTAAAATAGGTTGTACATGTTAATGAAACTGGTCAGTTAAGACATTTGTGACGTACTGAAAGCCGATATCTAAATGCTAACTTAGATGTCAATATATTAATGACGATTTAAACGTAAACGTCTTTGTGAACACCTCGCCCGCGTATATATATCTGCTGCTAACTGTTCCCAGATAGCTCTACATAGTTGGGGCGAGGTCGATCTTAGGATTATCCCCAATTATTTATTTATTTTCTATTCATTTCTTGTCTTAGGCTACATTATTCATAATATTTATTATTATATTGTATTGTATATTATTTCCAAGCAGGTATCGTAATCCGAGCAAAGCAGAGGGTAGGTTACTAGCATGTCATAATTTGATGTATTAAATTATGGCCATTGTTCTAAATAAAAATCAATAATAACAATAGCCAAAGCTACCGTTTAATTTAATAAATATCAGACGCTTCGGATAGTGGCAAATATATTGCCTTCTTCATTTCTTTAAACTGTCAAGTAACAGATTTTTTCATTAAGCTTCGCCAAACTTTTGTTTTTATTAACAACCAATTTGTTGTATCAGTTATATAAAATCTGGCCATAGAATTAACATTTTACAAGAGATAACATAATCTTTATCAGCTCTTCTTTTTTGTAGATTAGTAAGAATATATTCTCTAATGCGAACTAAAATTTATATTAAAAACAACGGGTTCATTGAGAAAAGAAATAAAATGTCTGACGCTTATGACGGCAAATAAAGGGTGTAGGTATAGAAGTGATTGACGTGTGGTTTGTTTCACAAGAAACGGAGACAAACACGATTGACATCAGAAAACAAGCAAGTTTGTATAAAGAAGAGTGAAACTATGACTAGCACATCAAATGATGAAAGTTGTATACGACCATCTTGCTCGGTAATGGTATTATTATTTTATTTCGAGTTTGGTTAGATTGACCGAGCTATATGTAAGCTGTTTATCTATTTAATTATGGCTAAAATTGCCTTTAATTACAGCTTTTCCAGAAAATTCTCGCTGAAATCGATAAGAAAATAAAAGATTTAAAGGAAAACTTGTATAAGAGAATGAAAACGATGCCAGTGAATGTCCAAGAGCAGACTAAGTATATTAAGTAAGTATGATTTACATTATTTGACTAGTTGAACTAACTACTGATTATATCATACATAATGTACATAAACTACATAGTTGTAGTTTACACGACCAAAGCGGATTATACCCAAAACGTGTTCATTTTACACTATGGGCAAGGTAAATAGTAAGTGATGGAAGTTCATATGAAGCATGTTATATTTTTATGTTTATACAACACAGTTATTGACAACACAAAATGCGAAAGAGCGTGTTTGTTTGATAAATTGACGCACCAAGTCTTACTGTATTTTTGAAATACAGTAAGACTTTATTAATGTCTTTAATGTACAATAACTTGGTTAAGTTCGGATATCACTTTATTGAAATAATGATCCATTGTGTCAAAAAAATGTTTTATGCAGATTTTAGCAAGTTTCCTAGAGTAATTTGTTTTTACACGCCTGCCTAAAAAAGGAGTGTAATGTTTTCATAGTTCATGTATGTATGTGAGATTCTTTGTTCCCCCAGAACTTCTCAACACTTTAACCGATTTAGATGTGTGAGATTTCGTTCGAATCCTTACTTCATCCCGAGTAACATAGGAAAATAAAAACAATATGGCGGACTATGTATTCCATTTTGTGTGTTCTCAAAAAATATATTTTTTAATACAGTTGCTCTAAAAATGGTACCTACTTTATGGTGCTGTATATCATGCGAAAAGTGCTTTTTACTTTTCCATTTTTTTTTAAATTTACTGTTGGTCCAAACCAAACATCCAACGGAAGAGTTTTAGGTTCAATCAGTTTACTCATTCATTTAATAAAGCATTTGTAATTAAAACTATACTTCTATTATATTTAAAACATTAAAATTGCATATTAAACGGGTTAAAGGGTTCTCATATACTAAAAAATCTAGAACTGTTTTCAAAAAGTTATCTGATTGAGTAGACCAATGACCGGAAATGAGTATTATGCGAGACCTAAGATTAATAGAGTATTATGCAGGACCGCCGCGCCGGATGAATGAAAGCTTGTTTTTTTTTCGCCGCCAAAACATACATTAATTTACCAAAAAACAAAAAAGATTAATTATAAAGTTAAAAATAACTTTTTGTATGTTTAAATGTAATTAAACTACCACGTGACATAAAATGTCTCGCAAAATAATTTTGGTTTTGGCTGAATATGTCAGTATTCATACCATGGCTTATTGAAAAAAGTCTATCAATTAAAAGTTAAACCGACTTTTTAATTCCCGCCTCTCATTCATAATTTCACTAATTAATTTTGTAACGACGTATTGTTTTAATAATATTTTTGTGATATGTGCGATTTAGTGTAAGCTACGCCAGATGTAGACCAGGTACGTGCAAAGCCCACAGTGGCAAGTAAATACATTTTGTTGTGTCTCTCTTTTAATTACTGTTTTATTTTGTTTTCTTTCTCTGATATTTTTTCGCAACTGTATTAAAAAACGTCGTTTGATATACGTGCGGAAGTGTCATTTTCACTCGTCCCGAGTCTTGCCCCTCGCCTCACGGCTCGGGCCAAGTCAACTAGAGACTCGTGCGAAATGACAAACCTTCCGCACTTGCATCAAAATGTACTATTTTTCGATCTTATCAAATGGGGTATCAAAATATTCAAAATGGAATATTTGAAAAACGATTTCAGCAAAGTTTATAAAATGTATGTATTTAAAACATGTTTTTGATTGATTGAACAGGAAAATTAAAAATTGCGAAATAAAATAATAATTAAAAAAATTGAAACACGACTGCACTGGATAAAAGTTAATTAAAAAGATAAAAACAAGTTTCAAAATATAGAACGTACTGAAATCTAGTTTGAAGTCGGGGGACCTACTACATACCATAGGTACCAAAATATTACATAGGTCTCCCGACTGCAAACAAAATAGATTTCCGTAAGTTCTCTACTTTGAAACTTGTTTTCATCTTTTTAACTTTTATCCAGTGCAGTAGCCTATTTAATTATTATTTTATGTACTATTGTTAAGGTTGCTGATAAGTTTGAATTGGGAGGGCGACGCGGCGTGGGTCGCGATTACTAGCCGCAAGGAATACTTGCACAACCTCCTTGTTAAAGTGAAGGATCACTTTAAGCAGATTGAAGACCAGGAGAATGCCGGTTAGTGACTTTACATGGCTTTATAACTGTAATCAATTAATTACACTTTAGTCCAGAGATTAGTCTTTCAATGGAATTAAACTGTTTTACATCTACCGATTTTTACATTTACAGCTTGATAGATTCCAACGAGTATAGCACATTATTGCCGAGGATCGGAAAGTAAGGGATTGCCTGACGAGGTGGTTTTCAGTCCGAGGTTAGTCGAGGCCTGACAAGAGAGCAAGTTAGGCAATCCCGGTTTCCGAATAGATATATATAGCGCATTTCTCAAACATTGTGAGGAAATAACACAAATACGTTATGATGTACCCAATGTCGATTTAGCAAAAAGCATTATTTCTACGAATTCTTTGAAAGGCAGTAGTGTTTACGCAGTATTTACACTCAAACTTGATTTTTAATGTTTATTTAACAATAAGTTGATTAATATTAAGTTAATTTAGTGCTCAAATAAATAAAATTGTAGCTTGTTATAAGTTTTAAATTAATTTTTCTTTTAATCATAGACAGATAAGCAAAAACATAAAATTTAGTAGAGGTGCGCACAAACTGGAGAAACGAGCGATATAAGTATGAACGTTTAAAAGTTTAACGCAACAGGGAATATCACGTACAACAAACACACTTCAACCTTATCCCGTAGTCTACATTACTCTCAGGAGCGTGGGTTAGCCTTTGTTGTAGTAGTGACTGGTGACTGGTGACACATACGAACACATAGATAATGTGAACTTATACTACTCATAGCTCGTACATAACACAACCATGGCTCAGCCGCGTTCGTGAGATAAAAGTACCTACTGTATTCCTCTGTATGTCAGAAACAGAAAATATTGTAAAGGTGCGCACAAACTGGAGAAATGAGCGGTTTGCGGGCGGTTTTCATTGGTTGAATGTTATTATTAACCGCCTTTAAAAAAAATAGGTTCTCAGTTTGACCCGTTGTATTATGTTTGTCCGCGATTATTCCTTTGTCGTTTTGATTTAATACCTAAGGAGCTGTCAGGTTTTTTAAAGAGTAACGCGGCAGTAAATACACACGTTTACGCTACAACACACGTGAACCTTACCCCGTAGTGTACTGTGTGCAGGGAAGCGAAAGGTGCGCGACAGCGAGGGCGAGGGTGCGTGGAGCGCGACGCGCGCGGCGTGGTGCGCGGCGGCGTGCGGCGCGCTTGCGGCCGAGCTCCACGCGCTGTGGCCGCTCGCGCGCCGCTACTTCGCCGGCGAGCTCGCCGGCCAGCCGGCCGACCCGCAGCGACACGCTGACCTCAAGGTCATTTTATGGTCTAGCTCAGGGGTCGGCAAACTGCGGCCCGCTTTGAAGGGCCAGTTGCGACTCTTCGAGGTCTCCTCAAAACTATAGAGAAAAGATCTGTAACAGATATTTGCGGCTGTGTGAGGTTTCCCAAATAGATTTTAGCCCTTTGGTTCTAAAGAACTGAATTTAGCTCTTTGGTTATAAAGTTTCCCGACCCCTGCCCTAGTATATGTATAGCTAGCAGAATTCTGTCTATTCTATCTACTGGTGAAAAAGAAGAGAAACTGGAGTTAGTATTCCGCAAGTCAACGTCCAACGTGCATATTTGGCGTAAAAAGGCGCTACTCTTACCACTCGTTGCTGTATGATGTTATTGATGTTTATAAGTTTTCGGATTTCCTATGTACTTTTTGCTGTATACTTCTGCCTGCTTATAATATATCGTAGAATGTGTCTGGAACTGGAAGTCTCCTCACACAAAACATATGAATATACAAAAGTTGCTCGTTTAATAGTATAGGATGAAAATGAAAACAAAATGTGATTGTGCCGCAGGAGATGATAATAGCGGGCGTGGAGGTGTTCGCGGAGCACATGCGTGCGTGCCTGCTGGCGGGCGGCGGCGCCGCGCCGGCCGACGTGCTGCGCGCGCGGCTGCTCGCCAACCTGCGCAGCCTGCGCGACGCCTACGACTCGTTGCTCAAGCTCGACCTGCCTTCGCAGGTGTGTACTTGTACCTTCCGTACTGTTGCCGTTCTCTGTTATCGTCCATTCACGGGAATTCCCGTGTACAACAGACGCTCTGCAATTTGGCTCGTTAATTTTGGCATTATTACTAACATAATATATCATCTGCATTTTTTTCGTGCCAAACACCAGCGTAGCAGTGTACCTAGTCGTCAGGAATGTCACAAAGCGGCCCATGAACGGTTATCTACCTTGTTTCGGGACGTTATGATGAATTCACTCGGTACATCCCATCCCAAGTGAAACTCGCCTGCGTGAAATTGGCGTTTACGAATAGTTATTATATCGATCTGCATTTCTATATCCGCTACAGCTAGCGGATTTCTTTGCGTTCAAGATACATTCGTTCATGGCGGGAATAAGTTGACAACTCGAGATGTTTTTTTGTCAAATTTTGAACTTAGGTTACATTGCATAAGAGTCAAATTTCTTCAATACTTCACCTCGACTTGTCAAATTATTCCCGCCATGCACGGAAATATGGTAATTGTCGGCAGCCGCTCAGCATAGTAGAGAAGGTGATCTTCGAGTACCGCGCGCACGGCATGAGCGTGTTCCTGCAGCGGGCGCTGCGCCGCGTCAAGGCGCTCGCCGACCACGAGACCTGGCGCGTCGACCACTTCTCGGACTACGGCGCTATCACTAACCTGGTACTCACTTATTATTAGCCTGTAGAATTTATTCCACTGTTGAACAAACGTCGTCCACCTATTCCACTGCCACTCTTACTATCCACCACTTCGTTTGATCTGCTTTCGCTCCGATGACTATTGTTTATGCCTGAAGAATGGTTTTACAATCGGAAATGAAGTGTCTTTTAACTTGGTAGACGAACACTACACCAATATAGGAAATATATACTGTGTCGGCAGCCGTCGCTCCTGGAGAGCGTGGTGAAGGAGGCGCTGAGCTCGATCGACAAGTGCGTGCTGGCGGCGGGGCGGCGCGAGAGCGCGCTGCTGGCGGGCGCGCCCGCGGCCGCGCTGCGGCGGCTGGCGCGCCAGGCCCTGCTCGCCTTCGTGGCCGTGCTGCGCGACCTGGCGCTCGAGCACGCCGACCAGGTACACCGCCATTACACGTGCTCACCGCTCACACTGGAAAATACGGGCTACCGATTTTGTGCTCACCAGTTGGCCCCACTGCGCTCCAAGTCCAGCTGTCAAAGTTTGTTATTGGTTGTTATGGGCGTGAAAACAAAGTTTACGTTGAAATCGTATTTAATACATTAATATCGTACCTACCGTAAAAAATCGAACATTCCGTATTGTAGCGCACTTCCGTTGTGTTCGGAAAAAAGTAACACATAAGTTTACGAACGATAAAATTGTCTAAAAAAACTGAAATTCGTTGACCTGTAATTCATATAACAAACTATGAGATTTGACATTTCGGAGGACTGACATCACACTAGCGCCTCTAGCGGCGAATTCATATGCGGTAGCCCTCATTGTACTGAGTTAGTGTGTGGATGTTCTTTTAATGCAGTGATCCACTGGCAAGCGAAACCGCCGCTAGGTCGACGAGCCCTCCGGCTATCGGACTGAACTGCCAAGGCAGCACCTAAAGAAATATCTGCTTAGCGTAAAAGTTCGCCATTGAGTTACCGCGAACAGGCGACCTAACGAACAGGTTAAATTGACATAGAAGATATTCAATTTGTGGTAGTTGGAATACACGTTGTTGATGTGCAGGAGTTGAACAACACGAGCCTGTCGGTGGCGCTAGAGGCGCGGCTGGAGGAGCCCCGCGGCAGCGCGCCGAGCTGGCAGCAGCGCCTGCTCATGGCCGGCGCCAACGCGCAGTACACGCGCCGCGTCACGCTCGACAACATCGCGCAAGCCTTCCACAGGTACACATCGCGGAAATAGGCTTTTCGACTCCAAATCATGACTTCATAAGAAACAAGAAAAAAAATGCCAAATGGTGAAAATCCTATTCAAATATCTCAAAAAATAACGATGGTACAACCGTTTGAATGTTACGCGGTAGAGAGAGAGAGAGCGCTCGAGTTCCGTGACTTCACGGACCTCGAGCGCCATAATAATTGACGATCGTTCCAATACAAAGATGCGTTTTGCGGAAAACGCACAGAAAATGCGCCCTCTTAAAACTTAACTTTGTAACTATTTATTCTTTTGAGGTACTTGTTTCGCCATTTGATTGAGAATTTGACATGTCTTCCAGAAAACTCGAACTCATTGGATTTCTTTTTCGATGCAAATCTCCCTATTAAAAAACCTTGGTGCGTGGATAAACTGCTCTTGGTCTATACTATCGCACATTCAATTTCAGCTACGGGCTGCCGGAGCCGACGGAAGCGCTCCAGGACACGAAGGACGCGCTGATCAGCCTCGAGAGCAACATCGCGGAAACGTACCTGGAGCACAAGGGCGACCCGCTGGTGGGCACCATCGAGCCCAGCATGTTCCTGGGCCGGCACCGTTCCGCCGGCGCGCTCGCAGAGGACGCGCGCCCCTACGTCTACGAGATTATCAATAACCTGATCGCCGTGCACGCCGAGGTAACCGCTATCATTGCAAGACAGTAAACATCGTTATGGCAGAGAGTAAACGAGGCAGTGTTTGTAGTAGAGGTATACGCGCGCAGGTAGACAGCGTCTGCGGCGCGGCGTCGGCGCGGTACGTGCGCGACATCTGCGAGACTGTGTGTGAGGAGCTGGCGCGGCTGGCGGCGTGCGGCGCTCCCGCCTCCGCCTCCGCGCCCGCCTCCACGCCCGCCGCGCGCGCCGCCGCCTTCCAGACGCGCCTCGAGTACACGCTGCTGCGACTCGCCTGCCAGCACTACCTCACCAGGAAGGCGGAGTGAGTACACATGTCAAATGAAATGAGGTGCCACCTCACGACATCGTAGTCGAACACGTTTCACTTAGTAGCCGTAGTTATGGATTGTTTGGCTGTTGTTGGTGATCTAGTAATTTTTATCTACACATGTAATCATGTCCTCTGAAATAAGATGAAAACTGTTATCAACGACCAACGTTACAACAATGCAGTTTACAGTTACAGCAGTAATGTTATAACGATATCGTAATGATAAACTTGCAAGTTTCCAATTAGGAACATCTCCCAATACACAATTTAGATAGGCCCCCATTCTAGTATCAATTGAAATTGAAATTAAGTAGATACGTAATGTGAGCGCGGTGGTATTTTTGACGTTTTCCTTCATACATCGAAAATTAATCACTCTAAAACGGATTTAGAATGTGTAACAAGTATTCAAAATTTTACGTCCCCCCATAATCAGCCATTTTTCACAGTAAATAATATTACAAGTTTCATTTTTAAATTTGCAATTAACTTGGGTTGGTCTTATTTACAACTATTAAAATTTTAAAATCTAGAGCATAAGAAGTTCCTGAGATACATATTTTGTCAGAGATGGACAGCCTGGCTTACACCAGAAGGGTTCTAATAGTACCTTTTTGGTACGGAATCCTAGAACCTGTTATGTTAACGATTATTGTTTAAATTGTCTTCTTAATATTTTTTTCTTTCTGTTCTTATAATTTAAGTGTTTCTTTTTCTTAATAATTTAAGTGTCATTTATAACATTTAATCTGCCTATCCAGGAATTACCTGATGGAAGCCCTAGCCGGCATTCCGCCGCTAGATTCCGAAGAAGATAAACAGTAAGTAGATTGTTTTTTTTTGTTGACTCTAACATATGATGTTTTTATATGAAGTATAAAATTTCCCATTGTGTGTCTCACTTGCGTCAGTGGCGCATGAACAGTATTCAAAGAATGGAGCTCCATGCTTCGTTGATGATATTGAAAGTCGTTGCTTTGTTTCAGGCGTTTAGACAGAGTGGTAGCGGACTTCAAGAAGAGAATGGAACTTCAACTGGCGTGCCTGAGCTGTAACGTGGAGACGGTGTAGCATAACCGGTACGCATCTGTATAGCGCATGTAGTAAATCATGTATGTAGATACATTTCAAGCTTTAAATCGGTACTATAATGTTTGTATTTTAAGCATAACCGTAACCAGTACTCATAATCACCAGCATAAATTAAATAATATTTTTTAATTTATAATTCACATTTAATCGAGAATATAACTATGACATTAGTATGTTATAAATAATTATTCAGTATATATTTTAAATAGCAACCTAGTTTCATTCATTGTTGTATCTTCTTGTAATTCTGAAAGAGAGATAATTAAATTAATATGCATATATTATTGGACGTGATTAAATTGAGAATGATGCAGCTATCAGCAGATGCATTTTGACGTAAGTACATGACGAGAGTGTTGAATCCAATCCCATGTACATATATATTAGAGTTTGGTGGCAGCTACCTCCTTTGCCATGGTGTGCAGCGCCGCGGCCATGGTCGCGCCCGTCTGGCCGACCATCTTGCTGAACACGCCGTTCGTGTTCTGCAGCAGCTCGTGCGGGTGCGCGTACTCCACGAGCCGCCCGGCGTCCAGCACTAATATCTATAAGTATCAAAACCACCGATTCCCATTAGGAAAGTTTTAAATTTTTACAGCTGTTAAAATGTTTATCTTACGGTTTTATCGTCAAAAATGTTTCGCAAACCTTGAAAGGGTGACGGTTACTTTGATAGCACGCTGTGAAAACTATAATCGTTATTTGCGTTGCAAGTTTGACAACTCGCGACACAGCCTGGGCATGGAGCTGGCAATGCTTGTATTCAAAAGCTGATTTCAGAAATGCATAGACCTATGCATTGCACCGCTCAGGGCCCTTGCGACCGGAGTACCCCGTGTGTTATAGAATACTCGTAAACTAAGCGACGAAACGACAACAAGTTTGGTTTTGGCTAAGTTTAAGTCATAACTATATATTTTCCCTTAACACACGGGAACGGCGGTTGCAACGCTGCTGAGCCGCACCCACCTATACACTTCCAAATAAATTGATAACATAATAGGAGATAAATTCTTTTTTACATTGCTAATAAAAACTGTTACGAAAATACTTGGAAAATAACAATTTATAATTTATTTAAGCTATTTTAATGACGCTGTTTGATCATAGTAATTCATGAGGTCAATATGACCTCTCAAAGCGTTGTTGCTAATTTGAGTATCAGTAAAGTACCGTATTTATCTTTTCAATACAAACATTGCCAGCTCCTTGCCAGGCTGCGTGTCGCGAGTTGTCGACCTCGCAGTGCAAAATACGATTACAGTTTTGACAGGTGTGGGCTGCGGGGCGACCTTGTCGGAGTCGATGACGGTGTTGAGCCGGTGCGCGATGGTGAGCACGGTGCACGCGCGGAAGTGCGTGCGGATGGCGGCCTGCACGAGCGCGTCGGTGCGCGCGTCCACGTTGGCCGTGGCCTCGTCCAGCAGCAGCACGCTGTTGGCGCGCACGATGGCGCGCGCCAGGCACACCAGCTGCCTCGTGCCCACACTGAAGTTGCAGCCGCCTTCCGCCACCAACTTCTTTAGTGCACCTACCGTGTACGAGTATCTTAGTCATTTCGGCACGCCGGTGGCTGGTGTCAAGCATTGATACCATCTAACTTGTACTGGCACAAACCAAATTAAACTAGCTAATCGTAGGTACATTATATATTTATATCTACTCAAAATTGACAAGTGTGAAATGAAAGCTAACAAAAAGTGTTTAGCGAAACAAACCGGGCTCCCCATCTTCAGATATAAGTTCTACTTTACTCAAGGCGTTCAGCAGAACGTCGTCATCGTATTCGTTAAACGGATCCAAGTTTTTTCGCATCGTGCCACTGAACAAGACTGGCTCCTAAAATTGGAAACGTTACAAATGCTAGTAATAAACCTTAAAAATATCATAAATTAAAATCAACTTTGTCTTGAACATACATACCTACATAAACTCACGCCTGTATTCCCAAAAAGGTACATGGAGCACATGAAAATTAATTCCAGCGCCACATTTAGCAACTGTAGATTTAAAGATGGGGAGAATGTGATATTGCAGTGATAGGTTGCTAGCCCATCGTCCACAGCACATTACAACCCGGTTCCCATCGTCGACTCTTACGACACCCACAGGAAGAAAGGGGGAAGTGCTGTTCTAACCCGCCATCATACGGAACACTTTGTCTTGAAACTACTGATATAAAAGAGAAAATCCCAGTATGAGAGTGCCCGTTCTTGCTGTTGATTTGTATAGTTAGATACGTTGGATCAGATGGATTTTTATCAGTAACGTATATTTGAGTTGTAAAAGCAATCAATAAGATTTACTTGCGGAATTATGGATATTTTTTCCCTCAAATCGTGCAAGCCGATTGTCGCTATGTTTACACCGTCGATAAAGATTGCGCCTTCCAAATAAGCAAGCCTGAACAGGGCCTGAATTATTGATGACTTCCCGGCGCCTGTCCGGCCTACGATTCCTACCTGGCAGACAAATTCATATTAGATCTATTAACTCACTCACTTTGATCGCTATAATATACTTTTTCTCAAACATGCAATGAAATATTGAGGTTATGTCCCTTATAATCGGTTGCGAAGTGCCACGTTTCGGGTGCTAGCCTAGCCCTGCAAGATGCTCTTTTTTAATATCCGTTCCACATTTATTTGTGACACAGCATCACGGCGTTCAGCCATAAGCAACTATTTGCTTTTTGGTTCGTCATGACATTCTGCCACTACGATTATTACAAAAATTTAGAGATTTCTTTTGTATTGACACGTAATCTTTTTTCGGCGACAGGGATGTGGAAATCAATGATGCGGATCTAGGTAGCTGTGATAGCTATCTATAAAGGTGGGGAAGGTGGTGCTTAAAAGTTTTGCTGGCGTAGGGTGAACTTTCAGTAGGTACCTACCTCCCACCGGTGAAATGTGTGTAGGGAATTGCGATCTCTAAATACACACATTTTAGTTTGCAAGGCATGAGCTTACAATTTAATTATTTAAATAACATTTTTAATCGTTCGTCCTTGAATTTAGGTAAATACCTACTTGAGGTTTTATCCAACTTAACGTACTAAAATTTTTATTAAAATAACAATATACAATATATGAAGAAACAATAAAATAAAAATCTAACCTAGGCAATAGTAAACAGTAAAACTTAAAGATAAAAAATTTGTCCCAAGTCGCCGTCAGCGGGCAGGGTGCCCAGAAGGCTGGCTGCATTGCCACGCTGTATGGCAATGCTTATTCTTTGTCCGAAATATTGGCCAGCCCTCTGGTCACCAGTGGTCTCTATTAGGCGCGCCGACAAAACTTTGTATAGTCGACGCGCACTTGGTCCCCATGGTCCCAGAGTTTCGACCCCAAACGCCTCAAAAAAATATCCGCTCCCTAGGGACACATACTTGCGGCGTTTGAGGTCTTCGGCAGAAGATGCAGCAGAGCCGGCATTGATACTGGTGCCCGGGAGATGGGTTGGCGCAAGCGTGTCCACACACGTAGCGTCCCATACAAGGGGACGACCCATCTTCCAGGGCACCAGCGTCATACCGTCAGGCCTCTTGCCATCATCTCTCACCAAACCAACAGGTTCCAAGACAGCGGGCACCTTGATACTTCCCAGGGTTCTTCGGATTATGTCATTGATGCCCGCGTGTCGAGGAATGCGGCCAGCGCTTCTGCCGCAGGGGAGACCATGGTGACCAAGACGATCTACCATAGTACCGCACTGACAGCGATGTGGGACATTGGTTGCAGTCCCTAGCCGCAGACTCGTTGCCAGCCTGAAAGTGTGGTCGTCCAGCAAAGTGCCTATAGTGGGCGATGGAAGCGCCTGCTACCACAGACCCGACTCCCATTCCGTAGTCGCAAGAAGACGAGCTCGTTCCGCCGGACTAGTTGACGTTTCTAGAAGATTATTCCGTACTAGTCGGCAGAGCGGCTCGTCCCATTGCCTCTGCGAATGTGGATTGTGGGGCAGGTCTGTGTTGGGGCAGGTTAAGGCCCAGACGTTTTTGGCCTCGGAGCAACGCTCTGCCTCTGAGTTTCCGAGTGAGGGGGCTAGGATTGATCCGACCAAGCCCTGAACGCTATGCACCGAGGACAAAAACGCAGGGAGTGACACGCTCGATACTTTGCGGATACCTATTACAAAAATTAATTAACGATGTTTGCTATATTTTGCTGTGTTATTTATATAAAATCGACATGAATATAATATATAGCACATTATTAACACAATCCAATAATTTTAATTACAAATTTACTACAAAAATACACATTTTAAATATATCTTATTAGCGGTAATAATGTCTACTCAAACCGTGAAGGTATTTTTTTACATCATTTTGGAGGCAAAATTGATTTTTTTCATTCTGTAATTGGATTTATGCGTCATTGAATTTGTTACCTATTTAAATATGAGCTCCGACGACGATGACAACAGCGATGAAGAAATGTATATTTGTCTTATTCGCTTTCAGTTTCTTTAGAAATTAAAGTTTAATTTCTTGGAGTATTTTAATTTATTTCATTCCATATTTGAGAAAAGCACTATACATACCTCGGCGTGAAAAGGGGTTGCCAACCTCGTAACTATGCGGCGGCGCTACGCTCGGCCGTCTATATGTCCTCGGCCGGCATCCCCTTACTTCCCGGCCTCTGTAGTAATGTACTAAAAGGCCATAAAGCTTTCGTTTCTATCGATCATAGGTACTCGCGTTAACCGAAAGAGGAAACATCATCTTGTCTCTATGACTACATGATAAAATTGATAAACGTGAGCATAATATACAATGCATTGTGAAGATGGAGGTGCCATCGCGAACAGGCATTGTTGAGCCACTTGACTTTGTTCGCAACTTGGTGGTGTAATGCAAATCGGAACTGACACGACAGCGGGTAACATCTGTCATTCATTACACGGCTAAATTACGGACAATGGCAAGTGGCTCAACAATCCCGGTTCGTGATTGTACTTTTTCGTGAGGCAGTACGTTGAAGTGCAGTTTGTGCAGTACGTAATGGCCCTCCGGCGTGTACTTGAGGCTGAGCTGCTCGAAGTTAATGGCGCCCTCTGAGGGCCAATCGGCTGGCAGTCTAGCTTTTTGTTCCTGCAAACATAATGGCACATATTTTTTTTTCTTTAAGTGGACTTGGGGTGTTGGTGCGGTAGCAGGGCGGACGCAGTCTGAGCGCGGGCCCGCGCTTGGCCGGTGTGATATAGCTCATAACGTGCCGTGCATTCAGATCAAACTGCGCCCGCCCCTCTATCGATACCGTGCTCAATATGGCGAGGCCGATTTAAACCGATGTTAGACATCGAGACTACTCAAATCATGGCATCTCTTCCACCTTAGCAGATACTCTCGTTAATATCTTCCTCGTGTAACAACATCAGTCACAGTCACAGTACTAAAAACTGTCATTGTCAAGTGTCAGTGCTAACAGTAATTATTTAAACTTCACTACTTAACTCTCAATTAGTTCGAATGCAGCGACATTAAAGTGGCCGGAGATATTACTTTGCACTAACAGAAAGTCGCACAATACGGACTGATCACATAACTACATTGAAAGAAATTGTGTGAGGCGGTTTCTATACTCTATACTAGAAAAGGAGATATATTTACGGCTCTCAAAGCAGGTTCTTGCGTAAGGTTGGTGTACTCGAGCACCCTTTCGACGCTGGTCATCTGGTTCTCCATCTCGGCGGACTGGCGCATGCCCCACTGGAAGATGCCCGTCAACGATATCGACTGCGTGATCGCTAGTCCCACAGCGCTTGCGTCTATATCTAAACAAAAGCATCGCTTTTATAATACCACTTTGGTGGCATACATGTACAACATCTACATAGAAGGCGCTAACCGGTTTTCATTATACAACCAAAAGTGACGCAAACTATGAAGAGCAGGCATATGATGTCGAGGAAGTATCCGAAGGCGCGGCTGCAGGTGATGAAGAGGTACCAGGCGGCGCTATGCAGGTCTTGGTGGCGGTCGAACTCGGCGGCCAGCAGGGCTTCGGCGCCGAACGAGCGTACCGTGCACAAGCCCTGCACCGTGGCCGTCAGGTGCCCGAACACTGGACTACGCGCTGCGAGGACACGACTTAGCTTATAACAAAAACTGAACGTAGGCCTACTGCGAACCGCAAACGAAGTTTTCCCTCTCTATCGCACTTGCAAGTTCGTACGTAAGTGCGTCAGATAGGTAAAACTTCGTTTGCGATTCGCGGTAGGCCCTCGGGCTGTACCTAAACGGAGTTGAAATAATACCCATAAACATTCCTTGTAATAATAGGCCCATTCTCGAAACTCTATCGCCGTAAAAAGTTTACGGAGTTAAGTTTAATTAGTTAGAAGTCAGGCATTGTCATTAATGTTTTTACCATAGATAACCTCCACCCTCCACTAGATTGAGCTTATGAACGATTTAGTTCGGATCAAAAGTCACCACAGTTGGCGGTAAGTGCGGGCTGCGGGGAGGTTGGTAACAGCGCTGCGATTGGCAGTTTCAAAAAGCGCGCGAATACGCTGCAAAATGGCGCGCCGGCATAGTGATGGGACACGTTGTTTATTAGCGGTTTTTTTCGGGCACTGCAATTTATTTTAGGTAAATTCTTTTAGATGATGTATATGTCTGTTGAATTGGTATTACGAGTAGAATCATATTTTCTAGGCATGTAAACAACGAACCTTTGCTATTATACAGGGTGGAAAAAAGTTATGGGCCCTGGAGGGAAACTGCTTTAAATCCTTTAGTTAGCTCATTTTACTGAAAGGAAACATTCCTTTATTTTTAAAAAGAAACAAAACTGCATTCAAAGATTTTTAAAATTTTGCTAGTCTCAACCGAAATCGAACCGACTAAAAATTAAAAATTAACCCTCGCTAGTTTATTATACGAATCGGTGGGATTATTGTTTGGAATAAACTTTGTCTAAGAAACGTTTATTTGGTCATTGAAATAAAAAAGTGAAAACTACAATTGTTTTTATTTTATTATCAATAAAAAGAACACAACTGCTTACCTTACCTTAATGAAAATTTCAATGTCTGGATAGGTAGAAACGGGACGATTAAATGGTCAGCGAGAAGTCCAGACCTGACGCCTCTGGATTACTTTTTATGGGGTCATGTCAAAAAATGAAGTTTACAAAACGTGTTATAATACTGTACAAGACTTAAGGGTTGGGGTAGAAAATGTTATTAGGAGCATACACCACAACACTATCCAGAGGGTTACACGAAATGAATTTGAACGTAGATTAAATTTGTGTAACCGGAACGAGGGGGGTCATTTCGAGCAACTTATCAGTTAAATTATTAACATTGTTTTTTTTTAATGTCCGTCTACGTTAAAAATTAATAATAGTTCTTTTTATTGATAATAAAATAAAAACAATTGTAGTTTTCACTTTTTTATTTCAATGACCAAATAAACGTTTCTTAGACAAAGTATATTCCAAACAATAATCCTACCGATTCGTATAATAAACTAGCGAGGGTTAATTTTTAATTTTTAGTCTGTTCGATTCCCGGTTGAGACTAGCAAAATTTTAAAAATCTTTGAATGCAGTTTTGTTTCTTTTTAAAAATAAAGGAATGTTTCCTTTCAGTAAAATGAGCTAACTAAAGGATTTAAAGCAGTTTCCCTCCAGGGCCCATAACTTTTTTCCATCCTGTATATTATAGAAAATCGCGTAGTATATTAAGATTGCAGCAGCTATTTCATTTTGATTCCTGTATATATGTATATATTGTTTATTATACATAGCGTAATATACAACTAGAGCACTGGTGAGTATTAATTAAATAACTGTAAAAGGAATAAATTAGTGGCTTATAAATAAAAGAAGAAACTGACTGATTGATTGACTAACTGACTGGCTGACATATCAATGCACAGCCCAAACCGCTGGTTCTAGAGATTCCAAATTTGGCACGTAGGTTACTTATAAGGTCAAGGATTTCGAGATCCCTTATACCTCTTCGAAGTTCAGCAGCGGGTCCACTACCAGTAGTGGAAAAGGTTCACCAGTCTCTAGTCCTGTTTGCCCACCAAGACGATTAAAAAAAGCCAAATATCATGGCACCATCTCTAACCAACTTCGAGATCCCTTATACTCCTTCGAAGTCCAGCGTTATATCCCCTTCGCGACACTAGGCCTAGTTGCCGACCAAGACGATACGAAAAACTCTAATTGCAATGGCTCTGCTTCTAAATCCTTTATACTTCTTCGAAATTCAGTATTGGGTCCGTCTTATGTCAGTAGTCCTAATTGCTAAAGGAAATCCATCACCACTAAACTAATTATATTACTACTACTACGAGTATATAGACTTCATAATAAAATAAGACAACAACAAAACTACAATGAGAACAAACTAACTAAATATTCCTTCCCATACAACTACTGATTTGTATAGCGTATAAAATAAAACGAGATAAAAAAAACACTACACTATTACCATCTTCCAGCTCCTTATACGAAGATCTACTTATGATTCAGATAATAAAAGAACACTGTTTACGTCAAAACTGACATTCAATATAAAAAAATAAAACTAATTGATTATGTTATCAATAGAATTTTAATAAGTATTAAAATTATATGGTAAAATACGGATGAACCGATAATTAAATGAAATCGGAACCGAACATCACTGGCACATCACTAGCCCGCGCATGTGATGTCATCAGAAAGAGAAAGTATATTTGCATTTGAGGTGGTTGGAAAGGAACAAGCACACTTCACTACGCCTTGTGGGCCAGCGTAAAATGATCCCCGCCGGGCAGAATTAAATATGTATTTGTATATATTTAACTTATTTGTGATGTGTTATCCCGCCATTCTTTCGACTTGTAGTTCGGGAGTTGTTCCCACACCACTTTACCGAATAAAAACCCATGCCGACAGTTAATCAAAACCAATTTTTAGATTTTTTTTGTGCCACGTTCGTATAGGTCATGAACCTGGACGAGACCATGGTCTAAGAAAACAAGGTCTGACAATAAGGATCGTGACACGAGGTCGAGTTGCCACTTTATAGTAACAAAACGGATAATTAAGGAAAAAAAATCTGCCGTTATCATGCAAAATAAATTGTTTACGCATTAAAATTGGCATTTACTTGTTTAAGCATACAAAATAGGTCTAGTTGAACATGAATGTACTTAATAATTTAATAAAATACTTACAGAATACATGGAAGTCAGGGAGTGTCATAATACACTACTGGCAACAATGCTTACTGACACATACGAGCGTCATGTCAGTCGCTTTGACGTTAACCGCGATCTCGCTCGGATGTACTGAATTGCATATATCGCTCTCGGTCGGTGTCAGTTTAAGCAGTAATTGCCAAACTTTTTTGCGGTGCCGTTACTAATAAGAGTTGACGTAGGCCAGATTTTAAAATGGTAGGCTGTTCTATTCGGAACTGTAAGAGTAGAAGTGTTAAAGGCGGAACCTTATTGTTTTTCCACACTTCCACAAAACGAGTCAGTAGCCAACGAATGGCTTCACTATTGTGGAACGAAAACAACGAAAAAAAATGGTACACCGTATTACGTAAAGTTATTTGTTTTCTTAATTTGTGCATTTTAATGTTGTTGGGGTCCTTTTTATTCAGTCAAAATATAATTTTGACACTAAATGATAAGAATAGTGATGTGGCTAAGCCGATACTTGACAATTCGAATATCAACCTATTATTTGCAAAAAACCGCAATCGTTGTGTCATGTTGTTATACTGATTGAATATAGCTGGGTCTATACTTTGGTATAGATGATTAGAATTCATATTATTTGGCAGGTAGAGTATGTTCAAAGCACTTTTTACCTTCTGACTATTACAAGCCACTGTCGCAAATTCTCCTTAATCACAATGGACGACATGCAAAACAATTAAGACCTGATGCCATAACTTTTTTGTAATGGTTGTAATTTTGTTTTTTATACAGTCGTTTAATATAATTTATATCCTATTTTTTAAGTAAGACAACTATTTTTCCCCAAAATACAAAGTTTGAGAACCATCGATAGGAATCTATCTCATTAGATCCATTCAGTAGATCCACTGTGTATCTAATGAGATTTTTTTTTACCGCTAGATACATTGCAATTCATAATGGATCTATTGGGATGTTTTCTTTCATTAGAAACATTTTAGCCGGGGTCTGTGAGGAATGGATCTAGTGAGAGTTTATTTCTCATTAGATTATATAAAATAGATCAGATGAGAAATTTATCCTCTCTAGATACATTTACTGACCAAGCGTGGATCTTATGAGAATTTATTATCATTAGATCAAAGACAATGGATCTTACGAGATTTTTATTTTCAATAGATCTGTTTTCCCAGATCCATTAAATATTTAGTGACAATTTTACTGCTAAATATCAGATGATATTTGGTACATAATTTTATTTTAAAACCGAGAGGGTCGTACATAAGTTTTTTTTGGGAATAATCCCAGCCGAGGTTTGAACCCAAGGGTTTTATAAAAAATGTGGGGTATAAAAATAAATTATATATTTGCATTCAGTATAATAACACTTTATATTATTGCAAACTATTTAGTCACTTATTTTATATAATAAACGTTTTGTATATGTAATTTTCAAATATTTATTATAACCATAATATGGTATAATTTTCATGTAATATACAAGTTATATAAAATAAAAATGATCGGTTCTTAGCATACGGCTCGGTTGACACCCGTTGAATAAATAAGTTAATATTGATTAAGGAGCGCATACAGAAGTTAACATTTTTTAGCGAAGCGAAGCGAAAAGAGGAAAATAACTTAATAATCTGTATAGCCCTTGACTGGATTATTATTTTAGTAGAAAATATCCCACGGTTATTTGAATGGTACTTTTAGTAGACATAATGTTACTTGCAGTTAAGAAAAAAATACATATCCTATTTACAGTAGGTCTACTCTAATCGACTTTTATATTCAATATTTGAAATCTCTTACCTGATTAATTAGGTAGTCTTAATCCGGCCATTATACTAGCTAGGATTAAAAAGAAGTGTATTATTCTTTATTGTATATTATTTAAACAGAAGTAAGCAAAAGGCAAGGACATCTATTTGTGTCCGTCGCTCGGGCTCGTTTCCTTGTGAGCCGATCAAACAAATACCGAAAAAGCTTATTATAATTAATTGAAATTATGAAGCATTCGACCAAATTCATATAAAGCTTGTAATTCCTATGCTGTCCCTATGTGTTAGAGATTTTCTATAAATCTTATTATAAAATTGTAGATCTAGGATCTAGTTTCTCATTACAGGATCTAGTAAGAGTTTATTCTCACTAGATCTTTTTTGTGACATACACGATGGATCTAATGACAGTGTTTTTCTCATTGGATCTATTGGATTACAATTTATCAGGGATCTAGTGAGAGTTATTTCTCATTAGATCTATTATTTCTGAAGACTGTGGATCTAGTAAGCATTTATTCCCACTAGATCTATTTCCCGAGATACATTATAGATCTAGTGAGAGTTATTTCTCATTAGATCTATTATTTCTGAAGACTGTGGATCTAGTAAGCATTTATTCCCACTAGATCTGTTTCCCGAGATACATTATAGATCTAGTGACAAATTTCTCATTAGATCCATTCCTATTATCAATAAAGGATCTGTCAAGAAGTATTTCTCATAAGATCTATTCTACCCGATTGTTCAATTTATTCTTCCTAAATTCCAAATAAATGGAAAAACTTTAATTTCAGTAGGTGAAATCTGTGATTTTATCATTTTCTCGATCGAGTACCTACGGAAGGTCCTTTTTTTACAGTGTACATTTATATTGTAGGTAAGAATCATAAATGAAAAAGCAAAGTAGAGAGTACGAAGTGATCAAACTTCATTACTTTTTATCGTTTATGCAATATAAAATTGAGTTTAAATAATTTTAGAGAAAATATATTAATAAAATAAGTGTACGTATTTGGGTAGGTTTGCATATATTTTAATCTAAACTGTAGGTACATCGACTGTTTAGTGTGATTGAGGAATTAATGTCTACACATACAATCTTTCTCATTAATTTATTATTTTATTTATTAATTTAGTATAATGAAATTAGGAATAAAATAAAAAATAAAAACAAAAAAAATATTAATTCAATGATAAATAATAACAATTTTTGTTAACTTCTCACTAGATCCATTCTAGATTTCAATCTAATGAGAAATAAACTCTCACTAGATCCATTCCTCACAGACCCCGGCTAAAATGTATCTAATGAAAGAAAACATCCCAATAGATCCATTATGAATTGCAATGTATCTAGCGGTAAAAAAAAATCTCATTAGATACACAGTGGATCTACTGAATGGATCTAATGAGATAGATTCATCGATAGCAGGGAGTCCGAAGGTCGTGTCACCCACACTACTAAGCGATGTTTCCGTTTGCCATACCTGGCGAAGTATATTATTGTACCATGGACGAGACTGACTGAGCGGCGTGGGGCGGGGCAGTTTATTAAGGGGAACATCCCCACATGTGTGACGCGCGCGCTTCGCCCTATAAGCTCTATCTAGTGGAGGTTATCTATGATTTTTGCTAAATAAAATTTTGAGACTTGAGAATCTCACAACTTTACCTCATTCATTACTTTTTGCTTACCTAAAACTATGTCCTATTGTGTGATTGCCTACTGCTATCATAGACAGCTGCCGTGATCAACGGCTTAACGTGCCTTCCAAAGCACGGGAGCGCTCAGTTAATAACCGCTCAAAGCGGTCACCCATTCAAGAACTGACCTGGGCTGACGTTGCTTAATCTCGCATATTGCACGTGATACGCGGGCGTCGTTGTGCCACGAGCGCTCCGGTACTTAGATTAAGGTCACGTAATTATGCTTAGGTACGCACTAACGCACTGATTGGGTCCCAGTTATGAATTAATTCGCTGAAGCTTGAAGCTTACGCTAAGATGCCTCAAAATTACAAAGTCAGTACAATAAAGAGCTGCGTCAGAGTATCTAAATTAAAAGTAGGTAGGTACATGGTGTATAACTGGAGATGAAGATACATACTGATGCCTTCAAGGCGCTTCACTGCCCCACTTGTTCTGATATAAATAACTCTCAATATGTAAAATATAATCATTGCCGCTATTATTGGTATTAAGAGAGTAATGTCGGTCACTAGGATGACAACGACGACGCCTACTAGGTTTAAGATAATCTGGAACAAATTGCTTCACTTAGTTGCACAGCAGTCGACGTCAACGATAGTACATTACCACACATATTTCACCTAATGTAATAGAATAAAATGAGAGTGTAAACATAAATCATCATGTTACCTAAGTACCTGAAAACAATCGATCATAGCTTGCGGTAGTAATTCGTCAACCGCACCCAAATCTTTGCTGAACCTATTAAGAATTCTGCCTGAAGGATTTGCGTGGAAAAAGCTCATAG
Organism: Epiblema foenella; assembly: GCA_963556455.1. NCBI lineage: Eukaryota > Metazoa > Arthropoda > Insecta > Lepidoptera > Tortricidae > Epiblema > Epiblema foenella. Next base: position 18,923,996 of record OY747095.1, read on the forward strand.
GCGACCGAGAAATACATTCAAACATTTTATCGTGCAACCTGGAAACCATAAAGCGTTATTATGTTATGATAAGCATTCATTGTTTCATTTCAACGATATTGAGCTCATAGTAGCACGGCTTAGATATAGGTACCTGATCGATGACATCATGCACAGTGAAAAGAACATACAAGCTCTCAGTAGAGCCACAACTACAGTGGCCAATGTTATTATTCCGAATATTAATACGAAGTACTGGCGCGTCAGGCCGTTCTCCGCCCAAATAATTCTGTCTACAAGGGGGTCACCAGTCAGCCGGTCTTCAGCGTTACTCCTGAGGACAACACATTACCTTAACATTTCTACTGCCAGAAAACCGCTAGTCGGGTTCTGCGTTTCGGTGACATACACTACACGTAGTTGTATAGTTCCACTCGTATTACAAAACCGGCAGCGTAATCAAGTAACTTTATGTACTAACGTTACGCATATTTTAATGTCAATTTTTGATATTAGCTTATAGGATTAGTATACTTCGACAAGTGCGAGTCGGACTCGCGCACGAAGGAACCCTATAAAAACGTACATCTATAAAGACGGAAAAAAAATGTTCGTTGTATGTGAGCTCCCTTAAATATTTTTTATTCTGCTTTTTAGTATTTGTTGTTATAGCGCTAACAGAAATACATAATCTGTGACAATTTCAATTGTCTAACTATCACGGTTCATGAGATACAGCCTGGTGACAGATGGACAGACGAACGGACAGTGGACAGTTTGTCCTTAGGAGTAGGGTCCTATTGTACACTTTGGGTACGGAACCCTTAAAATGACATTAAAATATACATACCGTTAGTACCTACATACAGTTATATACGTGATTAGGCTACAGGATTTGTTTACAATCGTAATAGCTGTCATTTCATATACACAATGACGTAAGTATATGGAAAAACTGTCAACTTCTACTGCTTACAAAATAAGTACTTAAGAGTAAGTTTCTACCTATTTTGCAAGCAAGTATTTAAAATAAAAGTACATTACCAACTAAGACTTAGTAACATTAAGAAAAATCCGTATTGTATTACCTAGCCGCGATTTTTGACAATAATTTACAAAAACCTTTACGTCAACATCGACATTGCATGTACAAATTGTATAAGTATCAACCGAGTGGCAGGTGTACTACCTACATACACTAACCGAGCCGCCACCAGCGCCACATATCGGTCCTCGACGTAATAATATAGTGTTACCATCGGCTGAGCCAGTAGTCGCTGGCGCTGGCGCACACTTGCGCGAGCACGAACATGAGCACGACGCCCGCCACGTACGGGCAGGCGGCGCCCACCAGGAAATACTCCCTGTACACCGACCCTTTCACTCTCCCTTTTGATTGCATTTCTGCTTCCGGTTTCTGATCCTGCATGATATGCAGACGAGTAATACTGAATCATTGAGTTTACAGTGGATTTCACTATATTTACTAGTAACTCTGTGGAGCTGTAGACCTCGAGTGTTTTTTTGGCGAATCTCCAAATTCTGACTTGACATACATTCTAATATATAATTATCGAAATGCTCATAAAATTTCACGAGAATCGGTTGTAAAATGTGACCTGTAGAGGAGAACAAACCGAAATTCAACTGCAGAAAAATACAAAATCATTGAAAAAAATCGATTTACACTGACTCCACAAAACACTATATAGGTATATATATTTACCGAATATGCTAAAAAAATTTCGCAAGAATCGGTTAAGAAATGCGACCTGTTGTAACGTTGATCGGTCTGTAATCGTAAGTTGGTGCAGCCCGCCCTAAGTGACCAAGTTGATAGGGATCGCAGAAGTGGCAAGAGGGCTAACTTCTTTAGTCACTTATTTTTCGTGGAATGGGATTTCAATGCGCGAGTCATTGGCACAGGCCCGTATAGTTTAATTTTACTGCATTGGATTTCCGCTGTTGCTGTAAATTGAGACTTTCAAGTTTCATTGGTACGTTGTGGATATCCAGGGATGAAAATAGTACTACCGCTGTTCTATCGTCCAGCAGCATGGACCAGTGTCTGCGGAAGGCGCTGACGGCGGCACTGGGCTGCCCGAAGGACGTGGTCGCGCCGGGGCCTTTGCCCGCCTCCTCCTCGTGAACCTCCCGCACCTTGTCCGTCATCACCCGAATCAGGCTTAGTTCCTGCTTCTACAAATGTTAAACATTGAAACTTTTGTCCAGATTCTGGCCTATTTAACATCGTTCAATCCACATAGAAGCGCTCCACTCCATTTTACATGTATCTCAAAACTATAGGCCTGCCGTTTTTAAACGAGCCGGAAGTGTAGTTACACGCCGCGAATGCACTCATCTTGAGGAAGAACTAAGAGTTCGAAACACGTCGCCGCGAGTGAAAATTGATGCGTGTTAATACAATGTAAGTAGTATTAATAAAATATAAGTAGTATTAAATGAGACGAGAAGAGAGGCGCGAAAGGAGACGCCAAAGGGTACCGAGCATGCAACCCGCACCGTCTGTAGCGGTTGATCTAGTAGAGAGCTTCGTCCTGGATTGAACTGTCTTCATAAAATATACTTTACGTTTAAATCTGTTAGAGCTCCTTTAACCCGTATCCTGCTTTTGTCCATTATAACTATATTGTCCACGGACTTAATAAATTGAATTTGATGAGTCACTAATACGACGGTTTTCTTTGCCAAGTACCTATAAAGTTACGGTATTAAAAGTAAACATCATTGCGAGCAATAAGAATGCGGTTGAGTGTCGAGTAAGGCCTTATATGTTACCAATTCTTGATTTCAATACTCATCATGTGACGCTATGAGTCTGAGGCACTTTAGCATAAAATTTTATTAGAAGACCGTAAATCTTTGGACAATCTAATTTTGCAATCCATTACTATTTCCATATGTTATAACGCATACTTGCAATTATTACGTTGACCCAGAATGTATCGTCTGTTGATTCGATTATCGTGTTATGCTTAGTCAGGCAATATTAGGTATGTATATGTAAATCTGTAGCCTTACCCAGATATATATGTATTCAATTTAACAATTTACCTCTTGATGCATTTTTCAAATATATGTTTTGCAACTTGAGCATCCACAGCGGAAAGTGGATCATCCAGTAAATATATATCAGCCTTAAAAATTCAGTGAAATGTTATTATCATTGGCACTTTATATAGAACTCCAGTAAGGTGGGGTAACAGGAACGCTGCAGGGCTAAGATGAAGATTTAAAGGATATTGTAATTAAGATACTCTTTCTCTCTACTTAATATCTAAACCCCGTCTTATCTTTTACCCTCCTCACCTTAAGTCGGTCGATATACCGCTACCACATGGAGTAAGTATAGGTAGTTACTAATATTATCAGTCTGGGTTAGCGCCCGCGTTCGGGGTGCGGGAGATTCCCAAAAGTCGGGGGTCCTATCGACCAATTAAAATGTGTTTAGTCGTCATACGATATCTCCCGCACCCCGCATATTGATAATGAAAATGCGCCTTAATATTCAAATAAGGTAGCTCACTTGTTTATATATGGCCCTGGCCAAGTTGATTCTGGCGCGCTGGCCGCCGCTCAGAGACACGCCGCGCTCGCCCACGATGGTCTTGTCTCCGTGGGGAAACAGCGAGATGTCCCTCTCAAGTGCACACACTTTGCACACTTCCATGTATCGCGATTTTACAAACGGTTGGCCAAACAAAATATTTTGGCGGACGGATCCTAGAATATGATGGAACGACCACATGGGTAAGGAATTCGTAGATACCCACTGAAAACCTAAGAGGTGTGCCAAAAAAACAAAATGACATTGCGAGAAGTCTAGTTTAGGTAAGTTGCTTTACTTCAGCCTGGATCTGCGCGTAAGTCATAGTAGTTACCAATCCAAAGCTCAAGATATACATACTAAAGCAAAGAGGAGTGAAACGATTTGAAAAGGAAGGCTGTGTACCGACGAACATCCACGGTTCCTGGCTGGCGTAACTGACGGAGCCGTCGACGCGCAGCGAGCCGGTGGAGCACGGCAGCTCTCCCAGGACCATATGCAGCAGTGTAGACTTCCCGGAGCCGACTGCTCCGATTACCATGGTCAGCGAACAAGACTTGATCTGCAACAATATTAGCCATAAGTAATATACTATTTACCTACCAGCAGGGTAAAGGGTTTGATCAAAGACTACAATACTCGTAGCTACCTACTGTTGGAAATTGTATTCTCAACGTTGGCAACACCGATCTGTCCCTTCTCTTATTAATTTCCTTCCTCTTTGCTTGCTCGCTGCATGCATGGCGTCTGCTATAGGACTGCTATTTGTTAAACCTTATTTAAACATTAAGTTGAATTCATTGTGAATCCTGAACCCCGTGACAACTGTGAAGAGTGGAGTTATATTGTGAGTAATACAATTCGTACTTCATAAGCAATTGTGATTGTTTCATTTATTTGCTAACCGCTGCCATTGATGCCTAACACGCCATAATTCCCTGCTCACTATCTGCGGCTCACCGCCATTATCCCATCACCTACACTAATTTAAGTAATTACGTACAGCCATTATTTGGAGGAAAAGCTACGTGTGGGTATATACTTACAAAATTTCAAAGGCCAATCAATGACTATACCAAGTGGGAATATACTACTTATATAATACTATAAGAAAGGGCTCGAGTTGCACATTCTAAGACGGTTTTAGTTTTTTTTAAGGCTGTTAAATTTCGATTAATGAGGGTAAATGTAAAATAACCCTTCCCCCCGTCATCTCATCTCCGAAGTTTACCAAGAATAAAAATGAACTTATTTCATAAATCATAACATAATATCAATGTATATTTTACAGGAAAACTAAAACTACTTATAGCTCTATCTAGTGTTTCTTTTTTTATCACCAATAACTAAATTTGTAATTTGATCACCTTCGAATACATATATTTTTATTTCGTAAATTCCTACGAAATTATGGTGAAAGTACCTTCTTTGAAACAAAAAAAAATTGTAATCGGTTCACGTGATAAACAATTATCCCTGAAAACCCAACATATGTACCTACATACTACGCTACCATTCAGTCGCGCAAATTAGTAACACAGTCCACTGAGAGAAGGCGCTTTACCTATGGCATTTGTAACAGAACACAGCTAGCTGGCTCTGTCACTTGCATAAGTATTAAAATAGCTTTCTAAGGGATAGCGGATTGAACTAGTCTTGTTGTCTTTGAAACGTTTATTGGATAATTATAAGAAGTTAGGGGACTTGGCGGGGACACTACCGTGCCCCTTGTGTAATTTCTTAAATTATGAGATTATGTCAAGCTAACATTCAGAGAAAACAATTATACCAAGTGAAAAACTTAAAATTGTATAAGTACTAAGTTTATCTTTACTACGATTCTTGAAAAAGACAGAAACAAATGCATGGATTCCTGGGTGCCTGTAATTATACCAGCTTAATATATTAAATTATGTAAATGTTTAATGTCGAATTAAGCAATAAACCTAATAATGATAACTATTATTCATTATTTGCCTCGCATCGAACTAAATTAAACCATTCCGCATCCGAATTTCAACCTTAATAACAGAACGTTAAGGTAGCTTAAAGGAAATGAGAGTTACGCTCTTTAGTCATGGAAAAGAGCCGGCATTGTTCAACCACAGTGCGCAGGCACGATGCGCTTACGGATGGCTTACGGCGTCCAACTATGACACGGCGTGTACCTACACTTAGGCATTCTCGCCGGCGGGGACGTCCACCGCGCGATCGCGACAACAGTGACACATATAGTCCCTATTCGTCCCGGTACCGCCGCACACTGGGTAGAGTCAGTCCGACCCAGGTCGGGCCTAGCTGAGATTCTTGCTGGACTCTTCTCAGCTAGGCTAGGTTTAGTGAACCAGCGACAAACTCCCAGTAGCTCGATTCCACTCACACCTCAGATTCGGTTGAAACCGCTCAACCAATCTCACTGGAGCGCATACTCTTAGAGAATTCCAGTGTTCCAAACCACACGCGTGGTCGTGCCGGAGGTTTTCCCCTGAATTTTACCCCCGCTACTCTCTAACCGCGCACTCCTATCGCTTTATTGGGCCCGGCCTATAAAGCCACAGTCAGGTTCAAAAAACAAAAAAAAAATCAAAAAACAAAAAAACGGTCCGATGTTTCTACTTCTTTTCCTACTTGTACGGGTTATTCGAGTTGAGCCATCTTTCCTGATTGTATGATCTATGTACCAGTTAGTCAGCATATCGCGATTGTTCAAGTAGTCTGCTTTTTCCACTTAGACCACTTATGCAACGTTTACCGTTTATACCGCTTTTAGGTACTAATTCACTTGAGCAACATTTACCACTTATTCCACTTATGCGCGACGTTTACCGTTTATACAGTTTTTACGGTTTAGTCCACTTGTACAACATTTACTGCTTATGCAACTTTTATGACTTAGTTTGCTTTTTCCACTTATACAACATTTACCGTTTATACCGATTAGTCCACTTTTACAACATTTACCACTTATTCAACTTATGCGACGTTTTACCGTTTATACAGCGTTTAATTACGGTTTAGAAACCTCGGTTTGGAAACCTCAATAACGGTTAAAAAATCCGGTCCAAGGAATTATATTTAATATATACCTGTACTTCATATCAGAAAATAGCAAATTTAAAAATAGTAATAACACAGAGAGTTTTGGCAAAGTTCAATAGTGAATTTCGGACGCAACGGGCACATCTAAAGATCTAAACCTACAATAAGAAAATTTTTGAACCAGGAAAAAGAATATAGAAAAAATAAAAATACCAACACAAAAAATATTAAGCTGGGTAGACCATGCAAGAAATTCTATCTAGATCTTGATGATTTTCATTACGCAGTGATACGACGAATGGTTTATAACTTCCATCTGATTTATAAACAAGTTCCAACAATAAGAGCACTAAAGTCCAAATTAATAGAAACGATGAATTTCAAAGGCTGTAATTTTACATTTATCGCCGTGTAGGTACTATATTATGATTGAACTCAACTAATTAGTTACCTGAAGATTAATATCTTCGGCGTCAAACTGGCCACTTGACTTAATCCAGCTGCTAGACGCACCTTCGAACGTCACCATCACTTTGTCTTTAGGGGTATCTACAACATGTTTGGAATAATCTGAATTGCTAGTTGCGGTTACAGAATTTAGTCTGTGGTATGTAGCAGCCCAGCCCAGCAGTTGAGCTAGTTCTATTATGGGACTAGTTCGGTTTTATAGGTAGGGAAATTGATTCCTTATTATTGCAAGTAGGTACTAAGGCGTGTCTATAAACCATCCCCGACCTTTATAGGGCCGTATGTAATTAGCGTCATTAACCTTTTGCGTCGTCATCAGTTTGAGCATTTGAGGCGCTAAGCTCATTAGCCGGTGCGCGACGTGCCGCTTCCGCGTCCACTGTAAATTGACACAAAAAATAAATCCGTCTCCAAAAAACACTAAAAAGTAAAAAATAATTGCCTTACTTCTAACATGACTACGCTTCTTATTGAACAATGTAGACTTGTAGACGTAGCTATTGTAATTTTTGAAGCCGGTGTGCCATCCAAAAAAATTGTCTAAAGTTAACGAAATGGCACCGACTACAAAAATTACAATAGGTACGTCTACATTGTTCAATAAGAAGCGTAAAATCTCATGTTAGGAGTAAGGCAATTATTTTTTACTTTTTAGTGTTTTTAGGAGTTAGTTTTATTTTGTGTTAAAAGTTTTGTTTATTTTACTATAACGATTCCAATAAGCTCAGACACAGTTAAGCTACACTGTTTTATTACGGAGTTCCGTTGCCCACCTTCCGGCTTCCGGCAGTTAAGTACTAGATCAGGTTGATGGTGACATTACATCAGGATCATTTATATTGACTTCGTCAGCACACGGCTAAAAGGGGCCGCGAAAAAACAAATTTACCAACCCTATCGAATGGGCTATCGTTGGTTAGAGCTCGTTGAGTTCATAAATACTATATTTTTTGTTTTAAAATATTGAAAAACAAAGCAATTAGAAGCCACTTATAATTTCTCTGAATTAGAAGCTTTTTTGTAGAGATTTTTTTGTTAATTATACTTAATCTCTAAGAACTGTACTTACCAACAATGGTCACATGTTTTTTTATCGGATCAGGAGGTCCTCCTGTTTTTGCAAATATTTTAGGCGCAAAATGGCATTCTTCACTCATCAGATAGTCTCGTATCCTTTGCACTGCTACATTCATTTCTGCTATCTGTGGATCAAAATATGGTATCTTTTACGTACCTAACATAAATATGCTTATTCTATGCTATAGCTATTCAAAGTTACAATAATAACTAACTAGGTACATACCCCTACATACATATATTATGTATACGTTCAAATAGGCCCATTTGTGAGACCCCTCCCTCCCTATTGTGACGTCACAGATGTTGCAATTTAACAGCAGTTTCGAAATGAGTTTAAGTCCCATTTCAAATATTTTTTTTATATTAACCAACATCAAATCTTGCGGTGACAACAACCAAGTCCATTACATATATTTGTCTAATAACCAGTTCTCATGGAAGTGATTGTAGATCTCATATCAGAATAAATGACTTTAAACCTAAACCTAAATCAAACATTTGAAATTGAAATTTAAAAAAACAATTATCGGTAATAAAACAATTTAAACCTAAGCCTACCTTAATAGATACAGTTTTTTTTATACAACGCCGGTGGCAAACCAGCTTACGGTCCACCTGATGGTAAGCGGCCACCGCAGCCTATAGACGCCCGCAACTCCAAAGAAATCACGTACGCGTTGCCGACCCTTTATAAAATTTGAGGAACAGTTGGAAATATTTCTAAGTTTTTCGTTCTATTGACTTTGATCCCACGTCAAGCATACAGAAAAATAGTGCATAATTATTGACAAGACATTTTCACACCTGCTATTTAGAAAACAGTTATTGTTGCCTTCGCAAGAGGGATCAAAGTTGTACTTTTCTTCCCTCATTTGAGGGCAACAATGACTCTTTTCCTCATAGAAGGTGTGAAAAGCAGTATGTGCCACTCTGTAGCAAAATCATTTGTAAGATATTTCATGTTTTTAGCAGCGAGAAAAGCAGTATGTGTCATACGGTAGCAAAATTATTTCCGTCTTGGGCGTAAACACTTGAATCCCTCGCTACGCTCAAGATTCTACTTTAGAATCTTTCTCTTCACTCAGAATTCAATATACCGCCCACGCCGTAAATATATCATTTTACTCCCTTGAGACACACAATTTGTTGCGGTTGGATTCAAGACTTTAGGTAAGTAGGTAGGTGTGTAAGTAAATTGCCTTTGTTACTTTGAACTTATGAATTACATACAATTCATAACTTATTAAAGATGCTGATTTGTTGTTCCTTGAATACAAACAAAAAATAGTTACCTGTCCGACACCCTGCGGGAAGTACAGTGTCATGGTTTGCTTGATGATGTTGTAGTAGCAAGTGAGGAAGAAGACAGTCTCGACGGGCACGCGCGGCGCCGCAGCCGCGAACACCAGCACCGTCAGGAAGACGCCGAAGCGCGACGTGAACATTATGAACGACATTATCACTCCACGTATGTACGATGTCATCTTGATGTTGTATATCTCTTGTCTGTCATCACTCTTATATTTATATGAGCTAGCTAGGAATCGTGGCAATAACGATCGTCTTTTTCAGAGACTGACTTATTAAAATGTTAAACTACTTCGGAAATAAGAATAACTGATAAGTTATAAGAGTATTATGAATCTGTCGTGCGGGGCGAGAATGGGCATTTCGGAATATACTCCCGCATCGTGCGATTTCCAAAAATCATGCAAATCGGTTCAGGTTGTGGACAACGTTTCCGCTTTTTGTATGGACAATTCTGCTACGTGACACAATACTCTTAGTACGTATTACGTAGGGCCATTATGCGTTACGTGGCGTTACCTTCTAACATCATCTATGAGCCTCCGGAAGGGTTCCTCCCATGTGTACATCTTGATAACTTCCACGCCCATCACGATCTCCTTCGTGAGCCGCACGCGCTCGTCTGACTTCAAAGCAGTTCTTCGCCGGTAGTACGCTGTCCTTGTGCCGAGGAAAACTACAAACACCAAAGATCTCTGGGATCGGGAGTCAGGTTTTTCAAGAACATATTTTCCAACGAAGTAAGTAAGGAGGAGATTCCTATTTTTTTTGTATTTTGTTATTAAAAGTGGGTACCTACACGTTGTTAACTCCGGATTTTGATCTCTGTACCGATTTTAAACTGATGATGGGATCCAATCCGGATGAACTCCTAGTGCAGTCCTGACGGATGTCAGCAAATTTTGGAAATAGCAATGTTGGCACCAATAAAGGAAATCAATTAGTTCGAATTTTCTAGAAAAAAGATCTAATTCTTAATCAAATGGCAAAAAAAGTAACTCAAAAGAATAAATAATTACATAGTTATGTCTTCAAAGTTTTAAGAGGAAGTGTATTCTGTCCCTTTTCCGCAAAACGCACCTTTGTATTGGAACGACCAGTGACGTCACTGATCTGTCATGCTTTCTCTCTCTAACCAGCAACATTAAAACGGTTGTACTTAGTTTCGTTATTTTTTGAGATATTTGGATAGGATTTTCACCATTTGACATATATTTATGCCTTGTTTTTTTTTGTATAGTATAGTTTAATTTATTTATTTAAACTTTATTGCACAAAAAGAATATAAGTACAAAGGGCGGACTTAATGCCATGAGGTATTCTCTACCAGTCGACCATAGGACCAAACAGAAACTAGCAAATGTGGGTTCAATGAGAAAATAATTCATAAAAGTTAAACGATTTCGAAAGAATAAACATACATATAATCGTAACTAATATACATTTACCACGGAATTATATATATTCAAACACATACGTAAATATGTGGATATTACATATATATATATATATTAGTTTACGCTAGACTTGTTTTAGCAGATGCTTGAAGAGCATATGTTTGAAAGCCAACTTGCTTGGGGCTTGTCTTATTGTCATAGAATTATAATTATAATTAATTATATACTTAGTATAGAATTTACTCTTTTGGGGTAGTAAATTTTGTATGTATCGTGCCGTTCCTTTGACTCTCGTGTTACTCTATATAAGTGAAAGGGACGGCATGATACGAAGTTCGGAGAGTGCTAAGCGCTTTCACAATTTCACCAAGATGGCACTCTTAGTACCTAAATGATGTAAACACGGAAAATATTTCGATACTTTTTAAGGCGCCGTGAGTTCACGCGACAGAGATTTTGGAAAATCATAACGCGTTTGTAAATGATGCTATGGTTTCCAAAAAATATGCACAACAATTTTGAGACCTTTCTGTATTGCCAAAAGCGATTCGAAACATGATTAACCAACTTTCGCTCGATAGAAAAAAATCGCAAACTTGCGTCTAAAGCAAACCTTTAAAAAATTGTAACTGTTTTTGCACATTAGCTATTTACATGAAAATTATATCAATAAATTCGTAATATTGTACTTCATGACATTAAGCGATTACTTTTTCTTGCATAAAAAACAATGAAAAATAATGATTCAAATGTACTATTTCCGCCAAGCCGCTCGTGCGCGGCCGACCCGGACGCCCCACAGTGAAGTGCGTAGAACAAACTAGGTGGACAAAAACCCCTATCGAATATCTCAAAACTTTCTATTAATAGGTGTACCTGATAGTCATACATTAAGATCGACGCAAATTATTTTCCCCCCCTCCCCTCCATTTGCAAATGATAAGGGTCACTACTTAAGACAACATGCAATTTACAGTGCATTCATTACAGCAATCGCTCTTGACCTTATATCGTTCTGTGCAGTTCTGTAAAGTTTTTTATCATATTCTTGTGATGGATTCTAATCTCAAGGGTAAGTAGTATATTTTGTACTGATTTTTTAAAAATTATATCCCATTTTACATATAGATATAGGTGCCATACTTCGAAGTTATAGCAAATTTCACCCCTAACTTAAACTTTATCGGTCAGAAATTAACATGTCCCCACTTGTCCCCGCGGAGATTTTTAAATATATGATATTTATATGTATGTACTTTCATATACTGTTATCATTGGCGACTCGAGTTAACCCGGAATTAAAATATGTTTTTTTTTCAGATGTGGACGTTTCTCTATCAAGATTGGACTTTTGCAATGCATGGTTGTCTCATGGCAAGGAAACAAGAAATACTGAACTACTTAACCTAGTATTATCGAAATGTGATCTGAGTGGTGCGACTGAAAGCTCTTTAAGGGATGTCAAGGTTGCTATAGCACGATTTTCGTCTAAAATTTTACAAAAGTGGGAGAGTTGCCGTAAGTCCAAAACTCGCTTTTTTGAGAAGAATGCTGAGTGGATTCGGGGAGAAGATTTATCGTTTAAGGTGTCTGTGTGTACTGCCGTACCATCGTCATCTTCAGAAATTACTCCAGGTCCCGGAAGACCACAGGCGGAATTTTCAAAATCTTGTCCTAAAACAAAACGACGACGTGTAGATGATCTCATACAAACTCGAAGTTCTAGTGAATTGTTATATGCCGCCGAAGTATCAGCTCGTTTATCAGGTAGTGTAAAAGTGGCACGTAGTATAAAGGAAGTTGATGACAGCCCCGATGGACCATCCATGTCTACAAAGGATGAAGGTACGGTATGTGGTGCTAGGTGTATGACGAATGAAGAAGCTTTAGCGTATTATTTAGATAGTAAGTCAACAGTGAATACTTATAATATCGCACGAAAGTGCGCCATAAAATTAGGGCATAATTTATATCCATCAATAGATAGTGTTCATAAAGCTAAAGTTGAGTGCTATGCCCCTAAGGAGAAAATTATTGTGGACGATGTGAGTGTTAAAATCGAGCTTCAGGCAATTTTAGATAAAACTGCTGTACTGTTAATTAAGTTATAACCTCATTTCAATTAATTACTTTAGTCGTTAGTTAATAATCCTTACGAATAGCCGTAAATTCGTGGTATTATTATACCAAATGTTATGTCTATATAAGATTTATTTGTTTTAATAGTGATAAGTTATGTCGCTTTTGCATTTTATGTTAGTTTAAGACATCTTGTAATTATTGTTTTAATTTTTGTATCACAAAATATACTGACTTTATGATATTTTATTTTATTATTCGAGTCCACCCCCTCTATACATCAAAATATCGATAACAACATGAAAAAAATATGTCATGTATGCATAATAAGCATAAATAAATTGAAATAACTGCAAAAATAATTTTGTCCACCTAGCTTGTTCTACGCACTTCACTGTGCGCCCGCTCAGTGCTCAGCGAGCCGCGTTCGAGATCGGATTTGTGCTATTCAACTCTGCTCCAACTCCGCGCCACTAAGTACAATTTTCGCATAAATATGGGTAACAAGAGGAATAAAATAAAACGTAGTCGGCTTAAGCGTTTAATTACATGCAGAGCGAATGCTAGAAGAACAAATGCAATACGGTAAGTAAACTAAGTACTAAATACGTGTACCCACAGTAGAAATTCTTACATACAGTAGTACTTTTATACCTTTTCACTCTTTAGAAGGCGCGTTGTGCGCTGGGCAACCGCCCAACCCAGGTCTAGTAGAAGTACAATTATAGTATAAATGTAAGACTAGTATGAATCGATAAATTTATATATTACAAGTATTTGTTTAAGTAAGTACTTATGTAAAAAAATTGCAGTTCTTTTTTCAACCACTTGCCGGTATTCGATTGAGCCTAAATTTGGCATACTTATGTAAATTCACTAACAACACAGACAGGAGACAGAAGGTGGCCATAGCAACTCCTAAACTGCACAAGATAAACTCGTCGTGTTTGGGCTCATTGAAACTGTCTCTACGAGTAATGATGACTGTGAAAAAAAAGTACAGTCGGCAATAAAAGCTTGTACCAAAAATGAATTTTCTCACAGAAACTTATTTTACTTCTTCGTCGATAATCAATTTTCGTTCTTGGGGGCTTCTCCTGACGGAATTGTCAGAGACGATGACATCATGGAAGTAAAATGTCCAGTGGCCGCATTTAAGAAAGGTACGGTAGATGCCGTAAAAGGAAACAAAATCCAGATTTTAAAATATAACAAGAAATCTAGGACGACAACAGTTAATACTAACAGCAGCTGGTACTATCAAGCAGAAGGCCAGTTACACATATCGAGGTCCAAGATGGAGAAGAAACTGATAGATTTTTACATGGATAATTTATTGCCTGAATTGGTAGACTCGCGGCAAGCGAGAGGTATGCCGATAAGAGGAGTATCTTCGAAACAATCCACATAGTCCGTCCACATCGTTTAGTGCCCAGAGAATATACAATGATCTCTTCTCTTGCCAACTTTTATTTTATAAATTGATGCCTCGTAATACTCATACACTTATTTACATGCTTCAGTATCAATTAAAGCTATAAGCCAAACTACGCAACCTACGGAAGGTTATGGTGTCTGCTTACCATCAGGTAGGTCGTAGGTATGCTTGTTTGCCGCCGTCATAAAATTTAAGCTGGACTGTTCAATTTACTCCCCACCCTACAGTATTTTGTTATTGACTCAAAATTTGACTACTCCAAAAGGAACAAAGCAAAAAAAAAATCTCAAATGGTGAAAATTCCATTGAAATTATCTCAAAAAAAACCGGCCTAGTGTGTGTCGGACCACGCACAATGAAGGGTTCCGTACCAACAGCGCCCGGCGACTGATAACACCCAGCGCGCTTGAGCGCAATAAAATAAAATCGGCCAAATGCGTGTCGGATCACGCACAATGAAGGGTTCCGTACCAACACCTACTAGTCCACATTTAAAACCACTATCCAATACATTGAATCTAAAAAGTTCGCATCTTCATGGAACTCACGGCACTTACGACCTTTTGTTTGGGCAAGACAGTTTTTTAGCGAAAACTCAAAAATCGTAAAACCTGTCTTGTCCAAACCAAAAATCGTTGAAAGTATTTATTAATGCGCACCACCTCAATTTTTTTCAGGATTTTAAACTTCATAGTTAAAACTTTGAAGACTTATAATTATGTAATTATTTAAATAAAAAGAACTCGAAAACGGCTTGAGCGCGCGAGTGTGCCGGTGAGCGGGGCGCTCCCCGCGCGGCTGGTTACCTCAGCCCCTGACATGATATTTTTCGTTGAACCTACGGCGCTTTAATTTCCCGCAGTCTAGATTGCCCCGCTGCATGATCTAAGAAAACAAGGTCTGACAATCCGCATGGTGACACCACCATACGTCACCTGTCGACGAGACACTCACACTTACATCCGCATACCGTGGATAGGCTGATGACGTAGGTCGTGTCACCCACACTACTTACAGATGTACCGGATTGCCATACCTGTGCCTTTATCATCAGTTTGCATGACCGTACTCGCTAGCGACTGCGTAAGCGATTTAGTATGCCGATTCTTAGTTCTATAGCGTAACCGCCAGAGGCTCTGAACTTTTGCCCATACAAATTTCTACGCAGTCGCTAGCGAGTACGGTCATGTAAACCCATGGTAAAGGCACTGGCGCAGTATATTATTGTATCATGCCCCGCTGCACCTTACTTTGAAACGGGATTACTGCTACAATAGTAAGTACTCCGTAAATGGCTGCTATGCCCAGCTCTCGATACAGGAATACTGCCATGAACTGTAATAGCAAAAGGAGTTGTCAGTCCAAGTCATAAAAATATTTATGTAAAGTAACCATAGTAACAAATATATCTGGATTCTGGACCATCTTACGCCCTAGTTATTAGTCATGTGTCAGTGCTTAATAAAGTTTTTCGATGTTGACTATCCCTAAGAAATATCACTTGTTCTGTATGCGCGGTTAAGAAACGTTTGAGTGGTTACTAAGCGCTCCCGTGCTGTAGAAGGCATGTTATACGCTGTTATCCCAGCTGCTGTCTGTGGCAGCAGTCGTTAAGCCAAGTTAAGACCTTCCTGCGGCTTGAGAACTTGTAACCACAGACCATCAATTTACTTGTAACAGTCAAGTTAACCAATCCCCACACACTGGTAAATCAGATGGCAGTCGCTTCCTTAAAAAATAAGTGCCTACGCGAAATCTTGGGGTTAGGAGGCGGACCGCGGGCATCTTTCAGGATGCAATTGTATGCTGAAATAGGTATCGCTAGGATGATGATGGTGATGACCTAACTGATGTATAGACAAACAGAACTAACAGAAACGGGCGGGTTAGGGCCTGGCCACATTAGCACGGTGCGGCGTCGTCAGCGTGGAACGGCGCGGCGCCGTAGTATTGTATTCATGAGATGTACAGTCTGATGACAAACGGACGGACGGAAGGGCGGTCAGTGAAGTCTTAATATTAGAGTCCCGTTTTACTTTACCCTTTGGGTACGAAACCCTAAAAACGTTTTAAACAAAGGGTTATCTCTCTATTTGAAAATGATTGAAATTCTTTTAGGAAAAGAAGACCTACCGGAGATTCATAATTAAAAAATGTGGGTTCACCAAGATTTTTGTTTCACGTTCACGTCTCCGCGCCGTGGTAATGTGGCCAGGCCCTTAGAATGGAAGTGGAAGTACCAGGTCCGGATGGCGCTCGAATACTAAACTCAACACTTGTTGGAGTATAACGCTGGCCATCTTGATGAACACATTACATTTCGAATTTGGGATTGTCTAGTGAGTGATGCCTGTCATTGTTTTTTGGTAAAACACTTATGTCATGCAATGTTTATTAAGATAATATATTATCAGTTTACACGATGTTTACATTAATCCCACTGTGCCCGTGCTGCTCATAATTCTAATAATACTTCATTACTTTGTATAGATTGTTGTGAATAAATTATCTTTGTTTCTTTAATACTTAATCTTAATAATAGACGATCGTAATAAATTATAGGTTGTACATAAATATCGAAATACATACGTTGTCACTGTAGTTATTTTGAATTTCATGTTTGTAAGTAATAGTAGTAGGTATACCTCTATTGGAAACGTACTCGTATTAGTTGCGGAATGAAAAGATTGGTTACTTTTTGGACCTTCACAGACACAGTGAGGAAATAAAGTCGAATAGTGTTGAACTTTTTCATTACGCGACTATACCTCAATTACGTGTTGTCTGAGGGCAGTGGCAGCGGTGACTACAACCGGCCGCCTTTACGAGATTAAATAGTGACATAAGGACATATCCTGTACAGTGGCGCTAAAAGTCGTCATGAACGGTGGCGGTAAAAGCCAAAATCATCCGAAACACGACCTTCTGGACGTTGGGTCACCGAGTCCTCACTAGTTATCGTTTCTATTAACACTGAACTTCAAGCTCCGACTATCTATATTTTAAATTCATACCAATGTTTCCAAGGGACCGATCCACAGATAATGAGCGAATAACGGTCCCGTGTCAAATCTGTTGACATCGTTAGCCATCAGGTTCACCACCAGCCCCGCGCCGTTGTCTGTCATTGTTTGCAGGCTCACTCTCAGGGCCTAAAACCACACACGTCAATAGTAGGTTGTATTACAAGGGAGCAAAATGCAACATTTCATCGCAGGTTGAATCCTGAGCGAATACCGGAATAGAATCCCGGGCGTAGCGAGGGATTCTATCATGGAATCCTGAGCGTGGTGAGGAATTCAAACCGCCACGCCCAAGTTAGAAATAATTTTGCTGCCGTGTAATACACTCTTCTTTTCAGAAAAACCATTCATCCAAATAAAAGAATTGATCATCAATCCATTAATTTAAAAAAACAAAAAATTACGTGAAATAAACAAAAAGGTATAAATATGCTCAATTAAGATACATAGCATACCTATATCGAATGTTGTGATGTTTAAAGATGAATAACTAAAAAGCAGGCGCGAGGAGGCCATGCAACCAGGCACAGGGCGCAAAACTCGATTTTGCTCCCTGTCAGTATTCGTGAGAGCACCAGTACGTCGAGTTAAATACTTTGTTTTTCATTTCGAAATATGCACAAACATTTTCTGAACCAGAGAAAGAACCATTTTGGCAAAGCCGGACCAGGAATATAAGACCCTTGTCAAGAGGGCGCTATTATTCTGATTTATATCGATATCTTTTGTCAATTATCATTTAAGTTTTCAACACTTCACTATTATTTAAATAAACCGCAACTGTGACACTGACAAGTGACAACCTATCATTATAATTATTTCCAGTGTAATAAATTAGTTCCAATGAAATTCCGCAACATGGCGCAGTTCATATATTTCTGGTCGGGCTTTATATTTCTTTTTAATAAAGAATTAATCGTACTTGCGCTCAGACTAGTTAAAACCGATATCGAGTCTAGTTAGACTCGGTATCAAATAATAATACCACTACCGAGCGAGACGGTCGTGTACAATTGTATATAAGAGCGACAGAGAGATAGAGAGAGAGAGAGAGAGACATTTACATTTGTTGTCCTTGTCGTAATAGTTTCACTTTTCAATTTATCTGCATGGTGGCACGCGTATAGGTTTTAATACTTTTCTGCTCTAGAGCAGAAATGGACCACTTTCAGCACGCAACCCCCGGGATCATAACAAATTGAATGCTATTGTTTATTTTTTTCACCGGGAGACGACGGCTTAACAGATAAACAAGGACCCACTTTCAGAGTAGGAGAAATGAAAAGCCATTTTTAGGTTAGGTTTATGGGTACGTTTGTACTTACTGCTTTTCAGGTACTTAACCTTTCTATAAATGAGGCTGCAAACCCCGACTCTCATTTTCATCCCGATGTGCATGGCCCCCATCATGAAGGGGTGCTGCACCAGTACGTTGGCCACGCTCACCAGCACCACGCTGAATGCGAAGAATACCGCCTCGCCCCAGCTCACCCCACCCTCCGTGTTGTAATAGTGGAACAGCCGAAAGAAGTATCGGTCCCTATCAACATACGGGTTAAGCAATTAGACGTATCTATGTATACGTGCCATGTGCAATAAAACTCACATGCCTGACGTGTCTATGATAATATTAATAATACAGACAATTAGCAAAGCAAATGCCACTTAGTAAGTTTCGTAATAGTTTTAACTCACGTGCTGTTCTGAGAGGATTGGGTTGGATTGTAGTAACGGAGTACAAGACCCAGAAACAAAGGTTGCTGCAGCCTGTATCCAAACAAATGAGTCAGAGTAGATTTTCTTTAAACATAGAATGTCATGGGTAAACATGTAAAAGAAAAATGCGTATTTCGCGCGAAATACTATATATAGTAGAAGAGCCGACGACACTGAACCTAGTTCGATAAGACTCCCAGATGATATATATATTATAAGATACGTCATTCCTAGGGGAACACGAAACGGCTATGCTGCAATGCAAAAAACCTGGTGGCCATAGTAAAAAAAAAAACCGGTTTCTAGTATGATAAGTCTCCCAAGTTTCGTTTGTTCCTCGATACAGGGGAGGGGTAGGACTATACGATAATGCAGCGCTGCAAGCTCCGCTGACTGGCCTTATCAGTGGCAGCAGCATGATAGTGACACCGGTACTGAGGTATCTAGTATGATCGGTCTCCTAAAAAAACCAAGGCTCATCTGAAAGATCATCAATTTCTGTGTAAAAAAAACCACTGCTGCCTTTTTGACCGAGTGACCGAGTGAATCGAAGGTCTCTGCTTCAGCTTCGACAAAAATGCTTTCGTATGTCCGAATTTCCGTTTGTTCTCGTCTACAGATCGCATTTCTCAACCGATTCTCGTGAAATTTCGTGAGCAGGTTCGATATTTATATTGTTTTTTTTGTCAAGACGGTTTTTGGAAATTTCCAAAAACAATTTATTTATCAATGATTTTCTAAGTTTCTGCGGGCGAATTTCGGTTTGTTCTCCTCTACAGGTCACATTTCTCAACCGATACTCGTGAAGTTTTGTAAGCAGGTTCGATAAATATACATTTTTTTTGTAGGTAGAATAAGTTTTACCAAATTAAAAAAAAAAAATTTATTTGTTCAACGGTTTGTTCTCCTCTACAGGTCGCATTTCGCAAACGATGTGAGCAGGTCTGGTAATTATATAGAATTTTTTTGTCGAGTCAGTTTTTTGGAAATTTTAAAAATAATTATTATTTCACAGATTTTGTAAGTTTCTGCGTCCGAATTTCGGTTTGTTGTGACCTGTAGAGGTACAGGTCACATTTTTCAACCGCTCCTCGTGAAATTTTGTTAGCAGGTTCAATATTAATAATTGATCTTTTTTTATAATGTTAGATTTTGGAAGTGATAAAAAAACTCACTCACGAGGTCTACAGCTCACAGAGCCACTAGGTGGTTGCTGCAGCTATTGAAGGAGCTCCTTAGCGAATACATGGAAATAAGATATAGTTGACGTTGTTTAATTTAATTTAATGTTATTGATTTAATTTAATTCTTGTTTTAATATTTATTTTGACGATCATTACGAGATATTGATATTCAATTCCTTGTTATCCGTGTTTAGAGTCCAAAAATATTTATATATTCATGACGATCCTCTCAGGTGAATTTTATCATACTCATTGTATTATTTAACTGCTATTTTATTCATTGATTTTTAATTTATTTCGTTTTATTTAATGTTATTGACGATCACAATAGAGATTCTTGTAATCTTATATTGTGAATAAGTAAATGAATCTGAATCTCAATCACTACACTGAACCTAGTTCGATAAAACTCCCAGGTGATATATATATATATATATATATATATATATATAATAAGACGTCATTCATGGGGGAACACGAAACGGCGATGCTGTAATGCAAAAAACCTGGTGGCGCTAGTAAAAAACACTTTTCTTTTACAAAAAAAAACGGTTTCTAGTATGATAAATCTCCTAAGTTTCGTTTGTTCCTCGATACAGGGTAGGGGTAGGACTATACGATAATGCAGTGCTGTAAGCGCCCCTGACTGGCCTCATCAATGACAGTAGCATAATAAGTGACGCCCGTACTTAGGTACCTAGTATGATCGGTCTCCTAAAAAAACCAAGGCTCATCTGAAAGATCATCAATTTCTGTGTAAGAAATACCAGTGCTGCCTTTTCCTAATAGTGGAGAATGTGGTTGCTGCAGCGATTGAAGGTCGCCCTCCGCGCAGCTGGATTCGGTGTTTCAATTCAGTTTTGTCAGCAATCCCCCGGTTCCTTTCGATTTGTACTGATTGAATACGCGTGCCACGTTCACGTAAGCATAATTTTGCGTGTCATTGACTGCTTAAACAATTATTCTGAAACGTTACCGTGAAATGGAGTGAGTAGGGACGAAAACGAAGTTAAAACCTTGATAAAAGTTCTTTTTTATATGTGACCCATTGATTCATAAAACAAAAAAAGTGTTCCGGATATATGAATTTTAGTTTGTCAACGATAATTTGTTGTTTTATTTCATAGTTTCGATGATAAACACATAATAGTAGGCAATCCCAGCTCACTCCGTAGTTGGGGTTAGAAGGTATAGTAATGGGGTGAGATGGGAATATTGCTAGGGTCGACACTTTCGGATTAAGACAATAGCTTGACTTGTCAAGAGAATATTTTATTTATGTAAGTAGCAAAATTGTTTTATTTATGCTCTTACATAAACGATTTAATGTTTTCTGTAAGTTGTGACCTTTATTTTTTTGACGTAGGAATAGTTTTTAGATATATTTTTTTATTACTTTGGTCTATGTGGAATTAGTAAGGTGAAACCCATCAAAAACGTGTTAATTGACAATTATTTACGCAGTGCGTTTGTTTCACTTGGAACAAATATTTATAGATAGCATGTACCTGAAAACTATTAATAGCGAAGTCGAATCTTGAGCTTTAATCATATCCATACCTCGGGGTTTTCAGTACGGGAATATTTGAAATTAGCCAAAGATTAGGTATTGACTCAAAAAACAGAATGTACTTTAGCAGGTTTCTGCCTAATGAATAAATAATAAAAAAAAACTTTAAAAAATATATTGTACGTTGTTTTTTCAGACTAATCTTACTGTTTATCTCTACTTTTTTCAATTCATACCTGCACCCAAGAAGGGCGATAGTGCGAAGCGGGTCGCGGTCCCCCGCGCGCATTTAAATGGCCGGCTTTTCAAATATTCCATGTAAACTCACAAGTTGAATAATACTGTATGAAATAAATAAAAGGCACAGTTTAATGAAACATGTTTATTTAATTAGAAATTTCTTCAACTTTTCCGATACTTCAATATTTTTTTAAATAATATTAACCGTTTTATCATAATGTAAGACACTTTTGCAAATTGACAACCCTGAAATGCAAATACCAATTACCCCCTTCTATCATCCCGGTATTCGTAACACCAACTCTCCCCATTCATAACCCAACTGTCTCCGTTGTCGTCCCAACTCACCCCTCAATACATTACTAACCCCATAAAAATCCTCAAATGCGGTTGAATCGTTTTCTATGTTAAAACCATTATAAATAAGGAATATATAACTTATGTTTTTTCTGTTTTCAATAAGCGTAGTTCTGACTACGCTACAAACGATATCCGAAAGATTGAAGAACACTTACTTTGGCAAATTTCACATAAAAACGAAGTAAAATTCAAACAAAAATCCGTTGCTTTGGAGCATCAAATTTGTGTTTTATAATTCAGTGATTTGGAAACTTGGTGTTGCCGAAAGAAGAATCAATATGTCTAAATATATAATCAAATTACTTTAAGAGCAACGTGTGCCCGAAAATTAAAGTAGCTACCGAAGAAAGAAATTCTGGATTCACATCTCTACTCCCCCCGCAATCCCTACTCACCCCATTTTACGGTATATAGCATTATATCGAAATAAGCTCTATAATAATCGAAACCACTACCTTCAATCGCCGCAGCAACCACCTTCTTTCTTCACTAATAGGAAATTGATGATCTTTCAGATGAGCCTTGGTTTTTTTAGGAGACCGATCATACTAGATACCTCAGTATTGGCGTCACTTATCATGCTGCTGCCACTGATAAGGCCAGTCAGGGGGGCTTGCAGCAGTACATTATCGTATAGTCCTACCCCTCCCCTGTATTGAGGAACAAACGGAACTGGGGAGACATATCATACTAGGAACCGATTTTTTTACTTTTTTACTAGCGATGCCAGGTTTTATGCATTGCAGCATCGCCGTTTCGTGTTCCCCCATAAATGACGTGTCTTATTATATATATAGCACCTGGGAGATTTATCGAACCAGGTTCAGTGTAGTGAGCTCTTTCAATCGCTGCAGCAACCACCTTCTCCACTATTAGGAAAAGGCAGCAGTCGTTTTTCTTACACAGAAATTGATGATTTTTCAGATGAGCCTTGGTTTTTTAGGAGACCGATCATACTAGATACCTCAGAACCGGCGTCACTCATCAGCTTCAACACTGCATTATCGTATAGTCCTATCCCTCCCCTGTATCGAGGAACAAACGAAACTTGGGAGACTTATCATACTGGAAACCGGATTTTTTATTTATTTGAAAAAAATTTTTTACTAGCGCCGCCAGGTTTTTTGCATTGCAGCATAGCCGTTTCGTGTTCCCCCAGGACTGACGTATCTTATAATATATGTAAGATCTGGTAGTCTTATCGAACTGGGTTCAGTGTCGTCGGCTCTTAAACATTATCATAATATGTAACATAAATATATATTTCGTTAGAAGACTCATACAAGTTGACCTAATTATAATCCATACAAACCGTATAATAAACTCCATGGCAGCAAGGATCAATCCATAGAGCATGAATTCAGCCCCGAACACTTTAAACAGCACCCGCCATAAGCTGGGTTTAGAGTCGGCCGCTGTACTCGTGCGCACTTCATGTTCCCAGGCCCGTTGTAAAGCATCTCCTACACCAAGCCATTGCATTAGTGAGGTCACAGAATAATACTTCGTTAGTACACAAGTTGTAATTATCACAGCTACATAAGTAGACATTACCAGTTAACAAGTAATAATGTACTTCGAAAAAGAAACTTTTATACAATTTCCATTAATTACTTAAATTAATGTTGTTAGTCGTTTCAAACCATGTCAAACGCATAACTTCTTAGTAAATATATTAAGTTTACGAACTTTTAAGTCCGTATACTGTAACTGATAACTGTACGGAACCCTGCAATGCGCGTATCTTGAAACCATCCAGGAACGCACTTGGCCGGTTTTATTTATTTGTGTACATAATATTAATAAAGTATGTTGAATGTAAATTGTGACCAACCCAAGATATCGGAGCGGTGTTCTGGTAGAGGCGCATACAGATCGTTGCTGCCAATGTCGCGATTATATCCTAACTTGAAAGTCTCCAATGTCCACCTATGAAAAAAATAGAACTTCGCAAATACTTGGAATATTTTGTGTAGATCTTACTGGAACCGCCTCTACACTGCTTGCTGTCGAAACACCCACCCAGGTGCCTAATTGCCCCTAACATTAATATAATTACTTATTTAAGTAGGTAGGTATTAACTAAATCAGAAACTGTCAAGCAGTTTATTCTGTATTCATTAGTATGGATTCTATTCAGTACCTCTACTCTAAAAAATCGGCATAATACCTGCCGGTATAGTACAAAATACTGACTCGATATCTCTCCCAGCCGTTTGCCAGCTATATCTATAGTATAATGAGTGCGCTGCTCTCGAAACTATGTACCTACCTACTTTATTAAGCCGGCGTATCTGTTGACTTACCCAAATGTTAGAATTGAAAATATGTTCGCCGTACATCGTGGATTTACTTGGCGTCTCTGTTTTGGCCCTGTATCCATAATTGTTTGTGATATTGATTTAAGCTAGATCTACTTGGTCATGCCCAGTAGGGCACATTGCCCACCCACTGGGCACCTAGTAATAAATAGTCTAATAGAATAGATAGCTAGCCGAGTCTCTCACTTTAAACGGCTACTGCTCGATTTGAGCAAAGCCTACGATGAGTGAACCATAAGACTATAGAGAGAAGCTGTACAGAGTAGGCATACGCGGCACTTCCTCACTGGTTCAAATCATATCTCAAAAATACAGTAAAAATTTTTGAAAATAGACCAATAAGATAAAAAGACTAATACAGTTAACAAAATACATTCACAACAGAGACTAGTTACATCTTCTATTCCACGGGGCAGCGTGCTGGGCTGCACCTATTTTTGATCTATATTAATTATTTACTAAAAATGTTTAACAAAGAATAAAAATCGCCTCCAAAGAAAAAACACTGAAAAATAAAAATAAGCCTAACTTCTAATATCTCAATATGAGGCTTCAAAGGATTCAATCTTATTGAACAATGTAATCGTATTCTAATTTTTGAAGAAATTGCTTAAATGACATTATTTTTTTACTTTTCAGTGCTTTTTTGGAGTCGGTTTTTTTTTTATTTCACATTTCTTAATGAATTAATACCAGAGTGCCTCTCATGACGATGTACGATATTCCAATAAGCTCAAACACGGTTAAGCTACACTGTTTTATTACGGAGTTCCGTTGCCTACCTTCCGGCTCATTTACCAGATCAGGTTAATGGTAACATTACATCATCTATCTTCTATCTATCTTTTCTTTTAAATATATAAAAGAAGAAGTCCTGATCTACCATCAACGCATAGCCGAAATTACTGGAAATAGAAACTTCAAATTTGGTCCAGAGCTTACTTTTATGACGTATGCAAGGGATAAGACAGGATTTTTGGAAATTCCACCCCTAAGGGGATCAAATAGGGGTCCAAAGTTTTTATGAAAAACGTAATTTTTTTGGACTTAGAAACTTGAGATTTCGTATTTACACTCTCTGTTTAAATATAACAAAACTAAATTTAGCGATTGTCTAAATTCGTCCCCTTAAGGGGTGAAAAGGGGCTTCAAAGTTTGTAGGGGAGCAAATCTTTTTTGAAGTTAGAGATTTGATACTTCGTAAACAGACTCTATGTTTAAATGCAACAAAACACTTTTCAGCGTTTTTCAAAATTGCTCCGCTAAAGGGGTGAAAAGGGGGTTCCAAGTTTGTACGGAGAGAAAATCTTTTTTGAAGTGAGAGATTAAAAACTTCGTATATAAACTCTCTGTTTAAATACAACAAAATCTATTTCAGGGTTTTTTGAAATTGCTCCTCTAAAGGGGTGAAAAGGGGGTTCCTACTTTGTACGGGGAGCAAATCTTTTTTGAAGTTAGAGATTTAAAATTTCGTAAATAGAATCTCTGTTTAAATACGACATAACGTACTTCAGCGTTTTTTGAAATTGCTTAGAGTCTCTGCATAGAGTCTCTATGTTGAAATAC
Organism: Epiblema foenella; assembly: GCA_963556455.1. Classification (NCBI taxonomy): domain Eukaryota; kingdom Metazoa; phylum Arthropoda; class Insecta; order Lepidoptera; family Tortricidae; genus Epiblema; species Epiblema foenella. The sequence continues at coordinate 18,950,272 of OY747095.1, forward strand.
AACAAAACATTTTTCAGTTTTTCAAAATTGCTCCCCTAAAGTGGTGAAAAATGGGTTCCAAGTTTGTTAAGGGGTAAATCTTTTTTGAAGTGAGAAATTTAAAACTTCGTATACTTATAGACTCTGTTTATATACAACAAAAAGTAATTCAGCGTTTTTTGAAATTTCTCATCTAAAGGGGTGAAAAGGGGGTTCCAGGTTTGTACGGGGAGCAAATCTTTTTTGAAGTGCGAGATTTAAAACTTCGTATACAGAATCTCTGTTTAAATACGACATAACGTACTTCAGCGTTTTTTGAAATTGCTCACCTAAAGGGGTGAAAAGGGGGTTCCAAGAAGTTTGTACAGGGAGCAAATCTTTTTTGAAGTTCGAAATTTAAAACTTCGTATACAGACTCTCTGTTTAAATACAACAAAAAGTGTTTCAGCGTTTTTCTAAATTTTCCCCTAACGGAAACGGGGTAAAACGGGCTTCCAAGTTTGTACGGGGAGCAAATCTTTACTTTTCGTAAAAATCGATATAGGTGTCATCTTCGAGGTTCCTTGGGGTACCGATTACGAAAATGACATGCATTTGCAAATCCAAGATGGCGGACAATATATTTTTTTTAAATCGATATGGGTGTCATCTTTGAGGTTCCTCGGGGTGCCGATTACGAAAATGACATCCATTTTTAAATCCAAGATGGCGGACATTTTTTTAATGAGTATTTTCACTAAAGATTAAAGTTAAAGCATCAGACAACTGACAGAAACAAATAAAGCTCATTTGTATCTTTGTTACCATCTAAAAACTATGCGGGCGAAGTCGCGGGCGGCCGCTTGTGACCATTTAAATGAGGGCTATCGCGTATGAATTCGCCGCTAGAGGCGCTAGTGTAGCATGGGGTCTTCGAAATGTCAAATGTCACTCTTTGTGGTTGCGCTACGCGGGTTAATATCTAATTGGAACAAAATGGTGACTATTTTGCAATACCTGAGCTTGATTATGGCAAATATGAGTTAAGGGTCAATGACTGTCAGGGCTTTGAGACAGTTTTGTCTTTCGGAAACTTATTTCCTCCTTTTTTCGAACAAAACGGGGCTACGCTACAATGCGATATGTTCGATAATTTTACGGTACGGTTTTAAGGTATTGAATATGATTTAAATGTAAACTTTGTTCTCATGCCCATAATAATCAGTAACAATTTTTGACAGCTGGACCTTACTCGACAGTGGCGCCAACTGGTGAGCACAAAAACGATAGCCCCCATTGGCTTCGTCATAGTCGCTTCAGTATCTTGATCGAAATATCTTAATACTAATCGTGAAACATTAGGAGTTTTGGATCACCATCCGAGGTCTTCATCAGTTCCCGTTCACCAAGCTACTTTCTGAATGCAAATGCACAATTTGTAACTGAAAATACTAAAATCGTTATATGTTTTCCTTTATTTTTTGAGGAGTTCCCTCAATTTCTCATGGACCCCATCATCAGAACTAGATTCTGCTAATAACAGGACCAACCTTAAAGAATATGCTTTCAACTAAAGAAAGAATTTACCAAATCGGTTCATAAACGGCGGAGTTCTGAGGTAACAGACATAAAAAAAGAACACAACTGAATTGATAATGGGTAAATCAATTTTTTCTTATTGGTATTCTGTCCCGTCAGCGAGGAGACAACAGTAACCGCGTTTCTTAGAAAAATATTTAAAATATGGACTTCAAGCATGCTCAAGAGATGACCCATGTCTAAATGGATTTATGCGCATTGCTTTTTAGCAATGCGCATAAATCTCTTGTTTGGTAGATTTAAAGCCTATATAATCACAGTTTTAAAGAGTGACTCAGGAGACGTAACTATGGTAACAAGCAACAAAGAATAATTGATCCACCCTAATAACCTCCTCCTTTTTGTTGAAGTCGGTTCAGTATAATAAAATGAAACAATATTTTCTGCCTTGCATATGTTGACAACGTATCCATAGTCTTCTCAGCATAAAACGACAACGATTTTATACTACATATAGACTTCCTTGACAGCATTTATTTTAAAGTGGCTAGAGTAGTATTAAAAACTTAGGCAAGACTAACTTAATACTGTTTATACCTCAACAAAGACACCCATTGGATATCACTACATAGTATAAAACAAAGTCGCTTTCTCTGTCCCTATATCCCTATGTATGCTTAAATCTTTAAAACTACGCAACGGATTTTGATGCGGTTTTTTTTAATAGATAGAGTGATTGAAGAGGAAGGTTTATATGTATAATAACATCCATTAAATAGTGCACCCGTGCGAAGCCGGGTTGGGTCGCTAGTCTAAATATATGTCTAGGGGTGCACTAAGAAAGGATTTTTCAAAATTGACCCCCAAAACGGGAGAAACGGGGTCCAAAGTTTGTATATACACACGATTATTTAGACTATTTTATTTTAAAGTTCACAGGAGTACTCCTAACAATTAAGGAGTAAACAAGTGTTTCAGGTTTTTTGAGAATTCAAAAATGGGGTGGCAAAGTCTGATAATCAACAAGGGTATTGTTTCTATGGTTTATCGGGTCGCTGATTACGAAAACAATAACGATTTTTAAATTCAACATTGTAACAGAACGCAGCTTGCTGGCCCTGTCACTTTCATATTAATAGTACATTACTACAGATAGAGGCCGGGAAGTAAGGGGTTGCCGGCCGAGTACATAACGGATAGTTACGAGGTTGGCAACCCCTTTTCACGCCGAGGTATGTATAGTGCTTTTCTCAAACATGCTATGAAATAAATAAAAAAAAACTCCAAGAAATCAAACTTTAATTTCTAAAGAAACTAACAGTAAATAAGACAAAAAATGTAACTAACACATACGTTACTATTTCATCATCATCATCATCATTTCAGCCGAAAGACGTCCACTGCTGAACATAGGCCTCCCCCAAGGCTCGCCATTTAGACCGGTCCTGTGCCGTTTGTTTCCACCGGATTCCCGCGACCTTCACCAGGTCATCACTCCACCTTGTCGGAGGCCTACCGACAGCTCGTCTTCCGGTGCGTGGACGCCACTCAAGCAGTTTCTGGCCCCATCGACCGTCAGTCCTGCGAGCAATGTGCCCTGCCCACTGCCACTTTAGTCTCGCAATTTTGAAGGCTATGTCGGTGACCCCAGTTCTACTACGGATAGCTTCATTCCTAATTCTATCACGCAGAGAAACCCCGAGCATAGCTCTTTCCATTGCTCTTACTATTTATTTCGTTCAATTTCCAACTCGAATTGAATATAAAACACTACTACTACAAAAGTATACTGAACGAAACGTTACGATCGACCTATCCTATGGAACGACACTGACAGCTTGTTAATTGTTAAAAACAATAACCTCTTTTCTTCATCGCTGAGGGGCTACCGCGAACCGAAAACGAACGAAGTTCGAATTTCTCCCTCTCTGTCGTACGAATTTGCAAGTGCGACAGAGAGGGAGATATTCGAACTTCGTTCGTTTTCGTTTCGCGGTAGCCTCTCTGTTGTCATCGGCGTCGGAGCTCATATATAAATCAAAGAGAATATAACCACTACGTTCTAAGAGACGGGACTTCGAACTAGGTTTTGGATGACAGTGACATTGTCATTGCATGACATTGACGTAGAGTTTGGCCAAACATTCTGTACCACAATAAAATAAAATAAAGGAAATATGTAATGCCAACATGACAGCGCGATAGGGATGTAACTTCGATGTAGTACGATTAACGATATCGATATCGATAAATGATGACTAGTGACGTCGTGGGTTCCGCGTTTATACAAATCCCGGTTAGAGGGCGTCCATTATTTACGTGAGATGTTTATGGCAGGAGGGGATCTAATTTAGCCAAAAACACCTCACATTAATAATGGATGCTCCTTTATTAACAATTGGGGTTTGAATCCATTCTCAATTGGTTAGGTTATGACGACTACTCCACGGCGTCCATGTGCTTATTCCGCAGTGGGTAGTGCACGTTTGTTTACAACAGGGCTAGAGTTAAATAACTTATAACTGTCACTGCTGCTTCCCTGCGATGCCCGAAGTGGTTTTTTTTTACAGGAGGTGGTATTCACAGTGCTTATCAACAGCCCTCCTAAGGCATACACAGTGTAAGTCTTACTCCGATTAACGTGTTCAGGATGACTGATGAACTGAGTCGAGACAGTTTATAAATAACGTAGCAGCATACAAAGGGCCTATGTCCAGCAGTGGACTGACACAGGCTGATGATGATTCAAAGGACGGGCAGCGTGAATGAATAATAGATTGTCTCAAGGGAGCAAAATGATATATTACGGCGCGAGGGTGGTATATTGACAAAAAACACAAAAGATTCTAAAGTAGAATCTTGAGCGTAGCGAAGGATAAGTATTTCCGACCAAAACTGAAATAATTTTGCTACCGTATGACACTTACTGCTATTCACACCGCCTATGAGGCCCGCTGAAAAACTTGAAATGCCTTACAAATATTTTTGTTACCGAGTGGCACCTTGACAGAGGTGTGAATAGCAGTATGTGCCACTTATTTGTTGCCCTCAATTGAGAAAAAAAAAGTACGACTTTGATCCCTCATTCGAGAGCAACAATGACTCTTTTCTGAATACCAGATGTGAAAAGTAATAATACATTCAGTTTTGTGTTTCACTGTGAATTCATAAAAATGCTACTGTGTGGAAGCAATGAGAAAACATTCATTAATCATTAATCATCCTGAAATTAAAGAAGGATTTAGGATTCAAAAGGGAAGTAACATTCGCAAATAATTGACGAGTTTTTATTTAAATCCAGAATCTTCTAGAACGTCTTCTCTTTTTACAGATTTACATGGAAACTAGGAATGTAAATCACATTGTTATTACTTCAACATCTTCTATTGTTCAAAATGATGACAAGAAACAGTATAAGATGTGATATACAATACAAATATTCTTTATCACTCACCAAAAATAGTATACAAAAGAATACAATATTTAAATTTAAAAATCTTGCGGGGTAGTATTTAGGTATCGGTAGCCTCCTAGCAGGCGGTAATAGCATCAACACCAAATGATGAATGCCTTGTAAATGCTTTAAGGCTTGCCACATACAGATTGAAGTTGAAACTCGCAACCGCTCCATATATCAGTTATCACTACCGTGCGGTAGTGCTCCCGCCAAGACGAGCCGAGCGAAGCGCATGGGCAATATCTACCTTTCCTCGAAGCGCTTCGTCGTTTTTTTGAACCCTCATAACTAGGGTTTGGGTTATACCAGATAAACAAATTTTTCGGTATATGATGGTCAACAGTGGATTTATTAAGCATATAAACTTTCAATTGCATACCTCTTATACTTAAGATTTTATTAATATCTAGAAAACCCCGATTTCGTCACTCACTGATAATTATTAAAATTCTTAGGGTACTACCTGAAATCCTAGAAAGCTGAAATTTGGTGTGTAAGCTAGTATTAGTACACAAACAACAAAAAAATCCTAAAACTTGGAACTTTTACCCCCCAATCGCTTAAACTAGGGGATAGAATTTTGTATGAGACTTCCGTAAGTTTTGATGCTAGAAGTCTGAAAATTGATCTTGGGACTCCTTGTTATAAAATAATAAAATATTATTGTATTTCAGGCGTTTTAGTAAATCACCCCTACCCTTTAAGTTAGGGGATGGAAGTTTGTATGGGATTGTCTATACCTAGCCCTGGTAACAGATTAGTTATCATTTCCTTGTTCTATTCAGATATTCATTTTCTATGATCGCTCAATATAATTACATTTATGGTATCTTTTACAGCATCTCCTAATAAACGAATACATCATGATCATGACGACCACTACCTACAAACTTAATTTCATGCTAGACACCTGAAAATTATACCAGTACACAGACATCATTTAACAAATTTAAAAGTACATGTTTCAGGTTTATGAATAAAAACCATCGCTCAATCATTAGGGGATAAAAGATTAATTACCTTGCCGAACCGGCTTGTTGAGCCTTCTTCGCGGCATCAGCAGAGTTATCTTCCAATAAAGAAAAACTCTCATTAATCTTTCGACACTCATTTCTTATCAGCAAAAGCGAAACTATTCGCACCAGGTTCCGAGAGGACACTGTCAAATGTTCTTGACATAGCCAAGACATGTCGAGGTGTCTAAGCATAACACCTTGTGAATATTTGATTATACCATTAATATGGAGCAGGTTTTTAATATTTTCATCAAACAGTTTGGTTAGTAACTGGACTTCTTTACATAAATCGATGCTTGGGTACGTCAAGCGGGGATTGTCGTCCCATTCTTTGAAAGATATATATTTATACATTTCGTTACTTATGTCATGACCTTGTAACACATCACAGCATCTGTTGCAATTGTTATGCATAGATATCATTTTTTTGGCTACGAATCCGCTAACGTACACCACTGGCTGATTGTCGAAGTTATTAAGGTCATCGTATTCTTCACTGAATAGTAAAGGATAATTTGTATCATCGGAATAGTCTACTAAAGGATCATCATCGTTATCCAATGGTGCAGTAGCATTGGTGCATTGGTCTGTTTGTGAATCCTCAAAAACTAAGTTATGGAAATCAAACATAATGTTGTTTCCATCTTGTTCACAATTCCCTCCACGAGAAACTGGCGTACTCAGTCTCGTCAAAATTGACGATTTCATAGCAGCCGTGAAATGATGGCAAGTCGGGTTTCTATTAGTGGGGCTATGTTGCCTTATCAATCCGAAAAAATTTTCAAGTGAATCTTGATTTAACTGTCTCAAGTTTAACCATTTCAATCCCCGAATCTGAAAATAATTCCATATATCTTGGAGAGATGTCAATGTTATTAAATAGCCTTTCACGCACTTGACATTCTTTAATTGCTGTCCATTTTTAATGAAATTTAAAGTTTTCAGTTTTTCCTTATAGACTTTCCATTCCTCATGGTGGAAGCTGTTTTTTGTTACGTTTTCCCTTAATTTCTTTTTAACATCTTTGTACGAAGCAGGGCCATTTGTTAAATCAAACAAGTGATCAAGATCTTTAATTACTTCTGACGATTCTTGTATTTCCGTTCTAGCCGGTTCAGAGGAGGATTCTGCAAGCAGTTTTAAAACAGCAGCAACAGTATTGCTCAAAATTTGAGCGGCAAGCTTTACTTTCATTTTTCCTTTAAATTTAGGCTTCACAGCTGATAGGGTGGGACGCAGCAGAGACACAGTGACACAAAATGAGCACAACAGATATAGATTATTAGCAATTAATATAATATATGGTAATATATTTATATGGAATAAATAGTGATAAATGTAGTTGTTTTTATAGACTGATACACACTGAAAAATTTTGAATAGTGACAAGATTCCTTTTTGCGGAGAAAACTAAATTCAAAATTAATATTTGAAATGAACTGTCAATGTTAATAGACAAGGATGGTCTGTGGTCCAACCTCATTTCAAACACTCCTCCTTAATTTTGACAACACAAGCATTAAGACATTCTATCATCTTACATGCTCATCAACTTACTTGTGCACCATGCAAACTTCACTTTGGGTAGAGGTTTTGTAAATACATCAGCAACCATACAAGCTGTCTCGACATACATAACTGATATCTGTTTATTCATGATGGCTTCTCTCACAAAGTGATAGCGTACATCTATGTGCTTCGTTCTCTGATGATGCACCGGATTTTCTGCTATAGCTATTGCAGATTGGCTATCACTGAGAATAGGAATCAGTTCCTCTTCCTTCTTGATGATCTCCGCAATAAGCCTCTTGAGGAATACTGCCTCTCTAGCAGCTTCTGACATGGCTACATATTCTGCCTCAGCCGTTGATAGTGCTATTGTCCTCTGCTTGATACTTTGCCAGCAGACAGCTGATCCTTGAGCTGTAAAGACATAGCCAGTCCAAGATTTTCTGTCTTCATCACCTCCGTGACTTGCATCTGAATATCCTTGGATGAATCTGTGTGTATTACTTCTTTTGGAGTACACTATTCCAAGAGACTTTGTCCCTTTTAGGTAGCGAAGCACACGCTTGGCTGCTACCCAGTGTTCTTCTGTATAGCAAGTGTTAAATTGACTCAGAGTACTAACTGTATGTGTTATGTCTGGTCTTGTACACACTGCTAAATACATCAGAGATCCGATAAGATTCTGATATGGGATCCTGTCGTCAGGCTTGTTTTCTGACTTATTTAAGTGACAGCCAGCAATCGCCGGAGTTGCTGCTGTCTTGCAGTCTTCCATTCCAAAGGTCTTGAGGATTTTCTCGATGTACCTCTCCTGATCAATTTTGATCACATCCTTTGTCTGAGTTATCTGCATTCCCAGAATGAGTTCAGCTTTTCCAAGATCCTTCATTTCGAATTTGGACATGAGGTCTCTCTTGACTTTACGAAGCTCATCTTCATTGTTCCAAAAAATTAACAAGTCATCCACATAAACTGCTATTATGATGATGTTGTTTCCTTTTGATCTTGTATAAATGCATGGTTCGTTTTTGGATTGTTGAAATTGAAGTTTCTTCAATTCTCCGTCAAGCTTGTTGTTCCACGCTCTGGGTGCTTGCTTTAACCCATAAAGCGAACGATTGAGCTTACATACATGGTCTCTCTTCTCTTTGTCTTCAAAACCTTCAGGTTGCTTCATGTAAACAGTTTCGCTTAGGTTTCCGTTTAAGAAGGCAGTCTTAACGTCCATCTGGTCTATGTTCAGTCCAATCTTGCTTGCTAAGGCCATTAGTAACCTCAATGAACTGTGACGTACGACAGGCGAAAACGTCTCCTGATAGTCTATTCCCCACCTTTGACTGAAGCCTCTTGCCACCAGTCGGGCTTTGTACCTGTGTCTATTTCCCGCCTCTTCTTTGATTTTAAATAGCCATTTAGAATCAACTATATTTCTGTTGGTAGGAGGCTTCACGAGAGTCCATGTATTATTTTTCTTGAGAGCATCTAACTCCTCCTGAATTGCTGTTCTCCATTTATCAGCATCTTTACCCGAAAGAGCTTCTTGAACGGTAGTAGGTTCCTTTTCATGGTTTATTGTGTGATATAGAATATAGTCTTGAAACTGCCTGGTTTTTCTATTCCTTAAAGGATATCTTCGTGGTTGGGTATGTTCTTCTATATCCTCTTCATCTGCGGAATATCTTCGTGGTTGTGCAGGTTCTTCTATACCCTCTTCATCTGCTGACATGAAGCCTTCAGATTCTTCACCCACCGTTTCAATCTCCACTCTAGGAAACTGAACTCTTTCCATGATAGGTTCCACTAGCGGTTCTTCTACAGTTTCTTCTGTTTCTATACAGAGAGGTTCACTTTCCTGAACACTCGGTAAGAAGTCCATTATTGGCGATTCTCTCCTAATGTCTTCTTCTATGGGGAGAGATCGACCTTCCCGAACATTAGGTAAAAATTCAACTGCTGGTTGCTCAACTCTTATATCTTCTACAGTTTGGTCTTCCTCATCTTGTATAATTTGGATAACAGGTGCTTCTCTGGTTGGCATTCCTTGCCTTTTGGTTCGGTACATCTGGTTTTCAAAAAATACCACATTCCTTGCTTTACATGCTCTACCAGTAATTGGATCAATCAATCTGTATGCTTTTGCATCATCTGCAAAGCCTGTGTAGACGAGTTCTACACTTTTGGAATCAAATTTAGTCCGTTTCTGGTCAGGAACATGCATAAAAGCTCTGCATCCAAACACCTTTATGTTGTCCAAATTACACTTCTTTCCCGTCCACGCCTCTTCTGGCGTTTTCTCCTTGACTGCAATTGTCGGTGATCTATTCTTCAGAAACACCGCGTGATGAACAGCTTCAGCCCAAAAACGCTTGTCCAGACCTGATTCATGCAACATCGACCTGCTCTTCTCGCAGATGGTACGATTTGCTCTTTCTGCAACACCGTTTTGTTCTGGGGTATATTCAACCGTAAGCTGATGCTTAATACCATTCCGTTTAAGAAAATCACCCATCTGCTTATTAACGTACTCTTTTCCGTTGTCTGTTCTTAACACCTTCAATTTATGACCGGTTTGCGTTTCAACTAATGCTTTGAATTCAAGAAAATACTTAAAAACTTCACTTTTGTTTTTTAAGAAGTAAACAAAGGTTTTGCGCGTAAGGTCATCTATAAATGTGAGAAAGTAAAGAAACTTACCAAACGATTGTACGTTTATGGGTCCACAAACATCGGAATGTACAAGCCCTAACACTTCTGATGCTCGTGTTACACGATTTTTCTTCATCGGTTGCTTAGTTTGTTTCCCCTTCAGACAGGATACACATTCCAGGTTGGAATTGCTATTAGGAAAACTTACCCCAGTTGCCATCTTGTTTTTCAGAAGTAGAAGATTTCGAATACCTAGGTGTCCCATACGACGGTGCCATAATTCCATTGAATCATTGCTTTCTGACGTAGTATTGAGAGCCGTATTCTGTAAACAACACTCATTAAGCTTGTATACACCTCTATCTTCTATACCTTTGACAATAGGCGTACCACTTATCTTGCATTCGTCACTTTTGTAGATTTCACACCTTTTGTGACCAAATACTATTACATATCCCCTCTCTGCAATAGTACTCACACTCATCAAGTTAGCTGATAACTTAGGAACATACATTACGTTACTTACTGTCATTCCAGTTGACTCACACAGCACCGTACCTTGTCCTTCTCCATATACCTTGTCACCATTAGCGCATGTTATAGGAACACGATCAATAACCTTAAAGTCTTTAAACCACTGCCTTTTATTTGTCATGTTCGTGGATGCTCCCGAATCTAGGACCCATTCTTCTTCACGATCTCCAACCATGGCAAATGCAAAAGCACTAAAAACTTCCTTCTGCTTCTTCGGTTTCTCTGGACATACTGATGCCTTATGTGGACCATCACAAATAAAACATTTTATTTTCTTCTGTTTAGATTTCAGCTGTTTCTTGTGCTTTTGTTTTGAAAGCAATGCAGAAGTTGTAGTAGTTCCACTCGTACTGGGTGACGTATATGTTTCTTCCATTTGAAAAAGTTTCGATTTGACATAATTGGTTGTCAACGTTATGTTGCTGTTTTCTACAGCCAGACGCATAGGTTGAAATTCATTCGTGAGACCTTGAAGCATCAAAGCAGCCAACAGCTCATCGTCTACTTCCTTTCCAAGGTCTGACAGCTCCTGAGATGTCACCATTACCGCTGTTACATATTCTCGTACTGTCGTAAACATCTCTAGTTTATAGCTCACCAGTCTAGAGAGTAATCTACAGCGATTATTCAACCCTTTGTCTTCAAAAGCTTCTTTTAACGCATGCCATGCGTCTTTAGCTGTCTTCACGTGTTTGACGTGCACCAGGCAATGCGGTTTGATCATTAAGCATATCTTAGCCTTTGCTTTCTGATCCTTTCTCGTACCTGCAGTATCAGTAGCCTCGGGAGTTACGCTCGTGTATTCCCATAGGTCTGTATCTATAAGATACAATTCCATTTGGAATTTCCATGTTGAATAGTTCGAGCTACCATCCAGTTTATCGAAGAGCGTAGAACTATTCATAATTCCAATATCACTGTTATCATTCACTTTGCTAGAAGAATCACCACAGCCCGTTGACATTTTTTATGTTCATGCTGATTCATTTTCTTTGCCCATAACCCTGATAGGGTGGGACGCAGCAGAGACACAGTGACACAAAATGAGCACAACAGATATAGATTATTAGCAATTAATATAATATATGGTAATATATTTATATGAAATAAATAGTGATAAATGTAGTTGTTTTTATAGACTGATACACACTGAAAAATTTTGAATAGTGACAAGATTCCTTTTTGCGGAGAAAACTAAATTCAAAATTAATATTTGAAATGAACTGTCAATGTTAATAGACAAGGATGGTCTGTGGTCCAACCTCATTTCAAACAACAGCTTTTTTAGTAATTTTGGTGAAGTGAAGTGTTTCTCTGTTTTTTTCTTCAAGCTGGATTAGATGAGACCATTTAGCCTTTTTGCCATTCCACTCTACTTCCCCAGCTTGGAGAAAATTGTTACGGATAGATTTGAATAAGTGAGGGACATCATAAATGATGTACACCTTCTGATCATCTAATTCGAAATAATTAGAATCTATAGTATTGCCACTTGACCGTTTAAGGCAATATGCCCCAATATTTGTTGAACCCTGGTCGCAAACAGTGGCGATGACATTAAAACCTTCTTCAGTAACTTTTCGAATAATTTGTTTAATTAAGACAGTTAACTTTTCAGTACTTATGGTCCCTTTAACGAAATAATAAGCCAAAGGCTGCTTGTATTTTTTTAAGATGCCCTGCATCATAAAAACTAAAGCGTGGTTTGCTACTCTGTTTGTCCTCCCTTCTTCTCCCATGTCTTCAAAACCTTCAATCTTGTCTTTAGAGGTGTTTAAAATTAGTCTTTTTTTCAATGCAATTTCGTCGAACATTATAACACACGTTTTATCTTCTGGTTTAAAATTTCGTACGATTTTACCCAGATGTGTGAGTAAGGCGTCATTGATTCCCGGTTCTAATGTCATTTTCTGAAGAACTACTTGTAGCGTCCGTATGCTGGGTAGCGGTAACATATGTCTTAAAAATCGATATGCTTTGGGTGATTTTTTATAAATAGAAAGTGCCAATCCTTTGTCTGAGTTACTCCACCGTCTTGCTTGTCTTTTGCGATTTTGATTTTTAATCGTAGATGTAATTAAGGTCTTCAATACCGGTGATTCTACAGATTCTATGACATGTATATTTTTTTGGAGAGTTTTTAATTTAATCTTTGTAGTCTGTAGTTTCTTTAACAGCTTCTTTGTTTGAGGTGAAACACCTAGAAAAATATATATTCGGGTCACTTAAGCATGAAAACTTACTATGTTTCTTTGATCAGTGTGAACTATGGGTAACCTGACTTTTCTTGACACTTATAGAACACCAGTATGAAGGTGTTGTATACAAGTTTCCAGCTTATTATCTCTCATTCCGATGACAAATCCCTAATATGACTGGATCAATAGGTATTGATATATTAATCTTAACATTCCGTAACCTCAAACAACTATTGTTCAAATCATGCAACTATGGTACAAAAAACTAGTGCCTTCTTCTGGGACAAATAAATATCGTATGATAATAAAACCTACTATGTTTTTTGAAAGATGTAAGCTGATGAATTTGATAATTAGTAGCGGGCTGGTATCTCTACATACACATTTTAAACCTAATCACACAGTTTACAAAAATATAACATAAATGTAATACATAAAGTTACCAGCAAAATCTTCATTTTGGTCCTGGAATTGGTGCCTACAGTTATGTAGCTCGTTTCGAACTTTCGATGTGAACACTTTTGGTGCGGAACTCGACGTTGCTCCAGCTGTAACTAATAATTAGTAATAATTAATAATATACAAACGCACTTAAAATTGCGGTAGTTATTTCTACTGTAGATTGGCCTGCAAAATTACCAACTAGGCTAAAGCGGTCGTTAAAGTCATTTAAGTATTTAGTTATTTATATATGTATGTATTTCATCGCCTAATACCCATAGGACAAGCTTTGTTTAGTTTGGGACTAGGTCGATTAGTGTAAAATGGTCCACAAATATTTATTTATCTGTTACCAGGGCACTCTTGTTTCTCAGACGCGATTCCACTTAGAGATGACATGCAATAATTGTGGTCGTCGTGATCATGATGTATTCGTTTATTAGGAGATGCTGTAAAAGATACCATAAATATAATTATATTGAGCGATCATAGAAAATGAATATCTGAATAGAACAAGGAAATGGTAACTAATCTGTTACCAGGGCACTCTTGTTTCTCAGGCGCGATTCCACTTAGAGATGACATGCAATAATTGTGGTCGTCATGATCATGATGTATTCGTTTATTAGGAGATGCTGTAAAAGATACCATAAATGTAATTATATTGAGCGATCATAGAAAATGAATATCTGGATAGAACAAGGAAATGGCGACTAATCTGTTACCAGGGCACTCTTGCTTCTTAGACGTGATTCCACATAGAGATGACATACAATAATTGTGGTCATGATCATGATGTATTCGTTTATTAGAAGATGCTGTAAAGATACCATAAATGTAATTATATTGAGCGATCATAGAAAATGAATATCTGAATAGAACAAGGAAATGGCAACTAATCTGTTACCAGGGCACTCTTGCTTCTCAGACGCGATTCCACTTAGAGATGACATGCAATAATTGTGGTCGTCATGATCATGATGTATTCGTTTATTAGGAGATGCTGTAAAAGATACCATAAATGTAATTATATTGAGCGATCATAGAAAATGAATATCTGAATAGAACAAGGAAATGGCGACTAATCTGTTACCAGGGCACTCTTGCTTCTTAGACGTGATTCCACATAGAGATGACATACAATAATTGTGGTCATGATCATGATGTATTCGTTTATTAGAAGATGCTGTAAAAGATACCATAAATGTAATTATATTGAACGATCATAGAAAATAAAGGACTGAATAGAAAAAGGAAATGGTAAATTGGCCAGGCAAGGGCGTTTAATCGTGTGATGAACACGAATATTTGTTTCTGAATCTTGGATGTTTTTATGTAGGTATTTAAGTATCTGTTTATCTATACACGTATGTATAACGTCGCCTAGAACCTGTAGTACAAGCTTTGCTGAGTTTGGGATTAGGTCGATTTGTGTACGATTGTCCACAAACATTTATTTATTATATTTATCTGTTACCAGGCTACTCTTGCTTCTCAGAAGCAATTCCACTTGGAGATTACATGTGCTCATGATGTATTAGTTTATTAGGAGATGCCTTTAAAAGATATCATAAATGTAAATATGTATATCAAGCTATTATAAAAAGAGAATATATGAATACAACCTAAACTGACAGTCAAGAATGTACTATCGCGTTTATATCGTTTGTACTCTAGTTCGTTTTCATGCAGTGGCATAAGACCCCTGTTGTTATGTTAGTAAACCCTAATAAAAATTTCCTAATTTATCAAGTAATGAAACAAACTCTCACAACAATTTGCCATTTCCTGACCTATAAACCTTTTATTAATTCCTTTGCATCTAAATGTTAAATGGTAACGCGGATATACAAACATTTAACATATTAAAAAAAAACATATTTCTGAATCTAGTTCCCTAAAACTTAACTAAAAATGCTTAAATTTTATGTCCTAAAAATTGTGAATTATAAAAACTATTTGGGATGCAACTACAACCGTCACTACTTTGGTAAGATGTTGTAAATTGATATGCTAGTTTAACAATACGCGTAAGAAATATATTAAATAAAAAAAAACCGGCCAAGTGCTTGTCGGACCACACACAATGAACCTACTAGTCCACATTTAAAATCACTATCCAATACATTGAATCTAAAAGTCGTATCTTCGTAGGGAACTCACGGCACTTACGACCTTTTGTTTGGGCAAGACAGTTTTTAAGCGAAAACTCAAACTGTAAAACCTATCTTGTTCAAACCAAAAATCGTTGAAAGTATTTACTAATGCACACCACCTCAATTATTTTCAGAATTTTAAGAGGGGTGGGGGGGGGGGGGACACTTTCTATGACTTGGACAGCTGATATCTCGTCTCACCAACGGCTGACTTAAATGGTCAAGTTTTTTAGAAACCTCCATATCATTTTTAAATGCCTAGATACCCAGAGATACACGATTATGTGCGTTGAAATTTTTTTTTCATCCACTAGTTACATGTATGGAGTGCCCCCCTAATTTAATGTTTTTTTGTAATTTCACATCACTTTTATGTAGCGGTTCATAGAATACACCTTCCTACCAAATTTCATAATTGTAGTGCTCATAGTCTCCGAGTCAATCGGCTGTGACATACGGATAGTCGGACAGACATGACGAATCTATAAGGGTTCCGTTTTTGCCATTTTGGCTACGGAACCCTAAAAAGGATATTTATGGCATTTTAGTCTGCGGTCAGATACAAACTTGTAAATTTACAATGAATCAACTTACCGCCACGGTTTATAATATGTAGATTTGTTAAATCCAACAGCGCTCGTCCCGGTTTAGGTTGAACCACACATGCTTCTAAAATGGAACACAATATTAATGAATTAGTATTAGTACATAATAATATTTAAATTTAAATGTGAAAAGAATTGACTACAAACAAAGAAAGTAGCTTACCAGTTGTTTCACCAGATTTAACGACGTGACAAGGAAAGTCCAAAAGCAATTCATCTGGTAGTGGTTGCAACTGTATACCGAGCGATGGTATAGACCTAGAAAATACAAAATCATGTAAGGGATCTATTTATTAACAGAGTTCTTACACACTCTTAGCACTCTGTTTCTTCTGCCTAGCCTGCAAAGAACATTGTGTAAAGATATCTAAGTAATTTCTATAATTCTATGCTACTTAGCCCAATCCACAATGGGTGCACGCGTCGGGCCAGGTCTTGTTCGACCCAGGTGTGTGCCTAGAGCATGGAGTGGATCCGGCTATTAAGGAGTATAAAGTTGTGTTGCTTTAATTTTATATTAACCATTTCTTTAAACGACTCTTCTTTCGGTTCAGATCTTTGGGATCAAAGTGGTCACCACATACAAATTTTAATTCGTTCAATTTCTCTATGGGAACGTAAACTAAGTCTTCAATGCCAATGGCTTTCACCCACTGTCTGCAACTGAAAAATACCAGATTTCTACATGATAAGCTAGTTATCGATATGTTACGGCCAACACTAATATGTATAGTATACGAATAATACTAAATTGCAAATACCGCTTTTTATTTTGCTTACACGTAACTTGCTGTGGTACATATTAATAGATAATCTCCAATTAATTGCTTACCGGTCGTGATCTAAAGGAAATCTTGCCATAAATTTCCTTTTCTCCGCACCTTTTCGACTTGCACGAAAACCACAAATAACACATACCCTATAGTGTTTTATAGTCCGTGGCATTTTTAAAAAACACTGTCTTCTTACTACATGCGTTTTTGTTTTAAAGTAAGGTTTTTACCATTTATGAATATCAAAATAACAAACTGCAAACTGATTGAAACTGATAAACAAAGAAACAATATGGCGATCACTCAAGTTTAACGGAAGTGGCCAGAGGTGACATTGACATATGACTGAGATGGATTAACTGAGGGAGCGAGGTAGCAGTATCCACCATTATTTCTTGGCCGAACTCCATACAAAAGTGACATTTACTAAATTTTGTTCCTAGTTGCGCGAGCCTGATATAAATAGGTAGGTAACAAATTCAACAACGCATAAATCTAATTACAGAATGAAAAAAAATCAATTTTGCCTCCAAAATGATTAAAAAAAGACCTTCACGGTTTGAGTAGACATTTTTACCACTAATATTTAGATGAAATATTTTAAATGTGTATTTTTGTAGTTAAATTTGCAATTAAAATTATTCGACTGTTTTAATAACGTGTTATTTATTATGTTCATGTCGATTTTATATAAATAAAACAGCAAAATATAGCAAACATCGTCAATTTATTTTTTTAATAATCGTAGTGAGCATCTTGCAGGCCTAGGCCTCCAACTTGTATGAAATTCCTTTAAAGGCCTCTCTTATTGCCGCACCCGAAACGTGACACTTCGCAGCCTATTATAAGGAACATAACCTCAATATTTTATTGCATGTTTGAGAAAAATAACTTTCCAAGGGTAGCGGATTGAACTCACCCTTTTATCTTTGAAACTTTTATCGGGTCGAAGTCAAGTAGTCAGCAGACTTGGCGGAGCCACTATCTTGCACCTTAGGTAAATTTTAAATGATTCTATGGCTTGACTAGTTTTTTCCTTTAATTACAAGAATGTATGTCGAGTGAACATTCAGTAGTAGAATGTTTAAAGTATAGAATTAGTATTCCTAAAATAATAGTAGGTACATGTAATAATGTCAGCTTAATATATTAAATTATATAAAAAAGTAATCCAAAATAGCAATCAATAAATCTAACTACTACCCATTTCCTTTTACCTTTGCCGTGTTGCCTTTGACGCGCGCCGCGCTTTTGTTTTCCATTTGCCGCGCGTCTAGCTAATATAAAACACTCGACATTCAAAATTCAACCTTATAGGTGAAATGCTTAAGGTCGATTTAAGATAAGGCCGTTACGACCTTCTGTTACGTAAAAGTAGACTAAGGATCGGACAGTCAGTAGGCAGGTACACTGGTTGCACATGTCACACTTGTCGCCCTTATCACACTTGTCGCACTTGTCGCACGTGTCACACTTGTTCTACGTGTCGCAGTTGTCACACTTGTCGCACATTACACACTTGTCATACTTGTCCCACTTGTCGCACATGACACACTTGTCCCACTTGTCGCAGTTGTCTCACTTGCCGCACATGACACACTTGTCCCACTTGTCGCAGTTGTCTCACTTGCCGCATTTGTCGCACTTGTCCCACTTGTCACACTTGTCACACTTGTCGCATTTGTCACACTTATCACACTTGTCGCAGATGTAAGGGTATAAAAGAACGAACAAAACGGTCCAGGTCTCACTTAGAATTCGTCGTTCAGACTGTCAAGGTCCCTGGCTTACTTAGTAGAAACTCTTGGTGGGTGAATTTATTGGCATAAGGTTGGTTCGTCATGCTGAGGAGGTTTTCACCCTCGTAAGGGATCATTTTTAAAAATTATATTAATAAATTAGGGGGTTACCATATATTTTGAGCGAATTTAACAGTACATTAACTGCAGACGCCTGGAAAGAAGGGCTTGCCGGGTGAGTAGGTATAGACGGCCGACCATAGGGAGACCAGATAGTGATACGAAACCGGCAACCTCTTTTCACGGCAAGGCATGTACTCGTATCTCAAACATATTTAATGAAATAAAAAATATACCTCTCAAAAAACAAATTTTAATTTTGCCTCCAATCCCTACATAATGTTTTTACGGAAGTCCTAAATTAAAATAAATGCAGAGGATTTCAAATATTTACAATGGTATAAACAATATTTTATATTTATTCATAAAAACATTGTATCATACAGATTTGTATTCTTAATATCAGTTCATGTGTATTATTTAATAGGCTTTAACGCGGATATTTTTGATGTGATAACCATTTATCCGTAATTAAAAATTAAAAAATATAATTGGGTCAATTTTCAAACGAGGTGATTTTGCTGTCCCAGGGCTATAATTCCAAGTGTATTTAAAATACAACATTGTTATGCATATATTTGCATTCTGTGCATCATAATGTACTAAGGCATATATAGCAATTCATCTAAATATAAATAGATTCCAAAAAAATTGGATTTGAAGCCCTAAAATCGGCGTAAATTACTGCTTTTTCGCGTGTCCCACGCGCGGATTTGCTCAAACAAAAATTCATAACTATGAACTCAAGTAACATATTATTAAAAAACTTATGTCATTATAAAGAGCATTAATTAACGCATTTAACGATTTACTTTTAAAAAAGACTGAACTTTTAGAGCTTAGTTAGGGAATACCCATTCTCAGAAACTGAATCTGGTAAGGTATTTTAGTTTCACAGATTAGATCTATTTGGGATAATGATAGATTAGCTTCATACACTGAATTTAGGGGTAACAGGTTGAGGTTAGTTTATTTTATCCAGTTGAAGGGGTAATTGATAGTCCGATTACTTTGTTTTGGCTATTAGGGTGGTTCACGTGGTTAAATAGCTTACCAAGCTCATTGGGTTATGCAGTGGAGTTAACTATACCTAAATCGTACAAATCACATTTATATTTGACTGTGAATTCTCGTCTCTCAACTTCGTTCCGGACACTTTCTACCATGATATGGAACGCATCTTCTTTTACTCCGCATTCTGCACAGTTTGGTGTGTGACTCTTGCCTATAATAAAAGCAAAACTGTTTAAAGGAATATGTCCGGAACGCAGTCTGAGAGAAGTTACAACATCCGGTCTCTCCATGCCAATCCCTGCAAACCAAGGAACACGTAATAAATTGGGTTGTATAGTCCGATACCATATCCCCTTGCTTAGTGATCTCTCGTCAAAGTACTCTTTCCATGTATCAAAGCATTTCTGTTTAACCACGTATAAAAGATCGTTATGACATGGTAAGCAACTTATACCAATCCCCACACTTGCTGCTTCCTTGGCAAGGCGATCCGCCTCTTCGTTTCCCGGCAACCCAATATGTGATGGCACCCATTGTAATACTATGTCCTTATTGTTTGCCCGCAACTTACAGATTGACCTTAATATGCTATAGGCTATCGGTGTACCTCGAAAGTTCAAGGTGCATCGAGCCAAGTGTTGTAAAGCACTTTTTGAGTCCGTAAATACCACAAAACTATTCGCTTCAAGAGACTCGATATAAGAAAGGGCTTCTGCAAGTGCTAGCAGTTCAAGGTACATAGAGGACATTCTGATCTTTAGCTGTAACTTGACACTACTTTTTGTCGGAGGATCAAACCAAGCCAGGCCGGATTCATTGCTCTCCCTAGATCCATCGGTATAAACATGGTAGAAATTGCAGTACTTAGACTCGATGAAATCAGTACATGTTTGTCTCCGTATTATACTGGTGTTTGGGTTTATCCATGCCGTCTATGTAAATATTTAGTACTTTGGATAAGTCCACATTGCCAACCCACGTGTCCAACGAAAATATTTCTAATTTGTTCGTTGAATACATTTCTTCAGATTCAAGACAGTCATGGGATACAGTTAGTAAGGGTTTTCTTTTTACGACTCCAATAACTGCTGTTTGGAGTAGTTATCGCTAATTGGTCAACAATTTTAATATTTTCGGTTTGAACGAATGACTTCATTTTTAAACAGTATTTAAATGCGAATATAAAGTGGTGGGAGGTGAAGTTCATATTCCATGACGTGTATAGCTGTGCTCTTAATAAATCCGCCAATTATGCGCATGCATTGATTTTGCAGTTTACCTAATTGACTCAAATTAGATTTGGTACTATTGTCGTATAGAAAGCTCCCGTAATCTATTCGGCTACGAATACTCGCGATGTACAATCTCCTTAAATATGTTTGGTGAATACCCTATCCTGGTCCCACTAAGATTTTAAAAATATTTAAATATTGTAATGATTTTTCAACCATCTCTTTAATATGTTTTTCTACTCCTGTACTTTTTTCGCGACTTACGCAATCATGAACTCTAATATAAATACATCCTTTATTTCTTCTGTAAAAAGTCTATCTAGTCTATTGCCCAAAAACACACTTCTTACCCTAATTTAATGAAAAATTAAAGCAGAGTTGGATGCCACAGACTACTACAAATACTATGTTTAGTAGTCATTCTTTGGTGCGTTCAAGTGAAACGTTTATGATTAAAATCAGTGCTGCCAACTTAACGCAACTTTGCTAGATTTTTATGTATCAATTAATGCATAATATAGTATTTACTAATATTTATCATTTTTTTTGTGTTGTTTAACAAGTTTTATCTATTTTCGGATATATTTATGAAAACGAAACAGTTAAGATTCGATCCGGATTTGAATTCAGTTTAGGTCGGATGCCAAGTCTAGCAAATTAAAAAAAAAAACAAACTATAAACAAAGTGTCATATTTTTGATTTCCCACCAAATGCCCAATTGAAAACGAAAACATTCAAGCTGATAAATGATTATATTACTTAAATCAAACATTTTTTTGCTTTTATGAATAAATGTGTTGGTACGTTGATTCTTTTAAAAATCCACGAAGAAGTTATATAGCATTACTGAAGAAATTCTGTAAGTAAGTTGCACAATTACTAAGGGAAAATATGGCGCATGAAAAGTCTGAAAAATAGGTAGTTACTTTTTATTTGAAATGAGTCGTAGAAAAAGTATTGTATGCAACGGTGTATAACTGGTATAAAAAGGCTCGTGGTGTCTTTACTTGCGATGTTCGCCAAGGCTCACATCGCAACCCACACCACTCGCCTTTTTATACCCTTCTTATACACCAGTTGCATAATATACTATTACCCCATTTTAGGTTTCTATCTAGCTATAACCCTAAATATTTTATGTTGTCTACCGTTTCAAGTGGGCACATTATTAATATGCAGTTGAATGTGGTCTCTTAAAAATCCTCTTTTAAACACGCAGATTTTGCTTTTAGAGGGTGAGATATCTAATCCTATGCCAGTTCAACATCCCGCATAAGCTTCTAGTGTCGCCTGCAAGGTTCTAACTCTAACGCTATTTTGTACCTTCGTGCTCGCCACGAATACGACATAATCGTCTGCGTACTGCGATATGTTGACATCCTCATGAACTCGTTTTACATTCGTACACAAATTTATGGTCGCTAAATTGAAAAGAAGTGGTGACATTGGATCCCCTTGTGCTAGGCCTCTGTCAGTACTTCTGCATGTACTCGAATTGACAAAATACTTTCTAAGATTCCTTTGTTTCAGAAAATTCCAAATATAGCGGCATATTCTAAACCCAATCCCAATTTTATCCATGTTATTTAACAAAAAAGATATGTCTACTTATACATTGCTGTAGCTACTATATGATTATTATCAGAGAAACCGGTTTGAATTTTTGACACCAAGTAAACAAGATTATCTAAGGTAGATCTACATTTTCTAAATCCAGATGTATACTGAGACAGTAGATTATTTCTTTCGACATACCATTCAATGCGATTGGTAAGAATAATATGGAACAATTTACATAGGCAGGACATCATTGAAATAGGTCTTCAAGTTGCTGAGTGAGGTTTAGGTATATAGGGATAACGTTAATATCTCGCCATTGTGCGGGAACAAAACCAGTACTTAAACACTTGTTATATAAAATGAAAAGAATGGATTTCGCATTGTCAGGTAAATGTTTTATCATCGAATAGGAAATATTGTCACATCCCGGTGACTTATCTTTGTGGTGTATATTTCGCTCCAATTCTTGGTTTGTAATATGGACTTCTAATTGTGTACTCTTAGAACTAAATGCTAAGTTTTCCCTGCTAACATAGTCCGGTGTTAAACTGTATAGCAGTTCCTGCGCCCTTTTTTTGTCCACATGGGGTCGAGTACTTTTGCACCCTTTGAACCACCTCATTTTTTGCCACATATGAGCCTGTGTTACTGATTCATTTATAGTCGAACAGAATGTATGCCATGAGTGTCTCTCGCGTTACGAATTAATCTTTGTGACTCCTGTACTTTACCTAGTAGATATTGTAAATTATTGGGTGTCGAATTTCTCCTGAATTGTGCAAGCGCCAAACGTCGCTCTGCTACTGTTTTGGACAATGCCAAGTTCTGCAGCCATATATATACATTCTATAAATCCATTATATGAGGTTTGTAAATCATCTGTGACCTGAAAATTTTCTAGTAGGTTTGCCAACAAGCTTCTGTATGAGTTCCAATCAGCAGCCTTAAGGTTCCTGCGTCTTGGAGCCTCATCTCTAATAGCCATATCCCAACAGGTAGAAATCTTTATGATAAGGTGGTCACTGCCTAAATTTTCATTCAAGACCTTCCAATCAAAATGTACGGCGACATCCGAAGACACGAATGTTATGTCTGGTGACGACTGTTGTATTTGATTATTAACCAAACGAATGCGCGTCAGTTCCCCCTTGTTAAGAGATAAAAAATAATTGTCAGTAGTGTAGTGGATAATAACTGCGACCCCCTTTGGTCGACTTTATATGACCAATTAGTATGATGACCATTGAAGTCACCCATGATTAAAGTTTTACGATTGAACCCTGAAAATATAGCCTCCCAGTCCCTTAGGCTAGTCCGTACCGAAGATGGAAAGTACAGTGATACAATATATTGTAATCTATGGCAGTTGAATACCTCTACACAAATTATTTCGATCCCCGTATTGTTATTTTCTAGTTGTGTAACTTTACATTTAATAGATCTATGTACTTAAGGGCTACACCACCATACGAGTCGTCCCTATCATGCCGGAAAATATTAAAACTGTTTACTTTTAAGTAGCAGCTGGGGTCCAACCATGTTTCACTTATGGCTATAATGTGGATTTTCTCCGTTATCAAGATATTTTCTAACTACAACATTTTTGGTCTGAGACTTTGTGCATTCCATTGCAATAAGTTAAGCTTATTTAATTAATGTAAATTAACCATTCACCCATTCCCAGTGACCCAGTGCTCGCGCTGTTGGAAATTGGGGCACAGTGCTAAAAGATGTCCGGCTACTGAAAAAACATGCCCAAAGTGTGGGGGCAAACATGAAAACTGTAATACAGTGCTGAGGTGTCTGGTGTATAGGTCGATTGCTGCATCAGTCTGTGTTTTTGTCTCTATGGGGATGTCGAAGATGTGAGAGGGTGCCTTTAGGAGGCCTTCCCTTACCTTCTTCCCTTACCTTACTTCAATCCACAATGGTTTTGGTAGAAGGGGGGTTACTGAGGTCAGGTTCAAGTCGCAAAATGACTGGTCTGTGGTCTGAGTCTAGTTCTTGTATGACTTCTATAGAACGCATCGTGAGCGATACGTCCTTTAGGAGCACTATGTCTAGGATGTCTGGTCTGTGATGTTGCTAGGGTAGTGGGTTGGTTCTAAAGGGGATATGAGGTCGGATGGGAGGTTGCCCAACATAAGGTTGAACAGCCTACGTCCATTGTCATTTGTTGCAACGCAGTTCCAGGAACGATGCTTGCTGTTAAGGTCGCCGGTCACTATGACCGACGGTCCCAGATTGGCAAGCATCGCTAGATCCTCCATTAGCAGGGATTTTGTTGGAGAGAGATATGCAGACACTATTGTTATTGGTTGGTGTCCGTCTGGCGTGAGACGACAGACTGATACCTCTAGATTGATGAGGTCAGGTGGGGAGAGAGAGATGCAATTAAGGTGTCTTTTAAAGAATATTATAGTACCGCCAAGTTGGCGGTTGGTGCGGTCGTTCCTTATACCATCTTGATCGTCGCTAATTGGTACCTAGGCTAGGCGAGTGCGGGCGGCGCGGCGGGACGGGAGGAGTAGTCATCGAGAAAATTCCTGCATCCGTAATAAGTACAATTCAAGGTGATGGACGAAGGTGGTTGCCTACTAACTTTTTTGGTTTACCATTTTTAAATCCAAGATGGCGGATATTTACTTTTCTTAAAAATCGATATGGGTGTCATCTCTGTGGTTCATCGGGGTGCCGATTACGAAAATGACATAATTTTTCAAATACGAGATGGCGCGCATTTTTGTTCTTAAAAATCGATAGGGGTGTCATCTTTGTGGTTACTTGGGGTGCCGACTACGAAAATGACATCCATACGTTTGCAACATCAAACTGTTATCGGTGCCTATGACATTGGCTTGAGCGATCTCACGTGAGCAAAAGCTTCACTTGCATAAGACATGATTGGACGAACACAAGTTTTGTAGAGTGTCAGCTTATTTCTACCTGAAATTTTACTAAACTTGTTAATCATCGGCCCAAGCCTTCCTAGCACGGACAACGCACGGTTGCGTACCCTATTGATGTGGCTACGGAAAGTCAGTTTTCTGTCGAGGGTCACTCCAAGATATTTGACTTTGTTGGCCCAGGGAATGGGCCGGTCAAACATCTGGATCGGAGCTACCCGCCTTTTCGTGCTAACGCGGTCAGACGGGTGGAATACTATCGCAGTGCTTTTTTCCGGATTGACTTCGATACGCCAAAGATTAAACCAACGATCTAGCTCAGTGATTAAGTGTACTTACAATGAGTCGTAAAGAGCGCGGTATCGTCCGCGAACAACCCCGGTTTTGCACTTTAGGGGCCTGGGAATGTCGTTCGTGAATAACGAATAAAGAGTGGGAGAGAGCACGGAGCCTTGCGGGACTCCGGCGCGGATGGGATGTAGGTCCGAGTAAGTAACGTTCCCTCTAGTCTGTACTTATTGAAAGCTTCGATCCCTTAGAAAAACTCGTATGGTGAGTACGAGTCTGTCAGGCATACCGCGATGATATAACTTATATATCAGCCCGTTATGCCAAACCTTGTCGAAGGCATTCGCCACGTCGAGGAAGAACGCCCCGGTCCTGAGCCCCTGGAATCGAGATAAACCGCCAGCACGTGCTCCGTGACGCGGTGCGTCTGTATGACGTACGAGTGCGTGGATCTAAAGGCGAACTGCTCGTCGATGATGACGTTATTCTCAGCCGTAAATCTGAGAATCATAGTGAGAAGGATCCGCTCATGTAGTTTTCCTAGAGAGCTAAGTAAGCTGATCGGCATATAAGAGGCAGGCGAAGTCCGGAGTTAACCGGGATTCGCTATCCCTATGACCGCTGCACCTTTCCACGCGGCCGGAGCATTGATCAGCGCGGCATTGAAGATGCTCACCAAAATGAGGACGAGAGTTTCAGGGAGGAGTCTCAGCATACGGTTGGGTTCACCGTTCGCACCCGGAGCCTTTCTAACACGGATACGCCTGACTAGGTCACTGACTTCCTTAACCGACACCGGTAAAACCGGGGTGGAGTTACCGGGAGACGCGATCTCCTGTCCACCTCAGAATCGACCCATCTAATAGACTTCGACAGTGTGTAGGAGACTAGGCGAACATTGGGACTCTAAGCTAGGCATTCGGCTTTCTCACTATCCTCGAAAGCAGGGGTAGGGTGATTCGGACGATCCAAAGGTAGTGTAACTAGAAGGATGCTTATAATGAACGCCTTCCTTACTGAATGATAATGAACAATTAATAAAGTAATCGTAAGTAATTCATTAAAAATGAATCTTAGTTATATACACATCTGTTAAGAGAAATTACTAGAAGAGTACCTAATTTATTATCAAAACAGCACATTATATAATATAGTAAAGAAATTAATACATTCAGGAATTTATTAATAAACAATCACAAAATAAAACTAAATATATGAGCGTATCGAATACTTTACCCGATGTCTACAACTCCTTTTACTAAGAGCGTATCTGTTCAAAGCGTGAAGACCGATTCGCGACCGTAAACGCATGCGCGTAAGGTGTAGTTTCGTCAAAACGCGGTCAATTAGGATAATTCGGTCAAACGAGCCAAAGCGGACAGAGCAGCCAACAGTACCAGTTCGGCTGGCGCGGCTAATGCACCTATCGCTGCTAAGCGCGTCAGTTATGATAATTCACGATATAAAAGGAGCGGACGTATCGAGGCGAGGTTTCATTCTTGTTCAGACTGTCAGTGACTCTGGTTACTAAACTAAATTATTACCGGTGGTTTTTTTTGTCGTTATTCTGTTGGGATTTTGCCGTTATAAGAGAGCATTCTCCATAGCGGGGAAATCCTTTCATACTTTTATTTTCTCATTATTATTTGGGGTTTGAGATTACAGTTATTTATTTTAAAGACCCAGATCACTGTCTAGGCATACAGTAAGCCTAACGAAATACGCTTAACCAAGCGGTGTTAACCGAGCTTATTTCGGAGTAAATTAGTTTACCAAATTGTATGGAGGATTTGGCGTCCTTTTATATAAAAATGGGACGAACATTACTCCTAGCGATTCTCAATGTCCAGCTGGCAACGTAATCATGGCCTATCTGCTTCTTCTTCAGACCTGGCACAGAGGGTGATCCTCGCTTGATGAAATTGTCCAGTATTTGAGTTTCGGTCTTGTTAAATATATTTATATATTATCTTATATGTTAGGGCGTTTCATATCACAGATCCCTTTAGACTTCGGTCAGTTGTGATATGGAGCAATACACGGGCTTTAGGTTGCAATTATCAGATTAGCCTCCTGAACTTTATATTAGGGAAACGCTTAGAGTAGCTAAATTAGGGCCCTCACTACATTACACTCACATATAAATACCTCTCGGCTGAGGTTTGCATACACTAGAGTAGGGATTATTTCTATTTGGGGATGCATTTAGAATAGGATTAGAGTTTTACATAATACTTGGATTTTAGGGAAAGGGTTTAGGATTTAGGTTTTTACTAGGTATTTACGTTTAAATAGGTATTTTGATGGTTTTGCTAGGTAACAAATACGCGATCTTTAAATGGTTCAGTATTTTCTTTTATGATTAGGATAGCAGAATTGGCTCAGAAAGGTGGGCTAGTTCTGAATGTGGCAAGGCGGAGCAGTCACACAGTTTTATCTTATAATTTCATGAGTGAAGGAATACTCATTGTTTATATTTCATTGGTTCATGATTATGATAGCAATGAAGTACCGTATTTCGCATATCATAGATATTCATGTATGGCTAGGTAGTATGGGGATGTGAATAGGTTAGAAGGGTTGAGTAGTTAGAGATGATCTTCAATCATCTAAGGCTTATTAATGAGTTTACCTCATTAGTATGTCTAGTTCTGGTGCAGGTTACGACCATTCCCCATCTTGGCGAGTCAGTGGCACTGTATGGAAATAATATAATAAAATACCATACAAATCAAAGTTATTCTTTAGCTTTAGCTTAATACTGGGTTACTTCATTACGTAGGATTACATTCTCTACTATGGAAATATTGGTGAATAATTTTGATATAGGAAAGGATGTTCTGGGAAACTTGCCTCCTATAGCGTCCATAGCTGCTGATTTCGTAAAGAGGTCCTTTAGTCCTTGTAGGGGTTAAATCACCAAATAAATAAATTATTTTTTATATGGTTAGGGAACAAGGGTATGCATTTTACATTAGGAAAACTTATTATATGGTTCGGGGTAAATAGTAGAAATGGTAGGAAAGGTTGCGATTGGTAGGAAAATCTGGTAGGTTCGGTAGAAAAACTAATAGGTTTTGTTGGGTTTAGGTTGGTTAGTGAAGAGTCCAGGTCAGATTTGTTTCACATTAAAGAACTGGGGTTATTTTGGTTCATAACGTAGGTTTAATACTAGACGATCACTTGGCCAAATTAGTTTATATTTTTACGTTTAATTATTTATTTGATGGGTTTTGAGACATGTTTGGGGTAGGAGCGGGGAAGTTAGTTAGAGAGAGGGGAGGGGTGAAGGGGGGGAAGTTACAGTAGTATGGTCCGACAGGCATCTGATTTGACGAATTTACCAACCCCATCGAATGGGGCATCTTTGTTTAGTACATTTTTAAGTGAATACAATATTTTAGTTTTCAAAAATATTGAAAAACAAGGCAATGAGAAGCCACTTAATTTCTCTGATTTAACTTTCCCCCTTTAAAATCTCCTTTTTTGAGCATTCGTTGACTGAACTATATACCAAAGCCAAAGACCGTCACACGTGCACCCTATAGATTAAGAGCCCACGACACTGAACCTAGTTCGATAAGACTCCCAGATGATATATATATTATAAGATACGTCATTCCTGGAGGAACACGAAACGGCTATGCTGCCATGCAAAATACCTGGTGGCCATAGTAAAAAAAAAATTTAAAAAAGAAACCGGTTTTTAGTACGATAAGTCTCCCAGGTTTCGTTTGTTCCTCGATACAGGGGAGGGGTAGGACTATACGATAATGCAGTGCTGCAAGCCCCCCTGACTGGCCTTGTCAGTGGCAACAGTATGATAAGTGACGCCAATACTGAGGTATCTAGTATGATCGGTCTCCTAAAACAAACAAGGCTCATATGAAAGATCATCAATTTCTGTGTAAGAAAAACCACTGCTGCCTTTTCCTAATAGTGGAGAAGGTGGTTGCTGTAGCGATTGAAGATAGTGATTTCGATTATAGAGCTTATTTCGATATAATGGTATATACCGTAAAATGGGGTGACAAGGGATTGGGGGGGATTGGGGATACAAATCCAGAATTTTTTTTTCAGTAGCTACTTTAATTTTCGGGCACAATTAGGTATATTGTTTCTTCTTTTGTCAACTCTAAGTTGCCAAATCATTCAATTTGATGCTCGAGAGCGGCGAATTTTTGTTTGAATTTAACTTCGTTTTTATGTGAAATTTGTCAAAGTAACTAACGAGGCTTATTAAGAGGGGGCATAACGCCAGGAAAAAACTAGAAATCACCCGCGCGTCCCGCGCCTGCCCCGCGCTGTGCCCGCTACGATGACGACGACTTTTGCACAGTATATGTCCATCCAGGCAAATGAAACATTATAATATTATAATATAAATGATATGAAAATTTATAAGGAGTTTTGATGATGAATAAATGATTTAAGTATTATCTCTACTTAAATCATTTATTTACACTGTACATTAGTATAAACTTTCACACGTAAAATATATTCCAATGATAAGAAAATAGGACACGGTGTCAGTTGGATTTAAGAGAGTCCATATATGATCATACTATAATATTATATTGTAATTTTTATCGTGAAATAGATGAATCTGAATCATAGTTATGTTAGTTCGAAAGATATGTTCGAAATGTGATAGCTGATAGGTAGTCAACTAGAATTTTAATTTCCTCACAATAATATCGCTTTCTACAAAAAATGGTTAAAATTTGAAATATATTAATATTCGCGCCAAAATCTCAGCCGCCATTACGTCCGCCGTCGTAATGTCATGAGGGCAGAAACATAAATATCAAGAAGAATGAGCTTCCTATAGTCCGTATCGTTGGTGCGTTCTTGCAATCCTGACGTCACTCATGAGTAAAAAATTGCGGTCGGCGTTTTTACAGATAATGAAACTACCATTTTAGTTTTCAAATTTAAAATCAATCTTATGTTTTTATAACAAAATAGTGTTATATTCGTATTTCTTACGGTATATTACTAGGAGCACTCGTGGTCCAGCAGCGCCCGCGTACCGCGGTGCGCGAGGCGAGCGGTATGCGAGGTTAAGCAACGTCGGCCCAGGTCAGTTCTTGTATGGGTGACCCCTTTGAGTGGTTATTAACTGAGCGCTCCCGTGCTTTGGAAGACATGTTAAGCCCTTGATCCCGGCTGCTGTCCATGATAGGACGCCTTCGGGTGGCTTCAGAACTTCTAACAGTCTAATTGCCTACTCACTTGACAAGGAGGGTCGCAGTTGTACCATGTCCGTAGTACCCACCGTTACCCTACACTTGACCCCTGGGTGGTGCTAAAAGGTTCAACAAAATTGGCAAACGTACTGTCTTCTCGAAGATCTCACGGTTCGAAATAATTGCCATACGATAAATAAATATTATGGTAAAAACTATATAAAAAACTTTGTCAATTTAATTCTGATGGATGAAAATATCATATTGCAGAAGACCACAGCCATAATAACATTATTTACTATACAAGTATGTAGTGTTGTGTTCCTGGAGGTGAGTAAGGTTGCCAGAGCTCCCGAGGATGCACTGTGTTGAGAGCGAGGGATCTAAATGAGTTCCTTCTGCTGTCAACACAGTGCGTCCTCAAATCTTATAAAGGGTCGGCAACGCGCACGTGACTCCTTTAGAGTTGCGGGCGTCTATAGGCTGCGGTGGCCGCTTACTATCAGGTGGACCGTACACTTGTTTGCCACCGGCGTTGTATAAAAAAAAATTAACGAGGACATACTTAACGCATATGAGTGAAACCAAGCTACAACTACACGACTAGTCCTATATTTCATCAAAATACAAAAAAAACCGGCCAAGTGCGTGTCGGACAACGCATAATGAAGGGTTCCGTACCAACACCTACTAGTCCATATTTAAAATCACTATCCTATGCATTGAATCTAAAAAAGTCGTATCTTCATAGGGAACTCACGGCACTTACGACCTTTTGTTTGGGCAAGACAGTTTTTAAGCGAAAACTCAAAAACAGTAAAGCCTATATTGTTCAAACCAAAAATCGTTGAAAGTACTAATGCTCACCACCTTAATTTTTTTCAGAATTTTATACTTTATAGTTTGGAAATTAGAGGGGGGGGACACTCTATGAATTTGACAGCTAATATCTCACCAACGGTTGACTTAAATGGACAAGTTTTTTAGAAACCTCCATATCATTTTTAAAGGCCTATCTATCGATACCCCATACGACTACGTACGTTAATTTTTTTTTTTTAATTTTTAATTTAATATTTTTTATAATTTCACATCACTTTTATGTGGCGGTTCATAGAATATACTTTCCTACCAAATTTCATAATTGTAGTGCTTATAGTCTCCGAGTAAATCGGCTGTGACATACGGACGGACGGACGGACAGACATGACGAATTTATAAGGGTTCCGTTTTTGCCATTTTGGCTACGGAACCCTAAAAAAACGTTATTTTAAAGTATTTTACTGAAATGCAAAATCAAACAAAATAATCTAGAATGTACGATAAGGACCTTTCTGTTATGGAACGATACAATTATTTGTTACACATTTTTTTCAGTTTGGCCTGCCTTTGCTGCAGCAATACTGAAAATAAATATAGGTAGTGTAATAACTTGACTTGCGGTAAGGACTCATACGTGAGAGAAAGTCATCTTCTATTATTGCATATACTACAAACATTAGTTCTACCGAGGTCGGCCGCCGCTCAATAATGACGTTGTAATTTGAACTTTAAAGTTTGTGGAATAAGGTCGATATTAGATCTTTGTTAAGAAAGTTCTCGTCAGCCAATTTATTCCAGTATGGTTTTGTTCAGACTCAAAAACAGCAAATATGATCTAGTTTTCGTATGAATTTTTTTGTGGCATTTGCACTTGATTGTGATGAGTAAATATTCAATCTAAAAACAGCAATTTTGCGTGGTGCCCCCTCTTAAAAACAGAAAAACAAGTTATATTTCCCTTATTTATAATGGTTTTGACTTAAAAATCGATTCAATCACATTTGAGGATTTATATGGGGTTAGTAATGTATTGAGGGGTGAGTAGGGACGACAACGGGGACAGTTGGGTTATGAATGGGGAGAGTTGGTGTTACGAATGGTCGCACTAGGATGATAGAAGGGGTAGTTCTCTTGGTGTTTGCAGTTCAGGGTTGTTAATTTACATGAGTAGTCAAAAGTGACTTATATTATGATAAAATGGTAAATATTATTTTTAAATATATTGAAGTATAAGAGTAGGAGTTGAAGAAATTGCTAATTAAAGAAACAAGTTAAGTATATTAAAATGTGCCTTTTATTTATTTCATACAGTAATATTCAACTACATAGAATATTTGAAAAGCCGGCCATTTAAACTCCCCCGCGACCCTATTTGCACTATAGCCCTTCTTCTGTGCAGGTATGAATTGAAAAGAGTAGAGATAAACAGTTAGATTAGTCTGAGAAAACATCATATAATATTATTTTTTTAAGTTCTCTTTATTATATTTTCATTAGGCAGAAACCTGCTAGTTAAGGTAGATTCTGTTTTTTGAGTTAATACATAATTTTTGGCTAATGTCAAATATTCCCGCACCGAAGACCCCGAGGTATGGATATGATTAAAGCTCAAGATTCGATTTCGCTATTATATTTTTAGGTACATACTATCTATAAATATTTGTTCCAAGTGAAACAAACGCACTGCGTAAGTAATTGTCTATTAACATGTTTTTGATGGGATTTACCTTACTAATTCCACATATACCAAAGTAATTTCAAAAAAATATCTAAAACTATACCTACCACAAAAAAATAAAGATCACTACTTACAGAAAACATTAAATCGTTTATGTAGGAGCATAATTAAAACATAATTCTGCTACATAAATAAAATATTATCTTGGCTGGTCAAGCTATTGCTTTAATCCGAATTTTCCTATCTCACCCCATTGCTATACCTTCTAATCCCAACTACGGGGTGAGCTGGGATTGCCTACTATTATGTGTTTCTCGTCGAAACTATGAAATAAAACAACAAATTATCGGTTACAAACTAAAATTCATACATCCAGAACATTTAAATTTTTCCATGAATCAATGTGTTATATATAAAAATAAACTTTTATCAAGGTTTTAACTTCGATTTCGTCCCTACTCACGCGGCAAATCGAATGGAACCGGGGGATTGCTTACAAAACTGAATTGATACACCGAATCCAGCTGCGCGGAGGGCGACCTTCAATCGCTGCAGCAACCACTTTCTCCACTGTTTGGAACGTGCAGCAGTGGTTTTTCTTAAATATAAATTGATGATCCTTCAGATGAGCCTTGTTTTTTTTAGGAGACCGATCATACTAGATACCTCAGTATTGGCGTCACTTATCATGCTGCTGCCACTGACAAGGCCAGTCAGGGGGGCTTGCAGCACGGCATTATCGTATAGTCCTACCCCTCCCCTGTATCGAGGATCAAACGAAATCTGGGAGACTTATCGTACTAGAAACCGGAAATTTTATTTTTTTGAAATTTTTTTTTACTATGGCCACCAGGTTTTTTGCATGGCAGCATAGCCGTTTCGTGTTCCCCCAGGAATAACGTATCTTATAATATATATATCATCTGGGAGTCTTATCGAACTAGGTTCAGTGTCGGCGGCTCTTCTACTATAAATCTAAGACATAAAGATAGCCTTCCCCAAGATACAATAATATTCTGTGCCAGGTATGGCAATCCAGTACATCGCGTCGGTTAGTAGTGTGGGTGAAACGACCAACGTCATCAACCTGTAGGCGGCCGTAAGTATGAGTGTGTCGCCAGTGACGTATGTCGTGTCACGATTCGGATTGTCAGATCTTGTTTACTTAGAGCATAGACCTCTTTACAAGTAACTTAACACATTAATAATAAAAGCTGACATATGACAGCCATACACATTTACAATTGTCTTCCAAAGGACAGCTGATGAGTTTCATGTTGAAGCATATTCCTATTTCAAGACCTGCTGTACTTATCAACATGAGAGCAATAAAGTATTAAGTACTATGTATCTCCTTTCAAATATATCGGCTCGGTTTTAAGGCCATTTGAGAGGCGTGCGTGGGGATATAGATCCAACACGCAGAGGCCCTTTGGAGAAGAAGTTTACTGTGTTGAAATACTATTATTATTATTAAAAAAAATCTGACTCCACGAGCAAATTATCATCCCCTTTTAACCCCTTTAGGAGATGAATTTCGAAAAACGCTGAAATTAGTTCTGTTGTATGTAAACAGAGACTTACGAAAATTTAAGTCTTTAACTTTAAAAAAGACTTTCCCTCATACAAACTTCTAACCCTTTTTGAACCCCTTTAGGGTATGAATTTCGGAAATTGCTGAAATTAGTTTTGTAGTATTTAAACAGGGAGATACGAAATCTAGTTTATACTTATATAAGATTAGTTCCGTATTTGTAATGACACATTTACCTAAATAAGGAGGGAGATCCCATATATAAAATTTTTAGACTCTATTTAGTAAGCAAAATAAGGATTAATAACAATGCCTGATTTGGCTCTACGTAATATCTTACAACGTTTACGGTTAAAGTGTTTCGAGAACTCGCCTATTTTTACATGGCATGTTTTTTCGGAATATCAATAACTGACATACTTTCGGGTATTAATCACTCACTACGTGACTTAAGCACTATTAGTTCCGTATGCTGTGAAATAGGCACGGCGCTAGTTTAATTAAATAGATGTCAACATTTGAAATATGTGGTATGTTTAGGTAGGTACATAATTACCTCACTATTTCGTATTTATCTACTGAACTATAATAAAGCACCATGATGCAATGTCCTTAATATATATAAACACATGTTCACATTAAGAAGAGCACATCATTGGTAGCTATGTTTTTCGTTAGACTTGTTTTCTTGGGTTTGTTATCATCCCTTTGCGAGGTGAGTGAACTACTTAAATTAGTTTGGAATATAAATATGACTCAGGTACCCTAAATAGGAACAATTTATAACATTTCTATTTTCTACAGACCTAATTAATCCCTATCTGCTGTTCTGATTTTTTTTTTGTATGGACTAAACGCTGGTGTCAGTTATTTTCTCTTTAAGCGGTGCTGAATAGTAATTATTAACATCCGCAGGTGACGCACGGTGCGTGCGTGAGGCGCTCCCGGCCATGTGAGCCTGTGCGCGTTGTCCCGAGTGTCCCCATAGTCCCCAGCTGCCCCGCTACAAGATACGAGCGAACTCTAGAGGAAATCATATCTAGATTAATAAACGCCCTTATTTACACCACTATACAGAACAGTGGCGGTGGTGCTGGTGGTAGCGACGGTCCAGGTGGAGGTATTGGTGGTGGGAGCGGCAGTGGGACCGGAGGTGGGGCTGGCGGCAATGGCACCGGCTCAGGTGATGGTAGCGGTGGCAGCGGCACTGGAGGAAGTAGACCTAGTGGATCCGGGAGTTCTTCTGTAAAGTCAATGCTGGATGCGCTATTAAACTTGTCTGTAGCTTTAGACAAATTTGAATTACTTGATCTCGAATTATTACGACCAATAACGGCGGCGCCGTAAGCGGATGACCGTGACTCACTGAACTGCATACGAATCTGCCTATTGAATGCAGGGATCGGATACCGGTATTTTCTCCATAGAAAAATACCGGTATTATTACGGTCACCGGTTCATAATTTCGTTTTTAATGGGACAATGGGACAATCTAATAATACGACGTTGTTACCTAAATACATGATTCAGCTCTACGTAAAGAGCAAAAAATATTCCAAAATATTGGGCTAATTCAGGGTTTTTTATAAATACCGGTATCGGTCCCTGATTGAATGTGATTTATTTTAAGCATAACTGAATACGTCGTCTGATCGATAGCGGAAGCGGGATGGAGAGGTTTGCGCGGAACTGAATGCAAGTTGAAATGTTATGAGGCATAAGTAGTCAAAGGAAACAAGGTCTGACAATCCTGATCGTGATACCACAATACGTCACTATTGACGACACACTTTTTTCACAGCAACCGGCAGCTACGCGATTATGATAATGATCATATGAATGGGACTCAGATAATCTAGGTTTAGTGAACCAGCGACAAAACTCCCAGTAGCTCGATTCCACTCACACCTCAGATTCGGTTGAAACCGCTCAACCAATCTCACTAGAGCTTGCACTCTTAGAGAATTCCAGTATTCCAAACCACACGCGTGGTCGTGTCGGAGGTTTTCCTCTGGATTTTCCCCAGGCTACTCTCCCCACGCGCACTACTATTGCTTTATTGGGCCCGGCCTATAGAGCCACAGTCAGGTTCAAAAAAAAAAGAATGAGGCAGCACTATAACAACAGCAAACATGAAGTAATGATAAGACTGGAGCCGGCAATACACACATACAAAGATGAACGAAAGATGCAAGCATAGACACCAACATGCTTGGGAACGAGATACAATGTGTCATCTCCTGAAGTGCTACCGCGAACGGCATTCAAAATTTTCCCTCTCTGTCGCACTTGCAAGTTTGTACATAAGTAAGACAGAGAGGGAAAACTTCGTTTGCTGTTCGCGGTAGCGCCCCTGTCCTTCATCGCGTAATATTTCTCACTGGCTTGTGTCACCAAAACGATTTGGCGCCAATGTATATACAGCACGATTAATGATGTTGCTACACACATATCACATATCAGGGGCGCTACCGCGAACAGCAAACGAAGTTTTCCCTCTCTGTCGCACTTGCAAGTTTGCATATGAGACAGAGAGGGAAAACTTCGTTTGTGGTTCGCGGTAGCCCCTCAGTCTTCGTATACATATCAATTTAGTCAGCCTATCATAAGTCCGTCCCCCTTGGTGATTCGCTAATTCTCCTTCTATCTAATCCTCTTTCTACGACAGCAAGCTGTCATGACACTCGTGACAAATTTTCATCGAATGTCGAGTGAAAGTGAAACTGCCGACCCGGTGTGCCGCGCCGCTTCTGTGCTGGTCGCTTAAATCTGACGAAGCCTTCATTCATGACGCATACAGTAATACATTCTTTTCATACAGTAATACAATTCGTGATGCCTCTTTAATTAAAATTGTATTTTGAAATATAAGTTCTTTTACTTTAGTTCTAATATTTTTTAAACCATCTTTAAGGTAGCCGATAGTCATATATAGGTACCTACATAATTCTACTAACATCATACTCCTAGGCCTCCTAGCCTTATCACCAGAGCTCGGAATAGGTAGTGCCTATTTACCTAAACTTCGAGGGAGGACGTAACTAAGAGTGGTTACAACCACCAAAAATAATTACTTCTTTTTATTGAATGTGGGGTTTCCCGGGATTTACTGTATTATTCTAGAGGCTTAATACATTTCTCTTTACTTATAAGTCTTGTTATATTGCATATTATTTGTTTAATTACCTTTAAATAACAATCAGTTTCTGTCTAAGTCAACTAAAAAGTATCAAATTTCGGAATCCTTTTGATTTAATTTGATCCATATTTTATTTTTAATTAAAGGTAATTAAACAAATAATATGCAATATAACAAGATTTATAAGTAAAGCCTCTAGAATAATACAGTAAATCCCGGGAAATCCCGCATTCATTAAAAAGAAATAATTATTTTTGGTGCTTGTAACCACTCTTAGTTACGTCCTCCCGCGAAGTTTAGGTAAATAGGCACTACCTATTCCGAGCTCTGCTTATCACAGTACAGTTGGGTCATTCATCTCATTCCCTTGGCGTTTTTTTATTTTATCAGATTTCTACCAAGTAACAAAGAAAATATTAAATTATATTGAATAATAAGCATTTTTTTGGAATTTACTCCTTTAGAACCGATTTTCTTATATAAGACCGGGATATGAAAATTTATGGGGTATAAAATCAAAAGTAATCTGCTGAGTTAATTTAAAAAGTCGTATCTCAGTATACGAAATACGATCAGGGTAAAGATACGACTTTTTATAATTTAGCACTTAATGCGTTATGTTCGTGCGCAACTCATCTTGCGCAGCTCTCAGTGGTTGAATTGTCAAGCTATGTTGTCAAGTGTGTCTGTCAAGATCGAAAATAATAAAACAACGTGTAAATATTTTATAATGTGCTATTTAATTGGTATAAAGTTAGTGAAATATTAACGAGTCCAAAAGGATGCAAACCTTGGACACATTGGTTAGGTATGGAGAATTTGACAAAACTGCGTATTGGTTTACTAGAGTGAAAATTTAATTGGGATACATGGAAATACTAAGACGTAAGTCTGCTACGAATAGGTACTAAAGGTCCACGCGCAGGTAAAGGTACACGCGCTAGAAATAGTAAAAAGCTCGTCCCTGAAATTGTTCCTCATTGAAGTCAATATACGAAACATCAGCATAATCCAAAATGGAGCAGTGTTTGAGTAAGCGCAATTTTAGTGGCAACTAGCGACCCGCCCCGGCTTCGCGCGGGTGCACTATTTAATGGATGTTATTATACATATAAACCTTCCTCTTCAATCGCTCTATCTATTAAAAAAACCGCATCAAAATCCGTTGCGTAGTTTTAAAGATTTAAGCATACATAGGGATATACGGACAGAGAAAGCGACTTTGTTTTATAGTATGTAGTGATGGGCAGGAAATTACGTAGCCTTCTCAGAGAAGCTACTGCCGAAAACATCTTCCTACTGACCTCGTTGACTTGAGGTACCCAAGATAAAGTCCTATCCATAATAATGCCTAAATTTTTTACTTGTGAAGAAAAAGAGATTAAGTCGCTAACTCGCTATCGAAGTAAATCGGTGAAACACTATTAAAATCGATTCTTGGGACAAATTTTGAGCTCCCAATTATGATAGCCTGGGTTTTAGAGGGGTTAACCTTAAGACCAAAACTATGACTCCAATTTAAAATAGGCACCAGGTCATTATTTACAGTGCTGATAACAGATGGTAGATCATTAAGTACACCCTGCGAATAAATCTGAAGATCATCGGCATAGAGGTGATATTCAGAAGAGAGATTATTTGTGATTGAATTTATAAAAATAGAGACAAGGGAGACAGCACGCCGCCTATTACGTTATTTTTTATTTCTCCGTGTAGATGCACGATAACCCTTGTAATTTTTTTTTTTTTTTTTAACCTGACTGTGGCTTCATAGATCGGGTACAATAAAGCAATAGGAGTGCGCGGTTGGAGATTGGGCTGACGAAAATTCAGGGGAAACCTCCGACACGACCACGAAAGCGGTTTAAACACTGGAATACTCTAAGAGTTTGCGCTCCAGTGAGATTGGTTCAGCGGCTTCAACCAAATTTGAGGGGCTACTCCGAAATTCATTATTTACTATACAAGCATGTAGTGTTGTGTTCCTGTGGAGGTCAGCAAGGTTGCCAGAGCTCCCGAGGATGCACTGTGTTGAGAGCGAGGGACTATTGTCTGCAGGCTGCATGGTCTAAGAAAACAAGGTCTGACAATAAGGATCGTGACACGAGGTCGAGTTGCCACTTTATAGTAACGAAACGGATAATTAAGGAAATAAAATCTGCCGTTATCATGCAAATTAAATTGTTTACGCATTAAAATTGGCATTTACTTATTTAAACACACGAAATAGGCTAAGTTACACATGAATGTACTTACCGCGATCTCGCTCGGATGTACTGAATTGCATATATCGCTCTCGGTCGGTGTCAGTTTAAGCACTAATTGGCAATTAGTAATTGCCAAACTTTTTTGCGGTGCCGTTGTTAATAAGAATTGATGTAGACCAAATTTTAAAATGGTAGGCCGTTCCATTCGGAACTGTACGAGTAGAAGTGTTAAAGGCGGGACCTTATTGTTTTTTTCACTTCCACAAAACGAGCCAATAGCTAACGAATGGCTTCGATATTGTGGATCGAAAACAACGAAAAAAAATGTAACGTACTACGTAAAATTTTTTGTTTTCTTAATTTGTGCATTTAAATGTTGTTGGGGTCCTTTTTATTCAGTAAATGATAAAAATAGTGATGTCTAAGCTAAGCCGATACTTGACAATTGGAATATCAACCGATTATTTGCAAAAAACCGCAATCGTTGTGTTATGCTGTTATAGTGATTGAATATAGCTGGGTCTATACTTTGGTATAGATGATTAGAATTCTTATTATTTTGCAGTGAGAGTATGTTCAAAGCACTTTTTACCTTCTGAGTATTACAAGCCACTGCCGCAAATTCTCCTTAATCACAATGGACGATATGCAAGACAATTAAGGCCAGATGCAATATCTTTTTTTTGTAATTGTTGTAATTATGTTTTTGTATACAGTCGTTTAATATAATTTATATCCTATTTTTTAAGTAAGAAAACTATTTTCCCCAAAATACAAAGTTTGAGAACCATCGATAGCAGGGAGGCCGACGGTCGTGTCACCCACACTACTAACCGATGTATCCGTTTGCCATACCTGAGGGGCTACCGCGAACCACAAACGAAGTTTTCCCTCTCTGTCTCACTTATTTGCAAACATGCAAGTGCGACAGAGAGGGAAAACTTCGTTTGCTGTTCGCGGTAGCGCCACTGGCGAAGTATATTATTGTACCATGGCAGGCTGCATCCACTTTACATAAACTTGTTTCACTATTAAACTCCTCCCATTTGCAACCGTATTCCCACCAAAAATCTACTCTCGTTTTAAATATATAACAAAAATGTTGCCTGCTATATTTTATAAGGGTGCGTTCACACGAACTTACCACAGATTCACGATGATCCGCGACACTCCCGGCATCAAAGAAGGTGCTTATAGAAGAGCTACCAAGTGGCGTGTCCACTCGGTAATCTTCTCTCTGGCTCGTTGAGCTGCAATCCTCTCCGGTCTTATGTTAGCAGATAAGTCACTCTGTTCACTCTCTTGTGCAGTAGCATCCGACTCGGATTAAACAGTATCCTCTTGCCTAACAGCGACTTCAGACTCTTCCGAAGACAATTCTGTGCCTTGAACTGCCTCAGCTTGTTTTAGCCTATGTACTTCATTTGGTACCTCCATATTGTCTTTCTTTTCAGTTCGACAATTTTCCAGTTCAAGTCTATTTTCCGGTGGTAGCTTATCTAATCTTATGTTAGGATGATCTGCAGGTAAAGTAAATTTCATTCGTTCTTCTACTGGAATTTCTGCTCCGGAAGATTCTCCGCTGCAGTCGGTTTCAAGTGGATATAGGTGACCGATAGATCTAGTGAGTTCTACATTACCAACTTTAACTTTTGCTACACTACAGTGACCATCTTGACTCTTGATCAAGGTTGTAATTCTGCCCACTTTCAAGTTGTTCCTTTTCTTAGAGTCGTCATGGATCTGAACTATATCACCTACTTGTGGAGGTTTGTTACAGGTAGATATAGGCTGTTTGATGAAATGCCTTTGCTTTTCTCTTAAACTTGGTAGGTATCGTTTTATAAACGTATCCTTAAACTCATCCAGAATCATGTTACCTCTTTTCCAACTCGCAATAAGGTCTACCTTCGTAGTAGTATTCTTGCCCATGATGTCTGTTTCCATTGGTTCAGGTACCACACAATTCCCTAAGCTCAAAAAATCAACCGGTCTCAACACACGATCCAAATCTGTGCCGACGTAGGTCAGAGGTCTTGTGTTAATGACTCCTTCAATCTCCTTAATCACTGTGAGTAACTGTATTTCGTTCAGCAACTGTTTTTCAAGTGTGCGCTTCATGCAATGTTTTGCCAGTGCTACTACAAGGCGCTCATAAACGCCCCCATGCCAAGGAGCCAGTTGAGGAATAAATTTCCATTGAATGCTATTTTTAACAAAATAGTAACATAACAATAACATACTGAAGTCAGCTTGAATTGAGGTGCATTATCCGAGAGTACAATCTTTGGCTTTCCTCTAGAGGCTGTGAATCTTCTGAACGCAAGCAAACATTCCTCAGCAGTTAAATCTGTGACAATCTCCATTTGAACCGCTCTCACTGCAAGGCAGGTATATAAACATACCCACCGCTTCTCATTTCCTAGTTTTGTCGCCACTAATACAGGGCCGAAATAATCAAGACCTGTATGTGTATATATGTATAAGGATCTCTGTAGTTGACCCTCTCGGCTGGTAACGCTGGTGTAGGAGGAAGTCCACCCTGTTTAATGCACTGATTACAAGTTTTTAATACCCTCTGTACTTGTGTACTATCTTGGGGTATCCAGTAATTTTCACGGGTGAAATTCAAGGTATGTGGTACGCCCACATGATAGTTTTCTTCATGGGCATCTCGAATAACCTGATCTGTAAAATAGTATTTGGGAGGTAACAGGATCGGATGTTTCTTATCGTAGGACCAACGAGTGTTTGAGAGTCGTCCTCGGCTTCTTAGCAATCCATCTACGTCTAGATACAGCCCTAAGTTTCGGGTCAAATGGGTTTCTTTTCCACTCACTTCTTCTGGGAAATGTTCCTTTTGCAGATTTATAATTTCTGTTAAATGTGTTTTACCTTTACTAATATCAGTTCCTACCTGCGGGGTAATCACGTAACTTTTTTCCTACCGTTAGGTAGATTTTAATGTCAAATTTTAATTGTCAGCTCATACATTTATACTTCAAAATTGACAGTAAAATCTATCTACCGTTATTACATAAAGTTACGTGATTCGCCTGCTGGTTAGCATGTTCCTGTTCTTGGGCTGTATGGTCATCAAGATCCATATCGAGTTGAACATTAGGTATGTCCTTCTCACTATCCTCCACTGACATCTCTGGATCATCGATGATGTCCAGGCCCTCCCCAGCAACAATAAAAGGCTTGTCGATCTTCAGATTTTGGACTACTTGGCCAATGTATTGATTGCTTGGAAAGAAATTCAGGCCCATTGAACCGTAATCCTGTTTTATTTTCCCACAGCTCAGGCCGAGTATCTAGATCAGCTGGATTTCTTATCGTATCTACATAGCGAAATTCGAAGTCTTTGTGCTCCTTGATTTCGTTAACACGACGAATAATAAATGGAGATAGCAGCCTATTCTGTATAGTATATCTGGAGGGTAGTCTATCAAAGGCCACTTTACTTTATAATGTCCTTCCGAATACTGGACAGTATTGTTGAAGAGTTTCACTGCTTCTTCCTCTCTAGTTGTTTTAGGAGAATCCATTATACCAATGCTTTCAAGTGCCCATGATAACTTCATGTCGACATTTCTTAAAGGTAAGTCGGGTTCTGTAAAGTATGGGCAACTAGGTCCATGGCATT
This sequence comes from Epiblema foenella, assembly GCA_963556455.1. Classification (NCBI taxonomy): domain Eukaryota; kingdom Metazoa; phylum Arthropoda; class Insecta; order Lepidoptera; family Tortricidae; genus Epiblema; species Epiblema foenella. Next base: position 18,994,182 of record OY747095.1, read on the forward strand.
GACAATATGTTACTATGGAAAGGGCATTGTCATAAATGATCCCATCTGTACTCCCTGTTAACATCCATCCAAAATCTGTATCAATTAAATGTAAATTCTCTCCAATATGGCGACGCCTGCTCCACATTAATTATATCTCCCAATGAATCATCATCAGCTATGATATCTACAGATATCTTGAACTACATTTACTCTTATACTTTTCTGTAAACCACGTTTTCCCAGAAAGATGGGGAAGTCCTGATTTAGTGGCAGGCTGAGCGGACCACTACTCTTTTATGTGTTTATAGTGAAAGAATACTCATTGTTTAGATTTCATTGTTTCAGGATTATGATAGCAATGAAGTTCCGTCTTTCGCAGATTCAGGAATGGCTAGGAAATATGGGGTTGTGATAGGCTAAACGGATTGAGTAGTTAGAGATGATCTTCAATCATCTAAGGCTAACTAATGAGCTTACCTTATTAGTGTGTGTATAGCTCTGGTATAGGGTAGCGACCAATCTCCATCTTGGCGTGTCAGTGGCAAGTGTGGATAAAGCATAACAACATACCATACAAATAATCGAAATTATTCTTTAGCTCTAGCTTAATATTGGGTTCTTTCATTAAGAAGAATTATATTTTCTACTATGGAAATATTGGTGAATAATTTTGATATAGAACAATAAGGCTGTTTTAGGAGACTTGTCCTCCTATAACGACCAATAGCTGTTGATTACGTAAAGAGGTCACGGTAGGATCTTGGGTGAGGTAAAATACCAATACTAATATTATTATTCTATAAGGGTAGCGAACAAGAGTAGGTAGGAGAACCTGTTATGAAAATCTGGTAGGTTTAGTAGAAAAACTAATAGCTATAGGGTTTAGGCTAGTTAGTGAGGAGTCCAGCAGGCGAATCACGTAACTTTATGTACTAAGGGTAGATAGATTTTACTGTCAATTTTGAAGTATAAATGTATGAGCTGACAATTAAAATCTACCTAACGGTAGGAAAAAAGTTACGTGATTACCCCGCAGGTCTGATTTGTTGTTCCACATTAAAGAACTAGGGTTATTTCGGTACACAATGTAGGTTTGATACTAGACGATCACTTGGCCAAATTAATTTATGTTTATGTTTAATTAATTATTATATGGGATATGAGACATGTAGGGTAGGAGGATGTTAGTTAGTGAGCTGGGCATACTTATATAGAGGGGGGGGGGGGGAAGTACAAGTCCCATTCTGTAGCCCATTGGGAATACCTCGGCAGGAAGCTCATTACACAACCTAAGTGTCCTTGGTATAAACTGTCTGTTGAATCGTACTGTTCGAGAACGCAATGGCTCCAAGATGTGAGGATGAGCTCGCTGCTGATGGCGAGCGGTGCGATGATGAATCTAATGATTTCAACGCTCACCATGTCGAATGGCTTAAGTGATTCTTCTATTTTTACCGATAAGTGCTTAGGCATCCTTATATAAGTGCCTCGAGTATATCTTGTGGCTCGACTTGATCGGTCTATTGTTCTCTCAGACTCGCGTAATACTTTAGAGTCATTAATTTCCAATCCCTTGTCTTCTAAACTCCATAACCCACTAGTTTTAAAATAAAATTAAAAGTGTTACCTCCGTGGCTACGAAATTCTCCTAGCTTGGATCCCCATCCAGCTGATCGCATTTCTAGGGAAGCTGTTTCCTGTGGTGACAAGTTCCACTTTAAGAATGACTGCTATGGTTATTTTTCCCTGCCCAGTAAATATTTAACCAAATCCTGGAATTCTCGGTGGCTTGTCACGAGCAGACACAAAAAGGGCCTAAATTTGCGGCGATTCAGCCGGATGTTGGCCAAAAAAGCCTGCTTCTCCAAAATAAATTTAACCAAAAAAGCGACTACTTCTACTCGTATCAGGCTAGGTCACTGCCAATGCCATGCCACTCGCTTGTCCAGTTAGCTCGGCTGAGGATCCGGGACTCCTCCCTGTGCGAATGCGCTCTCAATGAAGGCAGCCTGAACCATCTGTTCCTGAGCTGCCCGCTTCAGAATCGTGATCATTTATACTCCGGTTTGATTTTCTAAAGAGTCTGTAGGTATAGAAGTGATTGACGTGTGGTTTGTTTCACAAGAAACGGAGACAAACAAGATTGACATCAGAAAACAGCTGTTCTGATAAGAACAGCTGATTGCTCTGAAAAGAGCAGTTTCGTTTGTCCCGAAAAGGACAGTTTTATTATGGAGACGTCGCAAAGCAGCAGCATCTTCAAGCGCAGATCAAGCCAGGTGTTGTCTTCGTGCAGCAGCTATCAGCGTCTTCCATCTTCGAGCGCAGAGCGACAGCGACGCAGCGATGTTTTCATTAGGGCTCCCGGTCGTGTCCGTGTATCGTGTACCCGTTTCCGAATACACGTTTCCGTGTTACACGGCAACGGTTTTCTGTCCCGATTTTCACGTGTAATTAGGATCCGTGTAATTAAGATCCGTGTACACGGGTACCCGTGTACACGTGTAACCGTGTACACGGATCTTAATTACACGTCGACACGACCCGACCGCCCGTCATAAATATGAGTGTTTGTTTTGACTTAACTTTATGTATTAATTACGCTTATCAACTAAACCTGTTTCAATATAAGCATTGGTGATGTTAATGGTATTTTATGCCTAAATAAAATTAATTAAATTTCAATTGAATTGTTCATATTCCATCTTCAGGGGCCTATACTATTCCCTAATTTCTTTTTTAATAAACCATATTTAGGTTAACTTAAATGGTGTTTAACATAAAATTGTACACATAATATTCTTATTCAAGATTTGAGTCATAAAATAGATATAATACTACATGTAGTTGTGAGTTAGGCAAATTGTAGTCGACTTCGAATAACAGTCAAAACTAACAACTTTAGCAAATAACCGCTAAAAACTAACCTAATACTATTGAATAATTATTCTACATTAATTATTAACATAAGTGGGCTAGAATAAGTTAATAATTAATAAGTGAGCACAATTTGGTTAGTCTACCTTAAAAATCACACATTGATAAACTCTTTATAGCGCAACAGCCATTCTCTATTACGAAGAAACGTGTTCATATTTAGACTCAGAAGAAATGTGCAAATATTTATTCATTGTTTATTGTGTATGTTATCTTATCAGGCTACAAAAGATGCCGACTAAGTCTTTGAGCTCCCGAAGCACCTGAGGTCGTAAACAACCGTCTTGCTTTTGTTATTGTTAATTGCCTTGAACACGTGGTACGTACATATTAAAAATAATTGTAGTAAAGATTGTTTTTCTTTCTTCACTCCATATAGCGGTAACTCTCTATACTTAATGATAAAAACTGTTCGGTCCCTTGTGTTTCGTTATAAAGAGTTTACACTGTATATATGTAATACATTAGTTCGATGTTTATAAGATTATTCCTTAATGTTTATTTATTTATTTATTTATTTATTGAGGAGATAACACGGAAAACATACATGGGATGAACAAAAAACAAAAAATAGCATAAATGTCCTTGAATACAGTTGCTTCCATAAACGTATCTCACTGAGAACATAGAATGCCACTTAATACATAGATAACATGCGGTTCACAACATTACAAGTGTTGAGTGAGAGAGACTTAGTGTATAATATATGTGTACTTAAACTAATGTTACAGGAAGGTAAAGGTTATCTAGGTAAATAGAATTTTACTTCCTGTATAAATTTGTCATCTTCCTGTATAAATGTTTATAAATTTAGACTATTTCTCTAAAGAACTTTTTACGTAAATGTTACTTGAGCTTGACGCGCATTTAAAGCGGTATCCATTATATCGTTATATATGGCAATAATGAGCAATATTATATGGCAATAATGGTTTAGTCAGAACGTTATCCTTCTAATAAATATAATTTTAAATGATGGACAACTTTGATAAACTACATTGAAATGGCGGCAAGATCAAAAGGACTTCGATATTAATGAAATTTTATTTATTAGATATCGGTTTTTTATAAGAATGCCTGAATAACGAAATACACTTTCTGGAATATAATTCATATTAAAAACAAATATTATCAAGATAAAATTACCAATTAAGAGTAATTGAAATTAACAACTGATGAGGAAATGGTTCTTGATTACAAATATCTACAACAAATACTCTCTGTCTGCCTGTACCGTAAGCATTTCTGAAGAATTTTGTAATTATTAAGAATAGTTTAACCGATTTTTAAATATATTAATATTGATTGACGATCACAATAGAGATTTTTGTTAATTGACATGTAATTTATATTGTAATCGTATATTGTGAATAAATGAATCTGAATTAAACAGAGCCGTTATTTTGTACAGTATGTACACATGCAGGTATAAGGTTATGAAATTAGGCGATATTATTATGTTCGTATTTTCAAGTTTCGAATTTTCTAAAAATAATCAAAAATCATTGATTTGAGTTTCTAAAAAGTAAGTGGTCAGCGTAATGATTAGTATGTGAAATGATAATATGAGAAACATTTTCTGCGAAACAAAATTGTATAAAATTTGCGTCTGCAAAACAAGGGGACACCGGTCAAACCCGATAAATGGAGATAAATGTTTTTTGAAATAAGAACTTAACATCCATTACGCAGAGTTCTATTTTCAAAAAACCTTTTAGATGACTTATCTGGTTTGACCACTCACCGCTCGATATGGTCTTGGGTAATTACCCTTTGTCGGTTAGTTGTTTACGCAGGACCAGAGATTGAAATGTAGATAACAGTCCGTTAATCCATGTCTGTGGGTATCTAATACTTATATTACGGTTGCCTTTATCAGTCGAAGAAGCGTACGTCCCCTTTACGAATGCATTGGTATGTTATTTATCAAGCGCTAAGCACGACCATAATAATATGCCTCCAGCCCCGGGTATAGTTATTACCACAGTATTATTTTAGTTACACTGTGGTTATACATTCCTTACGTTTTAGCTGCCTGTCATGGTTATCCGTAAATCAGAATTACAAAAAAATAATCTTATATTTGTTCCTAATATTCATCGAGAGGAAATTAATCTAATTAATTAGTCGACTAAAAAAGTTGTCGCTGGAGATTAACCGACAATTAATTTAATCACGACGAAATTAATCGGAACTCGTACAACTAAGACTATTGCTAATTATTGTTTATAATCGTTAGTCGCGATTAAGTAGATTAATCTTAATCGTTAGTTGATTACATTTTGCCCATCTCGGTTTACCGCTATATATTTTTCATTCATACTTTAAAGCGCAAGCTCAAACCGTCGCGGACGGGTGGGACCGTGTCTGAGATTCGGAAACGGGTCGGCGTGTCCCGGGCCCCGGACTACGTAGCCGAGACACGTTGCCCGTTTCCGAATCTAAGACACGGGACACGGATCTTGGCGGGTTCGTGTAGTTCGGGTTCTTAGTACCGCCGGGCTTAAGAACACGGGGCAACGGGTCGGCGTGTAACACGGATATCGGGAGCCCTAGTTTTCATCTTGACGGCCGGAGCGGGAAAGGACAGGGGTCGCGCGCAGTGTTGCCAACCTGTATTGCCAGAATTACGTCTTATTTACCCTAAAATTACCGTATAATTTACCGTACGCATTTTATTACCAAAAAACGAATATCTCTGCAGTTTTTAGGTAAATGCGTTGTTATTTTAGAGATTAAAGATCGGCAGGTGCTTAGTGGTTTCTAACAACTAAAGTATGCCAAGGTTTTTGTCGTTTTGTGTGACCTTATAAGCTGGTTATATAGATACACTGTCCTGCAGACAGTCTGTTTTAACAAATCCACCAAAAACAATTCTTAAAACTACTAGATTCTCTTAATTTGTATGAAAAAAAATTCGTTTCCCAATAGACGGCTCTCAGAAAACCACAAAATTCACTCATTTTGTATGAAAAAGAGTACAATTTTACCCACCAAATGAGAAGGCAAAACCACCAGATCTAGTGGAAAATCCACTGAGTTGGCAACACTGACTGCGAGGGACATGGTTGCCGGTGAGAATGAGACAGCAATACATAAATATACTTTCTCTCGTTCTAGCAAAAGAAATCTCAAGTTCAAGACTTATGAATTGGAGTTGTTTATGGATATATACACTAAACAGAACTAATCAATAAAACGCAGTCAGCATAAAGTATTTGTCTTTCTCACACTTACTCATTTGCTAGTAAGGGGCGAATGCTATTGAATTACTGTACATTTATCGTAAGGTGGGGCGATTGCTATTGAATTACCGTACATTTGTCGTAAGGTAATTGATTACCGTACAAGGCATGAAATTACCGTATGAATACGGTAATTACCGTACGGTTGGCAACACTGGTCGCGCGCCACTCCTATATATAGATACGCGAGCGACCGCGCCCGCGCGCGCCAACTTATCTCCCTCTCGCTCGCGCGCATCTGTCCCGTTCTATTTATTCGGCGCGAAACCGCAACTAGATCTAAGCTTTTTTATTGTATATAGTTAATCATTTTTGTAAATAAATTATTCCGATATTCTACAGTCTACGGAGTTTCTCTTATACTACAAGTCTCCAGCCTGCGAGGAGCCTCTGCTCCAGATAGCCTAGCCTTGCCTAACCAGTGCCCAAGATCTGCTAAAAGTCCCATTTCCCACCCATATGTCCTCCCTCCTGATCCTTAATCCATTTGTTTTCAGAGAACTTGCATTTTTTTTTACTATTAACAAAATTAAACTTTTTACTCTATTTATATATTTCTGTATTCCCCTGTTACTTCTTTAGTTATTTATTATTGTTTGTTTCTCAAATCTGGTCTGGTGGTCTCTATTTTTTTCCTTACTACCTATTTCTAATCTCTAAATTGATGTGATGTTGGTAAAATGTAATAGAAAAAAAAACAAAAGTTCGTTATGGGTTGACACATTGACCAACATCAGTGTTGCCAGATGGTTACATTTCTTACACTTTTCGTAACTTTTGACCGGCTCGCGTAACATGTAAGTAACTTCTCTTGTAAACGAAATTTTCGTTACTTTGGAGAATAATGAAACTCTATTTAAAAAAAAGGTCACAGTTGTATCTAACCGCTACAATTTATAAGCTTCCATACAGAAAAGGTGACATAAGAACCCACATGGTATGATTTGCCTGTCCGTCGCTTGCAACTATGTATGACATTTGAGATATCCCCCATCAGGAAGGCTACCGCGAACTGAAAACGAACGAAGTTCGAATATCTCCCTCTCTGTCGCACTTGCTAATACGTTCCACAGAGAGGGAGATATTCGAACTTCGTTCGTTTTCGGTTCACGGTAGCCCCTCAGCCCGACTTAATTCTGTGGCCGAACTCGCCGAATTCTAACTGTATGTGGCTACTCATTTTTAAAATCGACCCTTTTGATTGGAAATTATGAAAATTACAAAAAAAGGAACTTTTGCATCAAAAATGTAACTTTTCAAGAAACGTAACATAATTTACGTCCCAAAGGCCCTGAGGGGTTACCGCGACCACAAACCAAGTTTTCCCTCTCTGTCTCACTTATATGCAAACTTGCAAGTGCGACAGAGAGGGAAAACTTCGTTTGCTATCGAATATCTCCCTCTCTGCCGCACGAATTAGCAAGTGCAACAGAGAGGGAGATATTCGAACTTCGTTCGTTTTCGGTTCGCGGTAGCCCCTCTGACAACACTGACCAACATTGACATTGCTCGCTCCTCGCTGGTTGACTGACATATTAATATTATGTTTAAAGGAACGTACAAAGAGGTTGTTTAAAGTTTGTGATTTTGTGTTGTATTGAGTTCCATGTCACTGCATCCTTAACTGTCCAAATAATATTTGGGCTCATAAAATAACAAACTTCTTGCTCAGAATTAATGTCATAATGACTTCCAATGGTGAAGCACTGGAAACAAGTGAATTCCTCCGTCGTCGTCAGTTACGGCTCCAGCAGGTTTGAATCTTTCTTATACGCATAGTAAAATATACACATACATAAATAAATTAGTATTTAGTGAAGTTTACCTATAAAGAACGACGCGATAAATTTTTAGGTTAGGGAACAGTCTAAAGACATTGCGAAGAAGTTACGGCAACGCGCCAAAGTTGAGAAAGTGCGTCAGGTCGTTCAACTTGACGAAAAGAAAGAGGACGATTATAAACAAAGTCAAGAAAAATTCGTTAACAAACTCGAAGAGTTATATGCCAGAGGATTAGATAATGTTGGGAGCAGCCACAAGCAAGCGCGTGGACTGACACAATCAGGTACGTTATTGGATGAAATTAAACATTATTTTTGTAATAAACCAATCCTATACGATTTCTACAGCTCTAATTCTATAAACTTGTACTTTTGTTATGTACACATTTCGTTTGTCTAATTTACCTGTATGGTAAATTGCCCATTTATGGACACCCCAATAACTGGCCAAAAATATGCACAGAGCAACAATTGTTGTTATTTCTGCAATTAAATAAATAAATTTAAAGTGAGTATTATATTCTTTGAATTAAAATAACTGGGTACAGGCTGGATTCATGTATTTTGTTAAAGGTAGTCTTCACTGCACAAATTTGGTGGCTAGTAACTGAATGACATTTTCTTAAGAGGCCAGTTATTGACCATTTACTCTATGTTGTTGTATGTTACATGTATTGCTAACTATTGTATAGTAACAAGTATAAGTATATAGAGTAAGAAGTATATATACCTTTAGAAAATATTGGCATTTAATATTAAAGACATGCAACTTATTTCAGTGCATCTTCTAGAAAAGACTGACTTGTCTCATTTACGTGGTAGAGAAGCTGCAGCCACCATCAAAAGGCAGAAACAGCAAAAGTTAGATGAACTGAAGAAGGCATTGGAAAGAAAAGTACAAGCAAGGTAAACAAGCTCTGCGTGTTTATTTGTATTAAATGCTATTGTTTATTTTTTCCCCCAAGAGAGGATGGGAATGAAATTATTGTTATGAAGATGGCATATTCAAATCTTTTGTAATTTTGAAAATGATTAATTTATTTGTCATGTATGTATATGAGCTATTGTGAATAAAAGGTTGATTAACATTTTAACAGAAAATCTAATATTTTTTAGGGAAGCAGCAAATGTATTGAGCCGTGAACAATCAACCTCTGCAGCAAATAAGTTATCCACAAAACCTTTCAGTAAAATAAACAATGTAAATGAGGCAATCAAACCCACCTGTGAGAATGTTATTGGATACCAAGACTTAAATAACAAGGATTGCCCTGAAGAAATCTCACGAATAGACATGGGTACCCAGTGGGACATTGAGTTACTACCCCCTGAATGGGTGCCCGATGTACCCGCACTTGCTATCCCACCCGATGATGACACCAAACTGTCGGTTGCTGATAAAGATAACAATGCTCCTAAACAAAAAAAGACTAATTTGTTTGCAGTCAGTGATGAAATGCCATCAAGTTTGCGTGGAAGTGTTGCTAAACCTTGTGACAGTGCCCCTTCAAAGCTATCTTCCACATTAGTCTCAGAGTACATCCAAAACAGGGTGCTTCGACTTAGAGAACCAGAAATAAGCTCAAGTAAACAACATTCAGAAGACTTAAAGAATTTAAGGCAGACTATAATACGAAGCAGACCATTAAGACCCGAAGGTAGTGCTTTTAACAACATTTGCCATGTAGTAGAGGGCCAAGTGTTTCCAGTGCCAATGTGGCATTCTGAAATTGGTGCTCAGTGTAGATGCTGCTACAAACAATCTACAGAGATAAAAAAGTTTTCAAATCTAACTCATTCCCATAAAAATTATAGTTCCGTTTGTCCCGTGAAACATAACTTGGTATCTAGCCCTGTTTCGGAAGAGACAAGACCCTTCATACCTCACAGATGTTGTGGACATAATGGACTATCAGGTGACGAGTCCTATTTGCTGTTTGACGTCACTGCTTAGCCTTTCTAGTTACTAAACTGAAGTGTAATCATTTTGAACAGGGCACTGAATGATGGTTTTAATACATTTGATTTCCTATAATAACACTAATACAATAGAGTCTGTAAGGATATGAACAACAATATCAATATAGAAAATCAAATGGATTAAAATATGTAGTTCGTCAGAGGTTATTTCGAAATAACTGCACTGTACTTTTGCTACCATGCCACACGTCACCTGGTTAAACCTTCATTAGTGTGCATTTTAACATGATTGAAACATTTTATCTGTTGTACTAGCTAAATTTACGTGATATAGGATTTATTCCAAATCAAGGGTTAAAATGGATAAACTCGTGTAGTAAATAATTTTACTCTAGGAATGCGACCATACTACAGATAGAACTTTCCTGTACCACCTAAATTACATTCATATTCAGTCCGCGGTATAACTACGAGAGATAGTTGATGCCATGCCGTCAATGATTAGTCTGAAATAAGAAACTACATTCTGTAATTTCTGTTTTTCTATCTAGGTCCTAGATTTTATGAAATGAAATGAAATCATTTATTCTTCAATTTAGGCATATTACATGCACTTATGAAAGTCAAAAAAACTACCACTGGTTCATAAAATAAACCTCTGCCTCGAGAAGAACTGGCGTAAGAAACTATAACAGTATCACAATACTACAGAATTCAAATGCTACAATATAAACATACATATATATTTTTTAATATTAAGGACAATAGTAGATTGTATGACAAGGGTCTAAAATGAGCCATATTACCACGAGATAGTTATTTTCCCGAACGAAGTGAGGGAAAATAGTTCGAGGGGTAATATGGCTTTTAGACCAGAGTTATACACTCTACTTTTTACTTCGATTGCGAGAAAATAAATAAACAAAGGTTAACCCACCCAAAATTAACAATAAATTCCACGGCGAAGATATATACTTTTGCAGCATGTTTTTTTTTCTATACTCCTTTGACACATAAAACATAGACACCGGTTCGCGCGCAACATTCACGCGCGAAAAAAGCTAACTGACCTTCCATTGAGCGCTTCAAAGTGTTGCTCGAACGATTTAACCACTTTTTTAATTATTGTGAAATAGGGACTACTATTACAAACTTAATCTTTACTCTTTAAAAAAAATAATTATGTTTCCTGATTGGTCGATTTTACTAAAGCTGTATTCTGGTTGGTTAATACCCAATATCAAATATTTTTTTAAGAGTTAAATTAGTGTTCTGTGATTGGTGGATTTAATAGGTGAAGTATTTTGATTGGTCAAATTCAAATGTTTTGTAAATCATAAATATGTATTCATATTTTCCCTAGGGGTTAAATGTACTACTTTAGCCCCGCTTGATAAGTCTAATATGACACACTTTTCGAGCATGAGAAGTGAAAAATATTTTTGTGTTAGATTACTTGTGCGGGACGCTATCACTGCCAAACATCCCAATCCATGATATAATTGTTTATCTTATAATAGGATTTAGGAACACAAACATATGATTTGTGACATTTTGCAAACCAGAATGCGACCTGCAGAAGAGATTAAGTAGAATATATGTCACGATTCTGTAGAACCAACTGTTGTTTCTGTAGTTTTTTAAATGTTTGATTCTAATTTGGCTTTTGCAAATCAACGATACCTAACATTGGTACACATGAACCCATAGTTTGACATTTATTTTATCATTCATAGACACATATTTGAACGTATTACATTATTTTCACAAACATTATCATGTGCTTGTGCTATGCTTGTACCTATACAATTTTGTACGTTAGTCGTAGTGTCGAGAAAGTCTGTACTGCTGAAGAGATTAGGTGCTTGGTCTAATTTTGGCATTATCAAGAGGTATCCAAATACTTTGTATAAATTGCTTAAGGTGAAATGAGAAAAAAAAGGGTGGGGCGTTTAAAATCCAAATTTAGCAAAGTGTCAGCCTCACGGGTTGTCCAATATCAACATGACGTGAATATGTCGAATTTTCGACGCCACCTCCCCTGGCGCGGTATCCTGAGATTTGGCTCGATCTCCTCGCTTGCCCCCTTTCCCCTTTCGTCTCACGTGAGATTTTCCGTAGCCAAAATGGCTAAAACGTAAACCTTATACTTTCATCATGTCCGTCCGTATGTCAGCCGATTTACTTGGAGACCATAAGCACTACAATTATGAAATTTGGGAGGAAGGTGTATTCTATAAACCGCTACATAACCTTGTTTTGTAAACTACATTCTTGCAATGAAATAAATGAATTTCTGAATTTAAGTGATGTGAAAATACAAAAAATATTAAAGATGACATATATAGACATATAGTGCCCCCCGGCACTCCATATATGTCGCCGGTGGATGTTAAAAAAGAACTCAACGCACATAGTCGTGTGGGGTATCCACGTGACGATGATAACGTGCCTCGGTGTGCTGTTAAACTAAAGGGTTTTTCTCAGGACTTGATATGTTTTCAGGTCATTGCAATAGGGAAGGATCGCTCAGAAGACAGGGTTCTGATAACTTAACCAAGAAAAAGTCAATAACAATGTACAATCACTCCACTAGAGACAGCAGGGACGTTCCCCGCACAGTCGAGCACATTGTCCACCGCGACCGCAGCTGTGAGGACGCGTACTCTCGGGCGCTAAGCGAGGCCGCATCGGCGACTAACCACGACAAACAGAAGAGGACCCAAGATGTGGAGCATAAAATCGCTGTGACCAGACAAAACGTCGAGAAGGAATATAAAGATACAATGGCATTTCTAAACTGTCTTCCCAAAACTAAAATTACTAGACCAATTGTAGGTAACACACATGGGGTTGCGCTATATTTATTTTGTTCTCCTGTTTAAGCCAACTGTTGCAATCTGTATTTTTCAGAATAATGCTTTCAAACACGATCATCGCCTTCAGGCACATAAAGATAAACGACAAAAAATATTGCAGCAAGAATTTAAAAACATAGAAGTAGAAAGCAGAAGGCAAATGTCACAGGTATGTAATGATATGATATTAGTTTGTACTAAATAATTGTGTTGCAATAAATAGTACATTATTGTCGAGGCAATTGCAGGGTAAGTAGGTAGGTATTAATAGGTCGAGCTTGCGAGTTTGGTTTAATTCATATTATTCATACGAAGCCGGCAATTGCTATTCCAGCCGAGGCTTATATACGGTTTTCGGCATATGGACCGTCAACATTTTTCGGAGTGTAAGCAGGGGCATTTGCTACCTTTCCACCCTTGGACCCTGGGTCCTAAGCGTCACGGCCATGGAGATACGATTTTGTATTTCCAGGGTAGTATTTTAGTATTTCCATTTTTTTCACGTGTCTAGTAGCCACCGTTTAGCTGGCAGGGTGGGGGCACTTGACCATAGCAAAAATTATCACTTCAAAGCTTAATATCACGCCAACCGAGTCTTGAATCAAAAATGCTTTTAGATACCATTTTGAAAGAGCTATCCAACGATACCGGCCCTGTTTGGAAGAAAAAAAAATTGCACCACCACTTTACATGTAGGGGAGGTACCCTAAAAAAAATTGTTTTATGATTTTATTCTGCCGTTTTGTCGGCGTCATTGATATGTATACTCTGCCAAATTATAGCTTTCTAGTACTAGCGGTTACCACAGAATAAGTAATAGTACAAGTACAGAAGCTTCACTTCCTAACAAAAACGGCGTTTAGGCATAAAAACATGCCTACTCTGTGCATCTCTATCTATCGTATAACTTGTATTCATTCACACGCGGCACGTGTAGCGCTAGGGCTGCCACGCCAAAAATACATCGATGAAGGCATACAATTTTCTAGCTCACTAGAGGTTACTCGAGTACATTGAACCCATATTAATTAAGTTTAAGTGCCCACCTACGTGTTACTTCATATGAATTTACCGATGTATGTCAGTGTCATTATGAATAACGCCACAAATAAAACAAAGAATAGTTCATAAAACATGCATTTTTTATTTAGGTCTTTTGCATATACCTACAGGGAGACATATCCATCATTTACAAACAATTTAATTTGATCGGAAGTGATTAGTTTGTGAGTACTTATTAATATAGTACATAGTACATATTATGTTATAAGAATAACTATTTGTTTTCTTAGGTCCAAAATAATGGTTGCAATTAATGTTTGATCAAGTGAGTTACAGTCGCTATTAAGTACATACATCGGAGCAAATAAGGCCCTCACAGACTTCTGAACACTACTGTTGACCAGTGCATGTTCAGATATTATTGGATACCCTGAAGTTTACAGATATACCTGATGGCAACTGTACCAATTACTCGGCGTTAACTAATTTGTTCGAATACTGAATCTTAAAAAACAGGGCAATGTAATACCTAATAATAAAACGAAATATGCAGCTTATTTATTCCTTTCGAAAATTAATCTCTTGCTAGTTTTGGTTAAAAAAATAGTTTTTAACCAAAACTCTGCTAGCTGACAGGTCTTGTCCTACCCAATAGTAACATTTCCAGGGTTCCAAAATAAAATCCAGGTTCTCGGAAAGAAGTCCCACGCGATCAGAGTCACCGACAGATTTTAACGTAGATAGTTTGAATGAAAGAGATTTTCGGTACTCGTGGATGCCTGTTCCGGAGAGCGACAGCAAGCTCGCCGTGCACACCATCCCTACGGGCGCGCGGGCCAGCGTGCAGTTCCGCGCCGACACCTACCACGAGTACCGCTCGCGGCACAAGCACACGCCGCCCACCAGAGACGTGCCGCACGCCAGGCGCCCGCGCGCCCCAGTGCTCCAGGACGACTCCAGCAACGACGACGGCATTTCCGACACCAGCTCCACTGGCAGCCGCGACTCTGCTGCCCTAAAAAAACATGCAGACGACACACAAAGGGAGCTGACGGATACTGACAGAATTATCATTTACAAAATATTGAACCACAAACACAGAAAAAAGAACAAGACTTGCAAAATGAACACTGACGACGTCGCTCCAACTAATGAAGGATCAAAAGAGATGGCTAATGAAGTTAAGACGAAAGCACCTAGCAAGGGAGCTGTAAGCCAAAATGTTGAGCATAACGAGCAAGTTGCAGTAAATAATGATGACCCACTCATCACTGAACATCTTATCGAAGGTAATGCTCTAATGTAAATATATAATTGTTTAACACACATGTACTCGGTCGGCAATTGCAACTCGCTGTTGTTACGACGCCATATTAATCGTATATAGTACCTATTTATTTATCGTATGGCAATTATTTCGAACTGTGAGATCTTCGGGAAGACAGTACCAGTATGGTTTCCAGTTTTTGTTGCACTTTTAGTACCACACAGGGGTCACGTGGTGCAACTTCAACTCCCCTTGTCAAGTGTGTGGGCAACTTGACTGCTAGAAGCCGCCCGAAGGCCTACAACTTAGCTTAACGAGCTTAAGTACCGACCGGGTAGAACCAGCTAGAAATAGATAGGAATAAGTCTTTGCCAGATCGATTATTCGTTTCTCTGACAAATATTGCAGGGTGTAATAAAATAACGTGCAACACCTTTTGTTTCAGGTGTGTATGGAGTTGCTGGCAACAATCAGTAAGTATCTAAACCAGCTAACTGTACCATATACAGTGATAATCGTTTTACTAAATACTTAGTTATTATGTTCCTTCGACAGGTTATCTTGCAACGTATTTGACTGCTACTCTACAAATGTGGATCGTTGGGAATCAATATCCCATCGTAAATATTGGTGGTAATTAATGTAATATTGGATATAAACTTGCATTAATCTACAACAAAGGAACACATTCCCGTTGTGTTGAGATATTGTAGTAGCAGAAAGTAGATAGAGTTAGTAGATCTTTAACCTTGGGTCAGTTAAGGAGACTGAAGGGTAAAAACTTCTCAAACCCTGCAATAGAAAAAGCTATCTCCGTTTCTCATGTACAAATAAGGAAAAAATTGGCGTTCATGTCGTCACATTACTTTTATTTAGGCATCATGCAAGGCAGATAGAATGAACTTTAGTCTCCGTGTAAATGTAAACCCAACCTGTGAGCATCCACCAGAGATGTATGAAGATGTGTTTACAATGTTTCCATTCATTTGATACCTAGTTGCATGCGACATGTCAAATTCAATATAAAAAACACAGCTTCCTACATCTCTGGTGGTTGTTTACCCTGATAGTGTATTTTTTGTTTTCTAGTCTTTATTTGAAACTTCTTTCATACATACATAAATTCAATAGTACATAAAATACCATTCATATTATTATGGGTAGACAGACTTATCGACTTTCCACTTGCTACGATCATGGCAAAGCTTCCTTGCTTCATTTACTTTTATGATATTCTTTAGACATGCCGCGACCTTTCTTTAGGTATTCTTTCTTTTACATAGTATTAAAATATGTAATGTAATTAATAAATGTTACAGGGACAACCTAGAGTCGATGTACAACACAGGACTTGATAAAGGCCAATCCAGCAATAATGACAAGGGTGATAAACGTGAACAAGGTATTTAATACAGATTTCTTATTATTACTATTTTGAACACGAAGGAACTACTCTTATGAGTTGTATATTTTGTATAAAATGATACTGAAAATTATACCTACACCGTAGGTCGCGTACGAGGGGTTTGAGGACATTATTAAAATATTAAATACATAAACAACTTATCCTTTCTAGTTTCAAATGTGCCTATACTAATCGCTCGGTATATCTTTGTGTCACACTTTACAGGTTGCGATTCCCGCAGATCCGACGCGGGGGACGGACTTCAACCGAGGTATATTCAAATTCCATTATTCACTTGGCACGCCACAAGACATTGAAGGTCCATGTAAAATAAATATCTTTTTCTCAAACATGCAATGAAATATTGTCTTTACGTTCCTTATTATAGGTTTGGAAGTATCGCTTTTTGGGCGCAAAAACTCGAGAGGACTGTAAAAGGATTTCATCATTTCAGCTGTCAGTGCTGTCATGTCAATTTTTTTTAGGTATTTGTGCCCTGGATACTTATCACAATGGACGTTTGAGTGTGTTCCAATAGTATCGTTCAGAAACAATGCATTGTGATTTTAGAATAAGTTATTTTCATTAAAATTTGCACGTGGAATTCGCTTATTTACTTGTATTAATTTGTCTATTTGTATTTTGTCAATTAATAAAACCTTGTTCTTTGGAGCATTTTTATTTCATTGTATGTTTGAGAAAAGCACTATACATGCCTCGTCGTGAAAACGGATTCCCGGCCTCGTATCACTATCCTCATTTTCCCGGCCTCTGATGTAATGTACTATTTTTTATTCCTGTTCAGAAAAAAATGCTCATCCGCGAAATGTAAAGGCCACAGCTCGAAAGGTCAGCCTGCAGCAGTCCATAAGTCCGCGTCCCCGAGTAACGCGGAGAAGGCGCTCGACGCCAGCTCGCAGCCGGCCGCCTTGTTCAAGCTCATAGATGATGGCGAACAACGAGGAGGAAATTTTTATATTGGAGCTACCGGGTTCCTCAAACACGATGCTTATGAAGTTATCATTCAGCTAAGAAAAAACGACACCCTGAAGGAGGCGGCAAAAAGGGAAGATGTTGCGGCTGAGCAAAAAACGTCAGATACTGGGAATCAAAACACGGCAAATACTAAAATAGAAGGATCTCAATCTTTGGAAGCCAAAGAAGAAGTGCAACAAAGAATAACTGATGATGGTAATCTCTCAGTAGCAACTGTTCCACCAAAATCTGGTGCGGATCAGGTTTCCGTAATTGCCACCGATATTCCTGCACCGAATATAACAGAAGACAACAAAGAGCAGTGTCAATTCGAACAAAGTAACATTACAAGTAATGACGTACAACCTACAAAAACGACGCACGACAGAAGTGTTTCCACGTGTTTTAAAGATACATGTCCGTTAACGGAGCCCTCTTCAAAGAGTGATCCTATGCCTCGGTCTCGACCGGCGACGTCTACTTGCACACAGACGACGCCCAGCCCGCGCACCGCGAGGCCAGTCTACATTCACATGAGCTCGTCGACGTCTACTGCTTACATGAGTCCTCCAGAAGTAGTACTACCTAATTTCTTTAGGCGCGGTGACAAGCCGTGTAGGAAGTCACGCCGAGCTTCTCGAAACATAGACCATAATGAAGAAAAAAACTTTATTCGCCAAGAACATCATTGCAGGAGATACTCCAGCTGTAAAATATATGAAAAACTAACTCAACCGAAAGCCGAGCAATTAAATTTTCACGCGGAAAGATATAGAGAGAAAAAAGAGTCCATACAGTCGAGTCCTACGTCACACGTTAGGAGTTACAGATGTTCTAAATGTACCAGACGCGGTTTAGACGTAAGCTGCAAACAACATTCACGAAAGATGAAACATCATCTAAACAGAGACAAAATAGATATGTCTATCTGGAACACTAAAAGAGCTATGAACAGAAAAAGAAATAAAACAAATACTGGTAAATTGACTAGCAAATCATATCTCAACCCCCTCATTAAAGAGTATATTCATAAATTACTTACTTTGAATCAGGAGGGCATTAAAACTATTCAAATAATAAATCAAGATTGTAGCTCCGTGAACACTCCTGCTAGTTCCATCATTAATGTGCCTACGAATCTTGGTAACAAAAATAACCGACGTAACTATATTCATGACTATGACGTGTCTTTAGAGCAATTTAAGAGAGTTTTTAAGAACCATATAACTTTACACAATAATTCAACATATCTAAATTGTCCAAACAGCTCAACGAAAAGTCATAACATGGTAACAAAAAACATAAAGTCACGGAAACGGAATCCGAAAAATAAAAATAAAAGACTACACAAAGTAAAGTCTTTAAATATATCGAAGAAATTTATCGTAAATCACGGTGAACTCTCGACCAACAGACAGCAAAGAGATTCCAGCTGTCCAAGAAAACATTTGTCAAGTAATGGAGGAAGCCAGGGATCGCCTTCATCAGATCATATTAGAAGCTATGGAGTATCAGGTGACCAAAGCAATGCCTTAAAAACTCGTACAACTAGCAAAGAGTCACACAAACGTATTACAAATCAATATTTTGGTGACGATTTTTCGTCAAGACAACCAAAGGCGACAACATCTTCAGAAAATAATTTTCCAAATAGTAATGATGAAATTCCAATGCAGGCTATCAATACCTCAACACAAACAAGCCGTACGGCTGATGGTGAAAGTAATTTTATAAAGTTAGCCGAAGAAAAACTCCAAAATATGGAAAAAATTGCAGATCTTACTGAAAAATGTACTAAACGGTTGTCAAATTTGGCAAAGGTATTAGAAGAGGTTAGGAAAAATAAATCATTAGCATATAGTCAAGTTTCAACAGCAGATTCTACATCTGAATCAGATCAAAAATCTGACCTAGTCTCTACGACCGAGAATGCGAATTTAAAAATACCTTCAACGGTTAGCGTGAAGAGCAGTCAAATCGAATATAATGTTGATATCACAGACTACCAATACTTAGTGCCAGGTGTACCTAAACCCGATAATATAGAATTCCCAGAAATTGATCCTTCTGAAAATATGTTATCTGAAAAGAGTAACACAGAGTGTCCCAGCAAGTCGGCCTCGTCCGTTTCCTCGAATGATGACTGCCGCGTTAATAACAACGCAAGGTGTCGGAACAAACCCCCTCCCGCTTTACTGCGCATTCACTTAAAACGACCTCAAGACGACGTCATACCGCATGAACTTTCCACCGTCATTGAAGTAGACTCTCCTTTGAGCGTAAAATTCAAACAGCAGTCGTCTTCTATAAATGCAAACAAGTCTACGGGTAATTTTGTTGATCCCAAGATGGATAAAACTATAAACGGGGAGCGCCAGTTAAATCCAGAATCGGTTCTAAGTTCTGTTGATAAGCCAAGTATTGATAAAATAAAAATGACGTCCAGTGATTCGTCAGAAGACTCTAAATTACAAATGATGGATCTAAATCAATTTAATGAGATCATGTTAAGGCCGTTTGTCAGTCTTCAGGAGTATGCTCGGGATCATTACTTTGAGAGGAGTTTAAATATGAAAGGCGAAAGTGTGTCTAAAGATATAGGATTAACAGAAGACATAAGCTCTCTGCACTCAGACGGTAGCTTGCCCGATGTGGTGGCAGAATTACTCAAAAGGAAACTAATCACAGAACCTTTCAGGTTTGATACCGCATCAAATGTGAACTCTACAACCATATCTTCCGAATCTACATTGTCTGTCTTGGCTTTGTCAAAAGTCCAGAAAGATAGGAGTAAATCAAAATTATCCGCAAACAAAGAAAACGTTGGTGAAACATCAGACTCGTTAAGTATATCATCAAATCCCGATCTGGAAAATGCATTTAAGAAGCTTGGGTTGGGTTGGGCTTCTTCTACTTTAAAAAAGACTAAGGAGCGCTTAGCTTTGTCTTCCTCTTCAAACACATCAACTTCCAGTCTGTCACAGATCAAGTTCAAGAGTTCTAGTAAACAGGACGAACTGGCCGCCGACGCGGGTTGGTCCGTGTCTAGCCTCTCCAAAAAACCTGTCTTAAAGCGGCGTTTAGATGTGTCTAAAAATGTAGAGCAGCAGACATCATTTTCCAATAACATGACAGTTAAAGAATTTTTAACTAAAGAACTGGCTAAGAAAATAACTTTCACAGATAAGTCTAATAGGAATGAGAGTAATCAGGAATTTATATCAATGTTTGAAACGAAATTACCAGAAGACTTAAAACAATCGTCTCAAACGATGCTGGGTGATAATTCAGGCGATAGTGCGCCAAGCGTCAATAATAACAGAGCGCGAACATCTACACCCGTCAAACTGTTTAAATCTATGACGTATCATTCAAGTTCCAGCTCTAATATATCTAACGGACTGTTTAGTAACGCGGACGACTTGTCGTCAGTGAAGCTGACGTCGGCGTCCATGCGCCACCAGTCCGCATCGGAAAATGATGAACTGACAATACCCAACTGCAGCTTAAAAATGCGTAAAACCCTCTCGGATTGTAGTAAAACCGATTCATGCTGACTAATTTCGTGAATATTTATGACATTTTAATATTTTTTTGTACGGCTTTTATAAAGATAAGTATGTTTATTGCGCTTTTAGATAAAAATTAAATGTATTAAGTAAAAGTATGTTTGTTTTTCTCGATTAAATATGGTTGGATGCCTTGTACATGTCTGATCCATAGGGCACGGGTAGGTATAGACCCCATAGCCTCTCGTTACTTGATAACGTATTCCATCCTGGAATCGAAAGCCTAATTTCACTTTCCTGGTCACATGAAAGCATTCAGGTCAATGTCAAAGTTATTTATTCTTCAATTTATACATATTATTATATACACATATGAATGCCAAAAAACTATCACGTTTCTATCACCGGTTCGTAAAATAAGCCTCTGCCTTGAGAACCGGCATAAGAAACTCTGTGAGGTGTCATTTTTAACAGGATTCAAAAAAAGGAGGTTCTAAATTCGACTGTTTTTATGTATGTTAGTTACGCGATTACTCAGCCGTTTATGAGCAGATCATATGCTTCCAGATTGGTCCCGTTGTTATCAAAGTTCGTGTGATGCTATACAGCACGTCCACGGAGGATTTCGTTATTTGTTTTGCGGTACATATTCACGAAAAAAAAAGTACTTTTTTGTACTTATAATTTAAAAAAATGTACTCATGCGGTTTCGGCATTGCGACATAAGCTAATGGTCGTGCTAGGTAGGTGCTACCTGGCACGACCACAGATAATTTTGTTATTTCTTTTGCTGTGCGTATTCACCAAAAAATCTACTTTTATGTACTGTTATTGAAATCAATGTACTCGTACGGTAGTCCATAATGTACTCTTTATTTTGCTATTATTTTTGATCAGGCGCTAAGAAATCTAAAATAAGATTAATTACCTAGGGACAGCTAACTCATTCACTAGCATATCCCTAATAGATTTTTCAGCCTCCTTTTTGCAAGTGGCGGTCATATGCTGCGTACTGTTTTTCTTGGTTAGGTCAGCTTACAGGCCAACAACACTCTCCGGCCCGGCCAACCACAATGAACTACATATTCGGCGGGATAGTCTTAGTTTTAAAGAAAAAACAGACCGCATGAACTCCAAAATACCTAATCGTACGTACGTTCCTTAAATGAACCTCAGTGTCATCAATACGGCGTGGTCGTGCCAGAATGTCACGCATTCGCGCCGTCTGTTTAGATATTTACGAATATGTAGAAAATGTACTAAAAATGTACTGAATTAGTACTTACTTAAAAACAAATGTACCTGAACAGTTTCGTAGGTACAATTAAGTCAATTTGGGTTTCCAGGCGAGCCTCCTAATTTAAGAAGTTTTACGTAGATACTTACGTTTTCAGCAATAAGAAGACCCAAAAAATAATTGTACTGCCGTATTTACCACTGGATGTGTTCGCTATGGCTCGTTAAATTACTAAATTGTCGCCTGGACGCCAGCGCCTGACATGAGCGCGAAAAACACTTACCTCCATATTTTGTTATTATTTTTGATCAGGCGCAAAGAATTATAAAAGAAGTAATAAAACTATAAGTAATAGGTACGATTAGGTATATAGGAGGCCGTGCGGTCTGTTTTTTCTTTAAAAATAAGACTATCCCGCCGAATAAGTAGTTCATTGTGGTTGGCCGGGCCGGAGAGTGTTTTTGGCCTGTAAGCTGGCCTAACCAAGAAATCAGTACGCAACATATGACCGCCGCTCGCAAAAAGGAGACCGAAAGATCTAATAGGGATTTTAGCGGTGAATGAGATAGCTGTCACTAGGTAATTAATACTTATTTTAGATTTCTTAGCGCCTGATCAAAAATAATAGCAAAATAAAGAGTACATTATGGACTACCGTACGAGTACACTGGTTTTAATAAAAGTACATTTTTTCGCGAATACGCACAGCAAAAGAAATAACAAAATTATCTGTGTTCGTGCCAGGTAGCATCTACCTAGCCCGACCATTAGCTCTAGGTCGCAATGCCGAAACCGCATGAGTACATTTATTTTAATTATAAGTAGAAAAAAGTACATTTTTTTTCGTGAATATGTACCGCTAAAGAAATAACGATATCCTCCGTGGACGTGCTGTATAGCATCACACATCATGAACTCTAATATAAATACATACTTTATTTATTTTGTAAAAAGTCTATCTAGTCTATTGCCCAAAAACACACTACTTACCCTATTTTAATGAAAAATTAAAGCAGAGTTGGGTCCCACAGACTACTACAAATACTATGTTTAGTAGTCATTCTTTGGTGCGTTCAATTGAAACTTTTATGATTAAAATCAGTGCTGCCAACTTAACGCAACTTTGCTACATTTTTTAGGTATTAATAAATGCGTAATATATTATTTACTAATATAAATACATACATTTATCATCTTTTTTGTGTTGTGTCTATTTTCGGATATATTTATGAAAACGAAACAGATTCGATCCGGATTTGAATTCAGTTTAGGTCGGGAGTGCTACCGCGAACGGCATTCGAAATTTTCCCTCTCTGTCGCACTTGCAAGTTTGCACATAAGTGAGACAGAGAGGGAAAACTTCATTTGTGGTCGCGGTAGCCCTTCAGATGCCAAGTCTAGCAAATAAAAAAAAAAAAAAAAAACATAAACAAAGTGTCATATTTTTGATTTCCCACCAAATTCTTAATTGAAAATGAAAACATTCAAGCTGATAAATGATTATATTACTTATATCAAACGTTTTTTTTGTGTTCATGAAGAGAATGTGTTGGTTGTTTGTTTATTGATTCTTTTAAAAATCCACGAAGAAGTTATATAGCATTACTGAAGATATTGTGTAGGTAAGTTGCACAATTACTAAGGGAAAAAATGGTGCATGAAAAGTATGATAAATACTTACTTTTTATTTGAAATGAGTCGTAGAAAAAGTATTGTATGCAACGGTGTATAACTGGTATAAAAAGGCTCGTGGTGTCTTTACTTGCGATGTTCGCCAAGGCTCACATCGCAACCCACACCACTCGCCTTTTTATACCCTTCTTATACACCAGTTGCATAATATACTAAAGTAGACCTTCTAGGTGTTCAATAAAAAAAAATGTTACCTAATTAGTAAATATTTTACAATCATTTACTTACTAGAATTAGCGTCACTTAGAACTTTTAGATGTTAAATTAAAAATAAAATAATTATAATTATATTCATTATTGAATTACCGAAGTACACGGTCGGAGCTCAAAATTACAACAGGTATAAACCTATTTGTTTTTGATATATGGCGCTCATTTCCCCCCGCTGCGCTGAGGGGCTACCGCGACCACAAACGAAGTTTTCCCTCTCTGTCTCACTTATGTGCAAACTTGCAAGTGCGACAGAGAGCGAAAACTTCGTTTGCTGTCGCGGTAGCGCCCCTGCTTTGACATCCGATATAACATCCGTTTTAAAAATAAGAGAACCGGATCCGAAGCGGATGTTTAACCAGTAAAAGTAGGTACATTTATTGTTGACATTGATTCCTTCTAAATAATCGACAGATAATAAGTAAACTTGTAAAATTTTGTGTACTTAATTTTAAATGAATGTATTGTTTAATAATTAAATAGTATTATTATTTGTCGTAATATTATTATAATATATTCCTATGACTATATTTCTAGATCCTGATCCTGATGTTGATGACTACTGTGTATTGCAGTACTAATAAAAAATAATACACATATCGTTCTATATTCTGCTAAGGTTCTGACCTTGATACGATTCTTTCAAGTTGTTGGATCATGCAAAAATTATGTGTAGGTTTGTCGGAAGAAGGTAAGTTGCACGGCTACCTCCAATAAAATCATACACAAATATACCTATTTCTTCAGAGACGGCAGATTTCAGAATCAGAATCTTGCAATAACAGCAGTTTGTAGCCTTATTGGAAGCAAGTCTAGATACTTAATATTGACCATTTCTTATATTTATATCCTGTAATAACCCTCCTCTTTACAGCGAAATAAATTAAAACCGAAAATAATGATAATCAATCTTTTTATTCAGTACTTATACACTACTTGCCGTGGTGGCCGCAAACCAGCTCACAGGCGGCCGTAAACCGACCTAAGTGGAATTTTGGAACATTTTGTAATTTATTCAAAATCAAAATCAAACATTTATTCTGCAAATAGGCCACAAGGGCACTTTTACATGTCAAAATATTAATTTACAGTTCAAGAAAGAATAATAAGTTTACAATTATAACAAAATTAATGTCATACAGTGAAGATAAACTTGCAAAGTTATCTATTACAAATATTACAACATCAGTAAAGTTAGAGATGTATAAGGTCTCAAGATTAAACAAGGAGTATAATGAAATTAATATAATATCCCAGAGATGTACTTACATGGTCTCTGCGCGTCAAAATTAAGATTAATTTAATATTGTTAGAGATGTATATGGTCTCTAAGTCACTGATAATAAAAACGAACTCACAACAGGATGATGTCTCTCGTCAATCCCCTATAAAAAGACACTAGTATTAACGTAGTCGCTATGTCCTAGCAACATAGATAACCTCCACTAGATAGAGCTTATAGGGCGAAGCGCGCGCGCCACACATGAGCGGGAATACCCATGGAACACCGCTTAATAAACTGCCCCGCCCCACGCCGCTCAGTCAGTCTCGTCCAGGTTCATGACCTATACGTACGTGGCACAAAAAAATCTAAAAATTGGTTTTGATTAACCGTAGGCATGGGTTTTTGTTTGGTAAAGTGGTGTGGGAACGACTCCCGAACTACAAGTCGAAAGAATGGCGGGATAACACATCACAAATAAGTTAAATAGGTATATACAAATACACATTTAATTCTGCCCGGCGGGGATCATTTTACACTGGCCCACAAGGCGTAGTGAAGTGCGCTTGTTCCTTTCCAACCACCTCAAATGCCAATATACTTTCTCTTTCTGATGACATCACATGCGCGGGCTAGTGATGTGCCAGTGATGTTCGGTTCCGATTTCATTTAATTATCGGTTCATCCGTATTTTACCATATGATTTTAATACTTATTAAAATTCTATTGATAACATAATCAATTAGTTTTATTTTTTTATATTGAATGTCAGTTTTGACGTAGACAATGTTCTTTTATTATTTGAATCATAAGTAGATCTTCGTATAAGGATGTGGAAGATGGTAATAGTGTAGTGTTTTTTTTTATCTCGTTTTATTTTATACGCTATACAAATCAGTAGTTGTATGGGAAGGGATATTTAGTTAGTTTGTTCTCATTGTAGTTTTGTTATTTTATTATGAAGTCTATATACTCGTAGTAGTAATATAATTAGTTTAGTGGTGATGGATTTCCTTTAGCAATTAGGACTACTGACATAAGACGGACCCAATACTGAATTTCGAAGAAGTATAAAGGATTTAGAAGCAGAGCCATTGCAATTAGAGTTTTTCGTATCGTCTTGGTCGGCAACTAGGCCTAGTGTCGCGAAGTGGATATAACGCTGGACTTCGAAGGAGTATAAGGGATCTCGAAGTTGGTTAGAGATGGTGCCATGATATTTGGGTTTTTTTTAATCGTCTTGGTGGGCAAACAGGACTAGAGACTGGTGAACCTTTTCCACTACTGGTAGTGGACCCGCTGCTGAACTTCGAAGAGGTATAAGGGATCTCGAACTCCTTGACCTTATAAGTAACCTACGTGCCAAATTTGGAATCTCTAGAACCAGCGGTTTGGGCTGTGCATTGATATGTCAGTTAGTCAATCAATCAGTCAGTTTCTTCTTTTATTTATAAGCCACTAATTTATTCCTTTTACAGTTAATTAATTAATACTCACCAGTGCTCTAGATGTATATTACGCTATGTATAATAAACAATATATACATATGTGTATATTGTTTATTTCATTTTGATTCCTGTATATATATATATACAGGAATCAAAATGAAATAGCTGCTGCAATCTTAATATACTACGCGATTTTATATAATATATAATAGCAAAGGTTCGTTGTTTACATGCCTAGAAAATATTGTTCTACTCGTAATACCAATTCAACAGACATATACATCATCTAAAATAATTTACCTAAAATAAATTGCAGTGCCCGAAAAAAACCGCTAATAAACAACGTGTCCCATCACTATGCCGGCGCGCCATTTTGCAGCGTATTCGCGCGCTTTTTGAAACTGCCAATCGCAGCGCTGTTAACAACCTCCCCGCAGCCCGCACTTACCGCCAACTGTGGTGACTTTTGATCCGAACTAAATCGTTCATAGGCTCAATCTAGTGGAGGTTATCTATGCCTAGCAAGCATGAACAGACCGGACTCCACAAACAGCACCCGATCACGAGTACGACGCGTATCTCAGCCATCGCCTCCCTCGACCATCTGTTAGGGATGGTGGCGACCCGATCAACGACGCCACCGTAGGGCGAGCGTGACATATTCAAGCTGGCGGACATTGATAATAACAAAATTAAGGCGACTGTGAGGCGAGAAATAGCATCGTGTTACATAAAACGTAACGGAACTACTATATAAGGATATATCCTAAGATAAACATAGATATATTAAAACTAACAGGATTAAACTACCACTGGCTTGAAAGCATTTTTGTCATTTAAGAAATCGTTGACAGTATAATACGCCTGGCTTAGCAAATACCTTTTAATATGCGACTTAAATTTACTGAATGGCAAATTAACTATATCGATAGGTATTTTATTATAAAATCGTAGGTATACAGTCGTGCTAACATTTCGGAGACTACTGGCCTTCACTGCAATCTTGTGTTTACTTCGTGTTGTATCCATGAGGATATCACTGTTAAGCTTGAATTCCTGTAAAATTTTCCGCACATGAATTTATTTTCAAGAATGTATTGGCATGCTACAGTAAGAATGTTTGCCTCTTTAAATTTATCTCTGAGAGATTCTCTGGCTTTTAGTTCGTAAATGGAGCGTACAGCTCGTTTCTGTAGCAGAAGATGGTCTGGATGTCAGCCGCTTTACCCCACAACAGGATTCCGCAGGACATAACACTATGGAAGTAACTATAATACACCAGCCTGGCCGTTTCAACGTTAGTTAACTGTCTTCCAGTTCCATTAATGACTACTCGTTGAGTTCTTTTCGACAGATACTATGAAACAAGGTCAAGAGCACCGTTTTTTATCCCATATCTTAACTTTCTAATTAAGTTCTCATGATCAACGCAATCAAATGCCTTTGATAGATCGCAGAACACTCCAATAGCATCTTGAGCCCCTTCCCAGGCATCATGTATATGTTTAATTATTACCACCCCGGCATCGGTGGTAGAACGACCTCTAGTGAATTCGAATTGATTGCTATTGAGTAGTTTATTGTGATTAAAGTGGGACAAGCTGATTAAGAATAAGTTTCTCATAAACTTTGCTTAATGCCGGTAGTACTGATATTAGTCTGAAGTTGGTAGGGTCAGTTTTTGCTCCCGATTTAAACAAGGGGATAATTTTACTGTGTTTCATCAGGTCGGGAAAAATTCCAGTGTCAATACATTTGGTACAAAGGTGCGATTGATTCTACAATAGAATGTAATACTTTTACTGAAAGGCCCCAGAGATCTTCAGTCTTCTTTAAATTTAATGACTTAAAAGCTTTTATTAAAGTTATGGGAGACACATAAGTGAAGCTAAAGATTTCTGTACATCCCGTTACATTTGCTTTCAATAATGATTCAGCGACATCTGGTGATGAGCTTAAGGACCGTAGTCTCGACAGGTACGTTATAAAAGAACCGCTCAAAATGATCCGCTACTTCGTAGAACTTACCAGAGTATCATCGATTCGTAGGCTGTAGTGCGGATCTTATTTTACTTTTCCCAGTTTCAGTGTTGATAACTTGCTGTACAGTTTTGACTTTATCTTTGGAGTTTTGGATCTTTTTTGACTAGTAATCGGCTTTAGTGGCGACACACATTAATTAAAAGATTTCGAATAGTTCCTAACGTGCTTCCGGCCTTTTATCAGTAGTTCTCGAATCGTTACAACTCATAAAGTCGGCGTCTTCTCCCGTGAATATCTGGGGTAGCCCAGTCGCTGAACTTAGGCTTGACCTTGCTTTGAATTTTCTTTAAAATAAAACGGGCATCAAATTCGGTTTTGATGCAGTTAAACAATTGAGCACATAAACGGCCAGGGCTCCTGAACAAATGGAAGGTAGCGTAATCGTTTCGTGATATTGCGATTGAATAAATCTAACCTCTTTTCAGAAATAGGTCTGCACATTATGTCTCGTGGAGCTTCGTCAGTTTTTCCGCTGAAAGAGACTTGTTGTCCACAGTGGTCAGAACTTAAGGTGTTTATGATAGACTTATTAACAGCTTCCTTGTTACTGAAAACGTTATCTATACATGTTGCGCTGGTTGCTGTAATCATACAATAAGTTCACCAAGTTAAATGATTTAAAAGTATTCACTAGGCTCACGCACATGGACGATTTTTCAAGCAAGTTAACGTTAAAATGCACACAATAACACATTTTGCACTCTTGAAAATACTACTCAGAACTTCTTCCATAACAGACTCAAATAGACTGTAACCCGCGGATGGGGGCCTGTATACGCATATAATTATAAATTGATCTAACTCTACACAAGAGACTTCTATGTGACGCTCGACGGACATGTCAACAATGTCTTTACGCTCTTTACATTTCAAATTATGTCTTACCATAATTAAGGAGCCTCCTCGCCTACATGACTTCCCTCGGACTCCATTTCCGACCCCACGCTACTAAAGCGTAACACAGGGACCGCCTTAACATTATCCGATGTCGTACTAGTTACGACGGGGTCTACTACTACTATACTAATATTATATGCTAATAATTTAGCACACTCGCGTAAGTACCTCCTCGGAAGAAAGGTACACTTCTGAGTCAAGACGAAACTTAACAAATTTATTAGTGTCGAAGTACTAAATCGTATACAGCTGTACAGCGATAACCTAAACAATATGTTAAATATTAAAGTAATCTAACTTTCTATTTAGCTTTGCCGGGAAAGTATTTGAAAAAGGCAATGCACAGATTATTATTTTGCCTATAGATTTGTATACACCTCGCTGGTCTATTTCAGTCAGGGTCTCAGCTAGTCTAATGACGTCTCGCTCTAAACTACCAGCGTAGCATCGCAGTCGAAGTCGTCAGCGGCAATGCACGAGGCCAAATGATCAACGGAGGCCCCCGATAGAGAGTTGTTGGTCACCTGCTGCGTCAGGGGGCCGCCAGCAGCGCTCCGAGGCCGACGCCCACCTGGTCCGTGTACACGACGGTGCAGCGCGGGCGCCCTGCGCGCCGGCGGCGGGGGCCGCTCCCCGGTTCTAGAACACGATTCATAAAGCCTATGTATTCCTGTAATATTTTATTTTCATGTTCATACTTCTTCCTAACATCTACAAGTTTTCCTTTGATGAAAGTACTAGATTTTATTGTTAGTTTCACATATTGACAATACTCAGGACCCAAATATGCGACTGCCATCCAATATGTATGCAGGTTTCATGTTTTTTTACTTATCTAAAGTGCGCAACTCCGCTAAGGGGCCGTAAACCGGCCTAGCGACCCTACCTATTGTAAGTTGTTCAATAAGAAGCGTAAAGTCTCATATATCAGAAGGCAAATTTTTTTTTACTTTTTAGTGTTTCATTTTTAGTTGGTTTTTATTTTTTCATTAAATTTTTTATTTATTTCACTTTTTAGTGAATCATTACCAAAGTTCATATCATAACGATCCCAATAAGCTCAAACACTCTTAGTGCTAATCGAGAAATATTAGCAGATTGACTAATTTGAAGATTAGAGATTAGCAGTTTTGGATGACCATCTATGATCTTCTTCATCAGTTCCCGTTCACCAAATGCTACTTACTGAATGCAAATGCTTGATTTATTACCGAAATTACTAAAATCGGTATAATTATGTTTCCCTTGAATTGTTGAGGAGTTCTCCATGGATCCTGAATGAGATCATGAATTCCTCATGGATCCCATCATCAGAACTTGATTCTGGTAACAACGAGACCAACATATGCTTTCAAAGATTTTTTTTTTAAAACAAACGACGGAGTTCTGAGGTAACACACATTTAAAAAACCGATCAAGTGCGAGTCTGACTCACGCACCGAGGGTTCCGAGCACAGGTCGTTTACCCGTCCCGACCCCATTTTATTCAGGGAATATCTTAATAGCGCGATGTACAAAATACAATTTAATGCCGTAGGTACAGCGTCACAAGTCATTGTAAAAACTAAATAATGCGAAAACCTGCTTTATATTAGCCACGATAAGACTCAAAAGTGTAAAATTATGTTCAGTTCAATTGTATAAAATATGTTCATTAATATTAGCTTCAACTTTTTTCATTGCTTCATCTTCACCTAATGTCATCTGTATAAAATAACACGTCTATGCCAAAGACGTTGTCAAACTGTGTTGTCAAATGTCATGATATTGACAACTGTCTATAGAGTCGCCTCACCATACGGTTATTATATCTTGACCCTAAGATTCGTGATAAATATGTGGATTTTCGGAGGTCAGCCTTAAACTGGTTCTTCTGAATCGAATTTTCCGTACGGTCTGGTTCATAAGTTTTATTCCGACCCCCAAATTCATCAATTTGGGGATGATTTAAGGGACAAAAAGTATCACTCTAGATTGTTAATCCAGACTAAAAACTATATATATACAAAGTTTCATCATAACCCGGTTTTGCGTGATTGAGTAACAAACATCCAAATATTCAAACATCCTAACTTTCGTATGTATAATATTAAGTAGGATATTTTATATGATTTCATTACAAATATATAGTTTTTAGATTTTTCCTTGTACTTGTAGTATATAACGATATTACTTGCCAAATTTCATAGTTTTAAGGTCAACGGGAAGTACCCTATATATTTGAATTCCCTTGAGAGTGTCGTAATATACGTTTTTGGCGACATAAACGCCCGTATCTTTCTTTTACTTAGAAGTATGATTTTTTCACAGCTTCGAGGGACTGTAGACCTTAATATAAAGTGTTAATTTAAACTCGTCGTCGTCGCCGGTCGTGACAGACAGACAGACAGACGGACAACAAAGTGATCCTATAAGAATTCCGTTTTTTCCTTTTGAGGTATCTCCTTTATTTGAAGTCGGTTAAAAAGTCTGAATAAATAAAAAATACAAAACTACTCCAAAAAAATTCATTCAAAGTAATAAATAATTGCATAACTTCTAATAGTGCCGACGACGCTGAACCTAGTTCGATAAGACTCCCAGATGATATGTATATTATAAGATACGTCATCCCTGGGGGAACACGAAACTGCTATGCTGCAATGCAAAAAACCTGGTGGTCATAGTAAAAAAAATTAAAAATAAAACCGGCTTCTAGTATGATAAGTCTCCCAAGTTTCGTTTGTTCCTCGATACAGGGGATTTTAATTTTTTTTACTATGACCACCACGTTTTTTGCATTGCAGCATAACCGTTTCGTGTTCCCCCAGGAATGACGTATCTTATAATATACTAGCGGCCGCCCACGACTTCGTCCGCGTAGATTTTAGATGCTAACATAGATACAAATGAGGTTTATTCGTTTCTGTCAGGGGGGCTAGCACAACTACCGCTGCGACGCGACGCGAGTAGGGAAAAATCTACCCTCCTCTTTCTAACCCGCACAGTTCGGCGAGACAAGAATCGCTGAGTCGCGCGAGATACGATTTGTCAGCAAGTTGTGCTAGCATAGCTGTTGTCTGATGCTATTAATCTTTTGTGAAAATGGATGTCATCTTCGTAATCGGCACCCCGAGGAATCACAAAAATGACACCCATATCGATTTTTAAGAAGAATAAATGTCCGCCATCTTGGATTTAAAAATGGATGTCATTTTCGTAATCGGCACCCCGAGGAACCTCGAATATGACACCCATTTCGACTTTTAAGAAAAAGAATTGTCCGCCATCTTGGATTTGCAAATGCATGTCATTTTCATAATTGGCACCCCGAGGAACCTCGAAGATGACACCTATATCGATTTTTACTAAAAAGTAAAGATTTGCTCGCCGCACAAACTTGGAACCCCCTTTTTATCCCATTAGGGGAACAATTTAGAAAAACGCTGAAACATGTTTTGTTGTATTTAAACAGAGTCTGTATAAGAAGTTTTAAATCTCGCACTTCAAAACAGATATGCTCCCCGTACATACTTGGAACCCCCTTTTCACCCTTTAGGGGAGCAATTTCAAAACACCCTGAAACGCGTTTTGTTGTGTTTAAACAAAGAGTCTATATACGAAGTTTAAAATCTCTCACTTCAAAAAATATTTGCTCCCCGTACAAACTTGGAACCCCCTTTTCACCTTTTTAGAGGTGCAATTTGAAAAAAAAACCCTGAAATGTGTTTTGTTGTATTTAAACAGAGAGTCTGTATACGAAGTTTTAAATCTCTCACTTCAAAAAAGATTTGCTCCCCGTACAAACGTGGAACCCCCTTTTCACCCCTTTAGAGGAACAATTTCAAAAAACGCTGAGATGCGTTTTGTTATATTTAAATGGAGAGTCTATATACGAAGTTTTAAATCTCTCACTTCAAAAAAGATTTGCTCCGCGTACAAACGTGGAACCCCCTTTTCACCCCTTTAAGGGAGCAATTTCGAAAAACGCAGAAACGTGTTTTGTTATATTTAAACAGAGTCTATATTTATTGCATGTCACATTACAGGTTGTAGGTGGAAAATAATAATAATAATGCAGGTATACATGTGACGCCCTGCAGGGGCATAGCAAACATGAGAGGGCTAAACTAAATACTAGTGCTTATTCTAAATACATTTTGAAAAATTTTCGAAGTTTAACTAATTTACAACATTTCATACATCCGTTTATCACAGTCAATTTTCTCCAAAACTACTGGACTGATTGAGTTGAAATTTGGCACACATATGTAAATCGGTGTCCCAAATACGGATGTGTTACGTAAATAAATAAATTTTTAAACATGGGAGGTACTTGTGGGGTGTAAATAATATTAAAAATATATATATATTGCGAACTATATTGTGTGACATATCAAATGAAAGGGTTCATTATAAGGATATCAAATATATTTTTTTCATAATTTTAAAATAAACATTTTTGAAGTTATTTAAGAAAATAGGCGAAAATTGACCATTTCTCCGCCCCCCTCTTATCTCCTAAAGTACTGGCCATAAAAATATATAAAAAATACAGAAAATAGTCCTATACCTACAGATTACAGGAAAACATATAAGAAGAATATGGTATTTTAGTACCACCGTTGAACTAGTATGAATATTTATATTTCGCTGTATGGCCGAATGAATTAAATTTAAAAAATAGCACAGCAACGGTAAATGAAAGTGCGTAGAAATGAATTATACCTTTTTATAAAGAGCATATTCTATTCTTTACTTTAGTCATACATATTTTGGCGGTAATGTGTGAAGTTTTTGAGAAAACTAAACTTACAGCAAATAATATCGATAATTTTTTGAAAACGTTCGTATTTGGTGGCAGATTGCGCTGAAACTATGAGTGATATCGCTTTTGTATGTAGTAGAGGTTTATAGCTAATTTATCAAGGATTATTTCGTTCCTGTACACTTTTTATGTATCGTGTACGGTTTTCTTTTAAAATGGAAAATACCGCGCTCCGGGACACTTTCACGGGCGGGGGGGGGGGGGGGGGGGCGCTCGCCCCGGAGTGGGGGGGAGAGTAGATAAAATTGAACTTTGTCCTATAACCGACATATCCTGATAGATAAAAGTTCTCCATTAATTTTGCCAAATTTTCAGCTAATTTCATTGAACTAAGTCCAAAAAATTACGTTCCCATACAAACTTTGCACCCCTATTTGATCCCCTTAGGGGTGGAATTTCCAAAAATCCCGTCTTATCCCTTGCAAACGTGATAAAAGTAATCTCTGGACCAAATTTGGGGTTTCCAGTAGTTTCGGCTGTGCGTTGATGGTAGATCAAGACTTCTTCTTTTATATATTTAGAAGAAGAAGATAAGATGATAATTTAGATATATCATCTGGGAGTCTTCTCGAACTAGGTTCATTGTCGTCGACTCTTTTACTACAATGGTCAATATGAGACTACGCTTCTTAACAATGAAGGTATTGTAATTTTTGTAGTTTGGATGGCACCGACTTCACAAATTACAATACAATTTTATACCTAATTGTTCAATAAGAAGCAGTCTCATATTAACCTATTAGAATTTAGGCAATTATTTTTTACTTTGTAGTGTTTTTTTTATTCCATACAACGGTAAGTAGTAGGTACGAGGCTTAGAGTATAAATATTTCTAAAGAGCTGCTATACGCGTGCCGCAACGAGGGACGACAACAGAGTACATACGTCCCGTGGGGTGACCATTTTACTAAAATTACCCCATGGCTTCTGTTTATTTTGTATATTTCGACTCATTATAGGCATTATGTAATTATCTGGTATGAGCGATAGAGTAAGTTGTTTGTTTGAAATAATTGAAAAAAGTATACTTACATGTATAATGACATATGACCGGTAAGTTAGAGAATCGCTCGGCACCCAGTGTTTCTTTGCGGTATTCCATGCTAAATAACTTCGTTAAAGCGTATAAGTTAATTATTAGGTGGAAGTTATTGTAGGTATAATGCTCCGAAATTGGGTACAAGTTATTGTCACTAATAGGTATAGCCGTCGTCTCCCGGCGAAAAAATAAACAATATTATAGCATTTTTTTGATATGATCCCTGGGATCCCAGGGACCGGTAGAAGACGAGTTAACAAAACATGTACCTACCTTATTTATGGTGCTTGTCATGCTTGTGCAAGCGAGATAGCTTTCCATACCTTTCTGACATTTGAGTGGTTTGGCGTGTAAGTATAGGTTTAAAGTGTGTAGATGCGATTTTACTTAATTAGAAAATTGCCGTGAGTCTCAGATATATTGAAATATAATAAACGGACCCTCGCCACAGCCGCCGCCAACATTTATTTAGCAGGCAGTGCTAGACAAGCTGCCATCGCGACTGGTTCTTATTGACTACGGACGACGTATTGGTCTGAAAAATGTTGAGCGAAATTCAACCTTAAAGACGTGAGCGCGTTACTATACTTCAATATGTCCGACTCACGGAAGTTCTCTAATTAAAATTGATGATGCACTTTCTTAACTACTCAATTACATATATGTAAGGCGAAAAAATAATTCCATTAAGGAACGAAATGACAAACAAATATACATTCATACATTTATTATACATATAATATTTTTTTAAAGATAGGACGGTAGATTCAGGAACCTGATCGGGGCACTTACTGACCTTTGCATAATATTAATTTTGTGTATACTTTTCTAATACTTTCTTTTCTGTTTGGCGTAGTGGTCTTAATCACATAAACTCTTGATAGTGTTTTGCGGAAGCAATGCAATTCGAAATGCTTTGAACACAATCAGCGGTTTTAGACGGCTTCCAGTTTTGCCGACCTGTCGCTGCTATCCACTTATTTCGGGTGGAATAATTTAGTGGAAACCTAGAAAAGAAAATTATATATTGCTTGGCCATTTCTAAGAAATACTACAATTTTGCTGCTACATAAATTTAAATACAATAAAATTCACCCTAGGCTAGCATTATAAGTATTTTATATAATGACAAGTGTTATTTTTATAGTACACTAAATTACCATATAATTGGGCTACTGTTAAATCCTATTAGCTGGTATCCCTAAATTGATTGCAGGGAAGCTAAATTAAGAACAGATTTAAACATTTCTGACAGCTTCCAATAAACAACCTACGTAATTTAGGCGGATAATAACGTCGACAAAAACTTTATAACCTAAAAGCACCAATGTAAACAATGTTGTTATTTCAATATTAATCGCTTTATTTTACAAGATTTTGAATGAAACATAATGGTACCAATGAAATAACACATATTACGCTTAGATAAAGGTATAAAATAGTATAATTACTTGTGAAAGGTTACATTTTCTTCGCATCTTTCTCTGCGGCTTTTACAGCCGATCACGCTGCAAACTACCATTGTTTTATAGAAACTGTACCACATAAACCCTGATCTATATCATTTGTTGCCCATAGCACTATTTTATGCACAAAAACATTAATTAATTCAGTTATATTTTGAGATGACACTTCCGACTACCTTTTGTTGAGCCCAACTGATGCTAACTTTGACATTGTGCCCAATAACAAAAAGTGGAACTATGACAAAGACAGCAAATGATACATATCTCTCTGGCGCACTTAGCGAGATTTGTATATGACCTTCTCGCTTGGAACTGGTATTATTATTACCGCGTCACGTCTGTATTTATTACAAGTCTGTGGTACGAGGCTCCGAAGACGTGCCGTCACACCTAGCTGTCAATCAGTACGAAGCGTTTTCAGAGGGGCTACCGCGAAACGAAAACGAACGAAGTTCGAATATCTCCCTCTCTCACGCACGAATACGCAAGTGCGACAGAGAGGAAGATATTCGAACTTCGTTCGTTTTCGTTTCGCGGTAGGCCCCCAGTGCTCGTTAGCTATGCTGCCTCTTATTTTCGTCTTTTGTGTTGCTCTAATTGTAGTTCCCATACACACATTTGAACGTCCAAAAACTGATTCGAATGCCATGAAAAACTTTTTTTTAATACAGTTGCTCAATAATTGGTACTTTATGGATCGTGCGCAAAGTTGAAATTCTCGCACTAGTGCTTCTCACTTTTCCATTTTTTTTTAATTTACTGTTGGACCAATCCATACATCCAACCGAAGAGTTTTAGGTTCAATCAATTTACTTATTTATTTAATAAAGAATTTTGCATTAAAACTATACTTCTATTAAATTTAAAATATTAAAATTGCATACTAGACAACTAAAAGGGTTATCAAATATTTTCAAATTTAAAACTTTCAAAAAGTTGATTGAATGAGTAGACGGAATGGCCCACAGATATCAGAGTAAAGCAGATGAGCGCTATTAAGTTGAACATTTTCTATACTTCCGATTCGTTCTCACCTAACATACTTCTCAATAAGTAAGAAGGAGATAGTTACCATGCTATCTGACACCTCTTATCTGTTACTGTCCACGGTTTTGATCACTCCGTGGCGAGAGTTAGTGCAGCGTAAGATAATTCTCTACAAAATATCGACATCGATATTTTATTAATATGTATAAGAAATAAGTAAGTTAATTTTATTTTAATACTAGGAATTTTATTTTAATATAGACTGCACTCAAGATTATAATATTCCGTACATGTGTAAGTTATATATATAAATACTGTAACGGTAATCGCAATTTACGTAAACACGATTAATAACTTTAGGTAGTTATCCCCCAACCACCCTTAAGAAACAATTGTATCATAAACCATACTTAATAGGGTTCCGTACCTGAATATGGTTATTATTCTTAAAACATCATGTCTGATTATTATAATTTCTCATAACTAGAAAAGAGGTTACCATCGGAAATTGTTAATAAATGATATATCAAATAGTGTAGACAATAAAAACAGAGTAAACAATATACCGAACATTCGTCTATGTTAATGTTTTATACGTGTCTACCATCGATTTAAAATACCCTAGATGCACTATCCGCCTGTCAAAAGCGTCCGCGCTCAAGAGTGCTTAAATGCCTTTTAAGCACTCTTGCGCTCAGAGTCGCGCGCTAGCCATCGGCGAGTCAACATGCCCAAGTGCTCCGTAAAAAAATGCAAAAACGACACGTTAACGACGTTAAAAAAGGATGGAATTTCGTATTTTCGGTGAGTATTTATTTAAAGCTTCATTATTTAATTGATTTGTAGTTATATTAAGCTTTAACGCGCTTATAACAATTATTTTATCAAAATACAGACACACGACCAGCTATGCTACTGTCTCTTTCCCTCACGTTGAGTGAGTCGTATATCGAAACGAAACGGGAGACCTATGAATCGGACTATAGTAAAATTTCGAAGGAATGGAGACGCAGACTGACTAATTTTTTTATGAAAGTTTACAAGTATTGTTTGTTATTAGCACACACCTATGGAGTGTGTATGTAGATATGTAAGTTGGTAAAAACTATAAATTAAAATATTAGCGTTTATCTAAAAGAAAGCGAATAAAAAGTATTAAATGATTTATGACTATTTGTAGAAAGATATGTTCTGGTAACGTGAGGGGTATGTTACCTATATATAATTTCAAAATGTAAAATAAAGATTTCAAAGCTTGAGACACTATCATGTATACAAGTTACTCTGATTCAGTGTAATTTTTGTAAATTAAACCTTGTTTTTAAAAATAATGTGTTACGGATAATAATATTCTATTTCTTCTTTCAAGTATAACTTATTCGATTAACTGCTTTAAATTTAGGACTGCTTTAATTTAATGGTAACATAACATGAAATTACAGTAGAACCATTTAAAGTGGCTTTGTCATAGTCGCTTGAGTATCTTGATCGAAATATCTTAGCGCCACACACAAACGCTTTTGGATGGTCCCATCCATGGTCTTCGTCATCAGCTTCTGTTCTCCAAATGCTACTTTCTGAATGCAAATGCTCGATTTGTTACCGAAAAACTAAAATCGCTATATGTTTCCCCTGATTTTTTGAGGATTTCCCTCAATTCCTCATGGATACCATCATCAGAACTAGTTTGCGGCAACAACGGGACCAACATGCTTCAAACATATGATTCCAAACAAAGAAAGAATTTTCCGAATCGGTTCATAAACTACGGAGTTCTAAAGTAACACTCATTAAAATAATAAAAATTAAAAAACAACACAACATAATAAATCGATTTATCATTACTATTTATAATAAATCGACGTTAACATCTGACGTCGTATGCTTGTTTACCACCTAACTATTTTAAACAAATCATTTTCGACTCCACGGTACACGATACCGACTCTGTTCCAATGTATGTCCAATGTTGCCAACACAATCAGTGGAAAATGTGCGTGAACAAAATTGAAATGCTGTAATCGCCAAACGCTCTCATTTAAAATAAAACGTTACGCTGGTGACATAAGGCTCACTATTGAAAAAAAAAAATTGATCCCAATTGACTTACGCTCGTTTAGCGTGTATCTAACACGCACACACTCACAATGTCAGCTCAGCCGGCTTGGACACTTTTTCGTCTTGAATTTGTAGGTGATAGTGTATCTAGGGTATTTTAAATCGATGGTGTCTACAGGAGAGACAGGCACAGAAAGTACAAGAATAAATAAAACTGGCTCATGAATAAAACAGTTGTATATTTAAATGGACACGAAGCTTTCCCCTTTTGACACTTGCTTGTTCAGTGTTGCCAATTATTGCCCCCTGTACTACGTCAAGTCAATCCATCATTAATGTAAATTGTTTCCCGGAAATCTGAAATTGACATTTTACTATGTGAATAGTAATGTAATAATATTTTATATAAATGCATATACATAAACAAATTTTCATCGATAAAATATCGGCATTTTTTTTTCATTTAATTACAACACTAGCCTAACCTAACCAAAGTTTTATTTTTAACAATAACTCTCTAAAATCAACTTGGAACGAGACAAAAGCTACTTATTTTATAGTAATAAGCATCTGCAGTTTATCTGAAACTATTATATTGCATAATGTACTTGATATTTATGAAATAATAGCACTAGTTTCTAACCGATGAAAAGTGGTGCTTTCTTCGGACTTCCTCGCCGATTGAAAAGTGCTCCAGCAGTATGGCACTACGCACGATATTCTGCCTACATAAAAATATTAATAACACTTGTACAAAACTTATACTTTTTTGAAATATTAATATTATATGCAAAAAACCGCCTTTGGTGCCGTTTTTGTACTTATTTGTCAAGTTTGGTGTGTTCGTGTTCTTAAAAAGGGGGACAGTTCGTTGAGGGCCGACATAGTTCGTACTATCTATCCCACTCTAACTCATTTTGGTGTGCCATAAGGATTACAAGAGACAGCTATATGGAAAATCGTTTGACTTAATACTGCCGGTCTGCTTCACTCTGATGTCTGTGGAATGGCCGGAAACGAGTATTAAGCGAGACCTCCGATTATGCAAGACCGCCGCGCCGGATGAATTTGCCGCTAGAGGCGCTAGTGTAGCGTGGGGTCCTCCGAAACGTCAAATGTCACTCTTTTTGGTTGCGCTACGCGGGTTAATATCTAATTGGAACAATATGGTCACTGTTTTGCAATACCTGAGCTTGATTATGGCAAATATGAATTAAGGGTCAATGACTGTCAGGGCTTTGAAACAGATTTGTCTTTCGGAAAATTATTTCCTCCTTTTTTCCGAACAAAACGGGACCACGCTACAATGCGGTATATTCGATATTTTTACGGTATGGTTTTAAGGTATTGAGTATGATTTAAATGTAAACTTCGTTCTTATTTCCATAATAACCAATAACAATTTTTGACAGCTGGACCGTAGTCGACAGTGGCGCCAACTGGTGAGCACAAAAACGATAGCCCCCATTAAGCTTGTTTTTTTTCGGCCAAAAAATACATCTATTTACAAATAAATCATATATTAATTAATTGTAAAAATTAAATTACAGATTTTTTTTTCATATTTAAACTATCTTAAGACATAAAACCTTTTCCAAAATTGTTTTTGATTTGGCTGAATGCTGACAACCATTGCATGTTGAAAAAAGTCTTGCAATTAAAAGTTAACACCACTTTTTAATTCCCGCTTCTTCCATTCATGATTTCACGATTTAATTTTATAATGACTTGGTATTTTTTTTAAAACATTTTCATGGCAAAGGTAATATATTGTCGGTATTGAGTTATTGGTACCTCCTTATAGCTGAGAACATTCTCCTTCATATACAAAAAGAACGAGATTTTTTGAAGTTCCAACATATCATTATACTGTTTTGAAATATTCGAGTTTAAAGTTTGAAAGCCTAAAAAACCTAGTTATAGGTTGAAGTTATGGAGATAGTGGTTTTAAAATGTTCCACATACATTATATTACTCGACAAATCATATGTCGTCTCTAACATTTTACATTTTATAGAAATAATACAAGAATAATGCACGTAGGGTGTAGAGGCAAAATCAAAAATAAAATATTTTATAAAACTCAAAATCGACAGATTTTCAGCCGGCTTATGTTGATTTCTGAATATGATGTAGGTAAGGTTTATAATAAAAATAATGAAACAACCATATCTCAAGGCATATTTTAACAAAAAAAATCAACACTTACATAAAAAATATATAAAATGAACATTGTACTGTTTCATTCTCATAATTTACATTAATTTAGGAATAAAACTAACGATCAAGTGTAATTAAACACAAAAGTAATGTAGTTTTCTATCAAAAAAGTGACTTCAAAGTTTAGTAATTTTAACATGATTTTTGTATGAAAAGTGATCTAGGGTACCACATTGTCGCTATTCATAAGTTTAGAGAAATAAGAATTCCACTTCCATTATTTTAACATAGTGTCCGCACTAGAAGTGCATATATCTAATACAAATATTATTATCAATCAATAACATAACTTATTTTATAAAAAATAACAGTCTTTTCGTCAGCTTTACTAATGTAGATCAAGTTTGTTAGTTTAACATTCCTTAGGGTACCACATTGTCGCCTTATGACTTATGAGATCAAAATTATTATTAAGACTTATTATATTAAAATTATTACTTACACAAGTAATCATATGCATTTAACATCATTATGAAAATGATTTACACCACTATTTTTAAAAGGGTAACAACACATAAAGCTAAGTGAACGTAACGGGCAGCTGAGTTACGAACTGTCAAGCAAATGGATGGGAGTAAACTTCTCTTTAGACAACACGTGTTACTACATTTTCCAATGGCCCCGATATAAACTATATTTTGTATTATTGTATTTATTATAAAACTTTGATTGGGCTTGGAATTTTTAAATTAAGGTAGGTAGAAAGAAGTGTGGTTTATATCGAATCAAAATACATAATTTTAATTAAAATTGGGGGTTTAGACAGGGTGACCACTATTTACTACAACCAAAATTCCCTGACTTTTCCCGGTTTTCCAGGCGTTTTTTCAAGTTTTTCCCTGACCATAATCTTAAATGTAATAAATACAAAATATGTAATTTGAACACGTTTTTGCAGAATTATCTGCTAGCAAATTACAATTTATAAATGCAATGAAATTAATACATAAACGGAAATAATAAGAAGTAGTATCTGAATAGCTCAGTTGGTAAGAGCGAAAGCATTGTTAGACGGAAGTCGTGGGTTCACATCCTACCTCAGGTGACGTTTTTGTACTGTTTTCTTGTATTTATATATTTTAATTTGCTATCAGACAGTTCTACAATTTCAATTACCCAATTATTCATTTCATTTTTGACCATTTTTGTTAAAAGCTGTACAGGAAAAACCAATTGAAACAGTACATCTGACTACTGAATTTATTGGATATAGATATTAAATGTATCATATAATATAGTCCAGCGTGAAATACTAAAGAGAACACTTTATACGGGCCTTAATCGTATTAGTACCTAAGTAGACTTTAACATTTTGCGTATTATGGTACAAATTAAAGTGAAGAATTAAGAAACCTCATTTTTTGAATTCTGTTAAAAATCTTGGGTTTAACTGAAACAAAACTACCTAGTCATCAGTTATCATGTTAATTATAATTTGAAATAATAATAACAAAAACCTGCTTGTAGATACTTCTACATTGTGCAATAAGAAGCGTAAAGTCTCGTATTAGAAGTAAGGCAATTATTTTTTTAATTTTTGGTGTCGGATTTTTTTTTTATTAAAAATTTTAATTATTTCACGTTTTTAGTGAGAGTGCATCTCATAACGATTCCAATAAACTCAAACACGACTAAGCTACACTGTTTTATTACGGAGTTCCGTTGCCTACCTTCCGGCTTCAATTACCAGATCAGGTTGATGGTGACATTACATCAGAACCATTTAAATTGACTTCGTCATAGTCGCTTCAGGATCTTGGTCGAAATATCTTAATGCCACCCATGAAACAATAGGAGTTTTGGTTGACCATCCGTGGTCTTTTTCATCAGTTCCCGTATAGGTACCAAATGCTACTTTATGAATCCAAATGCTCGATTTATTACCGAAAATACTGAAATCGCTATATGCTTCGCATGAACTTTCGAGGAGTTCTCTCAATTCCTCATGGATCTCATCATCAAAACTAGATTCTGGATAACAGGAGCATATGCTTTCAAACAAAGAAAAAGCTCCAAATCGGTTCATAAATAACGGAGATCTGAGGTAACACACGTTAAAAAAAAAGAACCTACAACCGAATTGAGAACCTCCTCCTTTTTTTGAAGTCGGTTAAAAATATATTGCAACTTGGTAATCTGTTTTTCCAATAACGCAGCTTCTTTGGCAACTCCATCGAGAAATTTTGTCTTATTGCTTCTAGTTCTTTAACCATTTCCGCAGTTTTTCTTTTTTCTGCTCTGATTTTTGCCTCTGAACTCAAATTTTCCTTTTTGTGTAGATCCTCCGTGTACAAGGAGTGAGCATTACGAACCGCGTGGATTTTTTTTTTTCAATATTTATGTTGTCTAAACCGCCGTGGTAAGATATAGCGTCATAAACGC
This sequence comes from Epiblema foenella, assembly GCA_963556455.1. NCBI lineage: Eukaryota > Metazoa > Arthropoda > Insecta > Lepidoptera > Tortricidae > Epiblema > Epiblema foenella. The sequence continues at coordinate 19,038,771 of OY747095.1, forward strand.
GTCTTTGCGCAATTATAGACTTGCGAAAGATTTTCCACTAATATCTCCTTATTGATGGAAAAGCCACGCTCACTATATGCGTTTCCGTGGGATAACACCATGACCATTTTTATTAAAGATTGCAAGTCTTTATTTTCATTTTATATCAAACCGAGCCAAAGATCATCCAGTCGGTGACTATCCTTATGGAAAATTGTTTCATTGATTTTTAAAATTCAGGTGATTTACAAATATCATTGAAGGCACTTATGGCGTTATCTGCGTCATATCCTGAAAGCCGGTTATTTTGGACAAATATGTCCAACAATTTATCGAGCCTCTCTCGTCGTCGGAATTCTGCATTGACTGTGATTGCGGAGTCGAAACAAGATATTCCCTTAGTCAAAGCATACGAAAGTGGGAATCTCTGAGAGAACTCTTTAGAGAAATTAACATTTTAACTGTAGCGTCCCAATATAGTTTAAGAGCCGACGACACTGAACCTAGTTCGATAAGACTCCCAGATGAGATATATATTATAAGATGCGTCATTCCTGGGGGAACACGAAACGGCTATGCTGCCATGCAAAAAACCTGGTGGCCATAGTAAAAAAGATTTTTCAAAAAAAATAAAATTTCCGGTTACTAGTACGATAAGTCTCCCAGGTTTCGTTTGTTCCTCGATACAGGGGAGGGGTAGGACTATACGATAATGCAGTGCTGCAAGCCCCCCTGACTGGCCTTGTCAGTGGCAGCAGCATGATAAGTGACGCCAATATTGAGGTATCTAGTATGATCGGTCTCCTGAAAAAACCAAGGCTCATCTGAAAGATCATCAATTTCTGTGTAAGAAAAACCACTGCTGCCTTTTCCCAATAGTGGAGAAGGTGGTGCTGCAGCGATTGAAGGGGCTCAGTACACTGAACCTAATTCGATAAGACTACCAGATGATATGTATATTATAAGATGCGTCATTCCTGGGGGAACACGAAACGGCTATGCTGCCATGCAAAAAACCTGGTGGCCATAGTAAAAAAAAATTTTCAAAAAAAATAAAATTTCCGGTTTCTAGTACGATAAGTCTCCCAGGTTTCGTTTGTTCCTCGATACAGGGGAGGGGTAGGACTATACGATAATGCAGTGCTGCAAGCCCCCCTGACTGGCCTTGTCAGTGGCAGCAGCATGATAAGTGACGCCAATATTGAGGTATCTAGTATGATCGGTCTCCTGAAAAAACCAAGGCTCATCTGAAAGATCATCAATTTCTGTGCAAGAAAAACCACTGCTGCCTTTTCCCAATAGTGGAGAAGGTGGTGCTGCAGCGATTGAAGGGGCTCAGTACACTGAACCTAATTCGATAAGACTCCCAGATGATATGTATATTATAAGATGCATCATTCCTGGGGGAACACGAAACGGCTATGCTGCAATGCAAAAAACCTGGTGGCCATAGTAAAAAAAAATCCGGTTTCTAGTATGATAAGTCTCCCAAGTTTCGCTTGGAACTCTTATTTCGGTATAATGAAGAATAACTTTTCAAAATCATTTGTTTATGCAATCAACGACAAGCAAAATTATTCTTAATTGTACGTGGCACGCGTATTAAATCAGTACAAATCGAAAGGAACCGGGTGATTGCTGACAAAACTGAATTGAAAAACCGAATCCAGCTGCGCTGAAGGCGATCTTCAATCACAGCAGCAACCACCTTCTCCACTATTGGGAAAAGGCAGCAGTGGTTTTTCTTACACAGAAATTGATGATCTTTCAGATGAGCCTTGGTTTTTTTAGGAGACCGATCATACTAGATACCCAAATATTGGCGTCACTTATCATGCTGCTGCCACTGACAAGGCCAGTCAGGGGGGCTTGCAGCACTGCATTATCGTATAGTCCTACCCCTCCCCTGTATCGAGGAACAAACGAAACCTGGGAGACTTATCGTACTAGAAACCGGAAATTTTATTTTTTTTGAACATTTTTTTTTACTATGGTCACCAGGTTTTTTGCATGGCAGCATAGCCGTTTCGTGTTCCCCCAGGAATGACGCATCTTATAATATACATATCATCTGGGAGTCTTATCGAATTAGGTTCAGTGTACTGAGCCCCTTCAATCGCTGCAGCACCACCTTCTCCACTATTGGGAAAAGGCAGCAGTGGTTTTTCTTACACAGAAATTAATGATCTTTCAGTTGAGCCTTGGTTTTTTCAGGAGACCGATCATACTAGATACCTCAATATTGGCGCCACTTATCATGCTGCTGCCACTGACAAGGCCAGTCAGGGGGGCTTGCAGCACTGCATTATCGTATAGTTCTACCCCTCCCCTGTATCGAGGAACAAACGAAACCTGGGAGACTTATCGTACTAGAAACCGGAAATTTAATTTTTTTTGAATATTTTTTTTTACTATGGTCACCAGGTTTTTTGCATGGCAGCATAGCCGTTTCGTGTTCCCCCAGGAATGACGCATCTTATAATATACATATCATCTGGGAGTCTTATCGAATTAGATTCAGTGTACTGAGCCCCTTCAATCGCTGCAGCACCACCTTCTCCACTATTGGGAAAAGGCAGCAGTGGTTTTTCTTACACAGAAATTGATGATCTTTCAGATGAGCCTTGGTTTTTTCAGGAGACCGATCATACTAGATACCTCAATATTGGCGTCACTTATCATGCTGCTGCCACTGACAAGGCCAGTCAGGGGGGCTTGCAGCACTGCATTATCGTATAGTCCTACCCCTCCCCTGTATCGAGGAACAAACGAAACCTGGGAGACTTATCGTACTAGTAACCGGAAATTTAATTTTTTTTGAAAATTTTTTTTTACTATGGCCACCAGGTTTTTTGCATGGCAGCATAGCCGTTTCGTGTTCCCCCAGGAATGACGCATCCTATAATATATATCTCATCTGGGAGTCTTATCGAACTAGGTTCAGTGTCGTCGGCTCTTCTACTAATACATATATGAGAATATTGTTTATGTCATAAAGAACCGAGACGCATTCTATAAAAATTCTGATATCCATAATTTTAATACCAGGAATAAAAACGTAAAATGTTCAAGTAGGTCAATGTGTCCGTTTTATAATAAGTTACGAGATGCAATTTTGAATTTACCCTTTCCAGCTCTTAAAAATTACTTTAAAACAACATTGATGTCAAAGGCTTATTATAGGGTTGAGGACTGTTTAACAGACAGAAATGCATGGCCCAAACCAAATACCTAAATAGCGTAAAGATTCATGTGTAATATTTTCATTGTATCTAGTTGACACAGTTATTGCAGGAAAGCATATCAAACGATTTAATTTAATGTCTAGGAGAAGTATTTTCAATTATTGTTCCAAATCAAAACATTTATTTTGCAAATATTGAGACCTATTTGCAAAATAAATGTTGGGCACTTTTAGAATTATTATCTGTATCTCGTATTTGGTAATACCATGTAATACGTATGCAGTTTCGACATGTTGCCTTGTGGAACTACGCATTGTAAATACCTATTGTTCTTTTTTCCTCATTTTTTAAAATTCTCTTTCGTTATTTACCACTCGGATTTACTTAAGTAGTATCATTATAATTAAGCATATTTTTGGAGAAAATGACTGACTGTCGAGTTTTTTTCGGCATTTCTTCTCAGCAGTGGTTTCATGAGAAACGCTAGTAATTTTTGATTTGCAAAAGTGCCATTGGGGCCTACTAGCAGAATAAAGTTCATTTATTTCATTTACATAGAGAGACAATTTTTTTCCCTGACCTCCATTAAATTTCCCTGACAATTCCCTGACTTTTCCATGACAAGCGAAATTCCCTGACTTTTCCCGGTTTTCCAGAAAGTGGCCACCCTGTTAGAACATGTGCCTAACAAACTAGTACATCGTGTTAGTGTGGGTGATAAGCGTGACGTGAACAAATAATACCTACCTAGTTAATTTTGTTATATTATGATAATTTATAACGCACTAGCTTTTGCCCGCGGCTTCGCTCGCGTTAAATGCTCCATACAAACTTCCACCCCCCCCCCCCTTAGGGAAGGGGGGGGAGGGTTAGAAAGAGACAAAAAGTAACCTATGTCACTCTCTATCCCTTCAACTATCTCCACTTAAAAAATCACGTCAATTCGTCGCCCCGTTTTTCCGTGAAAGACGGACAAACAAACAAACACACACATACACTTTCCCATTTATAATATTAGCATGGAAGTATGGATTTTACGTCTGCAATTATTACATATTATGTTTTCTAAATTATATTTTCATTTTCAAAGCAAATAAGTTTAATGAGTTTACTTCAAGCTTATGAGCGACAATGTGGTACCCTAGTCGGTAAACTTTGGCCGTGTTTTTTTCCGACTTTTAGTTGAAAAGTTTAACTTTTTATCAATACACCGTATTATTTTAAGTGTGTAGAAGCTATTTTTAATCAAAACAAATTTTCGCTATTTTCGAGTTGATTGACAAAATCAGTGATATCTCGGAATCCATAAGCGACAAAGTGGTACCCTAACCCTGATAACGTCACATATGTGCAATTTATACGACTGTTTAACAAAATTTATGTAAGCTACGTCAGATATAGACCATGCACATACGTACACAGCCCACAATGGCAATAAAAGCATTTTGCTTTGTCTCTTTTAATTACGGTTTTCTTTTTCTTTCTTTGATATTTTTTCGCTATGTATTAAAAAACGTCGTTTGATATACGTGCAGAAGTGTCATTTTCACTCGTCCCGAGTCTTGTCCCTTGCCTCACGGCTCGGACCAAGACAACTCGGGACTCGTGCAAAATGACATACCTTCCGCACTTGCATCAAAATGTACTATTTTGTCATCTAGCCTACCTGGAATCTTAATACTACTCGTGTTTTAATGCTTCGCTAATGAGAAGCATTAAACATATCACACACTGCTTACATAATTGGAACAGTTACTACGAGGCATTATAAATCAGTGTGACTCGCATCTGACTCGTTTCATAATAAATTTAGACGAGTGAAGGCCTAAATTATGTTCAATTGCATAGATTATTTTATCTGCATCCATATATTAAGCTGATCCTTACCTACGGTTTTTGAACACAGAGGATTTATACTATAGGGGTGTTGGTAAACTACTATACTATTATACAATACTCTTTGCCCCCTGGCTAGATGCTGGCCAAGAGCGATCCCATTTTTAATAAAAAAAAAAAATACAACTCCTAATATAGTTGTACGTGATCTCATAACCGTTCAATTTATGATGTGGTTATGGACATCTCCGCCGGGCAGCTGTAACGGCGGGCACGGCATATTGAAAAGCAGGTCTTTTGCTAGTTTTTGAACATTGCTATACCTACGGATTTCCTATATGGGTGTAGGCAATAGGGTGGTAATTGACTGTTATGAAATAAAACACACCATAATTAATGAATTTGAGTCAGCAGTGTATAATTGGTACACCGGCTCACTCTTGTGCGAGAGCACTTGCGCTAGGCCTGCCTCGCTATCGGACGGAGGGGAATCGCCCGCGTGACCCTGCCCGAGGGGCTCCGAAATTCGTATCGTGCCGTCCCTTTCATTCATATAGTATATAACACGAGAGTGAAAGGGATGGCAAGATACGAAGTACAGCCGGTAGTAGAATTTATAAAACATTAGGTACTAAACATTTACGGATCTTAATTAGTAAATAGATATATTCCATATCGGTTATTGTAATTTCACTTATTCATAAACGTTAATCAAACCTGTGTTAGCCAAAATGCTGTTATGTTTGTCTTTATCTGTCACGTTGGTATTTATATTTGTGAAAAAAGAGACAAAATTTTAGTCAACAAAGGTTGGCTAAGTTTTATAAATAAGGGGGAGTTGACTTGTTGAATATAGAACTTCTCCTAGGATCAGTGTGTGACATTTACCTATCAGATATTATTGTCGATGAGCCACTATATGTTCCACAGATGAGCACGAGCCTCCCCTATACGAGTTCAGGAGTCAGAAATAGAACTGCTTCATTTTTGAGCTGAACTTTTAGTAGAAGTTATTAACCATCGGACACTACAGTGGCAGGGCACTGCTAGAGCAGAGGGGCTACTCCGAACTTCGTATCGTGCCGTCCCTTTCACTCATACAGTGTATAACACGAGAGTACAGGCCCGGACGCCACCATCCACAGGACCACATGGAGTGCTGCCGCGAACCACAAACGAAGTTTTCCCTCTCCGTCGCACTTATGTTCAAATTGGCAAGTGCGACGGAGCGGATGAACTCCAAATGCCGTTCGCGGTAGCAGCCCTGTGCGCAGCGCACTAGCGTGCCAAGCGATAAATGGCACGACACATATATATAAAATACGTCTTCATTCGTTGCATCTTTCCTCCCGCTGCCGCGCGTGCGCTCGTGAGGGCGGGCTGTAAGTGGTAAAGTGAGTAGGTAAACATATCCAGAGTATATTCACGGCATAGATCAGAGATTAATTAAGTATATATATAATTTAAAATAAAATATATCTAAAGGACTAGTATGTAATAATCAGACAGACCCATTTCCCAAATGTTAAACCACCATCTCTCATTTCAATAACTGGAAAACAGATCACTAAAGTAACATTTAATCTAGTTCATCACAGTTTTTCTACACAATAGTAACATTTCTTTATAATTAATTAATAATCCATTCATAGTAAGTATACAATCACATTACTGAAGCTATGGTCAGATAACGTACTTATTTGAGATATTGCTCTTTTCAGTTGGGGGCGTATGAAATACATAGTTATTAATTTTCATGAGACATTAAAGTGCATAATTGTCTGTTTAATACAGTTGCTCAAAAAGTGGTACTTTATGTAGCTGTATATCGTGCCCAAAGTTGGATTTCGCGCACTAGTGCTTTTTACTTTTCTGTTTTTTTTTTTAATCTACTGATGGTCCAATAGTTTACTCATTTATTTAATAAAACATTTGGCATTAAAACTATACTTCTATTATATTTTAAACATTAAAATTGCATATTAAACAGGTTAAAGGGTTATCATATACTAAAAAATTTAAAACTGTTTTCAAAAAGTTATCTGATTGAGTAGACCAATGACCGGAAACGAGTATTATGCGAGATCTAAGATTAATAGAGTATTATGCAGAACCGCCGCGCCGGATGAATGAACGCTTGTTTTGTTCGCCAAAACATTTATTTACCAAAAAATCAAATATAAATTAATTATAAAATTAAAAATAACTGGTTTTTCATGTATAAATGTAATTAAACTACCACGTGTCAAAATGTCTCGCTAAATAGTTTTTGTTTTGGCTGAATGCTGACAACTATGGCTTGTTGAAAAAAGACAATCAATTAAAAGTTAAACCGACTTTTTCATTCCCCCGTCTTTCATGCATAATTTCAAGAATTAATTTTGTAATGATTTGATTGTTTTAATAATATTTTTGTGATATGTGCGATTTATACGATTGTTAATTAAAATGTGTGTAAACTGCGCCAGATGTAGACCAGGTACGTGAGCCTACAATGGCAAGTAAATACATTTTGTTTCGTCTCTCTTTTAATTACTGTTTTATTTAGTTTTGTTTCTTTGATATTTTTTCGCAACTGTATTAAAAACGTCGTTTGATATACGTGCGGAAGTGTCATTTTCACTCGTCCCGAGTCTTGTCCTCGGGACTCGTGCGAAATGATAAACCTTCCGCACTTGCATCAATATGTACTATTTTAATACAATTGCTCAAAAAGTGGTACCTTATGTAACTGTATATCGTGCGCAGTTGGATTTGCGCATGTGCTTTTTACTTATTCGTTTTTTTCAGTTTGAGGTTCAATCAGTATACTTATTTATTTAATAAAGCATTTGGCATTAAAACTATACTTTTATTATATATTTAAAGGGTTATCGAATATTTAAAAAATCTAAAACTGTTTTCATAAAGTTGCCTGTTTGAGTAGACCAATGACCGGAAACGAGTATTATGCGTGACCTCCGATTAATAGAGTATAATGCAAGACCGCCGCGCCGGATGAATGAACGCTTGTTTTTTTCGCCAAAACACATTTATTTACAAATAATTTTAACCCGGTTCTTTCATTCAAATAATATGATATGTGCGATTTATACGATTGTTTAACAAAATGTAGGTAAACTACGCTACATGTAGAGACTAGGCACGTGCAAAGCCCACAATGGCAAGTAAACAGACTTTGTTTTGTTTCTTTTATTTATAATTACTGTTTTATTAAATTTGTTTCTTTGATATCTTTTCGCAACTGTATTAAAAAAACGTCGTATGATATACGTGCGGAAGTGTCATTTTCAACCGTCCAGTCTTGTCTCTCGCCTCGCGGCTCGGGCCAAGACAACTCGAGACTCGTGCAAAATGACAAACCTTCCGACTTGCATCACAATGTCCTATTATCTACACCCAAAACAAATAGTGTATGCAACTGTACATAACTAGCCCTTAAAACACTCATTATGTAGCAGTTGCATAAACTACCATTATTCCATTCAATGTTGGGATTTATACAACTAACTACTTCTGGCACATTCGGGCAATGAGTACATACAAATGCCACCGAAAAATAGTATATGTGGGTCAATCAACTTTTTCTTGTTGTTATTCTGTCCCGTCAGCGAGGAGACAACAGTAACCAAGTTTTTTAGAAAAATGTTTATAATATGGACTTCAAGCATGCTCAACGGTTGACCCATGTGGATGCTCATTGCTAAAACTCATTTTGGTAAATTTAAACTCTATAAAATCAGGAGACTTAACCATGGTAACGAGCAACAAAGAATAGTTGATCCACCCATGTATGTACTTAATGATATACGAACTTCTCTTTATGAGGGGCTTGACCATTCTAATAAGATAGTATAGGTAAACTGGCCATTAGGTGTTTTTAAGTGTAAGTGGGCTTTACAAGTTACGATATTTAGGACGCTAATTGGGGGACCGGAGTTAAATTAATTAGTCATTCTTGAACACTGAATTTTGAGAAGGAATTGGTGTATACCTAAGTTTTAGTTCCTATTAAAATCAAGAAAACTTTAGAATTACAGTAATCAAGGATATAATTAAAGAATGTGGTATGACACTGAAAAGAGTCAAGTGTAACCAAGACGAATCTGCACCTATGTATTATTAAATTTCACATACACAAATATGAGTGTGTGCATGAGACTCCTCTCCACCAGCTCATATCTGAGCCCCCATAAGGACTACTTGTTTGGATCATTAACTATTTCACTCAATTCAGATTTACAGGTATTCATATTAGTACTGAGTTTCAGCAATAATATTTTAGCAATGTATACTAATATGAAACACATTCATGTGTTACATAATTATTCATTCAGATCTACTCATGCAACCCACTAATATATCTGCTACATTGAGCATGTAGCGCGGGGTGATGTTGTGCTGTCTTATACAAGGTATACAAACTATACTCATTTATGATTACTTACAAGAAATTGATTTTTCTTATTTTCCTACTACAGTTAACAAGCCTTAAGTATTTTATAATGGTTAGTGTGCTGACATGTTTGTATTTATTCATCTTTTTTTATGTCTTTGAATAGATGTTGCTTGGCCAAAGTGTATGCTACACCTATAGTCAGACATGAGACCACGGTCCCCTGGGCAGCCACTCGGAGCTGCATTAGAAACACACTTGTGCTCATTTTGCCTCGATTTTTGAATTTGTAAGCTCCCACTCCACACACTCCGATCAGGCCTAAAATACCTATCAACACAAAAATACAGGTTATTATATGCAATAAACAAACTAGGCATAGAAATCAGTAAAACAGTTTGGGGATAATTTAATTATCAGTTTGTGGCCACTTTACCATTTTTGACATAATTAATAAACATAGATAGATTCAATTTATAATTATAGCGGCAATTCTGCTTATACACACACGCACGTTGTTGACCCGTCCACTACGACATCGTGACTAATTAACTAGCACAATTTCAGTGAACAGTTTCAAAAATACTTGATAAACATCTAAAATAAAAAACGGACATTAAAAAAAAAGAGAAGTGCAGTGATATACACGCATCAGCTTGTAGCTGCTAGTGTATAATAATAATAATAATTTAAAAAACCAACGCGACCGCGTACTAACCACTTAAAAACGGTTTTAGAAAAATTCGAAATGTAATCCTAATTCTGCCACTGGACACCCTGTGCTACATAATAGTTTAAAATTAAGTACCTGTATAGCACAACGACTAAAAATAATTACAAACAATTGGTTAAAGTTTATGTAGATTTCTTTCGGGGATCTTTACCTATGATCATGAAAGGAGAGTCCTTGGATTTCCTGGCCAGTTTCTCCCCCTGAGATTCATCAGTATATGTAAATACCGGGCGTGAGTTTGCCATGATTCTGTAAATGAGAAGCTATTGTTAAGAGTACGTTATGGATTGTACCCAAATGAATAGCATAAAACCATACTTACCTAATTACAAAGTTTGGGACAAGTAGGAACTTTATATAATTAAAAAATTTTCTTCACATTGCATCACTACAAATCTATGGTCAAGGTTATATCTTTCCTACTTGAGTTACGTCACCTTTGACATTGACACAGTGCTGCCAGAGGGGCTACCGCGAACCTAAAACGAAAACAAAGTATCTCCCTCTCTGTCGCTCGAATACGCAAGTGTGACAGAGAGGCAGATAATTCGTTTTCGATACGCGCGCAGCAGAGTTGCCAGTGTGGGGTTGCTACCGCGACGGCATTCGAAATTTTCCCTGTTTGTCGCACAACATAAGTACAACAGAGAGGGAAAACTTCGTTTACGTTTCGCTGTAGGCTCTCAGTTCTGAAGGGCTACCGCGAACAGCAAACGAAGTTTTCCCTCTCTGTCACACTTCCAAGTTTGCACATAAGTGAGACAGAGAGGGAAAACTTCGTTTGTGGTTCGCGGTAGCCCCTCTGGAGCGCTACCGAAAGCAGCAAACGAAGTTTTCCCTCTCTGTCGCACTTACGTCCGAACGTGCAAGTGCGACAGAGAGCGAAAACTTCGTTTGCTGTTCGCGATAGCGCTCCTGAGGGGCTACCACGAACCGAAAACGAATGAAGTTCGGATATCTCCCTTTATGACAGAAAGGGACACTTCTATCTCATTCCATCGCAGAGAGAAAATCTAACGAGGAAGTTGTCAACATTGTACAAGAACCAAACAAGAACTATTGAGAACAAAAGAGGAACGATGTTTGGCACCCGTGAACCTACCGCGAACCACAAACGAAGTTTTCCCTCTCTGTCTCACTTATCTGCAAACTTGCAAGTGGTTACCGTCGTCTATAGATGCTTGTAACACCGAAGGCGATACACGCGCGTTGCCGACCCGTAAGATAACTTTTCACGCCTTGTTTGAAGAGTCCCATTCTGTAGCCCATTGGGAATACCTCGGCAGGAAGCTCATTCCACAACCTAAGTGTTCTTGTTATAAAGTGCCTGTTGAATCGTACTGTACGAGAACGCAATGGCTCCAAGGTGTGAGATGAGCTCGCTGCCGATGGCGAGTGGTGCGATGATGAAAGGTGACCGTGGGCATCATATCAAACAGTTCTTCAGAGCACATCCCGTTATACAGGCGGTAGAACACGCACTGGAAGGCGAGGTCCCTCCTGAGATCATGCGGTTCAAGGTCGCCTGTCAGATAGGTATAAAACTTATAAAAGACATGTGATGTGAACGTAAAGTTAAATAAATATTGTGAAAAACTGTTTCAGTGTTCAACATGCTGACATCAATGAGTCTAAATCTTCAGCACCAGCATACATCACATGCTGATACCACATCGGTTCCTCAACCCGACTACGCGCTCGAGATGCCGATGTTCACCAACATGAATAACGGTGAGTGCCTTTGATCCTATTAAGATGACAGACATTGTGTCTGATATGCATCATCAACATCATCATTTCAGCCTGTATCCACCCACTGTTAAGTAAAGGCCTCCTCATGTTCTGCCCTGTTTCTGTCTCATCCACGCCTGATATACATAGGGGAAAGTGGTTACCATTCGTACGCGGGGCACATTCGTACTGTTAGTATAACAGAAAAACTAAACGGCACACAAACACGCCTTTGCTTGTGTGCATAGACATACCGGCCGCCATGTTGCTAGCCGAGTCTCCCGCCAGTCGCACTACGGTGTATCAACTGACAAGACTTAACGTGTTTTCGCGCGCGGTGAGTAAATTTTTTACCTAAGTTTAGTTCGTAATTGTAAGTAGAACTGTTGTGTTTTTGACAAAATGGTGATGATTGATTAATGTTAATATTGTTTATTTTGAGCTTTAATTGTTATATTTCTCAAACTAAATTAGATTTTGTAGGTATACAGTTGTATTTAAATTTTGTGGCATGGGGTGCATTCGGACAGCCAGACAGGGGGCACATTCGTACGCGTACGAATGCTCCCCTTTAGATTTCATTAACAACCAGTATTTCAACATCCAATTTTTATGAAATAAAATACAGTATTATTTAAAATTATCGTGCAGACAGCACAATAACATATTTTTCCTTTTATGAAGTATTCTGCTTTTAACGAAATTAAATATTTTTATTAAATCAACCTTTAAATTAATATTTTTCAGCTATAAAAAGGACCCGAATCATGACATAATTACGCATGTGTCAGCTTTAAAGAACATATGGAGTGAAATGTGTACTGAGCTAGACAATGAGGCAAAGTTACCAGACATCCTCCTAATGTGTAAAATCCAGCTGAATTTAAGTCCAGCTGGCTGTTAATTTCAAAAAAGAAACGCTCTGTCGAAAATCTGACTAGTCAACTATGCGCACACGAGAGAGTTCTACGTCAGAATGATATGCAAGTTACAGACGAAACAAATGCGGAAGCCCTATTCACGAAGATGAATAAAGGCAAGAAGAAGAGCTATCCCAAGGAGCTTAAATGCAATTATTGCAAAGAAAAGGGCCACAGAGTCAGAAGTTGTAAGAAGTGGATTCAAGGCGGCAAACCGCCAAAGGAATCACAGACTGTGAATATGAATCTGACAGTACCTAATGGCAATACATTTGGCGAAACAAAGGATCTAGACAATTGGTACGCGGATAATGGTGCGACAAGCCACGTGACTAATAGAGGAGACCTGTTTCAGCACTTCAAGTACTTCAAAAGCCAGCATACCGTGACTGGCGCAAATGGCCAATGTATTGAAGCCCTAGGTATTGGAGATATTCTTGCAGAGGCTGATGTAAACGGCAAGCTAGAGCCAATACTGTTGAAAGATGTCTGGTATGCACCCAGCATTACCAGGAACTTATTCTCAGTGCTTGCTACGCATGATATATCGGACAGAAGTGCATTTGAGTCTACTACATTGACATGTACACTAAAAATAAACGGACAAACAAAACTGATTGGCACCCGCAGCAAGTGTAGAGGATTATTCAAACTCAAACTCAAATGTCTGAAGCCAACTGTACCAGTGAATCAGCTGTCCACAACCTCAAATCTGTTACAGCTTTATCATGAAAGATTTGGTCATCAAAATAAGAGTCATGTGAAGAAACTGATAGAAAGGGAGCTCAATATCAAAATCAAAGCAACCAAGGAACTCTGTGAAGGATGCATTTACGGTAAATCGCACAGACTTAAGTTTGGAACCAGAGAGAAGGCATCCCAACCCGGTGAATTGGTATATGCTGATGTCTGTGGACCCTTTCCGTTTTCTATCACGAACCTTCTTTGTTAAATAAATATTTTTATAACAATTAATAAAAATTTAACGACTTTAATTGGCTTTTTAATTACCCTGTATGAATCTGCCCCATGGCGTACGAAAGTACCCCAACTACTGTACGAATGTACCCCATACGTGGGGTGCGTTCGTACAAATATCTTATCGTAGAAAAATGGCTATAACCCTTTAACCTTTTGACATAATAGTTTCGGACTTTTTTGTAACAAACTACAATATATTTGTTACACTTCGGTACATAAACTAGATAAATTCGACAATTAATCATAAAATAAAAAAATAAAATCTAAGAAGTGTACGAAGGGTAACCACTTTCCCCTAGGTAGGTACTTATCGAGAAAGAATGGATACCTAGACGTGCAGTTTTGTAAGAGTAGGTATAGATATATGCAATGGAAACATTTGCAGTAGCCCATACTTAATAGTACGTATATAGTACCGTACAGCGACACTAAGGCAGCGGCAGCGTTCACCTATGCACTGAATTTCGCGCTGCACACAGGGCGCGCTAATTAAACGTTATGGTTTGTTTCTGCTCATTCTGACAAGAGCGCGGGATGCCGCGCGGTATTGCCCGTAAACGCGGGCCGGTGGTAGGTAAATGTGTCACTTTTATAATTAGGAAACTTATTTATCGTATAGCAATTATTTCGAACCGTGAGATCTTCGAGAAAAAATTGTGGTTGCTAGTTTTGTTACACTTTTAGCACCACTCAGGGGTCACGTGTAGGGTAGCGGTTGATACTCCCTACGGACCTGGTGCAACTTCGACCCCCTTTGTCAAGTGAGTGGGCAACTTGACTGTTAGACGTTCTGAAGCCGTCCGAAGGCCTCCAACTTGGCTTAACGACTGCTGCCATAGAAAGCAGCCGGGATTAACGGCTTGACGTGCCTTTCAAAGCACGGGAGCGCTCGTTGCTCAGCGGCGCCCGCGTGCCGCGTGCGGAATGCGAGGTTTAGCATCATGGGCCGGGGTCAGTTCTTGGATCGGTGACCGCTTTGAGTGATTAGGAAAGTAATTAATTCGATTATAACACTTTTATTTATTTATGCTTAAACTATTATAGACTATTACTATAGTGTCACATTGTATTGCATGTTTACTGTGTCTATGTATTAAAATCGTAGGTCAATTGGGTCAAAGTGCTGTCTGTACTCAGACGCACCTTTTCGTATGTCTCAGTTTAATTTTTTTATTTTTATTTCAGGCTTATGATGAATGGTTCTGGATCTTCCCCCCACAGAAGCAGAAGAGGAAACGCAGCCAATTCAAGCAGATGTCGACTAGAAACGTATAGGCGATAAGCGACAGCAGAAATAATGTACAATTTACACCTTATCACCAGACCTCGGAAATGGTGTGGTATTCAAACATGTATAGATTTCAACCACAGACCATGAATTTAACTAGACGTCGCCTGTGTACGTACTTCGCGTGACAAAACATAGTCAAAACGTCAACCTTCTACGCAGTCTCGCTCAGTCCGCCTTAAACGGTCATTGCCGCGAGACGTCGTACAAACTGTTCAGAAAATGCTGACCCAAATAATGGACATGTTTCCTACCACAAATAAGTAAATTCCTTCTAAAATTATGTTTAATTCCATTTTAAAATCATTTATTTTAGATTTGTCGTAAGGTCAGGTGGGGTAAGAGAACCTATACCTCAAAAACAGAAAACTATGCGTTCTATCTGTCTAGTTACTCCGTCAGTAAAGTAGTGTTTAGGAGGTATTTCGAAAATTTTAATAAAAATGTGGGTACGTCATATATATGATATCCATGGTACAATAATATACTTCGCCAGATATGGCAAACGGAAACATCGCTTAGTAGTGTGGGTGACACGACCTTCGGACTCCCTGCTATCGATGGTTCTCAAACTTTGTATTTTGGGGAAAAATAGTTGTCTTACTTAAAAAATAGGATATAAATTATATTAAACGACTGTATAAAAAACAAAATTACAACCATTACAAAAAAAGTTATGGCATCAGGCCTTAATTGTTTTGCATGTCGTCCATTGTGATTAAAGAGAATTTGCGACAGTGGCTTGTAATAGTCAGAAGGTAAAAAGTGCTTTGACCATACTCTACCTGCCAAATAATATGAATTCTAATCATCTATACCAAAGTATAGACCCAGCTATATTCAATCAGTATAAAAACATGACACAACGAAAACTAGATCATATTTGCTGTTTTTGAGTCTGAACAAAATCATACTGGAATAAAATTACCTCGATAGAAAAAAATCGCCAAAACATGTCTTATTTTCATCTATTTTCAATTGTGTGGCGTTACCTTGCATACCACGTAAGTAAAAAAATGGTGTATCCCAGCTTTTGATATAACCTATTATTGTGACTAGCGATATTAATCAAACCAAGGTCGTTTTTCTGATTTATTGAGGCAAAACGAATTTGGCGCATAGACCCTTTCATTCCGCGCGATACCCTCTTTTCAGTCGCACGTTTCGCGCGCCGCGGTGTATCTGCTTTCTGCTGTTGCCATCGGCGGGCGCGGCCAGTCGCGACCGCTCCGTTACGACGAGACGAGAGGGCTATGTTCGGTGCGCTCACGAATGGGAATGGAATATTTTAATCGTATATCAAAAAACCGGCCAAGTGCGTGTCGGACCACGAACAATGAAAGTTCCGTACCAACACCTACTATTCCACATCTAAAATCACTATCCAATACATTGAATCTAAAAAAGTTGTATCTTCATAGGGAACTCACGGCACTTACAACCTTATGTTTGGGTAAGACAGTTTTTAAGCGAAAACTCAAAAACCGTAAAACCTACATTGTTCAAACCAAAAATCGTTGAAAGTATTTACTATTGCACACCACCTATATATTTTTTTTTCATCCACCGGTTACATGTATGGAGTGTCCCCCCTAATTTAATATTTTTTTCACTGTTATATAGAATACACCTTCCTACCAAATTTTATAATTGTAGTGCTTATAGTCTCCGAGTAAATCGGCTGTGACATACGGACGGACGGACGGACAGACATGACAAATCTATAAGGGTTCCGTTTTTGCCATTTTGGCTACGGAACCCTAAAAAAGGTATGTCACAAATTAAACGTAAAGTTGGTATGGTTAATGAAACCTACACGTATTGCAAGTAAATGTTCGACGAGAACTTTCTTAACAAAGATCTAATATCGACCTTATTCCACAAATTTTAAAGTTCAAATTACAACGTTATCATTGCGCGGCGGTCGACCTCGGTAGAACTGATATTTGTAGTATGGGTATGCAAAATTAGACGATGACTTTCTCTCACGTATGAGTCCTTACCGCAAGTCAAGTTATTACATTACATATACCTAATATATTTATTTTCAGTATTGCTGCAGCAAAGGCAGGCCAAACTGGAAAACAATGTGTTTCGCGTGTCATTAGAAAAAGGCGACAAATTCAAATAATTGTGGCGTTCCAGCGGGGCTAGCACATCTGCCGCTGCGACGCATCGCGAGTAGAGAAAAATCTACCCTCCTCTTTCTAATTCGCACAATTCGAGTGAGACAAGAATCGCTGAGTCGCGCGGGATACGACTTGGCAGCAAGTTGTGCTAGCCCACCAGAACATAAAGGTCCTTATCGCACATTCTAGATTCGTAGATACTATTTTGTTTGATTTTGCGTTTAAGTAAAATACTTTTAAATAACGTTTTTTTTAGGCGTGTAGTTGTAGCTTGGTTTCACTCGTATGCGTTAAGTATTTCTATATGAAAATTACTTATAAAGTTTCGTAAAGAAGTGACCTAACGGCAGATCGCAGAAAAAAATTATATAAAATAAGGTAATCATTTATTCTAATACTTCTAACTATGTACTTGTATTATTTTTTGTAATCTTGGTTTACTGAGGGAGGAGGGCACACCAGTAGCACTTACACAAATCAACCTAGTCCCAAAATTGTACTCGTAGTACTATGGGTACTAACCAGGCGACGATATACAATAAATACTTATATACATAAATAGATACCTAAATGCATGGAAAACATCCAACACTCGGAAACAAAATATTCGTGTTAATCACACAAATAAATGCCCTGACCGGGATTCGAACCCGAGACCTCCAGCTTCAGTAGGCAGAGTTACTACCAACTAGGCTAAAGTAGTCCTCGTTAATATGATATTTTCATCCATCAGAATTAAATTGACAAAGTATTTTTATATAGTTTTTACCATAATATTTATTTATCGTATGGCAGTTATTTCGAACCGTGAGAACTTTATTTCGGGAAAGGTGAGTAGAAGTCTTAGGAGTCTTATGGCGGCTGTCCACTTTTGCGCTCGGCCTGCCTCGCTGTATCTCGCCGAGAGTGTACAGGCGGCGTTAGTAAGTAAGTAGTTTCCTGTCAGGAAGAGCTCAAACTTGGTGTTTTGAATTTTATGTTATTCGCAACGACCGGGTGAAATGTAATGGTGTAGAGCCCTTTCTTTTGATACCCCACTCGATTGGTTTTTGAAGGAAAAATCCATCTTCTATGCTGATGCACATGGATTTTTTCCTCAAAAACCGGTTACCGTTCTTTCTAACTATTCCAAATTTCAATTCGACAGCCTAAGTAAGTTCTTGAGATATTTAGCGATGTGACAGATAGACAGACGGACAAAGTGAACCCATAAGGGTTCCTTTTTTACCATTTTGGTACGGAACCCTAAAAAGGTGTTTAACGCTGAAATAAAACCAAGTATTGTTTATTCTCGGTTTTTATTAAGAGGCCTTTAAAAATCCCACGTATAATTTTGGTGTCAGAAGTGGGAAATCTATGTATCAGTATTACAGCAAAATGTACTTAGGTATTAATGTGGTCCCAATAATAGTATCGTATAGCCGTATTGATTAAAACCTAATATTCTTAAATAATTACATATATCTACAAACCCACGCCTAGGAATTGCGCTACAGAGACAATCATCGAAATGCTTAACAGTTAACCATAAATTAAACATTGGTCTAAAACATAAAAAACGTATAAAAATATCTGACCGCATTTATGTAGGACGTGTAGCATACGTCCCTCTCACATTTACATACTTGCCAGTAAGGGGTATATGTCCGACATAAGCGCGATCGTGCTAGCTTAGGCAGCGAGCACGATAGATTATACCGTCATGTTTTATGCACCATCTTAGTACTTTTCAGCCGTAAAGCGTGACGATAAAACCTATTGCGTTAGCTACGCTAGGCTGAACGATTTTTTTGCACAATTTTATAGGAGGATGTATTTACTTACAGTAGCTTACACAAAATGCCCGTAAAATAAATCATAATGATAATATAGATTCATATTATAAGTTACTTAAGTACGTACATTATTTACTTATTAGTAAATAATGTACGTACTTAAGTAACTTATAGTATATACAAGGTACAAGTATACATCTCTAGAAGCGTAGGTAGCAAATCTTTCAGCATATAAAAATTAAAAAAAAAGTTAACATGGGGTTAGTTGGTTCGTTTATCTACTTATCTATCAGTGGCGGCGCGTCAAGAATATTCTTAGGGAAGCCGGAATTAATTTTCCTTTCTTATTTTTTATGAGTCGTAGTAAAAGAAGTGGGCTGGCTGAAAATTAGGCAAGCCGGTGGGAATCGAGTTTTATGGGCGCTCCGCCACTGTTATCTATACATATAAAAGAAGTCCTCACTGACTGACTGACTCATCACCGCACAACCGAAACTGCTAACGCTAGAGAGATGATTTTTACACAGTCGATTACATTTATAACTTAGACTAGGGATAAGAAAGTATTTTTCGAAATTCATCCCCTAAGGGGGTAAAACAAGGGATGAAAGTTTGTATGAAAACACGTATTTATTGAAGTAAGATTTTCTCTGAAGTAAGACTCTGTTTAATTATATTAATGGTATATTTCTGTTTTTCTAAATTGCTCCCCTAAAGGAGTTCGAAGTTCGTACGGAGAGTAAATCTTTTTTGAAGCGAGAGACTTAAAACTTTCTATATAGACTCTCTTTTTAAATACAATAAAATGTATTTCAGCGTGTTTCGAAATTGCTCCCCTTAAAGGGTGAAAAGGGGGTTCTAGTTTGTACGGGGAGCAAATCTTTTTTGAAGTGAGAGATCTAAGTAAAACTTCGGATATAGACTTTCAGAAGTTACTTAAATGATAAAGCACCCGACCTATTTACCAATTTAAAATCCTAAGTGGTGCTTGTGTTTGGGTACTTTACGAGTAATATCTTCTCACTTCAGCTAAAATGGTTTCATAGGTAGACTCATCGATGACCACAAAAGTTTTAGCTCGCCTACTGAAGTAATAGATGTCGCCGGTAAAGATGTCGAACCACAGCGCGTGGATATGCAAGTCATGTTTTTGCAGTCTTGATTTCAGCATACCATAAGATGCTATATTTTGAAGTTGCTGTAAGGTATTAACCTAAAAGAAGTAAATTTAGAATTAATTTTGTAACATAGATAATACGTTCAAAATACTGTTTTAGAGTGAGTACCTAGTTTTTACCTGAGATAATTTGTCTTCTGTACTAAATTTATTTTCAGGATCGATGTATGCTACAAACTTAGTTTGAGGCGTTTCAGCTGTAAATAGCATTGGCTTAGAGAAATCGCCATCCATGGCGATGAATTTATCCAAGCTTGTTTGCCCATGGTTACATAACCAAGATCTTAAAGGAGACATTCTTCGTTGTTCCTGGAATGCAAATGCACAAGTATCATATCTAGTATCGTTATTTATGTCGAGCATCGCACCATAAATTTTTTTTATACAACGCCGGTGGCAAACTAGCGTACGGTCCACCTGATAGACCTGGTAGATAATGTTATTATGGCTGTAGTCTTCTGCAAGGTGGAGGTACTTCCCCAGTTGGGCTGCTCCAAATTCGAGCAAGATGACATTTTGCTGTGCCCTACCTCTCTTATCATCTTTCGCCGACCCCCGCGAATAAGTAATTTTCTTCCGGATTATTTAATTGAATTTACTAATTAATTGAAAAGAAAAAATATTTCTACAACACCAAAAGTACTAAAACACAGATACTAATTGAATAGGATTCCAGTAAAAGAATCGAAATTATGAAGAAACTAAGTACCTATACCTACTTACCTACAGAAAAAAACATGGTAATTATAGTCTTGGAGAAATCTCCGTAAGTGTGTGCCTAGGACGCCGAACCGCGCGGCCCCTAATCAGTGATCGTGACGATAGAGGGATATGGACACAAATCATGACACTCGCCTCACATGACGTTACATCACTACATCGCGGCGGACGGTAGTCGAATAACCAAGTTTGATGTATTTATCTCAGAGCGGTAGTCGAATAACCAAGTTTGTTGAATTTATCTCATTCTATCTTATGCACTACTTTTATCTCTAGAGTGGGGGGGGGGGGGTGTCAGCCAGTATAGTTGTAGTTGTGACACATACGAACACAGAGGCCCTACTCCGAACTTCGTATCGTGCCGTCCCTTTCACTCTCGTGTTACACACTATATGAGTGAAAAGGACGGCACGATACGAAGTTCGGAGTAGGCCCTCAGACAATGTGAACTCATTGCTCCTAAGCTGACGCACACATAGACAATGTGCATGTATATCGCAACACAACCATGGCTCACCCGTGAGATAAAAGTAATGCATCATCGTATTGCTCATCCGCAAATTTGGTCGTAATCGACCCAAAACTACGTTCCTTCTACACGGTTGTAATGCTGTAGCCACACAATGGGACATGGTAGCCGAATAACTGCGTCCTGTAACTACGTTGGGCCATGATGACCCATTCATCGCGTGGAACCGGTATTAGGAACCGGAACCCTGTAGAAGAAGGTGGTTTTAGGTGGATTACGACCAACTTTCGTTGACCATACGATAACGGACACAAAACAAGGATGAAAAGTAAGATTTAACTAACCGTGCTTGATTCTTCTTTGCTTTTTAATTTATATAAGAGGTTCATAGCTTTACAATCACTATGGCCGCACACAATTATGTGCCTTATTTCATTAATGATGCAACCAAGTTCCAGCGCTGCTGGTTCACAGCTAGTCATCTCATCTACAAAGTGTTGAGAATGTGGAATGAGATTTCCAGCATTTCTAACTGCAAAAAAATATGTAGTAGTTTAAAATAACAAGACAAATTTGTTATACATTATACCAGAATGTGAAGTATTATTTTTACGAACCAACGAACATGTCGCCTACACTGGTTTCCGTAAATCTAGTAGGAATCATTCGACTGTCCATACATGTGTAGAATACTGCTTTAGGCTAAAAATACATAACATAAGATGTAGATCGAGATCCAGCTACTATCAAAGTGGTCGGTTACACGGTGATTATTATCACGCGATACATTTATATATCGTATTGTTATTACGTAAGTATTGATCGTGTACCTATTCATGAATATTGAAGCTAAATTCATATCTTTTACAATACTAAGATAATATTGACTCCCTAGTATTGTGATAATAATCACCGTGTTACTTGGTATTACTGACCCCTTAGGTACATGTAGACTATACCTTAAAACGTTCCTTTTAAAAAGAAAAAATACAGCTGTGTCGGACGATGTCATGTCGGCATTATATGTTGTCAATGTCAAATATGTAATTATATAGTACATGCAATTCCTATTTCAATTTCAGTTCAGAATAATCTTGGCTGTACATTTCCCTATTATTAATAATTCTTGACAAACACAAAAAGTTTAAGTTAGTAAAGTTTGCTGTGAAATTCCGTTAGATCTGTGTGTACAAGGTTAGTCTACAATTATTTATCTTACCACTGGGTTGTCTTTGACTTGTTGAAACTGTTTGACCATGCTAGATCGGTCCAATACACGATATCTCATGATACCTCGTAGAATCCTTTCCATTTCGATTAATTATTTTTTACGCACACACATTAAATGATTACTACAACTATGTTTGCAAATCATTAAACGTAATTATGGACGGGTTGTACTAGGGTAATCTGACATTGACGACCTTGCAAGCGAGCTTATCACGTCGTAGCTAAGCTGAGCGAGTGGCCGTGGCGGCGAACCGCTATTGTAGGTTACGTCTAAGTAGAGTGGACGAGGAAACGTCTATAGCTTGAACTGTTTTATCTACAATTAGGTGTAATTTTAATTACTTATATAATACGATATTTAATTAGCTAATTATCCATTTGTTTATCTCCATTGGTTGAATGCCTTGGACTTTTTTTTAATTATGAGCACTGTCTGAGCACTGTATTTAGTTTTATATGTGCATATTTCAGATGAATGCTGACTGTATAATCGGTGATGGGAAAAAGACAGAAAGTACCACAGTTTCATCTGTTCCCCCAAATCATCGTTTCCGAGAGCCAGAGAAGGCTGTCAAAACGATCACTGACATGGCGGTTTGGGAGAAGTCTGAAGCATACATGGAATATACAGGATTTATCGCTACCCTTAATGAATCTATTAAAGGCAAACCTCTGTCAGTTGACTGCAAGGTGAATGATAATATCACAAAGCTATTGTATGTCATGGAGGAGATAGATAAAATGATAAATGAATTTCCACCTGTTGAGCAACCGCAAAGATTTGGCAACATGGCTTTCAGAGATTGGCTTGAAAAAGTGAAATCCAACTCAACAACATTATTACAAAAAATTATGAATGACTCGCTACACCTTGCCATTTCAGAGATAAAAGCGTACCTGGAGGAGAGTTTTGGCAATGCCACAAGGATTGATTATGGCACAGGCCATGAAATGGCATTCATAATGTTTCTCTGCTGTTTATATAAAATTGGTTTCCTTCAAACTGAAGACAATGTGCCAACTGTGTTTCTGGTATTTACCAAATACCTGCATATAGTGAGGAGGCTACAGAAGACATACAGGATGGAACCTGCAGGCAGCCACGGGGTGTGGAGTCTAGACGACTATCAGTTTGTGCCATTTATTTGGGGAAGCGCCCAGCTCATTGATCAGCCGCAGATATATCCTCCTGTAAAGTTCCTAGAGGAGGATATCATTGATAAATTTGCAGATGAATACATGTTTCTTTCCTGCATAAAGTACATTAAGGAAGTAAAGAAAGGGCCATTTGCAGAGCATTCTAATCAGCTCTGGAGTATTAGTTCTGTGAGCTCCTGGTCAAAAATTAATCAAGGTCTAATTAAGATGTATAAGAAAGAAGTACTCAGCAAGTTCCCTGTGGTTCAGCATGTCATGTTTGGGTCCCTGCTCCCCATACGCAGATTCGCCCTTAACCATTAAATATGTTGCTGAACTGTAGAGTGAAATATTCTTATTACATGCTGAACAAAACTTGACTTGGCATTTATTAGCCCAAACATGTTCATGAATTTTACTTCATGAAAAAAAATTGCTTCCTTATTTTTTTCAATCTCCTATTGTATGGCATTGAATGAATGGAATTGAATACTATGAAATAATTGATTAATTTTATTTATGACCTGTTCAAGTTACACTATCAACCTAATCCTATTGTATTATTATTATTATGAATTTTTAACTAATGGATCATAAAATCTGTATTAAATAACGAAGTCAAATAAAAAACATTTTAACCATAATTATGTAATTTATTGTAATATAAAATATTTGATTTTATCCTGCTAATACATATTTTGGCCCGCAGAAGGCATCTGCCACTTCTGCCAGCTACTAGATATTTATAGGAAAATCCCTGCACGTAATTTAGTACCTACAATAATACTGAAGCATAGCGCTATTGCTAACAGGAAAACCCTCTATAATCACCTATATGTTCGTGCGAGTGAGGTAGCGTTGGACCCGACGCAACCGCACGCTGCACTAGTGTCGTGCACCACGGCGCATCCTGACTGATGTAGTGTAGTGGTGTGGTGCAAGTGAGAAGTGAGACAAACTGACGGTACCTAACTACCTATTGTTAAAATACTAATTATAGGTATTTTCGATGTTGATTTACTTTCATGTACCTAATATGCTAAAATTTGTGCGGGTTTGCAAAACTTGGATCAGTTCGACAATTATAATGGATTCCCATTCAATTTTTACTACTAAATAAAATGCGTAGGTACCACTCCGTTTTAAGGACGGTAGAAATGATAAAGTCGCAAAATGAATAAGGTCGCGTTAACTCATCTTATATTTTGTTTTCCACAATTTTAAAGAGATTCAATACTCGTGCAATTTGTCAATGAGAATATATCACTTAGAACAGCATGTGAAACGGGTGTTATTTGATAACTTTCCACCGAGCGAACGTATACTTCTATAACTCGATAGATAAGTAATATCGATAAGTAGTCGATAAGTGTAATATTTAATTTAGGTAGGTACCGCACCATTTACGGAATTTAAACTACAGAATCAACATCAAAGAAATGTATTGCAAATTTAAACAACAATCTTTCTTATACAAATTAGGTACATCAGATACCTAGTCAACTGTACAAATGTCCTCCCCATCATGCTATCACACTTCAAAATATCTTGATTGACAAGTCTATTTTAATAACATTTTATTTAGTCTGGTTTCTGATGTATTTACAGTGGACTAGACATTTCAATAATTTAAACATAATTACCTAGCAAAACATGCATTCCGAGTAGCTAATTTCATGGCCATAGTCATAGCGCTCATGATTACGCGTAAGTCGTATGTGCACTAGGTACACTCCCGGTTGCATTAAACATTTTTCAGTCACTTTCAAGCACACAATCATACATACCTAATCATTGATAAAAATTATGTAATTTTCAATTTTATCATTAAGAGATGATTACCATTACCCCCGTCGTTGTCACAGCTGGTCACATTTGTCAGATTCCCCCGTCTAGTGTGACGTCACATACTTTCAGTTATACTATTTCCTAACTAGTTAAATTTTCGTATATTAATTAACACTTAGATTTGAAATGTGACGTCACGAAATTCTCCCCATATCACACTTCGTCGTGCCAGATGGCGATGGCGTCAGCATTCGGTGCTTTTTGTGCTTGTAGAAAGCAGAAAAGTTGATGTTAGTTAATCTCTATACAAACTAAAAAGTATTATAATCTTTTGCTTCTTCACTACGCGCAGCCAAACGTTTATGGCAGATAAAATCAATCGTGTAGTTTTTTACGTGGGCAGGTGCTGCGTTGTGAGAATACGTTAATCATACAATTATTATTGTGCTAGATATGGTTGCGGTTCGGCAGGGTAATTGCGTAACTTTTAAAAGACGTACGTGCACCTTAACAGTCATTCGATGGCGTTTAAAACGAACGAATACTTGGATCAAAAGGAAGGTTAAACAATTATCCTGTTTAAGCGAGACGTAACCATAATATTAGCATTAGCAAGGCATCAATGTTCGATAGGCTTGTCTGGCTTGTAGAAGTGATTCTTGAAGAGGGTGTAGGCCATGCCGGCGGTGAGCGCGCCCACGGCCGCGCCCTGCGCGATCACGCGGAACTGCATGAGGAACACGCTGGTGCTCATAGCGCCACGCCGTTTGTACTGGTATGCGCCCACGCCCACCGCCGCCGCCAGCCCGCCGAGACCTGCGCACACAAACAATCCGACTTTACTGTCTATTCGCACTACAGTTCAGTATTCATAAAATATCTATAAAATAGTCCCACGAATACCTTATGCTCCGGCAGTCGTATTTTGAGCTTTCCGAGAAACATTCGTATGTCAACTGCTGACTATCTGACTGGTATGTGAAATCTGAATAAGTAGTAAAATATATTGAATATTTACTTTCTATTCAGTTTCTAACAATTTGTGACGACCGTACATTGTCGACACTGAGGGGCTAAAATAATCGCTGTAGTCCCTTACCCCTTACTGTCAAGTACGTAAGTGCGAAAGGAACGAATGCTATATGTCCGACATTTATTAATTAAGATTCCTATAACTTGCCACCGGTTAATTAAGTAGATCATCTAGAGCTTTGAAATAATAGATTGCATTGGTTTCAGACGTTCGAACGTGTTACCTGTATGAACAATTTAACTGTTTCGAATACTGATAGGTATAGTATAGATAGGGGACACCTGTTATCTAGGTACTCGTACGTGCCGCAGCATGATGAACTATTGTGAATCACATACATATGGAAGTGCTTATTGGTTTGTTTACTTATATTAAGTATTTGCAAAATTGTCTAAACTTTGATTGCAACATAATAAGGCACCAGTCCCACCCTGGGCCCAGTGGTCCATTGGGACTTCACCACTAACGACCACGCAGAGTCATTCATTACCATTATAGGTTCAGGTAAACAAGACGAAACATTTTTTCTATCGAGGACGAGGTAAGGACACAGACGACATAATGGATGGATTTTTACTATGGGAAATATTTACCGATTCCTTTTTGAACAAGGCTTGTAAAACCGGTTTTATTTAATACATGTATAAAAATTGACAAATTTTTACTGCTAATAAAAGAATGCCTATATTCTAGTTAGAGGTATTGTTGTCATTCCGCTTTTATGTATACGGTATACCTCCAAGTATATAAACTATTTACGATATTAAATACCTGTATTCAATACAGCTAGTGTCCGACCACCAGTGTTGCCAGGGCCGTTGCAAAGAGTATAATAAGTCTATTTATGTAAAGAGTGGCAACACCGAAATAAGTATTACTAGCCTCTCAGGCACTTAGGGGTTGATCCACGGAATAATTATTATTCCGTGGGTTGATCGGTGAACTACTTCGATACACACATATGCAAGTTACGCACACACGCATGCATACACCTATATAGTCACACGCACACACACACATGCATACATCGACGCACTCACGCACATAGATAACATAACCTTTTTGTTTTGTTTACTTTGAAGCCCACAATATGACTAGCAAAGTCAGGAGGAAAACGTTTCTAAAATATAAATGAGATTAACACCTTAGTTACGCTTTCTTCCATACCCTGCTAACCACATTGTAGGTTTCCAAGCAAACACCAAGTAGTAACACATCTGAGAAGTAAAATACGCAACATTGGTAGAAGTATTTATTTAACCCATTATGGGTTAAATAAATACTTCTACCAATGTTACGTATCGTAAAATATTCTTCGTAACTAATATCATTGTTTATGTGTTAGGTATAAATAGATAGTAGCTTGTTTATTTTTGTTGATTGTATGGGTTACCCATACAAATCTCGCTAAGTGCGACAGAGAGATATGTATCATTTGCTGTCTTTGTCGTAGTTCTACTTTTTTTTATTGGGCACAAGTGTCAGTTAGCATCAGTTGTGCTCAACAAAAGGTAGTCGAAGTGTCATCTCAAAACATAATCTTAACTTAATTAATGTTTTTGTGCATAAAATAGTGCTTTGGGTTACAAATAATATAGATCAGGGTTTTTGTGGTACAGTTTCTATAAAACAATGGTAGCCTGCAGCGTAATCGGCTGTAAAAGCCGCAGTGAAAGATGCGAAGAAAATGTAACGTTCTAACGTAAGTATACTATTTTATACCTTCATGTAAGCGTTATTTTATTGGTAAAATTATGTTTCATTCAAAATCTTGTAAATAAAGCTAATAATATTGGAATAACATTGTTTACATTGGTGATTTTAGGTTAAAAAGTTTTTGTCGACATTATTGTCCGCCTAAATTACGTAGATAGTTTATGGTAAGCTGTCAAAAATGTTTAAATCTGTTCTTGATTTAGCTTCCTTGCAATCAGTTTAGGGATACCAGCTAATACGATTTAAAAATAGCCTTTTTATAGGTTAACTAGCGACCCGCCCCGGCTTCGCACGGGTGCACTATTTAACGGATGTTATTATACATATAAACCTTCCTCTTCAATCACTCTATTAAAAAAAAATCGCATCAAAATCCGTTGCGTAGTTTTAAAGATTTAAGCATACATAGGAATATAGGGACAGAGAAAGCGACTTTGTTTTATACTATGTAGTGATTTAGAGTTCTATAAAATACTTATAATGCTAGCCTTGGGTGAATTTTACGAATTTATAATCGTAATAATGAGGGCTATGACGTGGGAAGAATAAAAATCATATGGCAAAAGTTCTTACTCTAGATTCATATCTAGTAGCGAAATATATGGGAACATTAATTAACAAATTGTTATAAAATCGATTTAATAATCATTCACCATTCATTAATAATCAATAATTAAGACAATCGATTCGTCTTACCCTCATCATTACAAACGCTAATTCAGAGCTGTCAAAAAGGAATTTGTAAGTATTTCCCACAATAGGCTACTTGTCTCACTTGACCATCTTGTGACAAAAGAAGCGCACGGCACGATAGTACATAAGATTAATATGTACCTGAACGGCCGGATACAAGGTGATTATTAATATTATTATAACAAGAGTGGGGTGTCAATATTATCGTGGTTTTAAAAGTTGTTTGGATTTTAAGTCAATATTCATCAATACTGTGATATGAGTGTATCGCGAGATAATAAACAGAATACCTTCTGATAGTCTGTACAGAAGTGAGTAATGCCACGCTATTGTCGATCAATACGCTCAGCCGTGTAAGGTTAAGCGGGGTACCTTAACAGAAATGTCAAGTACTTACCAATAATCATAAACGGAGACTCCTTAGATTTACGCGCCAACTTTTCACTTTGGGACTCTTCATGGTAGTCAAACACGGGTTTATCTTGAGACATTTTTAAAATCTGAAAACAAAACTGCAAAGTTTAATATCTTCTAACAAAATGTGGTGAAATACTATTACACCCAAAAACTACGAGACGAGTTGATTTTTCAGTTAGGTATTCCAATAAGGAATTAAAATGTACGTACCCGAAAATGTAGATCGATCAAATTGATGACCAATGCTAATAATTTAAAGGAATTAGAAGTGGTCTGACAGGCGTGCGTCTCTGGTTTTACAATGCGAGTGACTGACGGCTCGGCTCGGCAGCTCGGCACGGAGCACGGAATGGAGCGCCGAGCGGGCTCGAGCAGCGCGCGCGGAGGGCCGGGGGCACCGCGACGCGATTAGCCGATGACGTATGCCACGAATATTACGTAGTCTATTGAGGAAACTGCTACTGCCAGCTGCAACCGGGTTTTCACAGCGCTACAAAGTGTGGCCTTCATATGATTCCCCGAAGTCCTATATCTATCCATTAAGTAAAATGCATATCTTGTGCATTTATAGGTACTTACCTAGGTAGGATTTTATAATAAAACTTCAAAGTCATAAGTGTTAGTCATATCATTATGCTGATCAGCTGATTTAGTGAACCGGTTTGCAACCACTTCGATAAGTTGGTAAACAGTATCTGTACCTATCTAATTAAAAAATTAAATTGTTCTGCAGGTGGCCTGCAAAACTAACGCTGGTCTCGTAACCTAACTATAAAAGTAAATGCCTACTCTACTACGTAAATACCTACTCGTATGTGCACTACTTACTTAGTCCAGGCCAATTTATGATATATAATTTAATTTATTCAAGCATTTTATAATTTCCAACCATTGTTATCTAGGTACCCTATGTACCTATACCCCTACAGGTAGGGCCTCTTTTAAGTAGATAATTCATCCAACTAGGAGAAAAACTCCAATCACGTCTTATTAATGGAACTGATAATAGGTTTATAACATACCTACCAGTAAAACTAACTGTATTCTTAAACAATTTATATAATATTCCAGTAATAAAATACGTTATAACTTTGCACGAGAAGTCACTAAAATTACAATTAAAGTAGGTATCGTTCCAACAAAGAAGCGGCGGTGCGATTCTACAAGGGATACTGTATATATTACTTATGTAGGGCGGTAAAACAAAAAATGTCTCGTTGCATTCGGCTCGGGCGTCAGATACCTGCATGTGACATGTGATCGCAGGTATCTGACGCCCGAGCCGAAGGCAAGGGCGATAAATGGATGGATTCCCGAAAATCAAAGAAAAGGTTGTTCCGGTGTATTTAAATTGAAACATTACCTTCTTGTTATTTATCTATTTGTAGAACAATGCAGGGCATGTTTCGCAACAATTAGCCACAGTTCAAAATTGTTAATTTGATTTGTGTAGGTATTTAAAAAAATCTAATGAACACCGACTAAAAATCATTACCATAAGGAAAAAAAATTGGGTGTGTGAAACTTCGTACCATATTTGTTGAAAATTCACTGCACGCAATCTGTTTTTTATTATTTTTCGTAAAAGCATATCATGTTAATAATCATAAAGAAAACTCGAAGCGTTTCATGAATAATATCTAAGATTAAAAATAATATAAAATTTTGTCATCGCCATTGCGGCCGCGTCAAAGAACTTTTATTTATATTCGGAGTGGCTGAACACCCGAGACGTCAACGCCTCGCCCCCTCAGTCACCTTTACAAAGCGGACCAGAGTGCATGCGAGCTTGCTGCACGTGGAAGATTTTTTTTTGCCCTAAATTTAACATTTCAAATTGTTTGTCACATTTTAGTGTCATCGCCATTAACACAGTAAATCAAGTAAGATAAAAATATTACAGTTATTAAACCACGTTGTGTGATAATATATTGTGCATGTTCTCCAAATGGCGTACGAGCTCTGTGGTTTCAACCTGTCGTTTAATTTTGTTGGTATTTATCTGTTTTCGTCATCACCGTGGACATCATAACCATTTCGTCGTGTATATGGTAATGCTTTTGTATGACTCGTAATGACGCATTGATACAATTTCCCTTCGAAGTTTTAAGATAAAAGCGAAAGAAAAGGTTCTTTACGACATTGCACTCGATCTTTCTTCTGGTCCCTCGGGCTTTCGCGGAGAGTGCGCTCTGACGGGATGCTTCGGGCCTCGCTTGGTTTCACTTGTAACTCTTGTAAGACTGATGGGGATGGTGAGTGGGACGGCGCTCTAGTGGGACGCTTCGGGCCTTCGGCCCTACGCGGAGCTAAGCCTTCGGCCTCACTTGGCCTCGCCGCTCATCTTTCGCTTGTAAGAATGGCCGGAATAGGGAGTGTTCGCGTGGTGGACGCTTCAGGCCTTTTGAAACTATACCATAAGAGGAGAGGGAGAGTAGGAGATGTAAAATCTGCAGTGGGAAGCGGAGAGCGGGAAAGAGATTTGCGAGGCGGTAGTTGCACTAGGGATTGCTAACCGGGTAACCGGTAAATATGCTAATATTGCCGCCGGTAAATAACCGGTAATTTTTAATCAAAACCGGGAATTTACCGAAACATGGATTATGAAATAAAAATTGCACAATCTATTCAATTCATACATTTCTAGGTTTCCGTAAGTCCATACGTAATGTAACGCACTTACCAAAAACCCTTATACTTGTAGTTACGTTGTTTGGCCTACACATACTATCCTGTTATCGGGCCTGTAATCCATATTTTTATACTACATTTTCCTCTTTTGTTGTTTAATAGTATTATTAAATCTTCGGTAGCTAGCTAATCCCTAGTCCCATTCCATTTCATGTCGCCAGTTTGCTACCCCTCCCCTCGTTATTTAGTGCACAATGTCCTGTTTAGTCTGCAACTTGCTAATCGCAAAGACATTACAAGACTTATTATCGGTTGAGCGGTTGAGTTTACTCCAGTCTGCCCTTTTTTGAGCCAGTCCCATTCACGGATCTGTGTCCTAACCTTGGCCACCACCCTGTGATCGCTATTGACCACCTGCCGTCGTCTTGTCTTGCCAAGTGTCTCGCCTATCTCCACTTAAGTTGGGCTATCCTTATATCAACGACATCAACGTCCGAAACCTTGGCCCAGCGCCTAATTTCCGCATTCGGCATGTGATCGAGGAGACTGATAGCTAATATGGGGCGCTCCATGGCTCTGTGTGCTACTTTTATTTGGTGCATATTTACCTTTGAGAACGCCCATGTTTCCGATCCGTATGTTAGGACAGGCATGATACATTGGTCAAAGACACGTTGGTTATAAAGCATTGGGGAAGCTTTGCCCTAAAAACCAGGTCTAGTTTATAAAGTAGTCCACCCGAGCTGGATACGCCTTTTTGTCTTATTTTGCTTAACCTGCTAAACCAAAGGATAAACAATGTCCAAGGTAAACGTAGTCCTGTACTATCTCCACAGTGTTTGTGCCAACATGAATAATATGGCACATTCACTTGGAAGTTCGCCATGATTTTAGTTTTGGACATGTTCACGCCAAAGCTATCAACGATGCTGCGTAAAGATTTTGTACCAAGCTTTGAATATCTGCGACGTTCTCAGCAAAGATGACTATATCAAAACACAGATGAGACATCCAAGAACTATTCGCGTTGCCTCCTTTTCCATCCCACTCAAGCATCTTTACACATCTTCAAGGAGATTAATAAATAGCTTCGGTGAGATGGTATCCACCCCTGGCGTACGCCTCGGCTAAGAGGTATGGGGCTGGTTAGTTAGAGCTGACCTGTACGGCTCCCGGAGTATTTTTCACATAGAGTAAGTTTCCGGAGTATCCATTGTCGACCCCGCAACGACGTTCATAGTGAGTCGAACATGGCCCAGTGTTTGACACTGTTGAAAGCCTTTTAATAATCGACGGAGGGGAAATATAAGCGCTGGCTATGTACTCTCTACTTTTCTCCATCAGATGCTTAATGGTGTGGATGTGGTCGGTTGTGAAATAAACGCTCCGAAAACCGGTTTGTTCTACAGGTATTCGTCGAAAAGGCGTGTCAACCTAATAGCAGTGTATTTTATCAGTTTTTAAACTTAGGACAGTAAGCTGATCGGGATTATGAAGTCAAATTATATCTGCCTAAAAATAAGTAATAAATACAGTAACACACAATAAATTATGCAAAAGTATCGAAATTTCATTAAATTAACCCAAAACTGGTAATTTACCGGTTAACCGGTTACCGCATCCCTTAGTCGGTTATTTACCGGTAATGAAAACCACCCGGTTATTGCATTCCCTAAGTTGCACTCTGTCTTTCTTTTGGGCCGTCAGGCTCGCGCGGAGAGCGCGCTCTGATGGGACGCTACCGGCCTTTGGCCCTACGCGGAGCTCGGCCTTGGGCCTCGTGTGGCCTTGCCGCTCACCTTCGGGCCTTCGGCCCTCAGGTTTTCCATCGCACGATGGCACGGGGCGATATAATATTTAATTGCTTTTTTGATAATTTAAGATTGTTTCTACATTTAAATCAAGGCTGCTGATTACCAAATAATTTATAATATATAAGAATCTGATTTATATACTTATACTATATGGTATTATACTTTGGATTAAAAATTTTGAGGCAACTTGTCTCGTAGTATATAACTTATCATATTATAGTATTATGAAAGTAGATTATGTCATCAAACCAAAAAAAATTCCTCGCGTCTCTTTTAAGCTTATTTCTATATAGTTATGGTTGATTTGTATCCACGTTTTAAATTATTATTTTCCCTGAATTGAAGTGTGCGTCTGTCATTTACAAACTCCAATATTTTTTCATGTTTTCATCGTTACCATCTACTTGGTGTCATTACCATTACTAAAAAAGTCAATCCATATACTTACCGTCATTACCGTTTCCATGAAAAAACGTATGACACCAAAAACTTCTAATTTAATGAGTGTAATGGTGCCTCCTGCAGCTTTTTGTTGCTCTTTATGATATCTTTAAATTTACGCCACCTAGCACGCATTCCTAACAGTTTTTAAAAAATTGTTCAAATAATAAAAAAGGCGAATCCACCCAAATACTCTCTCTGTCTCTGAGACTTTCTTCATTATCATTTATTACCCCCGTGAAATTACAAAATATATGTCTTGCCTTGCCCAGGAAGTGGGGTAAGTATTCCGCGTGCGTAGCATGCGGTAATTACCATTTTATGGCCAGGCGTGACATAAAGTTATTATTGACCCGCGAGTATTACCGCGCGAAGCGCAACTAGCGCCTAGCACTATAAGGCTTGCCTCGGAGAATCACAGCGCCTGTGTACGTGTGTGGCGGTAACTTTTTTTTTGGGAACTTTATAGCGGTCTCCACCTCCAGCGTTCGTGGCCCATCGGTGCTCGTGTGCCGTGTGCGGTATACGATGTTAAGCAACGTTGGCCCCGGTCAACTCTTGGATGGGTGACCGCTTTGAGTGGTTATTAACTGAGCGCTCCCGTGCTTTGGAAGACATGTGGTATTTTTTTTCGTTTCCTTGTTTAATCGACGATCAGTCCTCAAACTATAAGCCGATATGTTAATTGGCAGTATGGCACGTCGTGTACTCTGCAGCGAGAGCATCCCCACATATTTGGAGTCTGATTCTACATTTTGTAGCTCCAAGATGGCTTTTCAGTTGCCTTTTGTGGTTCTGGGCGGTCAGAGGGCCTACTCCGAACTTCGTATCGTGCCTTCCCTTTCACTCATATAGTATACAACACCAAGTGAAAGGGACGGCGCGGTACGAAGTTCGGAGTAGGCCCTGTCTCAGTAGTCGTGCTAGTTTACTGGGAGTGTTAGTTATAGTCGCTCCTTATATGGATAATGGACACCGGCGAGAAGAGGAGAGGCGCTGCGACATATTCTTCCTGTCGGTGATGATTGATGACAATGGTCATTGTCATTTGTTATACCAATCTCTCGCATCACCTCGTCAATAGACAAGCAACTTAATTGTACGTATGATAATTCGGCAACAGCAAAGTTTTGCGTATACATTAACCCATTAACGGCTAGCGCTGCCATTTAGCATCACCTTTAAGACTTTTAAATTTGCGCGCCAAATTTCGCGTCAACTGTGATTAGTTGAAATGTTATACGTCAAATCGGCTTAGGACGAAGGCGTCTTTTGATTAGCTGGGTAAATAGCCAATCACAGTGTACTGATGGCGAGTACGATCGCGGTAAACATTATTCTGCAAAGTAGTGGTCCAAAATGGACGTCGTTTTCAAGTAAATGTGATTTCTTTTTAATTATTTGTTATTGAATGCTATTGTTTTTGTGCTTGTTGTAATCAGTAAATATTATAGAACCATATTATTACAAAAGATTTCAGTAGGCACTATTTTTGTTCATTTTACAACTGGATATTTATTGCTGATGCCATGCGGCACCGGTAGCCCAATACCGTGTCTTTACATGCTACTTATTATGTCTGTGATTTTTTACGTTTTGATTTGTATTTGCTTAAGATATTTATTTATTTTTGTCTGTTAGTGTAAAAATGGTTTGTTTTTGTTATTATTAGGAACTGCACGTTGCATGAGGTTGTTTAGCAATTTTAGAAGAGGACTCTGATTATGAAGCCAATTCCATATATATGGAACCTCCTGAGCCGAATATACATTCTGACGAAGATTCTGGCGATGAACACGACTGGGCCTTGGTAAATAATCTTAGCGGTCGCCAGCTTAACGCAAGATGTGAAGTGGTATTGTCGTTTTCATCAGTAAATACCTTGCGGAGATCTCGACGACTACAAGCGAAACACAGCACATTATACCACACCTTCGCCATTGAATGTTGTTGTTGATTATGTTGAAAAACGCTGCACGAGGATCATATGAGAATACAAAAAGCCACGATGAAAATATCGTCGTGCTACGTTGGAAAGACAACTCTGTAGCCACGGCGATGCCTACATTGTATGGTGTGGAACCATTATCAAACATTGGACGGTAAGTATTCTGCGGCAGAGAAAAATATATATAAGTTCATCGTCCTGCCGTATTTACTCACTACAATCGTTATATGGGTGGTACAGACTTGATGGACCAGAATGTTCGTACTTACCGGATCGGAGTTAGAGAAAAACAGTGGTGGTGGCCCATCTTTGTCTACCTTATTGATGCCGCAATTTGCAATGCCTGGACTTTATCTACAAAATCAGGAAATGCGTTGCCCGAACTTGACTTTCGGAGGCACATTGTTCATTGCTGCGTTTCCGTAATATACCCCGAGGTCCTGGCCGTCCTCAAGCGTCGCGACTGTCTCAGACTGGACACCGAGTTGCTGATGACATTCGCTACGATGGTATAGGTCATTATTTAGTACCATGTGATGAGGGTGTACGTCGCAGATGTGCTTTGGAACAATGCAAAAGCCAATCCAGATTGCAATATTGCAAATGCAACGTAGGACTGTGTGCCAAATGTAATTATAACTTGCATGTTCAATAAATGCTAACAAATAATAACATGTTTTTTGACTGACTGATTGACACGGTAGAGGGCTAGAGATGCCATGCGGCATCGGTATTTTTTTTCAAAATTACAGGTCGGATTTTCATTTTGATTTCATATTTCTGTTTCTGAGGTCCGATATAGTAATATATCTGAAAATCATCAAAATCGGCGACATGAAAAAAATTCAGCCGTCAATGGGTTAAGGAATCATTAATTTTGAAACGAATAGTGCAATTCAATTTTCCTATCGCTAATCTAATTTATCTCGGTAACAATATGTTTTAATTATCTTGACAGATTCCGGACAAGTTTTCATTTAGTGAATTCTAGATAGCTCATACAAGATTTGGTATGTGCCATTCCCAGTATAACACAAGAAATACGCCCATTATATGGCTGTATTTTCCCCTGAGCACTATACTATTGATACAACATATTTTATAGAAGAGCTAGAAATATATATAGTTGGCTAATTTAATTAACGAGAGTCCCGTAGCGGCGTCCCGACCACGCTAAAATACGGAAATTCCGATAGTTATTCAAAAAAGGAACAATTATAGGTATAGATAGATTTCTGTAATTTGTTCCTCTTTTAGGAACACCAAAAATATTTGAAAAAGAGGTCTTAAAAATCGACACTTCCTTTTCAGTGTCACATTATGCCGGATCAAAGCCAAGCCTAAAGGAGACTGCTAGTTAAGTTATCCGGACAGCGTGGATACTCGACGCTGAGGACATAATGTCCAATTATTACTGACCAGACTCCTCCATAGGCTCCTATCATCTTATACATGGCCTCGTGCAAGTATAGTTGCAAGGCACCAGTGATTTGGGTGCTCTATCTAGAGGGTAGTCTGGCCCTCAACTTTTCCTGTCATAATATATTTCTACTAGCTATCCGAAGATCATCGTGAGAACTCCCCTTTCTTCACAGTACCCGCTCCGCGATGCGCCTCAGGTAAGGAGGGACCCCATGATATTGGAGTGACATTGGGGCCCGCATTTTCTTATTGCTTCCCGATCCGAAGCGTGGATTCTTTCCAACATATTCCCGGTCTCGTCCAGCAATACCATGGGCCTCCACACGGAAGTGGAGTCCGCTGGGCAATTTGCCATCCCGAGGATAAAAAAATCTTCTAAAGGCTAAATCGCCAATAGGAATTGTACTCCTATCGGCGCGCAGGGCTGTTAAGGTCAACAAAGATGCCAAGAGACTATAATAGAGATGGACGTCCACGACAATGAATGGCTTAAACCTAAAGTGGTTTTCTCTCAAAATTTTGAATATGGGAGGAGTTTGTATTATTATATTTTTTATTGAAGTAAAAAGGTCATGACAATTTAATACTGGCATAAAAGAAAAAAATATTAAATGTTGACGTTGAATTAAATGACAATACAATGCGTCTGTCATTCATGTAAATTGTAAACATTGCAAAAATATCGTTTATTTTGTATTTTGTTTATTTTCTTGGGGTTGTGGATATATGTCGCCGACTCAAAACGTATATTTTCTCATGCTGAAGAACTTACTACTGGTTTGAGTTCAGTTATTGTTTATTTTTTTACTGTGTTATGTCAATTCAAAACAGGAGCCACGTCGCTGCCCTGACGTCACGCGGCCAAAGTCACGTGGTCAGCGCACAGTAGTTTTTTAAAATCAATTTTTTAGTCCTTTTTCCTAAAAAATATGCAACTCTCCAGCATGAGACGAATCTTATGACATATCATTTATTAAAATCGGACCATAACTGTAGACCTGATGGGGTGTACAAAAATCGGCCTCGCGTAATATATATATAGATACTTAAGAGTTGAGCAGAAGTTCGGGTTTGGTAATTGGGTCGTTGTCAATGCAGCTACCACACACTCAATATGTAATTTAAAAATGTTATATTGTAAAATTCGCACTAATATGACGCAGACAGCAAACCCTGGCACGCACGCACTAAGCGAGTATGTTACTAGTACTATACATAAGTAGAGGGCGCGTCGGATTATTTTCTTAAATAGGTAGATCTTGGTTTCGGTGAGCCATTTACAAACGTATAGGTCCAACTTCACAAATATAAACAACTTGTTTACATACTATCGGGGTACATCTAAGAGGTAACAATATTTTTTACCATAACATAAAGTACAAGAAATAAGGCCAATAATAAATTATAGAATAATATGCAAAATAAATCAATTTTCCGATATTTGATTGGAATTATCCATGTCAAGTGTGGATAGAGTACGCCTCTCCTTGAACGAGCCGGTTTGTATCTCAACTTTAACTTATTATCAGACGGCGTTTGCGCACAGACTTCATTCAGAGTAGGAACACCATAGACGCCTTATAAGCGGGCGTGTCGTTTCGTGCCACGTTACGCCCGTGCTGTAACGTAGGCAGTCACCCTGTCGCATGTCATACAATATATTACAAAAATCATGCAGCCTGGTAATGCTGTCGTTGGTGTGAAGAACATTTTTCCCAGCAGCAAAACCGGATAAAAGGCTAAGAGGCCACAAGGAGGGCACGTGGCTATGTCGGTGGTGCGCGTGTGGTGCGGAGAGCCAGCCTCATTGGTAGTGTGCGGGCGCGCTGGAGACCTTCTCGAGCTTCTCGAAGTGCTTGCGC
This sequence comes from Epiblema foenella, assembly GCA_963556455.1. NCBI lineage: Eukaryota > Metazoa > Arthropoda > Insecta > Lepidoptera > Tortricidae > Epiblema > Epiblema foenella. The sequence goes on from OY747095.1 coordinate 19,078,222, forward strand.
GCGTTGCGGATGTTGATGAGCGTGGCCTCGGACGGGATGCGCGGGTCCGACATCTCCACCATCACGTACGTGTTGCTCGTGAACCCGTCGATGAACGCCGCGAACACGCTGTTGCGCACCTGACAATAACACACCACATTTACAATAGGGATGTTGACACCTAGTGATGGGCCGTTCTCGAGAAGTTTCCGAAACGAGAGAATGTCGAGAGAAGCTTCTCGGCAAAGTTCTCTTGAGAGGAAATTTTCGAGAAAGTACTTTAAATATGCACATATTTAGAATTTTTATTTTTTATATTTCATGATATTCGTATCGTATGTGCATTCGCAAGACATTTAAGCCTATCTGAGTATTTTAAGGGATAAATTCTCATCGCTCTCGAGAAATTTCCGGGAAAGTTCTCGAGAATGTTCTCCGGAGAACTTTCCGCGATAAATTCAGCATCGTTGAAATGGAAAACATTAAAGCATTGAAGGGTCACTTAGTTGAAAAAACAAAAATCGTACCTCCTGTGGTCAATAGTTAACTGCTTATGTGTATGTTAGCTATGTGTTTATTACAGGCATTTATAGAAACGGAGACACTGTTTATGCGGGTCACTGGTCCAATCCAAAATTAAGCTTTGTAGCCCTTAACTTTTGGTATGTCCACAGAAAAGACAAATTGAACACCGATTTCGCAAATATCTGGAGCACGTGTATTTTTTAACAACACTATTCAATAAATGACTTAGAAAACACCAAAACAATGGTATAGTATAAGATAAGTGTTATCTACATGTAAAGGGTAGGAGTACAGGGAAGATGACCGGTTCCTTTTGTTTTAAAAACTACCTGAGGTGGCTCATGATCCCCTTCCGACGTAAACGTATTTTCAATTATTATTATCTTGCGTCTTACCTACAAGTTAAATATTGAATTGAAGGAAAAGAGTTATTTAGTACTAGCAGCCGCCCGCGACTTCGTCTGCGTAGATTTTAGATGGTAACAAAGATATAAATGAGGTTTATTTGTTTCTGTCAGTGGTCTGATGCTATTAATCTTTTGTGAAAATTACTCGAATGAGAAACTTAATGTTCGCCATCTTGGATTTGAAAATGGATGTAATCTTCGGAATTGGCACCCCGAGGAACCACAAAGATGACCCCATATCGATTTTGAAGAAAAATAAATATCCGCCACCTTGGATTTGAAAATGCATATCATTTTCGTAATTGGCACCCCGAGGAACCTCGACGATGACACCCATATCGATTTTTAAGAAAAATAAATATCCGCCGTCTTGGATTTGAAAATGCATATCATTTTCGTAATCGGCACCCCGAGGAACCTCGACGTTGACACCCATATCGATTTTTAAGAAAAATCCTCTGGGATTTGAAAATGGATGTCATTATCGTAATCATCACCCCGAGGACCCTCGAAGATGACACCCATGTCGATTTTTAAGAAAAATAATTGTCTGCCATCTTGGATTTGCAAATGCATGTCATTTTCGTAATCGACACCCCGAGGAACCTCGAAGATTACACCTATATCGATTTTTACGAAAAGTAAAGATTTGCTCCCCGCACAAACCTGGAACCCCTTTTTACTCCATTAGGGGAACAATTTAGAAAAACGCTGGAACACGTTTTGTTGTATTTAAACAGAGAGTCTATATACGAAGTTTCAAATCTCCAACTTCAAAAAAGAATTGCTCCCCTTACAAACTTGGAATCCCCTTTTCACCCCTTTAGAGGAGCAATTTCAAAAAACGCTGAAATATGTTTTGTTGTATTTGAACAGAAAGTCTATATACGAAGTTTTAAATCTCTCACTTCAAAAAAGATTTGCTCCTTTACAAACTTGGAACCCTCTTTTCACCCCTTTATGGGCTTACTGTGGGCTTTGTGGGCTTTGTGTGCTTCTTGAGCTTACTGTGGGGCTAGTTCGATTTGTGCAAGATTGTCCTCTAATCTTTATTTATTTATTTTTTTATTATGGGAGCAATTTTGAAAAACGCTGAAATACGTTTTGTTGTATTTAAACATAGGGTCTATTTACGAAGTGTCAAATCTCTAACTTCAAAAAAGAATTGCTCCCCTTACGGACTTGGAACCCCCTTTTCACCCTTTTAGAGGAGCAATTTCAAAAAACGCTGAAATATGTTTTGTTTTATTTAAACATAGAGTCTATATACGAAGTTTTAAATCTCTCACTTCAAAAAAGAGTTGCTCCTCATACAAACTTTGCACCCCTATTTTACCCTCTTAGGGTTAGAATTGTGCAAAACGGTGAAAACACTTTTTTTGGATTTTTGGACTTAAGTTCGTAACCTTTTTACGAATTTTTAAGTCTTCAGCTCAAAACGAAAATTTTCTCCCATACAAACTTTGCACCCCTATTTGATCCCCTTAGGGGTGGAATATCCAAAAATCCCGTCTTGTCCCTTGCATACGTCATAAAAGTTAGCTCTGGACCAAATTTGAAGTTTCTAGTTCCAGTACTTTGGGCTGTGCGTTGATGAGTGAGTGAGTCAGTCAGTCAGTCAGGACAAAGGCATTTATATATATAGATTTCACATTTCAATACGAAGTAATTCATAAATAACATACTTAACTATTTAAGTACTTATTTTATTTTCTTTGAATTTGATTAAGTTGTTAGATTTATGGACATTATTACACTGCTAATTGTTCTATAATAAAAACATGAAATTAACTTGAGAACGATTTCGAGAATCTTCTCGGGAATAAACCGAATTCCTCGCTTTTAATGTGCATAACAATGAGTCGAAAGCAACGTATGTAAGCCAAAAACTATATATATCATATAAAAGATTATTCGTGATTTTAAATAATAATATTCCAATTTATTAGTGCTTTTCCTCAAAAATTCTATCCTGATTTTTTCTCCGAGAAAGTTCTCAATGAGAATGATCCCGAGAACTTTCTCGGAAACTTCTCGAGAGTGAAGAGAATTTAGGCTTTAGAATCGTCTGTCTAGAAAAAAGGCTTCAGAATGTTTATCAATCTGCTAAAGCAAGAAATTAATAAAAGATAAATATCTATATTGTTCTGACTTCATGTACTTTCTCAGAAATTTCCGTTCAAGAGAAGTTTCTCGAGAATTATTGAGAATTCTCACGGAAGCGAATTCTCGAGAGCGAGAATGTTCTCCTCGGCCCATCACTATTGACACCAAATAAGAAAATCGATAATTTCGAATTTTCTCGAAAAAGTATGGCGAAAAAAGTAACTCAATAGAATAAATAATTATTGGTCTTCAAAGATTTAAGAGGGGGCATATTCTGTCCCTTTTTCCGCAAAACGCACGTTTGTAGTTTTTTTTTAACCTGACTGTTGCTTTATAGGCCCAATAAAGCGATAGGAGTGCGCGGTTGGAGAGTAGCCTGGGGAAAATCCAGGGGAAAACCTCCGGCACGACCACGCGTGTGGTTTGGAATACTCTAAGAGTTTGCGCTCCAGTGAGATTGGTTGAGCGGTTTCAACCGAATCTGAGGTGTGAGTGGAATCGAGCTACTGCGAGTTTTGTCGCTGGTTCACTAACCTAGCCTAGCTGAGAAGAGTCCAGCAAGGAACTCAGCTAGGCCCGACCTGGGTCGGACTGACTACCCGGTGTGCGGCGGTACCGGGACGAATAGGTACTATATGTGTCACTGTTGTCGGGATCGCGCGGTGGACGTCCCCGCCCGCGGGAATGCCTAAGTGTACGCGTCGTGTCAGAGTTGGACGCCGTAAGCGCAGCGTTCCATCGTTCGATAGACGCTGTGATTGCGTCGTCCGGGTCCGTAAGTGTGTGCCTAGGACGCCGGACCGTGCGGCTCCTAATCAGTGATCGCCGAGTAACGACAGAGGGGGGAGGGATGGGAACGTAGTCGACAGCCTTCCTAACTAACGGATTCCTATGATGGGGAGCGTTGTCAAAATAACGTCTGGCAGTCTGCTTAAAGAAACCATACATAGTGCTCCCCATGTCGTGAGGCAGACTGAGGTCAGACTGGTACCACGGAGCACGAATGATTCTGAATGACCTGAAGCGGCTTGAGCGATGTCATAAGCACGTGAGCAAAAGCTACACTTGCATAAGACATGATTGGACGAACACAAGTTTTGTAGTGTCAGCTTATTTCTAAGTGACATTTTACTAAACTTGTTAATCATCGGCCCAAGCCTTCCTAGCACGAACAACGCACGGTTGCGTACCCTACTGATGTGGCTACGGAAAGTCAGTTTTCTGTCGAGGGTCTATTTGACTTCGTTGGCCCAGGGGATGGGCCGGTCAAACATCTGGATCGGAGCCACACGCCTTTCCGTGCTAACGCGGTCAGACGGGTGGAAGACTATGGCAGTGCTTTTTTCCGGATTGACTTCGATACGCCAAAGATTAAACCAACGACCTAGGTCAGTGATTGCCTCCTGGAGGTATCGCCGGAAAAAAGTATACTTACAATGAGTCGTAAAGAGCGCGGTATCGTCCGCGAACAACCCCAGTTGCACTTTAGGGTGCCTGGGAATGTCGTTCGTGAATAACGAATAAAGAGTGGGAGAGAGCACGGAGCCTTGCGGGACTCCGGCCCGGATGGGGTGTGGGTCCGAGTACGTTCCCTCCAGTCTGTATCGAAAGCTTCGATCCCTGAGAAAATCTCGTATGGTGAGTACGAGTCTGTCAGGCATACCGAGATGATATAACTTGTATATCAGCCCGTAATGCCAGACCTTGCCGAATGCTTTCGCCACGTCGAGTAAGATTGCACCGGTCCTGAGCCCTTGGAATCGAGAAAAACCGTCCAGAACGTGCTCCGTGACGCGGTGCACCTGTTGGACGCACGAGTGCGCGGATCTAGCCGACCTGCTCGTCCATGATGACGTTATTCTCAGCCGTAAATCTGAGAATCCTAGTGATAAGGATCCGCTCATATAGCTTTCCTAGCTAAGGCCTCTTATAGGCCGATGAGCTAAGTTAACTCATCGGCCTATAAGAGGCAGGCGAAGTCCTGGGTTTACCGGGCTTCGCTATCCATATGACCGCTGCACCTTTCCACGCGGCTGGAAAGTGAGCATTGGTCAGCGCGGCATTGAAGATGCCGACCAAAATGAGGAGGAGGGTTTCAGGGAGAAGTCTCAGGATACGATTGGATACACCATCCGCACCCGGAGCCTTCCTAACACGAAGACGCCTGACTAAGTCACTGACTTCCTTAACCGACACCGGTAAAATGGGTGAAGTTACGGGGAGACGCGATCTCCTGTCCACCTCGGAATCGACCCATCTAATATGGGCTTCGTCGGTGTGTAGGAGACTAGGCGAACATTGGGACTCTAAGCTACTCGCAAGGCATTCGGCTTTCTCACTGTCCTCGAAAGCAGGGGTAGGGTGATCCGGACGATCCAAGGGGGGTATGGTCCAACAGGCATCTGATTTGAGAGATCTCGCTAGTTTCCAGTAAGCGAGATGACTAGGAGCGATCTCACCCATCAGATCCCTGAACGAGTTGTCCCGAAATTCGGCAATTCTCTGTTTGGACTCGTTACACAAGTCCCTCAGGATTTGACGGTTTTCAGCAGAAGAGTGGTTGGAGTAAGTCCTGATTGCACGATTTTTCTAGTCACTAACTCCTTCAATTCCCTAGGCAGAGGTCGGTTTTGGATATTCTCCGCCGACACCTCCCTTGAGGCCTCACTTCGAACAGTGTTGAGATAGTTGGTGAAAGAATCGATCTCTTGGTCGGTCTGTTCAGTAGTAGTTATGCAGTCAGGGATGTCTCCAAGCAGGGGAGGATCTGTCTTTAAGAGACCTGATTGTACCTTATTCCAGTCCACGAGTGTTCTGGTGTTTGTATTGGAACGATCGTCATTTACTATGGCGCTCGAGGTCAGTGACGGCACTAAACTGCGCGCTTTCTCTCTATAACCAGCAAAATTAAAGCGGTTATAGCCCATGACGTATTATATGTATTCATTATTCATTGGTTATAGCTTCGTTGTTTTTTGAGATATTGGAATAGGATTTTCACCATTTGGCATATTTATTTGCCTTGTTTCTTTTGGAGTAGTCTTATGGACTAATCAAATTTTGACTCAACATCCCTATTAGGACTTCCAGTGGAAGCCTTCCATTACTGGTACCGGCTTTTATGAAAATCCCGGCATTTCCCGGCAAAATGCATTCTCTAGTCACAAAATACACACCTTATTAACGCTATTACTCTGAACAATGCTTACATAATAAATAAAGTTAGATTTTTCTTCCAAGTTTCTTTTCAGGTATGAACGTTATGTTTGTACCTCAAAAATATTTTTTAAGATCACTTTTTTGTCCGTGTAATCCTTAAACCTTGGCAATTATAATATGTCTAGTTGGGGTTACCTCCATGCTCTGGAACTGCGCGGCGAGCTTGGAACAGGAGAGCTTGAACTGCTTGACGATGTTGGAGACCTTCTCGAAGCGGTGCGCGTCACGGTGCGGCCGCCGCTGGCAGTGCGACACCACCAGGAACGTGGCGCGCTCAAACAGCAGCACCTCAACACAACCACGATTAGGACTCGGCCACGACTTCCAGCGCCGGCAGCGGCAGCGGTGCGCCACACGCGGTCGCGAGAGCCCGCCCTCCGGCACGCACAGTCACACACATTATTATGTCATACCGCAGCAGCTGCTGCCTTTGCTTAGTCGTGGCCGAGCCTATATATATTTTATTTGGTTCAAAGATAGCAGCCGACGAGTACATCTAAAAATACGCTGACTCATTTTTTATGTCTACTAGGGCAAGTTTGATATCATTTTCGTATAAAATGAATACGATGAAATCATTTTTGATCATATTTTTCACTATTTTGGAACAATTTTCTCAAAAAATCGCAAAATTATTAATTTATCATTTTTTTGTTCTTGATTCTGCGCTCTGATATTGGACGTACAAAGTTAACTGAAGTTATGGAATAAATACTAAAAGAAAGCTGGTTTTGTGTAGATTCTAAATATATAAATATCATATAGGTTTGATTAAAAAATTATGGCAGAAAAAAATATCATAGGTCGCAAGACGGCTGCGCGGGCGGGTCGGCGAGTACCTAATACGTTACCAACTATGTACTGCGTAAAGTCACGGAATTCAAAGGTTTCTTCAGTTTTAGAGTTGAAATAAATAGTAACGAATCTTCCCATACTATACCTATGTGTCTACCTAATAACAATTATTGTTCTTCTAAGTAGTTTTGCAAAAATATCAGGTTTTACAAACGCTGTGATAAAATTTACAATGTAATCTTTAGTTAATTTATTTTTCACACCTGCTATTCAGAAAAGAGTTATTGTTGCCCTCGAATGAGGGATCAAAGATGTATTTTTCTTCCCTCATTTGAGGGCAACAATGACTCTTTTCCTCATTGAAGGTGTGAAAACCAGTATGTGACACTCTGTAGTAAAATCATTTGTAAGATATTTCATGTTTTTAGCAGCGGGCCTCATAGACGGTGTGAAAAGCAGTATGTGTCACGCGGTAGCAAAATTATTTCCGTCTTGGGCGTAAACACTTGAATCCTTCGCTACGCTCAAGATTCTACTTTAGAATCCCTCGCTACGCTCAGGATTCTATTGTAGAATCTTTCGCTTCACTCAGAATTCAATATACCGCCCTCGCCGTAAATATATCATTTTGCTCCCTTGAGACACAATCTACTATTGGTAGGTAGGTAGGTTGTAAATTGAATCGTAAATATTGCTCGCGCTCTTTCGCCCGCGTTACGTGCCGCTTGTTGGGGCTGCAGGATCTTCTTTTTAAGTAAATAAAACTTATTTTATGAAAACATGGGGTTTTAATTATTGTTTCTTCAGTTAAATTACATGATGACGCTTTTAATAGTTTAAATAATACAAATTCAGAGGCCGAAGAAGAGAGTGCAACTTAATGAGGTATACTGGTCCTGGTTTGGAAAAAAATCACCATCATCCTCTAAGCGTTATCTCATCCCAGTAGGTGCAGTTGCATCCTGAAGGAAGCCCGGGGTCCGCTCCATAATCCCAAAATGGGGCGTCGGTGCTTTTTTATTCATTATTATTATTATTACTTAAAAAATGTCCACTGCATTATAATAAAAATGAGATATCTATTGGCCAGGAAGCAAAGATGAGGCTTATTCACATTGACTTTCTATATATGTTTACCAATAACTGTGTTAGTTGTAGACTGATTCCGAGTTTCTTTTTTATTCGAAGGGGGCTAACACCATGATGTTTTGATATAAATTTAGTGAAGATCTGATAATGGGATCCATTACAAAATGAACACTCTTTAATTTACAAAGGCATCTCCGCGGCATTTGGGTGCTAATATTTTTTTACATCGTGGACTAATATCGTTTTTAGGGTTCCGTAGTAAACAAGGAACCCTTATAGTTTCGCCATGTCCGTCCGTCCGTCCCCCGCTTTTCTCAGTAACCGTTAGTACTAGAAAGCTGTAATTTGGCATGAGTATACATTATATCAATGACGCCGACAAAACGGTAGAATAAAATCAAAATAAATATTTTTTTAGGGTACCTCCCCTACATGTAAAGTGGTGGTGTAATTTTTTTTTCTTCCTAACCCCTACGTGTCGGGTACCGATGGATAGCTCTTTAAATATTATAAGGTTTCTAAAAGCATTTCTTGATTCAAGAATCGGTTGGCGTGATATTAAGCTTTCAAGTGATAATTTTTGCTATGGTTAAGTGTCCCCCCCCTGCCAGCTAAACGGTGGCTACTAGGCATGTAAAAAAAATCATGGTAGTAGTATATACGATGAATTTAAAAGGAAAACTATGACAGCTAAGTAGACATTACCGTAAAGGGCAAAAATATGTTTACAACATAACAAATCAAAAAAGTACATCATCAGTACTAAGATCAGTAAAAACCCTTCTACGGGTCCGTAAGTCCGCATATGGCCGGTGACGTGATGGACGGGCAACTACGGAATCCTACACTGTGCGTGGCCCGACACGCACTTGGCCGTTTTTTTTTACTATTATTAATAAGACTATACTTCTAAGGTAATCCCATATAATTTTGGTCAGGATCAGATAAAGTTAGTACTAATAAATTTTTAATTTAGTAGTTACCTAAACTAATCAACAGATGCCAAGTTTGTACTATTGTTTGTCGTGACATATCTCTAGAAGTAATGAAGAGATTTTTAAAATTCTTTTTGTGATAGAAATATACATTAGTGCTTAATAACATAAGCTAATTTTTTTTGTAAATCGATTACCCGTACGAAGCAGGGCGCCTCTCTAAAATTTAATAAGTTTATATGTGAAATTTTATGACATTTTATATTTATTTCATCTTTTTTTAAATATTTTAAGGCGTGAATTGGCATGAAATATATTTTTATTGTGTTAATAAACCCACCCCTACCATTCCAAGATCACAATGTAGTATTTTATAATTATTTGATTTTTGGTCTTATCTATAATTTTTTTTAATACTTCCACCATAGGAATATTTTTGTTATATTTTTTTACATATATAAGATTAACAAGGCTTTCTTAAGAACTATTTTTTTTTCAATAATGCAGGTGTTTTTTTAAGATATGTTCATTTTCTATTTTCAATATGATCGTAAAATTACCGTACCTAAGGACCTATCCTGCCAAAGGAAATCTTTTGTTCACGAAACGCCGTATAATTTATCGTACCGACGCCACTATTAGATTAACACCACATTTTGATAAATGTTATTTTGAGTATTGTATTATTTCAAATTGATATAGTATGGCCTTTACGCCTATTTGCAGAAGAAATGTTTTGATTTTGATAAAAAGGTAGTTAGTAAGTTACGAGTACAGTACTTTGCTACTATATTTTATCCTGTGGCTCCACTCGCATTCTTAATAACAAAAGGCGGATGGAGCCGCACAGGCAGCGGGCAATAAATAATAATTTCCTTTATGTGATTATTAATTAATAAAAACATGTTACAACAAATTATATTATCGTTTACAGAAATTATGTAATTACTTTTATGTTTACATTAAATTGGAACTAATTACAACAAAATAATTTGTTACTATAATGAAATTATGATTTATGACCAATTGGAAGATATTAAAAGCAATTTATGCTTGAAATTTGTTGGTAATTTAGTATTTTTGGGTAGATAATGAATTATTTGTCAGTGCATCACTTTCATATGATTACAAACTATGTTATATTGATATGAAAATAGGAGAATGTTAGGCGCTTCATTAGTATTTTTGGTGTAGTAATTAAAAGTAACAATATGAGTAAAATAGCTGCAACATGCAATACTATTAGGTATAAGACTTTTGATGACCAATAATTAGTAAGTAATTACTACTTATGGAGGATCAACCTTACTTTTTAAGTATTTACTGACATCAAAAGGAAAATTACTAGCAATATGTTCCCAAATATTGGTATGAAATTGGGGCTCTTAATTTAAAAAAACAAAACCGCTCATAACTATTTAGGCACTCGTAATTTTTTTCCATACAATTATATATAAAATCGACTTTCTGAATTATACCGCTAAGTCACAGTGGAGTAACAGTTTTTTGTGCAGTTAACTTTTTTAATTTAGCCAACATATCGAGCTAAGAAATTATGTACATAATGTACATCAACTATTTACCAAATAGCAAGCATTAAAAAATCCATAAATCTTTTATCAGTACAAAATCATTTTATTTTGTATGAACTAGCACATAAGGGTTTTTTTACCATTGCATAAAGTAAACTTGAAATTTTAAAAGGATGTCTTAGGCAACAATTTGATGATCAGTATATTACCCAAATAAAAAATTCAATCCAACATCTAAAAGAGCCAATTGCCTTTAATTTTTTTTAGTCATCTTCGTAATTCGTATACAATGTATGGTGAAAATTGTGGGTACCTAAATACTTTTGAGCAGTACTGTGTGTAATGTATGTTCACAACAAACCATGTTTATTAGTCACGAATCGGAATGTTGGCACTTATATTTAGATTAGATATGTCAAAATATACTTACTTCGTCAGCATCCACTATTGACGCAAATTGTTTCAATGATGATTCTAAAGCTTTAACATTAGGGATTAGTTTATACACTATGCTGGACCAAGCCCTGAAACAAATATTTATAATATGATTACTATATATCTTGGAGTAAACCTTTTCAGTAAAGGAATTATGATTTATGTATGTACAACTTAGGGTTTACTATGAAAAAATGGTAATAGTAACTTACTTATATAATGTTTCATCCCATATACTTGTCCGAAAACAAGTGCATTCCAAGGGTTTTGACGCTCGCTTAAGATCCTCTTCTCTGTCCTTGAAGATTTCCTCCCGAGTGTCTTCTGTAATCAAGTCCATTTTATGCACCAGACAGAATATCCGGGCTTCAGGCGAATTCTGAAAAATTTATTTACAAAATATGAGAAGCTATTAAATGGTGCACAGAAGAAATTACTACTATTTTACATTTTAAAGTCAAATATATGTGAAAATCAACATAACCCTAAACTGGTTACTAATAGGAATATGCTAGAATATTTTAGAAGATGTTTAGAGGCCGAACAGTTTTTACCATAGTAATGTAAACTCACCTGAAGTATAGCTTCCAAGCAGGACTGGTAGTAGTGCATGTCTTTTTCCATTTCTCTACTTTCCACATCAAACACATATATAAGCACTTCAACATTTCTGAAGATATTGTCCCTTTGTGAAGCAAAATAGTTTTCCATGAAGGCTTCCTGGCCGCCGCAGTCCCATAGGTTGAGCACCAGGTTACCCAGGAAGCGCACGTGCGAGTGCTCCACGTCGACTGTAACATGGATCATACTCATCATCATCACGCTCAACAACATCCTTCCAATAAATCTCAGCAATGTGCGTGCTACTCACTCGTGGCGCCCAGACGTCTTGTGTCCCTCGCTATGTAGTTGGCGAAAATTATAGACCTCATACTGGTCTTCCCTGAACCACTTTTACCCATTAACAGTACCTTAAAATATTACATAAAGAATATCACTAGACGATTAGGACCAATATAACTGACGAGATAATACGAGGTAAAAAATTAAGTCCCGAATAACTTAGAAACGTAAAACGTACCTTTTTCTTCATGTTGACAAAGTTTGAACAACGAATAAGGGCTTCAACTTTAGACACTTGTTGTTTAAAATCTGCAATACGATGTAATGCACCTTAATCAAAGTAGTAATAAGCTTATAAAACTATTTCAAATACCTATAGTGGGATTAATGAAATACCTTAACCAATTAATTTAAAACTACGTAAAAATTAACAAATAACAGTAGGCGTAAAAACACTGTTCGACAGTTTAGCATAGTGTAGACCACAAAACTTTCTTTTTTATTCCTCGATCATAGACAAGCTGACTGGCAAAAAAGATTAAAGAGGCCCGGTAACGATCAATGTCAGCCCTCAATACTACATACCTGTCAATGAATATTTCTCGTTGCCGTCGCATTTGAAGCCATTGTTCATTAACGTGCTTGAAGAACATTGATACTAGTTTTGATGGATGAAATTTGTCAGGTGCGTAAAAAGAGGATTATATATATATAGAAGGAGTACTAGCGAATCACCAAGAGGGACGGGACTTATGATAGACTGACTAAATTAAGATGTATTTGTATACTAATATGGATGTGGCACAATTCTGACTACTCATAATTAGTCGTGCTGCATATACATTGGCGCCAAGTTTAAATTAAGCCAATAGGCTTGAATTATTGACGACGTTTCGGTTGCTACGGCTACACACATCGCGATAACGCGAATATTCGCATTATCGCGATGTGTGTAGCCGAATATTCGCGAATACTTCGGCACTTCGCCCGAAGCCGCAGACCCTTCGCCCCGCTGTCGGTAAATTTGCGCACATCAAAGGCTTTTATCGCGATGAACTTCGCTTGCGCGGCCACACTTCCAGGGCTGCCAGATTGTATAATTGGATATAGCACGACCCAAGTAATAAGGCGTGTGGATTAAGCAATAATAGTCCCTCAGTCAACTACTTAAGAGCTTTGACGCGCGCCATATTAATTGTGTTCTCCTGTACAAAACGTGTATAATTAGGTGTCAGATTGTATCCTTTTTGTTGTATCCTGGATCCTCATGTATAATTGGATACATAAAACCTAATTTCATAATGTAAGTTAATACTCTATGATTCTACACGTACAATTCGGACGCATCGCTACGTTGAGTGACGTCGTGGGCTAGGTACTCTACTATGAAAATAAGTCGAAAGTCGAAACACGCGATATAACTATCCTCTCTATCTCTGTCGCTTGAATATGCAAAAGTGCGACAGAAAAGGAGATATGGCGAGTTTCGACTTTCGATTTTTGTTTAAGGCCGCTAATTGCTACGGTTGTCATACTTGTCATTGTTGGGTTTTGGATTTGGCGCCAATCGACTTCTTTTTCTTTTCGTTCCGAACAGGCAAATAAGTTATCGCGTTATATGCATACTCAATAAATAAATCAATCATGTAGGTAAGTTTACGCCATTAACAATCAATATTGTGTTTGTAAAGGATTTTTATGCAGTGTATGTATCCTGACACGCAATTTTGTATAATTTCAGAGTCACGACTGAATAATTTAAAAATATCAGCTGGCAGCCCTGCACCAGTGTTGCCAGATACCCCGCTTTTCCGCTTTTTCCCCCACGTTTTTGCCACCGTCCCCGCCATCCGCGTTAAGCCAACGCGGATCCGCTTTATTGAAATGTTAGTATTTGCTCAGTAAAAAAAAACGGTAAATTCAAAATATCGAACGATTAGAACTAGATAGAATGACTACAAGTAACATTTATAACTTCTGTGATAGTGCATGTGACGCCGTAGAGCCTTTTTTTTCATTTGAGCATAAAAATAAAGAAAATTATTAACAATTAATTCCTTTTGTCCTGGTGTGCCTAAGACGTTTTTTACCTATATCGATACACTGCCTAAGTCGCTTTTAGTCTAAAACTCTAATTTCCTAATAATCATTATGCCCTCATATCTGTTGTACCGATTTGCATTAGGACTAAAACTGGTTTAGCTATTATCGCTTTAGGTCTGAAACGCGTTTGGTCAACCTATACATTAGACTCAAGCCTAAAAAGCATTAGGACTAAAACTGTTTGAGCTAAATCGCTATGGGTCTCAAACACATTAGACCTACTATAGGATTGAGACTAATAGGCAGTAGGTCTATAGAGTCTGATGCCTATTATGCCCTATGCCTAAAACGCGTTAGGTCTAATAATTTTTTCTTTTTCCATGATGTCGTCGGATAACAAATTCCCTATGAAATAAAATGACATTTACTTGGCAGTTGAATTGTGTTTTAGAATCACTTCAAATTTAAGTGGCCAGCAAAAGATAAAAAAGATAATGAGTTTGTACTCGTAACGATAACGAACTCCTTTATAATTTTGCAGTTTAGGCAAAACGCGAAAATGCCAGTTTGAGAGTTAGACAAGTCATCATAATGGTCAAAAAGCGAATTAGTCAACAAGCTTAATAGTCTTAACGCCACTGAAAATTGAAGTTTAGGCAAAACGCGACTTAGTCATAAAACGTTTAAGTCATTCGTCGAAACAGGCAGTCAACCAATTAGACAAAAAGCGAAATAGACAGCAAACAACATAGTCTTAATGCCACTGAAGATTGAAGTTTAGGCAAAACGCGACTTAGTCATAAAACGTCTTAGGCACACCCGGACAAAAGGCAATTCTTCTTTCTAGTTCTCCGTTGGTGCACTCTGTGAATGATATTTGTTTTCCTAGATACGTATATTCTTGAACATATTCCAATAGTTAGGGAGGCGAATAGGGGAATTTTCGGTAATACTCCAGCGTGGCAGTTTAAGATATGAGAGATACCTTAGACCTAATAGAACAACCTTGTAGAGTATTTAGCTCTATATGTAGTGACGCGCGCCTAGGATAGACGATCAGATTAGTAAAAAAAAATCGATAGTCTGAAATACTCGAGCGCGTCAGATTAAGATATTGGGGGTTGATTTTAGTGTTTTAAGACTAAATTTAACTAATCTGACGATAAGTCCTTGACGCCGCCGAGTTATAGGGTCGCGAACTTGTAAAAAAAAAACGTTAATCCGGCATTCTCGAGCGCGATTTTTTTATTTTTTATTTTGAAGAATATAATGTAAAACTTACTAAAAATACAAAATCTGCCGGTTTCCGCATGACCGGAAGTGTGGAGAAGCCATTTCGTCTTCCGAAAAACGCGTCGCGGCATATAAGTCGCGAATACAAATACAAATACAAACATTTATTCTGCAAATAGGCCACAAGGGCACTTTTACATGTCAAAATATTAATTTACAATTTCAGAAAGTCCGACTATAATAAGTAATACATTTTTCATGTCAAAATATTAATTTACAGTTCAAGAAGGAATAATAATTTCAAGATTACAATTATAACAAAATTAATGTCATACAGTGAAGAGAAATTTGCAAAGTTATCTATTACAAATATTACAACATCAGTAAAGTTAGAGATGTATAAGGTCTCAAGATTAAACAAGGAGTATAATGAAATTAATATAATATCCCAGAGATGTACATGGTCTCTGAGCGTCAAAATTAAAATTAATTTAATATTGTTAGAGATGTATATGGTCTCTAAGTCACTAATAATAAAAACGAATCCACAACAGGATGATGTCTCTCGTCAATCCCCTATAAAAAGACACTAGTATTAACGTAGTCACTATGTCCTAGCAAGCATGAACAGACCGGACTCCACAAACAGCACCCGATCACGAGTATGACGCGTATGATACATTTTATAAAAAAAGTTTAAATAAACAAAAAAGGTAATTTTATTTTACACAAAAAAGGTCTGTTTACATTTTTGTCCAAAGTTAAAACTTTTTGACTTGAAGCATCATAAAAACTCAAACTCCCGGTTTTTTGAGTATATCTCGAAAACTGAGGGTGTTAAAAAAATTGATATGAAATAACGATGATTAAATTATGTGACTTTTATTATATCTCAATTTTTTTTTTCTAAAGCTTCTCGACAATTTTCGTGGACTCGGAAAAAGTTACGCGTATCTGTATACAAAAGTATTATTAACATGTACAGTTTCATGTATTTATTATTATTCAATAGCCTGTTGATCCTCAAATTGTTTTTTGGACGTGTCGTAAGCAAAACGAAGTGAAGAATTGAAGCAAAAAAGAGGAATTTGCCATAAATATGTAATACAGACTGAGCGCTTCGCGGAAATATGCCGTCCTACCAGTATTTTTCCTTTATTTCGCAACATTCATGGTGGGGAAAGAAGCGGTAGAAGGAAATTTTCGGTACACCCTAATATATATATGTTTTTATGGTCCCCTACCGTAGACCTATGTGTCCTCAGTATGACGCCGATTGAAGAGAGAAAAAAGACCCGAATTGTGGATGAGGAGCCACAATATGAAAGTTCCAGTGAAGAAGAAGAAGATGAATTGTATTGAGCAAAAATGTAAAGGTCATACATAACAATACAATTATAATACAATTTTTATATCATTTAATTTTTATATACAATTCGTACTACATTTCATCTACATTTACGTTGGTTGTATCTATCGCTTTATTGTCATTCTTAAATTCCCCGTTTTATCAAGGAGAAAGAAAGGAAAAAAAAGAAACCAAAAAACCTTTTTCGGTCAGATTAAGAGAACCCACCAACATTTTTGTCAGATTAAGAAAATATGCTTTCAGGATACCGAGATAAACGTCCCCTATGAAAATCTGACGCGCTCGAGTATTTCAAAAAAACTTATTTTTTTTGCATTTTCAAAAATTCATCGTAACTTATCGTCACGCCGAAATCGTCAGTTTTTTTAAAGGGAGCTTCCTTGGGGCCTACTTAACACCCCTTCCGAAAATCTGACGCGCTCGAGTAAATTTTTTTTTTTTGCATTTTTGACTGCTTTATATTCCTACCCCCACCATGCAAACCGGCAGATTAGTATACCGTTGTTATCAGAGGCACTTGGGGCATACGTAGTATGAATATCTGACGCGCTCGAGAATGCCCAAGTAACTGTTTTTTTTAACGTTTTTGAAAAACCGTACACGCCAAACCCACCGCTAAAATGGTTTTTACCATACGAGCTTTTCTTTTCGAAATTACTTTATCTTTCGATTTTGATAGGTCTCGACGGCGCCGTTGAATTACGCCATTTAGCTACCTCGCCTCCCTAACCACAATGGTGTATTGTATTGGATAGTAATTTCCTTTGAGTTGGTCATAACCTTTGTTTTTTCTAGGTCCATTTCTAAACCTATTTGTTGACTGTGTTTTCTAGTTCTTGTAGAAGCCTTGAGCTCAGTTGCGCTATGTGACAATATTACAAGGTCATCAGCAAATCTGAGATTTGATAAGTATTTACAATTAATTTTGATGCCCTTTCTTCTTTCTTTCCCGTTCAGCTTTTCGAAACTTTCTTCAAGAACAGCTAGAACAACTTTGGTGACATCGAGTCTCCCTGCCGCACTATTATTTTAATCGGGATCCGTCCGCCTGTTTCTACCCTAGCTGTACTTTTTTCGTATATCTGCTTTATGATTTGTATCTAGTCATTTGGGATGTCTTGCCTGCCATACAGATAAGTGGGTTATTGAGTCAAAAGCTTTTTTAAAGTCTACAAATCCTATATAAAGTGGTAACTGGTACTCATTCTGATTTTCAATTATTTGACTTAAGGTCTGAAGGAGGTCTGTTGTGAAGAATCCCTTCATAAATACAGCTTGTCCAGTTGGCTGCTTCTTCTCTAATAAGGGTTACACCGGGTGTAACCCTTATTAGAGAAGAAGTATAGTAATGTCATTGAAAAAATCTTGTAGATATTTGACATCAGGCTAATTGGTCGGTAATTGGATAGGTCATAAGGGCTTTCTTGTATAATAAAGATATATGTGCCTCTGTCCATTGGACAGGTATTTCTTTTTCGTCCAAAACTTTATTAAATAAACTTGTTAGTGGTTCCGCTATTACTGGTTTCATCATTTTGATGGTTTCATTTTTGATGTTGTCTGGTGTTAGTTTTGATTTGTTTTTCTCGAGTCTATCCATTGAATTTTGTATCCTCTTCCCTTATGCGCCTTAGGGGAAAGGGGTAAAAACAAGGTTCGCTGTTTGTACGGGGAGCAAAACTTTTTGTACGGCGAGATTTGAAACAACAAAACATATTTCAGTATTTTTAAATTACTTCCCTAAAGGGGCAAAAAGGGTGTTCCAAGTTTGTTCGGGAAGTAAATCCTTTCCAGAGTGAGAGATCGGTTTTATTGTTTATTAAAAAAAATATTTATTTAATAAGCAACTTTACGATAGGATGCATCGTATTTAACACGAGTATATAAGCGAGAAACCGAATACAGTCCTAAAATTTCGAAGTTTTATAGCTCCATCCATACACACAATAAAACAACTTCTACACCACTCCAGTCTACATACTTGCGTATAGGTACATATCGGATATTTACTTTCATACTGATAGTAATAAAAAACGTAAAAAGGTAATTTAAAACATTTAAGTACAGTAAATGTATTTTTATTATTTTATCAACTCTTTAAAGTACTCTGACGTGATTTCTTTACATGAATTATAATGGTATTATAGTGAATAGAATATAGAAAACTTACTTTTTGATGACACATCAGAACCTTGGCCTAGCTAGACAATGTAAAAACATTCAAGTTTTCCATGGAGGACGCAATTAATGCAAACAGAACAACAAGTTTACACACGAAAGTTAGCAAATAAGTAGGGCAATTAGGTAATAATTCCCCTTCCCTCCGGACCTCTGAGGAGTTCAGACGTGTATAAATAACCTGCACTAACTTGTGTTAATTTTTAAAATTAATATTATAATAAATACACACTTTTAATAAACGCCTACTACCAGGAACGCAGAAACACCAGGAGCTTCCATATACGCACCGCAGCTCGCTCGGTGTGTGCGTGCAGCTATCGACATCGCTGTGTGAGTGAGTACGCCATTCATTACCTCGTATTACTATTACTGCTCCTTGGTCGCTCTGGGCGCCTAGTATCTGCGTTGACTCAAACGATGCCACTCAAACGCACGCCCACAGACCATCAATTTAACTAGACGTCGCCTGTGTACGTATTTCGCGTGCCAAAACGTAGTCAAAACGTCAAACTTCTACGCAGTCTGGATCATTCCGCCTTGAACGGTCATTGCCGCGAGACGTCAACCGAAATACGTAAAAATGACTCGTTGTTCAGTATTGAGTTGTAGAAACTGTTCAGAAAATGCTGACCCAAATAATGGACATGTTTCCTACCACAAGTAAGTAAATTCCTTCTAAAATTATGTTTAATTCCATTTTAAAATCATTTATTTTAGATTTGTCGTGGTTGTAATACGAAAAATAGTCTATTTGCGACAGATGTACAATTACTTCATGTTCATGATACATTACCTACTTTAGTAACAAAGTTGTAGGGCCTGCCTATATTAAACGCGCAATGAAAATAAAACGATCGATCTTTAGCTTGTGTCGCTCGGCTTCTTGGTAAGGGGAAATTCTCATTCATCTGTCCAATGAAGCGAATAGTGATGTTCACCTTTCGATTCGTCACAGTTCTTATCGATTGTTGACATCGAGGTATGGTAATGTTCACTTGGGTATTTTGTGACACATTATAATTATAAATTACATGTTTCCAAGTAATCCATACATAAAAGAGAAATGGATGGAAGCAACCGGGCAAAAAAACTGGTTTCCAACAAAACATAGTACAATTTGCTCCATACATTTCGATGATAGCAGCTTTAAACAAACAAAAAAATATTGTCGACTGATTCCTGAAGCAATACCAACCATTGATGTACTGAAAAAATCAACAAGTGAAGCAGTTAGTAGATTGACATTGTAATCGATAGTATTGATTCCCTGGAAACTTAATGTTTATTATTTCACAGTAAAGCTTAGACGTTCTAATTGTTGATTAGAACTAAAGATTCGATTTTTACAAAAAGAAGCCTTTTCATTAAAAAAAAGCAGACAAGTATCGTTTTTCCTTTTATTGGTCGTCATGGTATTATTTTTACATGACCATATTTTTCGTGACCGATTTATCGACTCGAGCTGCACGGCGCGGGCGATATATATCGCCTTTGTATCGATTTCGCGGGAACAACGAAGATTCCACATCACTAATATTCTCTCGTGACGTCACAGTAGGCAGCAAAAAAGTGACACGGTCGGTTCTCATACATATTGAGGTGCTTAGGGCCTCTAGTTAAATTGGTGCTCTGCGCGCACGCCCCCTCCCACCCCGGCGCCCGCGGGTACTTCCGATGCGCAGGCACAGAGTAGTAAGCCGCATCTTACATCAAAACAACAAAGTGCGTCGGAACTTGACTCAGATATCTCGAGTGCAATGGATGACGAAAACTGCACCCGTTCGGCGAAGAACCAGCGCTTCAAAAGGAAACGAACTAGCGACCAGCTTGCTGAACTTATGGTAGAAATGAAAGCTATGGTCCAGGATCTCAGAACCCAGTAAAATACACACAACATTAAAGTGGAAAAAATTTCGTCCACTCTAGAGGAAATAAAAACACATAACATTGGTATGCAACATTCAGTAGACTTTCTGTCCAACAAAATTGATGTAGTGCAATCCCAGCTAGACCATCTGGAATCGGATAGAAACGCACACCTGCAGCACATCCAAGTCCTCGAAGAGAGGTTAGAGAACCTGGAACGTCGCAGACGAGCCACCTGCGTGGAAATTAAAAATATTCCGCTAACCGCTGGAGAAACTAAACAATCTCATTTAGAACATCTCAAATCCATTGCGAACACGCTCAACACGAGCATTGACCCGCAGCAGGTGAGAGATATCTTCCGGATCAATTCTCGGATTCCTGATAAGAAGTCGATTACAGGGGATTTTACAAGTGTTTTAACCAAAGAACGTCTAGTAACCACCTACAAACAATATAACAAAAGCAACAGTACAAGTAAGTTGAGTACGGAAACTCTACGTCTGGCGGGCAACCGGTATTTATATCGGAGAATCTGTCACCAAAAATGAAAAGACTATTCTTTTTCACCCAAGAACACGCTCGTGCTAACTCCTATGAACACTGTTGGGTATCCCATGGGAAAATATATCTTAGAAAGCATAATGGCTCGCGCGCCGTTCCCATTCGTATGCACAAAACCGTGGCCCGCACGGCCTCGTCTCCACCACCACAGCCGACGCCACATCAAGTGCAACCCATTACCAGTAGGCTGGGTTTAGATGACTTGGCTACCCTAAAGCAGTCTGTGCGGGTATTGCGCCATATCCCTAAGGGGGCTCGCAACTTGGCCGCAGGTAGATTGAGTGACCTCATTGAAAAATGTATAAATAGTAATAATACAAACGATTGGTATGATTTGCTTTCTTTTGCGTTTTCTGCTCTGAAAGCGCCAGAATTATCCGGCAGGGGCAACCTCACTACTAAAGTTAAGCGGAATATTGATTCTGCCACAGTTATTGACTCTTTATTTGTCGATGCAGAGTCAGTGGCCGTGAGATCACCCTCGACTCTAAGGGCAATCGAACACAGAGTTTTTGAGGGTGATCTCAGGGGCGCAGTGCGGATGCTTATGTCAGTCGATGGAGTGCCACCGTCAACTCCGGAAATTCTCGCCACTCTACGGACGAAGCACCCATCTCCTTCTCGATCGCTTTTAATACCGCCAGAGCCTGATAGATCTATTACCCCTTTTGCTGCCAAGGTTGAAGATATAGCACTGGCTCTCAGCTCCTTCAACAGTGGCTCTGCATCTGGATTGGACGGTATCCGTCCAGCACATCTGAAGGAGCTTACTTCGGGCTCCGCCGGTGACAACGGTTCTCGCCTGCTTGAATGCCTGACGAAACTCTGTAATTTTTTACTGAGTGGTCAGTTAAACCCCGTGGTTTGTCCGTTCATCTACGGAGCGTCGTTATGTGCTCTATCAAAATAAAGTCGGTATACGGGCGAAAGTTTTACGTGACAACGACTTTTTATGTCTGTCTCTCTCGCTCTTAGGCGGGCTAACCATGCCTCTCACTCGCTCTCATTGTGAGCGCATAACGTGAGCGGAGCGTAACGCAGTTTCTTGAAGTGTCACCCGGCAAACCAATTTATAAGACGTTGTCACGTCAAAAAGATGGAGGCATAAGACCGATAGCTATTGGCAGCACATTTCGACGCTTAACGGCCAAACTTGGATGTCGGGCTGTGAGAGAGAACATGGCTGCCTATCTTCAACCCTGCCAGTTAGGGTTCGGCACTAGATTTGGCTGTGAGGCTGCCATCCATGCCACTCGAGCTTTCTCTATGGACCCTAAAAATGCAGATTGTGCTTAATAAAACTAGATATCAAAAACGCATTTAACTCTGTAGAGCGCGATGTTCTGCTGGCCGAAGTAAAGGAAAAAGTTCCTTCTCTTTTTCCTTTCCTCTTTCAGGTTTACTCCTCACCATCAAATCTGTATTTTAACGAATCTGCCATCCTTTCCCAGGTCAAAGTGACGATGCATAGTTAGGTCTGTACTTATTAAATATTGAATTGGTAAGTCGACGACTCCGTGAGCTTGAAGAATCATTTAGCATGGCTAGTGTTCTTATTGAATGAATGCCCAACAAGCGTCCGTGACTTAATTCGCAACACAATGGTGTTGATAGCTATATTTCTGTTCGCCCACCACAAACGGACTTAAAATGGAGTCATCCGGCTCATTACACTAATCAAGTAGGTAGGCAAGCCTAGTTATGAGTCAAAAAGCGACCGGCGTCCCATGTATACAACACACGAATCACTATTAGCAGATATTAAAGTTCAAACACGTTGCGTTGCACGCGTAGTAAAGCCTGACCAGAATATATAATAATAACCACTAGCGGGCGCCCGCGACTTCGTCCGCGTAGATTTTCTAGATGATAATCTAAAAGATAAAAATGACTGACTGACTGACATATGAACACAGAGCCCAAACCGCTGGTTCTAGAGATTCCAAATTTGGCACGTAGATTCTTTTTCTTTATAAGGCCTAGGGTGCACTAAAAAAGGATTTTTCTAAATTCATCCCCTAACCGGGTAACGCGGGGGTCCAAAGTTTGTATTAAAACACGCGTTTATTGAAGTGAAAGATTCGGATCTTTGTATACAGGCTCTCTGTTTAATACACAAGTGCCATCCAAAGAAATTGTCTAAATTTGACGAAATGGCATCGACTACAAAACTTACAATAGGTACGTCTACATTGTTTAATCTCATGTTAGAAGTAAGGCAATTATTTTTTACTTTGGAGTCGGTTTTATTTTTAACTAGCGGCCGCCCGCGACTTCGTCCGCGTAGATTTTAGATGGTAACAAAGATATAAATGAGGTTTATTTGTTTCTGTCAGTTGTCTGATGCTATTAATCTTTTGTGAAAAATTACTCAAAAGAAAAAAATAAATGTCCGCCATCTTGGATTTCAAAATGCATGTCATTTTTATTGTTAAGAAAAGTAAAGCTTTGCTCCCGGCACAAACTTGGAACCCCTTGTTACCCCATTAGGGGAACAATAGAAAAACGCTGAAACAAGTTTGAAATCTCTCACTTCAAAAAAGATTTGCCCCCCTTACAAGCTTGGAACCCCCTTATCACCCCTTTAGAGGAGCAATTTCAAAAACCGCTGAAGTACATTTTGTTGTATTTAAACAGAGAGTCTATATACGAAGTTTTAAATCTCTCACTTCAAAAAAGATTTGCTCCTTTACAAACTTTGAACCCTCATTTCACCCCTTTAGGGAAGCAATTTTGAAAAACGCTGAAATAAGTTTTGTTGTATTTAAACATAGAGTCTATTTACGAAGTTTCAAATCTCTAACTTCAAAAAAGATTTGCTCCCCGTACAAATTTGAAACCCCCTTTTCACCCCTTTAGAGAAGCAATTTCAAAAAACACTGAAATAAATTTTGTTGTATTTAAAAATAGAGTCTATTTACGAAGTATCAAATCTCTAACTTTAAAAAAGATTTTCTCCCCGTACAAACTTTGAAGCCCCTTTTCACCCCTTTAGGGGACGAATTAAGAAAATCGCTGAATTCGATTTTATTACATTTAAACAGAAATTCTAAATACGAAATTTCAAGTTTCTTGGTCCAAAAAAATTACGTTCCCCATACAAATTTTCATCCCTTGTTTTACCCCCGTAGGGGTG
Organism: Epiblema foenella; assembly: GCA_963556455.1. Classification (NCBI taxonomy): domain Eukaryota; kingdom Metazoa; phylum Arthropoda; class Insecta; order Lepidoptera; family Tortricidae; genus Epiblema; species Epiblema foenella. The sequence goes on from OY747095.1 coordinate 19,102,479, forward strand.
GAACTTCTAAAAATCTCGTCTTATCCCTTGCATACGTCATAAAAGTAAGTCCTGGGCCAAATTTGAAGTTTCTAGTTCCAATAGTTTCGGCTGTGCGTTGATGGTAGATCAGGACTTCTTCTTTTATATATTTAGATTTAAAAAAATATTTATATTACACTTTTTAGTGAAAGTGAACGATTCCAATAAGCTCAACTCGTCATAGTCGCTTCCGTATCTTGATCGAAATATCTTAATATCACCCATGAAGATCAGTTCAAAACGCTTCGGAATACAGTCTGTAAAGAATTTGATGCAACTTGTAGTAAAAACGCATTAATCTATATATATAAAAGAAGAAGGGGTGATCTACCATCAACGCACAGCCGAAACTACTGGAACTAGAAACTTCAAATTTGGTCCAGAGCTTACTTTTATAACGTATGCAAGGGATAAGACGGGATTTTTGGAAATTCCACCCCTAAGGGGATCAAATAGGGGTGCAAAGTTTGTATGGCAGAAAATTTTTTTTTTGAGCTGAAGACTAAAAAATTCGTAAAAAGGTTACGAACTTAAATCCAAAAAAAGTGTTTTCAGCGTTTTGCAAAATTCTAACCCTAAGAGGGTAAAATAAGGGTACAAAGTTTATATGGGGAGCAAATCTGTTTTAAAGTGAGAGACTTAAAACTTCGTATACAGACTCTCTGTTTATATACAACAAAACGCACTTCAGCGTTCTTTGAAATTGCTTCTCTAAAGGGGTGAAAAGGGGGTTCCAAGTTTGTACGGTGAGCAAATCTTTTTTGAAGTAAGAGATTTGAAACTTCGTAAATAGACTCTATTTTTAAGCATAACAAAAAGTAATTCAGCGGTTTTCAAAATTGCTCCCTTAGAGGTGTAAAGAGGATTCCAAGTTTGTAAAGAGCAAATCTTTTTTGAAGTGAGATATTTAAAACTTCGTATATAGACTCTATGTTTAAATAAAACAAAAATTGTTTCAGCGTTTTTCAAAATTGCTCCTCGAAAGGGGTTAAAAGGAGTTTACAAGTTCGTACAAGGAGCAAATATTTTTTGAGGTGCGGGATTTAAAACTTCGTACACGGACTCTCTGTTTAAATAAAAAAAGGATTTCAGCGTTTTTTTGAAATCGCTCCTCTAAAGGGGTGAAAAGGGGGTTCCAAGTTTGTACGGGGAGCAATTCTTTTTTGAAGTTAGAGATTTAAAACTTCGTTCATAGGCTCTCTGTTTAAATACAACAAAATTTATTTCAGTGTTTTTTGAAATTGCTCCCCAAAGGGGTGAATAGGGGTTTACAAGTTCGTACGCGGAGCAAATCTTATTTGAAGTGAGAAATGTAAAACTTCGTACACGGACTCTCTGTTTAAATACAAATAAAAGATTTCAGCGTTTTTTGAAATTGCTCTTCTAAAGGGGTGAAAAGGGGTTTCCAAATTTGTACGGGGAGCAATTTTTTTTTGAAGTTAGAGATTTGAAACTCCGAAATAGACTATATGTTTAAATACAACAAAACGTATTTCAGCGTTTTTCAAAATTGCTCCCCTAAAGGGGTGAAAAGAGCGTTCCAATTTTGTAAAGTAGCAAATGTTTTTTGAAGTGAGAGATTTGAAACTTCGTAAATAAACTCTATTTTTAAGCATAACAAAAAGTAATTCAGCTTTTTTCAAAATTGCTCCTCTAAAGGGGTGAAAAGGGGTTTACAATTTCGTACGCGGAGCAAATCTTATTTGAAGTGAGAAATGTAAAACTTCGTATATAGACTCTCTGTTTAAATACAACAAATTTTATTTCAGCGTTTTTTGAAATTGCTCCTCTAAAGGGGTGAAAAGGGGTTTACAAGTTCGTACGGGGAGCAAATATTTTTTGAAGTTCGGGATTTAAAACTTCGTACACGGACTTTCTAGGAAAAACGTGCGATGAAATAAAAGTAAGAATGCATGCGGTTTACGGTCATTGTGCACCTTCTATGACAATCATCAGATATTGGTCTAATGAATTTAAGCGGGGGAGAACAAGCGTTTTCGATGAGGATTGCCCATGCCGCCCAATTAAAGTAGCTACCGACGATATGGAAAAAATAATATAAAAATATCGTTTTAGCCGCCCGCCGAATTAAACTCAGAGAAATCGTTAATGCTGTAAATGTTGCAATAGATCGGTACAAAACACATTGAAGGAAAAGTTGGGTATGAAGAAAGATCGGACGGATGGGTGCCGCGTTAACTCACGGAAGAACAAAACGGAACCGACTGACTACTTCAGAGCAGTGTTTGGCCGTGTTCAAACTTCAAACGTAACCCGAAGGAGTTTCTGCGTCATTTCGGGACCGTATAGACGAAACGTAGGTTCATCACTATACCCCGGAAATGAAAGAACAGTCAAAGCAGTGGATTTTACCGGCTGAACCTGCTCCAAAGAAAGCAAAAACGGTTAAATTTAAAATTTAATGGATGTATTTGACGCTGCGTTGATGGAAACGATCGCACATAAGAGAGAAAAATATTTTTTTCATCACGATAACGCACCAGCTCATTCGTCCAGAGTTGTGACGTCTAAATTAACACAGTTCTTTATACTACGAATTGCTACCCCTTTACCGAATTGTAGCGCCATACGCTTTCTTTTTGTTTCCGAACCTGAAAAAATGGCTCGGTTGTAAGCGATTTGGATCAAATGACGAAGTCATTGCGCCACAGAGGTGTATACTTTAATGACTTTCCGAAATCATACATTTTGGAGAGCTTATTGAAGCTTGAATTGAATATCGGTGGAACAAATATATAGAGTAAAAGGAGACGATGTAGAGAAAGAAATGCGTATTATACAAAAATAGCAGTTTTTTTCATAAACGGGTACTTATCAAACATCCCTCGTACTTTATAATTTTGGTAACCGAACCCTTTACGATAATTGAGTATTACGTAGGGTCGGTTTATTTAATGCTCTAGTTTGCGGCCGCTTGGATGAGTTGATGAACTGTAAGTATATTTTCATGCTTTTTTAATATATTTCCATTCAATAGCTATTAATTAAAACGCATACCATTCACTATTTCTTTAGGGCATGTAAAAATGTAAATATCTTTAATTGAAAAACTTCGTTCTTCAGAAGGTCGCAATCCGCAAACTGACGCAGACCGCGTAACTAGCCTGGCGACCCTACCTCGACTACGTAGGTATGCCACCGTGCATGGCAGCATTGCGCAGTGACCTTGAAACATATAATTGCTGAGCTCATATGGATTAGTATAATCATGATTTAATAATATAATTGCACAAAAGCAGAATTTGAATGAAAGCTCCCACTCTCCAAGTTTCCACCACGGAACCGTTGACTAATTATTATCAGAACAGGTATACTTTGTGATTTATAACTTCAAATATTTGACACATCAGAACACCCACAGAACGTAAACAAGCATGACTCATCGGAATTATAAATAAAATCACGTAATAATATAAGGGCTTCTCAAGTAAATAATAATAATACTTTGCTTTCATTACATATAATATAACTTATGTTACATTTTTTAAAGATTATAGTTGTTGAGTATTTTACGATAATAATTCAACATCCAAACAGTTACGTTACGTGTTATGTCTTTTTTTTAAACCAGTGTAGTGAGCATGTCAGTCGTTTCGATTCAGATGACATTTCCGTAAATGGATAGAAATCGATATATATAAACGATAAATTAATAATCAAAACAAAATATCAATAAAATGAAATTATGAAATACGACGTGAAAATTGTTAAATAACTGATACAATTATGTGATATGGAATATATATAGGCTTGATAAAAACATTTCAAAAATCGGCTGTAAAATCGATACAATCAACCATTCGCTAATAATCACTTGATTTGACAAACGATACGTCATAGCCTCATCACTACAAACATCAATTCAAGAATGTCGAATATTTGAAGTTATAAATCACAAAGTACTTATAATTACACCTCAGACTGGTTTGAAATCTTAGTAAAGTTCTATACCTACTCGTACAACGTACCGGTACCTACTCGATGAAGCAGTCATTATTGGATCGTGTCCTCGACTCGTGTTTGTAAGCTAGCGAAACGATTTCTAATCTGTTAGTGATCGTGAACATAGTTTGTTACATACCTATGGAAGAATTTTCTTGACGACAAAAATAAGATTCTTAATTCTAATCTGACAGAGAACAGTGATTAAAGGGATCCGGTCACCTAGGGCCACTTCCTTGTATGGCAACCGTGTAAACTCCTACATCGTCCATTTCCTTGTTCGGGCTTTTCCTACTACGGCCATTTCCCTGAACGACCACAATGCAAAATCACTGCAAATTCTTACTACAGCCATTTCCCCGATCGACCACAATGCAAAATCACGGTGCAAATTCCTACTACGTCCGTTTCCCTGAAAGACCACTGTGATAAGTCCTACTACGGCCGTTTCCCCGAAAAACCACTGTGCTGATAAAATTCATGTGATGGATCCTGGCCCGATCACAGCATGATAATTAAATTTAATGATTGCACAAATTCATCATTTTTTTGTACTATTTAGTGCTCCTAATCCCATGAATTTATGCTGCATAGTTTTCATAATGATACATCAGCACCACAGATATGGATAGTGCAGTAAGGATGGTAATTTCACATATATACAAACAATTAATACTTCCCAAGAATCTTGTAAAAGTACTAGAAACAAAAAAACCCTCACAGACCACTAAAATATTAAAGGAATATTTTACAAAGGGGAAATATGCTGGGGAATATACTTGCAAACTATGCACAAACAACCGTAGTTAATAGCAGTGTTTATAAATAGGTACGTACCAACAGTGTAAAATATAGATTTAGATTACAAAGAGAGCGGAGTGACCGCGCACATAATCTCAAATATTAGAGATTTCGCAACACAAAGAAGAAAATTTTATATGTACTTTTTTATGAAATAAATAGTTCTAAATTTTGAAATTTTTTTTTTTTGAAAGTAACTCGTAACCAGTGGTTGCACCCATAGAGACTTTTATTCAGGGCATTTAACTGAAACCAGTTAAATGTGGCTGCAGCCGATAGAAAAGTGGGCCCTGCTTGGAATGAGGCCGATGGAAAATTGGCTCCTTACGGATTGTGGCCGTTCGAGGAATGTGGCTGTAACCGAGATACAAGTGGCCGTTCACGAGAAGTGGCCGATGGGTGAACCGAGAGACAAGTGGCCGTTCCCGAGAAGTGGCCAATGGGTGAACCGAGACAAGTGGCCGTTCCCGAGAAGTGGCCGATAGGTGAACCTAGAGACAAGTGGCCGTTCACGAAAAGTGGCCGATGGGTGAGGTGGCCGATCACAGGAAGTGGCCGCTCAAAAAATGTGGCCGTAGGTGACCGGATCCGATTAAAGTTATTTACATACATTGCTACGACTTTTTTACAAGCTTACCTGTACGTATAGTCTGGTAGTTTTTATTTGGTTCATTGTCGTCAGCTTTATGGACTGCGGTACACGTAGAATTACTCTAATTTAAACGTTTAACCAGACTCAGTGGAGTTTTTATTATTTTGCTGTGTGTAACTATGTGTGGCGATATTTATTTATAGTCTAACATCTAATTATTTCTAAAGGACGGTTTGACTTAGCAGTTTGTTTTTTGCGTTTTCGAAGTGAATCGGCTCACTGCGCTGCGAATTACTTCCGCTGGCGACTTGTGAATACACCCTCTCGAAAATAATGTCTGGCTAAAAAATAATGTCAATGAACATAAAGCTAGTGAAGAAGAAAGTTTGTATAAGTACAATACTTTTAATAGATAATGTAACTTGTGGAAATAAAACTACAATACATTTTGGAGGCGTTTACGCCCACAGGTATATGTACATTCTTTTACGCGTATTCGTGCATCGTGAAGGAGTTAATACTAATAATAATTACATTTATTTTGCACTTTTTACAGCCTATTTTTACTAAGAGTACTTCCTCCGTGTTCTGATGTTATTTCATTTCAGTTAACATTAGCATTAGTACCTCCAGTTATTAACATTAACTTCTAGGTTCTAGGTACTTATCTGTTTCGTTTATATCCGAATTAAAGCATTAGCTTCATTTCGCATTTACTTGATGGCTTGAGTAAAAATAGTAGATTGTACGACAAGAGCATAAAATGGTTTGTGCTCGTGTTTTACACTTTGCTTTTCACTTGGATTGCGAGGAAATCAAATAAATAACTAAAGTAATTAAGGTTACCTATGTCATCATATTTATACACATGAGGTCGTCAACCTCGAGCTGCGGGCCGGCGCCGCAGACGGATTTTACTATATTCACAAAGAGTAACAAAATCCATTTTATGCGGCTTTCATTCATCATAATGAACAACTTTACGAGTATGAGAAGTGAAAACGTATATTTGCTTTACGTTCGTCATAAATAAAGCTAGATCGTGAATGCTGTCTATGTCGGAGCCCAAATAAATCAATCAAAATTTGGTTTGCTTACTGGAGTGGGTAATAGCACCTACCTATCCGACGCTCTGTAATTTCAGAAGTTTAGCACAGTAATAACAGTTTAGGTTGGGAGAGTCGATTTACCATTGAGCCCGATCTGGATATTTTCTAAGTCGACAGAACAATCTCAGGTCAGGTCAGACCAGTGTTTCGAAATTCCGCAAGAGAGGATTGATACTTGCGGTGGCAGTAGGAACAGGCGTGTCTCGCCGGGCGTTTAGTCGGCGATCGTTGACCCGGGTTTCAATTCCGCATTGAATGGCGCTGGCAGAAACTCTTTGGATCATTTGATGCGAGATAACATCAGAGCTTCTGGAGCTGTCTGTGCCGCAGACGCGCCTAATGGCCGACCCCGAGTAACCCGACACCCGGAAAACTGCGACATGCTGGGACTTTTTTTTGGGATGTTTAAAACTCCTCTACGTGCTTCTGGTAAAGCACAGTGATGCATATTTACCAGACTGTAACACCTATTGTAACCTACTTATGTCATAAAATACTGTGACTTTCATCGAGGTGCCGCGCCGCATGTTTCATCACGTGTAAATTATTTGGTTAAGGCGGTTCCCTGAGCCAGATATGGAAAAATACTTACCCCAAGAATTATCCAATTTTTCTAAGAATCGTTGATATTTGTAGACTTGGAAAAAAAAAAAATATATATATATATATATATATATATATATATATATATATATATATATATAAAGATAATATAATCAAGAATTATATATATATATAATTCTTGATTATTATTCATTTATTTGGTTGCATCGAAAGCTGTGTTATTAAAGATAATATAATCAAGAATTATATATATATATATAATTCTTGATTATATTATCTTTAATAACACAGCTTTCGATGCACGATTCATAACACTTCGCTCGATGCAATTATTTCCCAAAGTAACCTCCAATTCGAATGTTTACTCCAACTTTACTTGATTTTTAGCTATGTGACACTATGACACAAAAAAAGGAGAAAAATGAATCACAACAAAAAAGTAATTTCATAGCTTCCGAATTTCGATAATTTGAGGCAATATTTATAATATAAATAAAAATGACAAATTCTATCGTAACAAGATATCGACTTATGGCCTGCAAGCTCTATCTCCGTTATTCTTTCGAAATGTGACAGCGAACGCTGAGCGTCCGTGCTTAATGGACTTGTATTTATTACATTTGCCTAAAAAATATATATGATTTTTTTGAACTTAATATTATATTATCGTGTTGTATATTATAGAGTAACTTGTAATAAAACCTGTGTTGTTTCCTACTGATATACCGCACAAAAAGTTATTATGAGGTAACCAACAATTCAATAAAAATAAATATCTCGAACAAGACAACTCAGAAGATGCCAAAAACAATGGAAATAATATAAGTAAAAATATATTTACTAAAGATTGAAAAGAGTATTTATTTAGTTTTGTAATTACTATGAATAAACATTACAATCCTGAATATATATGCATATACTTTAGAAGTTCACACAATAAAGTTAAGCACTGTAGCGCAGTGGTTTCAGCAATAGGAAATATAGGCGACCTTGAGGGAGATTACAAATATGCCGTGAGTTCGAATCTCTCAGCTCGTGATTTTGGTACCTATATATTGAAAGCGGGCGATGGTTATTTTGCCGTAGATCAATAAGGTTTTCATCAGCATTATATCGCCGTACCCAACGGCGAACTGTGTCTCCACTCTCTACTCACATCAGCTGTGAAATTATCCAATTTTCTTCTTTTCCTAGAAAGAAAAAACAAAAACTAGACGTATGCCAAAATCAAGAGCTGAGATTCGAACTCTCGGCACATTTGTAATCTCTCAAGTTCGCCTATATTTCCTATCGCTGAAACCACAGCGCTACTAGTGCTTAACTTTATCGTGTGAAATTCTAAAGTATATTCAGGATTGTAATGTTTATTCATTGTAATTTAAATTATAAATCACAAAACTAAATAAATACTCTTTTCGATGTTTAGTAAATATATTTTTATTGTTTTACTTACTTTATTGTTATTGTTTTTGAAATTTTTAGAGTTGTATTTTTTGAGATATTTTCTTTTTATTGAATTGTTGGTTACCCATAATAACTTATTGTGCACACGGTATATCACTAGGAAACACAACACAGCTTTTATTACAAGTAACACTATAATATAAAATACGATGATATAATATTAAGTTCAATAAAATCTTATATATTATTTGGGGAATTATAAACTATTTTTATGAGGGAAAATGTAAAAAAAAATACCGTTCCCCCTTATCTCTGAAGTTTATCAAGGAAAAAATATAAAATTATTACATAACATTGATATCAATGGATGTTTTACAGGAAAAATATAACTGTAGCTCTATCTACATAAGATCTACGGCAAAATAAACATTTCTATATCCCCTTATTCATAAAACTTACCAAACCTCTGCTAACTAAAATGTTCTTTGTCCCTTTCTCACAAAGGTAAGTGTCAAAGTGACAAATAAGGACAAACGAACTTTAGCGGCTAGTTAACTAATATAGGTTTGATAGACGTTTATGAATAAGATGGTTAGTTTGTAATTTAATCACATTTTCATGTATTTTTGTTTTATAAATTCCTACGAGTTTATGCTGAAAGTACCTTCTTTTAAATAAAGAAAAAAAAATGAAATCGGTGTACGTGATATAGAATTATCCTTGAAAAACTACCATACATACAAAGTTATTCAATCGTTCAAATTTGTAACAAAAGTCGCCGATAGATGGCGCCCCATGATAGGTGGCGCCCGTACCCATGGCATCCAATTTCCACGCCATGTTGTTGAGATTTTCCTGATTTAATAGGGTTGGAACCGGAACACATCTGTATACGGAACCCTCGGTGCGCGAGTCCGACGCGCACTTGACCGATTTTTTTAAAGTGGTTGACTTTATACTTTTGATGGGTAGACTCAGTTAAAATATAAGAAAAGTAATTTCAGTGTTTTGAAAATTCATCCTTTAAGGGTTTATAAAGGGGATTGAATAATTGTAAGGAGAACGTGTACTAATTATCGAAATGAGGGTCTAAACATTTCGTTTATAGTAATCTTAATCTAAATATGAAGAATTCCTGATCTACTATCAACGCACAGCCGAAACTACTGGAACTAGAAACTTCAAATTTGGTCCAGAGCTTACTTTTATGACGTATGCAAGGGATAAGACGGGATTTTTAGAATTTCCACCCCTTTAAAACTTCGTATATAGACTCTCTGTTTAAATAAAACAATAGTAGATTGTATGACAAGGGTCTAAAATGAGCCATATTACTACGAGATAGTTATTTTCCCGAACGAAGTGAGGGAAAATAGTTCGAGGGGTAATATGGCTTTTAGACCAGAGTTATACACTCTACTTTTCACTTCGATTGCGAGAAAATAAATAAACAAAGGTTAATCCACCCAAAATTAACAATAAATTCCACGGCGAAGATATATACTTTTGCAGCATGTTTTTTTTTCTATACTCCTTTGACACACAAAACATAGACACTGCGGTTCGCGCGCAACATTCACGCGCGAAAAAGATAAACTGACCTTCCATTGAGCGCTTCAAAGTGTTGCTCGAACGATTTAACCACTTTTTTAATTATTGTGAAATAGGGACTACTACAAACTTAATCTTTAGACTCTTTAGAAAAATTAATTATGTTTCCAGATTGGTCGATTTTAGTAAAGCTGTATTCTGGTTGGTTAATACCCAATACCAAATATTTTTTAAGAGTTAAATTAGTGTTCTGTGATTGGTGGATTTAATAGGTGAAGTATTTTGATTGGTCAAATTAAAATGTTTTGTAAATCATAAATACGTATTCATATTTTCCCTAGGGGTTAAATGTACTACTTTAGCCCCGCTTGACAAGTCTAATATGACACACTTTTCGAGCATGAGAAGTGAAAAACATATTTCAGCGTTTTTTGGAATTGCTCCTCTAAAGGGGTGAAAAGGGGTTCCAACTTTGTACGGGGAGCAATTCTTTTTAGAAGTTAGAGATTTGAAACTTCGTAAATAGACTCTCTGTTTAAATAGGTACAACAATAGTTATTTGTTCAGCAAGAGAGCAAAGTAGATTTTTGCTGCAAGTGTTGATATTGAGTCCCGAGCAAGCGAAAGATTACAAAATTAGAATCTTGAGTGTAGCGAGGGACTCAAAGACACGAGATGCAAATATCTTTGCTCTCGTGTAATACATACAACTTTTCACCTCAGCGGCGAGAACATATAACTCAATGGAATAAAACGCCACATAGAATAAATCAAATCATTTTTATGAAAAAAAATCAAACAACAAATACGTGTGAAATAACAAACATTAACTACAATTACTCTTTCCCATAACATTCACTTTATATGACGTTAAGAAAAAGTCCACTGACAACCGTTTTAGAAATGCAACTAGTTTTGGGTACGTTTCAATATGTATAATATTGTGTTTCGTCTTCATCGTCGCTTGAGCATCGAATATTGTTCCACATGTTTTTCGGTTGTTTGTTATGGGATAACCTTACTTACTTATACTTATACTTTTTCCGATGTAATGGTTGCTCCTTTATCCGATCGTCATTTATTGAATATTTCGTGTCCCTTTAAATACTTCTGTCGAGACTTTTCGGGCATAAAACACAGTTCAGCCTCTTTGACGGCATCTCTCAACACTTGAGGAGTTAAAACATCGGCTTCGTCAATTTATTCACTCATATTTAGTACAGTTTTTAGTTTAAGTTATGTTTTATATCCAAGAAAACGTAATACGAATAACATTTAAAAAGTCCAATCGCGCTAACTTTTTAAAGAATATAAAATGCGTTCTGAAACTGTATATGAATCTATATTCGTTCACCGTATGAAAAAAACTAAAGACTTATAATAATTAATATTTGCGATCAATATCGCATTTCTTCATTGTATTTTAAGAATAACGAAATATTAATACGATTATAATAATTAGATTTAATATAGGTTTAATATTTTTATACGACTTTAACACGAGTTCGAATTTTATTTTGTTTCGGAACGAGTTTTTCGTTCCCGCTTTTTAGGGGCCTACTACGAAGTTCGAAGTCGAATGACGAATCGACATAGTTTATCTCTCTCTCTTTTTTGTAACGGAGTGAAAGTGACAGAGAAAATGAAGTTTAAATGTTCCAAGTTTGTATTACACCCGTAGTATGAAAAGATGACCTGTGACTAACCTACGATATGAAAAATTAAAAAGTTAGTTTTCTGCACGCTCGCAGCAAAATTGCATTTTGCTCACTGGTTTCAAGCAGCAAAAGTAGCAAAACCGCCGTGTTTGAGCCACTGAGGTGAAATAGTTATTTGTTCAACAAGAGAGCAAAGTAGATTTTTGCTGCAAGTGTTGATATTGAGTCCCGAGCAAGCGAAAGATTCTATAATTGAATCACGAGCGTAGCGAGTGATTCTAAATTAGAATCTTGAGCGTAGCGAGGGACTCAAAGACACGAGATGCAAATATCTTTGCTCTCGTGTGATACATACAACTTTTCACCTCAGCGGCGAGAACATAACTCAATGGAATAAAACGCCACATAGAATAAATCAAATCATTTTTATGAAAAAAAATCAAACAAAAATACATGTGAAATAACAAACATTAACTACAATTACTCTTTCCCATAACATTCACTTTATATGACGTTAAGAAAAAGCCCACTGACAACCGTTTTAGAAATGCAACTAGTTTTGGGTACGTTTCAATATGTATAATATTGTGTTTCGTCTTCATCGTCGCTTGAGCATCGAATATTGTTCCACATGTTTTCGGTTGTTTGTTATGGGATAACCTTACTTACTTATACTTATACTTTTTCCGATGTAATGGTTGCTCCTTTATCCGATCGTCATTTATTGAATATTTCGTGTCCCTTTAAATACTTCTGTCGAGACTTTTCGGGCATAAAACACAGTTCAGCCTCTTTGACGGCATCTCTCAACACTTGAGGAGTTAAAACATCGGCTTCGTCAATTTATTCACTCATATTTAGTACAGTTTTTAGTTTAAGTTATGTTTTATATCCAAGAAAACGTAATACGAATAACATTTAAAAAGTTCAATCGCGCTAACTTTTTAAAGAATATAAAATGCGTTCTGAAACTGTATATGAATCTATATTCGTTCACCGTATGAAAAAAACTAGACTTATAATAATTAATATTTGCGATCAATATCGCATTTCTTCATTGTATTTTAAGAATAATGAAATATTAATACGATTATAATAATTAGATTTAATATAGGTTTAATATTTTTATACGACTTTAACACGAGTTCGAATTTTATTTTGTTTCGGAACGAGTTTTTCGTTCCCGCTTTTTAGGGGCCTACTACGAAGTTCGAAGTCGAATGACGAATCGACATAGTTTATATCTCTCTCTTTTTTGTAACGGAGTGAAAGTGACAGAGAAAATGAAGTTTAAATGTTCCAAGTTTGTATTACACCCGTAGTATGAAAAGATGACCTGTGACTTACCTACGATATGAAAAATTAAAAAGTTAGTTTTCTTCACGCTCGCAGCAAAATTGCATTTTGCTCACTGGTTTCAAGCAGCAAAACCGCCGTGTTTGAGCCACTGAGGTGAAAAACATATTTCAGCGTTTTTCAAAATTGCTAGAGGGTTCCAAGTTTGTAAAGGAGAAAATCTTTTTTTGAAGTGAGAGATTTAAAACTTCGTATATAGACTCTCTGTTTAAATACTACAAAATGTATTTGAGCGTTTTTTGAAATTGCTCCTCTATAGGGGTGAAAAGGGGTTAACAAGTTCGTACGTGGAACAAATCTTTTTTGAAGTGGGGGATTTAAAACTTCGTATATAGACTCTCTGTTTAAATACAACAAAAACGTGTTCCAGCGTTTTTCTAAATCGAAATTGTTCGCCTAATGGGGTAAACAGGGGTTCCGTGCGGGGAGCAAATCTTTACTTTTCGTAATAATCGCTATAGGTGTAATCTTCGAGGTTCCTCGGGGTGATGATTACGAAAATGACATACATTTTCAAACCCAGAGGGGGACATTTATTTTTCTTAAAAATCGATGTGGGTGTCATCGTCGTGGTTCCTCGGGATGCCGATTACAAAAATGATATGCATTTTCAAATCCAAGATGGCGGATATTTATTTTCCTTAAAAATCGATATGGGTGTCTTCGTCGAGGTTCCTCGGGGTGCCAATTACGAAAATGATATGCATTTTCAAATCCAAGATGGCGGACATTTATTTTTCTTAAAAATCGATATGGTGTCATCTTTGTGGTTCCTCTGGGTGCCGATTCCGAAAATTACATCCATTTTCGAATGATGAATGATGGCGGACATTAATTTTTTCATTCGATTAATTTTCACAAAAGAATCAGACAACTGACAGAAACAAATAAAACTCATTTATATCTTTGGTACCATCTAAAATCTACGCGGACGAAGTCGCGGGCGGCTGCTAGTATATAATATAGTATACTATAAATACATTCCAACATTAAAAAACTGGACACCCCGTGCAAAAGCGGGCCGGGTCACTAGTATATTTCAGAATCATTAAAATCGGTCAACGCATTCGGTCTCTAAAGAACCACAAAGGAACAAACAAACACATGTACATACATACATAGGCTGACAAATAAGTTAGGTATCCCTCCTTTGCATCGCCCAGTCAGGTAAAAAAACACGACGCGAGCGGATTCGAATCACGTGTGATATCATCATATGAGCTCGAGTGTGCAAATGCGATAGAGATACACGAATGAACGAAGTTAACTTCTCGTGGTATCCGCTGTGCGTTAATGTTCAGTTAAATAAATTAATAAATGTTATTTCTAGTTTCTTCACATATGTTACTATTTAAATCAATCGCCAACTCCAAGTCAGCTTGAATACGGGTCATTCCCATCTGTTACCACCATTTCAACCAACCACCAATTTCTTAACACTAGTTAGAGCCAGGATAAAGTAGAGAAAAATCCCAGACAGAAAAATTATTGCCACCTCAAATGCATATTTTTTATCAATCTCATAAATATAATAGTTTAACTGCTTAGTTAGCATACATGCTAATTTAATATAATTTTCTTTCATGCTCATGCCACGCTAATGAAGTAAAGTTAGGTACTACTAAAATACAGTAATTTGCAGTTGGATCTCGTATTCTCGTACTAGGAAGTACTCTAGATAATTTAAGTAGAAATTAATAGATATGTTTTATTATTGATAATAACTCATGTAAAAGTACTTTAATAATTATGATGGTAACAAACAAACATGTAATAAAATTTATGGGTTTTGAGTGCAGTATGTTTATTAATTTTGTATTTTGTTAGTGCGTTTGTCGCTTCCGTCATTATTACAACGTTAATCCTTGCAATTACACTAGCGCATCATAAGTAATGGTGTAAACGCCAATCGCACCTTCTATTTTCTCAGAGAAGGACATAATTACATATGTATGTACTTATTTACTCATATTATAAATGATAATTTGTATGATGGCTAGGCACTAGCGCGATGTTAATAGTTAGAATAAAATATATGTATATAGCTGGTCGCAAACTAAAACTGAAATTGATAGGTATTTAGCACGCAATGCAAAATACAAGTAGAACTACAAGTCAATGGTTGGTAGATCCCAACCTACAAAGACTATAAACTATGTGCAGTACGAAAATACATGCAGCTTAAAATCCGGTATGTAGCAATACAGTGACCGCGTAATTGGGTTCGGTACGTTATACCTACACCTCTTAACACTTAAGTACATAAATACTAAGATATGTTTTTGTACATTGTACAAAATACTGTTTGTATTACGAAATTAATTATTTGCGATTACTTAAGCTATAGGCATGCAATAACAACGGCCATGCAATGGCGCTTTTTTTGAACCTGACTGTGGCTTTATAGGCCGGGCCCAATAAAGCGATAGGAGTGCGCGGTTGGTGAGTAGCCTGGGGAAAATCCAGGGGAAAACCTCCGGCGCGACCACGCGTGTGGTTTGGAACATGTTTGGAACACTGGAATACTCTAAGAGCAATGGCGCTTAGCAGGCGCTTCGAGGAGCGCGAATGTGTGGCTACCGCCGTAGGTAAAAGGTGATTGCGAAATGTAATTTCACAAATATCGCTCAAAACCCTATAAAACTATACATATAATTAGAAAGTACTCATCGAGATCGCACTGTATACACCGGTATTACTGTAAAATAATAAGCTAGGCGCTTGGAAACTCGATATTTATATTTGTCACTGGAAGTAGATTCTCGCTAAGTGAACGATGTCGCAGACATAGAAATTGGAATTTAGCATGTAATGCTAGCACAAAACAACAACACAACGATCGCGAATTTTAAGTAATATAGCCAGAACTCAAATGGGGGATCCGGCTCGAAACACTTATGTGCGGGATTTTGAGTATGCCTTCGATAGTTTTAGAATTAGTTCTCAAGAGACTCACCTGAACTGATCCGTCGTTTGGAGTGTGTTGCTAAGGGGCCCCCTAGATATCTTCATAGGTCGCTAGAGCCAGGATCTGCTTAGGTTTCGCGACGAGTGTTTTGTGGTTTAGGTTTATATATAGGGTTTTTAAAGCTTCAAGCAATGCGATGCGAGCTTGTAACGGTTGCGCGTAGCGCGGCGGTCCCGCCATATAAAAATCAGTGTTGCTAACTTTCGGAAAAGCGTTCGGTTTCATCTCCGTCAAACTGGCTGTTAATCCCTTTCGAAAAGAATAAAGAAAGACGTTGTGTTTTGTGCTATAACGTAAAATACTGAACATTCTGTCTTTTTCTAGAAACGTAGTAAAGTAAAGAAACGTTAAAACGTTTAAAGTTTTTCACTTGGTATAATTGTTTTCTCTGAATGTTAGCTTGACATAATCTCATAATTCAAGAAATTACACAAGGGGCACGGTAGTGTCCCCGCCAAGCCCCCTAACTTCTTATAATTATCCAAAAAACCTTTCAAAGACAAAAAGACGAGTTCAATCCGCTATCCCTTGGAAAGCTATTTTAATATGAAAGTGACAGAGCCAGCTAGCTGTATTAATGTGCAAAGTCCGATATTGTCGCGGAGTAGGCAGGTACCTATACCTAGCCTATTATGATTCGCCCATGAAGAATTCCCTTTTTTCATGAAGACAAGTGACAGATGTAGAAAATATAATTTTAACTGAATTTTAGCTAAATAGTATTGAAGGACGTTTATTAATAAAAAAAGCCCTAGATCAACCTATGACATAATATTCCGCATTGAAAAAATATATTAATAATATTAAGTTAGGTTAGGTTTGATCAACCTATGACATAATATTCCGCATTGAAAAAAAAATATTAATAATATTAAGTTAGGTAGACAATGTTTGGTATACGAAAGTGATGATAAAATAATGTCAAGTACCCAATTGGTTCGTACCTATTTCGTATTGTTCCATGTGAAACTAGCTTTTATATGCATAAAATTGAAGGTCAATGCCCCTTGCTCGATACCTGCTCAATCCTCACTTGACGTCATCAATGTCAGGTCTCCCAAAGCTGACAATTATTAGGGTTAAGGTGTTTAACGCTAGGACGTTGTGTTGAACGCAGCCAGAGTAGGCATTTGTTTCATTATGTCGTACAACACCTGATGAAATAACATTCCACCGTGATCCTCAAAGCAGCAAACACAAAACTGTAATCCTAAGTAGCTACCTACTTGTTTGTCTTGATGATATATTCTACTGTGATATGATTTATTCCACCCATACTTACTGGACGAAAAACAAAATAAAAGCTATTAAAATAAAGTGTTTATTATTTCCAATTCCTCTTTAGAGAATAACTAAGATATGTACTATTGACATTTTTAATCGATCTACTTGTCTGCAAACATATCCAAGTTTGTCTGTTGTAAGCGTAGCGCATGGAGGAACGACAGCAAGAAAATTCAGTCGAGGGTGACACCGGCCGACACCGCACACCGCCTCATCGACCTTACCCAGCAGGCATGCTTTTACTTACCAGCCTGAATTCTACGTTTTACTTGCAGTATTATTGTTATTCGCCACAGCTTGGTCTTTATATACCAAAACCAAGGGATGGGGAGGGGGGTTAGCATGAGATACCTTTAGAAATGTCGATTGATATTCTTAGGTATAGATACAATAAAATAAAAACATGCGTGGTACAATATTTATTTCAATATATATTTTGATTTAATAGTGTGTCTTATGTTTTGACACTCTACCATCATTCCAACAATTTATTTACAATTTCATTTCAGTTAATACCCGACAGAGAGGTCGATGCATATGTCGGTAAACGGAAATAATAAGTTAGGCACGCGGCGCGGGCGTTCTGTGTCCACTGAACTTACCTAGTTACATATAAAGGCATTTAACATGAACGTCTGTGCCGTCTCAAACGACAGTTTAACAATATATATATTCCACTTCCAATTCTGGTCCTCTCCAGTCTACGCCTCCGTATAATCTACAACACATTTACAAAAACTCCCCAGCGCACCATTACATGGTGTCTGAATTTATATAATACCTACATACATATATTTCATTGTGAGTTCTACTATGTTATATAGAGATTCCTACTTTTATATTGAATTTACCCCTTTCAGTTCTTAAAAAGTACTTGAAAAAAACATTGATGTCAAAGGCTTATTATAGGGTTTAGGACTATCTAACAGCCAGAAATGCAAGGCCCAAACCAGATACCTAAATAGCGTATAGATTTATATATATGTATACTTTCATTGTATCTAGGCAACTAGTTGACAAAGTTCTTGCAAGAAAACATATCAAACGTAATTTAATTTTTTATAGTTTAGGGCAAGTCTGCAACCTTTTAGCAGTCAAGAGCTGTGGCTCTCAAAATTGGCTACCAAATTTTTGGCGGGCCGCATGGGTTAATAATTTGTGACTCTTACTCGTATCAGACAAAAGATATCACATTGTAGATGGTCAATAAGGCGGCCTGATGTTACCGACAGCCAGTTTGCCAGTTTCGACATGTTTTCTTGTGGAACTATTGATTGAATGTTTGTACACCAAATAAATATATTTCTTTCTTTCTAATTACAATATTTTTCCCTAGTTTTTTTTTGTTGTTTACATACTCAGATTTACTTAAGTCGGTTAACTATTATCATTGTAATAAGCATATTTTTGGGGAAAATGATTGACTGTCGAGTTTCTTTCGACTTCTTTAGTGCCATTGCGGCCTTCATGCAGAATAAAGTTTATTTATTCATTTTATAAATGTAGAACAGTTACATTTTGTGGATACGAAGATTAGCTAATGAGTCGTGAGCGCGAGGTCGCACACGGCTCAGCCGAGGGCGGGCGCGGGAGGCCTTGGCGCGTGGCGCTGGCTGAGCAATCAGCAGCGTAGTGATGTTGTTTAAAACTCGCTTTCAGAAAGAAAGTTTTCGTTTGTAAGCTTTGAGCTCAGTTATAATATGTTTTGACTCCATTACAAGTCTAAATGATTGGCATAGACTGTCAAGTTAGCCAGCCAGCTTTGGAATAAAGATTTTTTGAATAAATGCGAGTAAGATGTAAAGAAGTGCGAGCTCACTCCTAGGCGAGTCTGCCCGAAAGCCGTGCGGCCGGCCTGCCGACGCCGCTGCTCCGCTGCTGTATACTAACTCCCTTATGCATAAAACTTAACTAACCTCTGCTTGCTGCTACGGCTAACTAAAATGTGTTTTGTCCCTTTCTCACAAATATAAATGTCAAAGTGACAGACAAGGACAAAAGAATTTTAGAGCCAATTTAACTAAAACAGGTTTGATTAACGATTATGAATAAGGAGTTACATCTTAACGTAACCTACTAACGTGGGCATGGCCAATATACCTACACTTTATAAATAACTTAACGCATGCAAATAAATCTTATCGCCTTAACTAAATCAGTATCACATAAAATATTATTGATTTAATTATAACTTAATTAGGATTATAAATAATAATATCCGTAATTTTAATATGGCAACAAAATATGTTTTACTAGCTAAGCACCTAGACCGTCACAGGGTCTTAGGTATAAATTTACATTCTGTACAGTAAACCCTTAATAATTCTATCACCTTTTTCTAATCGTTATACGTTCTTCTTTTATATGTATAATATTATTGCCAATCAGCTAGATCATAATAACAGTGATTTATTGTGGCGACTACAGCATAATATCACTCGAACACGTTAAATGCAAACAAAAATTAAAATGTTTAATTTCATGAATGTACTCGTATTTAATTTATATAGATTATATTTACAAAAACGTTTCTTGATAAAATATTGATATGCATTTGACAATTGCAGGCCATTAAAAATATTAAAATCTATCGCGCACGTTTATTGTTTAAATGCATTCTCGTACAAAGTAAAACGACTGAATGCAACTGATTGTATCCACATGAAGAATTTAAGAAAATCCATGAAAGAATAAAATGAATCATTTTATTACGTTATATTCGCAGCTAGCTACTGTTTGACAGTACCTTCGGAAATAAAGTTTCCGACGTAGGATCGCTGAAGAATTGGTATCTACTATAAATTTAGGAGTCTTTAACTTTTCACGCTACGTTTCTACCTAAACATAACTTCACACAAACGATATGGAAATTCTGTTAGGCGGTCCAGACTTTTAGGGGCGGAGGTGTCGCGACAAGCGGGCCCGCGGCCTAGGTGAACAGCGCGCCGGCGCGCACCAGCAGCGCCAGAGCCAACAGCGGCGCGGCTGCGTGTGCGCGCGTGCCCTCGCCAGTCGTCGGTGGCGGAGGCAATCGCCTCTCCTCTCCCCCGTCCGGTCGGTTTCCTAAACACAAATATTGAAATCAATAAGGTCGAATAGGAATACTCGAGTAGACATTTTACTAATGGGAAGGATACTGACCGACGGCGACGTGCCCGGAGCCCTCTTCGCCGGAGCCCTCGGCGTCCAGCGCGGCGTCGTCGTAAGCGTAGCTGCGGCCGGATCCCGAGCCCTCCTCGCCTGCCTCGTCGCCCTGCATGTACGCCTCAGCGGGCGACGGCGACAGTGACGGCGACGCCCACGTGTTGATCATCAGCAGCTGCGCACAATAAATACTTGGTACACATTGTATTCGCCTCACATTACGTACGAGTCTATAGGTACTACAAAACTGGCCATGGTATGGTCTTATTAAATAATAATATATTTATGACATACACATACCTAGTAGTGCAGTCGAGGAGATAGGGATGGTTAGGTAATGACACTAATATTCAGGATAGCAGACTAGTAGCGCCGAAATAGCGCAACTGAACAGACCCCTATTTCTCCAAAGCTGACAGGCGCGACAATTGTCAAAAAACATTACAATTGTAGTTGGTGAAACAGTGTTCACATGAAAATTGACTAGGGGCCAGGCCCCTATTTCACCAAGTTGACATAATATGTATGTATTTGACATATGTAATAAGCTGACAAATCGATAATTTTCAATATTTTCATGTGAAAACTGTTTCACCAACTACAATTGTAATGTTTTTTGACAATTGTCGCGCCTGTCAGCTTTGGTGAAATAGGGGCCTGGTCTTACCGGCAATCGGGTATAATTGGTTGTAGTATTTCGTTCAAAGGAGCGAGTTTTCAGATGATGGCAATAGCAGGAACTATCCCTTTGAAGTTGATACAAGTCCCTCCAACCATTGCTCGACCTCATTATTTGCCTGTTCCAATATAGCGTCTTTAGCCTTACATATACGTAACTACTTCTCTTCTAGTTAAACCCAAATTATTGTATGCAGAATATAATAAGATGAGAAATAGTAAGACGCAATCAATATCATAAAGTTACTAAATGAATAGTTACGCTACCGGTTTAAGTAGTTACAGCTATCGGTCTGAGTAATAATGATCCTCACATCAAATCATTATAATTGGACATGAGACTATTATCATAGCAGAATCCTTAACAAACAAGTTCTGTTTATGATGCATAAATAAACGATTTCATTACTTGATGTTGCGTGCTTATAAGTATTTTATTTTATGGCAAACACACATAGCTACTTACGAAATTACATTTTACGTTGCACGTTTTGGAAATTGCCCCAAATAGATTGTTGACTAGGTGCCTCACACGCTAGATAGAATATAGCTTGGGTCCGTCCCGTAGATCCATTCGACAAACTGTTTTTTTAAATATCAAGTTTTGGTTTTACCTGTCTCGCCTGTCGCAGCTGGTCGCCTATCGCCGCCACCTTCGGGTCCGGTGGTACGCTGCCTTCAATCTCCGGGTTGTATTTCTGATCGCTCAACGAAGAGGACGTCACAAGCGGTTTGTCGTACCTGAATATAACAGATGCATTTAATTTCGGTAAAATAATAGCTGTTATCTCGTGGTCCTACTGATTTGTCACACCTATTCTCTATCTACGTTCATTCTGTATTACCTTTAGTAGCAGGGGTAGGGGTCACTATAAGGCAGGTCGGTGTAGGTACGACGACGAGCGAAACGAGGAGGAGTGTTATTAGAACTCCTACCCTACAGCGCACGAACTGAGCGAGCGCAGTAGGCGTGCCGCGGCAGCGGCTGGCGAAGCGCGAAAACCGAACATTGGGCATGGAACTATTGGGAGAAAAATCTCACTAAGTAGGTAGTTCCGCCAAGGAACTTCTTATCCCGGGTGTAATTGTATATACACAATATATTACAAATATAAACAAATCTTGAGTTACTGTCATCTATTTATCGACTGCCACTTCTATACAAGGAGGTACTATATTTATTATACTTTTATACATCAAGAAGTATATTTTCATTACCATAGAAACCAGTGGGACCACAAGAAACAAGTTTTCCTCTTGGTCCCTCTCGTGGGACAAATAAGTGGAACTTTTATAAGTAGCCATTTAACGTGATACTTTTCGAATAGAAGAAGACGTCGTCCTCTTCACAAGTCATTTAATAATGGTACTCGATTTAGGCAACACTCACTCCCCGACGGTATTTCCATTCCAGCAGTGTTCGTTGTCGTCGTGGGCGAAGTCGGGTTCGTCGCATAAGTAGTCGGGCAGCGTGACGAAGAGTCTCTTGCTGGCGGCAAGCGAGGCCGCGAATTGCAGCAGCTCAGCGTCGGGTGGCGGCGCGCGCAGCGCCTCTCGTCGCGGCGTGGGCGCGCCCGCCACCGCCGTGCCGGCGCCCGCGCCCGTCGTGGCTGGCGGGCCACACTCTAACCGTACCTGGACATGGACAACATCATGTACCTTAACCATGTAAGAAACTAAATAAAGCACAACGCGTACTCGCGTAATCGTTTCGAAGATTACTTTTTTGTTGTGAACATTACTTAGAAATTTAAGCAACGATAATGCCGATTTTAAAATTTTTTAGAATATGTACTTGTCTAACATCGTAGATATTAAACGAGCAACATTTGTATATTCAGACATTTATTTTGTGTTTAAATGGGTGGTGCAAACCGGCTCAAACGATTTCGACGAGATTTTCAATAAACGGGTCTTGTTTCCTTTGGGTAAAATCTTTTTCTCCAGAAAAATAAGATACGAAATACGTCAAGCAGAGTTCTGGGTAGATATCTACTAATCCCATGCCAGCATATTATCTTCGCGGTCTCAGCCACCGTCTTTTAACGGAGGAGGCGGCTCGTACGGCGGCGCACGTGCGCTCACCAACGCGTTCAAGCGCTTCTTAACAAACTAATTGCTTATGCACCGCAGATTGCGATTTGTTTGCCTACAAATGACGCAAACTTCTTCCTATCGTTAAGAAATTTTGTGGGACATTTATGTAGGATTTTATGTTAATATAGTTACTAGCGTATAAGTTAGCGTGAAAGGGAACGTATCAGGGATAGAGTGAAAGGGATGGATGAGAGTGAGAGAGAGAGGATATAGAATATATATGGCGGCGGGGTAGTGCATAGGAGGTGTGCTAAAATAAAAAGAAAAGTGTAATTAAATAGTTTTTTTTTTAATGACTTGAACCCACCCCTACATTTATAATTGATATTTAGTTGTTATTTTGTTTCTATGTTTGCTTTGTATAAGTAGTATATATATTTATTTAAATAGGTAGTTTAAGTTTACCAGCGCTTTGGCATATTAATAAATATATTTTTCTAAATAAATATTTGCTCCAATAGATCAACATTTGTGTATATATCTATACAGATAACGAAGGAGTCCTCATTGATTGACTGACTGACTCATCAACGCACAGCCGAAACTGCTAACGGTAGAGAGTTGATTTTTGCACAGTTGGTTACATATATAACGTAGGCTACGTAAGGAGCCTTAAGCATAAGAACCTTCAACAAATCTGGCTACTTCTTTAAACGGAACTTATTACAGATAAGAGTCGTATGTCAGCTACTTATTTATATCACTGACACCTGAAACATTTGCGCGGACTAAATAATTAGCTCATTCCGCGTAGGGCACTTGCTATAAGTAGCTGGAGTGGCAAGATGAGCGCGGCGCACGTGTGAACGTTCGTGCCGACGCGCGCCGCGCGCTGCACGCAAATAAACACGCCGGCGCGGCGACGGCTCCGCGCGCGCTCCAGCGCCGCCCATACATCCACGCAACTTACACACGAGTCACACGACCCTTCATAATAATAATGCTTTGTTACAATGACTATTCTAGCTAGCATAGACACAGTCGGAGATTTGAAG
Source organism: Epiblema foenella (assembly GCA_963556455.1). Classification (NCBI taxonomy): domain Eukaryota; kingdom Metazoa; phylum Arthropoda; class Insecta; order Lepidoptera; family Tortricidae; genus Epiblema; species Epiblema foenella. The sequence continues at coordinate 19,126,664 of OY747095.1, forward strand.
ATATGAAATAGGTACAAAACTAGATCCTAAAGAAGAGTCAAGCAGTGTAAGTATGTAGCTGTATAGGCGGTTAATAAATAAGTGATAGATTGAAAACCTCGAACCAAGAATGAATCGCTCTCGCCTAAAAACTTAAGTCTCAAAGGAAAACTTTGGTGGTTCTCCTTTGGAATAGCTTTTGGACCTTGACTGTAGATTGAAAACATCAAACAAAGAATTATCTGTATTAGAAATCAATCCAAGATTTAATCGCTCTTGCCTAAAAACATGACATTCTCAAAGGAAAATTTTGGTGCTTCTTCTTTGGAATAGCTTTGGCTCTTGACTGTAGATTAAAAACATCAAACCAATAATTAATAGCTCTTGCCTAGTCTAGTAGTAGTAGTAGAATAAGTATTAAATGAAAATTTTGGCGCTTCTTCTTTGGATAAGTTTTTTTTTTGCGGCATATAATGAATATCTTAACTCAAATCTCTCCCATTTGCTTTAAAAATGTGTAAAGATAGAAAACAATTTTAATTATTCCATAAAAAATCATGGAGTTTTCAACTCATGACATAATTATTGGGCTAAACAATTTATTATTCTCTTTAAGAAACAGTGTGCAAGACAGTTTTGCGTTTTGAACGAAGATTTATTTTCTATCTGTGTACTGTACTTTTATCTCACGAACGCGGTGAGCCATTGTTGTGTGTTGGGATATACATGCACATTGTCTATGTGTGCGTCAGCGTAGGAGCTATGAGTTCATATTGTCTATGTGTTCATATGTTTTTTTTTTAGAACCTGACAGTGGCTTTATAGGCCGGGCCCAATAAAGCTATAGGAGTGCGCGGTTGGAGAGTAGCCTGGCGAAAATCCAGGGGAAAACCTCCGGCACGACCACGCATGTGGTTTGGAACACTGGAATACTCTAAGAGTTTGCTCTCCAGTGAGATTGGTTGAGCGTTGTGAGTGGAATCGAGCTACTGGGAGTTTTGTCGCTGGTTCACTAAACCTAGCCTAGCTGAGAAGAGTCCAGCAAGAAACTCAGCTAGGCCCGACCTGGGTCGGACAGACTCTACCCGGTGTGCGGCGGTACCGGGACGAATAGGGACTATATGTGTCACTGTTGTCGCGATCGCGCGGTGGACGTCCCCGCCGGCGGGAATGCCTAAGTGTACGCGTCATGTCAGAGTTGGACGCCGTAAGCGCAGCGTTCCATCTTTCGATAGACGCTGTGATTACGTCGTCCGGGTCCGTAAGTGTGTGCCTAGGACGCCGGACCGTGCGGCCCCTAATCAGTGATCGCCGAGTAACGACAGAGGGGGAGGGATGGGAACGTAGTCGACAGCCTTCCTATAACTAACGGATTCCTATGATGGGGAGCGTTGTCAAAATAACGTCTGGCAGTCTGCTTAAAGAAACCATACATAGTGCTAATCCCCATGTCGTGATGCAGACTGAGGTTCGACTGGTACCACGGAGCGCCCTACGGAGAAAACGATTCTGAATGACCTGAAGCGGCTTGAGCGATGTCATAGGCACGTGAGCAAAAGCTACACTTGCATAAGACATGATTGGACGAACACAAGTTTTGAAGAGTGTCAGCTTATTTCTAAGTGACATTTTACTAAGCTTGTTAATCATCGGCCCAAGTCTTCCTAGCACGAACAAAGCACGGTTGCGTTGCGTACCCTACTGATGTGGCTACGGAAAGTCAGTTTTCTGTCGAGAGTTACTCCAAGATATTTGACTTCGTTGGCCCAGGGGATGGGCCGGTCAAACATCTGGATCGGAGCCACACGCCTTTCCGTGCTAACGCGGTCAGACGGGTGGAAGACTATCGTAGTGCTTTTTTCGGATTGACTTCGATACGTCAAAGATTAAACCAACGACCTAGGTCAGTGATTGCCTCCTGGAGGTATCGCCGGATAAAAGTATACTTACAATGAGTCGTAAAGAGCGCGGTATCGTCCGCGAACAACCCTAGTTGCACTTTAGGATGCCTGGGAATGTCGTTCGTGAATGACGAATAAAGAGTGGGAGAGAGCACGGAGCCTTGCGGGACTCCGGCCCGGATAGGGTGTGGGTCCGAGTACGTTCCCTCTAGTGTGTATTGAAAGCTTCGATCCCTGAGAAAATCTCGTATGGTGAGTACGAGTCTGTCAGGCATACCGAGATGATATAACTTGTATATCAGCCCGTAATGCCAGACCTTGCCGAATGCTTTCGCCACGTCGAGAAAGATTGCACCGGTCCTGAGCCCTTGGAATCGAGAAAAACCGTCCAGAACGTGCTCCGTGACGCGGTGCACCTGTTGGACGCACGAGTGCGCGGATCTAAAGCCGACCTGCTCGTCGATGATGACGTTATTCTCAGCCGTAAATCTGAGAATCCTAGTGAGAACGATCCGCTCATATAGCTTTCCTAGAGAGCTAGGTAAGCTGATCGGCCTATAAGAGGCAGGCGAAGTCCGGGGTTTACCGGGCTTCGCTATCCCTATGACCGCTGCACCTTTCCACGCGGCTGGAAAGTGAGCATTGGTCAGCGCGGCATTGAAGATGCCGACCAAAATAACGAGGGGGGTTTCAGGGAGAAGTCTCAGGATACGATTGGATACACCATCCGCACCCGGAGCCTTCCTAACACGAAGACGCCTGACTAAGTCACTGACTTCCTTAACCCACACCGGTAAAATGGGTGAAGTTACGGGGAGACGCGATCTCCTGTCCACCTCGGAATCAACCCATCTAATATGGGCTTCGTCGGTATGTAGGAGACTAGGCGAACATTGGGAGTGTTCATATGTGTGACAACTATAACTATGGCTAACCCGCGCTCGTGATATAAATTAAGTACGTGAGATAAACAGAGCAGCTACATTGGATGTCGACTTGCGGTAATACTGGCTAATGAAATTTTTTAATTTATATCTCCTTTATACTTATTGTATTCTTAATGATGTCTTAATGTCACTTCAATAAACTAAGTGAAATACATCATTCGTTATCAGCACGAGTACTCTTTTTTAACTGAGTTTACACGAATAAAACTGCATTTTAGTTACTAAAAAGTGATTAGGCGAGTTTTTACAGTGTGTGTGTAATATAATTTGTGAAAATTCGTGAACATTTTTAACAGTTCACGAAAATATATTTTTATGTTGTGACATTGAACAGCTGTGTTTACGTAAATATGTCAAATAATTATATTTCTGGCATAAAACCACTTATAAATAGAGACGGTTATTCCGTATGCAAATTCAAAATCCATATGTACCTTATGCATGAAGAATTATGGGAAACCATCGCTGGTTATCCTAAAGATGCCGATATTTCTGCTGACAAGAAACTACGTAACGATCAGAAGGCGTTATCAAAAGTATGTCTCACAGTAGATTGTATGGCAATCACCCATGTAAGGTCCTGCAAGACAGCCAAGGAGGCTTGGGATGCCCTCTCGTCCGGTTATGAGGACAAAGGTTTAGGGGACGTATAAGCTTCGAAAGGAAGCTGTACAGGTACTGCCTTGATAATTTTGACTCCAATATAGAGACGTATATAAATGCTGTCATGTCAACTGTGCAAGATTTAGCCGATATAGGTAAAACTATAGAAGATGCTTGAATAGCTGCCATTCTTCTTGGAGGTTTATGTACTCAGTATGCACCCTTAGTAATGGCTTTGGAAAATTCCAATATAGACATTACCGTGCACCTTATTAAGACAAAGTTACTCAATGAATTGAATAAGCCAGCTGTAGATAACCCTGATACTGCTCTTCGTACCCGAATGGACCAAACCAGACGTTCTACATCCAAGACTAAGAAAATAGTTATGTTATGACTTTATGGAGCCAGAACATCCAGACTGTCCCCATAAGAAGGATAAGAAAAAGGCTGTGTCACAAGAATTCTCTTTGCGCACTGAATGTCAATGAGAGACTAGAGCGTGATACGTTTTATATAGACTCCGGGGCGTCAGCGCATCTGACGTCACGAGCTGATTGGATGGAGAATGTGAGAGGTTCATCTACTGGAACTGTGGCCATTGCAAATGGAGATGTACTGCCGTGCAAAGGTGTTGGAGATATCTCAATTACCACTTGCGGTTACAATACTGTTGTGAAGAAGATTACGGATGTACTTCATGTGCCGAACTTGAACACTAATCTTATTTCAGTAAATAAAGCGGTAGATAAAGGTTTTAGCGTAGTTTTTGATAAAACAGGTTGTAACTTTTATGATTCTGATGCTTTTTCTTGTAAAGGTGATGCAATTTTACATGGTTCTGTTTGTGGTGGACTGTATTCTTTAGATTGTACGGTCAACCCAACAACGCGTCAATTATCCGCTTTTGAGACCCACTCCGATGTTTCTAGCTTCAAGCTTTGGCATCGACGATTAGGTCACTTATGCCGCATTGGAATGGATTAAGAAAGGACACGCGGTAGGCGTTGAGTACTCAGACATCGATAAGGAATCCTGCATCCCCTGTATTGAAGGTAAGCAGAATAGGAGACCATTTAAGAAAGTTTCTCATAAAATATCTACTTCAGTTCTAGAACTTATTCATTCTGATGTTTGTCGTCCCTTGCCTAAAACGTCATTTCAAGGCAATAGATATCTTTTATTTTTTATAGATGATTTTTCTCGTATGACTTTTGAGTTCTTTATTTCTTCAAAAGCTGAAGTAAAGAATAAGTTTTGCATTTTCCAGTCGTCTGTGGAACGGAAAACGGGAGAGAAGACCCTGAAGAGTGACAATGGGAAAGAATACGTCAATGCTGAGTTTTCGAAACATTTACAAAGTGAAGGAATTAAACACCTAACTACAGTTCCTTATAGTCCTCAACAAAACGGTTGCGCAGAGCTGACGAATAAGTCTATTATGGAGAAAGTGAGGTCCATGCTTTCTGACAGTTCTCTTTCTCCTGCCTATTGGCAAGATGCGGCAGAAATGGCTGTGTACCTCAAGAATAGATTTCCTCATCGTGCTCTCGACGGCAAGACGGCGTACGAGAAGTGGTATGGTAAGGTACCAAATTTATCTCATTTACGAGTTTTCGGATGTAGAACTTTGATCCATATCCCCGAATGTAATCGAAAGAAGTTGGACATGAAAGCATCTGAACTAAACAAAAATCAACTATATCCGATACTAGCATTTTTCCTCGGCTTCGCCCGCGTACTAAGCGTAATTTTTAACCGATTACAGAAACGGAGGTTCTCAATGTGACCTGTGTGTTTGTCTATACCACATATGTAGGTATGTATGGATGGATGTCATTTTCGTAATCGGTTACTCGTGGAATCTTGAAGATGACACTCATATCGATGAAAAATAAATGTCCGCCATCTTGGATTTGAAAATGGATGTTATTTTCGTAATCGGCAGCCCGAGGAACCTCGACGGTGACAACCGTATCGGTTTTTAAGAAAAATAAATGTCCACCGTCTTGGATTTGAAAATGGGTGTTATTTTCGTAATCGGCACCCCGAAGAACCACAAAGATGACACTCATATTGATATTTAAGAAAAGTAAAGGTTAGCTTCCCGCACAAACTTGGAACCCCCTTTTCACCCCTCTAGGGAGCAAATTCAAAAAACCCTGAAACATGTTTTGTCGTATTTAAACAGAGTATAGACTCTCTACGAAGTTTTAATGATCTTTCTTCAAAAAAAATTGTTTCCCCTTCCCGTACAAATTTTGAATACGCCACATTAACATATTTAAAGTTTAAACAGAGAGTCTATATGCAGTTTCAAATCTCTCACTTCAATAAATACGTGTTTTCATACAAACTTTCATCCTTTCTTTTACCCCCTTAGGAGATGAATTTGGAAAAATCCTTTCTTAGCCTACGTTATAAATGTAACCGACTGTGCAAAAAACAATTCTCTAGCGTTAGTAGTTTCGGCTGTGCGTTGATGAGTCAGTCAGTCAGTCAGTCTCCCAGGATTCCCTGGATATGAAATATATACAAAACAATAAAAATAAATGCCAACCTACTTGGCGCATGATCTCTTCTAGTACATCAAATAATATTAAAGAAAATGACATTCATGAAATAGAATCAAATAATCAATTATTTTCCGATCCTCAACAAATTTGTGACATTCTGAACAATTACTTTATTGACACATCTAAATTAAATAATTTACCTTCCAATTCATATTCATCATTTAATAAATTACCGATAAATAATCATACAATGTTTTTAAGGCCCGTTAGAAACAAAGAAATATATAATATAATCATGACACTAAAAAACAGCAAAGCAAGTGGATACGACAGCATTACAACCAACGTACTCAAGCTATGTGCTCCGTATGTTTGTATCCCATTGACACACGTTATAAATTTATCATTTATTGAAGGCATTTTTCCAAAAGAATTGAAGTCATGTATTGTTAAGCCCTTATTTAAAAAAGGAAGCAAGCAGGACCCAAGCAACTACTTCTCTACTCTACTCAGGCTTGTTTCGAACTTATAAAATACATCACAGAGAGTATTAATAATAAAATCCCAGTTGCATCGGTTTTTCTAGACATGTCAAAGGCATTCGACTGTGTTAACCACTCGAAGCTTTTGCACAAACTTGAGTGCTATGGTATCAGGGGTAAAGCATTGGATTGGATTAGGAGTTATTTACAGGGTAGGATTCAATGTACAGAGATTAGTAGATTTACAAAAAAAAAACAACAATATTATGAAGCAAACTTACAGATCTCAATACAAACGCAATAATACTGGTGTCCCACAAGGGAGCATCCTAGGACCGCTACTTTTCCTTCTATACATCAATGATTTACCCAAGGCAACTGTTCAAAAAACCATTTTGTTCGCAGATGACACGACAATAGTGATTAAAGGTTCTAATAGGAAAACTTTTAATCGACATATAGAAAATTCTCTAATTGACATAATAAACTGGATGAATATGAATGACCTAAGTATTAATATTAATAAAACAAAATATATGGAATTTGTTTTGGAATTTGTCGTGGATAGATGATAGCTGCATACCCTTATTTAAAAAGCTAAACATACTCCCATTACCGTGCTTATATATAAGAGATGTATGTGTTTTTGTCTGTAATAATCGGTCATACTTCAAAAAACTTGCTGAAGTCATGCACAGGCAGACCAGACCGAGAATTATGAACCTGTTGCATAAACCTCGCGCTCGTAAGGCGATATACGGCAGAAATGTGTTCAACATGTGTATAAAACTATTTAATAATTTACCTGACGAAATAAAGTTACTACAGGGTAATAGTTTTAAACACAGGTTGTCCATTTGGCTTTTTGACAAATGCTTCTACAATGTAAAAAGCTATTTAAATCAAAGTTGACATAGAAGCTGCAATTTTTGACTGCATGGGTATTTTGACATTTATTTTTATAATTATTACTTTTTGTGAATTCTATTATTATTATATATATTTTTTTATAATCATTATTTCTTTTTTTTTATTATTGTATTCTATGCTAATTTATTATTGTTGACATATTATATCATAACGTACGCAGCACTCGCAAATGTTTGCATGCCTGCGCGCAGGCTGAATACATGGAACTGTGTTATAATGTATAAGACCTATTTGTATTTACTGTATTCCAGCAAATAAACGATTTGATTGATTGATTGATTGATAAATTTTACGGTTTACGTATATTTATTTATTTACACTACTAACGATGTATATCAAAAGCTCTTAAATTTTATTGTTTTTTATGTTTAGGTTTACATATTCGAATTAAGGAAACTGTAAGTCTACAACTTAATACCCTTTACTGTGTCAATTGTAAACATATGAGACTATTTGTTTCTTAATAAATAAAAAATAAAATATTAATGGATAATTCGATTAACCGACAAATCAGTACAGTTTTTTGTACAGTAGGTACATAATAAGTAGAAGGTAATTTCGTTCTTCTATCAGTCTCAGTGGGTAATTAATTGCGCTGGTGGTGGAAAAAAACTAAGTTAGGTAGGAGTAGGTTAGGTTAGGTTCTGGTGGCGCGGTAATGTCGTGGTTGAATGTTCGCGATCCCATGGCATCACCACTAAGGCTCGCGAGGGTAGCATCCCAGAGTTTTAGTGGGTAGGCTAGTCCCTTCTGGACTGGAGAGCCCCAAATAATCAATGCGTAATTTCTGGTTTTCCCCCGGAGCCTTAGGTTACGTAGTGGCATACAGTTTCATGCATTTCTCTGGGTGAAAAAAAAATTGTTTCTGGTGCCGTGAACTGTCATGATTTATTAAAAATAAAGTGAACTTAATCTAAGAAATACAAAAATGAATTTCATACATAGAACGAATGTAAGCTAATACAAACCGGTGGTAAAAGCTTTGCTATTGGGTTGTTCTTAACCGCCTTGTAAAGGTGAAAGCTAGAATTGGCGTGGGTGGCGAGGCGCCGCGTTGCCGCGCGCTGCACCGGAGCTTTCCGCGTGCAGATCGCATTCACCGGACAGTTTGGATCGCGGTCCATTCGTCATTTGTGTCACTGACCTTTCCGCTTCCATCCGATATTTCTGTGTAGAATAAATGTTACTAAATCTAAGTGTCCTTCGATTTAGCAACATTTATTCGATTGTTATCAATGTATATTCATTATTGAATGGGTTGGTTTGTCACGAGTTCTAACTCTACGTATAAACATTGTTTATCTGTATTTTATTTGTGCTTCATGTTGTAACTAGGGAATGCTAACCGGTTAACCGGGTAACAGTAGGTAGGTAAATGCTAACAGTAGGTAGCTGAATAGTTGATAAAATGTGGAATCATATATGATTTGAAGACGAAATAAACGACGGTACTCAAAATCATGCCTTTAAATAGGAATTAACTACACCATTATAAATACAGCTTCCATCTTTGTTAGTTAGCTACAAACCATGACTTTATTTCCATTACACCGAAATAAGCTCCATAAAGAATCCAGAAAACACATTTATACAGTAGCTGAATAATTAATAAAATGTGGAACCTCTTATGTGATTTGAAGAAGAAATAAAAGTCGTTACTAAAAAATAGTAGATTGTATGACAAGGGTCTAAAACGAGCCATATTACCACGAGATAGTTATTTTCCCGAACGAAGTGAGGGAAAATAGTTCGAGGGGTAATATGGCTTTTAGACCAGAGTTATACACTCTACTTTTCACTTCGACTGCGAGAAAATAAATAAACAAAGGTTAACCCACCCAAAATTAACAATAAATTCCACGGCGAAGATATATACTATTGCAGCATGTTTTTTTTTCTATACTCCTTTGACACACAAAACATAGACACTGCGGTTCGCGCGCAACATTCACGCGCGAAAAAAGGTAAACTGACCTTCCATTGAGCGCTTTAAAGTGTTGCTCGAACGATTTAACCACTTTTTTAATTATTGTGAAATAGGGACTACTACAAACTTAATCTTTAGACTCTTTAGAAAAATTAATTATGTTTCCAGATTGGTCGATTTTAGTAAAGCTGTATTCTGGTTGGATAATACCCAATACCAAATATTTTTTTAAGAGTTAAATTATTGTTCTGTGATTGGTGGATTTTATAGGTGAAGTATTTTGATTGGTCAAATTCAAATGTCTTGTAAATCATAAATATGTATTCATATTTTCCCTAGGGGTTAAATGTACTACTTTAGCCCCGCTTGACAAGTCTAATATGACACTTTTCGAGCATGAGAAGTGAAAAAAAGCTTTTTAATAGAAATTAACTACACCTTTATTCAGCTACTTCGACTATTATACAGCTAAATACTGTCTCAGGAACTTTTTTTCAAATTACAGTTTAAACTGCTGCTTAGATGCTTAAAGCCTAGTAAAATCTGTGTTATATGCGGTACATAAATTTTCAACTAAGTTTTAAGAAAAATACTCAATTTAATACAACTTTTACGAAGCTTAAAGAATTATAAAGGTCGAGAGAAAATATTTTTCAGAATTCGGCTATTTCAATGGCCTTTACTCACACGGTACGGAGCTTATAGCCGTAAAATTTGCGAACTGCTATTACTCAAACTATATTCACCATGACTGTGTTACTTGTGGAGATATAGATTAGAGGACCGTGTTCCATTATGGCACGTGCGGCTCAAACTTCTCATGAATCCTTTGAGTTTAACTTTTAGTTGACAAGCATTCGCAGCGCGAGCCGAGCGCGATGCAGCTCCGCCCTACCTCCTCGCGCTGGCTTTATGCAAATTAGCAGTCAGTTTATGCCAATGGAAAATGCTCATAAACCCTCCAGCTTATTCGTATTGTTGTCATCATCGTCGTACCATGGTGTAGTTAGGTAAAATCCGTCGTAAAATATAAACCGACCGAGGAGGACTATAATTTACAATATAATATTCAATATTTTTTGGGGCACGTAGTACTGGTCCGTCTGGAATGGGCGCTCAGCGCTCACTGTCACGTTGCGAAAGAGAAACGCAGGCCATGAGTCGATATCTTGTTACGATAAAATTTGTCGATTTGTAATTATTTTTAAAAAATTGTCTTAAATTGTCGAAATTCGGAAACTGTCAAATTACTATTTTAGATGTGATTGATTTTTCTTTCTTTTTGTGTCTTATAGTCACATAGTAAAATAAGACAAGTAAAGTTGGAGTAAAAATTCGAATTGGAGGTTACCTTGGGAATTAATTGTATCGAGCGAAGTGTTTATGAATCGTGTATCGAAAGCTGTGTTATTAAAGAATTAACTTGATCTACTAAAATGTATGGAGTTGTTAGAGTGCTTGGTTTAAGTTATAACAATGAATTTGTGAATTTAAACCCTATCATTACTAAAATGTTGGCATCCTTGACATGTTGTTTAGTTTAAAATAATCGGTACCTAAGTAGTTCATTGGCTATCAGAAAAGGATTTTTATACCATGACATTGCAAGTATCTGTTTTAAAATTTCCAGTTTCAAAATCATTGCAAATTAGCTCTAGTATCCTCTAGTGTCCCCCTTCACGTATTAGGTCGAATTACTAAATATAAGTTTGTGATTTAATTTAAACACCTTTACATGTATTTTTGTTTTTTAAACTCGGTTCATGTGCTAAACAAATTATCCTTGAAAAACCAACATACTTACTACGTTATTCAGGCGCTCAAATTAGTAACAAAATGCGCCGATAGATGGCGCTGTACCCAAGGCGTTAAATTTGTATTTTGTACATCGCGCTATTAAGATTTTTCCTGAATTAAATGGAGTAGTGCACTTTTTCGGGTACGTTCTCTTAACCACTGAACTAGTTTTCATTTATAGCTTCATTAGTTATTAGCATGACTCCTAAATTTGTTTTATATACCATTGACATTAATACTAAATTTAATAAATTATTTAACATCTTGACATACTATATTGATATACATTTTCCAATTATGAAAATTAAATTAAATAACAAAAAGAAAACATTACCATGGGTTACTAATGAATTAATGCAGTACATAAGAAAACACAGGGACCTTCATGGGATACAGCGTCAAACCCTGGTAACCCAATTATAGCCGAATGTATTGAATATTACGTGAATTTAATTAAATCATCAACTCTGCGCGCCAAACAAGACCATGTTGAACGTAGGCTAGGTCAGACCACAAATCCATCTAAGGAGATCTGGAAAGTGGTAAATGAGGAGATAGGCGCCAAAACAACGTTTCAAGATATCTACCTAAATGATTCCAATCAAACTACGATACCACCCAGTGAAGTTCCCAATATGTTCAATTCGCAAATTTTAAATATAGGTCTCAAACATGCCATTCAAACGGATTCCACTTTAAGCAGGAGTTATCTTTATAATTATCTACATGACCTTGACGTACCGAATTTGACCTTGCCGACAGTCACAAACGACTTGCTGAATAAGGTAATCCGGAAAATGCTAAAGACACGCGCAACTGTTGACATTTATGACATTTCTCCAAATATTTTATTATCTATATGGCCAATTATTTCTGACATTCTAATTATACTTATTAATATTATTTTTAAAACAGGTGTGTATCCAGAAGTGCTTAGGAGTACCAGAGTGAGTCCAGTATATAAGGGGAAAGGTGACAAGTGATGTTAACAACTATAGGCCAATAAAAATAGTCCCCACAATTTCCAAAATTGTAGAGTCCATTCTCTCTTCACATATAACGGCCCACCTAGAAACCAATGACTTACTGACTGACCGACAATTCGCTTATCGGCAAAATATGTCCACAACCACAGCAGCGCTGAAAATATTTGACTGCATTGTTTCCGTGCTGGATGATAAATGCAAGATGGCAGGTGTATTTTGTGACTTGTCCAAGGCATTTGATGTGATTAATCACGAACTGCTTTTGGACAAGTTACATCATTACGGGATATGAGACATGGGCCACAAATTGATTACATCATTTTTGTCCAGCCGGAAACAAGTAGTCAAATTATCCAAGAGCGGTAAACGACTTAAGTCTTGTGCTGGTAGCGTGAATGTAGGCATCCCTCAAGGTTCAGCGTTAGGAAATACCCTTTTCCTAACGTTTATGAACGATCTTCCCGCTGCCATCACGGCTGGTCTCTCAATCTTATTTGCGGATGATACCACGCTAGTACTTAGTGCGAGTACATTTGAACAGCTTGGAGAGAAGATCCATGACGGGTCATCTACCAATGGTTTAGTATTGAATGTAGATAAATCCAACGTTATGGTATTCTCGGGCCGAAAAATTACATTTCATCCGTGTGTAGCAAACAGCCCGATGCCGATAAGTGATACATGTAGATTTTTTAGCTTCACTCTGGGCTCTAATCTAAACTGGACATACATTTAGACAAATTATGCGACAGATTGAGCAGTGCAGTCTTTGCTTTTACGTAAAGCCAATTATATTACACGATGCCTTGAAGCAGGTTTACTTTGCTCATTTTCATTCACTGATGTCGTTCATATGTCATTTTCATACACTCATTTGGGGAAACTCAACGGATGCCAACAGAGTGCTGCTCATGCAGAAACGTGCTGTGTGCGTACGATGATCGGGGCAAAGCCGAGAACTTCGTGCAGAGACCACTTTTTGAGACAAGGCATTTTAACGCACTACTCACTCTACGTCTTCGAAATTATTATGTTCGTAAGGAACAACCTTTCTGATTTTAACACAGTAAATGCAATTGGCAAGACACTCCGCCATACTGGGCATTTGAGAACAGTTCCCCGTCGCATGGCACTGGCAGGTGTCATTGGGCCCACCTATTACGAGCGACTGCCCGCTGATCTTAGACTTGAACCATCTGGAAAACCCATTATACTCGGTTAAAGATTATATGGATCTTAGCTTACTGACATGTAAATAATTATAACTTAATTTGAATTCAACTGATTAGTATTTTTGTGTTTTGAAATTTGTAATTTGTAATGGACATTATTATTATTTATCTGACTGACGATTCCGAATGGAAGATGCATTTATTTTTCTGTTTACTTTTTGTATTACTCTAGTTGACATTATGTTATTTTTAACCGACTTCAAGATTTCAAAAGAGGAGGTTCTCAATTCGGTTGTATGTTTTTTTTTTGTTTTTTTTTATGTTTGTTACTCCATAACTCCGTCATGTCTGAACCGATTTTGGAAATTCTTTTTTTGATTGTAAGTATATATATCCAAGTTGGTCCCGTTTTGGTCAAAACGCAGTTCTGATGATGGAATCCATGAGGAATCGAGGGAACTCCTCAAATCTTAAAGGCAAACATATAGTGATTTTTATGTTTTTATCAACAAATCAAGCATTTTCATACAAAAATGTGATATTTGATGAAGTGGAACTGCTGTTGATGATCAGAACAGAACTCTTCAACGATGAAAAGTTCACGTTTGGCGATTTTTCCTTCTAACTGTATTAGTTAAGCAAGTTCTATTTTCACAACGAATTTTTGTCATGGTCGAGTTCCGATGATGGGATCCATGAGAAATCGAGGGAACTCCTCAAATGTGAAAGGCACACATATAGTGATTTTAGTATTTTCATCAACTAATCAAGCATTTACATTTAAATAACTGACATTTGATGAAGTGGAACTGCTGATGATGATCAGAACGGAACTCTTCAACGACGCATAGTTCACGTTTGGCGAATTGTCCTCTTTGCTGTGTTTGTTAAGCAAGTTAGATTTTCAAAATAATCATTTGTCAAGCTCCAGTTCTGATGATGGCATCCATGAGGTATCCAGGGAACTCCTCAAATGTTAAAGGCATACATATAGTGATTGTAGTATTTTCATAAACAAATCAAGCACTTACATTGAAATACGTGACATTTGATGAAGTGGAACTGCTGATGATGATCAGGATGATTTATTTGGAACTTTAAGTAAAAAAAAAAAAATGTTTTGCGGATATCGTCATTATACTCAATTTCAACTAATTCGGGGCCAAGGATTTCAAATTTTACATTTATTTTGAATTTGATGTAAAATTTCTTTTTTCAAATTTAAAACTGTTATACTCTATTTTAAATAATTCAGGGATAAGGTTTTCTGATTATAAAGCATCTATAAAAATATGTAATCGGTAGCACTGTAGCAATGCAGGTCGGCTTCTGAACCCCATCTAAGAGTACTTATAATATGTGTGTAGATAAAGTAATGTATGCAACTTTACGTAATAAGGCAATTCCGCTCATTGTATACCAGTTGCATAAACTACTATTCTATCATTGTATGGAAGAGTTCACCATCTAAGTGTAATAATCTTTCACCGGCCTCCCCAATTGAAGTCGGTTTTTTTTTCTTAAAAATTATTATTTTTCCTGTTATGACGATCATGATAACAATTCTTGTAATTTTGACATGTGTCCAAATTTATAATGTAATTCCTTATCATGAAATAAATTATCTAAATTTAAATCTATAAAACAGATTTTAAGAACAGATATAATGAAAATAAATCCATTTCACATATAAAATGTAAGTAATACCATAACAGCGTCTATTTGAGCTTTTACCGGTGTTACTAAGGCCGGGTTTTATAAAGATCAGAAATTTCAGTAACTCAGTACATTTTTTGACACAACAAAACAAGCCGACATAAGGTCTAACGGATCTTTATAAAACCGAGCCTAAATAGGTTCATAAGATGAAACGATTGCCATGTCGTCATTAAACTTTTTAATAAGTGTGGGCATCATTGGCCTTTGGTTTCGTTGCGTTGCGAGAAGCGGTGCAAAGGGCTGCCCGTGGGCGCCGGCCGCGCCCACGTCGACGCCGTCGCTCAGCGCTTTCTTAATAAGAAGTGGACCCAGCCAAAGCAGATTCCAAGTTATACGATTATAACACCAACTCTGTCTTATTTCTGTCATATCCATTCTTATTGCGTAATGTACCGTAAGTCTGTATTGTACCCGCCCTCTCCCGGCGAAAAGCATAAACAATGGCATTGTTTTGTTATGTGCCCGGAGATATCCGTCACGGGGAGATGACGGCTTCTAGAGTACGAAAATGATAGTTTGTGTAGTCCACATTCCACATTATTGTTTAAATAAAATGTATGGTAAGTTTAGCTGGCTAGTAGAGCCGATTGCGATTTAAAAAAGTGAATCTAGTTTTTCACTTCTCTTGCTCGAAAAGTGTGTCATATTAGGCTTATCAAGCGGGGTTAAATTTTTCCCTGAGGAAAATATTCATACATACATATTTATGATTTATAAAACATTTTTATTTCACCAAACAAAATAAATACTACACCGCTTTGAATCCACCTATCACAATAGGTACACGTCAGCAACCAATCGACACGTTGGATTCTTTTTTGGTATGAATACCTACTGTTTAACTATTTTTATAATGCATGTGCTCGAAAAGTGCGTTTTCTAAGCAGCCAAACTGTGTGGAAAGTACCACCTTTCCGCACTAGTATTTTTTACTTTTTTTATGTTTTATCTCTGTCGTCAGCCCGAAGCAAAGAGAATTTTTTATTTGAGAACAGTTTTAGATTTTATTCAATTATAGATTTAAATTCTTATAAAAGGTATATGAATATGAATATTTCATACAACGTATTTTAAATCATTCTAGATTACATTTTTTACCTATAAATAAATTGTAAATATTCACTAACATACTTGGCTGAATGCAGATTCAGCCTGTGCCTTCCCGCTTTAGCATTTTGCACAATCGAGCAATGTAAATTTTAACCTATAAATTTTAAATTAACTTTTTCATTTAATTTTTTGTATGTCCTCGCACAATGCATTATAAAACGTTGTACGATACATGCTCGGAAACGTAATTCCCAATTCGTGTCGGTCAAAAACATTCGCTGATCGCTCGTGTTTTTGTTCACCGCCACTTGTTGAGAATTGTTCACTTTCTGAACTTGTATCGTAAATAACTATCGCTCACAAAGTGGTACTTTATGTAGCTGTATATCGTGTGCTCAGTTAGATTTCTCATACTAGCCTTTTACTTTTCCATTTTTTTTTTAATTTACTGTGGTCCAAACGATACATCCAACCGAAGAGTTGTAGGTTCAACCAGTTTACTTATTTATTTAATAAAGCATTTGGGATTAAAACTATACCTCTATTATGTTTAAAACATTCGAAGTCAGTCGAATATTACAAAATTTAAAAACTGTTTTATAAAAGTTGACTTATAGCCTAGACCAATGACCGGAAATGAGTATTATGCGAGAACTAGAGTATTATGTATTACCGCCCCGGAAGAATTAACGCTTGTTTTTTTGCCATAAAATAGATATATTTACAAATATATCTAATACTAAATTAATTTTAAAATTTTTAAATAATCTTGTTTTTTTTGTTTAAAAGTAACCATGTGACATAAAACCTCTTGCAAAATAGTTTTTGATTTGGCTGAATGCTAACTACCACGGCATGTTGAAAAAGAGACCCCGGCCAAGTGCGCGTTTGATCACGCACAATGAAGGGTTCCGTACCAACACCTATTAGTCCACATTTAAAACCACTATCCAATACATTGAATCTAAAAAGGTCGTATTTTCATAGGGAACTCACGGCACTTACAACGTTTTGTTTGGATAACACAGTTTTTCAGCGAAAACTCAAAAGGCGTAAAACCTATCTTGTTCAAATCATATTTTCATCCACAGGTGACATGTAGGGAGTGCCCACCCTAATTCATTTTTTTTGTATTTTCACATACCTTTTATGTAGCGGTTCATAGAATACACCATCCTACCAAATTTCATGATTGTAGTGCTTATAGCCTCCGAGTGAATCGGCTGTCACATACGGACGGTCGGACGGACCGACATAATGAAACTAAAAGGGTTCTGTTTTCACCATTTTCGCTACGGAACCCTAAAAAGTCTATCAATTAAAAGTTTAACCAACTTTTAATTCCTGTCTTTTTCATATATAATTTTACAATTAATTTTGTAACGACTTTGTACCTATTGTTTAAATATCTTTTTCGTGATATGTTCGATTTACGCGATTGTTAAATACAATGAATATAGACCCAGATATATACGAGGTACGTGCAAAACCCACATTGGCAAGTTAACACATTTTGTTTTATCTCTTTTAGTTACCTTCTGTTTATTTATTTTGGTTTTTTTGATCATTTATTCCGAAATGTATTAAAAAGCGTCGTTTGATATACGTGCGGAAGTGTCATTTTCACTCGTCCCTGATCTTCTTCTTCGCCTTGGGGCTCGGGCCAAGACAACTCGGGACTCGTGCAAAATGACATACATTCCGCACTTGCATTAAAATGTACTATGTACTCTTTACCTTCTTCTCGAGTTGGAGCTTGTTCTCGAGCGCGTGCATGACGGCGTGCGAGATACGCTCGTCGAGCGCGCGCAGCGCGGCGTCCGCATCGGCGCGCGCCAGCGCCTCCACGCCCGCCACGTACGCGCCCCACGCGCCCTCCAGCTCCGCCACTGGCGCGCCCAGGCATCTGCAACAACACTGGCATCATTAAGAACATAACCACCATTTTAGCTTTAGCCCTTAGTTTTTGGAATTTATTGTTGGAGTTTATTGGAGTTTACTCCTTAAGAATCGATTTTCATATATAATAAGCCCGGGGTATGTAAATTTATGGGGTATGAAATCAAAAGTAATCTGCCGTGCTAATTTAAAAAGTCGTATCTCAGTATATGATCAAGGTACAGATACGACTTCTTAATTTAGCACGTTATGCGTTATGGTGACCATTATGTTCGTGCGCAACTTATCTTGCGCAGCTCTCAGTAGTTGAACTGTCAAGTGTGTCTGTCAATATCGAAAATAATAAAACAACGTGTAAATATTTTATAATGTGCTATTTAATTGGTATAAAGTTAGTGAAATATTCACTCTTGAGTCCAAAAGGGTGAAAACCTTGGACACATTGGTTAAGTATGGAGAATTTGACAAAACTGCAGATTGGTTTGCTAGAATGAAATTCTAATTGGGATACATGGAAATACAAAGCCGTAAGTCTGCTACGAATACTAACGGTCCCGCACGTGCTAGGAATAGTGGAAAGCTCGTTAAGTTAGCTCGTCCCTGAAATCCGCAGCACCCGCCCCTGGCTCATTAAGAGATGCCCCAGTTTAGCTGTTGCGGCGTATAATGCCGATTTTGAGTAGTTTGTAAAAGCCGACGCAATTGCTCTTCTGATAATTTACAACCAATATGACGAACTATTGTAAATAAATGTTTATACGTTATTTTTTATATTTTTTCTTTCTCCGTGTAGATTCACGGTATCCCTGGTATTTTTTTGTTTTTTTTTTTTAACCTGACTGGTTTACTGAACCTAGCCTAGCTGAGAAGAGTCCAGCAAGAAAGTCGGCTTAGGCCCGACCAATTGACCAAGTCAAATTCAATGGCGCTCCTAATCCTTACAGCCAGAGTGTGAAAAATGTAGACGTAATGTTGGACAGTACCCTGAATTGGATGGAGGACACAGGGTGCTGAAGTTAGTGGGAAAGTAATGGGCTCCCTTCAAGTGCTCAATAGACTTAAGCACTTCTTACCTACTAAAACCAAAGTGCTTTTAGTGTAAACTTTAATTCTACCCATAATCGACGATGGTAACGTGTGTTATCCGGACTTAAATGAGGATTTCATGAATAAGCTAGACCGCCTCCTTAATAACTACATGCGCATTGTCTTCCGCCTCCATAAATACAACCACGTCTCCTCCTTCCGCCTTGAGCTTGGCTGGTTTCCCGTTTTTTCTATCCTCCCTCAATCTCCCGAATAACTCAAGTTTCTTTCAGTACCAGGATGTACCGTCTGCGTCAGTTTCGCTCTTCAGGCAACCTTTCCCTCTCTATGCCACTTCACCGAACTGGTTTCATGTTTTATTAATTCCTATTCGTTTACCATTCAAATTGCTCGTCCCTGGAACAGCCTACCCGTTAAAATCAGGCAACCTGATTCCAAAATAGCGTTTTCACACCTGCTATTCAGAAATAGTAGATTGTGTCTCAAGGGAGCAAAATGATATATTTACGGCGAGGGCGGTATATTGAATCCTGAGTGAAGCGAAAGATTCTACAATAGAATCCTGAACGTAGCGAGGGATTCTATTGTAGAATCTTGAGCGTAGCGAGGGATTCAAGTGTTTACGCCCAAGACGGAAATAATTTTGCTACCGTGTGACACATACTGCTTTTCACACCGCCTATGAGGCCCGTCGCTAAAAACATGAAATATCTTACAAATGATTTTACTACAGAGTGTCACATACTGGTTTTCGCACCTTCTATGAGAAAAGAGTCATTGTTGCCCTCAAATGAGGGAAGAAAAGTACTACTTTGATCCCTCATTCGAAGGCAACAATAACTCTTTTCTGAATAGCAGGTGTGAAAAAAATATTCCTGCCCTCATATGAGGGATCAAAGTGGAAATTTATATTTAAAAAACGTGCAAGTAACTTACAGTCATAGGAATAATTATCGTACAGTTTGCTATAATTAAAAATATGAATCATGGTTATTGCAATTCTAGAGATATAATTATTATATTGCAATATAATAATCGATAATAGTCGATTCGATTATTTGTGACCGAAACATCATTATCTTAATCTGTGGCATTGTCACGTCAACGTGGATGTTCGTTCTCTTGTCTGTAGTCAGCCAGTTGTTTTGTTTTCAGTTTTAATTTAATATAAGTATATATGAAGTGAAAATTGTATTTTTGTACTGTAATGTATCACTTAATTTATCATTTAAAATCAAAATAGAAAGCAAAACAACTGAATGAAGACAGAAAAGAGAACGAAACTGCCACGCCGTAAATAATGTATAACTCATTCAACTAATAACATGATTAGTCCTAAGACCTGATACTTTACCCCCTCGCATCTACAAGAGATGTGCGAAGCTACACTTCTAGGTACTACAGTTAGCTGTCACTTAATGAAGCCTAAAAGATAACTACTACAATTTGCTTACTATTAATAAACTTCTTTCGTCATCTTAATAGTGTTTGATTTAAATTTTCCTTATAGAAGGTGTGAAAAGCAGTACTTATGTGCCACTCGGTAGCAAAATTATTTCCGTCTTGGGCGTAAACACTTGAATCCCTCGCTATCAAGATTCTACTTTACGCTCGGGATTCTATTGTAGAATCTTTCGCTTCACTCAGGTTTCAATATACCGCCCTCGACGTAAATATATTATTTTGCTCCCTTGAGACACTATCTACTTTTAAAAACTCTCTACGTAAATTATATGCCAGCAATTCAACTTTTTCAAATCAGATATTCGAATTATTCTACAAGCTTACTTAGACGTAATTTTAAGTAGTTTTCTAACAAAAAATCTTAAAATAATAGTCCGTATCTTCTCTACGTGTGTTTATTTATGCAAAATGACATTGCATGATTATAATAGTAGTTTATACAGAATGAGAGGCATTAAAACAGGAGTGTGGTGTTATATTTCATAACCGTTCAATGACGGCTACCGCGTATGAATTCGCCGCTAGTGTGCTGTGAGGCATAAGAAATGTCAAATTCCATAGTTTGTGGGTGGGTTTCAAGGGTTATTTCTAATTAGAATAATAAGGTGATTGATTTTGCAATATCTGAGATTGATTAAGTCAAAAAATGAGTTACGGGTCCTTTGAGACAAATTTGTCGTTCGGAAACTTATGTTCTAGTTTTTTTCAAACAAAACGGGACTGCGCTAATTGTAGCGCATTCCCGTTTTGTCGCTGTTATATATTTTTACAGTACGGTTTTAATGTCTCGAATACGATTTCAACGAACACTTTGTTTATACGCCCATAATAGTCACTGTATTAAGTACTAAGGCTAACCAATTTCCTGTTTGGAGTTAAGTCCCTCGTTCTGTTCCATTCTGTATTTGTACTAGTGCAGAATTTGAAGGCCTAATAACGCGTATTAAGCACTGGTCCCTCCGCCGGTAAGCAGTGAATTATAATTACATATATATTTTTATAGTAATTATACTCGTTTTCTCGCTGAAGCGAGTAGAATTAGAATTACTATGAGTAGATACTCGCTACTCGCCGGCGGTGGGACCTTTAACTTAGCTCACTAGCGCGCCGATATAGTCAGATAAAACGTAGTTTGGATGTAAAATGTATTGAATGCCAAAGTATCAATAGGGATTGAATATTATTAATTAACGAGAGTCCCGTAGCGGCGTCCCCACGCCGCTAAAATACGGAAATTCCCATGGTTATTCAGAAAAGGAACAACTATAGGTACATTTCTTTAATTTGTGCCTCTCTTAGGAACACCAAAAAGGGGTCTTAAAAAGCTTTCCAGACAACGTGAATGCGGCACATCATCATCAGTCGTTCCCACAATGCTGAGGACATAATGTCCAATTTTTGCTGACCAGACTCCTCCATAGGCTCCTATCACCTACCTTATGGATGGCCTAGTGCAGATATACAGGACACCAGTGATTTGGGTGTTCCGTCTAGCGGGTAGTCTGCCCCGGGACCTCTGGCCCTCCACTTTTCCCGTCATAATATTTATCTACTGGCTATCTGAAGAACGTCGTGAGAGGTGTTCGAAATATATGAGGATGCGGTCCTGACATACTATCGATAGTCGACAACTTAAAGTAGCTGGACGGACTGGTTTGTTCGCCTTGCAGTCCATGGTATTAGAGATTTTCTCTCAAAATGTTGAATTTGTGAAGAGTTTGTATAATTATATTGTTTTTTGAAGTAAAATGTCATGACAATTTAAATCTGGCATAAAAGAAAAAAAATGTTAAATTATGACGTTGAATTAAATGACGATACAAACTGCGATACAATACGTCTGTCATTCATGTAAACATTTTGTGTTTTGTTAATTTTCTTGGGGTTGTGGATATATGTCGCCGACTCAAACCATATATTTTCTCATACTGAAGAACGTACTACAGGTTTGAGTTCAGTTATTGTTTATTTTTATACTGTGTTATGTCAATTCAAAACAGGAGCCACGTCGCGTGAGGTCACGCGGTCAAAGTCACGTGGTCAGTATACAGTAGTTTTTTAAATCCATTTTTTAGTCCTTTTTCTAGAAAAATATGAAAAAATAAGAGTTTTGTGCAACTCTCCAGCATGAGACGAATCTAATGACATATCATTTATTAAAATCGGACCATAACTGTAGATCTGATGGGGTGTACAAAAATCGGCCTCGCGTAATATATATATATATATAGATTCTTTTTGAATACACAATTTTTTGTGGATACGTCCATAACATGTTATAATCTTAATTTCGCAATATTTAAACATTTTTTTAACCGTGTGCCACGTGACTTTAAACAAAAATATGTATGTATATATATGTTATGTGGACTATCTTATACAAATCTACCTAGTATCAAACTAAGCAAAGCTTTTTACTATGGGTACGAAGCGATGATATATAGATATACTTATATAGATAAATATATGCTTAACTACATAGAAAACACCCAAGACTGAGGAGTAAATATTTGTGTTCATCACACAAATAAATGCCCTGACCAGGATTCGAACCCAGGGCCTCCACCATCGTAGGCAGGGTCACTACCAACTAGGCTAAAGAGGTCGTCAAACATGACGTGTAACGTGTTACAAGGTTATCTGTGATGTGACGTCATCTAGTTGTATTGCGAAATGTCAATTATTGATTGTCACTATCGCTACCACAGTATAATAAGTTATATATAACTGACGTCGTAATATGGCGGCCACGGTGAAGGTTCGTTTTGGCGCCGAATTCTAAATGAAAATAAAAAATCAATTTTTTTAGTCTTAACTACTATAATTTGCGGAAAAAATATGTGTGCATATACGTGTATACTTTCATTTAAAAATATTATGAATATTTTGTCAATAACCCTATTATTCGAATATGAAAATGAGGCGAATATACGAATTGCAAGCCCTACTTACAACTAGGTATTGTTAGGAGGAGTGGTAATGGAGGTGGAACCCTCCTTTACCCATACATTATAAACTTAAATGGTGGGTGCATTCCTATCTTATAATATTAATGAGAAGCCGTCTTTCGTTTATTAATACCTACCTACTCTAGGCATCCGACGAGCCTTTGTAAGTCTCTGCGGGAAGTTCTCAACTCAAGCCAAGAACTTAATTAGCACAATTTCCAGTTTTCTCAGCTGGCTATTGAAATATTTTAATAAAGCATTACTTCGCCCGGCCTGCCTCCACGAGACTTTTATTGTCGCTCCACGAGACTTTTATTAAACAATTAGGCCAATGAAAGCTGACACAGATATTTATTTAAAACTCTTTAAGAGGGTACGAACGAAAAGTTGATATTTTAGAAAACGTAAGGTTTTTAAAACGCCATATCTTTGTTCAAATTTTAATTATATTGTTAAAGTAAACTTCTGTTTTGTATAGATAAACTCTTATTCTAGACCATAGCGTTGCTATACATTTATGTTTATGAACGGTTATTTAAAAAACCACGTTCTCGACGGAGTGTTTTGCAAAAATACGCGTCAGAGCTATCTTTCAGGTACAATATTTCCATTTTAAACTGACAAAAACGATTGGATGTTTTTCTTTTACAATAGGATGTATAGTACTAAAGTACATAACGATCGCACTAGTTCTAAAATATTGGTTTTTACTATTTAAAAAAAATACTACAAAATGTCTAATTCGGTTTGTTTCAACATTTTTTTCTCACGTATTTGATTATGTTTTGGAAAAAAGACATCTTATTATAAAAGTACAGGATTTGCTTGATTTTTCTTGTTTTTTTAACGCTTATGGATGATGATGACCCACTTAATTTAGACGATTTTTAAAAACCACTATATAACCGCGCGCGAAAACGGTGTTCGATTCATTACGCGCCGGGCCTTCCCAAGGAACGGACGTATCGCTATCGTCGCTGCGTTAAGGTCGGCGACCGAGCGTACACCGACACTCGCCTATTCTGTAGATGTAGCGCGTCCGCTACGGATTGATACTTGGTAAGTAAGTTTATTTTATTTCTTCTCAATTCACTGAAGTGATGATTTTTTTTACAGAAATGGGCAATAAACGTCAATTGTTTTGACGAAACAATCCAACAGTACTACGGCCACACAAGTTAAAAGGTAATTATAATTCACCATGTTATTGCTGCTAGTGATATTTTTATGTTTGGATATGTGCCTCTATATTCTTGACGTTCTGTGAAAATTTTTAGAAAACAAAGTAATTAGTCTATGAAAATCAAAATCGTGCGGCTATTTCTGACGCCACAGAGAGATGCGCAATCTAACCAGGACTCCAGATCAGTTTTTAGAACTAAGCAGAGTTCTAAAAACTGATCTGGAGCATTAGTTTCCATTTTATTCAACTGTTTCCTTAATCTCCCTCATCAAACTAATTGTAAAATTAAAACTGTAATAATTTTTAATTCTTAACTAGCGCCCGATAATTTATGATTGTCTCGTTTGGACTAGTTATGAATTATATGTATTGCAATTTCAGATTCTTAGGCCAAGTCGTTTCTGTGGAAAGTAATTTAAAGTAAAATTAGTCCCCGAAAGACGTGGACCCCACGTCATTATCATTCCAAATTTGACTTTTTTTCTGACAAACTTATTCCAATTTTGTTGATTATTTCGTATACATGTACCTCTAAAAATAGTTTGTATAGTCTCCTAACATCAGTTTACTGGTTATCTTTTGTGTAAATTTACTCTGTAATTCTCATTTTCTCCAACGAGATCAACCTGGATTCAGATTTATATTTAACGAGCGCCCGATAATTTATAATTTCGTTGTTTAGATTAGTTATAGAATTATATGTATGTTCAATTTCAGATTTTTAGGCCCAGTAATTAAAGTAAAACTAGTCCCCGTCTAACATTCAAACTCTAACATTTTTTGTTTTTAACGAACGCCCGAAAATTAATGATTGAGTTGTTTAGACTAGTTACCGAGTTATATGTATGTACAATTTCAGATTTTTAGGCCAAGTAGTTTCTGTGGAAAGTAATTTAAAGTAAAACTAGTCCCCGAAACACGTGGACCCCACGTCATTATCATTCCAAACTTGACTTTTTTCCTGACAAACTTATTCCAATTGTGTTGATTATTTCGTATACATGCATCTCTAAAAATAGTTTTTATAGTCTCTTAACTTAAGTTTACTGGTTATCTTTTGTGTAAATTTACTCTGTAATTCTCATTTTCTCCAACGACTTCGACCTGGATTCAGATTTATTTTTAACGAGCGCCCGATAATTTATAATTGCGTTGTTTAGACTAGTTATCGAATTATATGTATGTTCAATTTCAGATTTTTAGGCTATGTAGTTTCTGTGGAAAGTAATTTAAAGTAAAACTAGTCCCCGAAACACGTAGACTCCACGTAATTATCATGCCAAATTTGATCTTTTTCCTGGCAAGCTTATTCCAATTTCGTTGATTATTTCGTGTACATGCACATCTAAAAATAGTTTGTATAGAGTCCCAGCATATGTTTACTGGTTACAACATATGTTATCAGGTAAATGAAATTTGGAAGTTTTACCGGGTACCTACTTTGCTATCTAGCCAAAATTTTGCAAATCGATTTTTATGTAGATCGGAGGACAATGCAAGTAAAACTACCGTGAAATCCAGTCATAGTGAAATAAAAGAATCACTCGCGTTAAAAACGTCGAATATAGTTATATTCGACGTTTTTAACGCGAGTGATTCTCGAGTGAAGTCGAACTCGACTCGTATAGGCAATCGAACACTTGGACATTTTGGTGTTCGAGTTATATTCGACGTTTTTACATGAGTGATCGGTTATTTTACTTTAGTATAGTAATGTCAAGAAAAGATGTGAATAAAATTAAAATATTAAAAAATCGTTATTTTGTTTTCAGCCCAATAAACGTATGTTTATATGCCGTTTGGACATGTGCAGACTTCCAGGTCAAGACTAAATTTTTAAAAAAATGACCAGTTTTAGGAGACAATGGTACCAAAATTAATATTTTTTTTTATCAAAAATGTCTTTTGCCAGAAATGGTTGACGGAAGAAAAAGTAGATCGATGCCTATGAGGGACATACGTACCTAGTATTAGATAATTAATAAGTGGGTACGTAATGTTAATAAAATAAAAACATTTAAATCTCATCATATTTTTTTCCTACCTCACTCTAAACTCTATAACAGTTAACAGTGACACTTGTTCCCACCAACACCAGTTCAACCGGCAGCACTCGAACCGCACCGCTCGCACACAGTAATCGTTTTAGTGTGTGTAGCTAAACATGGCCGCTCGCAGGCGATCGCGACTATGAGGAGTTGGAACGAAACGTTCGTACCCTCTTAAATGGCCACTATAATATCTGTCAAATATGTCAAACGTCACTTAATTGTTGAGTTACTGGAGACAAATATTGCATGATCCCTCCGGGTCAAAAAGAAAGATATTGCATGATCCCTCCGGGTCAAAAAGAAAGCAAAGTCACGTCATACTAGGGGCATTATTCCGGTTACTTCCATATTAAACTCGGAATATTTAAATGCCATGAAACTTGTTTTTGGTTATGTTATAGTATGTACTAAACTATGTAAGACAAAAAAAATATTTTTATTGTTTCAAGTATTATTACTGTTCTACTACATTATCAGTGTTGCAACACGAAGATCTTTTAAATTTCATGCTATTTTCTAGTCTCGCTTTCATTAGCCAGTGTAACACATTCTAGTATTTTATGCAATAGTTATATTAGAGGGTACAAAAAAGGTGAGTGGCGAGTGTAACAATATGAGGCTAAGCCGAAAATTGTTAATAAAGATGCCATGAGCCTTTTTTGAGCTACTTATACAACGTTGCATACATTACTTTTTCTACGACTAGGGATTAAATAATAAGTTGGATAGTGACAAATGACAGTCCACAGAACGTAATCATAGACACGGTAATTTTTTTCAACTGTCATTTACTAACTTGCGTTTATCCTTATGTTGGCAGTCATTATTTTAGTTTTGTTATTGTTTTAAACCATATGAATTCAGTTGTTTGTTAAGTTGGCAGTTTTGATTTTCGTTGTAAATTTAGTGTTTTTTTTTAAATTTTTTGCTGGGGCACCTCTGTTAGGGGGCGTCCATAAATTACGTGAGGTGTTTTTTTTTTAATTTTCTGTCCCCCCCTCCCCCCCTGGTGAGATGTCGTGAGATTTTATTCAACCCCCTCCCCCATCCCCCAATCGCACGTGAGATTTTTTTAAATGTGGGTTTCTTACGTAAACGCGTTGGATTGTTATAATAAAAAGGAAAAAAAATTTGCTTCGTGCTTTAATTTACGACTAGTTAAGACTAGTAATCAATATTGCTGAGGGTTAACGTCGAAGTATGAATGAAATTATTCTCTTTCGAACGAATTAGTGAATAATCTTAAATGTATTATGATTACGCTTAAGATTAAATCTTATAAGCATGTACAATCTGGATTAAATGGACCAAAATAGTATATTTTTTTTTTGTTTTAATCAGAAAAAAAATTGCGTGATATTTGCCGAGAACCCCGCTCTCTCCAACGTAAGATTAGATGAGATTTGACTCAACCCCGTCCCCCCCTTAAACATCTCACGTAATTTATGGACGCCCCCTTAGCAGTTGCATTATATCACATCTCACCCTAGTGTCTTTATGTTATGAAGAATAGACTAGATAAACTTTTTTTGAAATTGCATAAGACATGCTTTTATATTCGTTTGACAGACCATATAATTGACAGATAAAAGTACCAGAGTAGAAAATGAGTTCTAATAAAAAGAAATATAGTAAACGAGAAGTAAACATGGTTTTGATTATTATACCTCTTATTCTTATACCAGTCTCCAGGGCTGCGCCTCCAATCAAACACACTCGCATAATTTTCCTTTTTCTATAGTTACATCGCTACGGCAGCACTTTTCGCAATGCTTGCGTGTAATAAATGTAGTTATGTGACTTTGCAAGTATGTTACCCTCGTGCGATGTTAAGGCAGTAGTGTCGGCAGGGCGGCGCGTCGAGGCCACGACAGCGCACGCATCCCGCCGCGCGCAACAGGCGCTCGGCGCAGGCACCGCTGGCGCGCGCCAACACCTGCTCTGCCGCCGCAAGCGCGCCGGCGCCCGCGCCCAGCGCCGCCAGCAGCGCGCGCGCGCCTTCCATTGACTTCGACAGCGTCATACTCAGCTGACAAACAAAACATTTCATTTAAATATCAGGTTTTATGTCTTTATTTGCGACACAAATCTCGAATGCAGACAAATTCAACTCTCACCTGTTGAGGTACGTCTCCAAAAGGCTGTACAGCATCGTAAGCGTCTTTTAGACACATTTCGTGCTCGGCCGTGAATTGTTTAGTATCGAGTCTCAGTATGTTGTGGTACGCCAAGGGAAAGAGTTCTCTGAAGAATTTGTCGGTGGCTTGCTGAAGGTCCCTGGGGGGTTCGGAGACGAGCGCATCGAGTTGGTCGGGCGCGGCGGGCCGCAGCGCCGCGCGCACCTCGCCGTACAGCGCGGCCAACGGCGCGGCCGCGCGCGCCGGCTGCGCTCGATACACTTGCGCTAACAACACCGCACTTTTGTTTTGCGATTGGTGTGACAGTGCCGTCAGGTGTTCTGTGCAAAAGAAAATTTTATTGATTAGACCTCTAATGTAACATTTTTTTATATCAATCAATATGTATATTGGAATATAAGTACCAAGAACCTCTCAAATTGCACTTGGCACTAAGATCTGTCTCGCTACAAATAAAGTTCGATAAGAAGTTAAAAACATTAAGACGCTTATTTTTGCACCAGCTAAAGCAGGTTTTTTTTACTAATTGTGAACTATCTTATTAAGTAAGTACAAAGTACTTTACGTTGCATAGAACACTATACGTAGTCTTCCTAATACAGCCTATTTTTATCTCACGCGGGTTACCCACAAGTTGGAGTTGTGATGTGACTTATATGAATACATAGACAATATGAACTCATAGTTCCATGGTGAGGTCTCAACACACAACCATGGTTCAACCGCGTTCGTGAAATAAAACCCAGTATGCAGCGGTACCGGTACGAACAGGGGCTATGTGTTTGTGTTGTCGCGATCGCGCGGTGGACGTCTCCGACAGTGAGAATGCCTACGTGTATGAGTTGGACGTAAGCGCAGCGTTCCATCTTTCGATACGCCAAAGATTAAACCAACGCCTTAGGTCAGATAGATTGCCTACCGGAGGTATCGGCGGATAAAAGTGTACTTACAATGAATCATAAAGCGCGCCGTGTGGCCCGCGAACAACCCCAGACACACTTTGGGGATGCCTGGGAATGTCGTTTGTGAATAACGAATAAAGAGTGGTAGAGAGCACGGAGCCTTGCGGGACTCTAGCCCGGATGGGGTGTGGGTCCGAGTATAGACCTTGTCGAAGGCTTTCACCACTTCGAGAAAGATCGCACCGGTCCTAAGCCCCTGGAATCGAGAGAAACAGTCCAGCACGTGCTCCGTAACGCGGTGCACCAGTTGGACACACGAGAGCTCGGATCTAAAACCGAACTGCTCGTCGATGATGACTTCATTCTCAGCCATAAATCTGAGAATCCTAGTGAGAAGGATCCGCTCATATAGCTTTCCTAGAGAGTTAAGTAAGCTGATCGGCCTGTAAGAGGCAGGCCAGTGGTTTACCGAGCTTTGTTATCCCTATGACCGCTGCACCTTTCCACGCGGCTGGAAAGTGAGCATTGGTCAGCGCGGCATTGAAGATGCCGACCAAAATGAGGTAGCGGGTTTCAGGGAGAAGTCACATGATACGGGAGACTTACGCAATGAATGTTACGTTTATAGAAAATGAGCGTGCCCCCGAACGGCCTCATATCTTGCCTATTATCTCTAATCTGATTGAATCCAGGGAAGCGAAAGGCTCTGGTGCCGGGTTTGTAAAAGGTCTCTTGGACCATACCCATACTCAACTGTTAATCTAACGCCCAAGCTGAAACAAGGGTAAAATATAAAAAACTAACTGAAGAATCAAAACATCCCCGTATACAATGCACTCAACAGGAAACCTTCTTCAGGTCGAAGAATTCTAATTAGGTAAATATTTTTAGCCTATTCGAAGAATTCTAATTACGTAAATTTAAATCCTAAATAAAAACTCCCATATTGAGATAATATTTTCGGTTATTCGTTTCCTCCTCTATCCGTTTACTACTCGTAAGCGCATGTTTGTGGCAAAAAGCGTCAGAAACAAATTTATAACATTGCGTTTCTAGGATACAGAAAAGTTATTCAAAATTATTTTTACTTATTTCATGACCAGTTGCCCCAAACTTTTAGTTTATTAGCACTGGAAAGTTTTGTCTCTATATTACATCGAATTCTCTATTCCTGTTCGTATGGAGTCTGCTCAATGTTGGCATTGCGAATGACTATGTTTTTGTAGTTTATGCAACTGCTACATAATGACAGGCATTAAAACGCGAGTGTGGTTTCCGGTACTCGTCTTCGGCTCGTTTCATAACAAGATCACACAAGTGTTTTAATGGGTGCCTAATCATCTACAGTTGCATACACTACGAGTACTTTATCTACATCCATATATTAAATCCTCTTTCATGTGTTCAGGAACCATTGCGTTGCAAGTGTAGTGCGTGCGGGTTTTTTCTTGTGTAATTGCTCATTTAGACGTCTGATATCGCAAAGTTGGTTGCTTTGCTAGTAACCTACAAATTAATGAATACTACATTCAAGAGCAAAAATAATGGGTACACTTTCTTAATTTCACAAATATTACATTTATAATTTATATATCAGATAAAGTAAGTGATTAAAACAACTAGAAAACAAAAGCATTATATATAGGAACTAACATTAAACTTAAGTACTAATGTTGTGTCTGATACGTATTGAAATTCAATACAAAAATTATCCATTAATTTTGCTCTCGAGTATATATCCTTACGTTTAACAAGAGATATTCGTAGTTACGATTTTGTCTAAGCAAGAATGATGCTCATAAGTGGATGACAGATAAGGGAGCTATTTAAACTAGATCTGAGTAAGATACCATTACATAAATAGTGCAGTTACATGGGTGGATGAGTTAAGAGGACTTGCAATGCCAAATGGTATTTTCCGGAGCTTTAATGCTCTGAAATATGGAACAGCGAATAATGTCTTAACGACAATCTGAACTTTTAAATATCTTGTAAAACATTTAATAATATGTTATAACAAGTTTCTGTAATAAATTTCAGTTTTGGTACTAGCTTTTATTGCCGACTGTACTTTTGTCACAGTCTTATAATATAAGTTATGAGGACAAATTACATATATATGTATACATACTATACTGACGTAGGTACTGACTAACATACCTACGAAGAGTGTAAGTTAAATAAGACGTAATTAAAAAGAAATGAATGCAGGTCGTTTTAACTTAAAAATCGTTACTATTTATAAACCATTAGTTATATGTTCACGGATTTTATTTTACAGAGATTAGTAATTTATTTATTGTATTGTAATTTTTGAAGTCGGTGCCGTACAAAGAAATTGCTTAAAGTTGATGAAATGGCGCCGACTACAAAAATTACAATACGACTACATCTCTCAATAAGAAGCGTATTAGTATCATATTGAGTTATTAGAAGTTAGGCAATTATTATTTACTTTACAGTTTTTTTTGGAGTCGGTTTTTATTTTTTATTAAAAAATGTATTACCAAAGTGACGATTCCAATAAGCTCAAGCTGAGCTACACTGTTTTATTACGGTGTTCCGTTGCCTACCTTCCGGCTTCCATAACCAGATCAGGTTGATGGTAACATTACATGACAACCATTTAATGGCTTCGCCATAGTCGCTTCAGTATCTATATTGAAATAACTTAGTGCTAACCGTGAAAAACTAGGAGTTTTGTATGACCACCCGTGGTCTTCTTCATCAGTTCTCGTTCACCAAATGCTACTTTATGAATGCAAATGCTCGAATAGTTATCGAATCGGTACGTTTCCCTTGATTTTTTGAAAAGTTCCCTCAATTTCTCATGAACCCCATCATCAGAACTGGATTCTGGTAACAACGGGACCAATCTTGAAGCATATGCTTTCAACCAAAGAAATAATTTTTCAAATCATTTCATAAATGACGGAGTTGTGAGGTACCAGGCATTTAAAAAAATAATAAAAAAACATACTACCCAATTCAGAACCTCCTCCTTTTTTGAAGTCGGTTAAAAATCTGAATGTTAGATATTTCGAAATAATCAATAGTTATGATAATATGAATCTTTATTTCAATTTCGGAAGTTGGACCTTGCGAGGGCAAAAAGCACAGCATATTGAGTTATCACTAGCGAGCGAGCAAGACAAAGATTTGGGAGCACCACGCCTTAAGTCATGAAATAGTGGGCAAACATCCCAAGGCTATGGAATCCCGGCGCTGGCGGGCGAGCGAGCACCTGCCGGCGCGCCGCGCGCGGGGATCAACGCCGGCCCGCATTCCGTTGTCACTGATATACACTCATCTAACAAACCCGGCATGCATACCATAATCTTTCAAACTAGTAATGCATCCTTCAAAAGCACTATTTAGTAACTAAGTCATGGATGATATTTTACTGATTAAGTAGTAAGCAAATGGTGATAAAGAAATATCATTATTAAGAATTCTGATATTATTTATTTGCACAGACACAGTATAGGAATGTTACAATACATTTTGTTTCATGCATCTAGCCTGCATGCGAGCGTGCAAATACATAAAATGGCAAAAGTTACATTCCATTAATTTTTTAGTATTTGATAACGCTTTAACTTTTATAACGCATTAACGCTTTAACTTGTATTTTAATGTTCCAAATATAATAGAAGTATAGTCTTAATGCCAAATGCTTTATTACATAAATAAGTAAACGGATTGAACCTAAAAAACTTCAGAGGGATGTATGACTTGGAGCACAAGAAATTAAAAAAAAAATGGAAAAGTAAAAGCACTAGTGTGAGAAATCCGACTTTGCTCACGATATCCAGCTACATAAAGTTCCACTTTTTGACCAACTGTATTAATAAGTTACTTTATACAAAGTACGCGCGCACTCGCGTGTGTGTGTGTGCGTGTACGGGCAGCCCGCACCCTCCTTAGAGCATTTTGACATCATGCCCGGTCCGATATCGGATGTCGGGTGACCTTTGGAAATATGTAAATGTAAAATGTAATAATAAATTGTAATTAGTAACTTGTCATTTTTAGTACTTATCCATACGAATATTATAAATGTGAAAGTGTCTGTCTGTTACCTGCCTCTTCACGCTTAAACCCGAGAACCGATTTGGGTCCCGGGGAAGGACATAGGATACCTTTTATCCCGGAAATCATCCCCTAAGGGGGTGGAAGTGTAGAGAAGAGCGATAACTACGCGCTTGAAATAAAAGAATAGCAATTAAATTCTAACGCGATGAACGAGATTCTACGCAGTCGCTGACAAATGGTAGCCTATACCAATATTTTAAATGCAAAAGTGTGTCTGTCTCTCACTCCGTCTGTTACCTCTTCACGCTTAAACCGCTGAACCGATTTAGATAAAATTTGGCATGGAGACAATGAGTCCCGGGGAAGGATAAAAGATACTTTTTATTCCGGAAATCAACTCTATTAAGGTCCACGTCTAAATAGTGTACTGATGGATATCGATTCTAAGTACGGTATTGACATGCGACAGGTTTGGGTGGTTTACATCTAGTTAATGTTGATTTTGGTAGTATTGAAGCTCAAATCTTAGAATATTATTGACTTAAAACCAAGTCGGTCGTTTTTAGTCAGTACCGGGGAGGGGTGTACACGGAACTCCATTTCCACCGGCTTGTGTATTATTTAACCTTGGAGGAACACATTTTATAGTTGTCGAATAAAGAGTAAGCCAAATTAGCCCGAGATTGCCAAGCAGATTAGATTTGATGCTCCACTAATAACTATGGAACATCTGTCTAACAACTTTCTCAAAAATTGTTACCAAATCACAATTAGTTAACTAACAATATGTTATAAATAGTAACCGTATCAATATTAGACATCTTTATTTTATATATATATATATATATATATATATATAATAACTTGGCTTGTGTTATTACAACTAATAAATGTGTATTACTTAAACTCGCTCAAGCTGCATGTCATTAGGGCTAGCGCTGTTTAATTTGGAATATTTTAAACGGTCAACGATTATTCTTATGTCATTTATGAAGCCGCGCGATGGCCGAGTCACTATATATATTTAAAAAACCGGTCAAGTGCGAGTCGGACTCGCGCACCGAGGGTTCCGTATACAGATGTGTACCGGTTCCAACCCTATTAAATCAGGAAAATCTCAACAACATGCTGTGGAAATTGGACGTCATGGGTACAGCGCCATTTATAGGCGACTTTTGTTAAAAATTTGAGCGACTGAATAACTTAGTATGTATGGTGGTTTTCCAAGGATAATTCTTTATCACGTAATCCGTTTTCAATTTTTTTTCTTTATTTGAAATAAGGTACTTTCAGAATAATCTCGTAGGTATTTATAAAAAAAATACAAGCAAAGGTGATTAATTATTATTTTTACAAACTTAGTACAGAAATGTTATTTGACGATAAAAAAACAAAAACTAAATAGAGCTACAGTTATATTTTTTCTATAAAATATACATTGATATCAATGTTATGTAATTTTATATTTTTTCATTGGTAAACTCTGGAGATAAGGGAGGAACGGTATTTTTTTTTACATTTTCCCTCATAAAACAAAAATAACTCAACGTAAAAAAAAAATATTTCAGAATGTGCAACCGAAGCCCTGACATATGACACCCCACTCGATATATTAACTAGACTTTCAAATTTTGAACCACCTATTATCTAGCATTTTTCACAGATAATAAAAATAGATATTTAAAAAAGTCATGTTCTATATATGTAAGTAAGCCTTCTTTATAACTCTTCCAAATTTCAAATCGATAGCATAAGTAGTTCTTGAGATTTTCAGCGATGTGGGTTCCTTTTTTACCATTTTGGTACGGAACCCTAAAAATAATGATATCTAATACTGCTATGGTCACTATAACATGTTGTTAGTTAACTAATTACTTCATTATCTTGTTATGTTTTTTATTTCCAGTTTTGAGGTAGGGTCGGTACGTTGATTTACGGCCTGATAATTTGATGCGCCAGTTTGCGGCCACTTGGATGAGTTGATGAACTGAAAGGATATTTTCTTGCATTTTTAATATATTCCCATTCAATGGCTACTAATTAAAACGCATATGGCTCACTATTTCTTTAGGGCATGTAAAAACGTAAATATCTTTAATTGAAAAAACTTCGTTTCTCAGAAGGCCGCAAACTGACGCAGGCCACGTAACTGGCCTAGCGACCCTACAATTTATTACCGCAGTATAAACTAATAATAATATGTTATTTACAGTACATAATAAAACAAATAACCTAATTAAATTTACAAATATTTTTTTTTGGCCCAAATGCTTGAAAAAAAATACAATTTTAGTGTTTTTCTAAATTCGTCCTCTTAAGGGGTAAAGAGGGTTAAAAGTTTCTATGAGTCTTTTTTAAAATGAGAGACTTATAATTTCGTATAATATAGACTGTTTGAATACAAAAACTAATTTCAGCGATTAGAAGAAATTCTACCTTCAAAGGCGTTAAAATAAGGTACATAAGTTTGTATGGGGAGAGTCTTTTATAATGTTCGAGTCTCGGAATCCATACTAATATTATAAATACGAAAGTAAATGGGCCATTCTTCTTTTTCATGTACATATTATCGGGTAATTTTTTTTAATGCAGATTTCTTGTAGGTCTCACCATTTCTATGAAAAAATGGTTTTTACCACTGTTACTCTCCTTTTACAGCAATATGTTAATACTTAAGTATTTTTACCTATAAATTCCTTTTATTAGGTTCAGGTACTATTTCGAAATCCTGTTTTTGAACACTAATTCAATACATGTCATAGATGTATTTTTGTAATACAAAACTGGTCATGTAAAAGAAGAATGACCCAACTCTGTCTGGCTTGTTCTGCTTAAACCACTGAACGGATTTCCATGAAATTCTGCAAGGAGATAGTTTGTATCCTGAGGAAGGACATACGTAGGATAGTTTCGTCAACTGTGAATTTATAACTACGAGTATATCGAAAAACAAAAATCATGCGAGTACGGTACGGTACGTAAACAACTTTACCTACTGCCGATCGAAATACACAAATTTTCACCTGACCCCCGCGAGGAAAATCGTTCATGTAAAATGCAAGTCGTGTAAGTTGTACCTACTCGTTTTCAATACTTAAAGGGTTGCTTAAATCTCATCTATATCAAATAATTTTATCAACTCGACAGATGGCAACGGTTCTCACTCAACCGTATCCTTGTCGCAAATTGAATCGTATTAAAGTGCACGATAATTGCATGTACTTAATAAAGAACATGCCTGGTTTTCCAAATTTACAATGGCTAACTGCAACAAAATTCTCCAATTTCAGTAAATTATTTGTAGGGTCTCTAGACCGGTTACGCGACCGGGTTCAGTTTGTGACAACCTAAACAACGAGGTTTTTTTAAAGAAAGATATTAATTTGGTAATATTTTAACAGGCCCTAAAGAAACGGGAATCCATCATTTCATCGATTATCCTTTCCTATAACTAGTGTCGCGGATTTTTTTATCACTTAGGCATCATTCATCGAACTTCGTTAGGTCACAAAGTAAGTAAATAATAGCGGAGGCGTGCGCCGGAGCGGAGCAGAGAGTTCGCTCAGTACAAAGTGCCATTTTCGCCTCACGCACACAGACGTTATATTTACGCACTTGACGTCCCCGCCGCCATGTAGGTACTTTGTGTCACGTACGTCAAAATGAATAACCGATATTATTACTTTCTTCAAATAAAGGATAAAGGTTTTTCAATTTTTGAAAATGGGAAGATAAATAATTATCATTTAAGAAAATATTAATTACGTATTTGAAGTCCATAAACGAAATTGTTATTTTAAAAAATTATGGAACGTTGGGACGTCCATGAAACCCAAATACATACCCGTCCATGATGTAGCGAAATGCATGTTGTTGTTGAGCTACACTTAAGAAAGCCTACACAGTCGCGTTCGTCAGCAAACGCGCGCGCGCCGCGTCGTTCTCCCCGCCCGTGGCGAAATGTCCCTGGCGAACTCATTTATGAACCGATTCTAATAATTCAAAAAGCATTATAGAGAGGTGAATGTAGCATTTTCAATCATATAAAGTATTTTTTAAAGAAATGACCCATTCCATCGAGTTATTTGCAGTTAAAAAATAAGACATTTTCAAAGGTTTTTTTGGGAAAAACTTTTGAATTACTAGACTTACACATTTTATTTTTAAAAACGAATTAATAACAATTTAATGAGATTTCATTTGACACCTCACTTGTTGCAATACGTTGAATAGTTAAAGAGATAATCGATAAAACTTGATACCACCAACCGCCATCTTTGTGACGTCATAGTTACCCCCTCCACCAATTTAGAGAGTGACGACATCGAGTTTCATATTTGGGAGATGTCACTGAATCCAACGATACCAGTCGTTGGTAGGCGACTGTTCGTACAAACGGAATTTTGATTTTAGCCACTTGGCCTCCCTACTAGGTTTAAAGTTTTTACGGGGAGCAAATCTTTTTTGAAGTAAGAGATTTAAAAGTATATAGACTCTCTTTTTAAATACAATAAAATATGTTTCAGCGTTTTTCGAAATTGCTCCCGTAATAGGGTGAAGGAGGTTCCAAGTTAGAGTCAGCGGGGAGCAAGTCTTTACTTTTCTTAAAAATCGATATGTGTGTCGCCTTTGTGGTTCCTCGGGATGCCGATTACGAAAAAGACATCCATTTTCGAATCCAAGATGGCGGATATTTATTTTTCTTAAAAATCGATATGGGTGTCATGTTTGTGATTTCACGGGGTACCTATTACGAAAATGACATTCATTTTCAAATCGAAGATGGCGAAGATTTATTTTCTTAAAAATCGATATGGGTGTTTTAATTTTTGTGGTTCCTCGGGGTACTTAAAACAAAAATGACATCTATTTTCAAATCCAAGATGGCGGACATTCATTTTTTCTTTTGAGTAATTTTTCACAAAAGATTAACAGCATCAGAAAACTGACAGAAAAAATAGACCTCATTTATATCTTTGTTACCATCTAAAACCTACGCGGATGAAGTAGCGGGCGGCAGCTAGTAATAATATGTGGAAAGTACTAGAGATGCGCCGAATATGGGTTTGACCGAATACGAACAATCGGCCGAATATTAGGTCTAGCTGTTGCCGAACCGAATATTCGGCCGATTTATCCGGTTCAACTTAATTCCTTTATCTATTGTTGTAAAGCAGACTAATTGGATGGTAAAAATTTTGTTCATTAAAAAAGCGAAATGGAAATGTTCATTGACAAAAAATAAGTTAATGGCTGTTAATAATGGGTCAAGTATTAATTTCACGAAGCAGTAACTATAATACACTCTTGTAACTTGTAACAAAACCCTCTCACAATTGTTCGGTAAATATTCGGCAGCTGTACCGAATACCGAACATTCAAAAACATGCCGAATATACCGAATAATAACCGAATGTTCGGCGCATCCCCAGAAAGTACCATCTGTAAATCGTGTTTCGATTAATCGTTAAGCTACGATTTGAGACAAATTCGAAACGATAACGAAAACTTAGAATCAAGATGACTTCCAGTACACCGCGCCGTTCGGTCCATGCACCGCCTAGCATTGTTTTTCATACATATTCCAGTTAGGGCCGAACCACTTCAGTGGGCCTGCCACGAAAAAGTTGACCATCATCAAAATCGCTTAGGTAGGAAGTCAGTGTCAATTATTATATTAGCGCGACGCAAACACTTCATGTAGTCGGATTATTTGTTCCAGCGTGAGCACCGATATGGCCTGGCCTCGGCAAAGTGTACCGAATCGACATTTAATTTTGGACTTTTCACGCGTTTTTACTAACCGAGAGTTCAATCCCGGGAAGTAGAGAATCGACAAAAATCATCAAGCACCAATGTACATGTAAATGCAACGAGATGCAGCGCCAAGCCGGTTTACGTGAGGTAGCTTGATGTGCCATGCTGGTATACATTTTTTATTCCAGAATTGATCTCCCAACGGTATGAAATACGGAGTAGAAGTTGATATGGATGTTCACGCGAACCAAGTCGCAGGCAAAAGCTAGTTAATAATAATAGGATATGATATCACCAGTGAAGTACATACAAAATAATAGGTTTTCACATAGGCACGGAGATCGCTACGCGGGTGGGGCGGGGAGCGGGCCGCACCGGGGTCGTGGGGCGAGAGACCTCCAGACGCCCTCTCGCGCTGCGGCGGAGCCGCCGAGTCTCCCGGGCTCGCCGCCCGCTTATCTTGCCTTTCACAACACGGAATTTTGTGCCTTTCATACATTACTGCAGACGCCGGGAAAGAAGGGCTTGCCGGGTGAGTAGGATAGTTATACGAAGCCGGTAAGCCCATTTCACGGCAAGGCATGCTTTTCTCAAACATATGCAAATAAATTAAAAAATACACCTCTCAAAAACACAGAATTTGTCCGTATTTCTCGTGTGTTGTGTTCGAATAGACCCTATTAGGGCCATTATACACAACCTGATAACAATAATCTTAATTTCTTAGATAAACAAAATAAATGCAGAGGATTTCAAACATTGTCTATGGCCCTCCGGTGACTTATTTTCATTTTATTCATCAACACATTGAATCATACAGATTTGTATTCCTAATATCAGTTCGTGTATAATAGGCATTAACGCGGATATTTTTGGTCCGATAACCATTCAGCCACTAGAAAAAAATTAAAAGAATATGATTTTGCTGTTTAGCCTGGGGCGCTACCTTGTTGTTTAGCCTACGATCACAGCCCTGTTCAGGAACACAAAAGCCATGTTTATATGAAAATTGAAAAAAAAATACTTCTTGGCCTAGGCCTTCTATTTTGTATGAAATTCCTTTACAGTTCTCTAGAGTTGTTCGGCCCGAAACGTGATACTTTGAAGCCTCTTATAACGAACATAACATCAATATTTCATTGCATGTTTGAGGAAAGTACATAGTTATTGTTCCGTTTCGCACCGTTTATATTCACCTGTTATTAGTGTAATTTGGCGCATAGGAGGTATTCTTTGTATGGATTCGTGCAAATGCGTTTACAACATCGTGTGGACCGCAGTACCGCACACACGTATCAGACCATCGGACGCCGACGTTATAGCTCAGAGGCAAGGGACGACTGTTCCGTTTCATCGCGATGACGTCTTTTTGTGGCCTTTAGAAAATCCAGGGGAAACCTCCGACACGACCACGTGGGTGGTTTTGAACACTGGAATACTCTAAGATAAAGAGAGTAGAGGTTGAGCGATTTCAACCGAATCTGAGGTGTGAGTGGAATCGAGCTACTGGGAGTTTTGTTGCTGGTTCACTAAACCTAGCCTAGCTGAGAAGAGTCCGGCAAGAAACTCAGCTAGGCCCGACCTGGGTCGGACTGACTACCCGGTATGCGGCGGTACCGGGACGAATAGGGACTATACGTGTCAGTGTTGTCGCGATCGCGTGGTGTACATCCCCGCCGGCGAAAATGCCTGAGTGTACGCGTCGTGTCTGAGTTGGACGTCGTAAGCGCAGCGTTGAATCTTTCGATGGACGCTGTGAGCTGTGATTACGTCGTCCGGGTCCGTGAGTGTGTCTAGGACGCCATACCGTGCGGCCACTAATCAGTGATCGCCGAGTTACGACAGAGGTGGGAGATGAGACCGTAGTCGACAGTCTACCTAACTAAGGGATTCTTATGATGGGGAGCATTGTCAAAATGACGTCTATACTGCGGTTAGACTAGTACCACGGGACGCCAGTCGCCCTACGGAGAAAACGATTCTGGATGACCTGAAGCGGCTTGAACGATGTCATAGGCACGTGAGCAAAAAATAAATATAATCAATGCAAGTGTGATTGGACGTAAGTACACAAGTTTTATAAAGTGTCGGCTTATTTCTAAGTGACATTTTACTAAACTTGTTAATCATCGGCCCAAGCCTACCTAGCACGAACAACGCACGGTAGCGTACCCTACTGATGTGACTACGAAAAGTCAGTTTTCTGTTGAGGGTCACTGGGAGATATTTGACTTCGTTGGCCCAGAAGATGGGCCGGTGAAACATCTGGATCGGAGGCACCCTTTCCGTGATAACACGGTCAGACCTGTGGAAGACTATCGCAGTGTTTTTTTGGATTGACTTCGATACACCAAAGATTAAACCAACGATTTAGGTCAGTGATTGCCTCCTGAAGGTACCGCCGGTTAAAAGTGTACTGACGCTGAGTCTTAAAGAGCTCGGTATCGTACGCGAACAACCCCAGTAGCACTTTAGGGTGCCTGAGAATCGTTCGTTAAATAACGAATGAAGAGTGGGAGAGAGCACGTGCTCCGTGACGCGGTGCACCTGTTGGATACAAGAGGGCGATCTAAAGCCTTTAAATCTGCGATTACTTGTAAGAAGGTACGCTCGTATAGCTTTCTAGACAGCTAAGTATTAGGATAAGACTGGATACTCCATCCGCAATCGGAGCCTTCCTAACGCGAAGACGCCTGACAAGGTCATTAGCTTCCTTAACGGACATCGGTAAAACAGGGGAGACGCGATCTTCTGTCGATCGAATCGACCCATCTAATATGGGCTTCGTAGGTATGCAGGAGACAAGGCGAACATTGGGACTCTAAGCTACTCGCTAGGCATTCGGCTTTCTCACTATCTTCGAAAGCAGGGGCAGGGTGAGCCGGAAGATTCAAGGGGGTATGGTCCCACAGGCATCTGATTTCAAAGATCTCTCTAGTTTCCAGTAATCTAGATGACTAGGCATGATTTCACCCATCAGATCCCTGAACGAGTTCTCCTGAAACTCGGTAATTCTCTGTTTGGACTCGTTACACAAGTTCCAAAGGATTTGACGGTTTTCGGTAGAAGGGTGGTTGGAATTGTTGCGACCTTTTGGGCGGCAAGGGCATCCCCCATAGTTGGCAGTATGCCCATGGGGGAGCTTACGTTGTAAAAGTTACAGCACTTGACGCCGGCCGGGTCTTTATAACCCTTTGGACGATCGCAATAGCGAGACTCGTGATCGCCAGCGGAATTGATGCGACGTGGGGAGGAAAGAAACAATCACGCGCCCATGTAGTTCCTCCTGTTGGGAGGTTTTACCCTGACGGTAATTTGAAGCAGCGCATTAAGGGCATGACCTGCCTTACGTTGGTCTGGGTCGGTGACTATTATCACGATATCGTACTTGGCCCTCGTCTTATGGTAGAGGCGATGAACCTTCCTGCCCGCGATCCCCTTACTTTTAAGATCCGCGAATATTTCACCGTCCGGGATATTCTTATGGAGCCCCCGGATAATGGCTCTATAGCCTTTTCTTCGGCGGACTGCCTCCGGTTGTAAGCCATTGACAGCTCATCGAAGAGACGGGTCAGGGCGTGATAGTCATCGGGTCCCTGAACCGTAACACGAAGCCCTTCCAAGGGCGGTTTCAATGTATCCGAATTCAGCACTCGGATGCCCCGCCGTCTGGCTAAGGCCAGGACATTTGGCCACTTTCGTACGTCCACTAGGAAATAAGAGTGCGGCTTGTCGGGGTTGATGATGACGTCATACTAACAAGGTGGGGACCGCTAACCTTTACTTATATTTAATACTTATTACCTGCGACTATAGTTACCTACATAAACTGATGGCAGCCCAAATAGTATATTATTCGAAACTAACTTATTAAACTACTAAACTACTAACACAAGTTTAAAATGCCCTCAATTTTTTTTCTAATTCCATATCAATAAGCCCTAATACGAGCTACACTGAAAATGCAAATAGTAAGTATGTATATCTAATGACTAGCTTTTTCCCCCGGCTTCGCCCGCGTAGTAAGCGTAATTTTTAACCGTTTACAAAAGTGGAGATTCTCAGTTGCACCTACGTATGTAGGTATGGGGCCGTTCAAGTATTACGTAAGCAGATTTATTACAATTATTTACCCCCCGTCCCCCCTTGGCAGCAAAGGTAAGCAAAGCTCTTAGAGAATCCTCGAAAATGCGTTTCGTTTTCAAGTATAGACAATGTGTGGGTTGCCATTTGTGTAATAACATAAATAGCTATTGCTGACGTAATCACCATCTGAACCCCCCACTCCCCATGTAGTCAAAAATAAGCAAAGCATAAACCCCCCGCATCCCCCTGTAGTGCTTACGTAATACTTGAACAACCCCTATGTACGGTTGTCATTTTCGTAATCGGCACCCTGAGAAACTACAAAAATGACACCCATATCAATTTTTAAGAAAGACAAAAGTTCACCATCTTGGATTTG
Organism: Epiblema foenella; assembly: GCA_963556455.1. NCBI lineage: Eukaryota > Metazoa > Arthropoda > Insecta > Lepidoptera > Tortricidae > Epiblema > Epiblema foenella. Next base: position 19,170,562 of record OY747095.1, read on the forward strand.
AAAATGCATGTCATTTTCGTAATCGGCCCCTCAAGGAACCTCGAAAACGACACCCACATCGATTTTAAGAAAAGTTAAGATTTGCTCCCCGAAAAAACTTGGAACTCCCTTTTCACCCCTTTAGGGGAGCAATTTTGAAAAACGCTGAAACATGTTTTGTTGTATTTAAACAGAGAGTATATGTACAAAGTTTTAAATATCTCACTTCAAAAAAGATTTGCTCCCCGTACGAACTTGGAACCCTCTTTTCACGCCTTTAGGGGAGCAATTTCGAAAAATGTTGAAATACGTTTTGTTGTATTCAAATAAAGAGTCTATATACAAAATTTTAAATCTCTTGCTTCATCAAAGACTTTCTCCTTTACAAACTTGGAACCCCCTTTTACCCCTTTAGGGGAGCAACTTCGAAAAACGCTGGAATAAGTTTTGTTTTATTTAAATAGAGAGTCCATTTACGAAGTTTTAAGTCTCTAACTCTAGAACAGAAGTTTCTCCCATACAAACTTTGCACCCCTATTTTACCCTCTTAGGGTTAGAATTTGGCAAAACGCTGAAAACACTTTCTTTGGATTAAGTTCGTAACCTTTATAGGAATTTTTAAGTCTTCAGCCCAAAAAAAATTTTTTCTCACATACAAACTTTGCACCCCTATTTGATCCCCTTAGGGGTGGAATTTCCAAAAATTCCGTCTTATCCCTTGCATACATCATAAAATTAAGCTCTGGACCAAATTTGAAGTTTCTAGTTACAGTAGTTTCGGCTGTGCGTTGATGGTAGATCAGGACTTCTTCTTTTATATATTTAGAAGGTAGAAGAAGATTAGATAATGCAGACCACTTAAAGCTGAAGAGGTAAGTACGAAAGTTCAGTGCTCCACACACATCTACTTTGTATTGTACGCGAAGGGAGCACTCGACTAGCACTCCATTCATAAGAGCCGATAAGCCCCAACAACCCTAATCACACGCACAAAGCGAGACAGGGCCATTGTTTGTGGTCCCATTAATATAACATGAATACGTTTTGAAAATACCTAAAACATTACAAGCGACCATCGACATGGTTTTAGTGGTGTGCTGTGGTAATGAGCGTCGACAATTTCAGCCTAGAGCCAGAGCCAACAGTGCCTCGCGCGCACACTAGGGGTGTACCCACGCACCCTCTCGTTTCCGAGCAGGTCGGGGTTTCACACGTCAGTCTTTCGGATTCTGCACCCGAAAGGTGTAAATGGAGCCCATTTCTGTCACTCTTGCGTCCGTCCGTTTGTATGTCAGTAGCCTGTCACGCAGGTTTTACAAACGGTTGGAGTCTTCAATTTTTCATAGTTACCTACTAAAACCTGCGAGACAGGCAACTGACATAAGCATCTTCTTGACCCTAAGCCAAAATAAATTGACAAAAATATTTTTTAAGTTTTTAAGGGGGCTCATAATACCCATACCTACAGCTAAAGGTGGCGTGAAGTGAAGAAAATAAAAATGACCTACTATCCCATCGCATGGAATATCGTTGTTTAAAGATCGTTGTGTAAATAAATGGATGATGATAGAACACGAGATGATGGATACTGTATGTAGTTAAAATCGCATAGCATAATATCATTATTTACAAAAGCTCATTCCAAGTAAAAAACTTTCGCGTTATTATAATTCGCTTAGCACTGAGAGTTACAGTAATAAAACTAATAAATAACGAATAATAACAATGCATTACACGACCAACTTCAAATTTAATACTTATTGAAAATCTATTAGCAGCACACATGGGTGACGTGGGCGTTAGCCTCAACTACAGGCGTAAGCTTCATAGGCGTGCATGAACTCGCAACACAAGTTTCGACTTTCGACCGAGCTGACGAACGAGCATTCTAGTGAGATACTTATGTTTTTTGTTACTGATTAATTAACCATAAGTTCTAGACTGCTCATCGCCTGCATTGGTCGCCAGAGATATGTACATAGCTTAGTACAACAAAATACGTAATAGTAAAAAGTACGGTCACGCGCTTTAATTAGTGACCCATTTCGCAAAGTATATCATTTGATTTCTATATATACAGTTTGACAGGATTTTCAAGCATAAGGGTGTCCCAAATTAAGGTTTGTTACTGTACCAATAGTGGTAGTCAGGTAATAGAATTTCGTCGAGAAGCGGCCTAGAGGTCGGTAGAGCTGTGTGAAGAGCGATTCGCTTACCGTGCAGTGTGGTGCGCGTGGACAGCAGCAGCGCGGCGATGGGACGCAATGCGGCGGCGGCGCGTGCGGCGGCGGCGCGGAGCAGCGCCTCGCGCAGGCTGCCCTCACGACCCCGCCCGCAGCACTGCCCGCCACATACCGCTCCTGCAACAATCAAGACCATTATAATTACAGTTTCCTCTCATCATTTTCAGCCTTCTGAGCGTAGGCCTGTCTTCGAACACTTAGAACCTCTCTTGTACTATTGTTTCGCCTCACCAACCGCAATTAACTTAATCCTCTGCAATTTGTATAGGTTCACCTTCGGCTGGCATAAAAAGCTACAATACTGGGAAGTGGGAAGTCTCAAAGAAATAAATTCAGTCGTTTTTAAAATTAAGAGGAAAGTTTGTGCCAATGGATGTACCATCGGCACAGACTTTCATAGGTTATAGTATACAAGAATGGGCCATATTATACAGCAATAAAAATATATCATAAAATGCCCATCCATACAAAAACTGTATTGACATCTCCTTCATAAATATCCTAAAATCTAAACTCATCGATAAGTGTTATATACTATTTCAATAACCTGTAATATTCATGTTTTGTTTTGGAACTTGGCCGATTGTTTATTGTCTCGCAAGAGGTTAGAAAATTAGAGAACCTGTACTCCTCGGAGATCAAGCTGTATTTGTCTTGGGCGCCCTTAAATCCCTCGCTACACTAAGGACGCAGACTTTAATTCCCACGCTTCGCTCGGGAGTAAAATCCTGAGTCCTGAGTTACGTTCAGGATTCAATACCGCGCCCGTGACATAAAACAGTGCTTTATCCTCTCGCTGTACAATCCACTATTTAAGTGCATATTCTTAGCGGTAAAACCTTACTCACACCTTCTCAAGGTGTAGTGAAAAATAGTTTAACCGCGTCGGCACGGGTGACGCAGGGCAGAAGGTATTTTTAGAATTGAATACTATGATCAGCTATTTTAGCAAGAAACTGTTACGCCAGATTTTCCGGCGCCGATAATTTTACCATGCTAGGTATGCCATAAGCCATAAAGATTGCTACTATATATCACTATCTATTGCGCGCTGAATGAATTTAGACCTTGATTCCCATTTAAAAAATAGTTATGGATGACACTAGCGGCCGCCCGCGACTATGTCCTCGTAGATAGTAACAAATATATGACATGAGTAACAAAGATATAAATGAGGTCAACTTTTTCTGTCAGTGGTCTGATGCTGTCTTTGTTAAAAATTACTTAGAAGATATGCAGCGACCAAAGGATTTAGAGTTAGAAAATACTCCGAGGTATTGAACATTATTCCATAAGAAGGCCAAACTGGCACTTTTAACAACTTGAATTAGTAGAAAAGACACGCAGAGTGGCCGACACTGGCCAAAATATTCTACAAAGTACCTCAGCATTAGTGTAGGAAATTCGAAAAACGCTAAAATATGTCTTTTTGTGTTTAAATAGCGAGTATAAGAAGTTACAAATCTTTCACTGCTAAAAAGATTGGTTCCCGTACAAACTTCTAACCCCTTTTCACCCCTTTACGGGAGGAATATTGAAAAACGCTGAAACCTGCTTTTGTTGTATATAAACAGAGAACTTTATATACGAAAATTCATATCTCTCGCTTCATAAAGGATTTGCTCCGCGAACATACATTTAACCCCTTTAGGGGTGGAATTTTGAAAAAAGCTGTAAAGAATTTTGTTATATTGAAATAAAGAGTCTATATACGAAGTTTCAAATCTCGCACTCAATAAAGATTTGCTCCCCGTACAAAACACCTTTTTCACGCCTTTAGGGGACGAATTTTGGAAAACACAGATATTATGTTTTGTTGCATTTGAACAGAGAGTCTATTTACGAAGCAAATCTTCCACTTGAAAAAAGATTTGCTCCCTGTACAAACTTTGAACCCCTTCTTCACCCCTTTGGGGGATGAATTTTAAAAAACGTTAAAATATGCCATTAATATATTAAAATAAAGAATCATGCACAAAAATTCAAATCTTCAATAAATACGCGTTTTCATACAAACTTTCGTCCCTTGTTTTACCCCCTAGGTTATAAATGTAACCAACTGTGCAAAAATCAATTCTCTAGCATTAGCAGTTTCGGCTGTGCGTTGATGAGTCAGTCAGGATATTAGATATTAGTTTTGGCAGTGGCCGACAGCGGCAGCGGATGACCGCAGCGGCACGCCTCGGGAGTTCAAGGCTGTATCGGAGTTGGTGTGACAACCCAATAATAAACACTACCAATATCTTGAGCCAAATTAGACGTGCAATCTCAGTATTGAGACGTGCCGTCGCTACTACACCACTCGTTCTCCGTGGCAGGCAGAGTGGGACGACACATTGGTCTATACAATATTTTTATTTCAATGTCGCACTAAAACGTGGAGCGACACTTGAACAATGAACTGAGACACGTCTTGGCGCGATTGCGCGAATGACTATGTGTTCTCGGTATGTTTTTTTACGTTTTCCCTCATAAAACAAAAATTACTAAATGCAAAAATAGTAGTTTATGCAATCGTTATATAATGTATGCTTTTTTAGTCGAAAACTGCGTTTAGACCACGAGGATTGCCGAGTGGTCTAATTAAGGTTCGAGACTTAAAAAGCTAATTATATAACTATTGCATACACTACTTTTTCTACGAGTCAACGGAAATTAATTAAACAAACCGAAACTATCAAACAAACTAGTCCTGAGGCAATGAACATTAGGCACATGGGTCGGGCGCTCGTTGGTCTTTTGTTTTATGTCCGCGACGTCACGTGATTTGTCAATTTCATAAGAGTACTGTAATGGCGACACATGATTGGCCAATTTCATAAGAGTACAGTAAAAGGCGACACGTGATTCGTCTATTTTATAAGAGTTCACTTGAAGGGAACCAATAGAGAAATATATGTGATTTTAGTTTTGTCTACTATATCGTAATTCAAACATTGAAGTCGACGAGTAGAAAAAAAATATTTCAGAATGTGCAACTCAAGCCCTTTCATATGACACCCCACTTGACATAGTCACAAGACTTTCAAGTTGTGAACCACCTATCTGTCATTTTTGACAGAATTTTTTTTTTAAAGTCCTGCTTCATGTATCTAGGTTAGCCTTCTTTATAACTGTTCCAAATTTCAAATCGATAGCATAAGTAGTTTTTGAGATATTTAGCGATGTGACAGACAGACAGATAGACAAAGTGAAACCATAAGGGTTTCTTTTTCACCATTTTGGTACGGAGCCCTAAAACTAAGTAATGCGAAAACTTTCTTTATCTTAGCTACTATATATAATGTCATCGATATAAAATGACACGTTACTGCCAATGCATGACGTTGTCAAATATCGTGTTATTGACAAATGTCTATGGAGTCGCCTCAAATAAATCCTTATTATATCTTGATCCTGAGATTCGTGACAAATATGTGCATCTTCGGAGGTCAGCCTTATATTGGTTTGTCTTAGGCGAATTTTCCGTACGTCAACAGGCATTGTAAATATCTACATGACTCTGGTCTGGTTCATAGGTTCATCTCCCACCCCCAAACTCATCAATTTGAGGGATAAAAAGTATCTTACGTACATGTTAATCCAGGCTAAAAACTCTATGTATACAAAGCATCATCATAATCCGTTCAGCCGTTTTTGCGTAATTGAGTAACAAACATCCAAAGATCCAAACATCCTAACTTTCGTATGTATAATATTAAATAGGATATTTTCTGATAAACTATACTTTGTAGTATATGACGATATTACTTGCAAAATTTCATAGTTGTAGGTCAACGGGAAGTACCCTATAAATTTTGATTCCCTTGAGAGTGTCGGAATATACGTTTTTTGCGGCATTAAACGGCCGTATATTTATTTTACGTTAACTTAGAAGTTTGGTTTTTTTGCAGCTTCAAGGGACTGTAGATCTGAATCTAATGTTTTAATTTTAACTCGATACTTCTACGCGTTCCCGAGATAAAGGGTCTTTAAAGACAGACGGACAACAAAGTGATAATAAGTGTTCAGTTTTTTCCTTTTGTGTTACGGAACCCTAAAAGTAAAAATGGAATATGCATTATCAAAGTTGATATACTTATGCATCAAAATATGTATAGACCGGCCGAAATATCCGTGTAAGTATCTATCAAATCATGAATACTTCCTTACAGCTATGGATTTTGGGTGATTTTGGTCGTGTTATACCACTCGACAGCCGTGCATGTCATTCGACCAGCGCATAGGCCAGCGATCAACGCACTGATAATTAGACAGGACAGGATTGCAAATCTGCAATAAAATTGAATTGAAAATATTAATTTCCGGCGATTAACTTGAACACCGGGGTTTTATACAACGTGACAGCTCGCTCAGTGTAAAAACAGTGAGTATGAAGAACGTTCTAATTATTAGGCGACATCATCAACCCATCATTTCCCGGCAAAAAAATAAACAATAGCATTGTTTTATTATGTGCCCGGAGATATCCGTCCCCGGAAGATGAGAGCCGATATTATTATTTGAGCCATGCATATCGTCAGAGCTGGGCATTAACTTGTTAATCCGTTAATCGTTAATTAACGAAGTTAACCGTCTGTGTCTCGGATTAACTTTTAAGTTAACTTGCAAAATTGTTGACAGACTCATTAACTTCCGCTAACTGTCCAAAGTGCCGTTAATGCGTTAACTAAGTACCTATTTTATCAACGGTATACCGGGCTCGAATCAAAGGAACACCGCGCCGCCGCGCCGCCCCGCGGTGAAAAACAGGTTCTGACAAGTCCGTTGGATCAGAGCGGCGTAGGCGTGAGCTATAGGCGATGCAATTGAGGCGCGTCAGCAGTTAACAATTTACGATTATATTCGTATTAAGTCCGTGGTATATTAACTTGAGAGAGACGGGAGTTACCATTGCCTAAACGCCGCGATTTTCATAGCCCCTAGATAAAAAAAAATAAACAGCACCTGTCAACACTACAGATGTCAAAGTCATTGGAAGTTTCCGCGCCGAAACGAAACGTTACGTCGCTTAGGGAAAAGTGTTTTTTTTCAGTGAAATTTCATGTTTCAGCAACATTTCACACACCCAAACGGATAAATAGAAGCAAAAGAGTTCAAGGATGTTAGGAATCACGATATTTATACGTGAAAATCGTACAATTTGAAAAGGGCTTCAGCTCGTAAGTTACGACAAAAACACTTCTTTATTTACATGAAATGCCACTATTACTACATAATATGTTATATTATGTCGCCTTTCCCCGTTGGGAGAAAGGATCTCTTTGAGATAAGCTGCATTTTGATGTTATTCACTGATGCTTTCACAAACAGTCTAAATGTCTTATACCCGGTTTTCAAGTTTTGAAAACCATGATTTTTTATACACTAGGTCATATTGTGGCGTTTTTCCATTGGAAAAGACTAAGTCTCTTCGAGATAATGCAGAAATATAGAGTGTTAATTAATATTTCTGTTATAACCTCCACTACAAGGTTCTTACCCGTATCGTTTGATTTTTAAAGCTTGTATCATGGCTTTCCATGATTTGTGTAACAAAACTTACTAGAGTGTACGAAAGAACACATTATCATTGTGGCACTTATTCAGTTGGAATATAAAATCTAAGACAGATCTGCATCCTACTAATTTTCTGACACTAATAAGAGTAATCATAAATCCTTATAAACATACAATTTTGTTCTATGACTTTAAACACTACTCCCGTTGGGGGAAGCTATTAGCTAGCTTTATGAAAATAATTTATACAAAAATAGTTTATATAAACTTCTACAAACAGAACCTAAATAAGAAGGGTTTTCTTCTGTTATTTAATGTATCCTTTCCGTTGGAAAGTGTTACTCAGAACTGTTGGGTATTGTTACCCGGTCAGTGTGGCAAAATAACACCTGACTTTATGTTGCAACAGTATACCGGAAATTAATTTTGTACCGTTTTGCTAAGTTAAGTTAACTTCAGCTTTATAGATCCAGAATACAATTCAGTTCTTGATTGAGTAATGCATAGTAGATGGCAAGGTTCACTGGAAAGGAAGAAGCACTCAAGAGGAAGGACAAGTTAGCAGCAGAAGGTACCTAACATCAAATACCTGCACAAGGTACCACAACTCATAACAAAGTTGGTTACATTATCAAGCCTTAACAATGAAACAATTTTCTCAAATCTTAAAAAAGTTAAATCCATTGTCAAGCTTTGAAACTTAAACAATTTTCACAAATCATATCAAAGTTGGATACTTTGTTATCACATACCCGTCAAGTGGCCAATAGAGATATCAAAGGCTATAGAGATATCATATGTTATGTGATGGGATCTTGTGAGTTTTCAAACCTGTGATGCAACAGTTCTTGCCTAGAAGTATTAATGTTACAAACTTCATCCAACAAATGTATTAAAGCATTACCACAATTTGTATAGATTTGCAAAAAGTTGTTTATTCTAACAATTGCCAAAATTTATATAATTATGAAGGAAATCTCTATATGAGAAGTCAATAGACATCTTCTTCATCATAAATATACCCAGACTGTACATTCTGTCGAAGGGTTCCAAATTTTCAGGGTCACAGACCAGTCAAGATGTAAAATAGTACCTATAGAAAATGGTAACTGTCTGACTGCAAGCATCCACATTTTCTGCCAAAGGAGACCAAGAAACACTGCATCTTGATATGGGAACTTTGAAAAACTTTCTTTAGAACTGAACATTTAGTTTACTCAACAACCACATAATTTATTATTACCTGGAAAATAGATACAATACAATACAATACAAATATTCTTTATTGTTCTCCAGAACAGGTACAAAGTATTCCTTCACTACTATTTGTTATTGAAGATTAAATTCGAATTTGGGGAGACAAATTGAGCAATTACAAAATGCCAACCAAGTGTAAGGCAGTTTTTACACTTTTTCTGATATTTCAAAGAACTTTCTGAAATATAATGTGGGCATATAACAATTAATCTTCTTACCGCCCGTTTGTTTGGACAAAAAGACTAAGTCAATATGAAGAGTAATGGTCAGGTAAACTTTAAAGAACATCTTTATAGTTGAGTTTTATTTATGATGTGAATGGTAGTGTGAAAAAACTATATACATTATTTTACCATTCAGTGAATGGTGGTGTGAACAAACTATATACCTTATTTTACCATTCAAAGAGTTCAGTTGCAAGTCTTAGGAAATGTATTTTAAGAATTCAACATAATATGATAAATACATGAAGAATATTTGATTGATATTTATGAAATCTTTATATATTGACTATGTATTGGTGTGGTTCCCTTATATTCATTTTTTCCAGAGTCATGATATGAACTCTATGGACGGAATAAAAATTATTCCTACTGTCCATTCAGAAAATACAGTTGTTAAAAATATTTGGACATAAAAAATATTGTTTTTGGGTTGAGTATTTACATACAAGTACTAATATAGATACATAAAGTAATTTTGGAAGAAATGTAGATACCTACAAATGGACTGGTCAAAATGGAATTAATGTGGTGGATCGTTATAACAATTTAAAGAAATCACTTCAAAAATGATAACTTACAAATATTTTCAGATGTTTAAATAGGACCATATGTATGAAGTGAAGTATATTCATGAAACAATTATTTAGGATGTGTGCCTATTGTGAAAACCTAAAGGGCATCTGGTCAGGAGAAGCGCAACCAAATTTGTGCAACAATATGTTGGGGCAAAGACCAAAAAAGATATAAATATTTTATATAATATGATTTCATTAACCCATATTTATTGTATAGGCAGTTTGCTCTCATCTATACTACATTGTTTCATACATCAAGCAAATTAAAATTCATCGAAATCTGTAGTTATCAAAGTCAATCAAGGTAATCGAACAGATTCATATTCACTGTAATCACAGTATTTCAAGTATGTGTTTTTCTACATTTCTACAAATGTTATTGTACAAGCCTTTATTATATTTTTAATTTGCATTAGCATGAAGAAGACCATGGATGTTTTCGTTCCTGTGCTATTTATGATATCTTAACTTTGATAGGTACCCCTTTTTGACCCGACGACGGCAGAGCCAAAAGGAAGGGTTACGGTTTTTTGATACTAGTCAAAGTATCAATCCTCTCTACATACACAAGCCAACATAAAGCATTCAAAAGAAGGTCGCGTTGTTGCGCATTGCGCGGTTTCCCTAAAGCCAAGAATACTATAATGCTATGAGTCTTCAGCCTCTAAGTACAGATAATAGTTATGCATATTATCTACATATTTAAGATTATATTATGCGTAACAAAAATGTTCTATATAGGAGAGGTGCAACTAATCATTAAAATAATTATTTGAGTATGGTCCCCAATAAAGTAAACGTATGGAAGTTAATTATTATTCAATATCAGGTTAAAACATGATGTGTAAATTTGTCGCACACGATTAAAGATCGAAGGCGAACTTATCCTCATAAAGGACCTCTTCCAGATAAACTTAGATGAATGGAATAGAAAAATCAACTATCATTTTAAATTATTATTCCGCGGGAATACTAAAACACTGATTATGTTACTTCTTATTAAGTATTATGGATAAAAGTATAAACGAAGTACTTAAGTATTTATAAGAAAGATATGTCGTAGTCGTCAAAAGCATTCAAATTCAATTCAATTCAAATCAACCTTTACGGCTTTATTCACTCCACCAAACAAGGTTTTTGTTGACATTTTTTGACCCCCTTTCAAATGGGCCATGTCCACTTTCTAAGCATGTTATAATTGTCATATTATCTCCGAGCTAAAGATACTGAATAACAACTAAACATAGTTGAATAACCGGAAAACATAATGACTAAGAGGATTATTGGCTGCCTTTGTCTGGGATTTTTGTAGCAGCTAATACAAACTAAAAAAGTTAAAACTAGGAACAAAAACCTTTCCCTAAAAAATGACACCTTTTTATGTTAACAACAATTGCAAGATAGGTATTTTCAATCATGAAATATTATTCAAAAACTTTTTAAAATAAACTGTAATCATGAGTTCATGACGGCCCTATAATTTATTTCATAAAGAATAGTGAAAAGGAGGTACGAGCTCTAGACATCATTCATATTTATAGAGATCTTACCGTAGTTAAATGGATATCATAGAAGGTGGTTTACAAGGTATTATTTCAAATATTAAAATTGCGGTCAATATAATAGACCATTTTTTGTACATTTTTAGTGACAACTAAAATGCAATCCGCGCATGCATAAAGTTTACCTTTGGGATATTAAATTCTTGATATTAATTAATTTTTGTTATAATGGTATACTTATACTCATTATTACCCACAGGCCAAATGTTAATACACAGTTTTGTAGGAAAATGTATGTATATTAGGTGTTCTGTACTTTGATTAGTAAAGTACCTAAATGATAATAATAAATAATCATATTTTTTAAATTTATAATAAGTAATAAGCAGATTCTATAAATTGATATTATTATTATGAAATAATGATAGTTAATAATGTAAGTAATTCAATGTCATATTATTATAATGATAATAAAGTAACTCAATGTCAGGTTTTATACCAACGCAATATATATCGTAAAATCAAATGAAATTGTAAACCTGCAGCGTCAATAATTCCTCGTAGCGTGTACTATAGTCATACGTAAACTATTGGAAATTATACACACATCATAGTCGGCCTATTGTAGGCATACCTCGAAAGATGGTGGATGAGAGGAAATGAGATCTGGTACCGGTATTCTGGTATTCTTGTTTATTTTTTATGAAAACGTTTAAGATTTGAATTAGAGCATTATGGTGTAATGGGTGTACATTATTATGTAATTGGTGTAAGAGTGATGTTAATTTCTCTAAACATCTCTCAAGTTAATATACCACGGACTTAATACGAATATAATTACAGGATTAAACGAACTTACCTGAAGTGAAGTTCTATCCTGATTATATGAAGTATTCAGTCCGTGGTAGGTAGGTCCCTCCCTCCCAAATATTATCATGATAAGTACATGCTAATTTTTTCCCTATTGTTTTCTTTATTTAGCTCTAAACTTAATGACTTTGACATCTGTAGTGTTGACAGGTGCTGTTTATTTTTTTTTTATCTAGGGGCTATGAAAATCGCGGCGTTTAGGCAATGGTAACTCCCGTCTCTCTCAAGTTAATATACCACGGACTGAATACTTCATATAATCAGGATAGAACTTCACTTCAGGTAAGTTCGTTTAATCCTGTAATTAACGTTAACTTCCGTTAAATGGCCCGAAATGTAACGCTTTAACGTTTAACGAAGTTAACTTTATTTAACGGATTAGCGATTAACGAAGTTAACAATTTGGGTAACGGTGCCCAGCTATGCATATCGTTGAGTGGCATCGAGGCCCAACAAAAGATTGCACCACGAGCGGCACGGGGCCGGCGCCGGCGCCCACGCGCCTCGCCGCGCTGTTGCGCGTGCGCGTGGGCCGGCGTCCGGGCTCCGGCCTTATGAATATTCCTCATCTTTGTCTCTAAACTGCCATAAAATTAAAATGGAACATCTACAGCATCCGCTATTAATTCTTTTTTACGATTTTTAAATGATGTCGCGATAAATGTGATATTATTATTTCGTTTTGTGATAGAATATGATAAACACAGGCTACCGTTTCTTATTTTCTAGCGGAGAACGGTTACGGTTTAAGTAAAAAAAACATATACCTATGTATAAATATGTAAGTATGGCGAAGAAACGTTATAAGTACACGATGATTTTTAATCGGTGATTTAATCAATATATTTAATTCAATAATCGATGGCAATTACGGTCAGTTGATAGTTACCAAAAACAAACGTATTATCTTTTTTTCTTGTAAGTTTTAATCGGGAATAAGCATTTAATTAAAAATAATAGATTAGATAGGACCATTTTTGAAGAAGTACAATGCATGAAGCAATTAATGTAACAGTTGGGGTGACAACGTTTTTAGGTTGTTTTCACTCTCCTGATTACGGATTTGCCTGTCGCCTTTGTGAAATTTGAACCGGAAGTACGGTATATCGGAAAAGGTGCCGCACATCGAAAAAAAGTCATATGTTTAGTAAATCGTTGGTCCGGCACTCTAAAAGAGATTGTTATGGTTTCTTGATATGATTTATTACTATACACAATTTGCTATACTTTTGGGTACATTGATATTCCCAAGATATGCCATCGTCTTTGTGGAGCTAGAGTTAAAAATTCCTATTTTTGTTAGTTTCCCTCCCATATTTATATTTTTATGCATTTTAGCGCAAACTATTGTTCGGCAATATTTGGTATTGAAATATGTTTTTCACGACCTCTAGGAAAGAAGATACGGAGTTATCTATGGAGTGGTATCGTCGAAATTTCCTAACCGTTTCCAGTGTTCTGCGCATATTTACGTTTTAGTGCATTTTAGCGCATACCGTAGGTCTGCAACCAGGCACGTATCCAGAGGGGGGGATAGTTGGGATTTATCTCCCCCCCCCAAAAACGTTTTTAGCCGTCTGTTTATCGGTGATTACAGCGATTTTTACACAGTTCACATGGTTGTTTCAATGTTTGTCCCCCCCCCCCAACCAAAAGTCTGGATACGTGCCTGTCTGCAACCTTTCAGAAGACAATAATATCTGCAAATTGAAAGTTTTTACGATATCCGTGGCTTAGAATAACTGTAACCAATGAACCTTAAACCTTCTTGAATGATTCGTTTCTTAAATAAACTAAAAAAATCTTGTCAAATAACTAGTTATTATTTTATTTCGGTATTTTACATGTTTACATATAATTCAAATTGTTTCCTAATCTACTTTATATAAGGAAAGCTTTAATTAGAAAACAATAAGGTAAATAATAATACTGCTTCATATCCCCCGTAGTCGTACTTCTTATGCAAAAAACGGTTTCATTAGAAGAGCGTGCAGGCTTTATGACGAAAAATTTCAAATATTAGATATTTTCCATGAGACATTTTGTAGCTTCAAACGTTTAACTTTACAATGTATTCAACAACCATAATAATAATTTTTCATGATTGTAAGTTTTTGGCACTATTTATTTATTTATACTACTAATGATGTATATCAAAAACTCTTAAATTTTATTGTTTTTAATGTTTAGGTTTACATATTCGAATTAAGGAAACTGTAAGTCTACAACTTAATACCCTTTACTGTGTCAATTGTGTACATATGAGACTGTTTCCTAATAAATAAAATAAAAAAATAAAAATGACCGATAGGTGTATTAAAAACGTACAATATAGCCCGCCCAGACTTCGTTTAAACAGTTTATTATTTATTCCAGAGTTCACAATTATAAAGCACATTAGGTCATTGCCATTAGGCTCAATCTGACCCCTCCCCCAGTGTTGCCGCTGTTGACAGTTAAACATTGAAATATTGTCTCAAATATTACATAAGTTAACAGGTGGTTCAAAATTTGAAAGTCTAGTTAATAGGTCGAGTGGGGTGTCATATGAAAGGGCTTGGGTTGCACATTCTGAAACATTTTATTTTACGTTTAGTCATTTTTAGGGTTCCGTAGTAAACAAGGAACCCTTATAGTTTCGCTATGTCCGTCCGTCCGTCCCCCGCTTTTCTCAGTAACCGTTAGTACTAGAAAGCTGTAATTTGGCATGAGTATACATAACAATGACGCCGACAAAACGGTAGAATAAAATCATAAAAAAAATTTTTTTAGGGTACCTCCCCTACATGTAAAGTGGTGGTGCATTTTTTTTTCTTCCAAACTACTCCTATCGCTGGATAGCTCTTTCAAAAATATTATAAGGTTTCAAAAATCATTTTTTGATTCAAGAATCGGTTGGCGTGATATTAAGCTTTGAAGTGATAATTTTTGCTACGATCAAGTATCCCCCCCTGCCAGCTAAACGGTGGCTACTAGGCATGTGAAAAAAATCATGGTAGTAGTATATATGATGAATTTAAAAGGAAAACTGTCACAGCTAAGTAGACATTACCGTGAAGGACAAAAATATGTGTACAACACAACATCTCAAAAAAGTACATCATCAGTACTAAGATCAGTAAAAACCCTTCTACGAGTCCGTAATCCCGCTTATGACCGATGACGTGATGGACGGGCAACTACGGAACCCTACACTGTGCGTGGCCCGACACGCAGTTGGCCGGTTTTTATTTTATGAGGGAAAATGTTAAAAAAAAATACCGACCCTCCCCTTATCTCCGAAGTTTACCAAGGAAAAAATATAAAATTATTACATAACATTGATATCAATGTATGTTTTACAGGAAAAATATAACTGTAGCTCTATCTAGTTTTCCTTTTTTTTTATCGTCAAAAAACATTTCTATACTAAGTTTGTAATTTAATCACCTTTGCATGTATTTTTATTTTGTAAATTCCTACGAGATTATGCTGAAGGTACCTTCTTTCAAATAAAGAAAAAAAAAATTGAAATCGGTTTACGTGACAAAGAATTATCCTTGAAAAACTACCATACATACAAGATTATTCAGTGGCTCAAATTTGTAACAAAAGTCGCCGATAGATGGTGCTGTACCCATGGCGTCCAATTTCCATAGCATGTTGTTGAGATTTTCCTGATTTAATAGGGTTGGAACCGGTACACATCTGTATACGGAACCCTCGGTGCGCGATTCTGACTCGCGGTTTTTTTTTTAGTTTCATTGATGGTTAGGGAACATACCCAAACTACGTGACCAATTTTTTTTGCGTTTTTTACCCCCTCCCCCCCTAGGTGACCAAGCGTAGTATTCTATATATGCCAAGACCCCCCCCCCCCCCCAGTTTTCACGTAGTATATTTTATAAAAAAAATTTTGCGAAAAGTTGGAAAAATAATGGCTTTCCTTTGTATTTTCTCATACGGCCTCTAAAAATGCATACTTCGAGAGTGCAAGCGTGGTATAGCGTAGCTATTCAATTGTAATTGTATTTAGTAAAAAATATATCAAGAAGAAACAGTACATTGAGCACCAAGGGGGGTTAAAAAAGGATTACAATCAAGTGCCTATAAATGTAATTTTGTTAAGTTTATTGGCTTGAGTCTGCCATCCCTTTTTCCGCCCTTCACAATGATTTTGATCATATTTGCGGGGAAAGAAATAAAATAAAATACAGGAAACACAATGAACTATTTATTAAATTAATTATTAAATGTCTTCAATAAAACGTTTCCAAAGTCGATCCACTCGGAAACGTTATGTATAACGGAGGCGGTGGTTTCTGAAGAAAGAGGGCTGATGGGGTTAAACCGTGGCGCGTGAGTCCGCTTCAATTAGAATGTTTCTCAAAAGTAATTTACCGGCTACGTGACAATAAACCGAACCACCCCCCTCCCCCCGGTGACCAAGAATGGTACTTTGACGCCCCCCCTCCCCCACCTAAACGCGTCACGTAGTTTGGGTATGTTCTCTTATGAGATTTGCATAGTTCTTCATTTATTGTCTCAGTTGTACTTCTCAATAAAAAATAAGTATGTAGTTATCTAATAATTATTTCTTGATCTGAACGCAACCCTTTCAAGTCGGTTCCGTGTATGATGAAAGATGGGTAGTAATTAAGTGAGTACATCGATCGTGAGAACTGCACCGCTACGAGCTACGGAGCTACGCCATAATTTATGTAACACGTCATCGCGCCACGACTAGCCGACCGTGCCGTGGTGATGTGACTATCGCCATACACCGTCTACAGGTACCCATACACCCAGGACGAAGGCTAACCTTTTCCGAACCACGCTATTATATTATGGATACCATTTTTCACCTATGATGCAATGTAGTAGTATTGGATGTGGCTACTTAAAGAAAAAAATATATTTATTCGGATAACAAAAAATAGTAGATTGTATGACAGGGGTCTAAAATGAGCCGCATTACCACGAGATAGTTCGAGGGTTAATATGGCTTTTAGACCAGAGTTATACACTCTACTTTTCACTTCGATTGCGAGAAAATAAATAAACAAAGGTTAACCCACCCAAAATAAACAATAAATTCCACGGCGAAGATATATTATACTTTTGCAGCATGATTTTTTTTCTATACTCCTTTGACACACAAAACATAGACACTGCGGTTCGCGCGCAACATTCACGCGCGAAAAAAGCTAACTGACCTTCCATTGAGCGCTTCAAAGTGTTGCTCGAACGGTTTAACCACTTTTTTAATTATTGTGAAATAGGGACTACTATAAACTTAATCTTTAGACTCTTTAGAAAAATTAATTATGTTTCCAGATTGGTCGATTATAGTAAAGCTGTATTCTGGTTGGTTAATACCCAATACCAAATATTTTTTTCACTTCTCATGCTCGAAAAGTGTGTCATATTAGACTTGTCAAGCGGGGCTAAAGTAGTACTTTTAACCCCTAGGGAAAATATGAATACATATTTATGATTTACAAACCATTTGAATTTGACCAATCAAAATACTTCACCTATTAAATCCACCAATCACAGAACACTAATTTAACTCTTAAAAAAATATTTGGTATTGGGCATTAACCAACCAGATACAGCTTTACTAAAATCGACCAATCTGGAAACATAATTAATTTTTCTAAAGAGTCTAAAGATTAAGTTTGTAGTAGTCCCTATTTCACAATAATTAAAAAAGTGGTTAAATCGTTCGAGCAACACTTTGAAGCGCTTAATGGATGGTCAGTTAGCTTTTTTCGCGCGTGAATGTTGCGCGCGAACTGCAGTGTCTATGTTTTGTGTGTCAAAGGAGTATAGAAAAAAAATCATGCTGCAAAAGTATATATCTTCGCCGTGGAATTTATTGTTAATTTTGGGTGGGTTTATTTATTTTCTCGCAATCGAAGTGAAAAGTAGAGTGTATAACTCTGGTCTAAAAGCCATATTACCCCTCGAACTATTTTCCCTCACTTCGTTCGGGAAAATAAGGGTGAATTGCAAAAAAATTGTACATTCCAAAAAATAAAATGTCCTAATTCAAAAATCTGTAAAAAACTATGTATCAGAGTAGCATATTTTTGGTTTTTGTTTTCACGTTGTCCAACTCATAGTTTTCTAGTATTTATAAAGTTTTATAGTATAAATTGGACACATTTATAAAAAATTTCAATTTCGAAAAAAGTGTATTTCTGCTCCCATACAAATTTCATATGTCCTTTGTGTAACAGAGGGTATTCAAAAAAATCATAACTTTGATTAAAACAGCCCGGGCCAAGAAATTTATTTAGAGTCCCATTGAGTACAACGGGAATATATAGAAAATAGTTTGTCAGGTTTCTAGAACGAATATACTATATCAAAAAAAAATTTCAAAGTTCGGGGAAAGATTTCGTTCCTTTGTGTTACGTCAGCTGTGTAACGCTATATTCTGAATTTTAACGTAGATAATTAACGTAGCCACAGCAGTTATATCTCTGGCTATAAGTAGTCTACTACTAACACAAGCGAATTTGTCGATAGCCCTATTAGTTTTTGTGTAGTGGTACGATAAAGGGAAACCGAGCGTTTTTTCGCAAATATTGGTCAATTTTGTGTTATGCATAAAATAGGTAATCTTATTGTTTTTTATTACTGTATTTACATAGTTGGATGGTGGAATTAATAGGTAAACGGCCTGGCATGTACGAATGCTAGAATCTCTTACAGTATTTTTTTAATACGAATTGACAAGTTTTTTGGACTCCAATTTTGCATCCTTTGTGTTATATTGTGTCACGTTGTGTGACGTTACACAATTTTTTCCCATACAAATTAGCTTTCAATTACTTCCTTTGTTTAACATTTTTGTGAATATTCCTATGCGTTACGTACAATTTTTTTGCAATCCACCCATAACTATCTCGTGGTAATATGGCTCATTTTAGACCCTTGTCATACAATCTACTATTAAGAGTTAAATTAGTGTTCTGTGATTGGTGGATTTAATAGGTGAAGTATTTTGATTGGTCAAATTCATATGTTTTGTAAATCATAAATATGTATTCATATTTTCCCTAGGAGTTAAATGTACTACTTTAGCCCCGCTTGACAAGTCTAATATGACTCACTTTTCGAGCATGAGAAGTGAAAAATATAATAAATAATAAATCTTTATTGCCACGTAAAAACAGAGAAAAGTACAATACAAAAGCGGATATTAAAAAAAAAACGTGAAAGAAAAAAAGAAACATTACAATAAAAAAACAGCATTTAAAAAAAACAAATAACTTACAATTTTAAAAACTATTACTGCGGCAATGGGTACCAGGCTCAGCATATGCTGGAGCTTGCAAGCTCAGCGCTGATTTTCAGTCTGGCCCTAGCCCCTCCCCTAGGTCGTGACCCATTTGTTGTACTACGTACTGTTATGTTGCGTGATGCCAAAAAATAAATAAATATATAAAACAAAATAAAAAATAATGAAGTTTAGATATCTAATATAGGTACGTATGATGATGATATGTACTTATATGATTTTTAATGCGTGTAATATGTGTATGATAATAATAACTGTTACATGTGTACAAGAGATGGGATAGATGTTTGGTGGGGGTTTTATTATTGCTTCTGTTGATCCAGCAAGTGCTTCTTGAGCAGCTTCTTGAAAGTTGATAATTGCATTGTCTCACGCATTGGTGGTAGCAAATCGTTCCAAACTTTAGACGCTGCAAATTTAAAACCCCCTCTAAACAAAGCAGTTTTGTGTTGTGAGATTGATAGTTCCCTTTCTCTCTTGCTTCTCAAAGGTCTATTCCCGTTATTCTTGGTCCATCTTAGCTTATCAAATAAGTAACGTGGCTTTTCGAATTCGATAATCTTTCGGACCGTGTAGGCAAGATGTAAACTTCTCCGATTAGCCATATTAAGTATTCCTTTGTTATTGAGAAAAGGCGTTATGTGTGCTCGTTTGGGGACATCGTAGCAGAAACGAGTGCTCGCATTCTGTACACGTTGAATTGCCTTCTTCGTTTTCCCGAGCGGTCTTGGCCCATACACAATATCGCCGTAGTTAAAGTAAGACAAAATGAGCAATTCCACCAGCGTCTCACGGGCTTTTTCAGAAAGATGTTTGCGGATCTTATATAGGACTTTGAGTCGGTAAAAGGCGTTTCGGATTTTTGAGTTAACGTGCTCCCATACCTCATTTCTCCATCCATAATAATGCCTAGGTTTCTCGCGTTATCCACTCGAACTACATGTTCCGCGCCAATAGCAATTTCCGAATCCAATCTAATATCTAATACACCTTAAAACTAACAAACAGAGATGTGCTACCGAAAAGGTCTTCACTCAGAAATGCAGTTCACACAGCAGTGCCAACGGCGCTGGTTTACTGTGGATCCAGCGCCGGGACAGCATACCGCAAATACTGCGGTTATTGCACGACTGGTGTTGGGGGATATAAATACGAGGACATACAAGTACAAAAATAATATTAGAATATATGTATGTTTTGGAGTAAAATAATTTATAAAGATTATATGTAAAGATAGTGCTTGGCAATCAGTTAATAATATCTACTTATTTTTAATCGGATTCAAAAAAAGAGGAGGTTCCCAATTCGACTGTAGGTATGTTTATCAAAGTTCACTTCTGATGATGGGAAACATGAGGAACTGAGGGCAATCCTCAAAAATTCAAGGGAAACATATCGCGATTTCAGTATTTTCTGTTACAAATCAAGCATTTGCCTTCAGAAAGTAGCATTTGGTGAACGGGAATTGATGAAGAAGATCACGAAAGGTGATTCAAAACTCATAGTGTTTCATGGTTAACGCTAAGATATTTCTATACAGAAGCGACTATCACAAAGCCTGATCTGGTAATCGAAGCCGGAAGACGCCCGCGCACCATCCCCTCCCCCGAAGCTTGCTTCCGTTTTGGGGAGAGACACCTTTAGGCATTCACTTAGGCATTCCTGCCGGCGGGGACGTCCACCGCGCGATCGCGACAACACTGACACATATAGTCCCTATTCGTCTCGGTACCGCCGCACACGGGGTAAAGTCAGTTCGACCCAGGTCGGGCCTAGCTGACTTTCTTGCTGGACTCTTCTCAGCTAGGCTAGGTTTAGTGAACCAGCGACAAAACTCCCAGTAGCTCGATTTCACTCACACCTCAGATTCGGTTGAAACCGCTCAACCAATCTCACTGGAGCGCAAACTCTTAGAGTATTCCAGTGTTCCAAACCACAAGCGTGGGTTTTCCCTGGATTTTCCCCAGGCTACTCTCCAACCGCGCACTCGTATCACTTTATTGAGCCTGGCCTATAAAGCCACAGTCAGGTTCAAACTAAAAGAAACCTTTAGGCATGCCATTGGAAACCTTAAGTTTTTTGGAGTGGTCCATATTATTACGGTTCTGTACCAAAATGGTAAAAAAGGAACCATTATGGTTTCACTTTGTCTATCTGTCTGTCTGTCACATCGCTAAATATCTCAAGAACCACTTATGCTATCGATTTGAAATTTGGAACAGTCACAAAGAAGGGTAACATGCGAAGTTTACAAAGGAAAAAAATTGAAATTATTATAATTATATTGTTGATATCAACATAAATATTACAGGAAAGATAACGAAATCTCTATCCAGCTTTTTTTTTAGTCGTCTTAAATCATTTCCATACTAAAATTTAATCACCATTGAATGCATTTGTGTTTTGTAAACTGCTATGAAATTATGCAAAAAGTACCTTCTTTCAAATACTTAAAAAAATATATTGAAATCGGTTCACGTGATAAAGAATTATGCTTGAAAAACCGACATACATACTACGTTATTCAGTCGCTCAAATAGTAACACAATGCGCCGATAGATGGCGCTATACCCATCGCTACTTCGGGCTGTTAAAATTTTTCCTGAATTAAAGGGGTCGAGACGCGTACTTTATCCGTCGTGGTTTCGTGGTCTTGGTTAAATTTGGTCTTTGTCTTGTTCTGTTCTAAAGTCGAGTTTGGTCTGTTGTGTGTAATTTAGAGGGAACAACTAAAAAAAATGTTTCTCAAGTCTAATAAGTTTTACTTATTGATACCTACTGTGATATTAAGTTTCGATCTTTTCTCTCCTGTTTTCATTGGGGTTTTAGGAAAATTTTCTTTTGAGCTATTGACTATCGTCTTATGTCGCTAGTTTTTCGTACGTAATTGGAAATAATTACATTGAAGATGATTGCGTGGATAAATTTCATGCAATTCTTCCTAGTAACACTAACTACTGTCTGCCGAATACTATATACGAGTTACTTGTACCTGACTTGCGAAGGCAAGTCAAACCGATTCAGCCGGATCAAGAACATTTACAATTGTTATTTCGTGATAACAGCTTATCTTTATGACGGGTTAGCCTTAGAACACCGAACAGACATCATGTATTGGGCGGAATGCGATAATTTGAAAGTTTGTAAGGTACCCTCGGTGCGCGAGTCAGACTCGCACTTGACCGTTTTTTTTATTCTTCATTGGTAGTAGACTTATTATAGAGTTAAAAACTGTTGCCGGTTTTTTGTATTAAGTATCGCTTTTAAGAAATTTTATATTTTTTAAATCTTATCTTTGACATACCACACGGTTGGAGGGATTAACAGGATCGTGTCTTGGTCTGCCGCGAAACAAAAAAACTTTAAGTTGACAACTGGACAGATGTCAAATACATCTATGAATGCTTGAAATATAAACATTTCTATAAAGATCCTATAAGATCCTATTCCTAAGGAGCGGAAAAGGTCTTATGCTGATAAATTCAGAATTTGTTTAAAATGGTTGGCGGTTTATCATAAATTACCTCCTTACCTTGGGCGGGTAATCATTTGTCTGACTTAATTGGGCACAACTCTCATATCCAATAGGTTATACTCGAAAAAAATGTGAAACTATGACAAGCACAACAAATGATATGTAACTCTCTGTCACTCTAATACAAAAATGTATATGACCGTCTCGCTCGGTAGTCATATTATTATTTGCGTGTCGCGTCTGGTAAGTCTGTGTATGAATATAACTGCCACATTTGACATCTGTCTGCTATCAAGTTGTTTTTTTTTATTCGCGGCAGGCTAAGGCACGATCCTATTAATCCCTCCAAACGTGTGGTACCTACGTCAAAGATAAGATTCTAAGAAACGATACTTAGTAAAATAAAACACGCAACAGTTTTGAACTCTATAATGTCTACTATCAATAAAAAATATAATATGGACCACTCCAAAAAACTTAAGGTTCCCAATTGTTTTGTCAGAGCCTCGTTCAGCTCCGCACCCCGGACAGCCACCATTGTGTCGTCTGCGTGGCAGATGACGGCCATCCGGGGAAGGAGGACATCCTTGATTGCCCAGTCGTGCTCCAGGCCGGTTCCATAGTAGAGGACTAGAGGTCTAAGCACGGACCCCTGGGGCACACCACAGGCTATGGGCCTTGTTCTCCTTTGCCCTCCCCTTTCTTCATAGAGCACTAAGTACCTGCTGCATGAGGTAGTGCTCCACGTTGCGCCTCAAATAAGGCGGGACTTCATGATGCTGGAGTCACATTGGGGCCCACATTTTCTAAATGCTTCCTGATCCGGGAAGCGAGGATTCTTTCCAACAATACAATGGGCCTCCACCCGGAAGGGGAGTTCGCTGGGCGATTTGCCATTCCGAGGATAGAAAAAATGATATATAAGTATAAAAGAAGAAATAAATATCTATATTCAATTAGAAACTTATAAAAATTAAAATTATTACAGAATAAAATAAACAACTAACTTAATCAAGAACTATATAAAACAAAAACTAAAAGTCAAATTCTAAAATAGGCCCCTGTGGCATGGTACCAAGGATGCTGGCAGCGTTTCCTCGCTGAATCGCAATGCTTATGCGTTGAGCGAGGAAGCTGCCAGCTCTCCTGTCCCCGGTAACATCGATCAACCGTTTTGCCAAAATAAATTACATATTGACGTTGAATTAAATGACGATACAATAAGTCTGTCATTCATGTAAACATTGTGAAAAGATCGTTTATTTTGTATTTTGTTAATTTTCTTGGGGTTGTGGCTATATGTCGCCGACTCAGAACGCATATTTTCTCATGCTGAAAAACTTACTACAAGTTTGAGTTCAGTTATTGTTTATTTTTTACTGTGCTATGGCAATTCAAACCATGCCGTGATGGCGTGACGTCACGCGGCCAAAGTCAAGAAATCAGCGCACAGTAGTTTTTTAAAATCCATTTTAGGGTTCATACAAAAATGGTAAAAAAGGAACCCTTATTGTTTCACTTTGTCTGTCTGTCTGTCTGTCACATCGCTAAATATCTCAAGAACTGCTTATGCTATCGATTTGAAATTTAGAACAGTTATAGAAAAGGGTAACCTACATGCATACAACATGTATTTCTTTTTGTTATTTTCTGTGAAAAATTACACATTCTGATTTTTTATTAAATATTTTTTTACGTTTAGTCTTTTTTGATATACAAGGGGAAATGTAAAAAAAAATACTGCTTCCCCCCGCCCCAACCCTTGTCTCCGAAGTTTACCAAGGAAAAATATGAATTCATTACATAACATTCATAGCAATGTATATTTTACAGGAAAAATATAGCCATTTCTTATTTTTATCATCAAAAAACATATATATACTAAGTTTGTAATTTAATCACCTTTGCATGTATTTTTGTTTTTTAAGAAGGTAGGGTCGCTAGGCCAGTTACGCGGCCTGCGTCAGTTTGCGCCCTCCTGAAGAAGAAAGTTTTTTCAATTAAATATATTTACTTTTTTACATGCCCGAAAGGCATAGTGAATCGTATACTTTTTAATTAGTAGCTATTGAATGGGAATATATTAAAAATAGCAAGAAAATATCCTTTCAGTTCATCAACTCATCCAAGTGGCCGCAAACTGGCGCATCAAATTAACAGGCCGTAAACCCACCTACCGACCCTACTTTCAGCATAATCGAGTAGGATATAACTCGATTATGCTGAAAGTACCTTCTTAAAAAAATTGAAATCAGTTCACGTGACAAAGAATTATCCTTGAAAAACCATACATACTAAGTTATTCGGTCGCTCAAATTTGTAACAAAATTCGCCTATAGAAGGCGCCACAGAGCATCAATTTAACTAGAGGCCCTAAGCACCTCAATCTGTATGAGAACCGACCGTGTCACTTTTTTGCTGCCTACTGTGACGTCACGAGAGCATATTAGTGATGTGGAATCTCCGTTGTCCCCGCGAAATCGATACAAAGGCGATATATCGCCCGCACCGGGCAGCTCGAGTCGATAAATCGGTCACGAAAAATATGGTCATGTAAAAATAATACCATGACGACCAATTAAAGGAAAAACGATACTTGTCTGGCTTTTTTTTAATGAAAAGGCTTCTTTTTGTAAAAATCGAATCTTTAGTTCTAATCAACAATTAGAACGTCTAAGCTTTACTGTGAAATAATAAACATTAAATTTCTAGGAACAATGCCAGGGAATCAATACTATCGATTACAATGTCAATCTACTAACTGCTTCACTTGTTGATTTTTTCAGTACATCAATGGTTGGTATTGCTTCAGAAATCAGTCGACGATATTTTTTTGTTTGTTTAAAGCTGCTATCATCGAAATGTATGGAGCAAATTGTGCTGTTTTGTTGGAAACCAGTTTTTTTGCCCGGTTGCTTCCATTCATTTCTCTTTTATGTATGGATTACTTGGAAACCTGTGATTTATAATTATAATGTGTCACAAAATACCTAAGTGAACATTACCATACCTCGATTTCAACAATCGGTAAGAACTGTGACGAATCGAAAGGTGAACATCATGTCGGACTCGTACTTGACCGTTTTTTTAGTCCTTTTTCTCCAAAAATATGAAAAAATAAGTTTTATGCAACTCTCCAGCATGAGACGAATCTTAATGATATATCATTTATTAAAATCGGACCATAACTGTATATCTGACAGGGTGTACAAAAATCGACCTCGCGTAATATATTTATATATATATAAATATATATATCTACTGAAACAGATTTGATACATCTATTGAAACACCTAATCATTATTAATAAGGTGTTTCAATAGATGTATCAAATCTCTTTTTTACGTAACAATAAGGACTTATGTCTAGCACATATACCTGGATAAAATACTAATACTAGCAAAGAACAAAAAAAATGATCGATTTATCACACATTTTCTAGGACTACTACAAATAGTGACCCGTAAAACCACGTAACCTGTACTACACAATACCAAAAACTTGTATCACAGTCTGGACTTCGGATATGCTACTGCTTAATTAATCCAAATTATGACATCTAATAGAGCTGTAAAACTATCCCTAACTTGCATAGAATTATATATAGTATCGGTTTTTTGGCTCCGCTTTAAAATGGCCATTTGTCCCTTACGCCCTTTGAGCCTATGGTAGTCGATATATAACTTCAAAGATCAAATAAATAGACTATGGACACCTAATCACATTTCATTTGTGTATGTGTAAGGAACTTCCGAAACCAGTTTTGCAAAAACAAGATATTACCTAGCCGCGATGAGAATAGTATGTATTAGAGGTAACAGTTTTTCATATGCTTACGTCAAAGTGTAAATGAAATGACCACTGTTCCGTGTGTTAACTAATTCCGATCTTGTAAGATTTAAGCGGTATCCGAGAGGTGCCGGTTGCAGCTCGAGCCGCCGTTGCGTGGGCTGCTGTTCACGAAACCAGAATTTTTAAGTCAGTTTACTTTGTCTAATTAAAAATTCTACTTTAGGCTCACTGAGAACCAGCTTGGTGAGCCACTATATATCTGATCTGACCTTTATTGTCTCCTAAGTAGTCATTTCCGAATCAATGTTCGGGTAAGTGCAGAGACGAATCGAGATGTGGATATTTATTAAAGTTCTCTTCTTAGATAATAGTTACCTACAGTCAAAGCGTACGTAATGTTTGGATTTTTTAAAGGATTTTGACAGTTATTTACATCATTGCGGTAGTTTATTTCATTTTAAAAGTTGCCTAGTGTCTGTTTATAATAACCGCGATTTTTTCACTTAGTTAAACACCTCATTACGAGTCAGAGGACTCAGAGGTTATTAGTATCGGCAGACGGAGTGGCGATGGCGCGGCTGAGCTGAGGTGCCGAGCGGAGGG
Organism: Epiblema foenella; assembly: GCA_963556455.1. Classification (NCBI taxonomy): domain Eukaryota; kingdom Metazoa; phylum Arthropoda; class Insecta; order Lepidoptera; family Tortricidae; genus Epiblema; species Epiblema foenella. The sequence continues at coordinate 19,197,872 of OY747095.1, forward strand.
CATTCCGACTGAGTTCTAAATTAGTCGCGAAGTTGACGTCGCAGCTGCATGCGAAATTAGCGGGCAGCACCGCACCCGCCGCGCGCCCGCCTGGCCCTTCAGCACATTCACATTACATTATTTCGAGCGCGTTACACTATACGATATTCTATCGCACTAAAGTTTGCACATTATAAAGCTCGCCATGTGATTGTTGGGGTAATTAGCACTCAGTGCCTCGTTTGTTCTCTGCGATTTACATCATCGAATCAATCGGCGATACCTACATAAAGGCCTTTGCCACTTCCATCAGGGTAATTCCATATAATATGTGAGTTACGAAACATACGCCTTGCTAGTTGGTTAGGCGTGATTACATTGTATGTGCTTGAGCACGTGATGTGATTTTGACAACATACATACATAAGTATGTTTTCGTTTGGTGAATAAGTAGCATGATTTAGGAGAAACTAGTACGGACCGGCAGCGGCTTGACTCGCGCGACGCTCGACGGCACGGGCGGCCGGCGCCGCTTTATTTAACATCGAACTTAAAGCAAAAAAGCCAACGAAGCAATATTATACGAAGGCACGCTGATTTGCAAAGGAGCAACAAGAGTGCGAACCGCGGGCGACCAGCTAACAAACGGGTTTGGGCCGTGTGAATAAACGGTAACTGCGTCTTTATGCGTCTACCACAGCGCCCGGCTCGCCTTTCGCAGGACTATGGCCACCTCAACATCTTCGGTTCCCATCAGATATCAGTTGTATGGATTGGAAGACTATACTTGTATCGGTCATTTCATAACCTGACTTAAGTACCTACTAAATCTACTGATTTGGCAATCATAGAACACATGCAATCAAAGCCACTAGGCTCCAAGTGTCCTCTAATCTCGGGACCAGAAGGATCCAATGTTTTTACCGATCAGGCTCTAAAATATGTGTACTGACTTAAAAATCACATGGATTACAATTCCTATCGCTCTTGGTACAAGATAAAATTAGTAAATATTCTATTCTCGAGAATTTTTAGTGCGTCGCCACGCCACGCCACGCCACGAAGGCGCGCCCCTCCACAATTCAATCCGTACAATTGCGTATTAGTTAGTATCATGACACAATAATATACTGCACCAGGTATGGCAATCCGGTACATCAGTTAGTAATGTGTGTGACACGACCATGGTCATCAGCCTATCGACGGTATGCGTGTGTGTGTGTGTCGTCGACAGTGACGTATGGTCGTATCTCGATGGAGATTGTCAGACCTTAATAAAAAGATATTGAACTTTAAAGATTCGCAAAATGTCGTTTTCAGGGTTCCGTACCAAAATGGTAAAAAAGGGTTTCACTTTGTCTGTCTGTCACATCGCTAAATATCTCAAGAACCACTCATGCTATCGATTTGAAATTTGGAACAGTTTCAAAGAAGGGTAACCTACATGCATGGAACATGTTTTTTTTTATATTTTTTAATATTTTCTGTGAAAAATGACAGATAATAGGTGGGTCAAAATTTGAGAGTCTAGTAAATGTGTCAAGCGGGGTGTCATTTGAAAGGGCTTGAGTTTCATATTCTGAAACATATTTTGTTTTTTTAGTCATTTTCTATTTATGAAGGAAAATGTTAAAAAAAAATCTCTTAAATCTTTTCTATACTAAGTTTGTAATTTAATCACCATTGCATGCATTTTTGTTTTGTAAACTGCTATGAAATAATGCTGAAAGTACCTTCTTTCAAATATTTTTTTAATTGAAATCGGTTTACGTGGTAAAGAATTATCCTTGAAAAACTGACATACATACTACGTTATTCAGTCGCTCAAATAGTAACACCAGGCGCCGATAGATGGCGCTGTAACCATCGCTACTTTGCGCTGTTAAGATTTTTCCTGAATTAATGGGGTCGAGACTTCGAGACGCGTACTTTATCCATCGTGGTTACATGGTCTTAGTTAAATTTGGTCTTTGTCTTTTTCATTTCTAAAGTCGAGTTTGGTCTGTTGTGTGGGAAAAAGGGAAAAATACTCTTTGGGTCTAATTGTCCTGGTATTACTTGAACGAAAAGGGGAAAAAATTGATCGAATAGTCGTGGTGTATATTAGTTTTGAGCTTTGTTTTTACTTAGCTGTTGGATGTGGGTAATTCAGAGGGAAAATCTAAAAAAAAGGTTTCTCAATAATAGTTTTACTCATTGATACAGTATATATTAAATTCTGATCTTTTCTTTCCTGTTTTCATTGGGGTTTTAGGAAAATTCTCTATTAAGAGTTCACACTCGAGGAGGAAATTTAAGTTAGTTTTTCGTACGTAATTGGAAATAATTACATTCAATTCTTGCTAGTAACACTAACTACTGTCTGCCGAATACTATATACGAGTTACTTGTACCTACCTGACTTGCAAAGGCAAGTCAAACCGATTCAGCCGGATCAAGAACATTTACAATTGTTATTTCGTGATAACAGCTTACCTTTATGACGGTTTCGCCTTAGAACACCGAACAGACATCATGTATTGGGTGGCATGCGATAATTTGAAAGTTGGTACGGAACCCACGGTGCACGAGTCCGACTCGCACTTGACCGGTTTTTTTAAACGAATACATTTATTTTGTTCTGTTAGAGCGAACTGTCAAAACTGGAGAAAATTCACGTTCAAGCGGTGATTAAATTGCTGCGCTTGAAAAATGTATATACCACAGAACAGGTTCGATTAGACTTACGAGTACAACTCTTGCAAGTAACATTTGGGGTTCGTGCACTTTCTTATTCTACGATTACGTGGTGGTAGGCGAACTTGCACTTATCACTACCCAGGCTTGGGCCGCCTAATTTCAGCAGTAACCAGATCAATAACAAAAATTTAGAAATTTACTTCCTTTCTAGCGATTTCTATCTAGTTCCGAGGCTAAAAGAACACCCCAGAATATAGAAATTTAAAGATGATGACGCGGTGATAAGATTTTTTAAAGCTTAAGGATAATATTTTTTTAGAAAGGAAAAAGATTTTTATACGATATTGTAAGTATATACTCCTAAGATATATTTAACCTTCATAGTTAAACTTTAAATTTGTATCCAATTAACTCTAATTTTATAGCTATTTTATTTTTCATTATTGATGACTATAATGAAAACTAAAATAGATTTTATTTAATGATACCTGCGTCATTATCATTCTCGTTACTTATTGAACACCCCTCGTACTTGACTTTTTGAATGTTTGTGTGGTCATAAAATTAGAGTTAATTGGATACAAATTTAAAGTTAAACTATGAAGGTTAAATATATCTAACCTATTTATTATCTGGTACAATCTAGAGGGACTACTCAAAGTATATAGCAAATTTTGAAATCGAATCCCGGTCAGATTTATATATATTTATGTATCTATTTTTTTATATTTGCTATATATTCAAGTATCTATTTATCTATATAAGTATGTATATCGTCACTTGGCACCCATAGTACAAACATTGCTTAGTTTGGGACTAGGTTGATTTGTGTAAGATTGTCCTCAAATATTTATTTTTATTTTAATCAGTCACAGATCTAAGCAAACTGTAATTATATTTGAGCGAGCGAACGAAGCGACTCCGTTTCAACTTGTGCAAAAATGCTATCGTATATCCGGCGGATTTCTGGCTGTTCTCCTCGGTCGTATTTCTCAACCGATTGTCGTGAAACAATGGTTCGATAATTATATAGAATTTTATTGTTGATTCAGATTGGTTAAAAACGTAAATAGTAGATTGTATGACAAGGGTCTAAAATGAGCCATATTACCACGAGATAGTCCTCACTTCGTTCGGGAAAATAGTTCGAGGGGTAATATGGCTTTTAGACCAGAGTTATACACTCTACTTTTCACTTCGATTGCGAGAAAATAAATAAACAAAGGTTAACCCACCCAAAATTAACAATAAATTCCACGGCGAAATATATACTTTTGCAGCATGCTTTTTTTTCTATACTCCTTTGACACACAAAACATAGACACTGCGGTTCGCCCGCAACATTCACGCGCGAAAAAAGCTAAACTGACTGCGCTTCAAAGTGTTGCTCGAACGATTTAACCACTTTTTTAATTATTGTGAAATAGGGACTACTACAAACTTAATCTTTAGTCTCTTTAGAAAAATTAATTATGTTTCCAGATTGGTCGATTTTAGTAAAGCTGTATTCTCGTTGGTTAATACCCAATACCAAATATTTTTTAAGGGTTAAATTAGTGTTCTGTGATTGGTGAATTTAATAGGTGAAGTATTTTTATTGGTCAAATTCAAATGTTTTGTAAATCATAAATATGTATTCATATTTTCCCTAGGGGTTAAATGTACTACTTTAGCCCCGCTTGACAAGTCTAATATGACACACTTTTCGAGCATGAGAAGTGAAAAATAATTTTCACCTATTAAATTCACCAATCACAGAACACTAATTTAACCCTTAAAAAAATATTTGGTATTGGGTATTAACCAACCAGAATACAGCTTTACTAAAATCGACCAATCTGGAAACATAATTATTTTTTCTAAAGAGTCTAAAGATTAAGTTTGTAGTAGTCCCTATTTCACAATAATTAAAAAAAGTGGTTAAATCGTTCGAGCAACACTTTGAAGCGCTCAATGGAAGGTCAGTTTAGCTTTTTTCGCGCGTTAATGTTGCGCGCGAACCGCATTGTCTATGTTTTGTGTGTCAAAGGAGTATAGAAAAAAAAACATGCTGCAAAAGTATATATCTTCGCCGTGGAATTTATTGTTAATTTTGGGTGGGTTAACCTTTGTTTATTTATTTTCTCGCAATCGAAGTGAAAAGTAGAGTGTATAACTCTGGTCTAAAAGCCATATTACCCCTCGAACTATTTTCCCTCACTTCGTTCGGGAAAATAACTATCTCGTGGTAATATGGCTCATTTTAGACCCTTGTCATACAATCTACTATTGTGAGGTATGTACAGCTCACAGATGCACTAGTAAATAGTTTGATAGCGTATGTAGCGGGCAGGCGGTTCGAAACAACGGAGACCGCTCAGAGTGCTCAGTCGCTGATAGCGGAGTAGCGAGCGGTGAGCCGCACGCCGGTCGCCGCCGCCGGCGCGGGCCCCGGCCCCGTGTCGTGTCACAAGAGCGCCACGGTTCGCGTTCGTTAGAGCCGCGATTTCAAATAAAGCCGCAACACGACAAAAATATGCTCTTGTGAGGCGCAGCGCAGCGCTTGACCCGCGCGAAAACACGCCCTCGCTACTTCAACACATCTTCATAAGTATAACTACTTATCTTTCTCCTAATCAGAATTATAACACCTAACCTACTCGGATAAAATTAGTCGCGCTGTCTACCCGAAGTCACTGTAACTAAGGTATCTACGAGTACAGTATAAGTAATTCTTGACATTGTGGATACGATGTGAATGTGATATATAGACAGAGTCGCAGCATAAGGTTTCCTTTTTAATCGACTTCAAAAAAAGGAGGAGGTTCAAGTTCAAGTTCAAATTGTTTATTGCGTTTCATGTTTACAGGGGATCTTATAAACTAAATACAGTCTCAACATGAACCCCTATGAGGGCATAGCAACATAGACTTCACACTAAGCTTAATATCTAAGTACCAACTGATTCAAACTTTTGAAATGAAATATAAATCTTAAACCATAAAAACACAAAATTACCTTATTCAATATAATCCTTTAATTATTGCTCCTTTAAAAATTATTTGACTGAGTAAAGCAATTATTGGTAATATTTTCACATTTAATAAATTCACGCTGAAACTAAAACTTCTAGAATTCCTCAGTATTTTAGACTATAATGGAACGGAAACTTTCCTACAGAAAAAATACAAATTGTTGACCTAATTCTGAGCTATGCTAATCTGTTATACTCCCGGTTCAAGTTTGCCCTTTTATGATTTATCCAGGAATATTTTATATGTATGTACACACGCACGCACGCACGCACGCACGCATGTACACACGCACGCACGCACACACACACACACACACAAATAATTCATAATTTGCGTTCTTAGGTTAGATTATTACAATATCTTTATAAAAAGTAAAATATAAAAATACACATTACAAAATATAAAATCCTAACCTAGGGTGCCGCCGGCAGCGAGGCAGGGCCTAAGCTACCGGTGGTTAGGGCGACAGAGAGAGGAACCTTCTGTATCTGGCCCTTGACCCAGCCATCTAGCGAGAGTCTCTTGAGGTGTTGGTCGAGACTCTTCGCTATAAGACCGTTCGCAGAAACGACTATCGGGACAATGATCGTTGAATCAACATCCCACATGGCGGTCACCTCGTGTGCCAAGTCTAGGTACTTGCTGACTTTGTCCTTCTCGGCCTTGACGAGGTTCTTGTCATGGGGGATGGTGATGTCAACGAGCACTGCCTGGCGCTTCGATCGATCTATCAGCACGATATCAGGTTTATTATTATTATTATTATTATTAAATAGCGTTTAAGTTGAATTTTAAATCTATGTATATTCGTTTCTAAAATTAGTTGCTCTGTGAGCTGTAGACCTCGTGAGTGAGTTTTTTTATCATTTTCCAAATCTGACATTATAAAAAAGATCAATTATGAATATCGAACCTGCTAACAAAATTTCACGAGAAGCGGTTGAAAAATGCGACCTGTAGAGGAGAACAAACCGAAATTCGGACGCTGAAACCTACTATTTTTTTGAAATTTAAATTGTTTTTAAAATTTTCTAAAAACACTCGACAAAAAAATTCTATATAACTATTGAACCGGCTTCTATATAATTTCTATATAATTATTCTGAAGCACCGTTTTTGGAGTACAAATAGTTTGTTTTTTACTGTGCCTGTGGTACTGGCCGCGAGTGCCGGGAGGTCGCAGGTTCGAATCCTGCTCGGTGCCTAAATTTTTAAATTTTTCCTTCATTCTAAATTTACAAATAGTTTGTTTTTATCGGGGATAGTTCCCCATAAGACTATGCCGTACTGCAGCCACGAGTGTGCATAAGCATAGTAGACACATATGGCTGTTTTGACGTCAGTACTTTTTTTTAACTCGTACAAGGCATATCATTGATTGATATGGCATTAATGTGCTTTTTCCAGTTAATGGTCGTAACGCAGTCTAATTTTATGTTTAGGAACTCGATATTTATGCAACGTTTTTGGTAAGGCCTGCATTGCATAAGCTTCGTTTTAGTATAATTAATTTTTAAATTATGATCATTTAACCTATATATTTAGAAGTAATGATTATCATTCAAATTGAATTTTTTTGACAAGATATGAGTCGCGATATGTCGTAAGCGAAGAGTGTCCAAGAATGGTCTATGGTTTTAGGTAAATCATTAACCCGTCGTCTACCGGTCCCGGGGATCACCAATGAAATTGTCTAACGTTCATGAAATGGCACCGACTACAATAATTAAATTAAAATAGCTACGTCTACATTGTTCAATAAGAAGCGTAATGTTTCGTATTAGAAGTAAGGCAATTATTATTCAATATTAAAAATAAACAAACAACCGAATTGAGAACCATTAATATACAAAGCCAAGGTCTCCCGGCGAAAAAAATAAATCCATGGTATTGGAGTGACATTGAGGCCCGCATTTTCTTATTGTTTCCCATCCGGGAAGCGAGGATTCTTTCCAACATATTCCCGGTCTCGTCCAGCAATACCATGGGCCTCCACCCGGAAGGGGAGTCCGCTGGGCCATTTACCATACCGAGGATAGAAAAGTCTTCTAAAGGCTAAATCGCCAATAGGAATTGTACTCCTATCGGCGCGCAAGGCACTGTTAAGGTCAACATAGATGCCAAGAGACTATGACAGAGATGGACGTCCAAAACGATGAATGGCTTAAACCTAAAGAAGTTTTCTCTCAAAATTTTGAGTATGCGAAGAGTTTGTATAATTATAATTTTAAATTATTGAAGTAAAAAGGTCATGACAATTTAATACGGGCATAAAAGAAAAAAAATATTAAATGTAGACGTAGAATTAAATGACGATACAATACATTTGTCATTCATGTAAATTGTAAACATTGCAAAAAGATCGTTTATTTTGTATTTTGTTAATTTTCTTGGGGCTGTGGATATATGTCGCCGACTCAAAACGTATATTTTCTCATGCTGAAGAACTTACTACAGGTTCGAGTTCAGTTATTGTTTATTTTTTACTGTGTTATGTCAATTCAAAACAATAGCCACGTCGCGTGACGTCACGCGCCCAAAGTCACGTGGTCAACGCACGGTAGTTTTTTAAAACCACTTTTTTAATCCTTTTTATTAAAAAATATGAAAAAAATAAGAGTTTTATGCAACACTCCAGCATGAGACGAATCTTATGATATATCATTTATTAAAATAACTGTAGATCTGATGGGGTGTACAAAAATTGACCCCGCGTAATATATATATATAGATTGTTAGTGTGATTTCAATTGTTCTTCTTTCTTATGAATCTAGAAATGTTATTTAATATTACCTAATTAAAGTAAATAAAATAAAATTCAAATTAACCTCAAGAAACTTATACTACATATCAAAAAAAGAAAAATTACCCTAATCTACTAAACAGCTGCCAGTCGGTAACGTTCCCAAAATGCTGGGGCACTACCGCGAACAGCAAACAAAGTTTTCCCTCTCTGTCGCACTTGCAAGTTTGCACATAAGTGAGACAGAGAGGGAAAACTTGGTTTGTGGTTCGCGGTAGCCCCTCTGGCCGCATTGCCACGTTGGATAGCAATATATAGAGTCTGGCAAATAAAAGATGAGAACTCGCGGTAAATTCAAAATACAGTGTGGTATCCCTGACGTGTAAAGCGATAAGCAGTCTTGACACTTGTAATATATTTAAAACGATTTAATAAATTTGCCTGTACATAGTACTATACAAACTATTATTATAAATTATCTGTGTCCTGCGACTTTGTCCGCATGACACATGTGAACTTGCCCGATTCATGATTTAGAAAGTACCCTAAATGTTGACCCGTGTTATAATCGATCCCCATATCAATTTTCATGCAAATAAAAATATTAAGTTAACCTGGCATAAGTCAGCGCGTAATTTTATAACCTATACTCGTATTAGATAATGAGTAGCGATTAATAAATTTACAGGATAAACGTAAGTATCAAAAATGATATTTCATAGAACACTATCTTTTGACAATTCAGCAGGCGAATCACGTAGTTTTATGTACTAACTAACGGTAGATAGATTTTACTGTCAATTTTGAAGTATAAATGTATGAGCTGACAATTAAAATTTGACATTAAAATCTACCTAACGGTAGTAAAAAAGTTACGTGATTACCCCGCAGGTTTTGTAGTCATACAAAAAGTTCAATAAAAAACTATAATCTCTTATTTATCGCAGTCAAATACCTGCGATTTGAGACACTCTTTGTTTTACCGCCCTAGGTAAGTAATGTACGAGTATACTATAATTTTAACTTTGACTTTTTTGCCACGTGCAATAATTTAGGTCAATATTACAATAGTAGATTGTTAACCAAGGGTTGAAAGCGACCCATTTCACTCGAGATATAGTTCAAGGGTGAAATGGGTGCTTTCACCCGAGTTAAACACTTTTCATTTCGACTATGAGGAAAATAAATGAGAAATAAAAGTGGATTCGCCCCGCGGCCTAAAGAACTTTAAAAAAAATCTTTCCTCCCTAAGGTCGAAAAAGCGACTTTCAACCCTGCTATCTATTTATGAAAATCGAACTTTCCAGGAGAGATGAAATAAATATATGACATAGTAAGTTAGAATCTGCAGTGCGAAATGTTCGATTGAATGGAATCACACATTTCATAGCCTAACTGTAAGTATGTATGGAATAAAACTATGAATGTTTCTGTGTCGGTTCTGTCTAAAGGATAATATTTAATGTATGAGCAAAAACATAATCGTGCCCAGTTGTGAACACGCACGTCTCTCATCTATTCAATGTGCTCATTCAGTTCATTAATTAAACGTCATCTTACATGGGACAGAGCACTTCCCACGTTACCTACTGAATAACATATTCAATTTCGTAATGATTAAGTTCAGTTTTGTTTTAGTATATATCACTCGAAACAAAACTCCGGTGTTAAGGTAGCTTTCCTAGTGCAAGAGTGGCTCGTACTCAGCCGGATTAGGTTATACCTACTATATAACCTAATCCGGCTAAGTACGAGCCACTCTTGCAGGATTCCGTACCATCGCATAAGTACCGAAAATATCACGTTTCTGCTTTTTATTTTTCTGTTTTTTTTTAAGGCAAGGTTCTTCGAGCGCGCAATGCTAATTTTCTATCTCGCACCTCGCCGCTGCGCGACAAAGACAGCAAGTGCCCTGAGCGCACCGCGGTGCGACGTACAAGACGTGACGGTGTCGACCACAGTATAATATTTGCAGTAGCGCAACTGGTGCATGTCGTGACAGTAATTAGGTTTATAACAGATTTATAGTTCAAGACAATTACTTAAAATGATTTGTTATGTTCTATGCTACTTAATAGAGCGACTTAACAAGTATTCTCTTCTTAAAATTCATATCCCATTCTACTCAGACAGAGAGATGGTCATTATTAGTTTGTCAATAAATTAATAGGTATTTGTTTTTGGAGTTTACTCATTTACAATCGATTTTCATATAAAAGCCCGGGATATGATAATTTATGGGGTATAATATCAAACGTAATCTGCTGTGCTAATTTATTTAAAAAGTCGTATCTCAGTATATGATCAGGGTAAAGATATGACTTGTTATAATTTAGCACGTCATGCGTTATGCGTTATGTTCGTGCGCAACTTATCTTATCGTGCGCAGCTCTCAGTTGTTGAATTGTCAAGCTATGTTGTCAAGTGTGTCTGTCAAGATGAAAAAACGTGTAAATATTTCATAATGTGCTATTTAATTGGTATAAAGTTAGTGAAATATTCACTCAGAGTCCAAAAGGGTGCAAACCTTGGACACATTGGTTAGGTATGAAGAATTTGACAAAACTGCGGATTGGTTTGCTAGAGTGAAAATCTAATTGGGATATATGGAAATACTAAGCCGTAAGTCTGCTACGAATACTAAAGGTCCGGCACGCGCTAGAAATTGTGGAAAGCTCGTCTCTGAAATTGCTCCTCATTGAGGTCAATATAGGAAACATCAGCATAATCCAAGATGGGGAGGAGAAGTGTTTGAGTAAGCACAAGTTTAGTGTCAATGGGCAGGAAATTACGTAGCCTTCTCAGAGAAGCTACTGCCGAAAACATCTTCCTGCTGACCTCGTTCACTTGAGGTACCCAAGATAAAGTCCTATCCATAATAATTCCTAAATTTTTTACTTGTGAAGAAAAAGGGATTAAGACGTTATCAAAGTAAATCGGTGAAACACTATTAAAATCGATTCTTGGGACAAATTTTGAGCTCCCAGTTATGAGCCTGGGTTTTAGAGGGGTTAACCTTAAGACCAAAACTATGACTCCAATTTAGGATACGCACCAGGTCATTATTGACAGTGCTGATAACAGATGGCAGATCATTAAGTACCTACACCCTGCGAATAAATCTGAAGATCATCGGCATAGAGGTGATAGTGAGAAGAGAGATTATTTGTGACTGAATTTATAAAAATAGAGACAAGGGAGACAGCACGCCGCCTACAATATTACCGGGATATTGTTTTATTGTGCGCGGTTGGAGCTTGGGCTGAGGAAAATTCAGGGGAAACCTCCGACACGACCACGAGAGCGGTTTAAACACTGGAATACTCTAAGAGTTTGCGCTCCAGTGAGATTGGTCAGCGGCTTCAACCAAATTTAAGGGGCTACTCCGAAATTCGAAATCCGAAATCGTATCGTGCCGTCCCTTTCACTCATATAGTGTATAATACGAGAATGAAAGGGACGGTACGATACGAAGTCGGATTTCGAACTTCGGAGTACAGGCCCTGAGATGCGAGTGGAATCGGGCTACTGGGAGTTTTGTCGCTGGTTCACTAAACCTAGCTTAGCTGAGAAGAGTCTAGCAAGAAACTCGTCTAGGCTCGACCTGGGTCGGACTGACTCTACCCGATAGCGACTGTGTAAAAATTTGTATAGGCAAAAATATAGCGCCTCTGGCGGTTACGCAATAGAACTAAGAATCGGCATACTATAGTTATTTGTTCAACAAGAGAGCAAAGTAGATTTTTGCTGCAAGTGTTGATATTGAGTCCCGAGCAAGCGAAAGATTCTATAATTGAATCACGAGCGTAGCGAGTGATTCAAAATTAGAATCTTGAGCGTAGCGAGGGACTCAAAGACACGAGATGCAAATATCTTTGCTCTCGTGTGATACATACAACTTTTCACCTCAGCGGCGAGAACATATAACTCAATGGAATAAAACGCCACATAGAATAAATCAAATCATTTTTATGTAAAAAAATTAAACAACAAATACATGTGAAATAACAAACATTAACTACGATTACTCTTTCCCATAACATTCACTTTACATGACGTTAAGAAAAAACCCACTGACAACCGTTTTAGAAATGTAACTAGTTTTGGGTACGTTTCAATATGTATATTGTGTTTCGACTTCATCGTCGCTTGAGCATCGAATATTGCTCCACATGGTTTTCGGTTGTTTGTTATGGGATAACCTTACTTACTTATACTTATATTTTTTCCGAGATAATGGTTGCTCCTTTATTCGATCGTGATTTATTGAATATTTCGTGTCCTTTTAAATACTTCTGTCGAGACTTTTCGGGCATAAAACACAGTTCAGCCTCTTTGACGGCATCTCTCAACTCTTGAGGAGTTAAAACATCGGCTTCGTCAATTTTTTCACTCATATTTAGTACAGTTTTTGGTTTAAGTTATGTTTTATATCCAAGAAAACGTAATACGAATAACATTTAAAAAGTTCCAGCGCGCTAACTTTTTAAAGAATATAAAATGCGTTCTGAAACTGTATATGAATTTATATTCGTTCACCGTATGAAAAAAACTAAAGACTTATAATAATTAATGTTCGCGATCAATATCGCATTTCTTCATTGTATTTTAAGAATAATAAAAATATTAATATGATTATAATAATTAGATTTAATATAGGTTTAATATTTTTATACGACTTTAACACGAGTTCGAATTTTATTTTGTTTCGGAACGAGTTTTTCGTTCCCGCTTTTTAGGGGCCTACTACGAAGTTTCGAAGTCGAATGACGAATCGACATAGTTTGTCTCTCTTTCTTTTTTGTAACGGAGTGAAAGTGACAGAGAATATGAAGTTTAAATGTTCAAGTTTGTATTACACCCCGCAGTATGAAAAGATGACCTGTGACTAACCTACGATATGAAAAATTAAAAAGTTAGTTTTCTTCACGCTCGCAGCAAAATTGCATTTTGCTCACTGGTTTCAAGCAGCAAAACCGCCGTGTTTGAGCCACTGAGGTGAAAAATCGTTTACGCAGTCGCTAGCTAGTACGGTCATGTAAAGGCACTGAGGGCCTACTCCGAACTTCGTGTCGTGACGTCCCTTTTACTCATATAGTAATAGACGAGAGCGAAAGGGACGGCACGATACGAAGTTCGGAGTAGGCCCTATAGTCATCATTTATCGATATCGATAACGTCTACGCGCTAAGTCTTTATTCATATAAATAAATGTAACATGCAAGATTTCAGTACTCTAAAGTGGGACCCCTTGAGTCTCAAATAGCCCCACTTTGCGGTACCTAATATAAAAAATGAGTTCATTTATCCTCATTCAGTAATCTTTTTAATTATTTACTAATCTTTACTAATATATTTTATAATCGGTCGTAAAGAGTAAACTCCAGTCGTGCGTCGGAGCTGACACACACTTTTTTTCATAAATGAGTTTATTAATAGCGGGTGCGCAAATTACCCACTCTGTGTAAAAAAGTAAAAATAATGTTAAAAAAACCTGTTTTTATTTATTTTGTAAATGAATAATTTCCTAGCTGGATCCTAAATTTCAATTTTGTGATCAACTGACTGAAACGCTTTATTAAAATATATTAAATTATATGTATGTACAAAATATTGATTTCCTGATGTTAAGATCTCGTGAATGGAAAGGGGTATTTTTATGAAATTCAGGATTCGGAAAAAAGACGGTCTTACAAGACTCGCGAAATTGCAAATTAGTCTTTAATAAAGATATAGAGGTAATGACGATGATACATTAGATTTAGGCTTATGTGCAAGTTTGGGTACCTTCAAAAATTTAACACAATTTATCAATGGTATTCAAGGAAGCGTGTCAAGGTAAATATTCTCTCAGGTTTTTCCGCTACCGTCTCGAGCACAAAACTTAGGACGTTAAAAATAATCCCTTGACTTAGATCAAATAAATGATAGCTATTAGGCGCTACCTTTATAGGGTAGCGATATTATAGTCGATTGTATACCAAGGGGGTAACGCACTGTTTTATGTCACGGGCGCGATATTGAATCCTGAACGGATCGAAGTACTCCAGATTTTATCTCAACCCAGATTCGTTCTAACTGGCCTATCGGACGCTCAGATATCGATTTTAAACGTAATAATATCTTAAATAAACAAAATCAACACGGCCGCCACTTTTTAAAAATCTGAAGTCAGATTCGTTCTAACTAGCCTCTCGGACGCTCGGTCTTTTGTTTTCGGGGTGCGCTGGCAGCGGCCAAGCGCCCCGGACCGCGCCGCAATGCGGACTTCACAAAATTAGACTTTATAAGGACGTAACAATAAAAACCAGAAGATATATAGTGGCTAGGAACCCCAATAAACGCTTTCAAGGGTAACGCGGGCAACACCGCGGGAATAGCCAGTAGAACTACAAAAAAACTTCTTGAAAAAGTGTTATGATATTTACCGATATCATTCATTTTCGAACTATTTTCTTTGTGACAAAATGCTATAAATTAATTATGAAGTGCTTGTACTGTTCGTCTCTATACTGTGTAACTATAGAAGTATACTGTGTGTGGCTGCGCGTGTGAGTTATTTTATTAATGTATTAAATAGAGGAATTTGATTTGTAAATCACTAACTAAGCTTTTCTGTATATTGAGTCTCCGGAACCCTAGTGACAGAAACTTTTCTTTATTTATTTTTATTAGTGACTTTAAAATCACTCGGTGCTGCAAAAAATTGCGTACGTCCGACCTCCAATGCGTTCCTCTCGGGAATGCCCAGGGGCTGGAAACTTACTTAGAGGGCGCTCGCTCGATTAAAATGTATAGAAGGTAGCGACATCTCTGGAGTGTTATCTGAGTTTTTTTGTCAAAGCACCACCGACTACTTAGAAGATACTAAAGCGCATCCTGACTTATCAGCGCACAGGACGACAAGCTGCTGCTGGCCAGCGCGTAGGAGCGTCAGGATATGCCTTTAATTGTAAATATTGGAACCATCAGTGACCCACGTGAATTATCCTTAGGATTTAAAAGTAAATCGAACAGATTTTGTCTGAGAGAATTTAATTTGTCGTTATTTGTGTTTATGTAATTGAAATGAATAAACTTTTCGAAGTTCGACCTACGAGTCATAGAGATTTCTGACCTATTAATTAGTCTAGAAAAAAGAAAAAGAAACCTTTATGGTGATTGAATTGTGAATCAGTCATGTATAGAAATCTGGTTTTCATAGAATTTAAAATTAAAATCAGTGTTTCATCGTTGTGATTATAGTGTATGAACAATTCTGTGAACATTTAAATCGCAAAATATTTCAAATACGGCTGTGCATGGAGTTTTAACTCTTGCCAAAGGCAACATTATTCGGTACCTACATAATTTGCTTCGCTTTCGAATCGTAAAATATTCTTCGTAACTAATATCATTGTTTATGTGTTAGGTATAAATAGATAGTAGCTTGTTTATTTTTGTTGATTGTATGGGTTAAATAAATACTTCTACCAATGTTGCGTATTTTACTTCTCAGATGTGTTACTACTTGGTGTTTGCTTGGAAACCTACAATGTGGCTAGCAGGGTATGGAAGAAAGCGTAACTAGTGTTAATCTCATTTATATTTTAGAAACGTTTTCCTCCTGACTTTGCTAGTCATATTGTGGGCTTCAAAGTAAACAAAACAAAAAGGTTATGTTATGTATGTGTGTGAGTGCGTCGATGTATGCATGTGACTATATAGGTGTATGCATGCGTGTGTGCGTAACTTGCATATGTGTGTATCGAAGTAGTTCACCGATCAACCCCTAGGTGCCTGGGAGGCCAGTAATATTTCTGTGTTGCCACTCTTTACATAAATAGACTTATTATACTCTTTGGGAATGGCGCGATCGGTTCCCGCCAGGAACCGATCGGGCGTGAATTATGCCATAATTTCAATGATTTTGGGTGAAAAAATACATGTCCTAGTAATTGGCATTAAAACTATACTTTCTGATACTTATCTAAAACATTATTTCATATTACACAAGATAAATAAAAATAATAAACGATTATTACACAAGTTATAAAAGATTATCTACGTAAAGATAAAAAATCGTAAAATTTTCAAAAAGTACTATTATGTAGACCAATGACCGGAAACGAATATTATACGAGGCGTCCGATTGAGAAAGTATTATACCGGGCGGGCGGGATGAAAGAACGTTTGTTTTTTACCCCAAAAAAAACTTTATTTTCAACACACACAGTCCATGTGTGCCGTAAATAAAAGTATTATAAATTTACAGTACACCTCGAGGTACACAAGACACCTTGGGACTTACAAAACGACAAATCTACTGAACTTGTATCAAAATGTACTATTTTTAGCAAAGGCTTATGTAATAGTAGTCAGTACACATTAGGTTAGTAAAGTAAACAGCTATTTATATCAATAAATATTCTAGTTTATTTTAAAGAAACGTATGACAACAACGAACGGGGCAAAAGTCATATTTTTTAGTTTGAACGACAGATGTCACGAGCAGCATAGACACACTAAGATGAGGTTGTATGGCTATATTTCCACATCCTCCCTTGGGCATAAACCCATCTTAGACGAGCAGTACTCGAGCTTCAGCTGCGGAGTGCCCTTGGTCAGCGCGTCAGCGACCATCTCGCTAGTCTGGATGTAGTCGATGACAATCTTCTTCAGGCGCACCTTGTCACGAACAAAGTGGTGTCGTATGTCAATGTGCTTGGTCCTGGAATGGTAATTCTCGGTACCTGCAAGTTTAATCGCACTTTGATTATCGCATAAAATTGTTAGAGGTAAAGTTACCAAGTGTGGCCAAAACTCTTCCTGTAACTGTTTAAGCCACATAGCTTCCTGCGTGCAACTAGAAAGAGACATATATTCGGCCTCTGTAGTCGAGAGCGCGACTGTCTGTTGTCGGCGTGAGTTCCACGTAATTGCTCCACCCTGGTGAATAAATACGTAGCCGGTACAAGACCTCCGATCGTGTTCATTGCTACACCAGTCTGCATCACAATAACCATATACAGGTCTGTCATCTCGTTTATAAGTCAAAGTGTAGCTTTCAGTAAATTTTAAATATCTTAAAACTCTTTTCAACGCCATCCAATGCTGCATTTCAGGTCTTGAATTAAATCTGCTAAGAGTATTGACAGCATAGGAAATATCGGGGCGCGTTCCTTGTGATATGTAAAGCAGACATCCAATAATCTCCTGATATGGATATTCATCTGAAATTGAATCTGCTTTTTCATTCACGCTAAATTTCATTTTGGGATCAATAGGTGTTTTGACGCCCTTACAGTTTGACATTCTATATTTGCTCAATATATCTTGAATATATTTCTGCTGATTAACGCTTAAAGTTCCTTGTGCTCTGTCTCTACATACTTGCAATCCCAGACAGTACTTCAAATCACCTAAATCTTTCATTTCAAATCTGGAAAACAAGTTCGTTTTAATTTCATTTTTAGTTTCTTTAGAACTCGTGAATAGAATGAGATCATCCACGTATACTGCTAAAAATGTTATGTCTTCCTTTTGAATTCTGTAGTAAATACACGGATCGAGTACAGATTGAGTTAAACCGATTTCTTTTAGCGCACCATCCAGCTTTCGGTTCCACTGTCTGCTGGCTTGCTTCAGACCGTATAGAGACCTTTTCAATAAGCATACTTGGGCTTCATTCTCTTCAAAACTTGGAGGTTGTCTCATATATATTTCCTCTTCGATATCACCCTGTAGAAAAGCAGCTACGGCATCCATTTGATCTGTATCTAAGTTGTACTTTACTGCCATAGAAAACAAATATCGCAGAGATGAGTATCTGATTACAGGTGCATACAATTCATTGTAATCGCAGCCTTTCTTCTGAGCGCAACCTTTGATGACTAACCGAGCCTTATATTTTGTGATGTCACCTTTCTCGTCTCTTTTCGTTTTAAAAACCCATTTACAAGATATGGCTTTCTTTCCTTGCGGCAAGTCACAAAGTATCCAAGTATTGTTTTTCTTTAAAGTGTTAAACTCTTCTTCCATAGCTTTTTTCCAGTGACTAGACTCTGGGCTAGACAAAGCTTCTTCTAAAGTTAACGGGTCTTGATCTAAAGCCAAACAAGCAAATTTGACCTCATCTGCCTCGTTTTCTTTATCGAGGTTCACTTCTTCGTCCGTTTGTCTAATTTGCCCTCCTCGGGGCCTCAGGTTTATGAAGCGGTTGGGTGACTCAAATGTGCAATCAGTGCTTGGTTCATAGGTTGTATCATGATCCGTCAAGCTCATCATAGTGTCGAAACTTTCCTCTAATGTAGAGTCGTGCTGGTCACTTTCAGCGGAGCTACAATTTTGTTCGTCGGCTGGATTCTCTGGGGTCTCTTCATTTAATGGAACAAGTGTCGGTAACGAAACATCAATCTTGGCGTCTGGGTGAGCTCTGTTATCAAGTCCATGACAGTCTTCTAGAAATACCACATTCCTGCTTTTTGTAACCTTCTTGGTGCGTGGGTCCATCAACTTATATCCTTTGGTATTTTCGCAATATCCAATAAATATCATTTCTGAGGATTTTGGATCCCACTTCAACCTTTTTTCCTTCGGCACGTGCATCATGGCTTTACAGCCGAAAATCCGCAAATGAGAAATGTTTGGTTTTATACCTGTCAGTTTCTCAAGTGGCGTCACGTAGTTAAGGACTCGAGTCGGAGAACGGTTAATTATATGAGCAGCTGTTTCTAGTGCCTCAGCCCAAAACTTCTTCGGCAGTCCGGCATCCATCAGCATACATCTGGCACGTTCGACCAGCGTACGATTCATACGTTCAGCAAGCCCATTCTGTTCTGCCGTGTATGGCGCTGTCGTCTGATGCCTGATGCCTGAACCTGTCAAGAATTTTTTCATTTCGTTATTCGTATATTCAGAACCATTATCTGAACGAAGAATTTTGATTTTGCAGTCCAACTGATTTTCCATTTCCTTTTTATACATCTCAAACACTTCTTTTACATTTGTCTTATTTTTTAAAATATAGACATTCACTTTTCGAGAGTAATCATCCACAAATGTAATGAAATATCTTCCTCCACCCATAGACGGCACCTCCATTGGTCCGCAGAGGTCGGAATGTATAATCTGGAGGGGAGAAGTCGCCCTCTTGCCAATATTATTAAAAGGAAATTTAGTTTGCTTACCTTTCAGACACGGAATGCAACCATTGTTTGTATCTGCATTGCTTACCATCTTCACACCTTCAGTACATAAAGGCAATCTGTTGACATCATTGTAGTTGAGATGTCCCATTCTCCTGTGCCAAATGTCCAAAGTTTGTATGTCTACAGTCGAGGCAAATGCATTCCCTTTATAGGTGTTTAGCTTATACATGTTATTAATGAGTATTGCTGTTGCTACTAAACGCCTCTGAGCATTAAATATTTCACCCGAACTTATTAAATACAACTTGGCAGCCATTTTTAATCAACTGACTAACTGACAGCAGGTTAGCGCTCAATTGAGGAACATATAAAACATCTCTCACCTGTATGTGGTTTGTCTTACCGCCTCCACTCTGCAGGTCCAGGTTCACGTTACCCATCTGCTTTACGGCAACTGATGTACTGTTGGCAACTATTATTTGTTGAATCGGAGATGCCCGAATATCGTACATCCCTTCGGAGTTATTAACCAGATGTTGAGACGCACTCGAGTCCAAATACCACTCTGTGTTGACCAGGTGTTGACCAGCGGCTGAAAAAACTGCAGCAAAACCTTTATCATTAGTCTTCTTGCTATGACAGTTCTTGCTAAAGTGTCCGTACTTATTACAATTATAGCAACGCGGTCCTGTTGGCTTCTTATTTTTAGGGGAGGGTTTATTATGCTTCGCATAAAGAACGGACACATTTGGCTCCTTCACTTCCTGGAGTAACTTCATTTTGATGAAATCAGTGCTTATCTTTACACCAGAGCTCTCCAGCCCCATTATCATCGGTTTGTATTGCTCCGGCAAACCAGCCAACATTAGAGTACCTAACCATTCATCATCAACACAGAATCTTATATTTCTGAGCTTATGTGCGGTGGTTATTATCTTATTGACGTACTCCTCGATATTCAGACAACTATCTAAAGTAGTGTTCACTAAATCTTTAAGTAACCCAACTCTACGCGACAAACCTGAGTCTTCAAACGCCTTTTGTAAATTTAGCCATACCTCTTTAGAAGACGTTGCATCTTGGACGTGTATATAATTTACCGGGTCCACAAGCAAAATGATTTTCGCCTTAGCTTTGAGGTCTTGCTTCGGATTTACGGAAGAATCTTTCGGAGGCTCGACGCAGTCCCATAAGTCCTCGTGTTGTAAATACGTCTGTACAGCAAACTTCCAGGTGCTGTAATTTTCTCTACCCAACAGTTTTTCTATATGCACGTTGGACATGGCCATTATATCGGTGCCAATTCAAATAATTACGGTGTCTCAACGGCAAAACTAAAAATCAAAACTTTACTCGCGGAACTAGACCGAGTTTACTGATATCGGAATAACGTTTACGGTTGACTTTACAAATTATTTATCGGGTCATATGCCCATAACCTAAAGTAAACAGCTATTTATATCAATAAATATTCAAGTTTATTTTAAAGAAACGTATGACAACAACGAACGGGGCAAAAGTCATATTTTTTAGTTTGAACGACAGATGTCACGAGCAGCATAGACACACTAAGATGAGGTTGTATGGCTATATTTCCACAGTTAGGCCTAGTGTTATGCGTCGGTTTGAACGGTTCCTCGCAGCATCACTCGTACTTGGTCACGCTGCATGACGAGCCAGCTCGCTAGTCGCTAGGCGTGGCGCGGCAGGTACACTACACTCAACATCAAATGTTTCAATTCATTTCATCAACGTTTCAATCTTATTCCTTTGTGATAAGGTTAAAAACTGGTAGCCAATTTCTGTTGTTGACTATACACTCGGTCACTCGGCGCATTAATTAAGCCCGTGGAACAATTACCCGTTCCGAGAACCCGCTGCGCTGTCATTTCGATGCAATCGCTGCTTTTCCTGTCACGGTGTCATTAATGTTTGTACCTAAGTAATTGTAACAATGGTAGTCAACTAATCTGTATTTTTTGCCGGTGCCCAATGTCACCATACCTACTGTTAATACTAGTTGGCAGTGAGCCTGCCTACGACGCTGGAGGTCCCGGGTTCGAATTCCAGTCAAGCCTTTGAGTCTTTGCATAATGAAACTTGGTATGGAGATAGTTTAAGATCCTAGGAAGGGAAGGCATACAATAGTTTTTATCCCGCAAATCATCTCCTAAGAGGGTGATATGAGGAGCGAAAGTTTGTATGGAAGTACGATATAAACTAGTTCCACGCGAAGCTAGTATCATATACATAGGTACATATTAGGGAATGCAATCCCGACTCGAGATTGCAAATTCTAGATCCCGCGGGATCCCGGAATTTTCGGGATCCCGTCTAGTTTAAAAATAATAATAAATTTGGATGACTAAAAAAGCTAATAACTGCTTGTTTGTGATAGTGAGGTTAAGTAAAATAACATATTACTCGAAAGAAAATAAAAACCTTTATTCTTTAATCTTACCAACCAAAAATAATTATCAGGTTTTAAGGAAATTAACATAGGTAAATTAGGTAATCAAAATAATAAACATATTTCAAAGGAATTAGGAAGTAGTTACCTAAGACGAGTGATTTTGAAAATGACTCCTTAAAAAACAAAGGGTATTAATAGTATCATCTGCTAAACGGCATCTAATGTCCTTTGCAATGTAACCCGCTGCTGAGAATGCCCTCTCCGACTCAACACTGGTTGGCAATAGCGTTGCGAAGCAATTATATGCAAGCTGCAAAAATCGCCCCCTTGTTCCTCCACACTCAAATAAATCCATTTCTTCTTTTATGGTAGACTCTAATTTGTCTAAGCTCGTGGACGTGGATATACGTGCAAAAGGACTTTGCTTTGACTTGCGCCCCGAGTGGACGTGTGTAGCGTCGCTGACTACTGCCGCCCAATCCCGTCAATCTCGAACGGGATCTCTTCATATGATGCGTCGGGAGATCTCGCGGGATCGGGATTGCATTCCCTAGTACATATATATAAAAATCCTAGGAAAACAGTCTTCATGAATTGAGGCAACTGCTGGGCTAAAAAGACTTCAATTTTTGTGAATAAGAAGGTAACTAACTAAAAAGGTATTCTCTTATCTGCCAGACTAAATTAACCTCTTTGACGCCATCGACGTATATGTACGTATATGCGCACACCATTGGTTCAACGCCAATTACGGATCCGTCACGGCGTGCAATGCGATATCAACCTACGTGCAGTTCAATAAGGTTCAACTTCGTGTTTGACATTCCTATGTCATGGCGTGTGAGTGACAGCGTTGAAAAGGTACAAAAAATCAGAGGCTCGTCACGTTTTTAAGGGTAATGTTTTAGCAGGTAGCGAGGCGTCCTCATTGTGTGCTAACGCAATTAGGTAGTCTGCTCAAGTACAAGCTACCGAGCGCCAGGAGTTGTCGCACGGTGCGAAGTGTAACCTACCCTGCTTACTGACTACTGCGTCCTTAACTACACACACATCATATTTGCAGCAGGACTTGTATTTACCATATTACGCTGTATAAAATAGCTTTAATTCATTACGGAATCATATAAACGTGAGCTATACTTAGGGTGACCAGGTGTCCCAAATTATACTGGTTGTCCCGTATTGTAGGCACAATTTTTTCATTGTCCCGTAATTTGGCGAAACCAACACGGCCCAGTACATTGTCCCGTAATTTTATGATTCAACGGAATTTTTGAAAAAAATACCTAAGGGAACATACCCAAACTACGTATTTTTTTGCTTTTTTTACCCCCGTCCCCCCCCTAGGTGACCAAGCGTAGTATATGCCAAGACCTCCCCCCCTAGTTTTCACGTAGTATATTTTATAAAAAAATTTTTGCGGAAAGTTGAAAAAATAATGGCTTTTCTTTGTATTTTCTCATACGGCCCCTAAAAATGCATACTTCGAGAGTGCAAGCGTGGTATAGCGTAGCTATTCAATTGTAATTGTATTTAGTAAAAAAAATATCAAGAAGAAACAGTACATTGCGCACCAAGGGCGGTTATAAAAGGATTACAATCAAGTGCCTATAAATGTAATTTTGTTAAGTTTATTGGCTTGAGTCTGCCATCTCTTTTTCCGCCCTTCACAATGATTTTGATCATATTTGCGGGGAAAGAAATAAAACCAAAATACAGGAAACACAATTAACTATTTATTAAATTAATTATTAAATGTCTTCAATAAAACGTTTCCAAAGTCGATCCACTCGGAAACGTTATGTATAACGGGGGCGGTGGTTTCTGAAGAAAGAGGGGTGATGGGGTTAAACCGTGGCGCGTGAGTCCGCTACAATTAGAATGTTTCCGGTAGAATACTTTTTATTCAATAAAAAGTATTCTACCGGCTACATGACAAGAAACCGACCCCCCCCCCCCTCCCCCGGTGACCAAAAGTGGTACTTTGACGACCCCCCTCCCCCCCTAAACGGGTCACGTAGTTTGGGTATGTTCCCTAAGTATCCTAACATTATTTATTTTCTCTCAAACAGCGGTGAACAACTGAGCCTGTACTCCGAACTTCATATCGTGCCGTCCCTTTCACTCTCGAGTTATTCACTATAAGAGTGAAATGGACGGCATGAGACGAAGTTCCGATTTCGAAGTTCGGAGTAGCCCCTCTGAACACCATGCGATCCGCGCGAACGCATATTCGATCGAATGACGTAGGTGAGAGACCTAAATACATAAAACAAGTAGTCCTGATCTACCATCAACGCACAGCCAAAACTACGATTTTTGGAAATTCCACTCCTAAGGGGAACAAATAGGGGTATCCGGGTACAAAGTTTGTATGGGAAACGTAATTTTTTGCACTTAGAAACTTGGAATTTCATATTTAGACTCTCTGTTTAAATATAGCAAAACTGAATTCAGCGATTTTCTAAATTCGTCCCCTAAAGGGGTAAAAAGGGGCTTCAAAGTTTGTAACGGGAGCAAATCTTTTTTGAAGTTAGAGATTTGAAACTTCGTGAATAAGAGTTAAGACTATGTTTAAATGCTACAAAACATATTTCAGCGTTTTTCAGAATAGCTCCCCTAAAGGGGTGAAAAGAGGGTTTCAAGTTTGTACGGGGAGCAAATATTTTTTGAAGTGAGAGATTTAAAACTTCGTATACCTATAGATAGACTCTCTGTTTAAATACAAAAAAAACATATTTCAGCAATTTTAAACGGGGAGCAAATCTTTACTTTTCGTAAAAATCGATATAGGTGTCATCTTCGAGGTTCCTCGGGGTGCCGATTTCGAAAATGACATGCATTTGGAATTCCAAGATGCAAGACAATTATTTTTCTTAAAAATCGATATGGGTGTCATCTTCGAGGTTCCTCGGGGTGCCGATTTCTAAAATGACATGCATTTGGAAATCCAAGATGAAAGACAATTATTTTTCTTAAAAATCGATATGGGTGTCATCGTCGAGGTTCCTCGGGGTGCGGATTACGAACATGCATTTTCAAGATGGTTGACATTTATTTTTTCTTTTGAGTAATTATTCGCAAAAGATTAATAGCATCAGACAGCTGACAGAAACAAATAAACCTCATTTATATCTTTGTTACCATCTAAAATCTACGCGGACGAAGTCGCGGGCGGCCGCTAGTAGCGTATAGGTAAGCGAAGAGAAAGGGGGAGACGGCGGGAGGGCGTGCCGGGAGGCAAAGTTACAATCCGTATACTATGTGAGTCAAAGTGATAACTGAACTCGATTCGCTTTTGTTTGGCAAAACCTTGACAAAACCCTAAACTGTTATAGTACAGAATGTGACTGAAATTGATTAGCTTTTGTTTTGGCAAAACCTTGACAAAACCCTAATCTGTTATAGTACAGAATTCGACCGAAATCGCATAGACTTTGTTAACTACATTCATACTGGCATTGCAGCAACAAATGCGAGTCTATATTGCGATCTACAACATGAACAAATTTACAGCCTTATTCAGTTTTTTAAGCACTAGGCCATGCAACAACAAATAAGATTTTTAAATAAATAAGTAAGTAGTAGCAGAAATCTCACATGTGACAGAGCCAAGTTAAGTGCGACGACGCTGAATAACCAGCGATTCTTCGATTCGATTAAAAAAATAGACTTCCAGAATCGTTTTGTTTAATATAAAATACTTAATTATATTAACTAAGTTTAACTAAGTTTTTCTAACAACGCTGAAATTTTATTCAAGTTATAGACCGAAATAGACTAGCTTTTGTTGCTGCAATGCCAGTAGGAATGTAGTTAGCAAAATCTACCCGATTTCAGTCGGTTTTTGCAGTATAACAGATTAGGGTTTTGTCAAGATTTTGCCTAAACAAAAACTAATCGAGTTCAGTTCCCAGTTTGACTCATATGGTATAAGGCATTTTAAATTCGTTGCCGGGAGCGCAGTCGGCGAGTTTCCTTTAAGATAATATAAAAAAAATATTGTTTTTAATATTTCATATGTATTGCTTTTAGTCTTTAATTAAGAAATTTAGCAACTGTTTATGTCATGTTAGATAGATTATGCCAAATTTTAGTAGAATGTTGATTTGTAATAAATAAAAACGGCCTGTCCCGCATTTTAACCTCGAATCCTTTATTTTCAATGCAGGTGTCCTGTAAAACAGGACATCAGATCTGATGACCCTAGCTATACTTATAATACTAACTTTCTACCTACTTACTTGTTCGCTCCAGTGCTTTACTAAAAAAAAATTATGAACAACGCGGGATCAATTAATGGAGATAAGTAAGACGTTTACTTTACATAGTTTATACTTAGGGCCCCATATACAAAAAATAATCTTACTTCTTAACCTACTGAATATAGTGAGTATAAAAAGCAAGGACCATATACAATAGGACTGACAATCTTCATACTACGCACCGTACACCGAAAGTTAGTATCTCTCTACGTAGCTAGATGCCGCTAAGAGTACCGATTCATTCAAAAGTCGTTTTTATAATTTCCATGAATGCGCAAAAGTGAAGTCACAGCCATCGAACGTTCAACGACATTCCAAATGATACAGTAAAAAGTGAAAATAGATGGCGTTAGGTGCGATATTTCATTACTACGTTCCGTTTCGGCGCACTTCACTATTTTTATTTGTACTTACATAATTACTTACAAATGAAATATATTTCACAGTTCATTCGTCCCTTACTGTCAAGTATGTAAGTGCGAGAGGGACGAATGCTACATGTTCGACATATAAGCGATCATTTTAGCTCCTCTGCTTTGACAAAAATGTTTTCGTATGTCCGGATTTCCAGTTGTTCTGTTCTACAGGTCGCATTTTCTCAACCGATTCTCATGAAATTTTGTGAGCAGGGGGGGCTAGCACAACTACCGCTGCGACGCGACGCGAGTAGAGAAAAATCTACCCTCCTCTTTCTAACCCGCACAGTTCGAGCAAGACAGGAATCGCTGAGTCGCGCGAGAGACAATTTGTCAGCAAGTTGTGCTAGCCCCACAGGGGTGCCGCTACCGCGAACAGCAAACGAAGTTTTCGCTCTCTGTCGCACTTGCACGTTCGGACGTAAGTGCGACAGAGAGGGAAAACTTCGTTTGCTGGTCGCGGTAGCGCCCCAGGTTCGATAATTAATTAATTTTTTGTAGTCAGTTCTTGGCCATAAAAAAAAACACTCGCGAGGTCGACAGCTCAAAGAACCGCTAGTTTATAACTGCAATACAAAGTTTTTTTGTAGAAAAATACCAATTTTAATAAATATTTTTTGATTTACATACTTATATAAATATTCCCCTTATAATTTATAAACCTATCTTCCGCATTAAACCTATTTAGGTATTACGAGGTGCAAGTAGTAAATACTGGCCACATATTTATACAATACCTAAATGTCAAAAATGTTCTACAGTCCTCGAATCACAGCTTAAGACAGAGTAGTCAAATTAATAAAACGTAATTTTCTGAGACTAGCTCTAATTTTCATTGCATATTCATTCACGAAGATATTTCTAAAAAATCCAAGGTCCATTATACTGTTTGTAACATATAGTGAAACATCTAGCTTAGTTTTTAATAAATAAATATATAATATGTAATAAATAATGTGGGTATGATCATATACAAATCCACCCCACCTAGTCCCCAACAAACTAAGCAAGCTTCTATTTTCTCTCTCCTCCGACACTTATACGAGTATATAGATAAATATATACTTAAGGGTCCTTACCAGTTAAAACACGCTCATCTATTTACGCCATTTTCTGTTTGAATTGTCACGTATCTTGACATTTCCTAAATGTTACTATCTAGAACAGGACTATTGCGACCTTATGTCATAAATTTTAAATGTATTTTTCGGAAGTTTCATTAAGAAATGTCGTTTCAAACATCACTCCAAATCGACCATTTTCAAGCTAAAAACTTGTTTTTTCCGCTTAAATTCTACTACAAAGTATTCAAAATTCAAAAGTATTTATTTCGGACGACTTAGGGAAGTCTAGGGTTAGTATTTATAAAACAAAGTAATTTAAAAGCGTCGCGTTGGAGCGGCGACAGGCGCGTGCAGCTGCGCATGCCGCCACACCAGCGGCGAATCCCAGCGCTGGGCTAGCGTGCTCAAGATGCTGTTTGAGCTGCCGCGGCTGCGATTGAGAAGCGAGGTACTTCGTTTTCTCATGATAGCGTAAAAGCAGTCTGTCTGAGCATCGGCGAACATAGCCGAAGCACTACAATACCGCGGAAGCCCAAACAGCATCCTGAATGCATCATTATACTGGACGCGCAGAGCGCCATACGCCCGCTTGGTAAAGCTAGACCACAGACCGCACGTGTAGAACGTTTGACAAAAGGCTTTGAAAAGAGTCAATTTCACCTCTTTACTAGCACGTGCGAATCTGCGGGCCAACATGTTGG
The DNA here is from genome assembly GCA_963556455.1 of Epiblema foenella. Classification (NCBI taxonomy): domain Eukaryota; kingdom Metazoa; phylum Arthropoda; class Insecta; order Lepidoptera; family Tortricidae; genus Epiblema; species Epiblema foenella. The sequence goes on from OY747095.1 coordinate 19,226,276, forward strand.
CGCGGACGCATAGCGCCCGGCGCTCCCGCTCGATGTCCACATCATCAGTCATTGTTTCAGTGACCCAGTGACCTAGGTATTTAAACTTGTCAGCTCTCTTCAAAGGAGTCCCACAAAGAGTAACAGTTTGCATCTTATAGGATTTGCTACCTGCTTTAAATTGCAAGAGCTCACTTTTAGATGCATTATACCTAAGTCCATGGGTCTCCGCGTATCGTTCACATATCTTTATCATTTTTATGAGTCCTCCCATCGAGGGGCACAGCAGCACCATGTCATCAGCATAACTTAGATTATTAACACATACATCTTCTATATGGCATCCGACATGTGCGCTGCTGAGCTCCTCGATGAGGCCATTCATATAAATGTTAAATAACTTTGGTGAGCTCAATCCCCCCTGTCTGACTCCACATTGCATGACGTATGCATCAGATAATGCACCCGCCCATCTTACACAGTTTCTTTGACTGCCGTACCAATATTTAAACAAAGAAGTTACGTCTTGAGGCACGGATGATTCATGCAGTTTTCGCCACAACAAGTCATACTACATGGAATAAAATCAAAAAATGGCTATGTTACTATCTAAACCTTTGATAAAATTATCATAGCCTTCAACAAATTTATTGGTATTATCAATATTTTTGGCATAATTTGAAATCAAAATATTTTAAAACTTATAAGGCCTCTTAAATACAAAAAGGAGTTGCGTTTCTTTTAAATTTATTGAAAGAAAAAACCTTGGTAGCTACATTGAACTATCTGTAACTTACTCTATAGTTGGTAAGAGGCAAAAAGAAAGGGACGAATGCATCGCATGACATTTCCAATCTCTTCTCGATGAGCGTCAAATTTTGTAATTAGAATATTGGTTTGTTTACAGTGCGGATATTTATGAGCATTGCATGTTTACATAATTTTGCACTCTGCTTAGGCAGATATAATTGTGTATGTAATTTGCCTAGGTATTTATAAAAAAGGTGGTTTAGATATTTGTTTCTATTTGCTGTCTATATGAGGTTGGAAAAAAATTGTGTAGATATTTTTGACTCCTGCTTTGTTCACATGTATATGAAAAACAAGTGCATAGATGCTTTTGTCTGCGTGTTTGTCTACATATATTTGTCTGTCATTGTGCGTATATTTATGAACGTATTAGCGTACACAATTTAATGACTCGATTAATGTTCAAATATATCTGATCGAAATTGTTGTATGGATATTTTTGGCTAACAGATAGTAAAGACATTTTTGTCGCTTTGGCATTGTATATATATTTATGCCCTTGACTGTACGCGTAATTTAATTTTATACACATTTTACCAGTTCACCAACGCCATCTAGTTATTTTATGTATCAAAAATTGGCGAACCTGCGAGCAATCTTGAGCAATCAATGATTCCAGAGGTAGTGCCATCTATTAAATATGATCTGTTTCACGTTGTTGATGAGTAAAAAATATAATCTTTAAAAATTGTGTATAGAAGGTATATAATGGTATTAAAATAAAGCACTTAGACGTTTGTTCTTAAAAAACAAAAAAAAACAGGAGAATACATTGGTGAAAATAACATTTTTGCGACTTCCAGGCTACGAAGCAGCGCCATCTAGTTTTAATACCGAATTTTGAGCTATTTCAGAGTTACGTTTTTTTGTATAAGATTGTCAGTCCTATTGTATATGGTCCTTGATAAAAAGCAATATTTATGGTTAGGGGTTTTCTTCAATTATCAAAATATTTGGCATGTTGGTATTTCATGACATTCGACTTGGTCCGCATTATCACCAACAATACAATATTGTTTAAACCACTAAACTTCGAATGATGATGGGAGTGGCAAAAACGTTTGCATGCCTATTAAAAATGATACTCACATGCTGGGGACCGTGACTCATCGGACATCGCGACCCATGTGACTCATTGCGGCGTCAATTCTCAACCGATTATTATAATTTAAAAGTCCATACACTTACAGTACCTATTTTATGTCACACCTGGCCATTAAGTGGCCATTATCGCACGCTTCGCGCGCGAAAAATCCCACTTCCTGGCCAAGGGCCAGTCACCAGTCAAAGCCTACCATGGGGATAAAAATCGTTTGAAAAATGCGCAATTTGTCGAACTTGCTCCGGCTTACTGCGCGCCTATCCCAATTATGGGAATATAAAAAAAAACAATAAAATCGATTCGAATAATCACTTACCAGTAATTAATAATCGCTAAATATGACAAACGATTCGTCTTAGCTTCATCACTACAAACGCCAATTCAGAACTGTCAAAAAGGAATTGGTACAAATCCCGAACAATAAAGTAAAACTGCTATCAAGCAAAGGCAGGCCAATTCCAGGAACGGGGGAAGGATATATATAATAAAGCTATATGAAACTTTTTTAGTTAGTACGGAATCCAATAAATTATGCCTCAAGTTCTTGAATATCGGATAAAATAAAATGGAAATCGCCATGCATTATCGTGCCGATCTGCGGGACGTAGCGGAGGTGTAAGACAGTTTTCCCGCTATCAATTTCAATCAGCGTCGGCGGACAAACGGTTTCGGACGCGGTCACCGGTCAGTCCCACGATCGCCATTCGCGCCCCGCGGCGGTGCGCTCAAACGGACCAAGAACTCCATTTGTAAACCTGACACGTGTTCATAGATTTTGCTTATATCTGGCTCGATTGATCTGTCATGTCCGTGCCATGAATGACAATTTCACGTAGGTACTAACAGTAGCAGAACCTACTCTTAATAAATAAATTAATAATACTTTAGTACCAACGTGCAACGTTATTCATTTATTGCTTTATTTCAACGTAATTCCCGTAACAGTATTATATCTTGTATTCTCGTTTCGCGGTCACCTTTAAAAACCATGGAAGCTAAGCAACATTAATAATAAGTATACATACGCCGGTGCGACGACGTGAAAACCGATGCATCAGTCGCATCGCAATGATGCAAATATTGTGCATTCGGGCCGCATTGCACCGCCGCCGCGCGACGACCCCGCCCCCGCCGCTTAACATTGCTACTTGTGTTGTCGTGTGCTCCCGACTTCGCCACCGCCAACAAGCCTCATTTAGTTAAGAGGCAATTCAATACGCTCTACAGTTTACTCTGTCGCAATTATACCTATGGCCTATGGTCTGCTATATAAGTATTTTCCTAAAATATTTGTACACTCTATCCATTACGGCATGCGATATCGGATGCTTTTTCAATTCCGGAAGAGATTTTCGAAATTTGTCTCCAATTCCGGAATTCCGGAACTGGTTCCCGGAATTGCCATTAACCTTTTTTAATTAAATTTACGACACAATTTACCCAAAATTATTATGGTTAGGTGGTGGTTGGTGGTATGTGATGTGTGCTTACTTATTATAATATTTGATCAGTTCCCGCTATCCGCGAAATCTGCAAAATCACCTTGACATGTGGACAAAATCGTTAAAAGAGAATGGTCTTAAAGTTAGTCGAAAACAGACAGAAATTATGTCATGTTTATTTGTTGGCACAAAGGTTCTCAGTTCAGACAAGTAAATCACCCAGCGTCAAATAATTTAGATACCTATAGATGGGCTTGGTCAATAGCAAAGATGGCAAATCGATAAAGACGTAATCCATCGGACCACATCAGATTGGATGAAGTGGAAGCAGTTGACCGATGTTATCTGTGGCAGTTAGTCTCGCCATACTTATATTATGGGCCCGAATTTTGGGCATCCACCATGCAAAAGACTCAAACACTCTACAGAAGAGAGATACGCATGTTGCGCTGATCAGTTGGTGTTTCCAAAAAGGATAGGATCTGGAATGAATATGTGAGCGTTAGTTATTTCCATTGAAGAAAAGTTGAAGGAAAAGTGATTACGCTGGTATGGTCACGTGCTCAGACGGCCTACTGGTCATATGGTGCGAGTAACTTTAGAAATGCCGACTACGAATGCCACTTTGCTTGTCCGAGGTTCCGGAATTTCGTAATTCCGGAATGCATGCCCTACTGTCCATCAATCATCACCGCTCCCACCAGGCCGGTCGTTACCGACTAACGTTGGTAATATGATATAATATATATATATATATATATATATATATATATATATATATATATATATATATATATATCTACATAAAGAGCTCCTCATGCAAACCAAATATTTATGACTAGTTTTTTTTTTACTAACGGCAACAAACCACTTAGGTATGGATCATTGTGTGCCGCGCCAGAGACACCTTTCGATCTAATAAGATGGCCACGACAGCGAATGTCGTCGAAACGATATTCCGTGATACAATAAAATACTGCGCCAGGTATGGCAATCCAGTATAGATTCAGATTTAGATTCATTTATTTCATAGATGTAAATTTCAATATAAATTTGCATTCATGTCAAAAGTATAGGAAGTCACATCATGATCGTCAATTGATATAAATAAATAATAATGGAATAGGATTTGAACATATTCACCGAATAAGGATCGTCATAACATAATTGAACACACAAAAAATATAAATAAAATACAAATGGAAGTTAAGACAACAATATGGTGGCAATTAAATAAATAGTTAATTCGAATGTAATTCACACAATTTTATACAAATGTCAAAAAATAATTAATCACACAATTTATAATAAAAACAGTTTATCAGCAATATATCGGTAGTAGTGTGGGTGACACGACACTACGTCATCAGCCAGCATCAGCCTATGGATTGTATGCGGACGTACGTAAGTGTGAGTGTCGTCGACAGTGACGTATTGTGGTGTCACGATCCGGATTGTCAGACCTTGTTTTCTTGGACCATAGTTAATTCGATATTATCATATTGAGAACATTCTTTGGAAAAAAAAAACATCTAAGCAATTAGGTTTTTTTACTTTTGATGTCAAAATCACAAAAAAAATCACCACGCGTGCAGTTTCAACGCGGGCCGGACCTAAAAAGTGGACATTTTTAAAGTAGACTAAATTTGCTACAATATGAGGCTAGAATTGTCTCTTTAGATCAAATAGTTTCCGAGATATAAAGTCTTTCAAAGTTTATCATCCTTCGGAACTTCGCAAAGTTTGAAAGGCTTTATCGCGGAAACTATTGGGTGTACAAAGATAATTTTAATTTATTGTACCAAATTAAGTCTGATAAGTTAATAAATAAATAAATATTAGAGGACAATCTTACACAAATCGAACTAGCCCCACAGTAAGCTCAAGAAGGCTTGTGTTATGGGTACTAGACGACGATATATTTAATAGATATAAATACTTAAATACATAGAAAACATCCAAGACTCAGAAACAAATATTCATGCTCATCACACAAATATTTGCCCTGACCGGGATTCGAACCCAGGACCGTCAGCTTCATAGGCAGGTGCACTACCCACTAGGCTGAACCGGTCGTCATTCGTTCGTCGGTCGTTATTATCAGTAACTAGTCCTTTGGAGTTGTAATCGGTTTTTCGATTTTTGAGAAAGTTGCGTTCGGCGCTCGAGGTCACAAACTTGGATTATTCATTGGGCCTACATCATAAACAAGCCTGCAAAAAATCAGAACTGCGAATGAATGTATTGAATGAATAAAGTTACTGGATTATAATAAATAAATGGACCATCTTACACAAATCAACCTTGCCCCAAACTAAGCAGCATACTATGGGTAGGTACTAAACGATGATATACCTACATACTTAATAGAATTATATATTTAATAATATTGTTGCGTGTGATTAGAGCTATATGCAATACTATATCGCCTCGTATCAAATGGAAGTGCGTTGAATGCGGCGGAGCACCTGACGCGGAGCGGCGGCGGCGGCGGCGGCGGCGGCGGCGGCGGCGGCGGCGGCGGGCGCGGCGGCGGCGGCGGGCGCGGCAGCTGCTCGCTCGCCGCTGATAACGCGAGTTTTATTGAAGCGCCGCCAGGACGACTGTGTGGAAGTTGCCGCTCTGATCTCGTTACGCGGACTTATCTCTCATGTATATAAGTTTGTTCGACGGCTACAATGCGATCCTGTTCCACAGTACCTACCTACCTGCACCGCATACCTCATTAAAAGTGCTTGTTTCTAGCCCTATTTGAATAAAGAATAATCCTATAAGCAAAAAAATAATCCATCCATGATCAGCCAAAAAAAAATTCAATATCGTTAACAAATTAAGTAAAAATGTTGATGCTATTCATTGTTCTCTAAAATATGGTTGGGTTTCTAAGACATTTTATAATTACAAATTATTTTCACTAATTCCATTGAATTCTTCAAAGGCTATCTGAAAGAGATCTATAGTGGGGTTGAAATTTATCAATGTGTACAAAAATTAAAACTTAGCTTATGGCCCCATGATAATCAATTTAAAGATCATCATCATCTGTATGTAGATAAGTAATTATCACCGCACATGTGGTGTCTTCGACTGAGCTGATGACGTAATGAGCACGTCTAATGTTTATCTATTACGACTACTACGAGATTGTCCTGACCAACTGAAACATCAACGCTTAGCCAAAATATGTATATGTCGGCGCGGGCCCGGTTAAAAGCTCATGATAGCCGGGGCTCGCGCTGGTAACACGCATGCCTAGTTCAATGTTTACGTTGACAGCATTAAGATTCTTATTTGACACAGAGGAAGTCGTTGTTTTTTGAGATGGGGTAATGTATGAGTTATTTTTATAAGATTATATTTTATATTGCCCAACTTAGCCGTGGGTCTGAGAATTGATTGAAATTTGATATCAAGTTCTTTGTTCTGAAGCTTTGGTTGGGATGCCGAGCCGGCATTCTGATGGGATCTATGATGGAGAAGGGACGTATTCCGTGACCGTGACCGCGCCGTGCAAAGTACCACACCATTTGACCCACGGATTCGTTTCCGTTTCAGCATTGTTGTCGTGTTTTCCACTTGATAATTATTTAGTGTGAAATACTTTGTGATTTGATTTCCACCTCGTGTATTTGTGATCTATTGACATTGAATTGTGCTCTTATAACATGTGACTTGTTTAATTATTATTACTGTGTGAAACTCGTGAGCGTGACTGTACCCACTGCTCCGCCCACTTAATATGGATTCAACTCCTGATCCTTCTGATGCCGTTGTTGAGCTCTGTCTCTCCCCCGCTTGCGCTCGCTTTGACATATATGTAATATAAAATGTACATTTATAAATATAAATATATATTATCTAAAGTTGATCTTATGCAGAAGAACCAGTTGCTGAGGCTGCTTAACTTGGGTGATAAGTACCACGCGTTATTCGGGATTCAAGACTTACGATCTGACTTCATGTGGTCCACGAGCCTGCGTGTCAAAATGAGAAACAAATTGAAATAAAAGTGGAATGTTAAAATACAACTCAAACATTTCTCTCCCCCCAGTTGGGATCTTTTTTGAATAAGACTGTGGTAAGCGTAAGTATAAAGAAATGTCATATCCCGATATAGAATAGTAGTGGTTTATGTTATTATTTCTATGGCACTTACGTAGGTAGGTCCAAGTGCGGCAGAGCGGAAAAACTTCGTTTGCGGTTCGCGGTAGGCCTTTTGAATGTTGCCAAGCCGAAAGGCTCCTTTTCTCATTTCAAGATGGGTAGCCATAGTGGCGGAGAAACCTAAAAAATCCATATCGTAACTCGAATCTGGTCGTGTCAGGTTCCCTAGAATGGGGCTTTGGAGGTCGCTGAACCCGATTCAGATAACCAGAAGTCGGTCCGGATCCCGGAAGTGGAAACAAACAAGATGGCGACCAAAATCGGGGCTAAACTATAAAAACTGTATTATTACTCGAATCTGGTCCAGTGGGGTGTCCTGGTATAAGTAGGTTTTAGAGGTGGCTAAACTCAATTGTTAACCAGAAGTCGTTTCGGTCGCTGAACCCGATTTAGATAACCAGAAGTCGATCCGGATCCCGGAAGTGGATGCAAACAAGATGGTGCGCAAAATCGGACCTTAACTTAAAAAAACAGTTCATAACTCGAATCTCGTCGAGTGGGATGTCCTCAAATGGGTTTTGGGGGTTGTCAATTTTGATAACAAGAAGACAGAAGTCGGTCCGAATGTTTTCATGAGGGGGCTGCTCCCAAACAGGTATTAGGCCACGGGAATTATTTTTTTACTTATCTCATCGAGTGGGGTATCGTAGTTTAGAGCGCGTTGAGTAGTAAAATACTGTATTTTTTGTTTCAAAAAATATTGGAAAACAAAGGAATGAGATCCACCAAATTCAGCTTTTTTTACAAACTTTTTTCTGAAGAATTTTTAAATTTCCCATTGACCTATGAACTTGCAATTTGGTGATAATATTTATTATTACGTGTAATTTACCAACAAATAGTAATATATTTAAATAACAGATTTAGTTTTGAAAATTCCTTATTTTTCTTATAAAACCATCTCAATTTTGCGGTTGGTTCGGAACCCTAAAGGTTTGCGCCCACTCCCTGTACCCGGCCTCTGGTTATCAAAATTGAGTTAAGCGACCCACGAAATCCATCCCATGGCACATTAGTTATATTTACGGATTTTTTAGTTGAATTTCGCCATCTTGAATTTTGAGCAAAGGAGCTAAAGTCGGTCGGCCAAGCCGACTTTATCTCCAAGGCTTTTTTACTTCGGAAAAGCCAAGATGGCTCAAAAAATGCCGTTGACATCGAAATGGTGATCTATTTTTAGCCTTTTAAAAGCTGAAGAGCACTTCATTTTGGCCAGTGTCGGGAACTCCGCGTGTCTCTTCTAATAGTGTAGCAGGGCTTTAAAAGTGCCAGTTTTGCCTTCCGACGGAATAATGTTCATTACCCCCACATTCTAACTCCAAATCCGTTGGTCGCTGCATATCTTCTGAGTAATTTTTCACAAAGGAAAAATGGAAAAATTTAAGACTCCCGAGCAGAATTCGATCCTGCGACTTTCTGGCATAAGCGGCCGTAGCAACCATGATCGGCCCCCAAATTCCTCAAACTGAGTCCTCTAGGTACCTAGATGTCGCTGTACGCCTCCCTAAGGCGTTGTTGTAATAGGGAACGGTTGAGGAATTTGAGGGCCGAGCGTGGTTAAATACTCCGGTAGCTCAGAGGCTAGAGCGATTGGTCGCGTATGCCAGAAAGTCGCAGGTTCGAATCCTGGCCGGAGACTAAATTTTTCAACTTATCTAAATTTTTCAGCTGCTTGTATCTTTTGATAAATGTATCGAATAAACTAACTTTACTTACACAATTATTATTTTAACAGTCATTCGTGTAAACATGGGATCCTGTACGACAATAGCTGTAAATCAAATTTATTCAAATTAGATAGATTTCAAAACCTGGCTCTACGTGTCATAGGTGGTTTCATTCGGTCTACGCCTATCCACGTAATGGAGAGCGAGTTATTTCTTCCTCCTCTTTGTTTTCGAAGGAAGTAAGTTCGTGGGAAGTTTTGGTTGAAATGTAAATCTTTTGTAAATAATAATACTATACATTGCATGAATTGTCGTCGACAATTAATTCACGATTTTGGACTAACAAAAAGATGCCTTTGCTTATTTCCATTCATAAAGATTTGAACTCCTTGCCAATACATATCAGCCCTCAATTTAAATGTTTTCTCTGGAAATTTGGGTTAGTAATATTAATTTAGAGGACATAATTTCCGATTCGATTCCGACTATTGATCGTGCCAAACGCTTGTATCCCTGTAGTGAACTTAAATCTATTTGTTCCAACTTTATTGAACAGCGGGGTAATCACGTAACCTTTTTACTACCGTTAGGTAGATTTTAATGTCAAATTCTAATTGTCACCTCATACATTTATACTTCAAAATTGACAGTAAAATCTATCTACCGTTAGTACATAAAGTTACGTGATTCGCCAGCAGGAATACAGATCTTGGTATAAATTTTTTTCTGATGGTTCGAAACACAATTCAGAGGGAGGTGCGGCCTTCTTTGTTCCAAATGTTAATTGTTATTCTAAGCTTAAGATTGACTCTGATTTATCTATTATGCATATAGAATTAATTGCCATAGAAGAGGCTTTATCATACATAAACTCTTTGAATTTTGATAGCATTGTTATTCTGACGGACTCCAAAAGTGCCTTGCAACACCTAGTTCGTTCTGCCTCAAATGTGAGAGGGTCACCGGTAGCATATCGCATTTTAGAGTCAATTTTAAAACTTCAATCTTGTAATAAGCAAATTAAACTGCAATGGATTCCTGGTCATGTCCAGCTAAAAGAGAATGAAGAGGTAGATGCCCTTGCCAGATAGGCTGCCGTGGACGGGGTTCCATTGTCAGTTTTACCCTTGCACTCGGATTACGTTAAAGTTATAAGAAAACGTTGTTTAGTAGGCTGGCAGGAGTATTTTGACTTACGATCTAGAGGGATGGGGATTTGGTTTAGAACCATTCAGCCACATGTTTCTTATTATCCCTGGATTGTGCTTGGTCAACTTATAATAGAAACAGATTAAAAACGGCACTCAGGTTACGTTCCGATCACATTCCATTAAACAAGTTTGCTTTTTTAATGAGAAAAGTCCCCTCCCCAAATTGCAATGAGTGTGGAACTGTTGAGGATGTATTACATGTATTGATGGAGTGTGTCCGGACCGAAGCTGTGAGAGCAGCTTGGTCCGATTCGAAACTGTATGACACTGGATATGTAAATAGTTTTTTGCCGCTTCCTATTTCGAACGAAGCCGAGTTTTTATACAATTTAGTAGAAGTAGGTATAAAATCTAGAGTTTAAGTTTCTTTTTAGTTTTTGTACATATTCTGCTGCCTCTACGGGGCGGTATGTTCGCCGGGCGACAAGCCCCTTTTTTCCTTAAATAAAAAAAACATGGGATAAATAAAATAAATAAATATTTGTGGCCAATCTTACAGAAATCACACTCTAACACACAAAGCTTGTACTATGGGTACTAGGCGACGATATAGATACTTATATAGATAAATAGATACTTAAATACATAGAAAACATCCAAGACTCAGGAAAAATATTCGTGCTCGTCAGCACGCAAATAACTTTGACCGGGATTCGAACTCGGGACCTCCAGCTTCGTAGACAGGGTCACTACCAACTAGGCTAAAGCGGTAGACGTCATAAATTGTATAGTTCAACACACTTAGCAGACGAAATTCTGAATTTGAACATTGTTTCGCATACCAGATTGAAAATATCTAGGTACCTATTAACTAAGTCTAAGATTCGTTACGTAAGGGTCTAATTCAGTTTCGTGTTAGGTTAGCGGGCGCCAGGACCGCGCATTATTATTAGCCGCAGCCCCGCATTCTCTGAGCGCGCGAGGACCCGCGACCCCCAACCCCAACCCATCTCGACATGCGCTACCTATAAACGTGATTACAAAACATGCTGTCTTTACAGTACAAATACTCTTTATTGCACACCTCAATAAAAAATACAAAACAGTTCAGAAACATAACATAACGATATATAAGCAGAGGTAGACAACAGGTCAGTAACAGGCAACAGGTCTTTATTACGAATGCATTTGTAATTACGAATTTCTAATTATGACCTAGATTTACAATCAAGTAGAAATTATCCATTACATCAAATATTTGTAATTATACGAATTAAACTAAATATTTTTTTTTATTAATAGATTTGGGGTGTCTGTTGTTTTTAGTTAAGAGTCATCTATTTTGACGTTTTCTCAGTGTTACTATCAGGCTCGCGCAACTAGGAACAAAATTTACAAAATGTCACTTTTGTATAGAATTTGGCCAAAAAATAATAGCGGATACTGCTATCTCGCTCCCTCAGTTAATCCATCTCAGTCACATGCCAATGTCACCTCTGGTCACTTCCGTTCAACTTGAGTGATCGCCATATTGTTTCTTTGTTGATCAGTTCGAAGTGTGTGGTTTGTAGTTTGTTACTTTTGGTATTTATAAATGGTAGAAACCTTAATTTAAAGTGAGAAAGAAAGCAGTGTGTTTTTCAACATGCCACGGACTATTTCAGCCTATAGGGTATGTGTTATTTGTGGTTTTCGTGCCAAATTAATGGCATGATTTCCTTTAGATCACGACCGGTAAGCAATTAATTGGAGATTTATCTATTAATATATACCACAGCAAGTTACATGTAAGCAAATAAGAAACGTTATTTGCAATTTAGTTTTATTCGTATACTATACATACTAGTGTTGGCCGTAATATATCGATAACTAGCTTATCATATAGAACTCTGGTTTTTTTCAGTTGCAGACAGTGGGTGAAAGTGATTGGCAATGAAGACCTAGCCTACGTTCTGATTGAGAAGTTGAAGGAATTAAAATTTGTTTGTGGTGACCATTTTTAACCGAAAGAAAAGTCGTGTAAAGAGATGGTTAATATATTTAAAGCAACACAACTTTATACTTTTTTTATTTTATTTATTTCTAGCCCTACCCACTGCGGAATAAGCGCATAGGCGTCGTAGTGTAGTCGTCATAACCTAACCAGTTGAGAATGGATTCAAACCCCAATTGTTAATAAAGCAGCATCCATTATCAATGTGAGATGTTTTTGGCAAAATTCGATCCCCTCCCGCCAAAAACATCTCACTTAAATAATGGACGCCCTCTAACTGGGATTTTTATAAAAATGGAACCCACGACGTCACTAGTCATCGTTTATCGATATCAATATCGTTAACCGTACTACATTAGAGTTACATCCCTATCGCGCTGTTATGTTGATTTATTTCCTTTCATGCATTACTTATTTCCTTTTTTTTATTTTATTGTGGTACAGAATGTTTGCCAAACTCTACGTCAATGTCATGCAATGACAATGTCACTGTCATCCAAAACCTAGTTCGAAGTCCCGTCTCTTAGAACCAGGGTTCGGATACCGGTATTTTCTCCATAGAAAAATACCGGTATTATTAAGGTCACCGGTTCATTATTTCGTTTTTAATGGGACAATCTAATAATACGACGTTGTTACCTAAATACATGATTCAGCCCTACGTAAAGAGCAAAAAATAATCCAAAATATTGGGCTAATTCAGGGTTTTTTAATAATACCGGTATCGGTCCCTGCTTAGAACGTAGTGGTTATATTCTCTTTGGTTACTATCAAGAACAGGACTATTGCGACTTTATAACCTACCTTTAAACGTAATTTTTAAACGTTTCACTAAGAAATATCGTTTCGAAAATCACTACAAACCGACCATTTCCACACTAAAAACCTGTTTTTTTTCGCGTAAATTCTACTACACACAATAAAATAAAATAAATGACTATGTTACTATCTAAAACTTTAATAAAATCATCGTATCCTTTAATCACTTTATTGGTATTAAAATACTTTTTTTATAATTTGAAATACAAACTTTTTAAAACTTATAAGGTCTCTTAATTAATTTACGCCTATAAAAGGGCCATGTTCCAAAGGACTTTCATAGCCTTCTCGCATTAATTGAACAATGTGTGTAATGAATGTCAACACAATATTGAGTCTATAGTGAAAATAGGCCCAATATTGAATTATCGTAGGTACCTACGTGTCGCCTGAGTGACAATTTGTTGTTAGATTCAATTAGGTTTATCAATTCACCCGCGACAGGGAAATGGGCCTCTTCCTGGGGCAACGAACCCTGCCGTTAAAGAACATATCTTATGGGGCATTTAATATGACATTAAGAAATAAAAAACCGGTCCAGTGCCAATCTGACTCGCGCACCGAGGGTTCCGAACACAGGTCGTGTACCCGTCCCGACCCCATTTAATAGCGCGATGTACAAAATACAAATTGAACGCCGTGGGTACAGCGTCACAAGTCATTGTTGTGACTTTAAACCAAGCACTAACAACTCCATAAATTTTAGTTGACCCATAGGTTCTTAACAACTATGGTAGGCAGATATCAAAGCGCAATCTATTTAATGTCCTATATTAAAATTATTACGGCTCGATGGGTCAGCATGTTTTGGCTTATATATCGCAAGCGCTTTAGAGGCTCTAATCTATTGTTTTTCATGCGATTATGCATGTAATTGCTAGAACTTTAGGGGCTGAAATACGTTGATTTTAATTGACGTAAGTCGTTTTGGTTTGGAGAGATCATTTAGCTCTTGTAATATTCCATATATACGAACTAAATCTGTCAAAATAATAGCTCATCATAATCAAGTAGAAGCGTAATATACTCTATTTGTAACTACGATCATAAACATAACAACTAAATAATGCGAAAACCTGCTTTATCTTAGCCACGACAAGACTCAAAGTGTAAAATCAAAATCATGTTCAATTCAATTGTGTAAAATATGTTCATTAATATCAGCTTCCACTTCACCTAATATCATCGGTACAAAATGACACGTCTATGCCAAAGACGTTGTCAAATGTCGAGATATTAACAACTGTCTATAGAGTCGCCTCACCATACGTCCTTATTATATCTTGACCCTAAGATTCGTGACAAATATGTGCATATTCGGAGGTCAGCCTTATACTATTCTGAATCGAATTTTCACTACCTCAGCAGGCATTGTAAATATTTTCTTTTTGTCTTCTTCTTCTCCGTCGCCAGTTCCCGTTACACGAGGACTTACCTAATCTTGAGGCGCAATTTACTTCGATGACAAGCATAAGTAAAATATTTTCTTTATGTGAAAGTGAGTAATAAGAACATATTCCTAACTTGATACTTAGGTAAGCTAAAACTTCATAATGCAACACACAATTATCATTAGTCTGACACCAAAATCGCTTTTAATTTAATTTTACAGCGACACTGCATCAAAAATCGCAGCGTATATTTTGCAAAATGGAAAACACCTTTTTGATTGCCAAATTGATTGTAATCACTACATAGTACAAAACAAAGTCGCTTTCTCTGTCCGTATATCCCTATGTATGCTTAAATCTTTAAAATTACGCAACGGATTTTGATGCGGTTTTTTTAATAGATAGTGATTGAAGAGGAAGGTTTATATGTATAATAACATCCATTAAATAGTGCACCCGTGCGAAGCCGGGGCGGGTCTCTAGTTATTTAATAAAACATTTACTTACCAATGAGAGGAAACCTTACCTTTGGCTCCACTGACTTGTGGTATCAATGTAGTTTGCAACGGACCTTTTACGCTTAGAACGGCACGAGCACGACTTAAGGCACGCGCAGTACGAGCACTCTTTAGGTCTCATTTAATATACAAATTTATACTGACTATGAAACTCTAATGACTAGAAAAATGTAAAAAAATCGCTTTTGTTGTATGGAGGCCCTTTAATTATGGTTCCGAACCAAAATGGCAAAAAAGGAACCCTTATGGTTTCACTTTGTCTGTCTGTCTGTCACATCGCTAAATATCTCAAGAACTACTTATGCTATCGATTTGAAATTTGGAAGAAGGGTAACCTAGATGCATAGAACATGTTTTCTTTTTAGGGTTCCTAACCAAAATGGTAAAAAAGGAACCCTTATGGTTTCACTTTGTCTGTCTGTCTGTCACATCACTAAATATCTCAAGAACTACTTATGCTATCGATTTGAAATTTGGAATAGTTATAAAGAAGGCTTACCCTACATACATAGAACATGACTTTTTTAATATTTTTATTAATTTCCGTGAAAAATGAGAGATAACTGGTGGTTCAAAATTTGAAAGTCTAGTTAATATGTCGAGTGGGGTGTCAGATGACAGGGCTTGAATTGCACATTCTGAAACAATTTTTTTTATTTTTTAAGTTGTCATTTTTGTTTTATGAGGAAAAATGTAAAAAAAATACCGTCCCCCCCCCTTATCTCCGAAGTTTACCAAGGAAAAAATATAAAATTATTACATAACATTGATACTAATGTATATTTTACAGGAAAAATATAACTGTAGCTCTATCTAGTTTTTCTTTTTTTTTATCGTCAAATAACATTTCTATACTAAGTTTGTAATTTAATCACCTTTGCATGTATTTTTGTTTTATAAATTCCTACGAGATTATGCTGAAAGTACCTTCTTTCAAATAAAGAATAAACAATTAAAATCGGTTTATGTGTTAAAGAATTATCCTTGAAAAACTACCATACATACAAAGTTATTCAGTCGCTCAAATTTGTAACAAAAGTCTCCGATAGATGGCGCTGTACCCATGAGGTCCAATTTTCACACCAGGTTGTTGAGATTTTTCTGATTTAATAGGATTGGAACCGGTACACATCTGTATACGGAACCCTCGGTGCGCGAGTCCGACTCGCACTTGACAGGTTTATTTATTTATTTTTTTCTGTGAAAAATGACATATAAGGTGGTCCGAAATTTGAAAGTCTAGTAAATATATCAAGTGGGTTTCCCCCATCTTATCTTCGAAGTTTACCAAGGAAAAATATGAAATTATTACACAACATTGATAACAATGTGTGTTACAGGAAAAATATGACTAGATCAAAAAACATTCCTATGCTAAATTTGTAATTTAATCACCTTTGCATGTATTTTTGTTTTATAAATTCCTATGCGATTATGCTGAAAGTACATTCTCTCTAATAAAGAAAAATATTGAAGTCGGTTCACGTGAGAAAGAATTATCTTTGAAAAACCACCATACATACTGTTATTCAGTCGCTCAAATTGGTAACAAAATTTGCCGATAAATGGCGCTGTACCCATGGCGTTCAATTTCTACATCATTTTGTTGAGAGTCTCCTGAATTAATTGAATTTTGAACCATTTTTATGTCATTTTTCACAGAAACTAAAAAAAAAAATCAAAAGAAACATGTTCGATGCACCTGGGTTTATAACTACTCCAAATTTCAAATCGATAGCATAAGTACTTGAGATATTTATAGATATGACAGACAGACAGACAAAGTGAAACCATAAAGGTTACTTTTTTACCATTATGGTTCGGAACCCTAAAAATGGGCTTCAAAGTACAGCATAAAAACCTAGCCCTGAAACCATCCTATACTAATTGAGCATAGTAATATGACGTCATGTGCTATTGTATGGAGAAACGAGGTAGGTATTTGCTGTTTTGGTCGAGAAATACATATTGCATGTAGGTACATTGTTGTCGTACAATTTTTTGTTTATTAAAACATAAGAATTCCGATTGGGTGTTTAATTAACTTTTAGTAAAATATTTTTGAAACTTTCAAGTGTCAATCTTTTTAAGATATTGAGCGTATCTATTAATTCACGGGGTTTTTGTTATAATTTGATGGTTTTCCATTCATGTATCACATCTTATTACTATTAATTCCTCATGTAGATTCTCTTCTCTGTTAAGTACTACCATTAAGTCAACAGTTGTCAAATTAACTGTAGAACTGCTGTACAAAAAGTTAAATAATTCTATTGTTTGTATATTTAAAGCCTAAGCTCCTGCCGTTATTTTAGAAATGACAGTAAAGGAAGTTTTTTATGACAAGTCCGGGGCGCGAGCAGCCGAGCCGGGCAGGTATGCACTTGCAGGTACCCGGCAACGTTACAATTAGCATCAAAACTATGCTTCAACGTTTTAATGCTAATAATCTAGATCGGTTCCTATCACAGGAATCAGAACCACAGTGGAAAAGAAAAAGACCGTCGTAAAACCGTTGCTAAACATACAACTCGTAATACGATTCACTCAAACTGATTGATTCGATCAAACTGATTACCCCTAGCATATCTCCACTCTGAAACGTATAACAATAACTTGAAATCAGAGGTGCGACCTACAGAAGTTCATTAGTCAAACTTAGTGAATACCTGCAGTACTCGTATTTAATTACGTGGGCACCAATTTGTAACTTACCTAAAACTCATTATTTTCAATAAATATTAACTTACTAGCCAATAAAGACAATATCCTTACTCTATGATCATGAAAAAGACAGTTTAAGGTTTGTTTCAATACATAGCTGTAACTTAGGCACAGAATTTAGTGCCATTAGTAATTACCATTAAGAAATAAAATATACAAAGAACACCTATACTCGAGAAAGGCTGGAATAAAGTTTTCTCAAACAAGCACGCAACTAATCATTCAGTTTTGGACAAACACCGACTTCGCACCGGTCGCTAGGCCAGTTACGCGGCCTGCGTCAGTTTGCGGCTTTCTTTTATCAATTAAAAATATTTACATTTTTACATGCCCTAAAGACATAGTGAGTTGTATGCGTTTTAATTAGTAGCTATTGAATGGGAATATATTAAATAAGCAAGAAAATATCCTTTCATTTCATCAACTCATCCAAGTGGCCGCAAACTGGCGCATCAAATTAGCAGGCCGTAAACCCACCTACCGACCCTATATAAATTTGTTTCACTTGTTTGTGTACTGTATGTACTCAAACGTACACGTGACGTGAGTTCGTAGGTACTGAAAATGATTATTTCCCAAACATGCAATGAAATATTGAGGTTAAGTATGTTCCTTATTTTTCCCTTGGGGGGGTCCCTTATTGAAGTTATCCGTAGTAGAACTGGGGTCACCGACATAGCCTTCAAAATTGCGAGACTTAAGTGGCAGTGGGCAGGGCACATTGCTCGCAGAACTGACGGTCGATGGGGTCAGAAACTGCTTGAGTGGCGTCCACGCACCGGAAGACGAGCTGTCGGTAGGCCTCCGACAAGGTGGAGTGATGACCTGGTGAAGGTCGCGGGAATCCGGTGGAAACGAACGGCACAGGACCGGTCTAAATGGCGAGCCTTGGGGGAGGCCTATGTTCAGCAGTGGACGTCTTTCGGCTGAAATGATGATGATGATGATGATGTTCCTTATAATAGGCTGCGAAGTGTCACGTTTCGGGTGCGGCTAGACGTGAGGCCTTGAAAGGAATTTCATACAAAGTTGGAGGCCTAGGCCGCATCTTGAAGGCCTTTTTTAATTTCCTTTCCACATTTATTTATGTCACAGCATCATGGCGCCATAAGCAATTATTTGCTTTTTTGGTTCGTTATGACATTCTGCCACTACGATTATTAAAGAAAAAGATGTTTGCTACATTTTGTTATTTTATTTATATAAAATCGACATAATAAATATCACAGTCCAATAATTTTAATTGCAAATTTAACTACCAAAATACACATTTAAAATATTTAATCTAAATATTAGCGGTAAAAATATCTACTCAAACCGTGAAGGTATTTTTAAAATCATTTTTGAGGCAAAACTGATTTTTTTTTCATTCTGTAATTGGATTTATGCGTTGTTGAATTTGTTACCTATTTAAATATGAGTTCCGACGCCGATGACAACAGAGGGGCTACTGCGAACCGAAAACGAACGAAGTTCGAATATCTCCCTCTCTGTCGCACTTGCTAATTCGTGCGTGCGTGCAGCGATGAAGAAGAGATTATAATTTTTACAATTGACAAGAATTATAAGCTGTCAGTGTCGTTCCATAGGATAGGTCGTTCCTAACGTTTCATTCAGAAATATACTACATATTTTTGTAGTAGTAGTGTTTTATAATTAATTCGAGTTGGAAACGAAATAAATAGTAATATATTTGTTAGTTATATTATTTGTCTTAATTACTTTTAGTTTCTTTAGAAATTAAAGTTTGACTTCTTGGAGTTTTTTTTTAATTTATTTCATTGCATGTTTGAGAAAAGCACTATACATACCTCGGCGTGAAAAGGGGTTGCCAACCTCGTAGCTATCAGGCCTCGTCAAGCCCGGCCGTCTATATGTACTCGGACGGCAACCCCTTACTTCTCGGTCTCTGTAGTAATGAACTATTAAGTAAAAATTAAATAAAACTATTTCTACGGATTTAATTTGCTTTAATTTTATACTAATTAAGTAATTAAATTACTCGTACCTACATTCCGACGCAGACAAAATTAAAATTTATTTTTCACTTCTCATGCTCGAAAAGTGTGTCATATTAGACTTGTCAAGCGGGGCTAAAGTAGTACATTTAACCCCTAGGGAAAATATGAATACATATTTATGACTTACAAAACATTTGAATTTGACCAATAAAAATACTTCACCTATTAAATCCACCAATCACAGAACACTAATTTTAACTCTTAAAAAAAAATTTGGTATTGGGTATTAACCAACCAGAATACAGCTTTACTAAAATCGACCAATCTGGAAACATAATTATTTTTTCTAAAGAGTCTAAAGATTAAGTTTGTAGTAGTCCCTATTTCACAATAATTTAAAAAAAGTGGTTATATCGTTCGAGCAACACTTTGAAGCGCTCAATGAAAGGTCAGTTTAGCTTTTTTCGCGCGTTAATGTTGCGCGCGAACCGCATTGTCTATGTTTTGTGTGTCAAAGAAGTATAGAAAAAAAAACATGCTGCAAAAGTATATATCTTCGCCGTGGAATTTATTGTTAATTTTGGGTGGGTTAACCTTTGTTTATTTATTTTCTCGCAATCGAAGTGAAAAGTAGAGTGTATAACTCTGGTCTAAAAGCCATGTTACCCCTCGAACTATTTTCCCTCACTTCGTTCGGGAAAATAACTATCTCGTGGTAATATGGCTCATTTTAGACCCTTGTCATACAATCTACTATTATGTATTCATTTACGAAAGTCATTCCATGTCCGTTGAATATGTCGTCCCTACTTATAATTAGTCTCTTGGGGTATACTCAAGATATAATTATTGATTGAGCTGTCGGTTAGGCGTTGCGTCAGTGAAAGGGGTGAGTAACGACACCCGCGCCGTAACCCGACTCGGGAAGCCCAAAGCGCGCCCGGGCGCCGGCGCCGGCGCGGCACCCCAGCCTGACCACCGAACACCATTCTTTTGATAGCAACTAATCTCCATAAAAGAAAATAGATAATTGTATAAACATATACACATTAACAGGGAATAAAATCTAAGTTAACTATTTTTAAATAGCCAACTATAGAAGCGCGTGCATTGAACGGGGAATCGCAACTCGAACAAGCCGATAACCCCGCAGGAGAAGACCAGTAACTGTCTGGACTACGAGAATAATTAGCCCAGCGCGTTATCGCTTGTTAATTAATACCACGGGACCGGCGCGGCGCGCGCGGTAAGCGCCCGCACCGCGCCGTCGCTAGCCGCTGCGAACGACTTTCTTCACTGCCATTACTTTCCACCATCATCATAAATCAATTACTTTGGAACTTTACAGTACTAAATAATAATTACATACTTATTGCACTATTGTATTAAATATTTAAGTTACTCTAAGTCTTTTAGGTGGGAGAAGGAATTAGAGATCAAAAATGTAAACAAACAACTGTCAATGTCAAAACAACCTTCCTTTACCAACCATCACCAGTACCAAGCAGACATCAAGAGCATGTCTAAAGAGATTTAAAGAAAATTTTATCAACATAGTGTATACAGCGCCATCTTCGGCGAATTTTTATGGTGGTTTTTCAAGGATAATTCTTTATCACGTGAACCGATTTCAATTGTTTTTTTATTAGAAAGAATGTACTATCAACATAAGCACGCAGGAATTTATAAAACAAAAACATGCAAAGGTGATTAAATTACTAACTTAGTAAAGAAATGTTATTTGATGATAAAAAATAAGAAAAACTAGATAGAGCTATGGTTATATTTTTCCTGTAAAATATACGTTTATATTACTGTTACGTAAAAAAATCCATATTTTTCCTTGGTAAACGCCTTAGATAAAGGGGAGGGGGGCGGTTTTTTTTTTTAAATTTTCCCTCATAAATCTAAAAACCTAGACGTAAAAAAAAAACAGTTGATACTGAATGTGTAACTTAAACCCTTTCATAGGACACCCTACTTGACATTTTTACTACACTGAAATAAAAAAAAAATCATGTTCTATGCATCTAGGTTAACCTTCTTTATAACTATTCCAAATTTCAAACTGACAGCATAAGTAGTTCTTGAGGTATTTAGCGATGTGACAGATAAAGTGAAACCATAAGGGTTCATTTTTTACCCTTTTGATACAGAGCCGTAAAACCGCCTCTGTTTGCTATTTAATTAGAATGTATTTAAGTACCTATTCACACAATTTTATTCTTTACATTTCTGATCTTTAATTCTGTCCGCAATCCGCGACCACCTACGGTATCAATTAATCATGTTACCGAACATATTCGTGTTGCATCTAATTCCTAAAAAAAAGTCGTAGTGCCGTTCTTGCGCATATAAGGTCAAGTGTATCATTACATACTTACACTACAATTACGCTGACGTGGATAGATATATACAAAGAACGTCGTCACGTCACTGCGCTGTGACCGGGCCGTTATGCATGCAGTGTATTTCCTCCTGTTTTAAATACGACGACAGTGCCAAACAAGTACACGGCCAGTGTTGGGCACTCCAGAATAAAATCATTATTTGAATACGATAGCCAATAAAGGTAAGAAAGCCGGGCCTCCCTGAGAGCGCTACTGACATGTTTATTCCAGCCGGTTACATATTTATGTTTTTTGCGAGCAGACAAATGTCGAGTATATTCGGCCGCCTCTCCAAGAATATGCAGGTGGATCTCATACTATGTCTACAATCAACTAAGTACTCTCCTCGCCTAATAGATCTTTTAGTAGCAAATTTGTTTTAGTGATGTTGTTGGTTGTGAATATGTTTAATGTATTTGTCACGTATTTAATTTCTTTAAATAAACTGAGAATTTTATTAAAGGTTTATTATTTCCGTCACATAAACGAAACGTTAGGTAAGTAAGTATATGATCGCAGTAGTAAATCACGAGTTTAATTACAATTATTTGCCAATACCTACTGTATTACAAACACACCACAATAAAAACCGGCCAAGTGCGAGTCGGACTTGCGCACGGCACGAAGAATTCCGTACCATTATCTATAATAACGGCAAATAAATCACGTTTGTTGTATGGGACCCCCTTAAATATTTATTTTATTCTGTTTTTTAGTATTTGTTGTTATAACGGCAACAGAAATACATCATCTGTGAAAATTGCAACTATCTAAATGTCACGGTTCATATGATACAGCCTGGTGACAGACGGACGAACAGCGGAGTCTTAGTAATAGGGTCCCGTTTTATCCTTTGAGTTCGGAACCCTAAAAAAAGTTTTTCCTGTAAAGAGACATGTTAAGTCGTGCCGGGAATCGTGCGACGAGACCTGCGGACGGCCGGCCTTGATTCTTCCCCCGCTGCATGCAACCGGCCAATCACGTTAGCTCTGCGGCTCGCGCGCGGCATTTTTAGCTACGTTAACGGGTGTTTGTAAAGAAATTAGTTACAATGTATTTACCCGATTTGTACATTATCCAATGAGAAATTGCTGATAGTAAAAATCCCAAAAGTTACTGGTCAATTTGCATATTTTTTAATACAAAAATAGAAATTACCCCCTAAAAGCCACCTTCCGTTGTTGTTTGTTATCCGATTTGTTAACAATGTTTATGTCCACTATAATTAACAAGTAAAGAAGACTCTTAAACCCAGTTATTATTTTTAGGTGCGTAAATATGGTAAATTAATAAAATGCCGGTGGCAAACTAGCTATAATTATAACATTCGTTAATTTTATTTGCCCGGTTTACTATCAATTATACAAAGAACATAATGATGTATTAAAATAATGAATCAAGTTTATTATTAATTATTGCCAATTTTTCAGGATTTTTTAAAACTTTTAATTGTTAATTTATATCTCTAAATGACTTAAATTTTGCCCGATAATATATCGACATCATTACTAGCATTATTATATACCCGTTATGCAGGAAAACTCAGCTATTATAAATTATTTCCATTTCGCCATACTAACCGACCGTAATTTTCCTGGACTATTTGCCCAACTCTGTACACGGCTTGCCTGATGATGATGATAAACAGACGTGTGGTCTATTTGCAGAATAAATATTTATTCAATTTTGTAGCCTATGAATCGAAACCTAACCTACGCCCATTGAAGTATTATGTTACACTAGAACAGACGTTTCGAACACAAGACGTTGTCAGAGGGGCTACCGCGAACTGAAAAGGAACGAAGTTCGACTATCTCCCTTTATGTCGCACTTGCTAATTCATGCGACAGAGAGGGAGATATTCGAATGTCGTTCATTTTCGGTTCGCGGTAGCGCCTCAGATATGATGACGGAGGGGCATGCGCGGTGAGCACGGGGTGTCCGTTTTCTTGTAGAAGTGAGCACGCGACAGATGCGACATACCGTTTATTCTATCTACCTTCAGGTAATTCACGGTGTACAATGGGAGTAATAGTTGGTTCTTTGAGGAGGAACTATGCATTAAGAAAGGTATTTAAAACAAGAATATGGCCTAACTTGAAACTAGTCAGCGTGGTGAAATATTTGTAAATAAATAAATGATTGAAATAACCATTTTTTCGTAATCGGACAAAATAAGTACTTATTTCATTAAATATCTGATGGGGAATTAAAATAATTTCATTATCTCTTACATTCCATGTCGATATAGTCACGTCTGCGTAAATCCATTTTGTTACTTCGTTCAAACACTTCCAACATGGCGCGTGGGTATGAAATAAAATCGATACAAAAATATTTAAATTGGGCGTGATGTAACGAAATAGCAGTAATTTTAAATATAAAACTCCGGTGAGTTTCAGACATTGAAATATAATAAACGGGTCACTCACGTCTTCAAGGTCGAGTATAGCTCGACATGTTTCGGACCAATATACGTGGCCCTTAATCATGAGAACTAGCCGCGATGTGACCCCTTCGTTATATTTCAATATGAAATAGCAGTGAACTTACAGGTTTATATTTAGAGGTACGATTTTCTATATGTATATACTTTCAGCAAAGTACTATTACTTATTCTGTGCTTTCAGCTACAGATATTTATCGCCAAAATTGATTGTATGGTTGCCAAGCGCCATCTGACCAGTATCTCCTTAGTTTTTCAAAACTACCGAGCGAGTTGAATGGCGCGGTTGTCAACAATTTAGACCCTTTTCGAAGTCAGTTCTATGCATTTCAGCCACACAACGGAATCACTGCTATGACAAGGCAAATTAACATAAATAGTGGTCGTGGAATAAGTACTCTTAATTGGCCAGATTGAGTCAGCATAAAGACGCGAAGCGAAGTGGAGAGCTGTACCTGCAAGCGGCTGCGGCCGCGCAGGTACCGGTCGCGGAGCCACAATGGCATTCCGGGCATCCGAAATTAATCAAAAAATTCATTGCTACGACTCTCGCGCGCTGCCGGCTCCGCCGCTGCTTACGATTTTGCCTACGCCACGAAGATGATATTGATGTGATTGTCGCCCAAATGTACAGTGTACAGATATGTGCTAAAAATGTATATAACTATAAACCAATTTAGTCAAACCAGGCTCAGATAGTTTGTGAAATAAGTAATAGCGAGACATAACATAAACAAGTCCGACGCGCTTTGTGCGGACGACCGACAAGCCTTCCTCCTGCGGGGACTGGTTCCGTAGGTGCATCGCGACCTCCCGCGCCGGCGGGAACAATGAAAGTGAGAGAGGGCAGGAATGCGGCGGGGCGGGGGACAGTTCCCGGTTCCCAGGCGAGGAATGCAAGCACGACCAACAAAGCCTACGCGCCGCCATTCACCCCTCGCCCGCCGCGCCGCCTGCCCACCGCCTCCTCTAGCGGTACTGTAGTCCTGATGCGGACCTCATTTTTGCCGACTTTCCCAAGAACCTTTAGCGCCGGCTCGGAAGCCGTCACCGTGTGATTACTGTCAGCGAATACTCGGCACCTTACCTACTATAATGCAGACTATTGTATGTATCAAATTACGTCATTTGGTTATAATAAACAGGTAACATACTCTAGTCTAGTTCATTACAGGGCTGCAGGCAATATAAATTAAGGTTAGAGTAGTCGAGTACCTATATTTTGTTTCCGTATTGACAACATGTAACAATGTCATGTCATGTAAGTTAATACCGTCACCGTGTGTCGAATGGCTCAGAAGTAAGCAGGGCCCGCGCCTGCGCGGAAGTGGAGCGGAACACGGGCCGGCGCGCCCGCGCTGAACCTGACACCCTGAGGTCCCAGAGCGCAGGTTACACTTGCAAACGACACAAGTGCATTCATTAGGTGCTTGCTTGCCTACTTCATTACACTCATGTGTCTGCGTGATCAAGCAGCAATCAGCAAGTGCAGTGACAAGTATGGCATAATTACCTACACTATTCATGCCAAGGGAATATTGAAATTAATGAACGGGTTCACTCACGTCTTTAAGTTCGAGTATAGCTCGACATGTTTGGGACCAATACGTGGCCCTTAATCATGAGAACTCGCGGCGACGGCCGCGCGTCTATTATATTTCAATATTTCTGAAACTCACGGGAGTTTTATATCTAATTGCCAACGGAATATTACTGAAAGGACGGTTTTCTTGAAGTGTTACTTAGAATATAAAATACATCTTTGTTTAACCCGATTGTAGCTTGTAGGCCGGGCCCAAAAAAGCGATAGGAGTGCGCGGTTGGAGCCTGGGGAAAGTGCAGGGGAAACCTCCACCACGACCACGATTTTATAAATGTAATCGTTGTGAAGGATTAAGACAGTGGATTGGATACCCTTGGCCTACTTCTCTCTTGAGGCGAATGCTCCGCGTCTGCGTCCGGGCCGGTAAAAAAGGGACTCGCGTGCTCCTGTGCGGAGAGTCCTCCCTGAACACAATTAAAAACTACAATATTTTTTCGTATTATATAAAAATTATATAAATTTAACAGAATACTACTTATATTATAATTTATATATATAATATAAATTATAATATAGTATTCTTTTAAATATAGAATCTGGCTAATGAAAGCAGAGACTAGAAAATGGTGGCAAATTAAAAAAAAAACACATGGTGCAACACTTAGTAATAATACGCTTTTTATTGAACAAGATTGTAATTTTTGTAGTCGGTGCAATTTCGTCAACTTTGGGCAATTACTTTGGATGGCACCGACTTCAAAATTGCAATACCTACATTGTTCAATAAGAAGCGTACCTAGTCTCGTATTGACCTATTAGAAGTTAAGCAATTATTTTGTACTTTTTATTGTTTATTATTTTTATTTAGGTATTTGAGTTTGACTACGCACATTACTGCAACTGCACTACGCTGACTACATTTTTAGGTATTCTGGCTGTATATGTAAATTGGTGACAATCTCAAGCCCAACCCGTATTTGCTACCCCCCTGTAGGTAGAGTCGGTAGGTGGGTTTACGGCCTGTTAATTTGATGCGCCAGTTTGCGGCCACTTGGATAAGTTGATGAAGTGAAAAAATATTTTCTTGCTTTTTTAATATATTCCCATTCAATAGCTTCTAATTAAAACGCATACGACGCTCTATTTCTTTAGGGCATGTAAAAATGGAAATATCTTTAATTGAAAAAACTTCGTTCTTCAGAGGGCCGCGAACTGACGCAGGCCGCATAACTGGCCTAGCGACCCTAATCTGTGTAAGATCTTATTGTATACCTACTTTGTACTGTTTGGCATAGTCAGGTACGTTTGTAGGTATGAGCTAACAGGTCTGTAAGCAGAAAATGTCGGAGCATTGAAATGACCTAGCTTAGGTCTCGGTTATCAACAGTACAATCAGCTCCATTCCGCGCGAGACCCCGACAGCGGCGCCCGCACCAGTTCTCCAAGAACCCACTCCACCTTAAAACATAGGAAGCTATCCACCTATACTATACCTGTTCCGCGTAGAGTACCTAGCATAAGTACACTCTAAAACTGTCTGATGCTGCATTTGTGGTGAAAAACGGATTACAAATGTAGATCGTCATAATCCGCAAGACTTTGATATTACAATACAATACAAATACTCTGTACTGTACAGAAAGGTTCTCAATACAACAGTGTAACTAATGAGTATGTGGAAATGCGAAATTATAAGAGATTGAAACATGTTAAAGGACTGTATGTCGTTTATGTATTACATAAGTAAGTACGTAGAGATATTTAAGATAAAACTATAAGTGCATTCATAGAATTTTAAACAAACTATGTATAAGTATTTTTCATTTACCTATATCTAAAAGCCTGTTCTACCGTTGTAGGTTACTGAGTGTTTGTAATTCTTAACATCGGTCACTATAATATGTTTATATAGTACTTATTACAAATTCGGCCTATGAGAATACAATACAATGATGACGGCCGTGCTGTGTGAATGACAGACAAACATGCTGGCAGGCACAGACGTCCCGCTCAGTTTTTCCAATTTTCATAGGTAAAGAAACACTAAAACGACTCTTACAGTCAATTTAGTTATCGATGCCTACGGATTAATTTCAAATTACTTTTTACTTACCTCTCATAAAAAAATATCGTATTAACATTTGGCCGGGCACCATAGGTATCACCCTGTATTTTAGGCGATTAGCAGGCGAATCACGCAACTTTATGTACTAACAATAGATAGATTTTACTGTCAATTTTGAAGTATAAATGTATGAGCTGTCAATTACAACTTGACATTAAGATCTTCCTAACGCTAGTACAAAAGTTACGTGATTGCCCCGTGCTCTACTACCTACCTATAGCTCTATAGTTCGCGCATACCGACATCCAAATATCTGTTTACCTATAGGTACGTATAGGTTGTTGCACTGATATTTCTGTACCATGACAAGGCAAGTCTAAAAAATTGGTACCTAAATAAAAAGGACTGTTACGTTTTGCGTGAGTGCCACTCAACTCAAACTCAATGTAACCAATAGGTATGTACTAGTACTCTATACTATACACAATATACACATGTATCGTTAATATCATGATCTCTCATTTTGTTGTCTCACTTTAAGCAAGAAGTTTATATTACGTTGTAAGTAATTAGTTCAATAATATCTGTTGCCAGCTAGTTAGTTAACTGGATAGTACGTGCATCGTTGTGTTTATGTAAAATCCGCACCTGGTCCATCGCTATCATCAGCTGTTACATTATGCCTCAGGAAGAATTCTTCGGAGAGGGCACAGGGAGCGGCGGCCGCGGCGATGGCCCGGGCTCCCGCCAGCGCCAGCAGGACCACCACTAAGCTCCTCATGGTCACGTCACGTCACTCGCGCAATATTCAGTAGCACGATACGTTTTAATAAGCGGTCGCACGCGTTCGCGGAGAGTTCGAGAGCGTAGTGACTACGTGCGCCCGCATTGGCGCGCGGTCCCGGACTGGCGGTGACGGTGAACGGTGGCGGCCGGGCCGGACTCCGCAGCGGAGCCGCGCGGCGCGGCGCGGCGGGGCGCCGACTTGAGCATGCTCGTGTACGGCACCCGCCACCACGCAGTACACTTCTTACGACGGGTTGGAAGTCACTTTTGATATGCTATAGATATATATCAATATCAAGTAAGGTAAGTATCTCACTGATGGCAACTTGTCCCTTTATCACTGAACTCTACCTCCGATTAGCCATTTTACCTACTTACTGAAAAATGTAGGAACGTATTATTTCAAGCAACGAAACATTGTTCCTTAAAACAAGAATTGCAACATGGCATGTTCTTTCTTATAGAAGTCGTAAATGTTATATTCTTCATGCAAAACTCGATACATAATATATGTACACATTTGACCCGTCAACATGAGAGTTGAAAACGATTAGTTCTGTACTGTAAGGATAATGTTTCAATTCAACTCTACGTTGACTGGAGGAACCTGCTTACGAGTATTATTACACGCGGATATCATGCTCACATGTAGCTAGTAATTTTACCTTCAAAAAATGCCTATCACGAGATATACATAAGAGTTTAATTGTTACCTATTTACCGTTCTTGTGACAATAAAGAGATTAATTAAGCCATTGCTTCTGATATCCTCTAAGGGCATAGGTACTCCATTAAAATGAAACTAAATGAACATAACGAATTTTGCAGTTCTGGGCTAATACCAACTAATACCTAACCAACGAATACCACCAATACCTAACTGGAGCCATTCACGATGAATCGTGGGTTTTGGCACTGGGTTTACACATATCAGACAGGGTTACATATATCAAGTATCACTGTTAAATCTCGTAATCTTATTTTGAAAGTTATAGTGTGACGAAAAATATTATCAGCCAAATAAGTAGGTACCTATGTGTGCCATTGAAACAGCATTAATGTCCATTTAATCATTTATTGTCGATTGATATGTTTCTATCAAATAATACTTTTCAGTACAAGCATTTTCTCAGTAGGACGTTGCTCGCTCATAAAGGACCTACACGTAAAATAATATTTTTTGTCTAAATAAAGTTATTTTCGGTTTTCGGTATAAGATTTTATTGTCTCGTTGAGAGGGTCCCAGTCCCAATGAGCTCAAACACGACGGTTTTATTGTGTGTAAGTAGTTGTTATCGCCATACTACTGTCTTCGTGATCAAATCAGCTCGCTGGTACATTGACATGTCACCGAACTTGCAGAGCGTAGAGTTTACACTCCATCGTGAAATCATCAGCTTTATGAAACCTCTGTTATAAAAATATATACATTTTAATTCCTAATAGTCGACACTTTATTCGCCTCTCTTGATTTTAAGGTTGAAATGTCAATTGTGTGGATGAGCCGCTGTTCTTCAGCACTGTTGACTTACCTTGTACGTAGTTAGATGGTAGATACATAGGTTAAGATAGACTTATAACACTTTAAAAATTGTTCATAGGTTTGTCGTGCTAAGCAGTATAGAACCTAAGACCTTAAAAAATGAAGCGTGGTGCTACAGCCGCCAGTACCTAGCAGTGGCGGTGCGTCAAAAATTTTCTTAGGGAAGCCGGAATTAATTTTCCTATCTTATTCGTCATGAGCCGTAGTAAAAGAACTGTAATGGCTGAAAATTAGGTAAGCCGGTGGGAATCGAGTTGTATGGACGCTCCGCTACTGGTACCTAGGTACTTGGGTGGCTAGACACATCCAGTTTTGTTTCACCTCGCCGCTACCCCAGTGGAACTTGATTCGGAGAACCATCACAAACAATAGTAATTGGAGTTCAGAGTTACAATGGATCGCTCAAGCGCGTTGGAGGTAAGGGTGTGCTTGTGAGTCACTTGCGAGTATACCCGCCCTAGGTCGGGCGGCGAGTCCGCGCCTGCGCGCTCTGTATCGAGCGCGGCCGCCGCCACCACTCGGCCGCCGCTCGCCCGCTGCTAAGCGCGAACGAGTATACTAGACGTACTTATATACAATACAAAGAGCACACAATAGGGATGTTGACACTAAGTAAGAAACTCAACTACTTCAAATTTTTTCGAAAAAGGATCAAATTCTCAACCAAATAGCGAAAAAAGTAACTCAAAAAAATAAATAATTACATAATTACAAGTCATCAAAGTTTTAAGTGGGGGCATGTTCTGTCCCTTTTTCGCAAAACGCACCTCTGTATGGAACGATCTTCATTTACTATGGCGCTTTAAGTCAGTGACGTCACTACAAATTAGTGCTTTCTCACTCTTATTAACAACATTCTAACGGTTGTAGCTTCGTTATTTTTTGAGATATTTTAATGGGATTTTCACCATTTGGCATAGTTTTAAGTCTTCTTTCTTTTGGATAATAATTTAGATACCAATAAATTTTGAGTCAACATCCCTATTCGCTATACAATTGTTCGACACTAACAAGTAGGTAAGTTAGAAGTAGTTTCTTGTTAAGTAGAATAGTTTCAAGTTAAATACATACAATAGGTACTAAATAAGCATGTAAGTACATTGTACATACCTACCTACAAAAAAGAAGCGAACACTCATTTTTATCTATCTACTAGCCTTAGCGACCCGCCCCGGCTTCGCACGGGTGCACTATTTAATGGATGTTATTATACATATAAACCTTCCTCTTCAATCACTCTATCTATTAAAAAAAACCGCCTCAAAATCCGTTGCGTAGTTTTAAAGATTTAAGCATACAAAGGGATATAGGGACAGAGAAAGCGACTTTGTTTTACACTATGTAGTGAAGTATGTCAACAGATTTAGGTTTTTTCACCCATTGGGCTGCGTTTCCACTTAATGGGCACTCGTGGATAATGTGATTGACTGTACTACTTGTTGCCCTGTAGTCGCACTGCGGAGTCTCGTTCACCATCCACACATTTAAACATGAATTCGCCGCTTCGGCCGTGTTCAGTTTGAAGTCTGTTTAATTTGCACTACTCTTGCCTTCTATCTAACTATTGTCTTCATATTATGCTATCTAATTGATTAATCTATTAATCCAGTAACTTTATACATCAGAGCTTGCGTTAAATCCGGTAGTTCTGATGTTTTGCTGATTTCTGTGTAATCTTGGCCCAATGAATAATCCAATTTTGTGACCTCGAGCGTCGAACGCAACATTGTCAAAAATCTAAAAACCGATTATTTATAACCCTAAAGGACTAGATTGCTGGTAATACCTTCTCAGGACGTTTTTAAAGTAAACTAGAGTTGCTACTTTATGGACACTAGAATAGGGTTGTTGACTCAAAATTTGACTACTTCAAAAGACTACTCCAACAGAAAAAAATATGTCAACGGTGAAAATCCTATTCAAATATCTCAAATAATAACGAAGCTACTACCGTTTTAACATTGCTGGTTATAGAGAAAGCACTACAGATAGTAAATGACGATCTTTCCAGTACAAAGGTGCGTTTTGCGGAAAAGGGACAGAATATACCCGCTCTTAATATTTTGAAGACTTATGTAATTATATACTTTTGAAGATGTTTGTTCCTTTTTCGAGAAAATTCGAACTTACTGATTTTCTTATTTAGTGTCAACATCCCTATTGTCTCTGTACTTAGACCCAATATTTCCCGCGATAAAGCCTTTGTAAGTTTGCGCAGATCGAAAAAAATATTAACATTGAAACTTGGTCTACAGAGACAATTATAGTCCATCATCATCATCATCATCCTAGCGTTATCCCGATACAGTTGCAGAAATAGTCCATATTGTGAAAATTTTGTCTCCTTTAAAAACATCTTGAGAAGGTACTATTAAAAAGTAGGTTGGTATAATATCGGTCTGTCAATTTGACGAGTAAGTGTGGAATATCAAAACCAATACCACCAACCACTTACGAGATCAAGACCAAGACGAGCCAAGCGAAGCGCATAGGCACTACCGATCTTTTCTCGAAGCGCTTAGTCGTTTTTTTGAACCCGTGTAACTTGGATTTAGATTATACCAAATAAACAAAATTCTTGGAATATGATTTCAGTAGTGGTCAAAGTCAAAGTCAAAACTTTGATAAGTACGTAATATACAAAAAAAATCTAAAACTTAGAACCTTTACCCACCAACCCCTTAAGGGGCTCCTAGCTCCCAATGACCTGTAACTGTCCCTTTTCTCGTGTTTTTGGGTTCCGTACCAAAATGATAAAAAGGAACCCTTATGGTTTCACTTTGTCTGTCTGTCTGTCTGTCACGTCGCTAAATATCTCAAGAACTACTTATGCTATCGATTTGAAATTTGGAATAGTTATAAAGAAGGCGGCAAGCATACATAGAACATGACTTTTTTAAATATTTTTTTATTTTCTGTGAAAAATGACTCATACCTAATAGCTGGTTCTAAATATGAAATTCTAGTTAATATGTCGAGTGGGGTATCATATGAACAGGCTTGGGTTGCACATTCTGAATCATTTTTTTTTACTTTGAGTCATTTTAGTTTTATGAGGGAAAATGTAAAAAAAAATACCGTCCCCCCTTATCTCCAAAGGTTAACAAGGAAAACATATACAATTATTACATAACATTGATATCAATGCATTTTTTACAGGAAAAATATATTGTAGCTTTATCTAGTTTTTCTTTTTTTTATCGTCAAAAAACAATTCTATACCAAGTTTGTAATTTAATCACCTTTGCATGTGTTTTTGTTTTATAAATTCCTACGAGATTTTGCTGAAAGTACCGTCTTTCAAATAAAGAAAAAAATAATTAAATCGGTTTACGTGATAAAGAATTATCCTTGAAAAACTACCATACATACAAAGTTATTCAGTCGCTCAAATTTGTAACAAAAGTGGCCGATAGATGGCGCTGTATCCATGGCGTCCAATTTCCACACCACGTTGTTGAGATTTTCCTGATTTAATAGGGTTTGGAACCGGTACATATATGTGTTTTGAACCCTCGGTGCGCGAGTCCGACTCGCACTTGACCGGTTTTTTTTATGGTTTATCGTATTAAGAACAAAGAGGTTTACCGAAATAGTATACCATATTTACTTCAAAATTCACTGTCTTCGAGCTATATGGCAGCAAACTTTGGCCATTATAGACCAAAAAACTAGTTTTTTAGACGTAACTTTTGTGAAGATGTGTTAAAGATAAAAATCTCTCTTGCGTTGTTAGCGACGTCAATACGGAAAAGTTACATATGTAAATTTCATATATATAAGTGCAAAAACAACATACTAATATCGAAAACAAAAGTATTTTTCAGTTACTTACAAGTTTATAAAAATAAAATTTCGTATTATAACCCAGTGACTAGAATGTGTCAATTATATAATAGTATATTATGCAACTGGTGTATAAGAAGGGTATAAAAAGGCTAGTGGTGTGGGTTGCGATGTGAACCTTGGCGAACATCGCAAGTAAAGACACCACGAGCCTTTTTATACCAGTTATACACCGTTGCATTCAATACTTTTTCTACGACTCATTTCAAATAAAAAGTAAGTATTTTTCAGACTTTTCATGCGCCATATTTCCCCTTAATAATTGTGCAACTTACCTACGCAATTTCTTCAGTAATGCTCATGTAATGCTATATAACGTCTTCACGGATTTTTAAAAGAATCAACGTACCTGTACCTACACATTTTCTTCATGAACAAAAAAAAATCGTTTTATAAGTAATATAATCATTTATCAGCTTGAATGTATTCGTTTTCAATTAAGAATTTGGTGGGAAATCAAAAATATGACACTTTGTTTATGCTTTGTTTTTTTTTAATTTGCTAGACGGCATCCGACCTAAACTGAATTCAAATCCGGATCGAATCTTAACTGATTCGTTTTCATAAATATATCCGAAATTAGATAAAACTTGTTAAACAACACAAAAAGATGATAAATGTATGTATTATATTAGTAAATAATATATTACGCATTAATTAATTCATAAAAATTATAGCAAAGTTGCGTTAAGTTGACAGCACTGATTTTAATAATAAAAGTTTCACTTGAACGCATCTTGAACGCACCGAAGAATGACTACTAAACTTACATAGTAAGGAGTGTGTTTTCGGGCAATAGACTAGATAGACTTTTTACAGAATAAATAAAGTATGTATTTATGTTACAGTTCATGATTGCGTAAGTCGCGAAAAAAACTACAGGAGTAGAAAAAGACACTATTACAAAGCATTCTTCTCTGGATATTTTTATTGACAGTCTACCTAAATTTAAGAATAGTATATTTAATAACGCACAATAATGTCTTATATATTAATCACTAAACACTAGTTGTAATTCCATCACATGCCGGCTTGTATTGTTAGTTTGTTCTCTTTTTTTTTATTTTTTCATGTAAGTTGTATTCATTCTGTGCACACATATTTTGAGTTGTAGTCCAGATCTGAACATACTCCATTATATGTAACTGTAAATATGAATGTAACTTGTTCTGTGAGCCTAATAAACAAATAAATAAAATAAAAAACAGAGCTTTTTGAAAATCGATTAATAGCACGTGGAGCCCCTTAAACTAGGGGAATGAAATTTTGTATGAGACTTCCGCAAATTATGATGATAGAGGTCTGAAAATTGATGTACTGACTACATATTTTAGGATTTCTTGTAAAGTAAGCGTAAAGAGGTAACAGACAGACAGACACACTTTCGCGGTCGCGACAACACTGACATATATAGTCCCTATTCGTCCCGGTACCGCCGCACACCGAGTAGAGCCAGTCCGGCCCAGGGCGGGCCTAGCTGAGTTTCTTGCCGGACTCTTCTCAGCTAGGCTAGGTTTAGTGAACCAGCGACAGAACTCCCAGTAGCTCGATTCCACTCACACCTCAGATTCGGTTGAAACCGCTCAGCTCAACCAATCTCCAATCGCGCACTCCTACCTTTCGCAGTCATAATATTACTATGGATAATATGGATAAATACACAGCCTTATTACAAATTAAGCCAAGCCAGATATTATGACTATTAAGGTGTAGAGTTTATGAAGTTAGAGTATGTAGAATTAAAAGCTTGGCTCTACATGAGATCTGATAACTTTTTGAGAGTGCATCTCGTCTTGGCGACATTTTACTTGAAAATGTTGTTGGTGGGATACAAGAGTGGGATTAGCTGTCATTTCATATACACTTTGATAAGCATATGGAAAAACTGTCACCTCTAATCGTATTCTAATCGCAGGTAAGCATTCCAGATTGGTTTAGACAGAAGTAATAAATAATAGTTGGTAAAACGAAAGGTCTCTGCTTCAGCTTCGACAAAAATACTCTCGTACCTATGTACGGATTTCCGTTTGTTTCTCTTCTACAGCATTACTCAATTTTTTTCAAAATAATTTAAAAAAACAACACGCGAGCGCTTTTGCTCACAGAGCCACTAGTTTATATTTGTAAAACATACGCTTCTAAACAAGCAATTTGTAACGTCAATATTTTCAATTTATTTATTGTACTAATATAGTTTTACTTGTGACAGGTACTTTCAGAGTACCTACACGCCGAAACCTTAAAGGCTCAAAAATAAATAAACGTCCGCCGTCCTAGTGCCCGACAGCGAATAGATGACACCTATCAATCACGTCTATCATCATGACATAAGATTGAAATTAAAATTGAAAGTACTGGGTCAGTGTCGAGCACAGGAACGTTTACCTTATTTGAAAGAAATAATGTTCATGAATAGATAGGTAGTTAGATATTGTTTAATCCTGCAGTCGAGCATTCTTCGTCACGATGAGGAGTGCGGCACACCTTCGTGAAGTAACATAGGACATGTATCAGCGAGTGCCACGGTAGGTCTCATTAATCTCGTTATCGTCAGAACTGACATCAGGTGATAGGATATGCATTGTACTAATTGACTGAACTCAAATAATATTTCCATTTATATGAAATGATGAAAGCATTCAAAAAAATATTATTTTCCTTTGCAGCGATATTCTGAAGTGTCATATAGCCCTGATAAATGCGATATTTATAATTTATTGCCATCTTATGTTCCAGGTAGGTGCTTCATTGACCGCCGCCAGCAGCGCCCGCGCCCGCGACGCCCGCAGCTCCAAGCCACTAGCGCCCAGCGGCTCTCGTCATCTGAACCAGCCCAGTCATATCATTAAAACGTCTTACTTCTTTCTCTTTATGGTCATGGTCAAGTAAGTTTTTTTGTTTGATGCAAAGTGGCATTAGTCTATTGCGTAACCGCCAGAGGTGCTGTACTTTTGCCTACTTATAGATTTTTTTACGCAGTCGCTAGCGAGTACGGTCATGTAAACTCATGGTAAGGGCACCGAACCGACCTCTGGTTCTCAAATTTGAGTTTAGCGACCCTCGAAACCATTCCAAGATACCATACTCGACCAGATTCGAGTTATATTTACGGATTTTTTAATTAAATTCTGCCATACGCTAAGCCGTGGACGGACGGATATGGAGAAACTGTAAGGGTTTCTTGTTTAGTAATAGCGAACCGTAAAATGCACGCGATTTACAGCAATTCAAGTAGAGTTCGCTACTCTTTCATACTTCAAAACTACCCCTTGACGGCACTGCCTATTACGCCCGCCGCGCCGTGAGCATCGCTAGTTATAAAGGGGATGTCTCATTTACTGTTGATAAATATTATGCGCAAAAAATTCAAAGGAGTCTAACGGAAGGCGCCTGGTTTATTTTTATTGTATTTGTAGTTCACAATGACTAAGACGATGCTTTGTCGGCAGACAAGTGGTGGAATGTTTTCTGCTAAATGCTGACTAAGTTGGAGGAAAAAGGTTAGACGTATCGGGGGGGCTATTAGGGCCTTCAGTACGTACAGTCCAAGGTAAAAAATATGTCTGCAGACCCTGGACTCGGTTTACGTAGAAATAATTAAACTTCTTCCTACTCTATGTTTTATTTCCAGTGTTATCTAAGTTATCTTACTTCGTTCGTGTCCTCTTACAAACTGAATCATACGTCAACATATTCGCCATTCCAAAATAATTCGTACTACTTACATCCGAACGTTTCTTATTTATCATCTAGCAGTCAACACCCACAGCCATCAAAAAATACCAATCCGACATGTAAGTACGTTCCCAAAGCGACAAAA
The DNA here is from genome assembly GCA_963556455.1 of Epiblema foenella. Taxonomy (NCBI): domain Eukaryota; kingdom Metazoa; phylum Arthropoda; class Insecta; order Lepidoptera; family Tortricidae; genus Epiblema; species Epiblema foenella. The sequence continues at coordinate 19,264,436 of OY747095.1, forward strand.
ATATACTCTTTTTTACACTCTTGTCATTAAAGTCATGTTCGCATATTTTGGGACTGTATTGTTTTGCGTATAAGACTGTGCCATACCTGCTGCAGCTGTAAGTAGTTCGCGCTCGGTTAACCCGATATGATGACCTATTTTATGTATCATTAACTCTCTGACTTTAAAATGCACTTATCTAAGCAAATCGATAGTGTTTCTTATTAGTAAGAATGTCATATAATCGAAAGTACATCCCTGTTCTTCAACTTCGCCGAGATGCATACTTAGGTAGGTACTTACTTTATTATAGCTACTTAAAAACAAACAAACAAAAAATTTAGTAATTAAAAATTTCTACACAAGACCGCGTATTTACTTTTTCCTAGTATTTACTTAAACTACGAATACTAAGGATAGGTGATTAGTTGTTGAAAAAATATGAAACACAAGGCTTTATGTAAGTTGTTCAACAACAAAGGTGCAAGAAAACGCACAAGCTCGTCCCGTCTTGTCGACACAAGTCGGCATGTCGTCACAAGCCCGCCGGAGCCTGCCCACAAAAAGAACGAAATATTGACGTGTACATTGCTCGAAATGGCTCGGATCAAGGTATTTATTGCTAATTGCCATAAAAATACTGCATCAATCTACCAATAAATAAAATAAAGTATCAAAGTAGGAGTCACTCGATCGACATCTGGCTATTTATTATTATGTACGTTCCCAAAGCACAGAAAAGGTACTGAAGTACTAACTAATGAAACGACTACAATGTCTGTACCTACTACCTGTCACTGTTTTGCGTATAGATTTTTCGATGTTGACTGTACGGTAAAGTATTAATGTGTATACATATATTTTAATTCAACGAAACTTCTTTTACCTAATTATTCTGCAGTATTTCTACAATGTGAGACAAAATCGCTACCATTACAGAAAAGCGGGTTTTAGGGTTCCGTACCAAAATGGTAAAAAAGGAAACCTTATGGTTTCACTTTGTCTGTCTGTCTGTATGGCTGTAAATATCTCAAGAACTACTTATGCTATCGATTTGAAATTTGGAATAGTTATAGAGAAGGCTTACCTACATACATAGAACATCTTTTTTAAATATTTTTTTTTTTTTCTGTGAGAAATTAAAGTTAATAAGGTGGCTCAAAATTTGAAAGTCTAGTTTATATGTCGAGCGGTGTGATATGAAAAGGCTTGGGTTGCACATTCTGAAACAATTTTTTATTTATTTTTACGTCGAGTCATTTTTGTTTTATGAGGGAATATGTAACAAAAAATACCGTTCCCCTCCTTATCTCCGAAGTTTACCAAGGAAAAAATATAAAATTATTACATAACATAAATACCAATATATGTTTCACAAGAAAAATATAACTATAGCTCTATCTAGTTTTTCTTTTTTTTATAGTCAAAAAAACATTTCTATACTAAGTTTGTAATTTAATCACCTTTGCATGTATTTTTGTTTTATAAATTCCTACGAGATTATGCTGAAAGTACCTTCTTGCAAATAAAGAATAAAAAATTGAAATCCGTTTACGTGATAAAGAATTATCCTTGAAAAACCACCATACATACAAAGTTATTCAGTCGCTCAAATCGCCATCATTCGGCGACTTTTGTTGAGATTTTCCTGATTTAATAGGGTTGGAACCGGTACACATCTGTATACGGAACCCTCGGTGCGCGAGTCCGACTCGCACTTGATCGGTTTTTTTTAATTAGGTACACATATTATTTAATGGTTTTATATGGTAAGGTGGAACATAAACCACTGAAGTTTCTAATTAAGCTAGTTAAAATACTTGAAAAAAACGAAAGTAGGTAAATGTTTTCAACGTTTGATATAAATGACGATGTCGTGTTTAAGTGATCGCATTTGCACCGAAGAAATCGTGCGTGTATTTGCGTGATAGCGCGAAGCCTGCAAGCGCAAAGGGCCCGCGCACACGGGGCGCCGGGCGCCGGGCGCCGCGCCGTGAGCAACGCGATCGGAATGCGCTCCGCGGCGGGACCGGCTACCCCCGCCCCACCTAATATTTTGTATCAATTCATCATTGATGGTAGGGACACAAAAAAAAACATTACAACCATTTAATTTCCCGTTTTTTCGGACGGATTTGATTTGGTATTGCATGGAATACCTGGGGGGGGTACGGTGGTCTCGATTATCGCACGATAAACGACAAGATAAAGTTGTTGTTCTACTCCGGTACTTTTATCTGTCTATTATATGGTCCCGCAAACGAATATAAAAGCATGTCTATGCAATTTCAAAAATTTTATCTAGTCTATTCTTCATAAAGACCCTAGGGTTATTATGTGATATCATGTAACTGGTAACAAAAGTGCCCTGTGAACCCAACAAATAAGAAAAAACAACACTAAATTTACAACGAAAATCAAAACTGCCAACTTAACAAACAACTGAATTCATATGGTATGAAACAATAACAAAACTAACATAATTACTGCCAACATAAGGTAAAACGCAAGTCAATAAATGACAGTTGAAAAAAAATTACCGTGTCTATAATTACGATTACGTTCTGTGGACTGTCATTTGTCACTATCCAACTTACCGCTCTTTCTTATGCTGTATTGCTGTTTAATTCTGTTTTATTATTTAATCCCTAGTCGTAGAAAAAGTAATGTACCTATGCAACGTTGTATAAGAAGGTCAAAAAAGGCTCACGGCGTCTTTATTACCAATTTTCGGCTTTGCCTCAAATTGTTACACACGCCACTCACCTTTTTTGAACCCTCTTATACAAGTATTGCATAAAATACTATAAACAGAGAGTCTATATTATACAAAGTTTCAAATCGCTCACTTCAATCAATACGTGTTTCCATACAAACTTTCATCCCTTGTGTTACCTCCTTAGGGAATGAATTTTGAAAAATCCTTTCTTGTCCCTAGCCTACATTATAAATGTAATGTAGCCGACTGTGCAAAAATCAATTCTCTATCGTTAGTAGCAGGGATGTAACAGATGTGGTTTTATCTGAACAGGAACCAGATGTTTTAAATTCGTTATATAGAAACCAGAACCGGAATCGGAGCCGGACCTGAAAACGGATGCGGGCCCGGATGCGGAGCCCGAGTGATAGATGGATACGATGTTAAGGGCAGGCTAAGTCTATTCTAAATAAAAATTCAGCCTTTATTATTGCAGTACCTACTTTAAAAAACTTAGACCTTCTAGGTGTTCAACAAAAAAAATGTTACCTATTTAGTAGATATTTTACAATCATTTATTAGTTATAATTAGCATCACCTAGAACTTTTAGATGTTAAATTAAAAATAATTAAACAATTATAATGATATACATTATTGAATTACTGAAGTACACGGTGAGAGCCCAAAATTACAACAGGTATAAACCTGTTTGTTTTTAATGTACGCCGCTCATTTCCCTCCGCTGCGCTGCTTTGACATTCGATATAACATCCGTTTTAAAAATAACAGAACCGGAACCGAAGCGGATGTTTAAAGCCAGTCGGAAGTTCCGACTTAACGGAACCGGAACCCGACCTCTGTTACATTCCTGGTCAGAACACATCACCTTACATTTAAATTATGTTAATATCTATTTTAGGTATAGAATTGTTGTTCTCGTACATGTCCCTACTTTCACACTAAAACGACTGTCTGCTGAGTCACAAGATATAGAATACGACTACTTAAGTGCGAGGTAGACACAGGGACCGATACCGGTATTTTTAAAAAACCCTGAATTAGCCCAATATTTTGGATTATTTTTTGCTCTTTACGTAGGGCTGACTCATGTATTTAGGTAACAACGTCGTATTATTAGATTGTCCTATTAAAAACGAAATAATAAACCGGTTACCGTAATAATACCGGTATTTTTCTATGGGGAAAATACCGGTATCCGATCCCTGGATAGACAGCCTATTCATTCGCATTCTAATAGGAACAGGATCTGTAAATTATATGATCGCTTGCGCTTTCGTCAAACATTTGAGTTGGCTCAGTCATTTCGTCAGTGACTCAACGAGTGACAACGTGTTTTAATTGTGTGTCAACTGGGTCACATGGTAATCTTGATCAGTTTACTCTAGTTTAAAAATGTCTCAGATCCAAGTTTTTTGGCAGAAATTTAATATGTTTATAACAAAAAGGACCCAAAACCTTGTAAATGTCCCTTGGCTCACATTCTCTTGAGTAACGAAATGTCGACCCAAGAGACATTATTGTGACCCATGAGACTTTTTAAAGTTATTTTCTTAATTAATCAAAAACCATACGTGCAATTTGTTGTTATTGAACAGCTTGTTCATTGGTAGATCAGTTTATTAATGTACTCCTTATAACTTAGACATATATATTACTAGAATTATTTTTGTTCTAGTTATTATGTCTTTAGAGTCACACGTTTAGTCTCCTGGCTGACAGTTGTGTCCCAGCAGATTGCAACAGTTTACCAACTTTTTCAAGTCTAACAATACGTCTGAAGCTACAAATATTGTGCTCAATATATTCTCCGAATAGCTGCCTCAAGTGCCAGTATGTTAATATTCACTTTTTACTGATTACACACCGAATAATGAAAAAATATACCCTGAATATGTATCTGTGAGACTCAGGCGACACAATAAACATTAATAGTACGAAAACGAGACTGGTTTTCTTTATTTTACTAATTTACACGAGTTCATTTGTGATTATTTGTGGTATTAAAGCTTCCTTGTTTTCAATTACATCCTTTTTTATACTTGAAATCCAATATCTCTTATCCGTTACCCAGTAAACACTCAAGTTCAAACATGCGATTTTGTTTCTCTTGAATGTACTAGCTTTTGGATGTTCTCATTATATTTACAAAGAGGAAGGATGTATATATCTATTGTCGTTATTATTTTCTATTAAAATCAATGTTTATTTTTGAATAAAAAAGTTAATTTGATACAAAAAATAGTTAATCTGCCCAAATTATTCTCACCTCTATCCAAAACGCATAATTGTAGCAATAATTTTAATGGTATGGCAATTAAAATTTTCAATAATTTACCGACGTATAGGTACAAAGGAATTCCCCCAAACTCAATTTGGCAAACTCATAATAAGTTGGCTTTTTGGAAAATTTTCTACTCCATTCAGGACTTTCTAATTGAACGTCATAATAATAATATGCCTGATTTCGACATGTAACTACTATTTAATAATAATAATTTGACATTTATAGAAACTGTGACATTTTAATTAAATGGGTTATAATTATTGTATAGAACGAACTAGCCAGTAATTATATTGCATGCCTATTTAAGGTCGAACATGGAACTTCTTCTTGTTATTATACTGTTCTTGCAATCAAAATATCTTTCTTTCTTTCATTACCAAAAATTATTCATACAATTTATATTTTTCCTAGGATATTTTTGGGTTAAGTGAGTTAACTAAACTGAACTGCATGAATTAAACTGTAGGCGAGGTGTAGGTCTTAAGCCAAGACGAAAATACGGAAGTTTGAGCTTCCAGTGGGAAGTAATGAAGAATTACACTACCCAAAAATTACTATGGACTGAAAAAGAAACAAAATAACCCAATAGAATATTAAAAAATTCCTTGGTAACTCTGCCGAAAATTCTAAATATCATCTTAAAAATAAACTTTCATGCTGTTTTGGTAATTATCAACGACAGTGATGTTTTTTTTACAAAAAGGGGAGCTCTCTTGTTATTCTAACAAAATAACTGGATAGATTTTTCATAAGTGCTCTGAAAATCAATTAAAAAGTACTAAATAGTTTTACTCGCACAGGTTCCGTAGATAAAGGGGTGGTTAATTGCAAACACACGCGTGTTAGAGGGGGTCATTTGCAATGGAATTGCCTTGCTAAGATTCATTTATCAGCATTTAATTTTTATTGGTCTGTTTTTTCTTGTTCCGTTCCACCTCACTAAAATAATTGGACTAATACCACCGAGTAAGCGGGCACACATCGAAAGAACGGGAGAGAACTGGTTAGTACTTACGTACAGATTTTTTTTATCGGAGAATGCCTATTTATGACAACTAGAAAACAGCGAATCATGCTATCCCGCTCTACCATATAGCACGTGTCGTCTGATAGTGTAGTTTCGTTTGCGCGTCAACTCTAGTGGCGATTTACCATTACCGTAAGGCTGAGAAGGCAAATTTTCGACTCATCGTCGTCACTTAGAAATATTTTTACACAACCGAGATAAACGGTGTTGTCACTGTCAGGCGGTATCAGCCGCGTTCGTGTGTTCGTGTATCGTTCGTTCGTGTACTAATACCCCCCTGGTATGCGGGATCAGAGTTCAGCCGAAGTCGCTAGGGGAACAGGCCCACTCAAAAACTGTGTACGCAAGTTACAATTGCGTACACAGTTTGCCTGCCACTTATTCGAAACAGGTAAACAAGCTACTACTTTGCACCCAGTAAGTCTTTATGAAGTGTAATATAACCATTTCAATCAATAAAATACTATAATTTCTTTCAAATCACATTTATTTAACAATACAAAAATGACGTACAGACAAATTGGTGATGAAATATAAAACGTAAATAACCCTCTTAAACATAAAAGGCAACATCCTTATTTTAGCAAAAACTTTTTTCACGTGAAGTGTTTACATATAAAAAGAGATTTCTTATAAACTTATTTTCAGTAAAATAAGAAGGCACGTTCATGAATAACGGCAGTAGTCAGTGATGTAATCAACTAATGAGCTTCTTCGCTCCTATCGCGCTCAAATACAATTCAACCGTAGAGTTAGTTGGTTTCAATATGTCTTAGAGCGCGTTATTAGTAAAGAATTGTTATTACTAATTGAAGCAGAATTGTCTTACAATACTAAGAAGATCATAATTGTTTTCGTTGCATTATATCTCGCGTGACGTGAAACATGGTTGTTTTCATACAAACACTAACCGAAGTCGCAGTGCAATACTTGATGCAGTACTTGGCGACAAGAAATAAACTTAGTCGTGTCAGTGAGGAGAACGATACAACTTAAAAAATGTAGTAGGTAAATTTAGAATTAAAATTAGGCAAAATAACAGTAAGAGAAGAGCACATCACATGAAAGTGATCTTGGTTCGCACCTGGTTGACCTGCCACACGTTCAGGTTCTCGTACTCCTCGATGCACGCCTCCACCTGCAACGACGGGAGCGCTCAGTACAAACACAAATCGTACACATCGCGGTCAAAAAAGAGGCAGAGACGGGTAGTACGGACCTGGTCGGGCTTGAAGCCCTTGTCGACGCAGCGCTCGATGACGTCCGCGATCTTGACGGTCTGCGCGGCGCCCGCCAGGTCGCGCACCACCGCGAAGATGCGGTCCGTCGCGCTGATACCCCTGCAACAACCATTACACATACACGCACATTATTCTTCTTTGTCCTATTTATAATACTAATAGCTGATGCTGTATATTTTTTCGCGATTCGACTCGAATACCGGATTGACGCAGAAAGGAGGGGTAACGTCTGGATAGATACAAGTGAGAGCCTTATCCAATTATGTTCATGTCAAACATTTGGCATTATGCTGGTCCTTTTCAATAGAAATAGTGTGGACTGCGGTGATTTTGCTTCCAAAACCTGAAGAAAAACTGAGAACAACGAGAAGCGAGACCTCTTCTTACATGCGTAGAAACAACACGCAGTATTTAATTTGGCATATATGAAATTACCTTTGCACATTCTCGTCCACATGCTGGAGCGACTGTTTTGACATCTCCACGAGGCGGATAGCTTCCGAAACATCTTCTTTCTCCACTACGTCCGAAAGCCTGAAAATAAGAGTTTCATTTTAGAATAGAGGGAAAACAGTATAGCAGTAAATAATGATTATGGACTCCTACCAGATGGCGATGGCGAACTTAATATCCACTTATAAACTGTACACGCAATCCGCGAGCATGGCCGTGTCACAAATTAATGTTAATTAAATCTGCATCTATATTCTCCACAAAGAATTCAACAGACAATAAATAAGCGCGAATGGGTGTTTAATAAAGATTTGATATGCATTGGCGTAATACCTGAGGCGCGCCAAAGCGGTGGAGAGGCGCAGGATGGCGAGCAGGTTCCGGGCCGAGGTGAAGGTGACGTCGCGCGCGTTGCGCGCCTCGCGCCGCAGCTCCACGTACGAAGCTGCGCAAACAAACAATTAGTATAGTATCCTCGTCCATTTAAAACCTTACCTGATTGCCGACATTTTAGCATTGTGCGTGTAACATGGTTGTTCTGCCTCATAGTGAACACTGGCTACGAACTGCTTATCCGAGCCGCTTAAATTGGTAGTATGTTGTTCAAACGAAAACAGTTTGCCAAAGCTACGAGCGGTAGCATTAAGATAACCTAACCCCAAATACCACAAAAAGGCCACAACTTGCAGCAGAGGTGTATCCATGAAAGTATATAAAAGCGGCACTGTCCTCGCGACCGAGCCGCCGGTAGATCGATAACAGTACCACAGTATAAAGAACTACAAGTGGTAGATAAGCTCCATTCATCATTAGCAATGACGCAGCCGCTTAATATATTTAGTCAAAAAAAAAACATTTTGCCTAAGAATCAAAGGTTAAGGTTGTCGAAAAATTGAGTGCATACATGTAGTGTGCACGGTATGTAGTATGAGTGTAATGTACTCACAAACGATGTAGTCCGCGAGGTGGCGCGGCACGACGGGCTGCTTGCGGCGCGCCAGCGCCACGTAGCGGCGCACGAGCCGCATGGACAGCGCGCGCGTCTCGGCCGCCGGCTGCGCGCCGTGCTGGTGCACGTACGCGATGTGCTTCGCCAGCTCCAGATCTTTCTCACTGAACACACGTACTGCCATTTTATATCTCCATCAATCATATCAATGCTATAGACAAGACGACCAATTGCAATTTGGAACACCTAGAATTGTCAGTTGCAATTATCTTGGAGATACATTATCGGTTACTTGTATTTTATCGAAATTTTTAGTACGATTAGCTTGTCTTTGAATGATAAAGTGAGGAAACTTGTAAAGAGATTCAAATGGGTATGTGGATTTCCGAACCCGCCCACATCTAACGCTTGCCCCAACGGTTAAGCACTCCATATAAATTACCGACGCTACCTAATGTACCTTTCCTCAGGCCGTGCACGCCAGAGTATAATAATATATGTTATACTCTCGCTATATAAAGGATTTTCGAGAAAATTTAGTCACACACCGGTTGGGCTGGTCGCGAATGAGCCACAGCAGATCGAAACGCGACAGTAGTGCGGCGGGCAGCTGGATGTTCTGCTCCACGCTCCGCTTGGGGTTGTAGCGCCCGTACGCGGGATTCGCCGCCGCGAGGATCGACACGCGTGCGTTGAGGCACGTCATTATGCCCGCCTGGAGAACACAACATCATAAACAACGTTTTTCTACTCCTGTACTTTTTTCGCGACTTACGCAATCATGAACTCTAATATAAATACATACTTTATTTATTCTGTAAACAGTCTATCTAGTCTATTGGACATAAACACACTCCTTACCCTACTTTAATGAAAAATTAAAGCAGAGTTGGGTGCCACAGACTACTACAAATACTATATTTAGTAGTCATTCTTTGGTGCGTTCATGTGAAACTTTTATGATTAAAATCAGTGCTGCCAACATAACGCAGCTTTGCATTAATTTTAATGTATTAATTAATTCATTACATATTATTTACTAAAACAAATACATACATTTATCATCTTTTTTGTGTTGTTTAACAAGTTTTATCTATTTTTGGATATATTTATGAAACGAATATTCGATCTGGATTTGAATTCAGTTTAGGTCGGATGCCAAGTCTAGCAAATTAAAATAAAAAAACAAACCATAGACAAAGTGACATATTTTTGATTTTCCATCAAATTCCCAGTTGAAAATAAAAACATTCAAGCTGATAAATGATTACATTACTTAAATAAAACGATTTTTTTATGTTCATGACGAAAATGTGTAGGTACGTATTTTCTTTTAAAAATCCACGAAGAAGTTATAGCATTACTGAAGAAATTGCGTATAGGTAAGTTGCACAATTACTAAGGGAAAATATGGCGCATGAAAAGCCTGAAAAATACTTAGGTACTTACTTTCATTCGAAATGAGTCGTATAAAAAGTATTGTATGCAACGGTGTATAACTGGTATAAAAAGGCTCGTGGTGTCTTTACTTGCGATGTACGCCAAGGCTCACATCGCAACCCACACCACTCGCCTTTTTATACCCTTCTTATACACCAGTTGCATAATATACTAATAATAGCTGCATATAAAATCCTATAAAAATGGACTTCAGATGTAGTGCAAAATGATTTTCCTTCGTACTCCATCGGAAAAGTTCATATTTATCGTGCTCTTTCAATTAGCTTCAGTACCCATATTACAGCCGTAGGGGAAACTCGCATCAGCAGACCAATATATATATAGAGTGGCTAACACGCAATTCAAATATTCGCTATAGTTTTGATTATATTTACAGTCAATAAGAATTTTTTTGAACCAGGAAGAAGAATATTTCCCAATAAGATTTGTTTTATTGTAATTTATGTATTAAAGTGAAGATAATGTTTCGTTTACTAATGACAAAAAAACTGAGTATTTTCAAAGTCATTGAAGGTGGTTGTAACATCTCTATATCATACAATAACATTTTTCACTTTGTCATTTGACACTAAACAATAAAGTTCCATAATAATGGATATGAAAACGTCACTCATTTAATACAATCATTGATTGACAGTTCGGGTGCCATCGTATTCCGATTGAGATCCGAGTTTCATGAAAACGATGATGAGAAAATCATTTTGCAATACATCTATCTGTACGAAATGGACCCGTACAGCTCCGCTCGGGCATTGCAAAGAACGTAGGCGGAGTCGCGGGATAAAAGTAGATTGTTAACCAAGGGTTGAAAGTGACCCACCCGAGACATTTAAAGGTAATAATAGTTCAAGGGTAAAACGGGTGCTTTCACCAGAGTGAAACACTTTTCATTTCGAATATGATGAAAATAAATGACAAATAAAAGTTATAGTAAATGATAATCTAACAGTGAACGGATATATACATAGATTAGAAGCATTCTGTACGCTAAATTATGGCGCAACGAAATCAGTCTGTGGTCGGCAGTCCTTAATACCTGCACCAGAGGGGCTACTCCGAACTTCGTGTCGTGCCGTCCCTTTCACTCATATTGTGTATAACACTAAAGAGTGAAAGGGACGGCACGACACGAAGTTCGGAGTACAGGCTCAGACACGACTTCAGTTCGATCGGGGTGACAGTGACGGACTCCTTTAGTGAGTATTATATTCTTTGGTGACGGATGTCTGAACCTATTTACCTAAACAAGGATTTTTATATTTATAATATATAATTCGTTCACATGAAGGCATTGCACCACTTCACAACATGTGTTGTGTCAAACAGATCTTTCCAAGGACAGTGGAATCACTTTCCAGTTGTAAAACGATAACTTCAGTGAAACCTAAAAAATACGATCAAATTTTCGTATGAGGATGATATTATGCAAAATGAAGTAAGTGTATACATAAACGGACACTATCGTGAGACATATGTGACGTTATCAGGGTTAGGGTACCACTTTGTCGCTTATGGATTCCGAGATATCACTGATTTTGTCAATCAACTCGAAAATAGCGAAAATTTGTTTTGATTAAAAATAGCTTCTACACACTTAAAATAATACGGTGTATTGATAAAAAGTTAAACTTTTCAACTAAAAGTCGGAAAAAAACACGGCCAAAGTTTACCGACTAGGGTACCACATTGTCGCTCATAAGCTTGAAGTAAACTCATTAAACTTATTTGCTTTGAAAATGAAAATATAATTTAGAAAACATAATATGTAATAATTGCAGACGTAAAATCCATATTTCCATGCTAATATTATAAATGGGAAAGTGTATGTGTGTGTTTGTTTGTTTGTCCGTCTTTCACGGCAAAACGGGGCGACGAATTGACGTGATTTTTTAAGTGGAGATAGTTGAAGGGATAGAGAGTGACATAGGTTACTTTTTGTCTCTTTCTAACCCAGATCAATGGATCAATCAAATAATAGCAATTTAATTTAAAAATTCCAAGCCCAATCAAAAGTTTTATAATAAATACAATAATACAAAATATAGTTTATATCGGGGCCATTGGAAAATGTAGTAACACGTGTTGTCTAAAGAGAAGTTTACTCCCATCCATTTGCTTGACAGTTCGTAACTCAGCTGCCCGTTACGTTCACTTAGCTTTATGTGTTGTTACCCTTTTAAAATAGTGGTGTAAATCATTTTCATAATGATGTTAAATGCATATGATTACTTGTGTAAATAATAATTTTAATATAATAAGTCTTAATAATAATTTTGATCTCATAAGTCATAAGGCGACAATGTGGTACCCTAAGGAATGTTAAACTAACAAACTTGATCTAAATTAGTAAAGCTGATGAAAAGACTGTTATTTTTTATAAAATAAGTTATGTTATTGATTGATAATAATATTTGTATTAGATATATGCACTTCTAGTGCGGACACTATGTTAATATAATGGAAGTGGAATTCTTATTTCTCTAAACTTATGAATAGCGACAATGTGGTACCCTAGATCACTTTTCATACAAAAATCATGTTAAAATTACTAAACTTTGAAGTCACTTTTTTGATAGAAAACTACATTACTTTTGTCTTTTATTTTTTTATCGTTAGTTTTATTCCTAAATTAATGTAAATTATGAGAATTAAACAGTACAATGTTCATTTTATATATTTTTTATATAAGTGTTGATTTTTTTTGTTTTATTATTAAAAAAAATTATGCCTTCAGATATGGTTGTTTCATTATTTTTATTATAAACCTTACCTACATCATATTCAGAAATCAACATAAGCCGGCTGAAAATCTGTCGATTTTGAGTTTTATAAAATATTTTATTTTTGATTTTGCCTCTACACCCTACGTGCATTATTCTTGTATTATTTCTATAAAATGTAAAATGTTAGAGACTACATATGATTTGTCGAGTAATATAATGTATGTGGAACATTTTAAAACCACTATCTCCATAACTTCAACCTATAACTAGGTTTTTTAGGCTTTCAAACTTTAAACTCGAATATCTCAAAACAGTATAATGATATGTTGGAAATTCAAAAAAATATTAAAAATAAAATACTCAACATAGCGATCTCGTTCTTTTTGTATATGAAGGAGAATGTTCTCAGCTATAAGGAGGTACCAATAACTCAATACCGACAATATATTACCTTTGCCATGAAAATGTCACATATTTATACTTATTAAGAGAACAACGGTTCAAACTCACTCCGTTGACTTTTTGCGACATGTTTCGGACTACAGCCTCTGCAGTGGCAGAACACGCATGCGATACAGGTGCGTCTTATTTACTGCGCTTTGACAAGGCGAAACTGTTATCCCCGGACTAAAATTGTCTAACGATGAACGTATGGACGTAGTTTGGAGTGCCTGCCATTGGTCGATTTGGAAAATTTGTTGTAGCAGTCAATGTTAACTCTAGCACAGGACTCACTTCATAGTCTCTTAAATTTATGGCATAAACCTATCCATGACATCTATCAAATATGATCCGCGAACGGTCTGCTGCTAGTGCTTGCAGCAAGAAGCTCAATGGCGTAAAGCTCCATTTAGATGGTGCGAGTTTCTCGCCTCGACCATACGATTATCGTAGCACGACAAAAAATATCGTATCATGTAAACCACACGTACGATATCGCACTAGAAAGAGCGACAATCACCTCGCCTTTGATGATTGGATGTCTCCGCGTAAACAAAGTTTCAATGCGAGAATCGTATTTCGAGTACTATTCAATCGCCACCATGAAGTGCATTGCGAGGGGCTGCTCTGATTGTTTCCCGCCAACTTTTTTTAAAGGCAACGTCACGCCAATTGGGAATAATCATGCATACTTTTTTTTTCACATATTTATTTATTGTATGGCAATTATTTCGACCCGTGACATCTTCGAGAAGACAGTACCTACAGTTGCCTTTCTTGTACTTTTAACACCACCCAGGGATCACGTGTAGGGTAGCAGTGGGTACTCCCTACGGACGTAATGCAACTTCAATCCCTCTTGTGAAGTGAGTGGGCACCTTGACTGTTAGAAGTTCTCAGGCCGCCCGAAGGCCTCCAACTTTGCTTCATGACTGCTGTCATAGACATCAGCTGGGATCAACGCCTTAACGTGCCTTCCAAAGCACGGGAGCGTTCAGTTAGTAACCACTCAAAGCGGTCACCCATCCAAGAGTTGACCCCGGCCGACGTTGCTTAAACCCGCATATCGCACGCGGCTGACGCGGCACTTGGGCGCCGCTAGGCCACTAGCCTATAACTATAATTAGAATAACACAAAAGACAAAAATGGATGTCAAAGTACAGCTTAACTGCCGAGCCCTGAAAACGTCCCATACCAATTGATCGTGGTATGTGAAGTCACACACTGCATGCCCCGTACTACCATTGTATGGAAAAACTAGTATTGATGTTTCGGGCGTGAAATATTGCGTACATAGTAGTCCTACAAATTTTTGTTCATCAATAAAATAAAAACGTAATTTTTAAGATTTTGGTAAAATATATTGATTTACTTTTATGTGCTGATTTGATGGTTTACTGTCCATATAGTGACATCTTATTGTACTATTCAACATGTATATTTCTTATTCAGCCAATATTAAAATAAAATTTTACTTAAATTATCATAACGAATATTGACAGTAGTGTGGTAATGACTACCAAATAATCACGCAAGTTGACTGGTAAAACTCGGATGAAAATCGGTTCGGACCGATTCGTGCGATACTCGCATGTTCCAGCAGAAATGTCATACGAGAACGAGTTTAGAGTAGTCGAAAAATCGTAAGCTAATATCTCCCCAGAATGCAGTTCCTCGTGTAAACTATTTTGCCTGGCGATAATCTCCGTACGAGTATCGAATGACATAGTCGTAGGCGATTTTTTATTTCTCGCATGAAGTGTAAATATTTTTATACGATACTCGCTGACGATTATTGCATGCGATAATATCATACGATATTTCGCCCGAAATCGTGCGAGAAACTCGCACCATCTAAATCGGCCTTTAATGCGTTATTGATTGGTAGTTATAGTCAATGTATCCATTTCAACCACGCGCAAATGTTTACAATAATGTAGAAGAGATGACTATTATTTTGTTATTAGTTTTCGGTTAGACTCTGTGTTACATAACGACTTATTTAAATGTAAGTGCATTTGTGTTTGTGTGCTAAGTGTCCCGATAATTTGATCAGCAACGTTCACACACGCGGCTCCATATTTATTTCTTCTTAGCGTATTCTTAGGATTCTACTATACAAGTATGTAGTGTTGTGTTCCTGGAGGTGAGCAAGGTTGCCAGAGCTTCCGAGGATGCACTGTGTTGAGGGCGAGGGCCCTAAATTTGTCCCTTCTGCTGTCAACACAATTTTATAAAGGGTCGGCAACGCGTATGTGACTCCTTTGGAGTTGCGGGCGTCTATAGGCTGCGGTGGCCGCTTACCATCAGGTGGACCGTACGCTTGTTTGCCACCGGCGTTGTAAAAAAAAATCTGCAATAAAAACATGCGCTGCAGCAACCAGGAGCCGGCGCGCGCCCCCGGCATTGAACTATTTAAAAAAATATATTTACCACCTTAGGGTCGGAAAAGCGACTCAACCCGGCTATCTACTCATGAAAATCGAACTTTCCGAACAGGAGAGATGGAATAGTATGTACATTATTTACCTAGATCACAGGCATTTGACGACCAAACCGATGGCAAGACGCACGCGTAGTGGGCGGTTTGCCACTTTGTGGCCAGGCATGACATGAATTAAAAAGCGCGTGTTAAATTTACCTTGGCGATGCTGATGGTCTGCTGCTCCATGACCTCGTGGATGGCGGTGCGGTCGGCGTCGGCCATCTTGTCGAACTCGTCGATGCAGCACACGCCCTGGTCCGCCAGCACCAGCGCGCCGCCCTCCAGCATCATCTCGCCGGTGAACGGGTCCTAGCCATGATACGATAATATACTGCGCCAGGTAGGGCAATCTGGTATATACCTACATAATGTCCCTAAAACCAAATCAAATACACATACTCATATACTCACGCTCGTCTCCTATTAATTAACTAGTGGCTCTCTGAGATGTCATGACAAAAAAATTCTATATAATTATCGAACTTGTTAACACAATTTCACGAGAATCGGTTGAAAAATGCGACCTGTAGAGGAGAACAAACCGAAATCCGCCCGCAGCAAAGTGAGAAGGGTTCAAGCTAAATTTTTACCGTTTAATGTTCTGTAACAGATTGTTTATATAATAGACGTGTTAGTTTATAGCTAGGTGTCATGTACGAGCTAATATGTTTATTGTAGTCTCATACAATTGAAAACTAAGTAATCAGAGGCTCACTTTTAAGTGACTTAAGTTACCATTTTTAATTTATAAATCAAGTTCTGTAACTGACTTTGTTCTTACATATATTTGGAAGTTCGATGAATCTTACTTTATATTACAAACTATCTGTTTTCGCGATTTACCACATTTTAAGTAAAGAGTAACTTGAAAACTTTTATATTGCTTTTTTGTTACATAAGGCCAATTATGGCCTTACCCAAATGAAACGATTACACTTGATGCTGGTTTGCGATCTGCTGTTCCTGATGCTCTGGGTACGGACACATACTAAAAAACGTTAATACTAAGTTTTATTACTACAACTCGAGGAATAACTGTATGTTCGCAAATTCTTTTGCACTGATAATAGATATGTACTCGTGCCCATACCATGGATATCGGGTTAGCTAAACAGCCTATTTTTATTAAAAATAAATATCATGTGCACTGCCTGCTCCTTTTGGGATGGATGCCAAATGCTGGAGCCTGGGAGGACGCCGAGAGGCGAGAGTCCATGTAATGAGGATTGAATAGTAAGGTACAGTCAAACTCACAAGTAGCTGAACACTTTGTACTGTCGTTTTCACCCATTGGAAATGTAGTATGACAGTTTAAACATGATGTTAAAGCGACAAGGTTCACAGACAAATGTGTTAAGCCCCTTGCGAGTTCGACTGTATTACCTTCATGACGGCGGCGGTGAGGCCGACGCCCGAGGAGCCGCGGCCCGTGGTGTACTGGCTGCGCGGCGCCAGCCGGTCGATGTAGTTGAGCAGCTGCGACTTGGCCACCCCGGGGTCGCCCATCAGGCAGATGTTGATGTTGCCGCGGATCTTCATGCCGTTCGGACGCCTGTCGCGCAAACACACACTGTATAATTGTCACAACACACCTGCTAACTTTTATCTGCCGTACGTGTACAAATGCATACTTATAATTTTTACGGTTCCGGGTCCTAACCTTTTCGACGCCAACGACATATATTTCGCGTAGAATGCGTTATCAACCAACATGCATTTTATATAGGGTTCAACTTTGCGTTTGACATTCCCATTCCATGGCATGTGAGTGACAGTGTTTGTATTTGATAGAATACTCAAAAGGTAAAAGCGTGACAATGGAACCCTATTACTCTCCCACTCTCTCTCTCAAGACCTGATGAATGGACGCTTGTTTTTTTTTGCCACAACATACATTTATTTACAAATAAATAAAATCCGCTTCTTCAATTTATAATTTCATGAATTAATTTTGTAATGACTGATGTGTTGTTTGTTTTTTCTGATGTTTCAATATTTTCGTGATATGTACGATAGATTCGATTGCTAAATGAAATGTATGTAAACTATGTAAATTACTCCAGATGTATACCAGGTATCTGCAAAGCCCACAATGGCAAGTAAACAGATTTTGTTTTGTCCCTTTTTATTACTGTTTTATTTAGATTTGTTTCATTGATATTTTTTCGCAACTGTATCAAAACACGTCGTTTGATATACATGCGGAAGTGCTCGCCTCACGGCTCCGGCCAACACAACTTGGGACTCGTGCAGGCTGACAAACCTTCTGCACTTACATCAAAATATACTATTTTCGGTAAATACCTGATCAGATTCGCACTTGGACAGTGTTTTAACATGCGATTATCAATGATTTAATTGGGTTGTGCAACATGTTATCATAATTTTATTTTTCTGGGGTATTCTAACGAGATAGCGGGCCTTGTAAGTGGCATATCCTACATAAGGTTGATAGTAGTGCAAGTACCATGTGAAGTGTGGATTTTTGTAAAACCTCGCCGCCGTTCCCGAGGATTCACTGTGTTGAGATTGAGACATTCACTTGTTTCTGTCTGTCGACACAATGAGTCCTCAAATCAATAAAGGCTCTCAAGCGCCCATTGCACAGTGTCTGCTTGCCATCGAAAAGGCTCTATGCTGGATTGCCACCGTCGTGGATACGTGAAGCACTTATGAAGCTTCTCCTTCTCGTGTCGATGGTTTCTTCCTCTGGTTTAGACCGTTGACAAGCAATAGAGTCGAATAGTGGTTAGAGCAGTCAGTTGTACCGGTCGACGCCGCCGACGAGCAGCAGCAGCAGCGCCTTCTTGACGTCCTCGTGCCCGTAGATCTCGGGCGCGAGCGAGCGCGCCATGCGCGCGTACAGCTGCTCCTCTGCGAGCTCGGCTAGCTCCGCCTCCGTCAGCGCCTCCGCGCTCGCGCACTCGTCGCTGGCGTTCACACACGTCACGTCCTGGCCGGACATAACACACAACACCTCATAGAGAACGCTTTACTAAAATATAACAGGTCCACTAGCGCCACTCGTCAATAATTGTGATTATTTCAATTTTAAGTTAGTTATCTAAAAAAGAAATTGCTATGTACTGTAGTTTGTATTTAATTACTTTATTAATACATCAAACTAGTCATTAAGTTGTTAGATTAGCAGATCTAAGAGCTCAAAAAAAAACCGCCGTTTTAACTTTGGACGCATAGATTGACGAATCCAGCAACGTAATAACTAGTTTGATGTATTCAAAAAATACTTAAATACGAAATACAGTACCTCCTTTTTAAAATAGATATCGTTAAATTTTAATAATCACAATTATTTACGAGTGGCGCCAGTGGACGGACCTGTTACATTTTAAAGCCGTGGTCTCCGGTCTACGACGGGTTAGCGCTCTTAACACAAATTCCCCTACATGTAAATGTCCATGCACAATGTTTTACTTAAAATGATACCGTTAAAATTCGTCTTTATATTAGGCGCGGCGCGGCTGCAGGGTCGACCACGACAGCCGCGCATCTACATTACAATTAGCTACAATACAGAAACATTTTCTGTGACTACATCTTCTCGTCAATATTACAAGGACTCTAAATTCTGCGTACCAAAATCATTTTTCTGGAAGTATTTAAAAAGTTATCCATAAACAGCATGTAAACGATATAATGATGTAAATGGGCGACAGTGCAAGGGACCGACATGCGCCTCGAGGTAGGTGTCTGAGAGCAGGCCCTGCATCATCTGGCGGAAGCCGGCGCTGACGAGCGGCAGGAACACGCCGGTGACGGCCACGTGGTCGCCGGGCTGCGCGCGCCGGCACTGCTCGCCGCGGCAGTACACCGCCAGCTGCCGCGGGATGTGCCCCACCGGCACTTGGTCCGACTGTACACACAAATACGTTATTTGAACAATTTCCTCTATACGAGGAAACTCATGTTATCGGCTACACGTCTACGAGCAGAGAACTACCTAGTGGAGCTCTTGGAACTGAAACTGTTAAACTAAACTAAATAATACAACAGATTCAGCTTGCATTCATTCTTTCGTGTATGTTAGCTACATAATAATATGGTAAAGCGTCAAGTGACTCGTTTTTTGTTTTTTAATTATATTTGTTGATATATATAATTAGTTACCTATCCACAACACCATAAACTTCTGAGTTTACAGTCCCTTACTGTTCATTTCATAATCATAACACAAGCCTAATTGATTAGCATATCAAACCTAATTGATATGCAGAAAATTGATCAGCATTCAAAATCAATTCAGTGTTTCAATGAAAAAGGGAATAAATTAAAATATTAATCTGTCCCTGCGCTCCCATGTTTCATATTGAAGAGAACTGTAGACTTAATTGCCATGGACACTCAGTGCGAATTTCTAAAACTCAATTCGCATTTTGTACTTGTCCAAGTACGCATAGACTAACGACTTTAACAAGGCTAGAGAAAGAAGGATTAAAGATGAGTAGTAACTGACATGCTCCTGTATCTTGATCTCCTGGAACTTCTGGAAGCGTGAGCCGCGCGTCTGCAGGTGCAGCTGCCCGGAGGCGTTGTTGAGGCGGCAGGCGTCGGCAGCGCACGCGGGCGGCGGCGTGAAGTGCAGCGCGCGCACCGGCTGGTACGTCTCCGCGCCGCACGCGCCGCAAGAGTACGTCGCCACCACCAGCAGCGGCTTCACCTCCGTGCAGCGCGTCACTATGCCTGCACAACCACAAACATTCACCAACTCCCCTTCATAATCACTTAGCCTGCTGCTAATCTATATATATATATATATATAAAAGAAGAAGTCCTGACTGGCTGACTCATCAACGCACAGCCGAAACTAACAACGCTAGAGAGTTGATTTTTACACAGTCGGTTACATTTATAACGTATGCTAGCGATAAGAAACGATTTTTCGAAATTTATCTCCTAAGGGGGTAAAATAAGGGATGAAAGTGTGTATGGGAAACGTAATTTTTTTGGACTTAGAAACTTGAAATTTCGTTTTTAAATATAACAAAACTAACTTCAGCGATTTTCTAAATTCATCCCCTAAAGGGGTGAAAAGGGGATTCAAAGTTTGTACGGGGAGCAAATCTTTTTTAAGTGAGAGATTTCAAACTTCGTAAATAGACTCTCTGTTTAAAGACAAGAAAACATACTTCAGCGTTTTTTGAAATTGCTCCCCTAAAGGGGTGAAAAGGGGGTTCCAAGTTTGTACGGAGAGCAAATCTTTACTTTTCGTAAAAATCGATATAGGTGTCATCTTCGACGTTCCTCGGGGTGCCGATTAAGAAAATAACATGCATTTTCAAATCCAAGATGGCAAACATTTATTTTTCGTTTGAGTAATTTCACACAAAAGATTAACAGCATCAGACATTTTCACTGAAGAAAATAGACCTCATTTATATCTTTGTTACCATCTAAAATCTACGCGGACGAAGTCGCGGGCGGCCGCTAATTGAGTAAAGAGAATCCTATATCACTCTGGTGCAACCTGCTACACAATTATAATCTTAAAAAGTGGTAACCTAAAAACATATAACTTTTTTTAAGTCTGTGAGCCGTAAGGATCAATAGCAGTTAAAAACGCTCATATAGTTAAGCTATTTTATAATTGTATTGACACATATCATGATAATTTCTCATTATTACTATCTAGTACAGTACAGGACGGTTGCGAGTGATTGCGGCCTGGTACCTATCATATATATTTTATACATAAATATTTTGGACACAATAAACGTAAAAAACCGGCCAAGTCCACATTTAAAACCGCTATCCAATACATTGATTTTAAAAAAGTCGTATCTTCATAGGGAACTCACGGCTCTTACGACCTTATGTTTGGGCAAGACTGTTTTTAGACGACAACTTAAAAACCGTAAAACATATATTGTTCAAACCAAAAATCGTTGAAAGAATTTACTAACACACACCACCTCAAATTTTTTTTCAGAATTTTAAACTTAATAGTTTGGAAATTAGAGGGGGGGGACAAACTTTTTATGACTTTGACAGATAATATCTCACCAATAGTTGACTAAAATGGAATAGTTTTTTAGAAACCTCCATATCATTTTTAAAGGCCTATCCATCGATACCCCAAACGGATAGTCGTTTCGCACATACATAGGTGCGTTGGAATTATTTTTTTCATCCACCGGTTACATGTATGGAATGCCCCCCCCCCCTAATTTAATATTTTTTTGTAATTTCAAATCACTTTTATGTAGCGGTTCATAGAATACACCTACCTACCAAATATCATAATTTTAGTGCTTATAGTCTCCGAGTAAATCGGCTGTGACATACGGACGGACGGACGGACAGACATGACGAATCTATAAGGGTTCCGTTTTTGCCATTTTGGCTACAGAACCCTAAGAAAATGGCTTATCTAAAAATTTACTACAAGCATACCTCAGTAAATTGTAATTGGGTCAATCAACTTTTCTTTGTTGTTATTTGGTCCCGTCAGCGCGAAAACAACAGTAACCAAGTTTCTTAGAAAAATGTTCATAATATGGACTTCAAGCATGCTCAAGAGATGACCCATGTCTAAATGGATAGATATGCATTGCTAAAACTCATGTTTGGTAAATTTAAACCCTATAAAAATCAGTTTTAAAGAGTGACTCGGGAGATGTAAACATGGTAACGAGCAACAAAGAATAGTTGATCCAGCCAGTTATGAATAATCATATCATGATAATTTTCAGTAAGGCTTGTTAAAATGACATTCGGGTATTGAGTAAAAAAAAAAACTAACACAAAATTCTTCCCTGATCTACTAAACCATTCTTATTGAAAGCTACAATAGTTATTGAATCTGACTAAGCAATCTATACACTCATTGAACTCAGATGTATAAAGGAAATTACTTTTATCAGTAAAAAATAAAACAAAATGTTAAATGAAAAACCAAATCTTACCTCTTACTGTTGTAAGCTTGCCAATGTGCTCAGCTTTTACTTCTCTAATTGGGACTGATTTTACACTGGACAGATCTTTGAAGTACACCTCACTAAAATATCACACAGAATGTTTGGTCAATTGATACCATTTGTAAAATTGTTGTAAAATAAATGAATATGTAATACTTATTTTAGCATGTGCTTGCACAGGGCCTATAGCAGAACAGCAAGAGCTGCATGTGGGATGCTGTTCAGAGTGTGTGATCATCACATCAAGTCACCAAGTATTGAATAACAACTGAGCATTTAAAATGTATCAAACTGGATGAATTTCATATAACTAAATGAACAAATTATGTTGCTAGAAGAACAATGTGCACAGTCAATGACTCATATAAGTTATCACTTACACACATTGATCCATTCTGATAAGGTAAAAGACTTAACATATTTTTGCTGTTGACTATATTTTTTTATTGTCTTCTTGAATTGGAAAAAATAAGGTAATTCTGGTTCTTACAATCTCCTTATGAGCTCTGGGGGATACCGATTCCTGGGATCCCTCATCTCACCGGGGATCCTGTGGTTCCGTGCCTCCAGCACTATGCGGTGTTCAATATACACATCTAATGCATCTTTAGCAGTAACCTGAACACAGACAAATACGAATTACTAAAGGCAATTATAACTCAGGCTGAGGTAATGCACATTGACTCTTTCAAATTTTTACCTGGATTTAACTCCATGTATAAGAATCACAGATCATCATCACATCAAAAGACAGAGTGAAGTTGTCCATAATTAAAGCTAAATCAAAAAGCAAGAGTCGATGAAATAGTAAAGCAACAAAAGTGGCGCTGGACAGGCCACATGATTAGACAAAATCTGGACAATTGGACAAAAGAAATAGTTGAGTGGTATCCAAGAGGAAATAAAAGGAAAAGAGGTAGACCTAATTTCAGATGGTCAGACAACCTTAAAACAACTGGAGGAGATATTTGGCTGCAAAAGGCAAGGGATCGTGACAAATGGAAAGCTCTGGAAGAGGCCTTTGTCAAGGGACAAGTTGAGGTTGTCAATGGAGAACTAGAACATTAGATTAGATAAAAGAAATAAAAATATAATAAAAGTAAACATTGATGTAAGAACACAAAACTTCAACAATAAAGGCTATTTTCATTTTTATTTTATAAGAATCACAATTTCAACAAAAATATGGCACCCATAAGCCTAATAAGCAACATGTGGTTTGCACCTCAATATTAAGAAATGTTGGCCAATAAGCTTAAAAACGATAAATAAATATATTATTGACATACCTCTCTATGTTTATAGTCCGGGAGCATCTCATAGACGACATCGGACACCATGGAGGTGTAGCGGCGCGTGTTGTGGCGCACCGCCTCGGCCAGTTCCTCGTGTTCAGCGTGCAGGTCGTCCAACTCCACAATGAACGCCACCTGCACAATCATCGTGCGATCAACTTGCTTCACTGTTCAACCTCAAACATAGGTTATGTTAGAGCAAAGAAATAGCTGTCTTACCTTCTCCCTGTGAGCGATACTGGTAAGCTGTTCAGCATATTTAAAGTGCTTGTGCCCCTCATCATCGGTCTGACAGAAATCCACAAAAAAATTCTTTAGTGTCTCTGAAATTAAATAAATTAAAGATGTTGTTGAGCTCCAACGTAAAACTAGTAGTTTATGATTATATGTTATAAGATTTCATTATTACCCTTATCTGCAGCGTAGTCCCGCATAGCCATTTTTAAGGTGTGAAAATTAACGATTTAATGAATTGACAACTTATACAGCGGGTACTATAAATATATTGTAAATAATTGTGCTTCTTGTAATGACATCTGTACAAAACGGCGCGAAAACGAAACGATGAAGAATAAACTATTGTCTATGACGAGACGTTATGCTTAGCGTGCTCCTCATTCCATCCTCATTCATCCGCTACGCACTGTGATTTTCTACAGTCGTTTTTTTTACGTCTAAAATTATACTGCCATTAAGTGCGCTCGTAAGTTCGGCAATTATTATACAAACCGTAGTGGTTGATACAAACATTGATTTGATGAAGGAAACATCTTTTGCCAACTGTGTGGCCGGAGGGGCCACCGCGAACTGAAAACGAACGAAGTTCGAATATCTCCCTCTTTGCCGCACGAATTAGCAAGTTTGGACGTCAGTGCGACAGAGAGGGAAAACTTCGTTTGTTGTTCGCGGTAGCGCCACTGGCTTAGTAAGTTAGTAATGTTGTTTTGTTTGCTTGAAAAAAAAAACAATGTTGAACCAGAGGGGCTACCGCGACACACACGCACAAACGAAGTTTTCCCTCTCTGTCTCACTTATACGCAAACTTGCAAGTGCGACAGAGAGGGAAAATTTCGAATGCCGTTCGCGGTAGCACTCCAGAAGGGCTACCACGAACCGATAACGAACAAAGTTCGAATATCTCCCTCTCTGTCGCACGAATCAGCAAGTGCGACAGAGAGAGAGAGAAATACGAACTTCGTTCGTTTTCGGTTCGTGGTAGCCCCTCAGGCTCAGCACTGCTGAGCACGGTAGACTGCTGAGGAAAGACATGATCAGGCTCGCGCAACTAGGAACACAATTTACAACATGTCACTTTCGTATAGAATTTGGCCAAAAAATAATGGCGGATACTGCTATCTCGCTCCCTCAGTTAATCCATCTCAGTCACATGTCAATGTCACCTCTGATCACTTCCGTTCAACTTGAGTGATCGCCATATTGTTTCTTTGTTGATCAGTTCGTAATGTGCTTTGTAGTTTGTTATTTTGGTATTTATAAACGGTAGAAACCTTAATTTAAAGTGAAAAAGCATGTAGTAAGAAGGCAGTGTGTTTTTCAACATGCCATGGACTATTTCAGCCTATAGGGTATGTGTTATTTGTGGTTTTCGTGCCGTTTGAAAAGATGACGAGAAAAGGAAATTAATGGCAAGATTTCGTTTAGATCACGACCGGTAAGCAATTAATTGGAGATTATCTATTCATATGTACCACAGTAAGTTACATGTAAGCAAAATAAGAAGCGTTATTTGCAATTTAGTTTTATTCGTATACCTTACATACTACTGTTAGCCATAACATATCGATAACTAGCTTATCATATAGAACTCTGGTATTTTTCAGTAGCAGTTATAAAAATCCCAGTTAGAGGGCGTCCATTATTTACGTGATGTTTTTGGCGGGAAGGGATCGAATTTTGCCAAGAACACCTCATTTTATTAACAATTGGGGTTTGAATCCTGTTTTGTGTTGTCCATTAAATTAAAGACAGTGAAACTGATTCCTTTTTATTATAGTCTTTTACAATCGTCTCTTACGAGAAGCTTCATCCGCCATTACCAAGACCCTCTTTTTTCTGTGTACTGCCAGTATCAAAAATAATAATAATGTATTAAGGTTGACATACACCATAACAAATCCATTCTAACCAGTTGAGAATGGATTTGTTATGGTTATGACGACTACACTACGACGTCCATGCGCTTATTCCGCAGTGGGTAGGGCTAGAAATAAATAAAATAAAAAAGTATAAAGTTGTGTTACTTTAAATATATTAACCATCTCTTTAGACGACTTTTCTTTCGGTTAAAATCTTTGGGTTGAAAGTGGTCACGTAGGCTAGGTTTTCATTGCCAATCACTTTCACCCACTGTCTGCAACTGAAAAATACCAGAGTTCTATACGATAAGCTAGTTATCGATATGCTACGGCTAACACTAGTATGTAAGGTATACGAATAAAACTAAATTGCAAATAACGCTTCTTATTTTGCTTACATGTAACTTGCTGTGGTACATATTAATAGATAATCGTGATCTAAAGGAAATCTTGCCATTAATTTCCTTTTCTCGTCATCTTTTCGACCGGCACGAAAACCACAAATAACACATACTCTATAGGCTGAAATAGTCCGTGGCATGTTGAAAAACACACTGCCTTCTTACTACATGCTTTTTCACTTTAAATTAAGGTTTCTACCATTTATAAATACCAAAATAACAAACTGCAAACCACACTACAAACTGATCAACAAAGAAACAATACTTATGGCGATCATTGAAGTTGAACGGAAGTGACCAGAGGTGACATTAACATGTGACTGAGATGGATTAACTGATGGAGCGAGATAGCAGTATCCGCCATTATTTTTTGGCCAAATTCCATACAAAAGTGACATTTTGTAAATTTTCTTCCTAGTTGCGCGAGCCTCCTGATTTTTAGGAGTGTCCCAGTATACAGTCGAACAACAGTAGGATAGAGGACTAATTGAAATTGAATTTTTTGATAAAAAATTTTAAAGCTGGTGTACAGGGTCTTGGTGCCCCGGGGGGTCCGGAGGGGTTGGAGGTATGGGGGGAGCCGGAGGATCTGGAAGTCGGACGTACGTTCCAGCTCCGAATCTGATGTCACGGTCGGGCGCACGTCTGGCATCCCAGTGGGGTTGGTTTCTGTAAAAGTTGGCGGGTCGGCGGATCCTCGAGGGTCTACCGCGAACCACAAACGAAGTTTTCCCTCTCTGTCTCACTTATATGCAAACTTGCAAGTGCGACAGAGAGGGAAAACTTCGTTTGCTGTTCGCGGTAGCGCCCCCGGTCTGTATCTGGTCGACGGGTTGCGATCCAGATGGTTTTGCCGGTTTTCCATCTGACGCCTAAGGCGAATTAATTGTATGAGTTCATATTGTTCTATTTGGGCTATTGTAATGGGATCATCTGGGTCTGATAAGACATGCCTAGGACGACGCACCCCCCTCCTAGGTGGAAATTCAGGTGCGTACTCCGCGGCATGTCTAATCAAAGGGTTTGGATTAAAAACTGAGGAATCGAAAAACATTTTACTAATGTCTTTAAAGTGTTTGGCGACAGATGGTATATTTAGGTCTCTATGTATGTCCAGGTTTCTCGTAAACCAGGGTGCCCCCACCATCCTACGTAGAAGCTGGTTCTGAAGCACCTGTAGGCGCTTCAGTGTGCAGGGGGTGGCTTGAGCGAAGGCTACCGAGGCGTACGAGAACACTGGGGTGGCGGCCAGTTGTCACCAAAGAGAATATAACCACTATGTTCTAGTTGTCACTATGACAATCAAGGCCGCGTGTATCTGAATGAATGTTAGGATTGTCATAGTGTACAACAGACCGCCACGCGGCAGGCCGCTGCAGTGTGTGGCACGCTTAACGGTGGTCTATGATGGACGATCACAAAAACTTGGCATTCGTCGTGGGAATCATGGAAAAAATCTTTGAATGTTTTTACTTTAATTGCTTTATAAAATTACATTCCTTGGGTGAATTGCAAAAAAATTGTACTATCCAAAAAATTAAATTAAAAAATCTGTAAAAAAATAAGTATTAGAGTAGCATATTTTTCATTTTTGTTTTCACATTGTCTAACTAATAGTTTTCTGGTATTCATAAAGTTTCATAGTTTAAATTGGAAACATTTAAAAAAACAACAATAGTTTGTTGTTGTTATCAATAAACATGACCCTTTCCTTATCTGTCTCCAGGAGACATGACTGAGGAAAGACATATTGTTTAAAATGCCCGGGTATGTTTATCTCCGAGAAGACAGACGTAATGGGTATGGTGGCGTGGCCATACTCATCAAAAAATCACTGACCTTTACATCTGTCACACTCTCTGTACACAGCGATAATTTATCTACAGGGTGACTGGTAATTCGACCTATTCCTTGAAAGAAGTTATACTAGAGCTAATTTACAACAATTTAGGCCCAGTCAACCAGGGGTCGAAACTCGCTGGTTTCCGAGTTATTCGAGTTTTTAGTGTTTTTAAAAAAAATCCGCCTTGTAACCTTAGACTGGTGATTGTGACTAAAGTACTGCCATTTGGATAACGATAAAACATTTTTCTGATAGCCTATGAATGAGACGATTACTTGAAATCAAAATTTGTGTCCTAAATTTCCAAAAATTTTGAAATAAAAGGTGATGAAGTCAGAAGTTTTGACTTTTTTTCTCCAAGTCGTCTCGATCAAAGTGAATTACCCAAAAAAATGTACGACACTTGGCGTAAAAACTGCTCAAATAAGTTCTCCAATTCATAAGCTTTCCAAAACGATAAAATTGTTAATATTATTAATAAAATTACACATAATAATAACAATAATAGCAGAGCAGGCAGTGGATTTGCTACAAGCGTGCCTGAACGGGAACCGACTTGTTTGTCACTCTTGTTTGTTAGTGTACATTCCTTCGGTATCATATCTTATCTTTCTAGGGGACGGGGTCAACACAAGAGGCCTTCGATAAATAATAATCATCTCTACTTAATCAGAGCAATTAACGTATTTTAGGCTTAAATATGCTCATTACTACTATATAACAGTTATACATATGATTTAGAAATTTCTGTCAAAAGATACTAAAATGTTCTTCAATACGCGGACGATTTATTATTGTATGTTTCTGGTCCATCTTTATATACCATTAGCGAGTCTTTATCATGTGCCCTGGATGTCTTAAAATATTGGTTGGACAATAATGGTCTAGATTTATCACCGTCTAAAAGTTCTGTTGTATTCTTCTCCTGTAAGCGAACTATTCCACTTATTAATATTAATTACAATGGTGTTGCGCTACCGCTTAAAGAACAAGCGAAGTTTCTGGGTGTAATATTAGATTGTAAGCTTACCGGAGTCCCTCACTTTGAATATGTTTCATTAAGATATGAACGAAATTTAAATATTTTAAGATGTCTTACAGGAGTCTGGTGGGGCGCTCATCCATTTACAATGAGATTGCTTTACAATGCACTCATTAGGAGTGTTTTAGATTATGGCACATTTCTGTTACACCCAAGTAATGCAGGCGCAATTAAAAAAATAGATTCAATTCAGTCTAAGGCTTTAAGATTGGTTTTAGGAGCTATGAAGTCGAGTCCTGTTAATTGTTTGCAGGTTAAATGCTGCGATCCACCTTTAGGTATAAGAAGGCAGTTCCTTTCTGATAAGTTCTTCTTTCGCTCTTTACAACTGAGTTCCCATCCACTATTTCCAAAATTAGCGCTACTTGCTGATCAAATTGATACTTCTCACCATTGGGTTCATAAAGACTCACCCTGTTTAGTTTAGTTAAAAGTTATAGAAAATTTGTAACACTGGAACCAGTACAATTGTAATAGTGTTGTTATTGTTCCTCAAATTAAACATGACTTAGGCATATCGAAGAACGATCTAAATCCAAAAGTTGAATTTGCTACTCTTATTAATAATGAGTGGTCTGACTGGCACTGCCTGTACACCGATGCGTCGAAACATACTGACAGCGTTGGGGTCTACCACTCTCAATATAAATGTTTTCAACAGATCAAACTCCCACCGGAAACTTCTGTCTATACTGGAGAATGTTATGGTTTATTTAAGGCTATTGAATACGCTCTCATGTTAAAATTAGCCAAGACAATTATTTTTTCTGACTCCCGTAGCTCATTAGAAGCGATTATGAGGTTCCCATTCGGATCCCATAAACAGTCCCCGACTGTGTACGGGATTCGAAATCTCTTATATAAATGTTCACTGAAGGGTTGTACCGTCGTGTTAGCCTGGATACCAAGTCATGTTGGTATTCCTGGGAATGTAAGGGCTGACCAACTGGCTAATGAGGCCATTCGTGTTGGGGATATATTTCCATACTTTAATTACTGTCATGACCTAGTTAATTTATCTAAACTGTTCTTGTACGAAGAGTGGAATCGGATGTGGTGTAGTAGAACATCAAAAGGTAAATATTATAGACAAATTCAGAAGTCAATCCCCGTCAAGCCCTGGTTTAGTAAGTTAGTATTATCAAAGTCTGTTACCTCTATGCTGTGTAAGATGCGTCTGGGACACGTTTGTACCCCGGCTCATTTGCACAGAATGAATATTGTGTCGGATCCCCAATGCTCTTGTGGGGAGTATGGGGATCTGAACCATGTAATCTTTAGCTGTTCATTGTATGACCGTTCTGACTTCTTTGCTAGTCTTGAGGCGTTGCGTATTCCTTTTCCTACCTCTATAACATGTTTACTATATACTGTATCTTATGATGTCTATAAAGTTTTAGTAGTATTCCTAACAAAATATGATATTAAATTATAATTATCTATAAATAAGTATTTTTGCTATCCCAATCCTTTTATCCTCTTCCAAATTTTCTTCTTGTTTGATTATCATTTCCTATTCCTGTTTCCCTAACTTTTATTCCTTTTACGCGTCATTGGCTAATCAGTGCATAGCCATTATAAAAAAAAAAAAATTATCTTATCTATAAAAAAAAGCGCGCCAAACGTGACGTATAGACGTCAACGCGTTAATGTCAAACACCATTTGTATAAACTAAAACTGGTGTCAGTGTGCACCGTGCGGCTATCTGAACATTCTTTTACCTAACAGATATTAATTTGTAAACACTTTACTAATGAAATTTGTGAACAAATAAAGAATATTAATATGGCGGAATCGTTGGGTAACTCTCATCACACACATACATCTATTATTGTCGTCTCAAGAAAGTGTTTAAAACCTGATTATCTTGCTTGTTTAACTTTTAGCTGGACAAAGGGCTAAACGCCAAAAAACGGATAAGTTGGGAAGGTTATCGGCACTGGAAAAGCTTAAAAATCTTAAAGGAAAAGGTTCCAAACATAAGTATGATGTGGACGACATGGAGAATGTGTACGACACTGTGGACGAGCGCGAGTACAGCGCGCGAGTGCAGCGCCGCCAGGACGACGACTGGATCGAGGATGGTGAGTGCGCAGCCGGCCGTCGGCTGCCCCTTACTCTTGGTCTGCTAGATAGACCACGGAAAATTGTTGTTTTGGCTCTATGTAGTATGGTCCACTATTGCGGGGCTGCCCCTTACGTACTCGTTATAAGAGTGCACTACAGTATATGTAGTAGATAAACATGTCCATAAGTTCTCTTAATTATAAAGGATCTTTAAATTTACAAATGAATAATTAAGCAAATAATAACTCAACCCTTGTTTTCCCAGATGGAACTGGATATGTAGAAGATGGTCGTGAAATTTTTGATGATGATGATGATGTAGATGACACATATTTGTCTTCCAACAACAAAGAAACTGGTCGTGGTCAGAAAAGGAAGGCTCGTGTGGTAGCTCCCTCTGCTAAAGGCAATATTAGAAATCTGTTAGGAGCCATGCCAACTAAGAAGAAAGAGGTACACTTTCTTTTTATTGAATTTTAATTTATTTATGATAATTGTGTGCAATATTAATTGAAACTGAATGTAATTCTGAATAATTTTTAGGACACAAAAATATCTGAGGACAACATTCTATCAGATATAATGTCCGATTTGGATGGGAATTCCACATTGGCAGCAGTCAAACCCAAGCCTCTGATTGCTCATAAAGTGGTCAGTGCTGACTCCAGCAAGAAAGATGCTCAGAATTATTTCAAAAGCCTGTCTTCTGCTGTGAATAAATCATCAAGCATTTCCAGCAAACAGTTAATTTCTGAGGTCAAAACAGAAAATGTTGATGCAACTGTGAGTCCATGTTGTGTTTTAATAATAAAAAACCTTTATTTCAGGACAGTATAATACAATAATTGACATTAATTAAATCATATAACATTAAATTAACCATTGCAATTCACACATTTATTGTTAGTCTTTTTTAGACAGCAGGATATGATTATTTCTTTATTATACCATAGATTGACCATAATAATTTATACAGTAGAATCCGCTTATAACAATGCTGTATATAACATTTTACCGCTTTTAATGACTTCGAAATTACCACACATTAGATTTCATACCAAATAGTTTCAAAATAAATCAGTCTGTTTTGTGTGATGTTCTGTTAGTGCGACATAATATCACTGGTCCCTTGACTCAATTATTTATTGCGTTTCATGTTAGTACAATAAGATCTTAAAGCTAGGTACAGTTAGTTCAACATCAGCTCTGTTGGGCATACCAATTTGTAGAAATGAATTTTAAAATATCAAAGAATTAATAATTATTTTTACAATAACAATCCAAAGCGTTTACGTAAGAAACCCACATTTTAAAAAATCTCACGTGAGATTGGGGGTTGGGGGAGGGGGTTGAATAAAATCTCACGACATCTCACCAGGGGGGGAGGGAGGGACAGAAAATTTAAAAAAAAAAACGCCTCACGTAATTTATGGACGCCCCCTTTCTTTATACATGGTTGGATCCGAAGACGTTGCTGGTTCGTTATTGATGGCCTTTGAAATTTCCGTAATCTGGCTGTTGTCATTTGATTGTGATGGCAAAAAGTGGGTTTTTGTTTCATTCAGTTTTCTCCTTTCTTGTAGGGCGTCTTTAGTCAAGTATTCAGAAAACTGCATATCCGTTATTTTTAAAGCATTGGGCATGCTCGATTACATATTTTGTCATGCGATTATTTATCAGGTCAATGATGGGAGGGCATCAATAGCCTGCTCTCCCTACTCTCTTGATAGTATATCCGTTTATGTCTATGAATGGTGTTGGAAAACATATGTGTTATTCGTTTATACACTTCTTCGGTTTCACAACGATATTCATCTAGCCCGAAAAGTACGAATTTCCTTTGGTTATCTTCAATATTATAGTTTCAGTTATCAGAAGAAAGTTTGTATTTTCTCTTTCTAGCGTTTCTATTTTGCTATTTATAGTTTGAAGTTCTTCCGAATACGCTTTCTGTTGTGCTAGGATAACATTATTTCTTTCAGTGTATTCAACTTTCAACATATTGATTGCACTATTTATATTACGTTGGATAATTTTCTCTAGATTACTTTCAGTTGTACTATTTATTTCATGTAATTTTGCATCAAATAAAGCACTGATTTGTTTTATAGTAAGTGGGTTTTGTGAATGGTTTTGGGTTGTGTTATCTCTTGTTTCGTCTAAAACTGCATTATGAGTGTCATGCCCCAGGTCGTCTACTGACATGTTAGTGTATATGTGTGACATGGTAATGTTCTAACAGTCTTGAATGTCGTGATACGGGTGTATTATCATTTTGGCGTCTATGTGTAATATTAGAACAATCTGGGCATAACCATGAGCGTTTGAGTTCGTTATTTTTTTCCTTTAAAATGGCGAGGTCATATTTAGGCACTGGAAGTGATAAGTTTTTGCATGCCATGCAGATGAGCACCACCAAATTGCTTTTAATTTCAGATTTGCAGGCTTTGCACTCCATTTTCCTGCCCTTCGTTATCCCTTGTACTAATATAATTAATTGATTATTATTGAATTAAATAATGGTAATAATGGCAGTGATATGGCTGACTCTCGCTTAGATGATGTTGTTTGTTTCTTTTGTAAGTTTCATCGATATGTCCTTTACTCCTGTGTTGAAGTTCGCTTCGGTCGTGTGACAGCAACGGTCGCTCGCGCCGATAACACGCGGCGCAAACGAGTTGATGAATTACCGCCATCGGCCGGCTGGTAGATTTCGAATAAAAGGCGTCGAGTTAAGATTTTAAAAATGTTAGATAATATCTCTCAAACTAAAGCTTGTTTTTTTTTTGCATTTTATACCTTGATCCACTGTCTTTAAAATGATGTACCATTCATATGTTAACAATCACTTTTATTTCTATTTATTATTTAAAAAAACAACGGAGATGAGTACAGCGTCTCTTTCTTGCGCTAGCGGTCGCTGGCGAGCCAGTTGTTTCATTTCAACTTAGCATAAAAATGTGAATAAAATCAGCCATATTTATTTCACTAAATGAAACCAAAATGTATGTGCATAATTGTTTATTTTAAGGTTTTAAATGGTGCAGCTCCCAAGTCATCTGAAAAAGCTGTATCTGCTAAGTCAGAGTGGATAATTGATAAAGATATTAAACAGGAACTAGAAGACAGTGCAACACAAAAGATTGAAGAATTTCAAACACAAGACATTGACTTTGAAGATGATTTCAAAAATGATTCTTCACAAACTTTGACAGATACAGTGCAAAAAGAAACTGACACAAATATTCCTAGTTCTGCTGCCGCAATAACTGATGTGGCAGAAGAATTTTTAAATGACAATTTTGAAATCTTTCCAACCACTCAGAGGGACTCTCCAAAGAAACTAAAAGAATTATCAAACACTTGGACGGATCAGATGGGCGACAATGTAGCCAGCGTAAGTGTGCAAAGTGATGGTGTGCTGCCGCTGCAGACCAACGAGAATGGCGAGCAGGTCCTAAGGTTCTACTGGCTGGATGCCTGGGAAGATCGGTTTGTGAAGCCAGGAGTGGTGTACCTGTTTGGCCGCGTGTACGTCAAGCCCGGCGACAAGGCGGGCGGCACCGTGTCCTGCTGTCTGCTCGTCAAAAACATTCAGAGACAGCTATTCCTTCTACCAAGAGAATATGTGAGTATAAATAAATATTTACTGACCATCTTACATATCTACCTTCTGGGTGAAAGTGCTCATCAAATACTATGCTCCTTTATTTTCTCATTATTTACTTATTTGAACCTCTGTATGATTGTTGTGTGTGATAAGGTAGCTTATTGATTTTTCATTATTCATTATGTTAGATAACATATGTACATGGATAGTTTTGCATGCAAATTATGAATCAAAAATATTTAATTTACCGATCATGTCAACTGCGAAAATATATTTAGATGTTTCATCTCACTTTTGCTTGTAACCAACTGTGATTCTTAATTTAAGATCTTCTATTACCTTTTATATTAAGCATTGCAGCTCATTGCGTTGCGAACACTACTAGCTTTGTTGTCGTGCGTTCTGATTTTGTATTTTTTTAAATTACTTTTTTATTTATGTTCAATGATGATTCAAATTAGGTACCTCTTGTACCTTCTGGGGTGGTGGGTGGTCTTCAAATATTATAAGCGCTCTTATAATGGCGATTTTATGCATTACTTAGCTAATACTTTTATTCGTCAAAATCAAGATTTAAAATTGATGAAAGAAAATCAAATGAATCATCGTTCTCATCATGATAGGTTAGTACTTCACATTGAATCCTTGACAAAACTTATCAAATGTGATAGGCACACATATAATGAGTGATATCCTTGGAGCTGGAGAATGTACTGGGCGTCCCTCAGGGGTCGTCTGTCAAATACACTCTTCAGTCTATTGTTAAATTACTTGCCTGCGGCTGTTAAAGGAGCCGAAATATACATGTATGCAGACGACGTCGCTGCGGTAATTACGGGTCCCTCAGACTCCTTCTTGGAGTGAGAGCTGAAGGCTGTAGTGCGTCAACTATAGGGGTGGTTCGCGTCGAACAGCCTCGCGCTGAACAGACACAAGACCTGCTTCATGTTATTCAACTTTAATGGCAAAGACCAAAAGTCAATAAAGGTTAACGCCGATGACACAACACTACAGCAAGTATGCACAGCAAAACTGCTGGGCTTCCTTATCGACGGCCATATTGATGAACTGAGCTCGAAGCTCGAGCGAGCGTGGTTTGCACTGGGTAGGCTGGCTAACACTGCGTCGCGCAGCGTAGTGCGGTCCTGTTACTTCGCGACAGTCCACAGCCTGCTCACATATGGGACGGAGCTGTGGGCCCCCGCGGCCGACACTCAGCGAGCATTCTTCATGCCGAAGCGCGCACCCAGTGACTACTCATGTAGAGATTTATTTAAAGACCTCGGAATTTTGACGCTCCCTGGCGAACTCGTGTATCTAGTAGCGTGGTTCACTCACACAATATACATATATTCCAACGGCAGGGGACAAACGCAACTCATGCCCTTCGTAGTAACAGACATCACTACCGCCTTATCACACCTAAGCACAAACCAGCAAAGTCCACGAGATCTGTATACATAACGGGACCATCGATCTATATCAGACTGCCCACAACCGTTAGGGATGCAACTTCCACCGCTGCGTTTAAGTATAAGCTACGAAAATGGCTACTGAATTTAACACTGTACAGTGTCGAGGAGTTTTTAAAATTACTTTACACCTAAATAGTATCAATAAGTGTACATTCATATTATTCATGTAGAATTTTACTTGTAACTATGGTGTTATCGATAAATTATTGTATTGCATTGTATTGTTGCGAATTTTAGTACCAAGGAAGCTTTCATTTCGGAAAAAGTATCTGAAATATAACTATGGTGAAGAATTTGTTTCCTTACAACAATCTTTTATAAATAATAATCTGTTTAATAAAAGAGTTAAAAGAATTTTATGCGTATTTCGTGCGAAATATAATTTACTATAGAACTTTTATATTTGAGGTGTAACATATGTTACCAAAAAAAATATAATTTTCTAATTACAATATTTTTTATTGTATTATTTAATCCAAAGGTGTGTATCTAATATCGCGAAAGTAAATTTAAATGTATGGAAAAGAATGCATAGCGAGTTACATTTGAGTTGGTGTAGAACTGGTTATGTTTTTGTGAGGTTGTTAAAAGTAGTATTCACATGAGTGCATTTAATATTTTTAGGCTAGTCCGTAGAAGCTCAAAGTGAACTTTTGGCTGCTGTAAAACTTCGACATTTTCGGTTTCTCGCTCATATATTCTATCCCATAAAAAACATTCCATGTAAAAATAGGCCAAGTCTCAAAACTCTTTCACCGTAAAAATGTGTGAGATATTTCGTAGAGCCAAGTCAGGCATTGTTATAGGGTAGGCTGTGTGTGTGTGTGTGTGTGTGTGTGTGTGTGTGTGTGTGTGTGTGTGTGTGTGTGTGTGTGTGTGTGTGTGTGTGTGTGTGTGTGTGTGTGTGTGTGTGTGTGTGTGTGTGTGTGCGTGTGCGCGTGTGCGCGTGTGCGCGTGTGCGCGTGTGCGTGTGCGCGTGTGCGTGTGTGCGTGTGCGCGTGTGCGTGTTTGTGTGTGTGTGTGTGTGTGTGTGTGTGTGTGTGTGTGCAAGCGTGTGTTTATCACATTCAACATACAGGTTTATGAAATAAGTTTTCAATATCAAAATAGATTTTGGTTGTTAACCATTTTTTCAATTTAGCTTTACACTCACGTGTGATGGAGGAATACATACCTATTTGCTTATTTATAAGATTATACAGCTTGGCAGATTGTGCTGCTTGTTGTCTCCTTGCAAATGCAGTTTTCACTGTCCGAGTGTGGATAACTTTAGTTTTTTTCTACTTGTAAATGTTGTTTCTGGTGTATATGTAATTGACTATAAAGAGCAACCTTATTACTCTATTCAAATTAACAATCAACAGCAACTACTTTGGATATACAAGTCAGCTTTGGAGCGTTCAGATGAGCGCCGTTGTGCCGGGGAATTATCATACCACACACAAGTCCTGAGATCGGAATAGTAAAAGTAAATCATTCACTGATTATGTATGTATGTATGTAAGCACTTTATTGTACACAATAACAGGTTAAAACAATATACATGTCACATAAGATTAGAGTACAAAGGCGAACTTATCCCTATGAGGGATCTCTTCCAGCTAACCTTTGAGGGATTGAGTGTAGAGTGGGAGAATGAGATAGACAAACTTACACAGTGTACTAAAACTTTTCAATAAGGAAACTTATAGCTAAAACCAGAACTAAATAAATATAGAACAACTATAACATATAATAAATACATATTATAAATATATACGTATTTAAATTAATATACATAAATAAATATATATAGTATTCAACCAAATCACAAGTCGTTGGAGAGCCACAATTTCTTTAAATTACAGTCTTTCTTATTATTATTGATTATGGTTGTTTGATTGATTGCCTGTAATTTCAGAAACTCGACCCGATCACGTTGGAGGCCACCGAGCAGGAGGTGAGCATGATGGACGTGTACGAGGAGTTCAACGAGGCGCTGGCGCCGGGGCTGGGGCTCAAGGAGTTCAAGTCGCGGCAGGTCGCGCGCAGCTACGCCTTCAGTCTGCCCGACGTGCCCG
This sequence comes from Epiblema foenella, assembly GCA_963556455.1. NCBI lineage: Eukaryota > Metazoa > Arthropoda > Insecta > Lepidoptera > Tortricidae > Epiblema > Epiblema foenella. Next base: position 19,303,025 of record OY747095.1, read on the forward strand.
CGCGCTCCGACTACCTGGAGGTCAACTACTCGGTTAGCATATTGTTTCTACCAGAACTATGCAAGAGTTGCAGGCGCGTTGCCGAACCTTTTGATTTAAGGATCCTTTGTGTGCGTTATAATGGCTTCTGTAAAGTGGAGAACTGCCCACTTGTTCTGCTCTTTATTTGAGTGAGATGACGTGACTGCCTTTGCTCTTTGTATCTAGGTACATATATACAGGTATAACAGAGGGGCTAAGATGATCGCTTATATGTCGGACATATAGCATTCGTCTCTCTCGCACTTACATATTTAACAGTAAGGGACGAATGTTGTATGTCCGACATATAACAAGGGCGAAACTAGATCTAATTGGGATTAGGCTTGTCAAGGGGATGGGTAACTTGACTGTTACAAGTTCTCACACCACCCGAAGGTCATTAAATCGGCATAACGACTGCTGTGTTTCTCAAATTATTTTTATACTACTTTATAATAAAATAAACTATAGAATACCTAGGTAATATTAGGACAAATAACATTTTTGCATATATTAAAATAGTGTAACAAGTACTAAAATTTCCCTCGATATTGACCCGAAAATTTATGGAAATAGGAACCGTACATCGAAAGCATCACTGGCACGTCACTGGCCCACGCTTGTGCTGCTATCAGAAAGGGAGAGTATACAGTAGAATCCGCTTATAACGACTCCGCTTATAACATTTTACCGCCTTTAACGACTTGGAAATCACCAGACATTAGATTTGATATCAAATATTTTCAAAGTAAATCAGTCCATTTTGTGCGACGTCCTGTTAGTGCGACGTAATATCACCGGTCCCTTGACTGTCGCTTTATCCGGATTTCACTGTATTACCATTTGAATTGGTTGGAAACAAACAAGTATACTTCCCTACGCCGTATGGACCAGTCAAAAATGATCCCCGCCGGGTAGAATGAAATGTGTATTATTCGTATAATTTTATTTAACGTAAATTTTATACCATTATTCTTATAATTTGAAGTTCGAAAGTTTTTCCCACACCACTTTACACAACATAAACCCATGTTGGTTAGTTGAAATCGATTTTTTATCTTTGTCTACGCCACGTACGTGTCTAGGTCGCGAACCTGGACGAGACTGGCTGCGCGGCGTGGGGCGGGGCAGTTACATCAGCACCTCGTTCGTGCCTGATGTGTGGTGCGAGCGTGTCGCCATGTAAGCTGTATCTAGTGGAGGTTAACTGTGTTGTGTGTATTTCATTTGCAGGCAACATTTCCGCCACCTCCAGCTGGAAAGAAGTATCTGACTTTTTCCCATATTTTTGGCTCTAATACGTCATCACTGGAGACTTTCCTGCTGGCGAGGAAGATCAAGGGGCCTTGCTGGCTCGAGGTGCGGCAGCCGCAGACCGTGCAGGCCAAGGTGTCCTGGTGCAAGCTCGAGGGCGCCACCGACAGAATGGATAAGATAAGCGTCATCAGGACTGGCGACTTGGAACCCCCTCCTCTAGTTATTGTCACGGTAAATCTACTACTAAAAGTATTCGTTTACTTAAATATTAGACGTATTCTTAATACGAAAATATTATTTTGCAGATTAACATGAGGACTGCAGTTAATGAAAAAAATAGAAAACAAAAAATATTAATGCTAAGTTGTCTGGTACATAACAATTTTCCTGTGCACAAGCCGCCCCCGAACCCGCCTTTCCAGCAGCATTTTTGTGGTGAGTGCCTCTTCGCGGCTAAGACACACTTGTACCCTGTGCTTCGATGACCGTTTAGTCGGGCTATATTAGAAATGTATTAATTCTGTTTGGTTTCAGTAATCACCAAGTGTGACGACCTGTGGCCCTTGGATCTCAAGCAGGCGCTCACGCAGTACAAGGCAACCAAGTTGACTAAATGCGACACCGAGAGGGAACTGTTGAATTATTTCATGGTACAATTTTGGAAACTTGATCCAGATCTGGTTGTAGGCCACGACCTGCAGGGGTTCCAGCAAGATTTATTAATAGGAAATGTATTAGACCTGAATATACCAAATTGGTCTCGCTTAGGACGCCTAAAGAGGTCCACCGCGCCTCAACGGAAATACGCTAGTAAGGACGCTTTTTTGGGGCGACTAGTTTGCGACATAAAAGTTTCAGCGATGGAACTCATCTCATCGAGGAGTTTCGATATGGACGCACTCTGCGTAAACGTTCTCAAAATGGCTGAAGGTGAACGGGTGGACGTGGCACTCGAAGATTTGCCCCGATATTACGAGAACAGCGGCGATCTCCTCCAGCTAGTATCACTGAGTATGCAAGACGCGTCTTACATACTTAAGATCATGTGCGAATTGAATGTGATACCACTGGCGTTGCAAATCACGCAAATAGCAGGGAACGTGATGTCGCGCACGCTGCTGGGCGGGCGCTCGGAGCGGAACGAGTTCTTGCTGCTGCACGCGTTCGCGGAGCGCGAGTACATCGTGCCCGATAAGGCAGCCCGGCGCGCCGGCGACGACGCCGCCGCCAAGCAGCCCAAGAAGAAGGCCGCCTACGCGGGCGGTCTAGTGCTCGACCCTAAAAAAGGTTTCTACGATAAACTCGTTCTACTCATGGACTTCAACTCCTTATATCCTAGTATCATACAAGAATACAACATATGCTTTACGACGGTAAAAAGAAAAAACGCTGTGGCCCCCGATGACGATATGAATAATCTCATTTTGCCGGGACCTAATAGTGAGTTTGGCGTGCTACCGACGCAAATTAGGAAACTGGTGGAGAGCAGGCGAGAAGTGAAGAAGCTGATGAAGGTGAGCGATCTGCCCGCCGAGCAGTACATGCAGTACAATATCCGGCAGACGGCGCTGAAGCTGACGGCCAACTCCATGTACGGCTGCCTCGGGTTCGCGCACTCGCGGTTCTACGCCAAGCCTCTGGCCGCGCTCGTCACCATGAAGGGCCGCGAGATCCTCATGGACACCAAGGACATCGTGCAGAAGCTCAACTACGAGGTGCTCTACGGCGACACTGACAGTTTGATGATCAACACCAATTGCTTAGATTATGATTACGTCTTCAAGATCGGGAACGATTTAAAACGGGAGATCAACAAAAAGTACAAACAGATAGAGTTAGATATTGATGGCGTATTCCGATACCTATTGCTTTTAAAAAAGAAAAAATATGCTGCTGTTGTAATAAGTAAAAACAAAAATGGCGAATTTGTAATGAAACAAGAGCACAAAGGACTGGACATAGTGCGCAGAGACTGGTCGCAGCTGGCGGCGGAGGCGGGCCGCTTCATCCTCTCGCAGATCCTGTCGGAACAGAGCGCGGACGACCGCCTGGAGACCATCCAAGCGCATCTCGCCAAACTGAAGGAAGATCTTACTAATAGTAAAATGCCTCTTTCTATGCTGACCATAACGAAACAGCTTACAAAAAACCCCAGTGAATATGCCGATAAACATATGCAACCGCACGTTCAGGTCGCTCTCAGACTTAATATCAAAAATAGCAGACGATTCAAAAAAGGCGATATTGTTCCATATGTCATTTGCGAAGACGGGACTGCCAACTCCGCGACGCAAAGAGCATACCATATCGAAGAATTAAAAAATTTGGACCATTTGAAAGTCGATTATCAATACTACTTGGCACACCAACTTCACCCGGTGATATCGCGCATTTGTGAGCCTATCGAGGGCATGGATCCCGCGCGCGTGGCACTGTGCCTCGGCTTAGACCCCTCAGGCTACAAGCAAACTGTCAAGAAGGAGACTTCTTCGACAGACTCCTACGAAGTCGAAAACGAACAAGAAAAATACAGACATTGCAAAGAATTTGTTTTCACATGCATCGGTGAGAATTGCAGGATGGAGAATAGAATTAGGGAAACTTTTGTCAAAATAGACAAAGAGAGTGTAACGTTTATGGAGTGCTGCCAAAATTCGAAATGCAGAGTGAAGCCCGTGGAGTACTTGGCGGGGTTGGCGAACGCTTTGAGCGGGGCGTTGCGCGCGGCACAGGCGCGGTACTACGGCGGCTACTTGGCGTGCGAGGACCCCGCGTGCGCGCACCGCTCGCCGCGCCTGCCGCAGCCCTTCGCGGCCGGCTTCCCGCTGTGCCCGCGCTGCGAGAAGGGACTCATGTTTAGGGAGTACACTGAGAAAGACCTCTATCTACAAATAAACTTCTTCCTCTTCCTATTCGACCTCAGCAGAAATAATACATCAAGTGAGTAGTTCGTTTCGTAGTAAATAGCTAACATTCGGTCAACCTGTTTTACATATGTAATATTTTAAGAAATCTAACAAATCCAAATTTTCGAGGAAAGTAGTGATGTGTGAGATTCGATTTGTTTATGAGAATTGTCAAAGATGTCATTTTTCATAGAGTTTCATGCTGTACTACAAATGGTCCAACAGAAAACTTATATTACCATTGCATAACAATAGTAGATTGTGTCTCAAGGGAGCAAAATTATATATTTACGGCGAGGGCGGTATATTGAATTCTGAGTGAAGCGAAAGATTCTACAATAGAATCCTGAGCGCAGCGAGGGATTCTAAAGTAGAATCTTGAGCGTAGCGAGGGATTCAAGTGTTTACGCCCAAGACGGAAATAATTTTGCTAACGCGTGACACATACTACTTTTCACACCGTCTACGAGGCCCGCTGCTAAAAACATGAAATATCTTACAAATGATTTTACTACAGAGTGTCACATACTGCTTTTCACACCTTCTATGAGGAAAAGAGTCATTGTTGCCCTCAAATGAGGGAAGAAAAGTACATCTTTGATCCCTCATTCGAAGGCAACAATAACTCTTTTCTAAATAGCAGGTGTGAAAATGATATATATCAAATATGTAACAAATGATAATGAACATAAATTCACATAGTATTTACTGGTTATATATTGAAACAACAAGGTGGTCACCCAATACTCATTGTAATTTTTTGAAAATAGGAGCTGTACGGGCTGCTAGTGCCACACACATGTATAATGTTCTTTGCTTGGTAAAATAATAAGTCACTAATATAGTCAAAGGTAAACACTTTATTGATATAGTATAAAAGCGCGATATTATGAATGATAGTGCGGATGACGCGTGATAAGTGCTAGTTGTAAACGTGTACTAACGTGTACTTTAATAGTTCACGCGATCGAAGGTAATTTCGCTGAGATGGCCATATGCGGCATGTGGACCGTACAGGAGCCATGCCTCGCCTACAGGCGCAGCAGATCGTTTCAAAACTTGTTTGGCAGTTGTTTCGAATAGCGCTTTTAGTGGTCAAATTATTAATATGTACCCAAGCCCCATATATATCGTTAAGTATGTGATACATGTCGCGCTTGTTCACAGAGGTCCGAGTCGCACCGCACGTAGCTTCAGCCTTCCAAGTCTTGAAGGAAATGACAGAAGATTGGTTAGCCCATTCAGCCTATTCGATAATCAATCTTTCAAAACTATTCCGGTTCTTTACCGTGGACCCGAAGGTCGGCAACAAGGTGAAGTCGGAACACGTCGATATCGACATTCTCCCGGAGACTGAACACATAGACGCCTTGATGGAGTTAGGATCCTACTAGTACGTATAATCAAACATATGTTTACTTGTAATTGTCTATTTATGATAATAATGTTTAAAATAAACTTATTTGTAGACTTGTAGTCGAAGTTCATTTTATGCCGGTGACGTGAGTTTTTTGCATCAATGTTGTCAAATTTTAAACACGACGTTGTTGTAGAAGGTCGTACTGTGGCTACCGGAGCGCGCCATTAAATTTATTGACCGTAATCGCGCAAGCCTATGCGTGTCTGGTTCTAGTAGCGTATTGTGTTAGACACAGAATATAGCTAAGTTTTTTTTTACCTGACAGCCTCAGTCAGGCCGGGCCCAATAAAGCGATAGGAGTGCGCGGTTGGAGACCCGGGGAAAATCCAGGGGAAAACTTCTAAGAGTTTGCGCTCCAGTAAGATTGGTTGAGCGGCTTCAACCAAATTTAAGGTGTGAGTGTAATCGAGCTACTGGGAGTTTTGTCGCTGGTTCACTAAACCTAGCCTAACTGAGAAGAGTCCAGCAAGAAGCTAGGCCCAACTAGGGTCGGAAGGACTCTACCCAATATGCGGCGGTACCGGGACGAATAGGGACTATATGTGCGCGTATCGCGCGGTGGACGTCCCCGCCAGCGAGAATGCTTAAGTGTACGCGTCGTGTCTAAGTTGGACGCCGTAAACGCAGCGTTCCATCTTTCGATGGACGCTGTGATTACGTTGTCTGGGTCCGTGAGTGTGGGCTTAGGACGCCGGACCATGCGGCCCCTAATCAGTGATCGCCGAGTTACGACAGAGGGAGGAGGAATGGGAACGTATTCGGCAGCCTTCCTAACTTACGGATTCCTATGATGGGGAGCGTTGTCAAAATAACGTCTGGCAGTCTGCTTAAAGAAACCATATTTATTTTTTAATTTAATTCTGAACAATATACATTGTGTCGAATATACATCACATTATAAGTCCTACATATACATACCTACAAGAGAAAAAAAACAGAACTTGAATCATTTATAATAGGCAATAAAAATATAAGCAAACAATAACAACATTAACATTCTAGCATTATCACAGGACAAAATGAAATAAATTACCACATTAAAATGTCAATACTATTCTAAAATAAATTACATTAATCATTAAACATGTCATTCAAATGTTATAAATTCTACTAATAATAATAATTACAATATGTCATTCACAAATTCATCAATTGAATAATAACATTTATCTACTATAAGAGGCTTTAATCTATGCTTGAACACCTTTATGTTGGAGATCTCTTTTATAGTTTAAGAGCCGACGACACTGAACCTTGTTCGATAAGACTCCCAGATGAGATATATATTATAAGATGCGTCATTCCTGGGGGAACACGAAACGGCTATGCTGCCATGCAAAAAACCTGGTGGCCATAGTAAAAAACAAATTTCAAAAAAATAAAATTTCCGGTTTCTAGTACGATAAGTCTCCCAGGTTTCGTTTGTTCCTCGATACAGGGGAGGGGTAGGACTATACGATAATGCAGTGCTGCAAGCCCCCCTGACTGGCCTTGTCAGTGGCAGCAGCATGATAAGTGACGCCAATATTGAGGTATCTAGTATGATCGGTCTCCTAAAAAAACCAAGGCTCATCTGAAAGATCATCAATTTCTGTGTAAGAAAAACCACTGCTGCCTTTTCCTAATAGTGGAGAAGGTGGTGCTGCAGCGATTGAAGAAGCTCAGTACACTGAACCTAATTCGATAAGACTCCCAGATGATATGTATATTATAAGATGCGTCATTCCTGGGGGAACACGAAACGGCTATGCTGACATGCAAAAAAACCTGGTGGCCATATAAAAAAAAAAAAAAATAGGTTTCTAGTACGATAAATCTCCCAGGTTTCGTTTGTTCCTCGATACAGGGGAGGGGTAGGACTATACGATAATGCAGTGCTGCAAGCCCCCCTGACTGGCCTTGTCAGTGGCAGCAGCATGATAAGTGACGCCAATATTGAGGTATCTAGTATGATCGGTCTCCTAAAAAAACCAAGGCTCATCTGAAAGATCATCAATTTCTGTGTAAGAAAAACCACTGCTGCCTTTTCCTAATAGTGGAGAAGGTGGTGCTGCAGCGATTGAAGGAGCTCAGTACACTGAACCTAATTCGATAAGACTCCCAGATGATATGTATATTATAAGATGCGTCATTCCTGGGGGAACACGAAACGGCTATGCTGCCATACAAAAAACCTGGTGGCCATATAAAAAAAAATTAAAAAAAAAACAGGTTTCTAGTACGATAAATCTCCCAGGTTTCGTTTGTTCCTCGATACAGGGGAGGGGTAGGACTATACGATAATGCAGTGCTGCAAGCCCCCCGACTGGCCTTGTCAGTGGCAGCAGCATGATAAGTGACGCCAATATTGAGGTATCTAGTATGATCGGTCTCCTGAAAAAACCAAGGCTCATCTGAAAGATCATCAATTTCTGTGTAAGAAAAACCACTGCTGCCTTTTCCTAATAGTGGAGAAGATGGTGCTGCAGCGATTGAAGGAGCTCAGTACACTGAACCTAATTCGATAGGACTCCCAGATGATATGTATATTATAAGATGCGTCATTCCTGGGGGAACACGAAACGGCTATGCTGCCATGCAAAAAACCTGGTGGCCATATAAAAAAAAATTAAAAAAAAAAACAGGTTTCTAGTACGATAAATCTCCCAGGTTTCGTTTGTTCCTCGATACAGGGGAGGGGTAGGACTATACGATAATGCAGTGCTGCAAGCCCCCCTGACTGGCCTTGTCAGTGGCAGCAGCATGATAAGTGACGCCAATATTGAGGTATCTAGTATGATCGGTCTCCTAAAAAATCCAAGGCTCATCTGAAAGATCATCAATTTCTGTGTAAGAAAAACCACTGCTGACTTTTCCCAATAGTGGAGAAGGTGGTGCTGCAGCGATTGAAGATCGCCTTCAGCGCAGCTGGATTCGGTTTTTCAATTCGGTTTTGTCAGCAATCACCCGGTTCCTTTCGATTTGTACTGATTTAATACGCGTGCCACGTACACTTAAGAAAAATTTTGCTTGTCGTTGATTGCATAAACAAATGATTTTGAAAAGTTACTCTTCATTATACCGAAATAAGAGTTCCAAGCGAAACTTGGGAGACTTATCATAATAGAAACCGGTTTTTTCTTTTTTTTTCAAAAATTTTTTTTACTATGGCCACCAGGTTTTTTGCATTGCAGCATAGCCGTTTCGTGTTCCCCCAGGAATGACGCATCTTATAATATACATATCATCTGGGAGTCTTATCGAATTAGGTTCAGTGTACTGAGCTCCTTCAATCGCTGCAGCACCACCTTCTCCACTATTAGGAAAAGGCAGCAGTGGTTTTTCTTACACAGAAATTGATGATCTTTCAGATGAGCCTTGGTTTTTTTAGGAGACCGATCATACTAGACACCTCAATACTGGCGTCACTTATCATGCTGCTGCCACTGACAAGGCCAGTCAGGGGGGCTTGCAGCACTGCATTATCGTATAGTCCTACCCCTCCCCTGTATCGAGGAACAAACGAAACCTGGGAGACTTATCGTACTAGAAACCGGAAATTTTATTTTTTTTGAAAATTTTTTTTTACTATGGCCACCAGGTTTTTTGCATGGCAGCATAGCCGTTTCGTGTTCCCCAGGAATGACGCATCTTATAATATACATATCATCTGTGAGTCTTATCGAATTAGGTTCAGTGTACTGAGCTCCTTCAATCGCTGCAGCACCATCTTCTCCACTATTAGGAAAAGGCAGCAGTGGTTTTTCTTACACAGAAATTGATGATCTTTCAGATGAGCCTTGGTTTTTTTAGGAGACCGATCATACTAGATACCTCAATATTGGCGTCACTTATCATGTTGCTGCCACTGACAAGGCCAGTCAGGGGGGCTTGCAGCACTGCATTATCATATAGTCCCTGTATCGAGAAACAAACGAAACCTGGGAGACTTATCGTACTAGAAACCGGAAATTTTATTTTTTTTGAAATTTTTTTTTTTACTATGGCCACCAGGTTTTTTGCATGGCAGCATAGCCGTTTCGTTTTCCCCCAGGAATGACGCATCTTATAATATATATCTCATCTGGGAGTCTTATCGAACTAGGTTCAGTGTCGTCGGCTTTTCTAGTATTAGCTCCACTGGCAATTTATTAAAAAGATGGGCAGCCTGGTAGCTCACTGATTGCTTCACTATTTTAAACTTAGGCACTAAACTATTTTTTAAATCCTTTCGTCTTGTCGCGAGCCTAATAGCTATATCCTCTTCGCTTTCAAATTCGTCCAAGCTCTTGACTAACCCCGATAGAAGAACCAGAATATAGAGGCAAGGAACAGTTAAGATTTTATGGTTTCGGAAATGCTCTCTGCATGATTCCCATTGCGGGATTCTGACTATAATTCGAATTGCCCTTTTCTGCATAATGAAAGCAAGTTTTGTATTATATTTATAACTATTACCCCACAATTTAATACTGTACCTCAGTCTGGATTCTATGAGGGCATAGTAAACCATTTTCAGCTGTTCTAGTTTTATTTCTTCCCGTAGGCTTCTCAAGGCGAAACAAGCTGAACTGATTGAGTTACACAAATCCTCTAACTGCTGCTTCCAATTCAGATTGGAGTCAATCAAAACACCTAAGAATTTTACTACTTCGACTAGTTCTACTACTTTTCCATTTAATTTTAATAACAGGGAATCAGTGCATCTGGGGTTTGTTTTAAAAAGAATTGATTTTGTTTTGCTACTGTTCAAGGTAAGGTTGTTCGCTGAGAACCATATAGAGAATGCAGTTAAGGCCTTATTACTAAGTTCATTTAATTGTGCTTGTATAGCAGAAATTACTGCATTAGTGTCATCTGCGAATACTGCTAATTTTAAATCCGGTATCGAATTATGCATATAATTTATTAGGTCGTTTACAAATATTACAAAGAATATAGGACCCAAAATGGATCCTTGTGGTACTCCTCGGCCTAAGACAATTAAACGTGATTTGTACGTACACCTTTTCACAATTATTTTCAACGTGTTTTGTTTCTACAAATTGCTTCCTGTTTCTTAAATACGATTGATATAACTTAAGAACATATCCTCTTACACCATAGTTCTCAAGCTTACTCAATAGGATAGGATGATCTACGGTGTCAAAAGCTGCACTCATATCTAGAAAAACCCCTGCAACCTTCTTTCCAGAGTTGAGTTGAAGCACCGTGTCTCTAATTAACTCATCAATAGCTTCACTAGTACCAACACCCCCTCGATACCCAAATTGCCTCGTGTTTAATAATTTGTATTTAATGATATGATTGAGTAATCTGTCTTTTAGTCACTTTTCAAATATTTTAGATAGTGTTGGTAACAGCGAAATGGGTCTATAATTGTTTGGAATGCTAGTTGGCCCCTTTTTGTGAATCGGCAGAACTCTTGCTATTTTTAGTTGATCAGGAAAAGTACCTAACTCAAAATAAAGATTGTAGAAGTTGGCTAGTGGCTCCGCTAACAGATCAATATTGTCCTTAAGAATCCTAATCGGTATACCATCATAACCCACTGAAAACTTAGACTCCATCATTTTTATCAGGCGAGCGACCTCATACGGTGTAACTGAGGTATCGATCATCTCATCAGCTACCCTGCTGACATGTTGGTGTAGCAAATTGAGCGCTGCTCTATGGTCAAAAGCACCTCCGCTAGAATGATCAAACACTTTACAGAAAATGTTACACTGTTCTTGTGGATCATTTACAACCTTGTCAGTTTTTAGTGTCAGGTTACCAGACGAAAATGAGGGAGTTTTTCTTCTATGCTGATTGACAATTTTCCAGATAGCGTTGCTTGAGTTTTTTGCTTTGTTAATTTGTGTCTGCACAGCTTTTTTCTTGGCATTTCGGATTACCTGCCTGTAAGATTTTAAATACTCTGTACGGTATGTGGCTATTGAACGGTCAAGGTGTTCCTTATCGATAAAGGTCAGAAAACGTTTCATTTTGCTTGAAGTGTTTAAGCCCTTTGTAATCCACTTTAATTTCGTGTTGGCAGTTGTAACCTTTTGTTTTTTCTTAAAGGTAGTTTTGAAGCAGTCCGTGAATTTTTTAATAAATGAGTATACCTAAATTGTGCCAATTTTGATTTAGCAACTTTAATCTAAATTTGTTGTTATTTGTGTCGTAACATCTGCGTTCCCTACGAATCAATAGTTGTGGCTACCTTTTTGCACTACCTATGGTATTTGTTACAACTCTACAGAGCAGTCCAGCATGCCAATCAGCAAGACCATATTGATCTACCTCTACACTTGATACCGAGGAGTCTGGTAAGTTTGTGAACACATTGTCAAGGCATAACTGTGAGTTATTGCGTATATACGTGGGAACTGTTACTAGATATCTAAAATTGTAACACCGTAATAATGTAATTAAGGCTGTACTGCGACTGTCATTTACTAACAAATTTGTATTAAAATCGCCACAAAGTTAACACTTCTTTTCGAAAAAGTGCATACATGGTGCTAATCCCCATGTAGCAGTGCAGACTGAGGTTCGACTGGTACCACGGGGCACCAGTCGCCCTACGGGGAAAACGATTCTGAATGACCTGAAGCGGCTTGATCGATGTCATAGGCACGTGAGCAAAAACTACACTTGCGTAAGACATGATTGGACCAACACAAGTTTTGTAAAGTGTCAGCTTATTTCTAAGTGACATTTTACTAAAATTGACAATCGTCGGCCCAAGCCTTCCTAGTACGAAAAACGGACGGTTGCGTACCCTACTGATGTGGCTACGGAAAGTCAGTTTTCTGCCGAGGATCACTACAAGATATTTGACTTCGTTAGCCCAGGGGATGGGCCGGTCAAACATCAGAATCGGAACCACCCGCCTTTCCGTGCTAATGCGTTCAGACGGATGGAAGACTATCGCAGTGCTTTTTTCCGGATTAACTTCGATACGCCAAAGATTAAACCAACGACCTAGGTCAGTGATTGCCTCTTGGAGATATCGCCGGATAAAAGTGTACTTACAATGAGTCGTAAAGAGCGCAGTGCGTGTCGTCGGCGAATAACCCCAGTTGCACTTTAGGGTGCCTGGGAATGTCGTTCGTGAATAACGAATAAAGAGTGGGAGAAAGCACGGAGCCTTGTGGGACTCCGGCCCGAATTGGGTGAGGGTCCGAGTACGTTCCCTCTAGTCCGTATCGAAAGCTTCGATCTCTGAGAAAATCTCGTATAGTGAGTACGAGTCTGTCAGGTATACCGAGCTATATCAGCCCGTTATGCCAGACCTTGTCGAAGGGTTTCGCCACATCGTGAAAGATCGCACCGGTCCTGAGCCTCTGAAATCAGGAGAAACCGTCCAGCACGTGTGCACCGCACGCTGTGACGCGGTGCACCTGTTGGACCCACGAGTGTACGGATCTAAAGCGAACTGCTCGTCGATGATGACGTTATTTTCAGCCGTAACGGTTCATCCTTTAAGCTTGAAACGCACTGACAGCGGTGGCGGGGCGGGGCGGCATGACGCGGAGGCGGTACGGGTTGCAATATTCGAACTAATATGAAAGGATCCGCAACTCCGCACAGAAAACCTGCCGGGAAAAAATACGGACCTTAGGGCCTGTATAAAGAAACCGGTCATGTGCGAGTCCGACTCGCGCACCGAAGGTTCCGTACACAGATGTGTACCGTTCCAACCCTATTAATTCAGGAAAATCTCAACAACATAGTGTAGATATTGAAGGCCATTATAGTGGTTTTTCTAAGGATAATTCTTTATCACGTGAACCGACTTCAATTTTTTTTTTATTTGGAAAAGGTACTTTTAGCATAATCGCGTGAGAATTTATAAAACAAAAATACATGCACAGGTGATTAAATTACAAACTTAGTATATAAATGTTTTTGATGATAAAAAAAAAGAAAAACTGGATAGACCTATAGATATATTTTTCCTGTAAAATATACATTAATATCAACGTCATGTAATAATTTCATGTTTTCCTTGGTAGTCTTCGGAGATAAGGGAGGGGGACCGGTATTTTATTTTAACATTTTCCTTCATTTATCGAAAATGACAACTTAAAAAAAATAAAAAAAAATTTCAGAATGTGCAATAAGCTTTTATCAAGGTTTTAACTTCGATTTGGTTCCATTTTACGGTAACGTTTCAGAATACGTGAGATAATTACGTGAAAACGTGGCACGCGTATTCAATCAGTACAAATCGAAAGGAACCGGGCGATTGCTGACAAAACTGAATTGAAACACCGAATCCAGCTGCGCGGAGGGCGACCTTCAATGCAGCAACCACTTTCTCCACTGTTTGGAACGTGCAGCAGTGGTTTTTCTTACACAGAAATTGATGATCTTTCAGATGAGCCTTGGTTTTTTAGGAGACCGATCATACTAGATACCTAAGTATGGGCGTCACTTATCATGCTGCTGCCACTGATAAGGCCAGTCAGGGGGGCTTGCAGCACTGCATTATCGTATAGTCCTACCCCTCCCCTGTATCGAGGAACAAACGAAACTTGGGAGACTTATCATACTAAAAACCGGATTTTTTTGTTTTGAAAAAATTTTTTTACTATGGACACCAGGTTTTTTGCATTGCAGCATAGCCCTTTCGTGTTCCCCCAGGAATGACGTATCTTATAATCAGAGCTCGGAATAGGTAGTGCCTATTTACCTAAACTTCGCGGGACGACGTAACTAAGGGTGGTTACAACCACCAAAAATAATTACTTCTTTTTATTGAATGCGGGATTTCCCGGGATTTACTGTGTTATTCTAGAGCCTTAATACATTTCTCTTTTCTTATAAATCTTGTTATATTGCATATTATTTGTTTAAGTTTAATTCAATTTGATCCATATTACATTTTTAATGACTGATTGTTATTTCAAGGTAATTAAACAAATAATATGCAATATAACAAGATTTATAAGTAAAGCGAAATGTATTAAGGCTCTAGAATAACACAGTAAATCCCGGGAAATCCCGCATTCATTAAATATAAATAAATATTTTTGGTGCTTGTAACCACTCTTAGTTACGTCCTCCCGCGAAGTTTAGGTAAATAGGCACTACCTATTCCGAGCTCTGCTTATAATATATATATCATCTGGAGTCTTATCGAACTAGGTTCAGTGTCGTCGGCTCTTCTATTAACTGTGATGGGCTGATGGCACATAGTAAAGAATTTTGTACATTACAATTTAACTAAAGTGTCACAGCCTTTTAATCCGAATAAAGCGAAAAAAACAGTTTTATTAAAACTTGACGTGTAGACGGTCTTCCCGTGTATAAGGCAAGTCCGTCTTAGTAATGATTTAACGCACAATTTGGTCACTAATACGTTTACAAACAAGTTTATCAAAAGAATTATTCACGACATTGAAATTTGTATCTTAAAGGCACCTAGATAGGGTTTAAATTCGGAGTAAATTATATTTTTATAAATTTAAGGCAAGATCGGCATATATAAAAAGGTGGGGTTAAGAACCTTTTTAGGAAGATAACTATATATTTATTATTTAAGTATGTGGGTTCCTTAATAAATAGTCCAAAGTTAATTTTTAATTTACCGAGATTTCAGGGCAGGTAGCTACATTACATTATCCATTGTTCTTAATTATATTGTAAAATAATGAGTTGCAGTAATTAGTACACCCAACGAAGACCAGTAACTGTCAATTGGCCAAAATAATTAGGGTACTAAGCGAATTTTGCCATAGTATTAAACAAAATACTGTAGTCGCGGGTGTTTCGGTTCGGTAGGGAGGTGTAAAGGTCCCTTTTTTAGTTCGTTTGTAAAAATCTCGTAAATGGTGGCCCATAGCAAAAAAAATGTTCTGAGACATAAGTGATATACATAAAGTTCTGTACTTAAAAGGTTCTTTACACTTTTCCGCTGAGGTGAATATTTAATGAGATATTAAATGGGAATAAGCTTTATTCTTCAAATTTTCATAAGATGAGCATCTTGTGCAGTAGATGAGCAGCTAAAAACGGGGCGCGAAAACAAAATTTTGAGCTACCCCATCGAGTGGGGTATCGTTGTTTACAGCTAGTTGAGTAGTTTTAAAAACTTTGGACAGCAATGGAATGAGAAGCCACTTATAATTATTTCCCCCCTTTAATATCTCATTCCAGTCTAAATATTGATCCCAGCCAAAAAGTGAATAGAATCTTTTTTGTACAGAATTTTATGTAGATTACTTATGTTTCAGAACATTTATTACTGTGACTGTGCCATTTAAGAGTTTTTGACTAAAAAAAGGACCTTTACATCAGAACAAAGCTTAATATAAGCAGTATTGGCAGGACGATGATCCCTTAAATTAGTATGTACACTATACCTACTAGTGATACGATATTAAAATAATATTGAGGCCGGAAAATCAGTTGGCAACCTCTGCCTTCCTTAACCGTGGTACCATCAGATTGTACCATCAATGGTACTATGGCAAAAAATGTTTGCCGTGTCCGGCATATGACGGGCTTGCCTTGGTCCAAGTAGACGGACTTTCCATCTAATGATTTATCTTTTCTAAAAATTGCCATTAACGTAACTACTAGACTAAGGCCTGATTCCTTAATTACATACAGAGCCTTTCTCTGGTAGCACCTGCTTCAGAAAATATATTTTTTTAAATGGTTTTGCAGAATTGTTGCACTAACTCATCGAGTACAAAACACGAAATGACTTATCCAGTCAATCGCTCTGCAGTTAGCCGTCACAGCGACATTTTTTTGTGCATTGGAACTAGAATGAAAAACTGCTTTATAGACCGGATGATACAGTGGGATATGTATTCAAATTCAAAAGTTATGACCAGCAGACGGACTTGCTCTGTAGACAGACTTCCCCACAGTGACCTTACATTTAAAAAAAATCTTATTACAATTTGTTCAATATTTTTATTTTCAGTAATCGGTACACTAATAGCATGTAACCCTAACCGGGCAGCGAATATAGAGTTTATCGAGAACGAACGTGAACAACCTACTCAGCTTATGCTTACGGACTATTTGGCATCGGTTACACGGTGATTATTATCACGCAATACACTCATATCACGATACGTACCACATGAATATTATTGAAACAAAATCCATATAATTTTGAATACCACTATAATACTCGTATTGACACCCCAGTATTGTGAAATAATAACCATCGTGTAACGGATGCCTTTAAAACAAACAACCTCCATGTTCGGTTGAGCATTCATATTCTGTGCATTGATAAACAATATATGTATTCCATAACCAAGAAAAGTGCATAGAACTAATTAAATAATCATTGAATGTATTATTTAATGTCTCCTGATCTTAGATGTATAATATAGTTAACGACTTAAAATCCAAAATAGTAATCGATCCACATAAGTTTCCTCATTTTTTGCAATCTCTGACACATCTTGAGCAGGTGCTTGATTGGTGGCGATGTACACACTGCACAGCCCGGTTGTAGGGTAATTTAAATATAACTACAATATTCTTGAGTTGAGCGGGTCGACCATTTTCCCAGCCATGAGCGCCACGTGAATGCTGGCGTCCATCACGAAGTACAGGAAGGGATACGTCGCCGAGAATTGAACCGGGGGCCGGTTCACGTATCCTGAAACAAGATTACCTATCTATATATATATAACTAGCGACCCACCCCGGCTTCGCACGGGTGCAATGCTGATGCATGTATTATACATATAAACCTTCCCCTTGAGTCACTCTATCTATTAAAAAAAACCGCATCAAAATCTGTTGCGTAGTTTTAAAGATTTAAGCATACAAAGGGGTACAGGGACATAGGGACAGAGAAAGCGACTTTGTTTTATACTATGTAGTGATACGCTAGGCCGATTTTTGTACACTCCATCAGATCTACAGTTATGATCCGATTTTAATAAATGATATGTCATAAGATTCGTCTCATGCTGGAGAGTTGCATAAAACTTTTATTTTTTCATATTTTTTGAGAAAAAGGATTAAAAATTTAGTACCAATATTCGTCAACACCGTCAGCGTAATATCAAAATCGAGGTAGTTTTGTGTATAGTTTAGTTTAGTTTAGTTGGTTTAGTTTATTTTATCTCACCATACAAGTTTCATATAATACAACACGTTTGTTTATACTACTAATCATATCGTGATCGTTTAACAAAATAATAATTAACAATGGGCAATAGATTACAATTTGCAGCACCTGTACAAAACATATAGCTACAGTTAATGAAAATAATAATATCAATTATAAACAGGGAAGAAAGGTCATATTAATGTCAATTTGAATAATAAGAATAGAAAATAGAAATAATGATATAAAAGCAGTACTAAAGAAGTACATCTCAATTAATTAAATAATAATTATGTCAAATCTTAATACTAACAATAATACAAATAATAATTTGGTACCATAATGAAAATGAAAATATATTTATTTGGTATCAATACATCAGCTTATAGTGTATATACTAGAATAGGTACATAGAGTGCACTTATTACTAGATAAGCCTAGGAACGGTGTCCTGTGCCCTAAACTAGGTAAACCTGTCTTATAGGGAACAGGCGAATTCCGATGCTCATTTAGAGATCGCTACTTCGCTACATTGATCTTCAAGCAGGGTAATAGATAGTAGTAACAACCTGGATAGATGTATTGCATAGAATAAACAATAGATTAGTATGCTAAATGTATGAACCTGTGTTTACTTTGTCCTAGCTTAGTTACACAATTATATTTTAATTTGCTTACGTGTCTAAACATATGCTCGAGTAGGTATGTGTGGTGTGTGGTTGAATGTGTGTTTACTTGTGGGTGAGTATTAATGAGAAGAGGGTGTGGGCATTGATGATTGGATGTTAAATAGCGTTGTGCTACACACCATAGGTGAGTACCTGTCATTTAAAATATTAACAATGTCAAATCATAGTATAATAAAATAAGCAAATTATAGTCCATTCATATGAAGACCCTTATTTAATGATGTCAATATATTCTTTTACCGAGTAAAGTGACTTTTCTAATAAAAGGTTTTTCAGTCTCCGTTTAAAAGTTTCTTCACATTTTTCCATTTTTATGTCAGCAGGTAGGTGCTCGTAGTATGTCGGGCCAATAACCCGAGCGTTTTTGGCGTGTAGTGCTGTGCGACGCGGTACTGTCCGGAGTTTACCCGTGCTGCGAATACACTTTCCTGTCACTTCCACTCGCCTAAACTGTGACAAGTGCCTTCGTGTGAACATGATGACTTCAAAAAGATACTGGGAGTAATGCGTCATGATTCGGTGCTCAACAAATAGGGCCTTGCAGGACTGCCTCTGATTTAGGCCAAGCATGGTCCGCAGAGCTTGTTTTTGCATGCGCATCACCCTCCCGGCATCAGTTGAGTTCCCCCATAAGACTACGCCATAACTCATAAGCGAGTGGAAGTGAGAAAAGTATACTTGTCTCAGCGCATCACGGGAATCCAGCGGCTTTAATTTGCGTAATACAATTACTGCACTGCCCAACCTATTGCATAACAAGTCCACATGTTGCTTCCAATTTAATGCAGGGTCCAATGTAAAGCCTAGGAATTTGCAATTTTCGCTCATGGGTATAGGGCTTCGGATAATTACGCTCGGGACACACCTACTAGAAAACACCATAATGTTGGATTTGCTGACGTTTAATATCAACCCGTTTGCCGAAAACCATCTCTGCAATTGGTCACACTCAGTGATGATTTTTTCGCTTAAGTGGTCATATGTTCGCGCATCAACTACCACTGTTGTGTCATCGGCAAATAGGGTGTTATGACCTTCGGCAATGGCAGATGGCAAATCGTTTATATACGCTAGAAATAGGGTATTTCCTAGCGCCGATCCCTGTGGAATCCCGGCCGTCACGTTGCCTCTCCCTGATCTCATTCGTTTTCCACCCGATATCACCTCAACTGTTTGGGATCTATTTTCTAGAAAAGATTTCATGAGATCTCTGGCATTTCCTTGTAAGCCATAACACTGTAGCTTTTTAATTAGCAAGTCATGGCCTATGCCGTCAAAGGCATTTGACAAGTCGCAAAATATGCCTGCTATTTTGGACTTGTCGTCGATGCCTGTAGTGATATTGTCGATCATGTCGTATGCTGCTGTTGTGGTGGACAGTACAGACGGTCAGTAGGTAATTTTCGAAGTGATTCATTAAGTGTTGGGATAAGATGGACTCGATAATTTTGGAGATGTTAGGTACTATCGATATGGGTCTATAGTTATCGACTGATGTTTTTTCACCCTTACTCCTGTACACTGGGCACACTTGTGCACTTGAGTGTGTCAGGATAAACACCAGTCGAAAACATCTCATTGATTAGAGAAACTAGCATCTCCGAAAGTGTCGGCCAAATAGAAAGCATTATGTTTACAGACATGCCGTAAATGTCGAGGGTACTTCTACTTTTCATCATGAGTTTAAGGACTCGGTCAAGGTCAGCACGCGTGATAATTGGTAGCTCTACGGCGGGAATATTAGTGGTCTGAAAATGTTCAGTTAGATATCGCAACGCATATAGATAGCGAGACACAGCGTGGATATGCCCTCCCTCTCCCTCAGTTCGGTTTTAATAGCAAAAGTGAGTAGAAACTTAAGTATGCACCCTTTGAACAGAAAAAAAACAGGAAAGTGTTTCTAGAAGAAATGATTAGACTTGAATTGCGTCATAACCATCCAGGAGCCGTTAAAAGTAAGTAGTTACATGATATTGAAACTAATTACCTAAGGAAACGTAACTACAGTTGAAGATGTTAGGTTGGCAGTGTCTTTGCTATAATGCTCAGCGTTCTAGAATAATTTTTAAAAAGTTAGCAAATAGTCAGCACTGTACCCTTCATCACCGGTTTTCAAGCAAAGGACGGTTATGATTCCATATGAATGGTGATGACGATTATCTTAATTTTTTTGCATATGTACTACGAATTGTAAAATAATTAACAAATTAATAAACTTTTTGCTTATATTCTATGACACGAGTTCGAAAAATACGTGATTTTCCTGTTGGCATTAAGTTTTGTAACGTTTTAAATGGTAGTTTTGCCGCATTTTAGATCTGGGCTTATAATATCGTTATTCTTCTTTTCAGATTATCGGAGTGAGAAGTACATATAATAATTAAGGCTCGGTTTTATAAAGATCCGTTAGACCTTATGTCGGTTTGTTATGTCAAAAAATGTACTGAGTTACTGAAATTTGATCTGACATTTGGTCTAACGGATCTTTATAAAACCCGGCCTTAATATGAAACTAATGTATTACGTCATAGATATAAATCGCTACATGTATAATAAGACCGCAGAGGGGAAGACATGAGTGTGATTAAGCAATAATCTGATTTTGTGAGCATAAAATCATAATTTATATGATTAAGTTTAATGTGTATTTGACGACTAAACTAAAAAAATGACGAAACGATGACGGCAGACGATTAAAAAAGTAAAATTAATAGTAAAGTACAAATATTGGTGCCAAAATATTAGTAGGTACCTATAATTTAAAAAGTATGTATCAGACAAATCGAAAAAGAATCAAGAAGTGATAAATGAATAACAAAGCGAAACACTAAAAAACGTTCTGTGGTTTAAGTTTCATATTAATAATAAAGGTGATTTATTTTATTGTCCTATAAATGAACTGTGTAAAATAACTTTGCATGTATTGTGTTATGTCTAGGGAATGCAATCCCGACTCGAGATTGCGAATTCGAGATCCCGCGGGATTAGAAATATCAATCCCGCGGGATCCCGGAATTTTCGGGATCCCGTTTAGTTTTGAAAAAATAATAAATTTGGATGACTAAAAAAGCTAATAACTGCTTGTTTGTGATAGTGAGGTTAAGTAAAAAAACATATTATTCGAAAGAAAATAAAAACCTTTATTCTTTAATCTTACCAACCAAAAATAATTATCAGGTTTTAAGGAAATTAACATATGTAAATTAGGTAATCAAAATAATAAACATATTTCAAAGGAATTAGGAAGTAGTTACCTAAGACGAGTGATTTTGAAAATGACTCCTTAAAAAACAAAGGGTATTAATAGTATCATCTGCTAAACGGCATCTAATGTTCTTTGCAATGTAACCCGCTGCTGAGAATGCCCTCTCCGACTCAACACTGGTTGGCAATAGCGTTGCGAAGCAATTATATGCAAGCTGCAAAAATTGCCCCCTTGTTCCTCCACACTCAAATAAATCCATTTCTTTTTTTATGGTAGACTCTAATTTGTCTAAGCTCGTGGACGTGGATATACGTGCAAAAGGACTTTTAGACGCTCGCAGAGTTCGTCAGCGCGCCGCTTGCACCCCGAGTGGACGTGTGTAGCGTCGCTGACTACTGCCGCCCAATCCCGTCAATCTCGAACGGGATCTCGTCATATGATGCGTCGGGATTGATCCCGAAAAATTACCCGAGATCTCGCGAGATCGGGATCTCGCGGGATCGGGATTGCATTCCCTAGTTATGTCTTAGAATAAAATATAGGTAGGTTAAGTAAATGTAAAATTTTGGGTTAGGCACTATGACATTAAGTACCTATATATTTATTTTATGAAAGGCATTAACAAGGATTATTAGATAAAAGAAGTGCAAGGCAAAGCGAAATATACTAAACCAAAAAAAACTTGTTATAAACTAACCTATGTCAGTAATATGCGGCTGATTAAACTAAATAGACTATTATTTCATTACTAGCAGCCGCCCGCGACTTCGTCCGCGTAGATTTTAGATGGTAACAAAGATATAAATGAGGTTTATTTGTTTCTGTCAGTTGTCTGATGCTATTAATGTTTTGTGAAAATTACTCGAATGAAAAACTTAATGTTCGCCATCTTGGATTTGAAAATGGATGTAATCTTCGGAATTGGCACCCCGAGGAACCACAAAGATGACCCCATATCATTTTTTAAGAAAAATAAATGTCCGCCATCTTGGATTTGAAAATGCATATCATTTTCGTAATTGGCACCCCGAGGAACGTCGACGATGACACCCATATCGATTTTTAAGAAAAATAAATATCCGCCATCTTGGATTTGAAAATGCATATCATTTCCGTAATCGGCACCCCGAGGAACTTCGACGTTGACACCCATATCGATTTTTAAGAAAAATCCTCTGGGATTTGAAAATGGATGTCATTATCGTAATCATCACCCCGAGGACCCTCGAAGATGACACCCATGTCGATTTTTAAGAAAAATAATTGTCCGCCATCTTGGATTTGCAAATGCATGTCATTTTCGTAATCGGCACCCGGAGGAACCTCGAAGATTACACCTATATCGATTTTTACGAAAAGTAAAGATTTGTTCCCCGCACAAACCTGGAACCCCTTTTTACCCCATTAGAAGAACAATTTAGAAAAACGCTGGAACACGTTTTGTTGTATTTAAACAGAGAGTCTATATACGAAGTTTTAAATCCCGCACTTCAAAAAAGATTTGCTCCTCGTACAAACTTGTAAACCCCTTTTCACCCCTTTAGCGAAGCAATTTCAGAAAACGCTGATGTACGTTTTTTTGTATTTAAACAGAGTCTATTTACGAAGTTTGAAATCTCTCACTTCAAAAAAGATTTGCTCCCCGTACAAACATGGAACCCCCTTTTTACCCCTTTAGAGGAGCAATTTCAAAAAACGCTGAAATACATTATGTTGTATTTAAACAGAGAGTCTATATACGAAGTTTTAAATCTCTCACTTCAAAAAAGATTTGCTCCCCATACAAACTTGGAACCCCTTTTCACCCCTTTAGAGGAGCAATTTCAAAAAACGCTGAAATATGTTTTGTTGTATTTGAACAGAAAGTCTATATACGAAGTTTTTAAATCTCTCACTTCAAAAAAGATTTGCTCCTTTACAAACTTGGAAGCCTCTTTTCACCCCTTTATGAGACCAATTTTGAAAAACGCTGAAATACATTTTGTTGTATATAAACATAGAGTCTATTTACGAAGTTTCAAATCTCTAATTTCAAAAAAGAATTGCTCCCCGTACAAACTTGGAACCCCCTTTTCACCCCTTTAGAGGAGCAATTTCAAAAAACGCTGAAATATGTTTTGTTTTATTTAAACAGAGAGTCTATATACGAAGTTTCAAATCTCTCACTTCAAAAAAGAGTTGCTCCCCTTACAAACTTTGCACCCCTCTTTTACCCTCTTAGGGTTAGAATTTTGCAAAACGCTGAAAACACTTTCTTTGGATTTAAGTTCGTAACCTTTTTACGAATTTTTAAGAGCGCGTTCACCAAAGGCGCTTGCTCAAATTCGGCATTTAGACAGCGATCGCGCGGCAAAGTGCGCTTGTGTGTGTAGACACGCTTCTACTTGACCCTACAAACACACTCACGCCTAGAGCCAAGCGCGCCATCCTCTTCTAACATTCTAACGTTAATATAGGTACAAAAGGGTTAGCGTGCACGGTAGGGTTGGAGTAGCGGTGGCGCACAGGAGTGAACGCGTTTGATACTTATGTCAATGACAAGGACCATATACAATAGGACTGACAATCTTCATACTACGCACCGTGCTCCGAAAGTTAGTATCTCTCTACGTAGCTAGATGCCGCTAGGAGTACCGATTCATTCAAAAGTCGTAAATTTTATAATTTCCATGAATGCGCAAAAGTGAAGTCACAGCCATCGAACGTTACGACATTCCAAATGATACAGTAAAAAGTGAAAAGATGGCGTTAGGTGCGATGCTTCATTACTAGTACTAGGTACGTTCCGTTCTGGCGCACTTCACTATTTATTTGCACTTACATAATTACTTACAAATGGAATATATTTCACAGTTTGTTTACCTTGTTATTTATAATTTATCTTAAGAACCCAAATAATGTCCGCAATTATACTTTAGTTTAAAAAGATTCATTGAAAGTTTAAATTCTGCGCGAGTTGAAATCAAAATTGAAACGTCTACCACTAACTCGCCATTGGATCTTAGTATTCGGTTAAGCAAACGTTTTCACTCATAATAGTGTTTGAAATTCATTCGGCGCCGAACACGTGTGGACTAGCGCGGGCGCGGGAGGGGCGTGGCGCGGACAGAGCAAGTCGATCGCCGGCCACTGCCTATTTTTTGATGTACATATATAAATATTCCCCTTATAATTTATAAACCTATCTTCCGCATTAAACCTATTTAGGTATTAAGAGGTGCAAGTAGTAAATACTGACCACATATCTAAACAACACCTAATTGTCAAAAATGTTCTACAGTCCTCGAATCACAGCTTAAGACAGAGTAGTCAAATTAATAAAACGTAATTTTCTGAGACTAGCTCTAATTTTCATTGCATATTCATTCACGAAGATAATTCTAAAAAATCTAAGATCCATTATATTGTTTGTAACATATAGTGAAACACCTAGCTTAGTTTATAATAAATAAATATATAATATGTAATAAATAATGTGGGTATGATCATATACAAATCGACCCCACCTAGTCCCGAACAAACTAAGCAAGCTTTTATTTTCTCTCTCCTCTGACACTTATACGAGTATATAGATAAATATATACTTAAATACAAAATGGAGTTGCGTTTCTTTTAACTACTTAACATTTACCTGCATACGTGTAAAGGCACGGGTCCGTAGTTACTTTCAAAATGAACTACGGTAAGCGATACCCCGCATCACCTATTAATTTATTGAACGAAAAAAAACCTTGGTAGCTACATTGAACTATCTGTAACTTACTCTATAGTTGGTAAGAGGCAAAATGTGAATATAATAAATGTGTTAAATCAAAGGCGATTTCCATAAACAAATGAAGGCCCAAAATGAAAGGGACGAATGTATCACATGACATTTCCGATCTCTTCTCGATGAGCGTCAAATTTTGTAATTAGAATATTGGTTTGTTTACAGTGCGGATATTTATGAGCATTGCATGTTTCCATATTTTTGCACTCTTCTTAGGCAGATATAATTGTGTATGTAATTTGCCTAGGTATTTAAGAAAAAAGTTTGCTTAGATATTTGTTTCTATTTGCTGTCTATATGAGGTTGGAAAAAAATTGTGTAGATATTTTTGACTCCTGCTTATGTGAACAAAGTAGGAGTCAAAAATATCTATTGAATATGAAAAACAAGTGCATAGATGCTGTTCAGAACGCATCTAAACTGACGTCACCGGCGGCCGTTTGTCTCCGAAAACACCCGAAATTCGAAGATCGGCGACGCGCGGCAACTAACGGTCGTCAACAGTTGTCAACGACAATCACCATTCAAAACTCATAACGAACGAACGCCTTGTCTGTCAAATTTGATTTTGTATTCGGAATAAATCCGACCTTTTATCTAAAATAACAATCTTCATTGAAAATCCACCTAGGCCATTCCCAAATTACCTAGAAAGGAACCTAGGTCCCAAACATTGGTCCTTCACCGCCGAAGAAGAGCGTCGAGTTCTACTTCTACATCAGCGCCTACAGAAAAGCCGTCCGCAACGCGAATTTGTCCTGTTCCCGAGGAGTAATTCTCCGTGAGCCGACTGCAGCATCCCACAAAAGGACTGGGTCGACTTATCTGGGCAGGTAGCCCGCAGCAGCGCTGGGCCCTCAACGGTTTCGCCAAGGACATCTTCAGCAGCCTTCGTTAGTCGCGAAGAAAGCTTCAGCTGCCCTGAAGAACATCGCGAAGTCTTCATTTTCATCGTGTGCATCGTCCTGCAAGCTCAAAATCCTGCGAGAATTACCAGCGCCGCCACAGCACAGGCAGCTACAACAGGTCGAGTTAGGTACAGCACAAGTGAGTCCGTTCCAATATCCTTTACCAGAAGTAATTCTTCCCTTTCCGTGGTTAATTACCACACAGCTTCAACATATCGAGTTGACATTGCTAATTTCTTCGAAATAAATTCAAATTCTAACGGTTTAAATATCAACGGTCAGAATCCATTTTGTATTCAACGTATAAATTGCTACACAAAAGTAATAAGTGCATAAATCAATTAAGTTTAACTCGCCGCACAGCGTAGATCGCATAGCAGCTGAGCGATTTCACTGTTAAGTTCAAGGTTAACTGGGATGTTAGTCACTCCCGAGTAGCCGAGCGCAGCGCATGCATTGCTTATCGCTAATTAATTAGTGCCTACTATTTATTGTGCAGTGAATACCGATCATTAAACTATTTGCACGTAATTTATCGGTGCTTGAGGTAATAATCTTTTACCGCCAGTTATTTGTCGTGCTTAATCATTATATCTGGATCATTTAGAGTTAATAATGTCGGAAACACAGTTAGTTAAGCAGCGTGGATCTTTAAAATGTAAATTGACTAACTTTAATACGTTCATTGCGCCATATTTGTCTATCCCAACGCTAAGTGACATACAGGCTAGTGAAATCGAAAGCCGTCTCAATAAGATCGAGGAAATGTATCCGACATTTGATGGATTACAGGAGCAGATTGAAATAGCTGCGGAGAACCCCATCGCGCGTTATGCTGAGCGAACCGAGTTCGAAAATGATTACTTTTCCGCTGTGGCACGCGCGCGGGAACTGCTTCGCAAGCGTGGTAATGCGGAAAGTAAGGTTATGTCTGAGGCTGGTTCCAGCTTATGTCACCACAAAAATAACCTGGTAAGGCTACCCAAGATTGATTTGCCTCACTTTAACGGTCACTATCAATATTTTCTTGAGTTTAGGGACACATTTCTATCATTAATTCACAACAACGATTCCATAGATGATATTAATAAGTTCCATTACTTACGTTCCTCTTTACAAGGGAGCGCCGCCTTGGTGATAAAGAGTTTGGACTTTAAGGCGGAGAATTATAAAACCGCGTGGGAGCTATTGTTAGCTAGGTATGACAATAAAAGAATTTTGGTTAATAATCATGTCAAGGCATTATTTAGTGTCGAACAAATTCATAAAGAATCTCACAGGGCGTTGCGTCATTTGTTGGATATTACAAATAAGAACCTTAGGGCGCTCACGACCCTAGATGAGCCAACTTCTCAGTGGGGCACACTGATTATCTTCATGATGTCGTCAAAATTGGATTGTGTTACCAGTCGTGAGTGGGAGGAATATAGGAATACATTAGATAATCCCCCCACACTGGACCAGTTTACCACGTTTATATCCAACAGGGCAGATTTACTAGAAACACTCGAAGAGTCTAAGTCTATTCAGCATAAAAGTAATAATGTTCCAAATAAACAAAGAAATTTCCTTGTAGCAAATGAAACCGTAAAATCAAATAAGCCTAAGTACAGCTGTCCTATGTGTAAGCAAAATCATTTTCTGTTCTCATGCGACATATTTCGTAAGTTATCGGTCGACCTTCGTCAAAAGAAGGTCAAGGAGCTGGACATATGTCAGTTGTGTCTCAGGCCAGGTCATCAATTGGCTAAATGCCGTCTGTCCACCTGTAAATATTGCAGTGAGCGGCATAATACGCTGCTCCATGCAGAAATTCATAATGATATAGTAGAGGTCGCTGCCGTATCGGCGGATAATAATAATGCTTCGAATCAACAATCCTCTGTACTGCTCTCCACAGCCTTGGTGAGAGTCAGCGACGCGAAGGGTGTCCAGCACGTCGCAAGGATCTTGCTGGACAATGGCAGCACGACTAACTTCGTCTCTGAGAGGCTGCGCAACAAGCTGCAACTTCCACTTTCTTCCACAAGCTCTACTGTGACAGGTATTAACAATTCCTTTTCTAAGAGCACTCAGTCTTGCAACCTGATCATTCAATCGATGGCGGGAGACTACAGGGTGGAACTTAGGTGTCTTGTGCTTCCTGAAATTACAAAATTGTTGCCTTCGTCATACATAAATATAAAAAAATTGCAAATACCATCTCACATACAGTTAGGTGATCCCACTTTTAATATTCCGTCAGTCATTGACATTCTAGTCGGCGCGGAAACCTTTTGGGACGTCATAGGTTCTAATCGTATCAATTTAGGGAGGCGTCAACCTACGCTGTATGATTCAAAACTCGGCTGGATAATTTCTGGGTCGGTTCTTTGTAATCAAAAGCACCACACCGTCTGTCATGCTTCAGAATTACTTGACACCGACATTGATAAGCAGCTCACGCGTTTCTGGGAGCTGGATAGTGTGTTGCCGATACATAACTTCACCCCTGAAGAGCGGGAATGTGAAGAACATTTTTTAAAAACCACAACACGGACTGAAGATGGCCGGTTCGTTGTTGCAATGCCACTTAAAGAATCACCAAAGGTTCTAGGCGACTCCTACGAGATGGCTAAGTGTCGTTTCGCGTCCTTAGAAAAAAGGTTAATTCGCGATCCTGATTTTAGGCATAGCTATAATGCATTCATGACCGAATATTTAAATTTAGGTCACATGTCTCTCTCCAAGCGTAAGGAAAGCGCGGATGACGTTGAGTGTTTTTTGCCTCATTTTGGGATAGTGCGGGAGTCAAGTCTCACAACGCGCTTAAGAGCCGTATTTGATGGGTCCGCGCCCACGAAGTCAGGCGTGTCTCTAAATGATATTCAGAGAGTCGGCCCTACCATTCAGGATGACTTAATCTCAATTTTATTAAGGTATAGGCAGCATAAGTACGTGATTTCAGGCGACATTGAAAAAATGTACCGGCAGATGCTAATTGCACCCGAGCAAAGATGCCTTCAGAAAATTTTATGGCGGTTCAACCCAACCGACCGTCTTGAGAGCTATTCTCTTAACACGTTAACATACGGCACCGCCTCCGCGGCTTATCTCGCCACGCGGTGTCTGAAGCAAGTGGGTCTAGAGGCGTCAGATCCCGACGTTCAACGATCTATAGTACACGATTTTTACGTTGATGACTATTTAAGTGGCAGTTGCAATATTTGCGACACTATACAATTAGGTAAGAACGTAATAGACTCGTTAAAATCTGCTCAATTAAATTTGCGAAAGCTGCGTTCTAATAATGCTGAAATACTACATGCCTTGCAGGTTCATACGAATTCAAGCAGCTCTTCGCAAAATAACCCGCCTGGCGATTTAAACATACAAAATTTGAGTGTCTCGACTTCAGCCAAAACATTAGGGTTAAATTGGCAATGTGACACAGATACACTTTTTTTCAACATCAATTTAAAAAATAGTAATAACGTTACGAAGCGTCATGTACTTTCGTCAATCGCGCAAGTATTTGATCCAATAGGTTTGGTTGGACCGTGCATTTTGGAAGCCAAAATTCTGCTTCAAAAACTGTGGCAGGAAAAATGTTCATGGGATGAAAAATTACCTCCCACGCTTAAAGCACAGTGGTGTAAATTTGAAAGCACTTTACCATTTCTCAACGAACTTAGAATACCGCGCTGGGCTCTAGGAAATTCAAATCAGGAGGTAGAATTGCACATTTTTACTGACGCTTCGGAGGCAGCCTATGGAACATGCGCGTACATAAGGTCCCAGGATAGCACGGGAACACCTACGGTACGCCTTTTAGCGTCCAAAAATAAAATAGCACCTATAAAAACAACCACAATTCCGCGGCTGGAGCTATCGGGTGCATTGTTGGGTGCAAGACTGTTTGCCAAGATACTGAGCTCACTCACTATAAAGTTTAGTAAATGCACATTTTGGTGCGATTCAATGATAGTCTTAGGGTGGTTAGCGTCATCCCCCGCCAACCTCAAGCCCTTTGTACGCAACCGAGTGAGCGAGGTACAGGATGTTACTGCCGGTCACAAGTGGAATTACGTGTCCACAAAAGAAAACCCTGCCGATCTAGCATCTCGAGGCATGAATGCCAGGCTTTTAGCCGACTCTGATCTTTGGTGGTCAGGGCCAGATTTTCTTAAACAGGACTCAGTTTCCTGGCCCAAACCACAAACTTCGTTGCCCACGGATTTGCCAGAGACGGTGCCGTGTCTGATTGCAGATGCTCATGAATGTCCATTCTCTTGCCTCATCGATCGAGTATCTAAATTTTCCAAATTAGTCAGAATTGTAGGCTATGTCAAGAGGTTCATTAACAATTCGTCAAAAAACAAAACAAAAATACCTGGATTTCTACAAAGTTCAGAATTAGCTTTGGCTAGAATATCAATCTTATCTTTGTGCCAAAAAGAAATGTTCGAAGAAGAATATGCCGTTCTAAAGTCCGATAAAGCTCTTCCTTCCAAAAACAGGCTTCTTCCTCTTACTCCGTATGTCGATAAAGATGATCTGTTAAGAGTAGGCGGGAGACTGAATAATACTAATTACAGTGATGACGTCAAGCATCCAGTCATACTTTGTAGTAAACATCGTCTCACCAAATTAATATTCTCATATTTCCATTTACAATTTCTACACGCAGGCCCCCAGTTATTGCTCAATAGCGTCAAGCAGCTTTATTGGCCTCTGGGAGGTAGGAACCTGGCGCGCAAAACTGTCGGCAGTTGTGTGACGTGCTGCAGGTTCAAAGGTCAAACCGTCCAACCCATAATGGGCAATTTACCTGCTGCACGCGCGCACTTAGATCACCCGTTTATTAATACCGGCACGGACTACGCTGGCCCAATATTGATAGCTGACCGTAAAGGTAGGGGTTGCAAATTAATTAAAGCCTGGATTTGCATTTACGTATGTTTCGCAGTCAAGGCTGTACACCTGGAACTCGTTTCAGACCTCACCAAAGACGCATTCATGGCTAGTTTAAATCGCTTTATCGCTCGTAGGGGTACACCAAAGAATATTTACTGCGACAATGCTACATATTATACCGGCACATGTAACGAATTGTACAAAGCGCTGAAACAATCAAATATTGCATCAGATCTTGCTGAGTCGGAAATAAACTTTGTTTTTTCTCCTCCCTATTCACCACACTTTGGCTCGCTTTGGGAAAGATGCGTACGATCTGTTAAGCACCATTTACGACGCATTCTAAATCTCACGCACCTGACCTTCGAAGAAATGAGTACTTGTTTGTCGAAAATTGAAGCTGTGCTTAACTCCCGTCCTTTAACTCCATTGTCATGTGATATTTCCGATATGACCGCCCTCACACCAGCCCACTTCCTCATTGGACGATCGCTTATGTTTGTTCCTAATTCGCAGAATCCTGTGCCCGAGGAGAAGATTAACACACTACAGCGGTTTCAACGGGTTGAGCAGCTCAGACTTCACTTCTGGAACAGATTTAAGCTCGAATACGTTTCTCAATTACAACAAAAAACCAAATGGTTTTCATCACATGACAAACTAGTGGAAGGAGCCCTAGTCATTGTCAAAGAGAAAGGGGCACCCCCTTTGCTGTGGCTACTTGGTCGCATTCTGAAACTTTATCCTGGCAAAGATGGTATAGCCCGTGTGGCAGATATCAAAACCAAAAAAGGAATCATCAAAAGGGGATTCAATAATATATGTCCACTTCCCGTATCCATGTAACGTGCAAACAAGTTGCACATTTGCTCACATCACGTTCTGAATTATAGGTCTCTTGAAGTACTTCAACGCGGGGAGCATGTTCAGAACGCATCTAAACTGACGTCACCGGCGGCCGTTTGTCTCCGAAAACACCCGAAATTCGAAGATCGGCGACGCGCGGCAACTAACGGTCGTCAACAGTTGTCAACGACAATCACCATTCAAAACTCATAACGAACGAACGCCTTGTCTGTCAAATTTGATTTTGTATTCGGAATAAATCCGACCTTTTATCTAAAATAACAATCTTCATTGAAAATCCACCTAGGCCATTCCCAAATTACCTAGAAAGGAACCTAGGTCCCAAACAGATGCTTTTGTCTGCGTGTTTGTCTACATATATTTGTGTCATTGTACGTATATTTATGAACGTATTAGCGTAAACAATTTTATATGGTACATTGTATATGGTCCTTGGTCAATGAACACCAAACCAACAACATATTTTATTTACTTCGCTTAAGTGAGGCACTTATTATCTTATTTTAGTGCTCATATTTTCTTTCAATACTTTAATAGATAGTTTCTTCATTGTAATAATAATAAAAAGGTGGTTTTTGATAATAGACAGTAGCAAGGGGGTTTTCTGAGAGGTAATTACAGCCAATCAATACGATGCTTGACAATACTTTGAACAGAGTCTTACCTACATTGTTAATAATTGTTTTATTAGATTTTTCCGAGACCAATTAAAGCCCAAAAGTATAATTTAAAATTTAATTATTCACGAACTGTATATATAATAATAATAATAAAAAGGAAGGTGGTTTATGATAATAGGCAGTAAGTAGCAAGGGGTTTTCTAGCAGTTGATTACAGCCAATTAACGCGCTGCTTGACAATACTTTGGACAGGTTCTTACATTGTTAATATTTCTTTTATTAGATTTTTCAGAGACCAATTAAAGCCCAAAAGTAAAATTTAAAATTTAATTATTGACGAATTCTACGAAAACGCTTTCCACCATGATGGTAAAATTAAATTATCCACGAATTCACCGAAAACGCTTTCCACCATGATGGCAAAATTTAATTATTCACGAATTTAGCGAAAACGCTTTCCAACATGATGGTCTAGCTAGACCGTGACGTCACGCGGGGTGTAAGCAAACCGGGCAGAAATCGGAGACAATCATCATCATCATCCTAGCGTTATCCCGGTACAGTTGCATCCCGAAGGATGCCCGGGGTCAGCTACCTAATCCCAAGATTTGGCGTAGGCACTAGTTTTTACGAAAGTGACTGCCAACTGACCTTCCAACTCGAGGGCAAACCAGACCTTATTGGAATTGAGCTTGTCAAGTGAGTGGGCAACTTGATTGTTAGAAGTTCTCAAGCCGCCCGAAGGAAGCCGCACGCGGTACGCGGGCGCCGCTGGGCCACGAGCGCTGCAGAAATGGGAGACAATGTTATACCTATAATAGAACAGTCGTATAGGTGGTGTATTCTGACATGTGAAAGACGTTGATTTACTTACAACTTGTATGACAAATGACAACACGGCATTCGCGATCATGGCGGGTAGCGTGTTTGTTGTTTGAAAATTAATAATTTTAGGGTTCCGTAACAAAATGGTAAAAAAGGGACCCTTATGGTTTCACTTTGTCTGTCTATCTGTCTCTCTGTCCGTCTCTCTGTCCGTCACGTCACTAAATATCTCAAGAACTACATATGCTATCGATTTGAAATTTGGAATAGTTATAAAGAAGGCCTACCTTCATACATAGAACATGACTTTTTAATTATTCTTTTTTTTTTCTCTGAAAAATTACAGATATTCATTGGTGTGATAGTGATTGGTGATTCAAAATTTGAAAGTCTAGTTAATATGTCAAGTGGGGTGTCATGAAAGGGCTTGGTTTGCACATTCTGAAACATAAATGTAAAAAAATACCGCCCCCCCCCCCCCCCCCTTGTCTCCGAAGTTTACCAAGGAAAAAATATAAAATTATTAAATAACATTGTTTTACAGAAAAAAATATAAATGTAGCTCTATCTAGTTTTTTTTTTATCGTCAAAAAACATTTCTATACTAAGTTTGTAATTCAATCACCTTCGCATTTATTTATTTTTTATAAATTCCTACGAGATTATCCTGAAAGTACCTTCTTTCAAATAAAGAAAAAAAATAAAATCGGTTTACGTGATAAAGAATTATCCTTGAAAACCTACCATAAATACAAAGTTATTCAGTCGCTCAAATTTGTAACAAATGTCGCCTATAGATGGCGCTCCCGTGGCGTCCAATTTCAACACCATGTTGTTAAGGTTTTCCTAATTTAATAGGGTTGGAACCGATACACATCTGTATACGGAACCCACGGTTGGCGAGTCCGACTCGCACGTGACCGGTTTTTAAATCCATCTTCTACTTCGAGATTTAAATGTGTGTATGTATTTGTAAGGCTACAATATACTAAGGGAAATAAAGATTTAGACTGAAATGTCTTTAAAATCCGAATAGCACAATAAATCTGTCTAATACATATTAATTATTTACGCCAATTTTACATTTAAATAAACTTATTTAAGAGGCAAGGTAAGTTAAGTTACACCCAGTTGGGTTTTAGCCTTGAAGTATATTTTTTCTTCCTAACACAAGTATAAACCGACTACGCGACTGTTTGCGACTCATGCTAAAATCAACATGAAATAAGTAATTGGTAGTTTGCTCAAAATACATTATGATTCAGTCTATAAGAAAACTACTTAAATTTAAAAACCATACTTAGCTACGATCAAATGTGGTTGATCGTGGTATAATCACATTCAGAGCGTTCGCGCTACAAAAATGGCGGTTGGGACGAAATTGACACAGGTCCTGCCTTGACAAGCGCTCGCGCCGTACTGAGGATTCTTCCCGCGCGCAAACAAATATATACAACTTTTGAATCTTTTTTGACAGTATAATTTTTAGACTTATTATATATATTTTTACTGAAATATATTTCCAAATACATTAGTTTTAATGTGTAATATAAATAATTGTAATAATCTTTCAATAATACTGAGAAAAACCGTGTGTTTTGAGCGTAATTTTGTTGAGAAATTAGCGTAAGAAATATTTTTGTGTAAGTCTATTTATAGAAAATAATACAAAATTGAGACCGCAGCGTAAATTAACAACATATTACGGCTGTAACACAATTTTTTAACAATTAGGTTACCTAATAATATCGTCACTCAAAACGTGATCAAACTTATACCTCCGCGCCCTTTTCAGAAATCGACTGTCGGTAATCGGGTAAATAAAACTAAAATATTGAGTTAAACTAAAATTTGAAGCCGCTGCGTAAAATATAAAGAATTGACCTCTCTAAATCCATTATTTGAATTTTGCTAAACCTTTCCGTTTCTCAGTAATATTGCGTCAAATATCCAGTTTTGTTGTTTTTTCTCACACAAAATATGAATGGACTCTTAAGTCTTCAGCTCAAAAAGAAAATTTTCTCCCATACAAACTTTGCACCCCTATTTGATCCCTTTAGGGGTGGAATATCCAAAAATCCCGTCTTATCCCTTGCATACGTCATAAAAGTTAGCTCTGCACCAAATTTGAAGTTTCTAGTTCCAGTACTTTGGGCTTTGCGTTGATGAGTGAGTCAGTCAGTCAGGACAAAGGCATTTATATATATAGATAGAAGATGTTATAAATACCTAAGGCATTGACAAACATATTGTAAAAAAAAAATTAGAAAAGATCAAAAGTGAGAGAAAAAAATGACACATTCTGGCTGTCAAATGTGAAAAAAAATATATAAGATAAATAAGAAGTGGTAAAATTATTATTGATTATTCAAATATAAAAATATATCGATTTGCTTTTCAGTGTATTTCATACCTTTATATCATTAACTGCCATGCCTTTATACATTACCATGCCAAAGATATCGTCACCATCCATTGTAAAACCACATTCGTCCACACCATCTCATGGTTTAATGTTACGGATGTAGTAACTTCGAATAAACTCATTAAATGTTTGGCTAAATATAATTAAATTACTCAGCAAACATCCCTACATCATTTTGAACTGTTTTTCTCGCATTTGAAAGAATGAAAAAAACAAATTATTTTTTGTATGGAAAAAAAATCTCGTTGAAATCCACCCGGGCACAGCGTCGCCATTCCATAAACGCGGCCGTACTGTATGAATGGGCGAAATATCTGGCTAGTACAACTTCATTAAATAAGGGATGCGAAAGCCTGTTATAGTCGTGACAGAGATAAGATCATTTTCTTTATAGGAATGTTACTGGTACCTACACTAGACAATGTATTTGGGTCACCTGCGTTCTATTTAATTGAATCTCATCAAAATAGGAAGCGACCTCGGCCTCGTATTTCATGCAGTATTGATGCTTATCATAATTGATGAAACAAAATAAACGAACTGTAGCGGACCGGAAACAATTACATGACCAATATTTTCCTAGTTACCCACAATGATTGAGTTCAGGTGCATGCATAGGTACAAACAGATTCACTATTTGCAAATCGTAATTTAGACTCGCGATTAAGCATTCAGGCCGGGTAATGTCGTTATCATGATGGTTATTGGCTAGCACGCGAGAGTGGTTCAATAGGCGCAAACGCGCGTGTCGCCGCGTTGCGCCATCACCGTGCCGGCGGCGCCCCGCTCATCAGTAATTAATTCGCTCAAACGGTCTTTGTGCCTTTAATTTCTTGACATGTTTGCGACCCCTGAAGAGTCTGATAACCCGCTAGTCTAGTAAAATAATAAAGTGGTCCAAATTTAGAAGATTCGTATAGCAAATAACTTATTTGAAAATAGGGTTGTTGATACCAAATTAAATAATTTTAAATTCGAATTTTCTCGGAGTATGAAAATTTGAATCAAAAGGTGAAAAAGCAGCCTCAAATAATAAAATAAATAATTACAAAGTCGTAAGTGTTGACAGTTTTAGAAGGGCACATCTCTGATTACTTTTGCGCAAAAAGTACTTTCGTATGGAACGATCGTCATTTACTATGGCTATAAATGTCTAGCATTTACGACGTCACATCTGCAGCGATGGCAGCGTTTTCTCTCTCTAACAAGCAAAATTAAAACAGTTATACTACTACTACATTTTTTTTTGAGATATTAGGATTTTATTTCCATCATATGGGCATATTTTTTGTCACCCTTTATAACGGGCAAGATCAAATTCTTGAGGTAATAACCTCCACCACCATATGACCTCCATAGGTCTTTGTATTTTTTTTCTGACGCAAAATCTTTCACGTAGGTATAGGTGGGGCAAAAGACTTGAATTAATGATTAATTTAAATATTGTCCGTTAAAGGGTTAATAACAAAATTTGTGCCTATAACCCTACGTACGTACGTAGGCTACGTTATGTTACCAGTTGCAGAGGAATGAGTAAAGAACGCTCTAGGCTAGATAATAGTACGTTGGACCATGTTGTTGATATAGGTACCTCTAAATATGTACTCGTATCTATGCCCATAGGTTCTCTCTCTGTAGCTAACATGATTGCGGCACGACGGTGCATAACGTTGTCCTTCACGGTTGCCAATTTAATTAATAGTGTAAAATCAATTTAGTTAACGTATAGTGGGTACATAGATGGATGCCAGTGAAGGATGTTTAGCGGAAGCCGCGGAAGCGTGACCGAGCCGGTCTCGTTGACCCCACCGCACCGTCCGTGTGCGCTCGCTCCAGTGCCAAAAACCACCAACTTAATGTCTTCTTCATTCGAACGCCCACTCATTGTTATCAAGTATTATTCCAAAAAACATCGGCTAACTCAGAGTATACGCATGAATAACTTTACATAATCCCTAAAGCGCTGTTTTAATAATCATGATAGATGCCGGCCATAATTAATACATTTGTAAGTTCTCAAATCTCAATACGAGATGATAAATCACTACATAGTATAAAACAAAGTCGCTTTCGCTGTCGTCTTCCAAAAATCCCAATCCTAATCCAGCACTATAGCAGCAACAAATATACCAACCGGTTAAAATTAAAACCTATTTCAGTGTTTCTCTTTTGTGTCTACCCTAGATATCTGTATGTAAGTAGTAAGTGGATATTATTATTATTTTTCTCTTATGTATATTTTTTTCTTTTGCAGTCATATTTAGTTATTTTTCTTTTCTAGCGGTCAGTGAGTCACCGACAACATCAGCGTTGTAGGCACTCTGTGGTTGTAGGTGTCTGACACCTCAGCATAATGCTGAGCCAGTGACCGTTTCACTGCCGCGGGAACACACATGTTGTGGTTTGTTTTCTTCTGTTGTTTTTTTTGTAATATGTGTGTCTTCTGTGTCTGTGAATAAATGTTTCTTTCTTTCTTTCCCTGTCGTTATGTCCCTATATCCCTATGTATGCTTAAATCTTTAAAACTACGCAACGGATTTTGATGCGGTTTTTTTTAATAGATAGAGTGACTCAAGGGGAAGGTTTATATGTATAATACATGCATCAGCATTGCACCCGTGCGAAGCCGGGGCGGGTCGCTAGTATTTGTAGAAGTAAGAAACTTTGTAAGGTTGTACTCGTAATTTTGAGACGTAAAGCGTTTGAGAAAATTTTGAGTGAGTCACTCAAAGTGAAGTTGTTTATAACCTAACGTGCAGAATTTATCTACGAAGGGGAAGGGTATAGTCAGCAGTTTTTTTTTTTGAACCTGACTGTGGCTTTATAGGCCGGTCCCAATAAGCGATAGGAGTGCGCGGTTGGAGAGTAGCCTGGGGAAAATCCAGGGAAAACCTCCGCACAACTACGCGTGTCGTTTGGAACTTTGGAATACTCTAAGAGTTTGCGCTCCAGTGAGATTGGTTGAGCGGTTTCAACCGAATCTGAGGTGTGAGTGGAATCGAGCTACTGGGAGTTTTGTCGCTGGTTCACTAAACCTAGCCTAGCTGAGAAGAGCAAGAAGCTCAGCTAGGCCCGAGCTGGGTCGGACTGACTACCCGGTGTGCGGGCGGTACCGGGACGAATAGGGACTATATGTGTCACTGTTGTCGCGATCGCGCGGTGGACGTCCCCGCCGGCGGGAATGCCTAAGTGTACGCGTCGTGTCAGAGTTGGACGCCGTAAGCGCAGCGTTCCATCTTTCGATAGACGCTGTGATTACGTCGTCCGGGTCCGTAAGTGTGTGCCTAGGACGCCGGACCGTGCGGCCCCTAATCAATGATCGCCGAGTAATGACAGAGGGGGGAGGGATGGGAACGTAGTCGACAGCCTTCCTAACGGATTCCTATGATGGAGAGCGTTGTCAAAATAACGTCTGGCAGTCTGTTTAAAGAAACCATACAAAGTGCTAATCCCCATGTCGTGGTGCAGACTGAGATTCGACTACCTAGACTGAGGTACCACGGAGCATCAGTCGCCCTACGGAGAAAACGATTCTGAATGACCTGAAGCGGCTTGAGCGATGTCATAGGCACGTGAGCAAAGACTACACTTGCATAAGACATGATTGGACGAACACAAGTTTTGTAGTGTCAGCTTATTTCTAAGTGACATTTTACTAAACTTGTTAATCATCGGCCCAAGCCTTCCTAGCACGAACAACGCACGGTTATGTACCCTACTGATGTGGCTACGGAAAGTCAGTTTTCTGTCGAGGGTCACTCCAAGATATTTGACTTCGTTCGCCCAGGGGATGGGCCGGTCAAACATCTGGATCGGAGCCACACGCC
Source organism: Epiblema foenella (assembly GCA_963556455.1). Taxonomy (NCBI): domain Eukaryota; kingdom Metazoa; phylum Arthropoda; class Insecta; order Lepidoptera; family Tortricidae; genus Epiblema; species Epiblema foenella. Next base: position 19,342,718 of record OY747095.1, read on the forward strand.
TTTCTGTGCTAACGCGGTCAGACGGGTGGAAGACTATCGCAGTGCTTTTTTCCGGATTGACTTTGATACGCCAAAGATTAAACCAACGACCTAGGTCAGTGATTGCCTCTTGGAGATATCGCCGGATAAAAGTGTACTTACAATGAGTCGTAAAGAGCGCGGTATCGGCCGCGAACAACCCCAGTTGCACTTTAGGGTGCCTGGGAATGTCGTTCGTGAATAACGAATAAAGAGTGGGAGAGAGCACGGAGCCTTGCGGGACTCCGGCCCGGATGGGGTGTGGGTCCGAGTACGTTCCCTCTAGTCTGTATCGAAAGCTTCGATCCCTGAGAAAATCTCGTATGGTGAGTACGGGTCTGTCAGGCATACCGAGATGATATAAATAAATCACTTTGACTTTGACTTTGTATATCAGCCCGTTATGCCAGACCTTGTCAAATGCTTTCGCCACGTCGAGAAAGATTGCACCGGCCCTGAGCCCCTGGAATCGAGAGAAACCGTCCAGCACGTGCTCCGTGACGCGGTGCACCTGTTGGACGCACGAGTGCGCGGATCTAAAGCCGAACTGCTCGTCGATGATGACGTTATTCTCAGTCGTAAATCTGAGAATCCTAGTGAGAAGGATCCGCTCATATAGCTTTCCTAGAGAGCTAAGTAAGCTGATCGGCCTATAAGAGGCAGGCGAAGTCCGGGGTTTGCCGGGCTTCGCTATCCCTATGACCGCTGCACCTTTCCACGCGGCTGAAAAGTGAGCATTGGTCAGCGCGGCATTGAAGATGCCGACCAAAATGAGGAGGAGGGTTTCAGGGAGAAGTCTCAGGATACGATTGGATACACCATCCGCACCCGGAGCCTTCCTAACACGAAGACGCCTGACTAAGTCACTGACTTCCTTAACCGACACCGGTAAAATGGGTGAAGTTACGGGGAGACGCGATCTCCTGTCCACCTCGGAATCGACCCATCTAATATGGGCTTCGTCGGTGTGTAGGAGACTAGGCGAACATTGGCACTCTAAGCTACTCGCAAGGCATTCGGCTTTCTCACTATCCTCGAAAGCAGGGGTAGGGTGATCCGGACGATCCAAGGGGGGTATGGTCCAACAGGCATTTGATTTGAGAGATCTCGCTAGTTTCCAGTAAGCGAGATGACTAGGAGCAATCTCACCCATCAGATCCCTGAACGAGTTGTCCCGAAATTCGGCAATTCTCTGTTTGTACTCATTACACAAGTCCCTCAGGATTTGACGGTTTTCAGCAGAAGGGTGGTTGGAGTAAGTCCTGATTGCACGATTTTTTCTAGTCACTAACTCCCTCAATTCCCTAGGCAGTAGAAGTTCACGCGAACGTAAGGTATAATTATCGAATTACCAATACAATCACGGTAAACAGCAAACTGCAATATTCTACTAAAAGTTTCTTCAACGTATTTTGTCTCAACTAGTTTTTAGAAAATAGTAGATTGTATGACAAGGGTCTAAAATGAGCCATATTACCACGAGATAGTTATTTTCCCGAACGAAGTGAGGGAAAATAGTTCGAGGGGTAATATGGCTTTTAGACCAGAGTTATACACTCTACTTTCACTTCGATTGCGAGAAAATAAATAAACAAAGGTTAACCCACCCAAAATTAACAATAAATTCCACGGCGAAGATACATACTTTTGCAGCATGATTTTTTTTTCTATACTCCTTTGACACACAAAACATAGACACTGCGGTTCGCGCGCAACATTCACGCGCGAAAAAAACCTAACTGACCTTCTATTGAGCACTTCAAAGTGTTGCTCGAACGATTTAACCACTTTTTTAATTATTGTGAAATAGGGACTACTACAAACTTAATCTTTAGACTCTTTAGAAAAAATAATTATGTTTCCTGATTGGTCGATTTTAGTAAAGCTGTATTCTGGTTGGTTAATACCCAATACCAAATATCTTTTTAAGAGTTAAATGAGTGTTCTGTGATTGGTGGATTTAATAGGTGAAGTATTTTGATTGGTCAAATTCAAATGTTTTGTAAATCATAAATATGTATTCATATTTTCCCTAGGGGTTAAATGTACTACTTTAGCCCCGCTTGACAAGTCTAATATGGCACACTTTTCGAGCATGAGAAGTGAAAAAAATCTTATTTAAATATACATATAATCATACGGAAACTGACACAAGATGACCTTAATGTTCTTCAAGAATGGTTTCAAAACAATTTGCTCACTGTCAACATCGCTAAAACAAAATATGTAATATTCAAATCGAAAATCAAAAACTCGGCCAAGTGCATGTCGGACCACGCACAATGAAGGGTTCCGTACCAACACCTACTAGTCCACATTTAAAACCACTACCCAATACATTGAATCTAAAAAATTCGTATCTTCATAGGAAACTCACGGCTCTTACGACCTTTTGTTTGGGCAAGACAGTTTTTAGGCGAAAACTCAAAAACCGTGAAACCTATATTGTTCAAACCAGAAATCGTTGAAAGTATTTACTAACGCACACCATCTCAATTTTTTTTTGAATTTTAAACTATAGTTTGGAAATTAAAGGGGGGGGGGGGACACACTTTTTATGACTTTGACAGCTAATATCTCACCAACGGTTGACTAAAATGGAAAAGTTTTTTACAAACCTCCATATCATTTTTAAAGGCCTATCCATCGATACCCCACACGACTATGTGCGTTGGAAATTTTTTTTTCATCCACTGGTTACATGTATGGAGTGCTTTGTAATTTCACATATTTTTTGTAATTTCACATCACTTTTATGTAGCGGTTCATAGAATACACTTTCGTACCAAATTTCATAATTGTAGTGCTTATAGTCTCCGAATAAATCGGCTGTGACATACGGACGGACGGACAGACATGACGAATCCGAAGTAATAAGAATAAGTCCCTTACGGAGTGTTAGCAACTTTTCTCTGAAACCAGCGCGTACACAATTTGGCAAGAAAAATATAACTTACGAAGGAGCACAGTTCTATAATAAATTACCCAAATATATTAAAGACTGCAAAAGTTTCAATATTTTTAAACAAAAGCTAAAGGAGTATGTAATTGAAAATATCTAACTTCCAACTCCGGCCCTGTAAACTTTTACATAGAAACTAGCTAATGTGACGCACTGCACTGTAGATGCACTCTAGTACACTATATTAGAACTCATTTTGTATTGTGTTGTTGAAGCGAATAACTTAGTCCATCGGAACCTCTTACTATTATTGTAAGCTACCCACTCATACTCTAAAATTGTATTACTTTTAACTACGAGTCACTATTTACTTTATATAAATCAATATCTTGTATATTTTCTCTGCCTTAAGTGGAATGTAAATTTCTTTAGAGACAATAAAGTTCTTTAACCAGAACTACGAGTATCGTTCATCCTTTAAGCATTCACCTCGACTCTCCTCCCGATGCCATAACGATGATAAAACAGAATCGAAAATAATTTTTGCGTTTCCGGTTCCCTATAAGTTACTCGTATGTATATAAGTATATTGTGTACAAAAGAACACTATGGGACATACTAAAATTGTAACGTAACCAAAAGTTGGTATAAAATTATTCTCATTATAAAAACATGTGACGTCCAGTGCTGTCGTACTAACACGTTATTTAACTTCCATAAGACTCAGCCCGACAGAGCGGAGGCCAAGAGGACCGCTTTCCGGTGCACGACCTGTAACTCGCCCACGGAGCGGCCCGCCCCCGCCCCGAGTGACTGACGAGTTCCTGCTCCGCGCCTTCGCACTCGTACGTTCGTAGTTTCGTACCCTAAACTGAAGGTCGTCTCAAGCTACGTTGGGCAGCACTTGCCTCGTCTGCCGTCTGCCATTAGGCTGACTGATTATACAATAGGCTACCGTCGAAGTATTGCCATTATTCGAATAATTTTTAGAGCAGGCACAATTAGAGTTCAACTAAAGACAAAAAAACTGATCAACCAAAAAGCTTTTACCGTTGCATACAAAAATTCTAATATGCCGAACCCTTACCCAAACTTTACTTTACGCTTAAGTTTGTTCTTCGCGGCCTGGTAAAGGGACAACATAAATAAATGACATCCACCTGGCAGCGCTGGATGGAACATTTTTATACGACGTCTGTGGCAAACAAGCGTACGACGCGCCTGGTGGTAAGCGGTCACCGCAGCCACGTATATATATACATAGATAACTAAAAACTACTAACTTGATCATTAATTATGCGTAAATAGATAATACAGTCCATCTTCAGCGCAGCCGTAGATAGATTGGTAAATTGCAGTACGTAGGAAAGGAGTAAATGCGAAGGCCTTACTGCTGCTGTTACGGTCGTCGGCCCCGTACTTGCGAATGGCCACGGAGACGGCTTGCTCGATGCTGCGCACGTACACGCCCATCTGCCGCGTCATCGGCGTGAAGTCGCGCTGCCGGGGCTCGAACACGTCGCGGATTCCCAGCTGTCACAAACAAAGAAATGATGTATTTTATTTCTTATGACGCAGACATAATTAATGTCATTTTCTTTAGGCTGAGAAAAAGGTTAAATACCTGTATAGTGTTTTGATACTGTAGGTAAGGGAAGAAATAAATACTGTTTTTTTCAGTTCCTTCAATCCTTTCTTTATACTTTTTTCTTTCTTAAACTATGTATACCCCATTTATGTGGGTAGTTGAATAGTTGACTGACTACACACCATTGAGAAAGTAAGTAATAGATGGAATGAAGTTGGTTCTCTCCCAATTACCTTTTGTAAGTCAGCAGTAAGATAGACATGGCCTTTAACTGTGAAGCTGGGGAGCGTGGCGCGGACGCGGCGCGGGCGCAGCGCGGCGTACACGTCGCGCAGGTCGGAGTGACGCGCCAGGCGGGCCAGCAAGCGCGCCAGCTCGGCGGGGTGCGCGCGCGCCGGCAGCAGCACCAACAGGTAGCAGCGCTCGCTGTCGAGCGGCAACCGTAGTGCCGCCGCCTCCAGGTGCGGCAGGTACGCGTGCTCCAACACCGCGTCGTATTGCATATACGATACCTGTGCATACTAACCTTGTACGACATATCCATAATCACATAGATCGCAATGCGCACACTACATTACATATTCGTAGTTACCTATGCGTATGCACCACTTGGGACGGGTTAGTAGTGTCATTCGCCATTCCGGAATATTAGAACCATAAAAAACATTCCGTGTGAAAATAGGCCAAACCTCAAAACTCTTTCACCGTAAATAGTTTTGAGAGATTACCTAGAGCCATGTCGGGCATTGTTATTACTCTTTATTTGCTTACATTTTGATAGGTACGTGAATGTTGCCAAGTGACTGACCACAACAGTGTCAAGTATGATTGCTGCAACCAATTTAATTGTTACTCACCTGGACACTTTTCAAGCCGTTTGCCAAAAACATTAGGTCACCACCAAGATTAGGATTTTTAGTATTTTGTGCAGGGATTGGTATTTCAAATGCTCTGTAAATGACATCGTCTTGCACATACGACGGGCTCGTAAATATGAAATTTACAATTGATTTTTTACGACGGTCTAGCGTTTCTACGGTCGCTTGGCTATTTTCTATTGCACTAGAGTCCGTAGTGGTAGATGCATCAGTAGTAGGTAGCTCCGTAATTTCCGATTGTTGCATTTGTATGGTTGTACCTCTGTCGACCGCGATAGCCGGTGCCGACTGGCCACTGGTGGATAGCGTGTCTGTTGCTTTATCCAACATAGGCGACGCGGTCGTGGATAAGGAACTCTGAGCAGTTGTCGTTTCTGCAGAATTTAAAATAACTATTATTGGTGTTGTATTTTCATTCATTGTAGACTGCACTATTTCGGTGATGGATTCGGTACTAGTCGCGTCTATCCTAGACAGTGTACTGCTGGTCGGTTGAGAAGGCGAGGCGCGGGTAGTCGTTTCTGTTTGAGTTGTACTAAAAGGGGTAGTACTCTCAGCGTTACCGGCGGTTGTCGGCGAAGTGGGAATTCGAACGTCGACGTCGTTGATGGTCTCCGCATTAGGGTTGGTGGTGGTCTCGGCGGCTGCGGGCGTGGAAAGGTCCTCGCGGGCCTGCGTGCTCGGCTCGCCCGTGCCCGCCGCCGCGCCCTCCGAATTGATTGGTGTAGTCGTGTGACTTGCATCATTGCTTGCAGGAGTAGTCGGTAGTTGTTCGTTTTCCAAGTCGAAGCCATAAAATCTTAAGATTTTTTTGTAACCTTCGTTAAATGTAACGTTTTCGTTGTTTAATGCTAGGCCTGCTAGAAAACCTTCTTCGGGGACGAAATATGTCTGAAAAAACCAAGCAAATTATAGATAAGATTATATGTCAATGACACACTCAAAGTAAACGTCCTGTACGACCAAGCGGAAACTTTCTCAAAGTATCAATAAAGAACAATATTTGAAACATAGGTGTTTGGAAATACCTATATACTTACCTAGTTATTTAGAGCAACAGGTGATGGTTTACGATTATCATTAAAGTTAGTCGCTGGTTCACTAAACCTAGCCTAGCTGACAAGAGTCCAGCAAGAAACTCAGCTAAGCCGACCCGGGGGTGACACAAAAGCATTTCATGTGGGCTTTGCTAGGGTACAAATGAATACATATTATTATCTTGTTGATTTCTTATAACATTTTTTAAGGTCTTTGTAGCGAGTTTGGTTATTTACTGGAAGTATATACCTATAAAGTTGGAGTACTGTTTTGGAGATCTTGAGCACAGCGAGGAAAAAAGAACTTCGCGCTGGATCACGTTTCTCGTCCTAAACGAGCCGACGTGCACGCGCGCAATATTCGCGAGATTCTGTGCCTTTACCATGAGTTTGCATGACCGTACTCGCTAGCGACTGCGTAAATTATTGTATGGGCAAAAGTACAGCGCCTCTGGCGGTTACGCAATAGAACTAAGAATCGGCATACTAAATCGTTTACGCAGTCGCTAGCGAGTACGGTCATGCAAACTCATGGTAAAGGCACTTGGTCCTATAAACTTTGATTAGCTAAATCAAAGCCTATGGGCAATATTACCTACATAACTAAATTATTCACGAATGACGAATAAAATCATCGAATGATCATGGTTTATTCGCGGTAATTTATTCGTCGAATTAAGATTCCTGCTTTACATAAATCTCACGTTTACTCGTCTGACTAGGGGAACACGACAATGTTTGAGCAATTGTGCATGTCAAACTAGAAACCTTAGCCGGTATGGATAAAAGTTTTGGATTTATTTTAAGAATAAGAAATAATTTATTGCCTTAACCACACAATTATTTTGTCGTATCGATTATAAAATTAACAAGGACAGTAAATAAACAAAAGACTTTCTAATCAACGTTCGTTTATTAAATATTAACCAAATAACAAGATACCTACCTTTCTTTTAAATTGGTCAGTAAATAAAATTAAATACATATTTAAACACAAAATCAACGTGTTGTTTATTAGAATAGAATACCCAATAAATTTTACATTTTATTGTGGTTTTATCCGAATAAAATAACGAATAAATCATTCGTCATTTGATAAGTAATCTATTGATTTATTCGCGAATAAATTATTTGCAAATAAATAATTCGCAGCTGGGCTGATGCAGCAGACAGGGGGGGGAACTGCGGGACCTGGCCTTAGTAATTGACTGTTTACTTGGGCTCGTAGATTACTAGTGGAGGAGACTGCATGAAAGAGGTCATCAGAAGATCGCAGATTGCCAAAAAAGCAGTGAAGCGCTTGGAGAAGATATGGAGGAACAGAAACATACCGCACCACAAAGGTCAGACTTATGCGCACCCTTATCTTATCCATATTTCTCTACGCTTCTGAAACATGGACATGGAAGCTGCGCGTATGAGCAAGAATAGATGCATTCGAAATGTGGTTGCTGGCGAAGAATGTTGGGCATCTCATGAACGGAACGCCCACTAATGCATCAATACTTACAGAGCTTCGTATCACCACCCGGTTTTCCACTATATGCTTCCAAAGGCTAATGACATTCTTTGGTCACATAGCCCGCCAGGAAGTTGAAGGAAAGAGGAGCAGAGGTAGAGCACCCACACGATGGGCAGATCCAATCCGCGGTGCCAACATCCAGGGGGCAATACAACTAGCCCAAAATAGAGGGGTCTGGAGAGCGGTGGTGAAGAACTGCTCCTATGGTGGTCACGACCCTCAGCCTTGAGGAATCGATGAAGAAGAATTCGCGAATAATAATATCATGAATAATTGTTTATTCGACACCAAATAATGCCCATCTCGGCCTATAGGTACCTACCTGAATTTATTTTGTCTCGCGGAGTAACATAATATACAGCTGACTTTACTTTAATAGGTACCTAACTGTGCCTACCTATCAGGTTGTATTGTTTTCAAGTGGATTAAAGAACGCTATAGGTAATAGAGATACATCATATCAAGCTGACATGCCTAGGTACAATGTTTTTATTTCAGATTATGACAAGGGTATTTGATAATACCAATAAAGTTATAAAAGGATACGATTATGTTATTGAAGTTTAACACAGCCATTTTTTGATTTTATATTGTGTAGTGGAATTTTAGCTTGAAAGTGGTCGATTTGGAGTGATGTTTGATGAAAAATTTAAAAATGCATTCATAATTTACAATATTAGGTCGCAATAGTCCTGTTCTAGATTCTGGACGCTGAGAAATGACAAGATACGTTTCAATTAAATCAGAAAATGGCCTAAACAGATGAGTGTTTTTTTATAACTTTATTTACTTTAAACCTAGGTAATAATTCATAATTCATTTATTGCATCATAATCATGTGGTACAAGGTGTTATTACATTAGGGTGTTATTGTATCTAATACATTTACTTTACTTGCTTTAATTATGTGTATGTAGTTTCAAAGTAGTACCTTTAGGTTTGAGACTGTTTCAGAGAGTAAGCTTCTGCTTCCCGAACTAGGACAGAGCCTGTGACTCGGGAGTCAGTGATTCCTCCGTGGAAAAGGCTCCGTGGTCAGTGGTGCCTTTACACTAATTTACTCAGCTAATACTCGTATACAAAATTTAAAAACAATCAGAATTATTAATTAGTTAGACTTATGTTAACATGCAACAAGTGTTCACTTAGATATAACAGTAGTGTATGTGTGTGAGTATATGTGAGAGTGTTGTGTTGTGTAGGGATGAGGAAGTGCATGTGTTATACATAGTGATGTGCCGTGGGAATATTCCTTTATTCCCAGGAATATTCCCAAAACAGGGGAATATTGCAATACAGATTGGGCAAATTATTTTTTTATTAAAGTTAGTTAATGATGAAGTACTCAGCAGAATTAAATCGAGGTTTTAGCAAAAGGCTATAAACCTCGTGTTATACCTACTAGATACACGTAATTCATGTTTTATATAATAAAATTTAAACTTTTATGTCGATCACAAAATCGTTTCTCTTTTTGCGATAAATACCGTTTCAGAGTATTATGTTTTTCTGTCTCTTTCTTTCAATGGCTGTCTCCCTTCCTCTAAAAAGATAAAACGTGTTGCACTTGTTCAGTATCTAGTGCTATCAACACGTGCGTAGATGTGCTTGAAATGAATGCATAATAAATTTACAGATTCGTCCTAGTATTTATATCGTACATGATTTACTGTGATTTTTAATGAAATTGCTAATAAAAAAAATATTTTCCAAAAAAAAATTATTCAACTTTCCTAGCAACTGTGGGAATATTGGGAATATTCCCGGGAACATTGGGAATATACTTTCGCAAGTGCGTTACACTGTTTAATGACTGGGTAAATAGTTCAATGAATAACGTTTTGATATAATCCTCAATCACACAATATGTAAACCTATACACTTTCAAAATTCCCCAACGTTCCCGAGGGAATACTCCCGGGAACGGCACATCACTAGTTATACATAAGATAAGAGTAGTGGTTGATTAAAAGATGAGCTTGATTAAAATGTGACGAAAAGGTGATGTGCTGTTCATTTATTACTTTTGGGAATTTAGGAGGTTATCTGTGTCTTGGTATGTTTGTAGTTGAAGCCAGGATTTTAGTTTAGTTTTACAGTCATAGAAATTGCTGGTATAGATATTTAATTGCTTATTAGTTTTGTTATAAATATGAGTTGGCGTCTTGCAAAAATGTTCTGTGCAGTTCTACCGGACAGACAGTGGTTTTAATGCGCTTACTAGCCGTTGTCGTACAGAGCAGTAGATGTCTATGTTTTCGAAGAATAGTACGCAATACATATAGCTGTCTCTGTTAAGACTTTCAGCTCTGTATAGAGTTGAGCTGTTGGATATCTATACGGCTTTACAGCTAATACCTTCAAAACTGCGCTCTGTGCTCGTTCTAGCTGGAGTAGAATGGTTTTACCAACGGCGCCCCAGATTGGTATACAGTACGTTATGACTGTTATGAGGGACTGGCAGAGTGATGTACATATATACCATCATTAGGGTATTAAAGTTTTTTTACTTATTAGTATATACCTAATGAACAGGTTTACGTAAATAAGTTATCAATATTTAGAGTAACTTTTCTCGTTCTTAGAAATACAAAGTCTGAAATCCGTATTGACGTTTTTTTCCTTACCAATAACATAAAAGGGGCCTTAAGTCGCGGGCAGATATATATTATTAGTTATAAATTTAATACTATTCGCAACGCAAGATTTTGTTAGTACCTACATAAGTATACATACATATTCTTTGATGTATACATACCTAGTACGTGAACAACCTTTGGGTAAATTTAAGCAACACAATGTAATTTCTATGGAAACGGAACGATCAAGAAAGCGCCAAAATCGAAAGCTTAGCGTTATTTTATACTAGCGGCCGCCCGCGATTTCGTCCGCGTAGAGTTTAGATGGTAACAATGATACAAATGAGGTCAACTTTTTTCTGTCAGTTGTCTGATCATTGCATTAGCAGTTTCGGCTGTGCGATGATGAGTCAGTCAGTCAGTCAGGACTTCTTCTTTTATATATTTAGATGAACTAGATATTTACTCACCTTTAAAGTGCGATGGATATCCCTGAAGCCTATCCTCATGACGTTTCGGTTCCACGGTAGCTGCATTGCCTTTTGTATTTGGTAAGAGCTTTCGCCGTCCACTCCCTCATACAATGCCACAAGTATACCCATAAGACCATAGGGCGAGAAGGCCATGTTGTTGTCATTCAAAAAATTATGTTCCGCCAAGACCTTTAAACCGAATTCGTTGGTTACGTCTACCATATGCGACAGGGGTGTCCTTCCTGTGTCCCATAGTTTAATCTCTACTGGAAGTCCGTAGTCCGAGGCAAGGACAATGTTTCCGACCGAGAGCACACCGAGCAGGTTCGGGAGGAGCGCTGCGCGTGCGGCCGGTCGCATGGTGTCGGCAATTCTGACCACGCTACGCTGACCACCCGTATACCGCCCAACGGTTTGGACTAATCTTCGTGTCTAATTGCCATTGAAATGAAATCCAAAACCGGTGAACGCCCTCCGCGAACTTGTAGAGCTTATCGTCTTAGGCATCCTCAAACATATTTGGGTTCATTATCATAAAAAAAACATGTACATACCTACTTAAGTTAGTAACGTCTAGTTATACCCTGTTTAACAACAGTAGGATCTTTATGTTCCCATTTATAACAAGCTGGCTAGCTAAATAACTTAGTATCTACGAATCGCTTTATAGTCAGTTTTTAATTTGGGAAGACTATTTTCTGTTTTAGAACTTGTATTTACTGTCGAAACAGTAGGAATTGCCGAGATTTTGTTTGAGTCGTAAATTAAGGTCTATAATTACGTTAGCGGCCAGGCCACTAGCCAATTCGGTGTGCCGGTGCCGGTTTGCGACCACTTGGATGAGTATGAGTTGATGAACAAAAAGAACAACACATTCCGGTTGCGGCAACGGTCGAGTGAGGTCATGCTACCTGTGCGCTCTTACCCAATTGTTGTTGTGACCCGAATTGGTGATTATCGCAATTACCACGTGGAAGCACCGGGTGTGTTAGTTAAGACTTTCTCCAGCTGACCGGCGTGTCTCTGCCCCTCTGGTAATCCACGCTCGTAGTGGTCGCAGTCGGTCGCAACGATCGGACTGTGGGCTAGACACAATTGGTGGCTATCCGTTAGTTAAGACTTTCTAAAGTCAGACCCGGGTCTCTGTCACTTTGAAAGATCACGCTCGCAGTGGCTGCATTACAACGGATCCTAACGGTGCCAACGAAGTTGCAGTGTGGGGTGTATACCACCACGAAGCCAACATAACGTAATAATAATAATGTAATGTGTGTAATTGCGGACAGTCCGATTTTTCCCTTCGTGTGTAGGACACCTAGTTGACACTGACACGGCGGACAAGTGGACAATACTCGACACCGACATTAGGTTAGCCTTTCGGTTCCCCATAAGTATAGTGTTAGGAGGTGACCGGCATAAATAGTTAGGATGGAGATGCAAGGCAGATTCGAGATGATGGAGGAAACCATGCAGGCTGAAATCGATCGGCTGGCCGCTGAGAACGACCGCCTTAAGTTGGCTCTCACCGGTGAGAAAATCGACTCGGCCCATACAATCCCCCACCCCAGCGAACTCTGACTCGTATTGCCAGGCCTATCCGGCCACCCCGGTAGCTAATTCAGCTACCCAGGCCCCTAAGGCTGATCCAGGGATCGGATACCGGTATTTTCTCCATAGAAAAATACCGCTTATGTGTCGACTCTGGTAATAATTTTGGTTGCCGTTACGACACAGTTCGGTTGGGAGGACTAAAATGGGGACTAGTCGACACAGTAACTTCTGGCTACTTTTTTTGCCTTTCATGAGGTAGGTATTAGCCAGTGTCATGTCGATTAGAAGTAACAAAAAAAAACAATTCGAATCGCGGTATATGGCTATAAGTTCAAAGTTGCTGATCCTTAAAAAAGTAATTTGTTAAACATAAAAGACCCCGAATTAGACAAAACTAAACGTAGATTAGAATTAGACAGAACTTCTGGTTACTTAGTTACGTCGTCGTCTGATAACATAGTTACCAGTTTACAACCAGTTGCAGCTCAAACCATTCGTTCATTCACTCACTAAACTTCAGAGGGCCTACTCCGAACTTCGTATCGTGCCGTCCCTTTCACTCATATAGTGTATAACACGTGAGGGAAAGGGACGGCACTATACGAAGTTCGGAGTAGGCCCTCAGTCGCTGTCATTATTTGACACAAACGTTGATGTGAAAACTTAATTTCAATTTTGAACCTGATTCCTGTAATGGACATAAGTATCAATTTATTATTAATAATATTTCGTGATTTAATTATTGGAATAGTATTGCGAATAAAAATACACTGTAATTTAGTCAATGAAGTTGAAATTTACCATCGCGCCTCCAAAACAATAAAAATGTACCAATTGTAAACAAATATAACATAGATTTTACTCCATAACATTTTTTGATTTCTTAGCCTCAGATGCCTATTCTTTAGTACCTAGAGAAACAAATGTGAATAATAAGAATAAGCTATTATGTTTAAAATAAACAATTTAAAAAACAAGTGATGTTATACCGGAGTAGGTATATTGTCGTTACAACCGGTCACGAAATTACTAACATTAAGGCTGGGTTTTATACAGATCCGTTAGACCAAATGTCAGATCAAATTTCAGTAACTCAGTAAATTTTTTGACATAACAAACCGATATAAGGTCTAACGAATCTTTATAAAACCGAGCCTAAGTCGAAACCGTGTCGACTCGTAACTTAAAGTAGTAACAAAATTACGAAAATACCAAAATGGTGGCATGTATTTTTTTCTTTACAGACATTCTCAAACTTCGAAAAAAATAAATAAATACGTAAGTACGTAAGTACGAAATGCCGTTTTGCGTAGTTTTATAAATAAAGTGAATAATAATAATGTTTGCCGAATGTTATTGTATATTTTACTTTTTATAGAAATATTATACAAACTATATATAACCTAAGAATAAAAATAATTGAAATCAAATAGACCACAGGGGCATGTAATCGGTAATTAATAAACAATAATCACAAAGCTAAAGTGTTATTAGTGTTATATTAGTTACTGAATTAACAAACTGAATATCATTACAAAAACAAAGTCGAGATGGTTACAGGTATTTTGATAGGCTAAGGTCGGGTTTTATAAAGATCCGTTAGACCAAATGTTAGATCAAATTTCAGTAACTCAGAACATTTTTTGACATAACAAACCGACATAAGGTCTGACGGATCTTTATAAAACCCAGCCTAAATAACAATTGGCATAAATAGTGCTGTACTCTTTTATGTATTCATCATGAGTAAAAGAATACTCATTGTTTAGATTTCATTGTTTCATGATTATGATAGCAATGATTTTCACATTTATATTCTGTGAAAAATAGGTATTTATGGATGGTTAGGAAATAATGGGTTGTGACTAGGCTAGAAAGGTTGAGTAGTTAGAGATGATCTTCAATCATCTAAGGCTAACTCATTAGTTCATTAACTTCTTTCATTAGTGAGTCTAGAAGGGTATGGGTTAGGGGCCAGTCTCCATCTTGGCGTGTCAGTGGCAAGTATGGATAAAACATTACAACATACCATACAATAATCAAAATTATTCTTTAGCTCTAGCTTAATATTGGGTTCTTTCGTTACGTAGGATCATATTTTCTACTATGAAAATATTGGTGAATAATTTTGATATAGAAAATAAGTCTGTTTTAGGAAACTTGCCCTCCTATAACGACCAATGGCTGCTGATTACGTAAAGAGGTCACGGTAGCATCTTTTCGGAGATATAGCACCAACACCAATATTATTATTTTAAGATTAGGGGACAAAGAGTAGGTAAAATCAGGCGCGGTATCCAGA